>OX463828.1:5000000-7500000 GCA_949825045.1 Argyresthia goedartella
TTGCTGTGCAAATCAGTATGTTTGATGTGCAGTTTAATATTTCCCATAATAAGTTATGTTGCTCTTTTAGTCCTCTACACATCAGTGAAAGCTTTTCAAATTTTTGAATCCTATTTGACCACCTCTGTGGCGTTGCGGTTGTGGCTCTGCCTACCATGCTATAGGTCCCAGGTTAGATCCCCGGCTGGGGATACATAAAAAGAAATCCCCAGGTCTTGGATGTTTATATGTGTGTGACGTCGCTGTTTTTGGTTCCCACGAAACAGGGAATCCTAGTGTGGAGCCAGAAGCAATGTAAAGTATGTGCATGTATGTAAATGTAAAAGTAAGCTGAAGGTTAAATGCAATACTCCACTTTCGATGTGCCCAGCCTTAACTTTTATCCCTTTTTAACCGGCTTCAAATAAGAGGGGGTTCTGGATTCTATTTTATGTTTTTTTATTGTTTGAAACATTAAATGTTATTTAACAACAGATTTGAAAAAATATTTTTTGATTTGAAAGAAAGAACACACTGCCCTTTCAGTTTAGCCTCATTTTTTGAAAATTAGGAATCTGTCCAGTCCATACTTAATATAGGTTTTTACTTAAATGAAACAAGAAAAAAAATAGTTAAAAAGTGGGCTGCACAATTTATTTCAATGCCACATACAAACTCATAAAAGCACAGACATTCATGGATTATGAAAGTAGCCGCACCAATAACTTTGTAAACAACATTTTGTTATCTCCACTTGAATGACGAATGGTAAGTACCAAAAGCAAATATCCGGTTGGATGCTTTCGAATATAAAATTCTATGTAAAAGATTTGTTCTGCTACTTGATACATATAGTACATGATGTATATAGGAAAATTAAAAATGCAAGAAATTTTAATACCAACGTGCGGTGGTGCGGAACCCGTCGTGCCGGACTCGCACTTGACCGTTAATTTTTCTTAAAACATGTATTTCTAGATTCTGTCACATAAGATACAAGTATAATTTTAGTCTCATACAAAACCAGTAAGGTCGTGGGTGTAAGAACATCATCACAATAATGCACCGTGTAGAATAATCCGATCTTTTCATATTGGTATTAAATAGTAGTTTATGTGACTGCTGCATAATGGAGGGCATTAAAACTCGAGAGTGGGTTTATGAAACGAGCCGAATGCGAGTTTCATAATAATATCACTCGAGAGTTTTAATGCCTAATTATGTACAGTTACATACACTAGTTTATCTACACACATATCATAAGCTCTCTTTGATGTGTTCAGGAACCGCATGTTTGACCGGCATTGTGGTTCTGCAATTGTTTAGCTTGTTCTTTAGTACCAACTTCACACAGGCGGGCGTCGGCGTTCGAAATTTGAATGTCAGTACCAACTTCACAGACAAACTAGGGACGGCACGCGGGTGGGCGTCGGCGTTCGAAATTTGAATGTCATTATATGTAGAAAAACTACACATAATGACCATTATGTATAGTTTTCCAGATACGAAACGAGTTTTTACCAAGTAGTTTAACATAATGCTGATCGTAACGTGCGGTTTTTGAACGCAGTAAAGAGGGTTTATGATACGTGTGTAGATAAAAGCTTTATTGTGTTAGTAGAAATATAAACTGTAATGATTCTCCTGTGGGTAGTACAAAAAGCATTCCACTTGGCAACCTGGTGGCTACAAAAACCTCTAGACTTCCGCTTCCCGAGAAGAAATAACGGTGGAGCCGCCTTAGAATACTGCCCCCTATTAATGACCTTCAATATCCAGAGATTTGGCGTAGTCTATGTCGAATTGACGGTGATCTGTGCATGGGAAAATTTCCACATTTTTCTGTTGATTTGAATCAACGATTAAGTGGGCTAATACAATACTAAGTACTCCATTTGCCAACAGTGGGTGCCATTTTCTAACGTTTCACGCAACTGTTCGATTTTCGAAATCGGTTTCACCCACAGATTTTCTTATTGCCAACTTATTCTGATATAAATAATCTAATTATAATTACCAATTTTGTTTGCATTCCGATAAGAACGAAGCAATCATAAAAGTCCAAGTACCATAAAAAGTAGAAAAGGTAGGTAAAAAGTAGAAATATTGGTTGAGATTTATGTTTTATTTCAATTGACCTCTCAAAAACCGAGGGTAATCGGGACGGGTAGGGTTTTTGAATCTTATACCATGGTAATAATATTGCAAACCTATAACGGAAAAGTGGCGTTAGCTAACGCCGGTGATATTCAAGAGATTAAACTCTTATTCCTATTAAATCATAAATAACACATATCAGACATTTCCACGTCTTAACCTACTGAGACGCAGATAACCTAAAGAGGTACTTTTTTGGCAGTATTCACCTAGAGTACTGCAGATTCTATTATGAGCATTTTCGGGGCAATAACATAACATTTGTCTTAATTGATATGTCATTATTTTTTCTTTTTCGGCCATAGAGCAGTAAAACGGTTGATTGATGCAATTATTGTACGCAATTCTTGTTAGATAAATAGTTGTGTGTAGGGATAGACTGTTTTATGGACTGTCGGACTGACAGAGTCTTCGTGTACAATTTAAATATGCCAAAAAGAAATAAATATACATATAGATAGATAGACAACTCAAGCTATGTTTAGTGCGAAAGACTCTCAGCCATTATTCTGATTTTTGGAGGGTTGAAACACACTGCAAAAAGTGACATCCGAATTTCGGTTGAACTCACAGACAAGGGGATAAAGCCCGGACTCTCCGAATTCCCATTGCCCTGGGAAGGCAGCCAAGACCCGTAGTGGGCGTTTCTCAGGGTATCCGTCATGGAGTAAATTATACACAAGGACAATTGACTCACATTCGTAGTAGGCCTTAGACATCAGAATTGTGTACCTCGACAGAGGGGTAAGCGGATGAATCGCGGTTCCAGTGCTCTTTGTTCTGAGCAATGAACCGTCATGCTTTGTGGCTGTATTGCTGAAACTTTCTGCTTTTGATGAATATTATGCAGTCTTATGGATGCCTTTGTAAGTTCTCTCCATAATTCCTCCACTCAGTTCTCACACTAGTTGATTAAAGCCAGTTCAAGAGTGAAAATTAGTAAACAAGGTACAATATTATTATATATATATATATTTTTCATTTATTTGAGGATAATCTTACACAAATCGAACTAGGCCATACTAAGCTCAGCAAGGCTTGTGTTATGGGTACTAGACGACTATATATTTAATAGAGATAAATACTAATGTAACTAATAATAAAAATATCCAAGACTAAGAAACTAATGATAAATGATAAATAATAAATGATATTTATTTGGAAGAAATATGGTACAGACAGTTGTTTCCAAATTTTAATATAAAGTTCAGATATTTCACCTACAATACAGGCATGCATAATTGGAATGTTTTGCATTCCAAAAAAAAATATATTTTGTACTAAACAAACACATAACGTCTCTATATTGAAGAATGCGTATTGAGTTTCCCTTAAAAACGCTCAAAACATACCTTTTTTGTCCATGGTTACCGTGTTTTCTCTATGGTTCAGCAGGGGTGCGCGCTCGCGCTTGACCAAAAGCGAGCTGTCATCTTCCTTAAGTGTCATAGCGTCTTCAACAGCAAGGCCCTTGCCGAGACGTTATGTGTTTGTTTAGTACATAATATATGTTTTGTTGGAATGCAAAACATTCCAATTATGTACATTGACAAACACATAACGTCTCTATATTGAAGACGTGTCTGATATCTGCTGATTGAAAGAAAACACACATACGCTATGTGAATTGTCTATTGGATGAGATGTACATAATACAAACTAATAAACATAAGCCTCTATTATAGAAATCAACATTTATGAAATGAAAAGGCATCCGCCTAGCACAATTAAATTGAGATCAATAATCACACTAATTGAAGCATATTTAAGATCAATCACCAGTCATTAACTGAATTGTAATACAAATAAACAAAGATATTTTGAAAATAACAAAATAAACTTTTTTCATATTATAAAGAAATATTGCCATTCATATTTCTAACTAGGCTTAATTACTAATTGTATAATCACAATTCAAGCGCTTGTGAAATTGTTGTGAAGCATGTCTGAACTAAAATTATTTTCAGGCATTTGCACAGAACGATAATAATGATTCTGAAAGGTCATAAAACATTTCCAGTTGCCCCTTTCTAATATCTCATCTACTGGTCTGTTATCCAGCCATCCTTTAGAGGCAACTGCTGACCTTACACTCCCTTTAGGAGCATCAATGCCAGCCTCCTTGAATATAGATCTTATCCATCCTGCAATATTAGTCTTAGACGCTGGCTTAACAATCCCAGTTACGGTTATGAATAAATCATGAAGATTTTGAACAGTGGAACGTCTAGATTCTTATAAGTTTATTAATTGTTTTATATGTTTGACTGGACAAATCTTTTCTTCGGAGTGGGCAGTCAAACACCAACCAGATTGTCGTCGAGTTGACGAATCAGTCTTTGATCCAAAAGTTGGCCACAAAGTAATATTACCATCTAACTCTAATAAGACTTTCTTTTGATACTCTTAGTAGAGTTAAATCGTGAATTCTCCTTCCTGAAGCCAGTAATAATATTATTGCAGAACTGCAAATAGCTGCTGTGCAACTATTACAACTATTACAACTAGAACTGCAAATAGCTGCAACTTGCTGTGTCAAATAGGGTATCCTTTATTTCTGTTGCTAACAGTCAGTCATACAATATCTTGGTATCCCATATAGAGGGTTTTTGGGCTATTGGTTTTGCAGAAGAAATAGATTTTAAAATCTGTTTAACTAAGAAATTTTTAGACAACATTTCTGAGTTAGCACAATAAGTAGCTACAGCTGATTTGTATAATAAAATAGTATTGTATGACAGGCTGTGATTCAGATGTAGGTCTGCTAGAAATCTCGCCACGTCATCTCCGCTGGGCGATTTACAGTTTATGTTAGGTTCCGTACACCACTCTCTCCATCTCTTTATTGCTGGTGCATAAGTAGTTAAAGTAGAAGATCTCCAGCTCTTCTTTAGAATATTCCTCTCATGAATATTCCATCCGGCCATCTGGTTGCTCCACCCCCAATCTTCCAAGCCTGTAGCTCCAGGACATCTATTTGGGGAGGATGATAACTTGTGGTGTTGTCCACCAGCACCCTCCGCAGGTTCGGTATTGGTAGAGGTTCCTCTAAAGTTCGTGCCCGAACGTCCAGCATCCAGTAGCACTGAGTCCACACTGGGGCAATCAGAATGAATGTGCTTTGTTTAAGTGGCGCAGCACTTGTGGTATTAAGTTGGGAGGAGGAAAGATCCATCCTAGCTGGTACCTCCAGGGACCACTGAACGCATTGCAGAATTCGGCTAAACCATCTCTGGAGTCTAGTGTTACATACTTTGGGACTACCTTTGTTTCTGCGGAAGCGAACAAGTCGATTTCTGGCACTCCCCAGTTTTTGAATATGGCCTCCGTGGCCTCTGGGAGCAAATGCCACTCTAGAAGAGGTTTTCCTCGTGATAACCCGTCTGCGATACTGTTGTACCTCCCCGGGAGGTAGCAAGCCGACAGTGAAACTTTCAGCTGGTCGGTAAGTATCAGCAGTCTGGTTGTCAGGTTCAGCAGCAGTAAGGATTTCGTGCCCCCCTCCTTCCTGATGTGGGCAACGAGGGTGCGATGGTCTGTCTGGACTAGTACGTGTGCACCTCCGAGGTGGTCCATCTGACTCTTTATTGCTGCATAAACCGCGTACATCTCCTTTAGATTGGAGTGCCCTCTGCTTCTTGTTCCACATTCCTGACAGGTGAAGTCCGTTTAATTGGGCCCCCCATCCCGCATCTGCTGCGTCCGTGGTCAAGAAGTGAGTTATGTCTTTTTTGAATAGGGGCGCTGAGGTATAGTGAAGAGCCTTCTTCCACCATCTCATCTCTGCCAGAACTCCTAAAGGAATCATCCTCTTTTGTCGAGGTCTGTTTTGACAGAATTGTCTGAGGTAAATCTGCATCCTTCTGCAATGTAGCTGACCCCTGTGTATGGTTATGCTGGCAAAGTTCAAATGGCCGAGAAGGGTCTGTGTCTCTAGGAGAGAACACCTGCCTCGCTTCTCCATGCGTGTCAGCTGGTCCTGAATCTTCAACACCTTTTGGTCTGGTAATGATTTTTCGTTTTTGAGGGTGTTCCAACATAAACCCAAGTATTCTAGATCTTGTGTTGGTTCTAGAATCGACTTTGAGTAATTTATATTCCAGCCTAGATGTTCGAGAAGAGTCACAGTCTCCGCGACTTGATCCTCTAACTCTGAACGGTTCTGATTTGCCAACAGGTAATCGTCCAGGTACACTAGGACTCGGATACCTTTGGCCCGAAGGACTTCCGCAGTCCAGTTTGAAAGGGCTGCAAAGGTACGTGGCGCTGAACACAGGCCGAAGGGCAAAGAAGTTAGCTGTAACAGTTCTCCATTGTATACCATTCTGAGGAATCTTCTGTGCGAGTTCAATATTGGGACATGAAAGTAAGCCTGCGAGAGGTCTATCTTTATCATATAGTCCAGTGGTTGCAGAAACTCTGGCACTGTTGCATGAGACACCAGCTTGAACTTCTTGGATGCGACATGCTGGTTCAGACCCCGCAGGTCAAAAATTGGCCGAACTCCACCATCTGCTTTTTTCACCAAAAACATCTTTGAAATGAAGCTGGGGTTTTTGTTTGGTGGGATCTCCATGATCTTTTGGTCCTTTAGCTGCCCTATCATTTTTGTCATTTCCGGGGACACTTTTGTACAGAATCTTCGCTGTTGGTAATGTGTTGGAAATGTAAGGGGGGGTTTGGATTTGAATGGGATTCTTGATCCCGTTATGGTTTTCAAAATGAACTGGTTTGCTTCTAGTTGACTCCATTTGTGCTTGTGTAACTGTAGGCATCCCCCCTGAAAAGCTTGATTGTCACTTCTTCTTGGCCGAGGCATGGTTCTTGGGAAAGGGCTTATTCTGTTTTTGGCCCTGCCTCTTGTTTCTTTTATCACGCTTTTGATGTGTATTGTGAGTCTGCATGTCTGACTGAAATCTCCTAGAGCCAGAGCCATCATATTCTCTTGCCTGCTTCTCTGACTGTCTGGTAGTATTAGTATTTGCAGGAGCTTTCTTTTCTTTTACATATGTGGGAGTATTCAGCCAAACTGGTGTTCCTCCAAGGGATTGGATAAGGGGCGCCATAGCCTCTCGACTAAATAAAAATTCATTACTTGGCGGAAGGTTCTTCAAGCTTGCCTTCAAGTTTGGATTTGACACCTCGTTCAAAATTCGGTTGCGGCGCACTTCAATACATTCAGTTCTCTTTCCTGTCATAATTTGTAAAGTCGTCTCATAATTTTTATAAATTGGCGAGCCTGATCCAAATATTGATGATACCTTGTCATATAAGGTGTTAGCATTAAGCTCATGGCCATTAGACCAATCAATTAATTTCTGTAAGCCCTGTTTCAGAATACTTCTATTTGCTAGGACTGTCAAACTTATAAAGGTTTTGTTGTAATAGGGGATTATTCCCAACATCGGCCTTCTCCTGTTGTTGTATGAGAGGTGAGGTAGTACCTTCTGTGGTATATGATTTCGTCATCTGATTATTATAATTGATTTTGTCTGCTAGTGTATGACTTGTATAATATTGTGTAGTTAGTTTATGTATACACTGTGCTTGCTCAATTAATACTAACCTCATTTGTTCTTTTTCTTGTAGTAAGGAATCCACTAAACTTTTGTTTACATCATTAGACTTCTTCAAATGTGTAATCTCTGCTCTTAATTTATCAATAAGGTCATAGTCATAATTAGTCGAAAAATCACAGGTTGCATTATGTAGGTTGGGGCACGAGCTATTCAATGCCGTACTGTTGAGCTTGCTGGTCCGAGTAGTAGCCGTATGTATTGATTCACGTGAAGCAGTCTTCTTCAATTTTCTTGATCTTACAGTTACATTCCTGTTATATGTTGAAGTGTCTGAAAGAATTTCATATCAGTTGTTAATAGGGATATTTACAAGGTAGCAGCCTGCATCGTTACTGTTGTCTAACTCATGTGTGATCACTTTGGTGAGCGGAGTAGTCTTCGTGCTGGCCCAGAGAGTCACTGCGTTGTAAATTTAAGGAAATTAACATTATGACAGTGCCGTGTCAGTATATTCATGAAAACCTAATGTACGTCCACAAAAATATTGATAAATTTCCTAAGAATAGCGACAGGCAGAATGTCAACACTAGAAATAGGAATTAACTAGCTATACCTACTACTAGGCTCCATAAGGTTAAAGTATCTTTTAAAGGGCAATGTATTCGCTTTTACAACAAAACACCGACTGAGTTACAAGAATTGTCTGTAAATAAATTTAAAAATTATGTTAAAAATCACTTATGTAAAAAGCTTAATACAAAATATCAGATTATGTAGAATACAAGAAAGCTTGGGAAGGTGTTTGCTCCAATTCTGTAAAAAATAACGTATAAAGTTGGAGGTTTCTAGTCGCCTCTTTGCCTCCAGCATCTAAAACATTGAGGTGACGGAATTCAAATTGAGTTCTATATTTCCCTGTACCGTATACATGTGTTAGTTTAAGATTTGACATTTTCCAAATGTTACCTATGTGTTTCTCATGGAAATAAACTCTTTTTGAATTTGAATTTGAATTTGGTACTGGAATGATTTGGACTACTAGACGAGACTTTTGTGAAAGCAGCCCTAGTAGGTGACATGCAATCAGGGCTTTGTTTGTAAAATTGGTTGCAAACTGGTGTATTGTCATCACATAAATACTTGCCTTCACCGGGATTCGTACCCAGGACCGTCACCTTCGTAGGCGGGGTCACTACCCGCTAGGCTAAACCGGTCGTCGCAATATTGTACTCGGCCATGAACCACCTCTAGGCTGTTCAGTTTGCGCCAAGGTTCTTTGGCTCTCAGCGAACTGTCATCTCTCTCTCTCACTCCAACTTACTCCGAGAAAAAGATGTCCCACTTCGCTCTGAGCTATAAAAATGTCGTGGCCTGTACCACTACAGTAGACAACGGGCACTTGAACGAGTTCAAATTAAAAAGTCAACATTTAATGTCTAGATGTCGGCGGGCGATCGTCAAAGTCGGCACACCATGATGTGCCTCGGCATATCATGATATGGCGGCATATTTCATAGTAGCCAGTCGTAGAAACAGTAATGTATGCAACGTTGTATAAGTAATTGAAAAAACGCTCGTGGCATCTATCTTTACGAATAGGTTTTGAATTCTATTACCATGGCATAAAGTTCGAAATTACGACCCCTTAAAATGTCAAAGTCAATCATGCTGTTATACAACTGTTGCATAATAGTATAGGCAAGTGTTGTGTGATAAGGGGTTTTAAATCACGAGTGTTTAAAGGCCTAATTATATACAGTTGCATACACTACTTTATCTACATAAATATCATTAGTGCTCTTAAATCGGTTCAGAAGCCATTCGTAAAACCAAACAATAAACAAATGAAAACCGTCATGGCAGTACCACCAAAGTCGGTAAACCGGTTTGAATGCAGTGTCACCAACAAAACTTTTCAGTTGAAAGCGTCGCTAGCGTCTATGTCACACTAATCTCATTTCATACTGGGATATTCACCTGAACAGTTAAGTTGGTGGCACTGTACAGACGTCAAGACAAATGTAAATTTTAACGATTCGACGATCACAGACATTATTTTTTTACTTTAACGCATCGATTAATCGATTAATCGATTCGTTAAAGTAAAATTTGTTTGTCTGTAAATTGCCACAGCCGCATCGATGTGTCATACATGTGGTTTCTGATTTAATTTTAGAGCATATAAACTTCTTGGTAAAAACTCATTTCTTATCTGAATATTGATACATTATGACCATAAAGTACCAAAATTTGTCATATTATGACATTCAAATTTTGAACGCTGACGCCCACCTGCGTGCCGCCCCTAGTTTGTCTGTGAAGTTGGTACTACTGAACAAGCTAAACAAGTGCAGAGCAATGATCCATGCCACAATACCGGTCGAACATGCGGTTCCTGAACACATCAAAGAGAGCTTATGATATGTGTGTAGATAAACTAGTGTATGTACCCGTACATAATTAGGCATTATGTAGCAGTCACATAAACTACTATTTCAGAACGGTTTGCGTGATTGTCTATGTCTAAGTAAGCTAAAATCCGGACACATCGTTTTTAGAGAACTAAGAGTTGGTCTGCATCTTCACTGTTGCCCCATAGCATGATAACATATCTAAGCCACGAGTATGCAAATGCTTAGTATGCTGACAATGATGTATATGTATTTGTGGTTTGTTCTAGTTCGCCAAAAGCATAAGTTAACTCTGAGAGATTAGTTACAGTTTACTTTTTCTATATGACCTTTTCAGTTTATGTTTGCATCGAAATTAATTCCTAAAAGGCAAAATTTATGGAACGGATTATTTTGTGGTGTTATCTATTTCCAATTTCAAATCTAAGGAGGGTTTCTGGTATGGATGGAATTACAGTTGTTTTTTTTTATATAATTTGCTTGAAGGTTGATATGATCTTTGAACCAGTTTATTATGTCAGTGAATATGGTTTTTAGTACTTCGTTCACATTTTTATGGTCTCCGTGCTGTATTAAAATAAAAAAGACATCTGCAAAAAGAACTGATGTGGTGTTTTGTTTATCCAGAAATGTTGGCAAATCGTTGATTCAAATTAAAAATACAACAGAACTAAGACATTTCCTTGTGTAATAGAACATGTAGTCATCTTTCTCCTTAGCGTATCAAATCAATTTCTTTTAATGTGTCATTGCAGTGTTCGATTTGGACAAACTGTTTTCTATTTTGTAGGTATGACTTAAACCATTTATATGCGGTTTCTCTGATACCTGAGCCATACAATTTCGATAATAATATTTGGTATGTTACTTTGTCATAGGCCTTAGTCATATCTAGAAGTATACCTCTAGCATACTTTTTATCATTAATGTGGGACAGGGCTGTCTGAATACATTTTAATACAGCAAGAGTTGCTGATATGGTTGTCTGAAGCCGCTTTGACTTTCAACGAAAATATCATACTTTTCAAAAAATGAGTATACGACGATGGAAATGAATTTCGCCTGACAACAAAACAAAGCTCAAGATCAAAAGTAAAAGTTGTTTCGGTTATCAATAGATTCACATTTTGCTCTGACCATAGACCAGAACGCGCAGTTTCTTTCAACACAAAAATACTAAGAAAGAAGTCTGCTAAAAAGCTAAAAAAGTAGAAAAATCGTTTGCTAAAAATCCAAGACACATTCAAATTAGAATTCATTAATTATTTTAATGATTTAGTTTTTAGTAAAGACGAAATAAAAGTGTAATAGAGATATTAGAACATTTAACACAAATTTAATCGAAACGGCGACAGAGAAAAACATTTCGCTGAGAGCGGCAAGGCAAAGTATTCATAGAAAAACAACTTAGATAACAAGACTAATTGATGAAAATGGTAGAAAGCAAGGAAACAGAGAAGAGGGGATGGAAATATGTACAAAATTCTACATAAAATAATACTCTGACCTAACCAAAACGGACCTAATTGAAGAGCCTCCATTTCCAACACCTGACACGATCACCCCGATCATATAGTACAAAGTTCATTGTACTCTAAGAGACAAGAAATATGATAAAAGCCCCAGTGAGGAGTCACGATAGTGGCTTAAAAATTTGGGCAACACTTTCTGCTTCCCCATTTATAATAGTATACCCAACAAGGGCAGTTTTCCGAGTAAACTGTGCCCCTCCAACATCATCCTGTTGCACAAAAAAGAAGAGAAAGACTTGTTAGACTCATATTTAAAAAAAAACTAACCGGAGCGCTAGGAAATTAGACACCAATCAACCGTAGAAGCAAGTATGGCTTAGACCTGGCTTCTCGACTACTGACCACCTCCATGCGCTGAACCAAATCATCGAGAAGTATAAAAAACATTATATCTGGCATTTGTGGACTACTCAAAAGCGTTTGATAGCGTCTCTCATTCAGCTTTTTTCAGCGCCCTCAGCAAACACAACGGGAAGATATACATATTATCAAATCTATACATAACAATTGCACGGCCAACATAAAACTGCAGTCAGCAGGCCCTTCCTTTATGATCGAGAAAGGCGTGGAACACTGTGACCCGTTGTCACCGCAACTGTTCACCTCTGCGCTCGGAGAAGTCTTCAGGTGGCTGGCATGTAATTGGGCCAATTTGGGATTTGTGGCAGAAGGTTTACAAACCTACGCTTCACTGACGACGTTGTCCTTCTCGCACTGGCAGCCCCCGAACTAGGAAACATGTTTCATGTAAAGGTTTGTGTATTGTCGACTGTACATGGCACGTGCCGACGAATAAACTCATCCTTCAAACGATACTGAACTATGTTCCACTTACATTGGAGTTTCCACCCTAATGTGAATAAAGTAGATGTTTAAGCTGTGTGATGAATAGCGCAATATTTTCCGCTTATGAAGGCCAACACAGCGAGGTCGAAAATATGGAGCGGTTTTTGTAAAATTTATGTTTTCATTGTGTATTCATACAATAATGTAATCATATTAAAGTGCAACGAATACTGATATAAATAAATAGCTCTGTAATATCATATAGGTAAACCCAAACAAACAAACTCATACAGAATTATTTATTTAATTGCAAGAAAAAGCTATTTTGTACCTATAAACATGTTCTATATTTCCTTCCTCCATGTTTGGCTTAATTGAAACGACAAGTGCCTACAAAGTCAAAATAAGGTCAACATACAAAGATGGAGCGTGCTTTGCTTAAAATTTCCAATTGGTACTGTATTTTGCAATGGTAGTCTACTTCCCACAATAATAATGATGGTATCTAACATACGTTGTTTTCTAATTTTCAGATAAGCACCGCTCCACATCAATCTTTCAACCTCCAAACGGCAGGTAAGTGCGTTTAGAAATTCATGAAGTGCTGAAACCACACCGACTGAAACCACATATAAATCTCTGTCGGGACGCGGGCTGCGCGAGTGAATGCTAAATCTACCGTGAACGTTAATTCCAGTTCGTTTTTTAGGCGAACGTGTTTCGTCGAGATCGCTTCGGCTGGGAATTAAATGGCAGATTATTTTTGCGCTTCCTAACAGGTCACGTATATTGGAGAGATGTTAGAGTTATATTAATTTGTTTAAGCCAGGGTGCACAACTTACAACTGAAAGTTTGATGAACACTTAATCAAAGGCTTCTTTATTGACTAAAAACCATCAAACAGAGTTACATGTTTGAATACCACTTATGCCACTGAGGTTTGTGTGTGGTGTAATCTACTCATTATACAGTATTTATGGTGTTACAAGCCGATGAACGAATGAAGCTAGTTTAGAGTGTGCAATTCTCAAGGAGTATTCAACCCATATAGCATATAGGTGTCTTCACGTATGTTGATGTAAACGAGAACGGAAACGAGTCGTAAGTGACAGCGGAATTTTGTAATATATGTTCTATTTTGTAGCGATAGCAAAGTCAACGGAAAACTGCAATAAGTAATAACATAAAATAAAATAAACATCGCCGTCGACAAACTTTTGAAGTGAATAACTTAGCGAAAAGTGGACGAGAATTTGGTTTACTGTTAACAATATAATTCTGCTTAATGCGAAAAAATTTAAATGTATAAAATTCACTTTGCCTAATGTTAATTCAATAAAAAAGAGGTTATATTAAATAATGATAAGTTAGAGTAGTTTACCGATGGTAAAGTTTTCACACAAGACTCGAAATTACAATGGAGTCCTCCATTACATCCTTATCGGGAAAACTAAGTTCAGCTGCATATGCTGTGAGACAAATCAGACAGCTGACGGATGTGGCTACGGCGAGACTTGTTTACTTTAGTTATTTCCACAGCATTATATCCTATGGAATTTTGCTGTGGGGCGGAGCTGCTGATATTGACTCAATTTTTGTTCCATAAAAAAGGGTGATTAGAGCAATTTATAACTTACGTAGTAATGACTCCCTGCGGGAACTGTTTAAAGAAATTAGCATTATGACTGTACCGTGACAATATATTTATGAAAATATCATGTACGTTAGGTAGAACATAAATAGCTTCACATAAAATGTTGACATGCACAAGCGAAATAATATTTGAAGCGGAAATAAAAGTGACCAACCTTACCTTTGGCGGATTTATGTTATTGTATGTTATTGTAGTTATATGTACTAGACCTTAGACTGTCTCCTTCAATTTATGTACAGAATAAAGATGTTTACCTTACTAAAGACTAGCTAAAGTAAGAACTTCATTTGTGGGTCTCCCCCAGTTTCCGAAAGAGTTGTCAAATATAACAAGCGATTAATAGATGATTAATTAAAAATAGCGGCATTTGATTGGCTGAAATGCGTTTATCAAGAGTTTAACAAGTTGTCATAGCTAATTTTCCTTTCAGAAACCGCGCGTTATAGTCTACAATACTATAACAAAATACCGGAAGAAATTTAAAGGCATTGTTAAAAAAACATTACCTATGTTATAACATAGGTCCGGTATGTTATAACATCCGGTATCTAATATGCTTTATAAAGCATATTAGATTACAATAATGACAAAGAGGTATGGAGCTCTGGTTTTCCAGCGCAGCCCAAGAACCACGCACACGATTGTAGCACAGGACATATTTTTGAAAAGAAACAGAAAAGAAAAGTAGGCCGTGTTGCAGTGCACGAGTTTCTTGCGCCGCTTCTTCTCCGCTGCCATAACACTTTCCGAAGCGGTAGTAATTTTTCTTGCATTGTATAGATTCAAATGACATTCAAAAAGTGTTCGTAAGAATTTATTTTGAATAAAACCAGTTGAAGTTTGAAGTTTGAAATACGACAGCTTTTAATTCCAACGACAAAAAACTTTTTCATTCTAAGTTGTCACCGGACTGATACTTTTACTTAATGTAAAGCCGAAATTCCAATGACCAAAACAAACTAAAGCAATGCTCATTCTCGCCACATCTTGTGCCACTATTTAGTGCGTCGGAGAAGCCTAGCCAAAATTTTCATTCAAATGAGGTCCAATATATAGGAATATAATGCCAACCTCGTTGCTTGCGTAAATTAAGTCACGTGTTTCGGCACAGGTATATACAGGCTACCTACACACAGAAAGACGAGTGAAATGCAGTCTAGTGACTCTGACATTTATTTTTCTTTTTTTTAAGTTTTGCTATTCGATAAATAGGTAGCTCTGCGGCCCCTTTTAATACTTTTTACAAAATAACACCAAGTGTCGCTCTGTGGCGGTAACACGTCAGCCCGATTTACATTCCATAAGTACAGTAGAGAGCTAACTTGCGTCATTGGCGAGTTAAATAGTTATTTTCGTTTGTACGGGAAAATCGAGTATTTGATGTATGTTGATTAAGTTGAGTTGAAGATATTGCTATCCTATTTCTCGGCCAGTACAGTGCGAAGTAGCCCGCCCCTGCTCTCGCCGCGAGGCATGTAGACGGGCGAGTTCAGTACATTTATGTGCACACAGCGGCCGCGGACAGCTTATGACGACTCTATACTTACTTACTTCTACGTACTAGTGACTACTTATGACTCAACTGACTGTTGAATTAACTAGCTTCTGTACTTATTAAATTGTAAATCGGGCTTTAGTGGAAGGTTCAGCGATGAAAAAAATATGACCGTCATAATGCCTCGAAGACGTCTCAGAACAAGTTTTAATTTTCTAAATACTTACAGTTGATTTCACCCTTAAACAGACCTAGAAGAACTACTGAAAGAAATTATTATGGATTAATACTTTGAATAACGCATTCTAGAAATTATTCCTTATCAACAAATTCCTGAAAAAACTCTGAAAACCTTGAAAAATATGTGGGGAAACATAATCCCATTACCTGGGTAAAGAATACTCTTTATGTGTAAGTATGGCTTTATATGTAAATAGCGAATGTTTTGCATTTTAATAGAATCCCGATTTATTTGTAAATCAATACTATTGATGCCTATTTTCCGGTACAAATATAAATATTTTAAAAATCCAAAACAACGTGGGGTGAAAAGTCTAGTCTAAAGCAAAGTTATTTGTACAAGCAAAGGAAATATAGTTCCTACAAATTGTTCGACTGAACAGGCTATGGTCATATGTTGCCTACACTATTATTTTAGACAATTATGCGAGATATCAATTAGAAACTAAGCGAACCTTTTTTTTTTAAAAAAAACAACATTAAAAAGTTGCACGCCGACTTATCATAATTTAATTAAAACTTGCACAGTCACGAAAAAACTCCTCTCAAACGGGTAGGGAAGTAGTCGAAATTCAAATGTCTCTAGGTGTCACATACGTGCGGTTACACCGAGTTGGGGAGTTTGAACCATAGAGTTTACGATTATATTTTGACAGATGAAGGCTTTATATTGCTAAAACTTGGCTATGGCATCGAAAAATCTATGTAAGAAGTATACGACCGGCCTGCTCTCAACGACCAAATCCAATTTTGAGGCATCGCGATACTGAATCTCATGCCATGGAAATAACATTGAAAACCTTTGACGGGAAAATTACTGCTATTGCAGTCCGTGGCCATTATGAGGTTAAGGATTGAAACGGTAATAAAATTACTTATTTCTAATCAAAAAAATGACGTCGAAGAATCTACGCGCAAAGCCCTCGGCGTGGCCAACCAAGCAGGGCTCGGTGCCCAGATATTTAAACGTAAAAGGTTAACTTTTCTTTAATAATTGTCCCGTTCGCTCGCTCGGGTTCTGAAAATGAGACTGAGAAATTTAACTCATAAACGGCTGGCGGTGCGTCATCAATTAGACGTTTAAACTTTCGCGTCAAGTATCGCGGCTATTTGTGGTTGGTGGACATTATATACGTCAAATCTAGGAGCAACGTGACTTTTGATAAGCCAAATCAATAGGCAACCACGATGCGTGATTCGCGAGTGCAATCAACGTAATAATGTGCAAAAACTGAATGTGCTTTCAAGTAAGTGTTTTCAATACCTCGTCCTGCCGTATTTACCAACTGCAACCTTTATAAGGGTGGCACAGACTTGAATGATCAGAAAATCAGTACTTACCGGATTGAAATTCGAGGAAAAAATTTATGGCAGTCCATCTATACCTACATCAGTGAGGCCGCAATTTGTAATGCCTGGGTTCATCTCGAAAATCAGGAAATCCGATATCACAATTTTTACCTTCTGAGGCACATTGTTCAGACACATTTGTTGCGTTTCCGTAACTTGCCTCGAGGCCCTGTTCCTCCCCAAACATCCCGAAAATATCAGACTGGTCACCAAGGATCCGATGAGATTCGATGCGATGGTATTGGTTATTATTTGATACCATATCCTGAGGGTGTGCGTCGTAGATGTGCCTTCGAATTTGTAAAAGCCAATCCAGATTGCAATGCTGCAAGTGCAAAGCAGAAGTGTGTGTCAAATGCAATTATAAATTCCATACGCAATGATAACTGTGCAAAATTTTTACTTTCTTCTATATTTTTTCTTTACAACAGCTAAAAAGAATCACTATGATTATTATTTAAAAAGGGAAACGAATATAATGATCACAAAAATGTTTTTTTCCTACCCAATATGGATAAATGAACACCAAAAGTTGCAAAAAATATCAGGGCAAAATACTGCGGTAGCTTAGGTGAAGGGTAAAAGGGGTGAGCGAAGCGAAGCCCCCTTTATCCTTCGTGTTAGGTTGAACATGTAAGAACAACAAAAAATACTTAAAACATACATTTAAGTACACAAAACATAAAAAGAAGTTTGGTGATCATTTATCCAAACACAATTTGGTGGACATTTATCCATTTTGGTAGTCATTTCGAATTTATTGGTAGTAAAATAGGTGCGTTTTGGTAATCGTTTAAACATAAACCTTTAAAAAGTTACGGCAGACAGCTAGCGATGCCGTTCAGAGTCAGTTTTTTTTCTACTGGTTGGATTCCGATTCTGATTTATTTCTATTTCTTGGGTCCATATTGGACATTATATTAATGACACTTATGAAAATCATCAACATCAGAGTCATGAAAAAAAATAGCAGTTAATGGGTTAAGAGACACTTAATTTGTGCAGTAGTCTGTGCATTCGGCCTTTCATCTATCAACAACATACATACTGTTTAATCAGCTGTTGGTTAAATGATGTAGGCAGTAGGTAGGTCACTGACGACCCGAGTGACCGAGTAGGTAGTGACCCTGCCTACGAAACCAAGGGTCCCGGGTTCGAGTCCCGGTGGGGGCAAATATTTGTTTGATGAGAACGGATGTTTGTACCCTAGTCATGGTTGTTTATCTATCTAAGTATAATATTTATCTATATAAGTATGTGTGTCGTTGTCTATTACCCAAGATACAGAGCATCCTAGATAGGGCCTAGATCAATGTGTGTAAATAGTGTCCAAGGTATTATTATTAATATGTAAAGGTTCACGTTTCAAAGAAAACAAATAAACGTTCAGTAATAAAAACGTTATAACAGCAGATGCCTCTACAAAATACCTAAATGTTGGAATTTTCTCACAAGCTTCAAAATACTGGAGAACGAAAATTCTGAATGAAAATTTCCGTGAAGTTAACAAAAACGTGCGAAACCGTGACCTCGTCGTGACCCCGTCTGGGAAAAGACACGTCATTGCGATTGTGTGTATGAAGTAAAACTAACACCCAGAAAGGTGAAGGTGAAGGTGATGATGACAGGTAAATGATATTGTAAAATGACTGCGATGAGAAAAACTGAGTTAAATAACGGGTTTATTTTATAACTGTGATCATAATAGGGGAAATATTAAACTGCACATCAATAATATTTACTGATTTGCATAGCACTTCCTAGTACATGAGAAATTGAATTTTCACATGTACTAGCAATAATACATGTACCTAGTCGGTCCTTAAGTTCTGTCACAAGGTTTTTGATAGATAAAACTCAGCAATAAACTTTTTCTTATTCGTATTATACATGATTAAAAAGCTTATTTTATACGAATCAAATTGCAATACAATAAATTTTGTACGATTATCGCAATATGACAAAAAACCTTATAACTTGAGACAATCGCGAACCCAAAACACGCCGCAACTGAGAAAAATACCACTTACCACAAATTTAATAAAAAAACAGTGTTCCAGATAACCAACAAGGTTTTTTTTTATTTATTCTGAAACCTCGATTTTAGACCATGCTTAACAACTAGCATTTGATTTTCTGTTAGCTTTCAGTTCCAACTGCTCCCAAAGAGAACTTTACGTACTTTTTACGTTTTCAGAAAAACGTATAAAAATGATCTTGTGGGCAACAAGTACACTACGTAAAATGTGAATATTAAAATTAGTTTTACCCAGACTTCGTTATCTTATGCTTCAAAATGAAGGTAACGGGTTCAGGGAGGGTTCTGACAAAAATCTCCCATAAGTTTGAAAGGTTTTAAGAGTCATGGAAAAAGATAAAGTGAATCACGTCCGTATTTTTGATTGGGTAAAAAAGTGCAAAATCTCTGAAGAAACTAGCATTTGTGTAATATGGCTTTAAGCATTTAAATCCAATAATCGTTCTAATTTATCAGTATTTAATGAGCTATCAAACCATATATAGTATTAAATAAAATAAAACTTGGTATTATTTACTATGCGGCAAAATATTTGTGACAGAACTTATGGACCGACTAGGTATATACATAATTTCTTTGAAGAAAACAAAAATTGACAGGACAAAAATACATAGTAAAAGTGTACAAAGGCGAGCTTATCTCTAGTAAGAGATATCTTCCAGAAAACCAGGTATGGATGAGACAGGTAGGTAGGTAGATTTCTAGTTATTGCCGGGTCATGTCATGATATGTCTTGTCAGGGTCAGATCGTTGTCAGAGTCATATGTCATGTAATACCACGGCCAGATCACTTTAAACTTTTTTGAACAAAAACAGAATACAGACACTTAATAATGGAAAAAACATGTACTTAATAATGAAAATATACTGATTTTTACAGCAAAATACTGCGGTAGCTTAGGTGAAGGGTAAAGGGAGTAAGCGAAGTGAAGCCCCCTTTACCCTTCGTATTAGGTTGAACATTTAAGAACAACAAAAATACTTAAAACATAAAAAGTGTTTTTGCTGATCCTTTTTTGCTGTGAAAATCATTATTTTTGATGTGCTATTAAAAAATTGCCTTATAATAGTAGATTATAGAGCAAGGGTTACCCTTAGACAAACGTGAGCCGATCTATCGCTTCTCCGGGGTAGTTTAGGGGCGGGGATTTCATTTTTTTGATTAGTTTTTTGAAAAAAGGGGTAAATAATATGCCATTGTCTGTTAAGATTTTATATGTTTTTTGTGTAATTTCTATGCTATGCTAGTGTTTTTCCCAGGTTCACTTGTTTTTTTATGGAATAAAATAAAATGTTATACTTTTTGCCACAAATGTAAGAACTTATTTGTAGCTTAAAGAAATGCAAGATTCATCTAAAGTTGTGCTAAAAAAACTCACAAAATAAAAGTATTATATATTTTGTAAGGATCTTTATTCTTTTTCTATATCATATAGTCAATAGGTATTTTAGTATGTTGGTAAACATGAGGCTAAATATAGCCTTATGTTGGAGGAGCAACGGGATGGAGGATGAAGCAATATAATATAGCGTCACGCCTTTTCCCATACGGGGTGGCACAGGCACAATTTTGCCATTTTGTGCCAATTATTCAATACTCCATTTTGCGTGACGGGGGGCTAGCCCAACGCCGCAGAAGGTTTTCTCACGATATTTCCATCACCGTTAGAACGTCCGTATAATGTACTTAATATCAATTAAATATCTCATTGGTACATGGTCGGGAATCGAACCTGCATCACCTGTGTGAGAAGCAAGCGTGAAACCCATTAGACCACGGAGCTCTTTTATGGAGAAAGTAGTCAGCCAGACATTTTTAAATAGTGATCCTATTTAGGAATATCAGCGGACAACCATAACTTATTTACTACAAAAACACCTTTTCTTTGGACCATACAAAAATAAGTGCAAAGTGCACTTACACTTTGGACCATCGTAGTTGGTCCAAAGTCATCGTCTTGACAATCGCGGTTTTTGTTTTATTTAAAACGTGTTCCATTCAGCTGATCGTGGCAAGCTCGATTTTCCAATAAGATCGATTTGAAATACGACGACTAATATCGACTTTACGAACTATAACAATATTAACCAGCGGGTTTTAATGAAATTCACTTCAACATTACGACCCAGCTAAAGCCAAGGGCTATAATGACTTGCTGTAAGGTTTGCATGACATATAATTTGGCATTCATGTCGAGCAGGTGGTGTGAATTATCTGTTGCTGGAGCGGAAACAGATATATTCACACATTCTGTGAAAATTCAATATCTGCCTATTACGGTTCATGAGAAAAAGCCCACTGACGGACAGACGGACAGACAGACGGACAGCGGAGGCTGAGTAATAGGGTCTTGCACGAAAACAGGTTCGTGGCGAAATACGGACAGGGAGAAAAACGAACCGATGAAAAATAAGTTCGGGTTCGTTCATTCTTATTAATATGAAAATTTAAAAGTTTTTTCTAGGGTTCTCTCCAGATTGAGTCTGGGCCTCTGGGCCACCTTCGCTATTGAGTAATCTGGCATGGAATCCTTTTAGGAAAAAGTTTTGGATGGTTTCTGGTATTTGTGATTAGTTTACGGGTTCAAGGATTGTTTCGTCTTGTATTTGCCCTTGGTTGAGGAGTTCGTTTATTGTTTCAGTGGTTTGGCTCATATTATGAGCAGGAGTGGGTGGGTGGGTTTAAGTAATCTGGGTCCGACGCGAGGATATATCACCTTAACCTCGTTTTTGTATTCTTGGGAACAAACCAGGCATGATTATTTTATATATGTACATATTTTATTCTTTATTCGTCATTTGAACAGGTCCACAGTTATTTCCAACAGGTAGTATGTAAATATCGTAAGTCATAAAGCAAAGGTTTTGAATTTGGAATTTTATTTTTTATTTTTTTCGGAAATATATGCAGGGTTTTTTGCTAGATATTAGGTCGAAATCATTCGTGTGAGAGTACGCTACACAATTGTTAATTATTTGTTGAAATCTCTTACTTTAAAATAAATGAGGATATTTAGTACCGGCCAGTATTGGGCCATGATGGCCGACAATTTGACGGTAAAAAAAGTTTAAAGTACACCTTTACCTGTACCTTATTTAAAGTACACATGTTTTTTGACATTTTAATTATGTATCAGAGGTTAACTTTAATTATTTTTGTTCCGCTAGCGGTTGAGAAGGCGGTTTATTCGGTTAATTTAAAAATTTAAAAATTTATATTTTTATCGATTATTTAAATAAAGTGTAATAACCAACGTACCATTTTTTTTCCAGTACATAGTTACGAGATTTATCTTTGGGAATTTAAGCTCGCCTTCGTATATAGGTACGTTTTCTTTGAATATTGCTTGTTTAACTATCTGTGTGCAATAATAATTTAAACAAAAAGTTAGCCGTTAGAAAAAACCTACTTCAATTAATCTATGTTTGATCAGCAACCATTAAATACCTGGAATAGAGTGGCTCTGGTGGCAAACTGTAGTCTTCATCATCAGTTCCATTTCACCAATTCATGCTTCCCGAGAAGTACAGCTTCCATACTGCAATTCCGTGCAATACTTACAAAATACCCAAATCGCTATAGGTGTACATTTATTATTTGAAGAGTTCCCTCGATTTGTCCATGAGCCTATCATCAGAGCCTGAATGACGTTAATAACCTGTTGAGAAGGTCTCCTGGTACGTCACTATCACACCCACTTCACCATATTCATTACGACGAGAATACATCACAGATACAGATAATCCTAGTTTGGGGCTAGATCAATGTGTGTAACTAGTGTCCAAGGTATTATTATTATTATTACTTAGCAACCGTAATACCTACTACAATAAGATACGTCTGGAGATCTTGAAATTGCCATTTGAGTAATTTAAAAACCATGTTAAAGCGACTGTCGAAAAAGGGATATTACAATGTTCAAGATTACTTAAATGACGGGACTGTATGTGGGTTAATCTGGCTCAACACAGACCTTGCTGTTAATAATTTTGTAATTATTTATTCCTACTTACTAATTATGATATAATTGTATTATAAAATCTGTATTAGTTAAGCACAAGCAATTTTTAAAAGAGATCTAAAAATCAATCTCTGGGGTTTCTAAGTCCTTCTTCTCCCACAGTGGTCCAATGTGGAGAAGTGGCAAAAAATGACGATTGCTAAGTATATGTAAATATCTACAGTTATAAAGACATTTGGAATTTGGAATTAATAAAGTCACCATATCGCAACCTGAGATACCCAGTATCAAGCAGCTCCGGTGACCATCTGTGGTCTTCATCATCAGTTTCACTTAACAAAATTATGCTTGCTGAGTGTAAATGCACGAGTCACTATGGAAAACACAAAAATCTTTATAGGTATATAATATTTGAAGAGTTCCCTCGACTTCTCTAGGATCCCATCATCAGATCCTGAATTGGTAGAAATGGGACCAACTGTAAGGTTTCTGTCCTTTCGAACAAAAAATAATTTACAAATCGGCCATTATCTCGCTAACGTGACACTTTGGGTTAAATATTATCAGACAAAATTTGTTTGTTTAAGTGTCCTCTATTCTATGACTAACGCCCATTATTTTCGTACTTTCATTAAAACAGACCTACTTATGATATTGCGCCAAATGCGAGTTGGACTCGCGCACGAAGGGTTCCGTACCTTCTATAAACACGGCATTTTTTTTATGACTACAATATGTTTTTTTAGTAATCTATGTAGAAAATATGATTCAAAGGAAAATCCATACACACGAGCGTATTTGCCATGCCATTGGATCAATGTACTATTTTGGTGAACATCGAAATTAATAAAAACATCTGTATAGTAGTTTTAACATTATTTATAAGCCTCCCTTAAATATTTGTTTTATTTTAATTTAATTATGTATTTTGAAGTGGCTATATAACTAGATATTCTGTGAATATTTCAAGCGTCTACCTGTGTCGTTATCAATATCGAGCAATAAAACACGTTTCTTTAAGGGGGCTAAATATTTATTTTATTTTGTTTTTTAGTAAAGCGGCAACAAAAATACATCATCTGTGAAAATTTTAACTGTCTAACCTATCACGGTTCTTGAGATACAGCCTAGTGACAGACGGACAGACAGACAGACAGCGGAGTCTTAGTAATAGGGTCCCGTTTGGCACCCTTCGGGTACGGAACCCTAGAAACATGTACAAAGGTGAGCTTTTCTGTATAAAAAAAAATCTGCAAACAATGCATTCTACTGTAAAAGCTCAGAATAAGTCTAATAAAACCACATAAACCTATAACTAATAATACAACACTACTTTATCTTAGCTCTCATATGATATTCTCCTCTATACGCCCGAGAATCGATGTCTCTTCCTTACCAGACGTTTTCTTACGGCAATTTGAAAGGGTAGATGATATAATGTCGCCTACCTTTACCTACAGAAGGCTATTCTTATAACAGTCCACTTCCCAACCAACCCGTCCATTTTAAATAGCATCGTGAGATTATATAGCAATATTTTAAACCTTTCGCTTGCAGACCCTGAAAAATGCAGCGCGAATTTTACGAGGGGTTAAGAGATATTTTAGCCAACCTTAGTTAGTTTGATGAGCGAGGGAAGACGAGTGTACCTACAGAATGTATAAAACGTTTATACATAGTCAGGTCATAAGTTCTGTCACATGTGCAATATGAAATAATTTAGACATGTTTATTATTTATGTAAACATTTATATAGCAAAATGAACTTAATAAAACATAGATTCTTATGGTAATAAAGTTTATTCAAAATAGCCCCCGCGATTTTGAATACAGGCCTTTATTCTGCGCGGCCAGTCGTCTATCGCAGCACGAACGAGTGTCAATATCGGCGGCTGCCTTAATCAAGGATGCCTTGAGTGACTCCAAATCAGGATGAGGCTTGAGCAGGCCTTTTCCTCCAAGTGTTGCCATATCTTGTAATCTAACGGACTCAAATCTGGACTGGAGGAGGGCCAGTCTTTGTGCCGGATGAAGTCGATTTCACGCGCCGCCAGCCAGTCTTGTGTGCTTTTCGCTCTATGAGCTGGCGCAGAATCTTGTTGGAATACCCAGTGCCTGTTACTAAACATGGTATGAGAAACAGGTTCCACAAGGTTCTTGAGGACTGTATTTTGATACACAACTGCATTCGTTTTTACGCCTTTCTCACAAAAATGTACCTCAGTTAAGCCCCAATAAGAGACTCCCAACCAAACCATGAGCGAGGATGGAAAATGACCTCGTTGGACACGCGGAATACGGTTGTTCGCTTCTTCACTGCTGTGTGCGTACACCTTATCATTTTGTTTGCTGTAGCTCCCTTCCACGGTGAAAATTTTTTCATCCGAAAAAAGAATTTCCCGATGCTTTTTTCCCGCGTACCGCTTCAACAAAGCGCGGCATCTCTTCAGTCTCAGGTCCATTAAACGAGCGTCCAAACGATGTCCTGTTTTTCTACGATATGCCCTAAGCCCTAAGTCTTCATTTAACACCCTTTTCACCGTGGTCCTGCTTAACCCCATCTGAAGGGCCAACAGTTTCTGCTTACGTATGGGATTTCTTTGAATTCGCGCCTTCACAGCTTTTATCACTGCTGGAGTCCTAACAGAGCGAGGGCGACTACTTCTTGACCTATCATCTACACTAGAGTCTTCATTGTATCGTTTTATGGTACGATAAACGAATCTTTTGGTTATATTCAAATTTTTCAGTAAGTCGAAAATCTGAATTGGCGCTTAACCGCAACGATGCAACGCAATAACTGCGACACGGTCTTCTTTAGGTGTCCACTCCATATTTAAAAATGAGGAAAATTCTAAAAAGTACACATTTTTATTTTCATGAAAAATTCGAAATTCGAATTCAATAAACTTTTTTGTGGCCAGCGTTCTAAATTCAAAAGTTTTTATTGTGTGACAGAACTTATGACCTGACTGTGTATATAGATACTTAAATAGGTACTGATAAGCCCATACACAAAGAAGATACACTACTTATACAACTATCAGTTTTCGTTAAGTAATTATATGATGTTGAAAAGTGTCCGACCATCGACATGTTAAAGACGACCTTATTATGAATTATTATTACAACATAATTGACAATAAAAATAAATCAATGTTCAGCATCCGCCAACTGTTTTGTCAAAAACTTAAATATGTAAAATGTCACACACACACACACACACACACACACACACACACACACACATACACACACCCTCACACACACACACACACACACACAAACACCCTAAGATAATATACCGCCCCGGACCATATCAGATGCAAAGGTCCCCATCACAATGGCGGCGTTTACGCGCTGCACCGCGAGGGAGATCCTCTGCATAATCTGGCAATACATGTCGATGTATGGCCAGTTTACATTACACTGATGTTTAACTGTGTACAAGAGTTAGGATGACTTGGGAATGCTTCTCGCCCCACACTAGGTGTATCGTGGTAACCAGAAACAGCGACATCACATATTGGGTTTTTTTCCATTATCCCCAGCCGGGGTTCGAACCCGGGACCTCTCGCTTGGCAGGCAGAGCCACTACCGCAGGGCCACGAGGCCGTCAATATTTTAGGACAATATACAGATGGGTTCAGTCGGGTATAACCCGAGAGCAGGCTGCAGTTTTCCAAGATGGCGGCCGCCGCCGCCGCCTCATGATGTACGGCGTCGCGCTTCCTGTGGCTCTATTCATAACACCTACAAAAAGTTACAATTTTACAATTATAAACTGCCACTTACTAAGTTCGGGCGGCAAGCTTAGTGGAAGATATTTTATCGGAGTGCGGAGTCGTGAAGTTTACAATTTATTTGGCACAGTCCTTATCACAACAGTTTGTATCTACCCACCGTTAAGATCCATAGTTATGTTGCAAGCAATTCTAAAGGCGCTACTATCGAAAACCGAGTTTAGATAATAATAAGAAGTAAACATATACAGTGTGTTACCAGCAGCTGGGCTTTTAATAAAGGACGTTAAAATAACGTGTGTCTGTAACGTAACCATAACATTAATTTAATTAATAAATTAAATTTCAGAGTTTGTTAACTTTCTAACAAAATTTTAAATGCCCGCAATGTAAAGCACGGTAATTTGACAAGTTACTATCAACACGACAGTTGACAGATATACTTTGATTTTTGCACTAGTTGTCCCCCGTACCACGACATGCCTTGTACCAAGTAATTCAACGACATGAGTTACGACTATTAGGCAATAAGTGTAAATAGTAGGTAACTAATATATGGATTTTTATCTGAAATAAAGAATTAATAATAATAATAATAATACGTCTACTACATTTAAGCTGCAAATTTAGAAAGTTTAATTGTGGAGTTAATTAACATAATTATGATTTACTAATACGTGCAAACGATTGTTAACGGAGCATGTCATTATCAGTTTTAATAAATGCCCACGTGCCGGTAACAGACTGTATACAGGGTGACATTTAATAAGTTGACCATATTTTGGGGATTGATAGTACCCATCAATATGAACAACTTTCCCCACGAAAAATATGGTCGCATATGAAAAAATATTCCGTCCCTCAGTACATTGACCCGATTACACAACCCGATAACAAGTTACTATGGGAAACCCAATTTTATTTTCATTTGCCACCACACGTTTCTTGGGGGAAAATGTTTATAATTATGGGCTATCATTCCCCGATATATGGTCAGCAAAATAAATGTCACTCTGAACCGAGAACATTATTAATTTAAAAGAGCTATGAATACTGTCAGTCATGAAATACTTCTGCATAAAGCAAGCAGACATTGGAATCGATGGTAAAGCTTTACAGATATTTAAATCATACCTGTAATATATATCAATCATATAAATATAATTTATCGAAGTAAAGTCATCAAAATTTATGAGCATTAAAGCAGCCATCAGACGATTTTCTTTGGTGTGCCGCAGGGACCAATTTTGGGACAGCTTTTGTGCCTGATATACATAAATAGTATAAAAGACAGGCCTAACCAGCGATGCAACTCTTTATGCAGATAACACAGGCCCGTTTTACTTCGGTAATGATATAAATATTATAATAGAAATAGCAAGTAAACGCCGCCAGCGTGATGGGGACCTTTGCATCTGATATGGTCCGGGGCGCTTTATTTTCTTAGTGTGTTTGTGTGTGTGTGTGTGTGTGTGTGTGTGTTTTTTTTGCATATTTAAGTTTTGTACAAAGCAGCTGACTGATTCTGAACATTGATTTATTTTCATTATAATTTAGTTGTAATTCTAGTAAAAACAAGATCAAAACACGTTACACCATTAAAACTTAGTTACAATTAACACATCTAAAAAAAAAGTAAATAATTTAAAAAATAATCCTATACCACAGCACAACTCCTTAAACATTAAGAAAAATATTGGGATCTTATTCTAGTTAAGTTACATGGAAGCCACACATAGAATCTTACGGGAGCATTGCATAGGATTGTTCACTGTCTCCCCAAATAAGTTCAATACATTATTTATATTTCGTTAGTAATATATAGAATATTTAATAGACGCTTACGTCTTAGGGCGCGACAGCAAAAATAAATCTAGTCACACTTCAACTAAGTTCACAAAATACACACTGCAACAAATCTATTTAATATAACTCAAACATACTGATACAATAACTACAAACGTAATACGAAAACATTTAGAAAGACAAAAGGACCCAAATCACAAAAAATGATAAATTTGCCAAGCCGTTTTAAAAAACAAGCTAACAACATTTTCAGTTGCTCCCACGTAAATATAATTCATGTGGGAGCGATAGAGACAGGAAATATCAGGTTGATGACCGAAATTCTTCCTGCACCGCGATCATACTTTATCTCACTTACCAGAATTATGCAATGTAACACACATTTTTCCAAACATTCATTAATTGATTGTACGGATTTTTCATAATTGCCTCTTTCGAATTTGTAGTTATTTAGTTTAGTAACTACACTGACGAGCAATGAAAAAGTTCCACCCACAAAATGCCGACAAGAAATGGCCCCAATTTTTTAAAACATTTAATTTAAAATTTGAACACAATATTAACGTTTTTAATTGGTAATATTCTGATGCGCTGTTAAATGTACTTCAATATTGCACTTTCCCGTTTAGGAGTAATTTGGTGCTGTCACTGGAACTTTTTCATTGCTCGTCAGTGTATTACTCGGACGAGCTAAGTCGGCCACTGGCTTGAACACAGATTAATAAAGAGTTGCTTGAATCAGGTATGTTCAAAGTACAAGTTGTACGGGCGTATGTAACAGTTATAGATGTAGATTATAGATAGTAGTAACATGTATTACTATGCTGCACATACTGTACTTTGAACAAAATTAATTCGAGCCAGATGCCAACATAAAGTTTATAAAATATTAGAAGAGATGATAAGGGGTGTTACCAAAACAATCGCAAAGAATCAAAATTGAAAAAATAATGTCAAAATCTATCCAAATTTGCTTCATCCGATTCACAAATATTTGAAGAGTGTATCGATTTTTTGATTAATCGATGTTTTAAGTAATATCCCGTCACTAATAGACTATAAGACTGACACCCGTTAAGCACGATGTTATATTTTTCATACTGTGGTTCGCTCGGGTAGTAGTATTTCAAGTAAGCGAATTTATATTCTTATTACCCGACTACAGCGAAGCCAAAAAGAGGGTGTTGTGTCTTACTGGTTTGCATGTACGTATGTTCACAGAATTTAACAAATAAGGTATTCTTAGAAGCGTCTCGATTGTCCACTAATTAAAGGCTATGTGACGTCATACTAAATTCAATGTGGCACCCTCAAAAAGGCAAAAAGTCATGAATAAAAAAAGAGCCAAGTGTTGGGTATCCATTTAAAGGGCTTAACAAACACCTTCTAAACATATATGTCACCGTAATATTGTGAACACCGTTAGATTATACAGGATGTCCCAAAACTCAATGTCAAGCGAGCACCAGGTGAAAACCCAGCCTATATAGGTCTGGTAAAATTTTAAAAGATATATAATTATGTCACTCGGATAGAAAATATTGGCTTATTTCAAAAATATCTAAAATCCACATCCCTTAACACCTATTTAGTTACTGTGACTTATTCAGTTACTGTGACTTAGCAATTCTCCTACGATTTATTAACTAACATGATCCTAAAATATAACCATAATGAACCATAATGTTGATAGCAGTCTTAAATTGACCAAAATATTTCGTTAGATTGATAAATGATCCTTTGATTCTTAAAATTTTCAGATTCCCTTCTCAAAAGAGAATCTAAAGAGGGGTGATCACACTTGGATGACCTCCAAAGAGGTCGGACGATATTTATTACGAAACTTGAGAGAAATAAAAGAAGCAACAAACAAATTGTTATCCTCTGTTACCTTTAGTTATTTACAGAAAAACCACAGAAAACATAGGACGTTTTCTGTGGTTTTCTAAGCAAAAAAAATGGAATGTACGAAACCAAAAGTATGTTTTCAAGAGTTGGTATTTAGTAGGCAAATCCATTGTTTTTTAAGGTTCCGTACCTTAAAAGGAAAAATAGTACTCTTATGTGATCACTTCGTTGTCCGACTGTCCGTCTGTTTTTCTGTCAAGTCCTTTTTCCTAAGGAACGCGCTGAGGTATCAATTAGAAAAATTAGTATCGATCAATCAGGTCCTCTTGAAGTTTAAAAAAGCGAACAAATAGGTAGTAAACGTCTTATTTTTCCCATCTACCTTCTAAAATATGCTCACATTTGTATATTGGTACCTAAGTAACTTACAGCATGTGAATCTCTTCTTTCATCTTCTCATTCTTGTGGGAATCGAACCAATGACCTGTCTTGTTAGATAATTGAAGTAGGGTTTAATGATCATTATTACCACTCAATACAAGCTCATTTACGTGATAAAATAATAACATAACAAAACTCGCATTTCCAAATAATTGTGTAAAAATTCCAAAATTCAAAATTCCAAAATTCCAAATGATTTTATTACTGTAGAAATTTAAATTTAGATATTTGCTTGTGCTTCACTAATACAAATTTTATAATATCATTATATTATAATTAATAAGTAGGAATAAATAATTACAAAATTATTAATAGGAAGGTCTGAGTTGAGCCAGATTAATGTGTAGATTTTATATAAAATATCCGTCGTCGTCTTATCATTATTCTTGATAGGTACTTGCACCATAGGTACTATGTGGTGACAGCCTTATTAGTTAGGATATAAATATGTCAAATCGGGTCAAATATAAAAAAACGAATTCTAAAGGTACACACAGTAGGAGCACATACACATAAATCTGTAGGCGAAAGAGTAATGTAGGTAGGTAATGGTTTTTTCACGCCACGCTGCTCGGAAATGTGCTTAGCTTTTATTCAATAAATGCGTTGACGATGGGGCTTTCCCAGACCTCATGAAACACAGTAAACTGATACCTCTGTTCAAGTCGGGGGACAAGGTGATGCTTCAAATTTCAGAACAATATCTGTTCTTCCAGCTCTAAGTAATATAGTTGAAAAGATTATACTTAATCAAACAATTCCAATTCAAACAATTCGGTTTCACTAGGGGTAAGTGTTTATATCTCATATCTTCTCTGGATGGGAGGCCGCGCATGATGCTATCGATGTTTTTGGCGAACTGTCTAAGGCTATAAATAAAATTAAATAACTTAAATTAAATAACTTAAATTTGCAATCATGATACGCTACTAATAAAATTAAACCATTACGGAGTTAGAAATAAACCGTTGGATCTACTAAGATAGAATTCGAAAGGCAGAAGTCAACGGCGTTAAATCTGATGGATTGGGTATACAATTAACATTCCACAAGGTTCCATATTAGGTCCTTTCTTAATATTAACGATGTGCCTTTTATGGTGGAAAATTAACTGTCATAGTGTTGTTTGCTGATGATACTTCACTGGTCTTCAAAATTAAAAGAAAAACAGAAGATTTTGATGATGTTAATTGAGTATTATCTTTAACATTGAATTGGTTTACAGTTAATTATTTATTGTCAAAGGCTGGTAAAACCAAATGTATCTAATTCTCACTTCCATATATCAGGCAAGTTGAGACCAGTTTAGTGTTAGGCTGCAACACATTAGAACAAGTAATTGATATGAAGTTTCTTGAAATGCCATAGATAAAAAATTGCAATGGGGACCCCACATAAATAAATTAGCTGGTAGATTAAGTTCTGCGGCTAACGCAGTTAGGAACATCAGACAAAACATGGATGTGGCTTCATCTAGGCTAGTCTATTTGAGTTACTTTCAATAGTGTCATGTCCTTCCATAGTATCTTGTTGTGAGGGCAAGCAGCTGATATTCAAACTATTTTTATATAACAGAAAAGAGCTATTCTAGTAATTTATAATTTAAAACACACAGTCTCCTTAGGAGAACTTTTTAAAGAAATTGACATACTAACGGTAGCTATACAATTTATTTTTGAAAACGGACGCAGGAACCTTACAATATTTTCAAAATTTTTCGAAAGCAGCAGTGTTAACCTGAGAAAAAATCACAGCCTAGTTGCGCCCCGGTTTAGACTCGCAAAAGTTAGCAATTATTTCAAGGGTCACTGCATTCTCTACCAGAACAAATACCTTTGGAAATTTTGAAATTGCCATTTGAACAGTTTAAAAACCATTTAAAAGCGACTTTGTCGCTAAAGAGATATTACAATGTTCGAGATAACTTATTATATTTTTATTTATAAACTTTCCCCTTAATTAATAATGATGAGACTATATTGGGTTAATCGAACTCAACACAGAACTTGCTGTTGATAATTTTTAATTATTTATTCCTGCTTATTATTTATAATAATTAATATTGTAATAATTGTTTTAGTTTAACACAACCAATTTTCAACCTTGTGAATACCACCGGCAATAGACACGCCACTTTTCCGTTATGGGTATAACGTTCAAAATAGCGACCCTTCCCAACTACACTCGGTTTTTGAGAGGTTAAAAGAGATCTAAAATCAATCTGTGAGAGTTTCTCGCCCTTCTCCCAGGCTGGTCTAATATAGAGAAGTATATGTATGAATAAATTTTGATTTGAATTATTTATTTTTATTTGATTTGTAGCAAGAGATGGTCTATAATGGGGCCCCAAAACATTGAATTACCAACCAGGGCAACAATAACATTTCTGGGATGTTCACTCACAGGACAAAATAAAACATTGTTGGCTTGTTTTTTATTCATGGTACTTCCACGTGTCAGATGGCCCTAAATTGGCGATTAGTTAACATACAAACCCATACAGGTCTCTGGTCTGCACAGTAGGTGAGTATGTACTTACTGAGTTGATCTGATTTACGAAGTAGGTACCTACATACCTAGTTTAAAACGTACCTATCTAAGCAATCTCTATTTTATTAACCAACAACTAAACATAACATAACATACATACATACCATACATAACGACCGGTTAAGCCTAGCGGGTAGTGACCCTGCCTAAGAAGCTTCAAATCCCGGTAAAGGCCAATATTTGTGTGATGAGCATGAATATTTGTTTCTTAGTCTTGGATGTTTTCTATGTATTTACATAAGTATTTATCTCTATTAAATTTAGGCTGGTATTTAATCGCACATCAAAAATACTGATTTGCACAGCAAAAAAGGATCAACAAAACACTTTTAAATATTGTATCTACACACGTATCATAAACCCTCTTTACTGCGTCCAGAACCGCACGTTACGTCCAGCATAATGTTATACTACTTGGTAAAACTCATATGCACTCCAGCGTGCCGGTCGTTGCAAACTAGGGGAGTTTGTCTGTGAAGTTGGTACTACTGAACAAGCTAAACAAGTGCAGAGCAATTATCAGTGCCATCATGCCGGGTGAACATGCGGTTCCTGAACACATCAAAGAGAGCTTATGATATGTGTGTAGATAAACTACTAATTAGGCATTAAAACTTACGAGTCGACTCGCCTTCGGCTCGTTTCATAAACCCACTCTCAAGTTTTAATTCCCTTCATTATGTATCAGTCACATACATTACTATTATGTGTACTTAAGTTTAAGTTTTAAGTATTTTTTGTTGTTCTTACATGTTCAACCTAACACGAAGGATAAAGGGGGTCTCGCTTCGCTCACCCTCTTTACCCTCCACCTAAGCAGCTGCCCTGATATTTGCTATGCAAATCAGTATTTTTGATGTGCAATTTAATATTTCCCTTAAATATATCGTCGTCTAGTACCCATATTAAAAGCCTTAGTCAGCTTATTATGGGCCTCGTTCGATTTGTCTAGGATTGTCCTGTAACATTTATTGATTTATAATTTATTCGAAACACTTGTACCATTACTAAGTATCTAGTTTTGAACGTACGCAAACTCTTATTTTATTAACCATCCATAACACACATCATTTATTCGAAAAACACTTAAGGCCCGTGTATCGGTAAAATTAGGAACTCGATTCGTGGTGCTTGAAATTTTGGGATTTTGGGAATTTTGACCATATTAAAATAAATTTCATAACTGCTCACACTGCAACATGGCTTGTGATTATGTTGGATTTTAAATCACAATTGGAGTTTACAAAGCTATTGAGGCGGACACTTTCATACTCCATGTACGTAACCAGGTCCATTCATAAGTTTGTATCTGTTATTGAAAGAATTGTTGTATGGGAGCCCCCTTACAACAATTATTTTTGGTATTTGTTGCTATGCGGCAACAAAAATACATCATCGGTGAAACTTTCATCTGTATATCTATCACGGTTCAACATTTTGCGATGTAAAATCCAAACTATTCACTCCAAACCATCCCAACCATTGTACGGTGGTACGGAACCCTTCGTGCGCGAGTTGGACTCGCACTTGACCGGTTTTTGAGTCTTTTGAAAATGCAGTCGGGTTATCTTTCTTTATTGTTTTTTATCATCCACTTGTCCATCCGATAAACGTTAAGGAGTCGGAGGTGTGGTGTTGAAAAGTAATGGAAAAAACACACATTTCCTATGTCGCCTTGCTCACAGAGACACTAGTCTTACTTGGTCATATAATTAATATGTAATATAATATCGCTATACGAGCCTCTGGTATATTCCTGCTTGGCCACATATTAGCCATCAACCACACACAACCGCGGTAAGCTCAGCTTAGCAGCTTAGCGGCCTGCCTCTAATATAACACGAGATTTGCAGCATCAGCATTACGCTAACGTTACATTTTTTTCGTCAAAAGAATACTCCTGCCGTTTTTTTTTTTGCTGCTTGATTTAACTCGAAAGTGTCATTATTTACTTATAACCGATTGCAAAAAAAAGGTGAACAGTGGGGTCCAGTTTGGTCCCATTTTTTTAATTAGAAATTGGTTCAGTAGTTTTGTTTCAAAATAAAAATAAAACTGGACTCAAACTGGAATTTCATCCTTGTGAACGAAATTGTATATTCTTGGTTTCCAGTCAGTTTTCAGTGGAGTTAACGGTCATTGTCATGAGATCTGACTGGTAAGAAGCCAAATTTCGTAGCCTCGTTTTCGTGTATATAGAGACTACATTCGAATCCTGACCGGGGAGGAACAGACTGGGGCTTGAAGTCGATATGGTTGAGATTGTTAGCATAGAATAATAATAATACCTTGGACACTATTACACACATTGATCTAGCCCCAAACTAGGATTCCCTGTATCTTGGGTACTAGACAACGATACACATACTTATATAGATAAGTATTATACTTAGATAGATAAACAACCAACCAACTAGGGTACAAACATCCGTTCTCATCAAACAAATGTTTGCCCCCACCGGGACTCGAACCCGGGACCCTTGGCTTCGTAGGCAGGGTAACTGGCGACTCGGCCATTCGGGTCGTCAGAAGCGAGTTAACAACTCCACCCAACGGCCGGTTTTCGGCAACAACGTATCACCTCTCCAGCTTATTACTTTGTCATTGTTGCCGTGCCGTAGGTATTTGTAAATGGTCACACGCCATATCTCCGAGTCTTTGCCATTTTAAGGGTTCCGTAGCTTAATAATTCACCAAGTTGAAAACTTAATAAAACCAAGCTAAAAAAATAGCGTCGATTTGAGAACCTCCTCATTTATGAAGTGTTGTTGAAAAAAAAAACAGACCCGTTATAGGATCACTCGTGTGTCGTCCTAGGTTTGAATTCTGAACCCTTTAAATTGTTGTTACTTGGTGTTTCTGTGAACCAAATACGTAAGTGATACCTAAACAAAATATTTTTGAATTTGGAGGACACTTTTGGTGTGAAAATCATTATCAAAACCAATTAAAAAAATATCATTTTACTTGTCAAATGAAAGGGCTTGTTGTGAGGATTTGAAATCTTAATTTTTTATAATTGTGAAATACTTACTTAATAAAATATTTAAGATAACAGACAAAAAAAGACCATCAGTAGTACTGAACCTTAAATTAACAAGCGGCAAGACTGCAATGGCCGATTTTCTGACAGCGCATTTAAAACAAACGGTCAAGTGCGAGTCTAACTCGCGCACGAAGGGTTCCGTACCACCATACAATGGTAGGGAGGTTGTGGAGTGAATAGTTTGGATTTTAAATAGCAAATTGTTGTTTACAAAGTTATTGGTGCGGCTACTTTTACACTCCATGTATCTAACCAGGTGCATTCATAAGTTTATACGTGGTATTGAGAATTGTTATATGAGAGCCCCCTTAAATATTTATTTTTTCTGTTTTTTGGTATTTGTTTTTATAGCGGCAACAGAAACACATCATCTGTGAAAATGTCTGGTGACAAACGGACAGATAGACGGACAGCGGAGTCTTAGTAATAGGGTCTCGTTATTACCTTTTGGGTACGTAACCCTAAAAAGTAGTTCAAATTTGGAACTACGGAAAAACAGAAAAAATAAATATTTAAGGGGGCTCCCATACAACAATTCATTCAATACCACATACAAACAATAGTATTTTTTTTTCAAGCGAGTTGCCAGTTTAAAAGACATATACCTATACCAAGGTATATAAGACCAAAGAAAAAAAATATATTTCGATGGTGTTTGAGTTAGGCAAAGCTGGTCTGTGACGAAACCAAAGAATACGAACTGTTAGCAGTCAACAACAAACAAAACGCAATTTTGTTGTTGTGGTCGATATCGATAACTGTCTCTTCGCATTATCGCCAGTTTTTGATGGGAAATATTAAACTGCACAACAAAAATACTGATTTGCGCAGCAAACATACTGATTTTCACAGCAAACATCAGGGCAAAATACTGCGGTGGCTTAGGTGAAAGGTTAAGGGGGTGAGCGAAGCAAAGCCTCCTTTATCCTTCGTATTAGGTTGAACATGTAAGAACAAAAAAAATACTTAAAGCATAAAAACTGTTTTTGCTGATACTTTTCAGTATTTTTGATGTGCGATTAAATACTAGCCGTGAATATTATCATTATGACCATTGACCTCCATCTCTTTGGTTACGATGACCCCGCCTATTCTTTCGGACCTTTATGGCTTTTTTCCTCGGCCGACTGTGGTTTTCAAACCGATTTACTTTGCAAGGGATTTCCCTTGCAAAGTAAACGGAAATTATAGGGGGAAAAAGTCACCATCCTTGCATAGTTAAATTCTGTAGTAAGTGGTTCTCACGTTTTCCTTAGTGATGAACGTCGAAGATTACTATATACTATAGGTGATGCAGATGTACAAGTAAAGCCTTAATTTGTAACCTCTTTATTTTAAGAGTTCTTGCCCTATCCCTGATGTCCCTGTTGGTTGCCTCAGGCCGCCCAACCTATAACCAAGGTTTCCCCTAGGTGGCCAAAGTTGGCCACCGGTGAGCCAAAGTTGGCCACCGGCGAGCCAAAGTTGGCCACCGGCGAGCCAAAGTTGGCCACCAGTGAATAAAATTGTTACTTGGGAGTTGGTCGGTTGGCCGTCTAAGAGGGGTGTGGTCTCCTATCAAGGAAAGAATTGAACTCGGTGGACAAGGTTTATTACAGAAAATTGAACAAGTGGGTTTTCTCTCCTGGCGGCAGATCAACTTAACTCAGACAAAAGTCTCTTAATTCTAAACTTATCTCCCAATAGTATCGCTTGTTTCAATAACGGAGTGTAGCTCGTTCAAAAAATGTATAAAGCCCACTTTGTGCACTAAGGCCTACTACAAAATTAATGACTTTTTACAGGACACCGACATCTGGCATTAAACCAGTTCATTGCACCCTATATATTATGTTCTATGTAATAATTTGGCACCTACTTAATGTTATATTATGCTTTCTTGATTATGTTATGACGTTCATTAAGTCTCAATTTTTGTGCTCTTATGAATAACAATCTTTGAACTTGAACTTGAACTTGAACTTTATGCAGTGCGTCGACGCACTTCACAATCAGGTTCGACACCAAACTGGCGCCAGTCCAGATTTCACACTGGAAATAGGAAAAAGATCTACTTGACTTTCAGTATTAATAACCAAAGAGTATAGAACCACACTAACCTTAGCAAGTTAGTGTGGTTCTGTACTCTTTGGTTATTAATTTATAAAGCCATGGCGAATAAACGCCATCCATCACAGCTTTCAGAACTATTTAATTTTCGTAATTGGCTGTCAGAAAACCCCTTATTCCCATTCCGAAATCAATTCTCTTTGAGGAAACAGTTGAAAAGTACCACCTATAGTCGGATCAACTTTGACTTTATAATAATTTTAATAACCAAACACATGAACTGACAGGTGTCAAAACTACCCATAGCTTAATTTTATGCAATTTAACCAATCGAAGTATTTTACTAATCGAATCGATATGTTTTTGCTAACTCTAGGAGGTATAAAGCTTGCATAATAAAATAAAAAAGGTGAATCCAATCGTCATTTTGGTCCAGTTACTTCTAATCCAGGGTTTAGCTCTCACGTATCGTCTGTCCGTCCGTAATCAGTTCAATGTCCAACAGAGTTCATGGTACCTATTAAATTCCGACACTAACATTAAAGTTTCACATTTCGCTCCCAAATTCCATGTTTGCGGACAGTCTGGCCTGTCAATAAATAATGAAAATCCATTGTCCGCGACCGCCATGTTTGACTCCGCAGTCTGCAGACTCGTGCACGAAAATTGCAACAGAAAGAGTTAAAGGCGAATGTGTATAATTTAAACCATCGTCGTAAAGTAATAATAATATAACCTTCAATCTCCTTAGCTGCAACGTGGGCTTGCCCCCTGTTACGTGGGTACATGTGCCACGGCCTCCCCGATGGGAATTATCATGTCGCTATGATTCATTGTCTGTCACATTAGTAAAATATCCTTTGTTTTATTTAATTGTATTTATTCTCGTTTTGCACTTCTATGTGGTGAAAAAAGCAAATAAAGTTTATAAGTAGAGTAAAAATAAAATGTCGCCATAATCCATAAGGAAGTGAAACCCGGCATGAGAAAAATAAATAATAGGGGAAGAAATAAATGGAAATAAAAATACTAGGAAAAGAACGGAGTAGGTATAAATTGCCAGAGTCAGTTGGGGAACTATTATTTTTTCATAATTACCATTATTTTTCGTTCATTTAGTTCAGTTTTGGGTTCCGTAGACGAAGGATGCCAAATGGACATGGCCAATGGCGTATTACAAAGCCTCCGCTGACAAATGTATTCGGGGTATAATTGCGGTATATTCATTAGCCGTGTGACTTTAAATTTATGTAAGTTTCAGCTTGAGAATCAATCTAAAGGGGTTTATAGATTTTGGAATAAAGACTCGAAATATTTTTTTAAGTTCGCAAAGCACATTAAAACTTAATGAAATCAATCGGAGGCTTTTTTAAAGATAGAACATGTCATGTATAAAATTGTTCTAAAGTATGCGAGAAATATGAAGGGAAACCTCATTGAACCTAAGCTCTGACAATCATGATCATCCGGATATTCAGAAATGATCAAATAATTGCTTTTATAAAACATTTTTAAGAGGAATATTAAATAATAATGTTAAAATTGGATATAATTAATAATTACAAACTGAATATTCAGGACTTATATTAGCGCCTGGAAAACATCAAAAGGCAAAAACACAATTTATCCATTGAATTTTACACTAGTTATTTTTATTAAATAATTGATTGATTATGCACTTCATTTAGGGAGAAATTTAATTTGCTTCGGATTGGGGTTTTTGTTTTCATACATCGTGAGCATTGTCCTTTGATATCAACACATATAGGGTACTTCCTGTTGACGTAGAAATATCAAATTTGGCACGAAGCAAGATCTTATAGCCCAAATAAAGACAAGAAACCGAAAACAGAAAATTTATGTCTGCCAGTCTGTCTGTCTGCATGTCCGACGGTAAAGACTCTTTTTCTCGGGAACTCGTGATGGTATCGAGTCGAAATTCTCGAGTAGTCTCTTGAAGTTCTGAAAAATCAAACTTATCCAAACATATTTGCTTGATACTCGCAGGGGAACCAAAACCTATTGGGTACCTCGCGTTTTCCTAGAATCATGAATTTAGCACGAAGCAAGGAATTACCAAACAAATAAAGGAAAACATCCGAAAACCCTAAATTTCTAGTTCCTTCACAAAAAAGCGATTTGTTCGGAACCCACGCGTGACTCGGACTCGCACTTGGGTGGTTTTATTATTTGTATATCACTGTTTTTTGTGCAATTAATATTGATATCCAAATGTGTTTGAGGTTGCTGTAACTGGTTCCCACGACACACGGTATCTAATGTGGGGCCAGAAGGAATGTATGTGCCTATATGCAAATGTCAGAAAACCACCATAAATACAACTTTTTATCATTGTAGCGAGAAATCACCAGATATATAACTGGTGATTTCTCGCTTCAACACCCTATTTAGCATAATATTTTCCTTATTATGCTAAATAAGGTGCCAGTTCAAGCTAATGCATAATTTCGATATGGTCATATTGTTAGTATATGGAAGTTTTTGCATAATATGGATGGGGCCAAATAAAAAATCTCCAAATGATTTAGATACACGGCAGTGTGCCAAGCCAAGTTCGCAGAAGTCGTGTTTTATGCTATTCAGTGATTAGATGGGTAGCAACTGCTGTTGTTAATAATTGAATTCGAACAAAAAGGGCCGGAATTCTAAAAACTAATTTAAGTTCAGTAGTACCAACTCTAGAGAGAGAGAGACAAACTAAGGGCGGCACGCGGGCGGGCGAGCGGCGGCATTCGAAATTTGAATGTCATAATATGTCGAAATATTGATACATTATAGTCATTTTGTATCAATATTCAGATAAGAAATGAGTTTTTACCAAGTAGTATATCATTATGCTGGTAATAACGAGTGGTTTTTGGACGCAGTAAAGAGGGTTTATCATACGTGTGTAGTTATATTTTTTTACTCGTGACACATGACCTGGATATAATTCTTTAATTACTGACATATTTTACTACACCAATTTATTAAAAAATATTATTAATGTGTCGGACAACTTTTACTTTGGAATTAGGCCAGCCGAGTAATTGGTTTTGTGTGAATTTTCAGCATTAGGTTCAAAATTGCTCTCCAGCAAGATAGGTCCTCTCCAGGTTCTCTGCGTCTCCTTGCCGACAGCGAGTGACACACTGTTCTACTTAATGCTAAAGGCACCTCCCAGCGTGGTTTCGAACGCACGTGCGACTGTTCAGATCTCTTGCACTCAGGTCGGTTCTCGCACCCCGATCGGGAGATAGGGGTGATCCTTCAAGTCGGGAGATAGGAGTGATCCTTCAAATTTCAGACCAATATCTGTTCTTCCAACACTAAGTAAAATATTTGAAAAGATTATACTCAATCAAATGCTCTCACACTTCAACCGTACAAAACAACTCCATGCCAAACAATACGGTTTCACTAGGGGTAAATCGACTACGGATGCAGGTATTACCCTTATATCTCATATTTATTCTGCATGGGAGGCCGCACAGGATGCTATCGGATTTTTTTGCGACCTGTCGAAGGCGTTTGATTGTGTTGATCATAATACGCTATTAATTAAATTAAATCAATACGGAGTTAGAAATAAAGCGTTGGATCTACTAAGATCATACCTAAGCAATAGAATTCGAAAGGCAGAAGTTAACGGCGTAAAATCTGATGCATCGGGTGTTAAAATGGGCGTTCCACAAGGTTCCATATTGGGCCCTTTCTTATTCCTGGTATATATTAATGATCTGCCTTTCATGGTGGAGAAATTAACTGACATAGTGTTGTTTGCTGATGGTACTTCACTGGTCTTCAAAATTGAAAGACAAAAAGGAGAATTTGATGATGTTAATGGTGTATTGTCTTTAACCTTGAATTGGTTCACAGTTAATAATTTATTGTTAAACGCTGGTAAAACCAAGTGTATCAAATTCTCACTTCCAAATGTCAGGCAAGTTGAGACCAGTTTAGTGTTAGACAACAGCACGTTAGAATTAGTAAATGATACGAAGTTTCTTGGAATAACCATTGATAGCAAATTGCAGTGGGGACCCCACATAGATAAATTGGCTGGTAAATTAAGTTCTGCTGCTTACGCTGTTAGGAACATCAGACAAAGCACGGATGTGGCTACATCTAGGCTAGTATATTTTAGTTACTTTCATAGTGTGATGTCCTATGGTATCTTGTTGTGGGGGAAAGCAGCGGATATTCAAACTATTTTTATTTTACAGAAAAGAGCTATTCGAGCAATTTATAATTTAAAACGAACAGACTCCTTAAGAGAGCTTTTTAAAGAAATTGACATACTAACAGTAGCTAGTCAATTTATTTTCGAAAATATAATGTATGTACGCAAGAACATTACAACATTTTCCAAACTTAGCGATAGCTGTAATGTTTACCTAAGAAATAATCACAGACTATGTGCGCCCCGTTTTAGACTCGCGAAGGTTAGCAATTCTTTCAAGTGTCAGTGCATTCTCTACTACAATAAGATACCTCTGGAGATTTTGAAATTGCCATTTGAGCAATTTAAAAAGCATGTTAAAGCGACTTTGTCGAAAAAGGGATATTACAATGTTCAAGATTACTTAAATGACAGGACTGTATGGGGTTAATCTGGCTCAACACAGACCTTGCTGTTAATAGTTTTGTAATTATTTATTCCAGCTTATTAAATAAAAATAAATCATAATTGTATTAGTTAAGCACAACCTATTTTTAAAAGAGATCTAAAAATCAATCTGTGGGAGTTTCTACGCCCTTCTTCTCCCACAGTGGTCCAATGTAGAGAAGAGGCAAAAAATGACGTTTGCTAAGAATATGTAAATATCTACAGTAATAAAGTACTTTTGAGTTTGAGTTTGAGTTTGATCGAATGTCTCTCAGTGCAAGGCTCAAGGTAACTACTACTAAACATCTCGGGGGGCTCAGAGCCCTTCAATACACGAGGAGTGGAAACATTAAACATAACCATGTTTAATAACACTTCGGCCCATCCGCAGCGCTGACCTTCAGCAAACAAAAATGGTGGTTGGATGGCGGCAACCATATCCAGCTATCGGCTCAAAACGAAAGAAAAATTCACAAAACTTCACGCTTTCGCGTCGTGGTCAAAATGAAAGAGTTATAAAACTCATTCTGTCCAAGTGACAATTCCAATAAATCATAGACCAAAACGTAGGGTGCGTTCCGATTAACACTAATCTTGTCGAAACCGCAAATAGGTCCGTTTGATTCTAAACAGACTAGAAAAGAGTATTCCAGCTCTATTATAAAACTTTGAGTGTTGTGTGACACTTTAAGCTAATTCTATCGTTATAGCCGTACAAAGGCTGTATTTAGCTTGTAATCACTTACTTATAACATCTCTAAGTGTTATAATAGTATGACTTGACACTTATTATTATTACTGACAAGAATATATGACAACTCTGATCTTAAACGAGTTATTATGGCGTTATTAATGTCATTAGTATGTACTGTTTAAATGCTTAAAGCTGTGTAAAAGACTCAATTTATTATGAAGTATAACTACTAAGACTATAATGGTTTCCAGTTATCGCTAGCTACCATTTTCGAAAAAAAAATATGAATAGATAATTAAAGAAATACTTGACAATATTTGGTATTAGCTAAAGTCATTTCGTAATAACCAACTTAAATAATGATAATCTCGATATGCCCTCCTATTATTTAAAATATGTTTTCTTATCATAACCTGAAAATACAAACACTTACCACCGATATATATCACTTTGTTTTTTGTTTTCTTTTTACTGTGGTAGGGTGTCATAATGTAGCCGTTAATCTCACACAGATTTATAAACAATATCAATCTGCACATCAAGTTTGTCGCTGAATCATATTTATTGATTAACATCACTAATCCTTCGCATAATTTTACTATGGTACTATAATTTACTAATAGTTGCGCCACATTACTGTAAAATCATGATTCTATTTTTATTCTTACAAAACACCTCTACGTGTTTTAACATACTCCGCACTTGACTGATTTTGTATTGTCTGTTTTTTATTATATTCCGAAGATTTAATGTAATAATCCAAGTAACAAAATAATGTTTCTACGAATGTCCAGTAAAAAGTTAAAATAATATTTTTTGGAAATTTCCGAAAAACTGTCGACTACTGGACCCCTTACCCTGCAAAGTAGCGATAGTAGCCAGCTGAAATACGCTGTCCGATAGTGTACTTAAGATAAATTATTTATCTAATTGGTAAATCAGTTAGCTCCGGATTCGATGTTTACATAAACTATTTTTATTATTTGTAGTTATGACTGCATGTGAACAAACACATTTTATAATGATTTTATAACGGTTATCAGTAAATAAATACTGAGATTTGGCGTATTTGGTTGATTATCCTGGTACTTTTCCATAATTATATATTTGTTATAAATGTGACTAATTAAAAAAATTCGAATGGTTCTTGATTGGTTTGGCCGAGACTCTCAAGTAAATGAGATTACCAGACGGATTCATTTGGGTTGGGCCGCATTTATAAAGCTTAAAGACGTCTTCAAGTCGAAGATCTCGCATAACCTGAAGACCAGGCTTTACAACTAATGTTGTAAAGCCTAATGTCTTCCCCACTCTTACATACGGTGCCGAAACATGGTCGCTAACAAAATCGAATATGCACCAAATTAAAGTCACACAAAGGGCCATGAAGCGTTTCATACTAGGCATTAGATTTCGGGATCGTATTCGAAATACAGAAATAAGACGTCGTACGAAGATCGTCGATGTCGGCAAGCGAATCACTAGACTGAAGTGGGCGTGGGCAGGACACTTGGCAAGGTCAGATGACGGACGGTGGACCAAAGCGGTTTCAGAGTGGCTACCCAGAACCGCACGACAGCCAGTCGGCAGACCAACAGCCAGATGGACGGATGACATCATCGCCATAGCGGGTAGGCAGTGGATACGGGAGGCTCAGGACCGGAGTTAGCAGTGGGTGAATGTGTGCTGATTAATGATGATGATGATTGGTTCTACCAAATAAATCAGTTTCGCTATATTTGTTTGAAAGATACAGCACGCTGATTTTTTTGTTGGCAGTGTAATGAAAGTGGGATTGGAGATTTGGATGAAGTGATTAAAAAATATAAACTATTAAATTAGCCATCGATAAAAGACACTAAAACAAGCGAGTAATACGCTGTATAAAATTGTCCTAAAGTTATATGTTTGCAAGATTTTTAGTCATAAAGATAGGAAGTGCTAAAAGTTCGTTATATTACAAATGAGGTCGTACATATGTTCTATGAGTTTCTAAATATATTTGATAGATAAAAGCATAGTAATCTACTCTAAAACCGATATTTTAAGAAGTAAGATTTAAGAAAACTTCATTACCCAGACAAAACAGGCCAGGAGAATCAAACAAAAAATACAGTTTTTTCCCAATATACCTCAAACAACTATATTTTTTTCGGTTATTTGATTGAGTTTACAAAGTCATCCTCTATATTCTTACCCCGATAAACCTTAAAAAACATCGTCACCTAAAAAAACCTTAAAAATCAAAGACGCCCGAAACAAAGATAATGCAATCAAAAATTTACCTCCGCAATTCCGCCTGGAATGAGGCTTAAGTGGTCCAATGGGCAAATAATTACGTTCGCTAAGAATATATAAATATCTACAGTAATAAAGCCATTTGATTTGATTTGATTAAGCGTAAAGTCTCCCCACTATGTTTTAAGGGTGACCAAAGCTCGTATGACAACGCAGTCACTAACTCCTACAACATTCAATTGGTGATTTGGAGCCGTTTTTGATGCGCCAGGTTAATCAATTGGTAGCTCAGAACAACTCGTTGTCTTTTATTTCTTAAAAAGTATTTTAAACAGACCTACTGTCTATAACATTTAATTCATTAACTTACCTGCCTACGTAAAAACAAACTCATTCATCTGAATTCATGTAATAATTGTTGTTTTGTTAGAAGATTGGCTGGAAAATGTCGTGCGGACACGGCAGGGATATAGATTTTTAGGCTTTAACTTTTTTCACAACTATTTCTAAAACATTTAGAAAAAAAAATACTATCGTGCTCAAGTTAGCTAACGCATAGAAGATAAGTAAAAAATGGTTGAGTTATTTCGTTTATTTCGTTCCTACGGGTACTTTTTACCACCGGACATCGAAAATGTTGCCCTTGGGCTGTTGGCGTCATTTGTATCCGCAACTCTAAAAAGGGCACGAGATTTGGTAGCATACAACTTCATGCTATCGTTAAACCACCCAGTCTAAGCGAATTTTAAGTATAGACAGGAAACTACAGTTTAACCATGTAAACTGTAGTTTAACAATCTAAACATTGATGAGAAATGCGGTCTTTAATATCAAAGTTTCAAGAAAACGTTGAAAATAACACATATCGCAATCGCCGAAAAAATAAATAATTCTGACTAAAATATTATTCAGTATAAAAATTAGCCAAGTGAGGGTCCGAGTCGCACACGAAGGGTTCCCTACCATCGTACAAGAAAACTCATAAATTTAGTAAAATATTATTTTTATAAATAATAAGAAATAAAAGTAACGATATCTGCACTATCTCAAATAAAGGGAGATCTATAAAACAAGCCAACCTTATTTTTCGACCAAGATATACATATATAGGGCTTATAGAGTCCAGGATTATCTACTGAACTTGGCACCTATTAAGATCTCAATTATTTTGTCAGCGAAGTTGGGACCCAAAAGATATACATTTAGTGTGTTACTATACTACCGGTACATTACATGCTATACCGAAATTACGCGACCGAAGATCCGCGTGATTACGCCTGCAATGATAATTCAATTAAAGACAGATGTCACGTCTTGGCGTACAACCGAACTTAGGCCGGGCGTATTCGGAGGCAAGCAACACATAATGGTGAATTTTAGAATTTCGGATTTTCACAACAGTTCTTTGGTAATTTTTATTTTCGTTATATAATTAACATTTTTTTACGATTGTTTAAAGCGTGATGGAGCGTGGTACAAGCTCCACAGCGCTGGTAATCAGCGTCTTTCAAGTATCATTTCTGGGCTTCAAATATTACAAGATATATTATAATGCCATAGTGTATGTGGGTATACCGAATGCCACATTAAAGTATAATTGAAGTTTGATGCAACTGTTTTCGATTTATAACACTGGTCATTAAAAAAGTCAGTGCAAAAATTCACCCATTGGGCAGTGCTAAAATATACGTACTACTTTTAGTTTTATTTTATGAAATTATTAAGCCTATTTTAAGAAATTTATTTGAATATTTCGATTAGTAGATATCTATTTTTTATAATTTTTAAAATACACCTCTCGTGGCGTCACTTAGTCCAGATAAAGTTAAAGAGGATAAAGATAAAGATAATTTATTTGTTAACACATGTAATAATACATTTACAAATGTCAGGTAAGTTTTTTGAGCTCAGTGTTCCAGTAATTGTTTACAGATAAAACATAAATAAATATTGGTACAGATTTACAATGTAAATTTTAGATTAATAAATAATAAGTCTTATTGAGTGAGGCATTATGTATTCTTTTCATTAATAAAAGCATCGACGTAGTAATAGCATTTTGTGACTAATAGCTTAAATAAGTTATATTTAAATTGTAACAAATTCATACATTGTATGTCGTTTGGTATTTTATTGTAAATCTTTTTATGCATATGTGCGGTTTTTGCTTGCCTTGTGCTCATTTTGTACACTCACTGGTTGATGATTTCCGCACTAACTACTAACTACGACACTAACAAAAAGATCTTAATTAAGTGTTTTAAAAGCTGGTTCACGGTTTTCATTATACTTAAGTCCATACATAGCCCTAATACGTCATTTTTGAGCCTAAAAGACGGATTCTTTGTTGGTAGAGTTGCCTAAAAAATAACACCGTAGTTCAGATGCTGCAAGACCATGATACGCAGTCAGTACAGTTTCTCTGTTCACAATTGTCGATAGTCTGAACTGGAAATAAGCGGCTTTATGCAGTTTTTGACAGACCTCGGCGATTTAAGCCTTCTGCGTTAGTTGGTGGTTAATTCGCACACCAAGGAATTTTATTTCAGTGACTTCGCCCAGGAGTTTGCCCTCATATTGAATATTAAAATTAGATGGTACTAAATTTTGGCGTTGAAAAAAGGGCATGCTTTTATTTTTCTCTAAATTTGCTAATAATTTATTACTATCAAGCCAAGTAATTATTTCTTTTAATATGTCATTTGATTCTTTTTACATTATTATTAATGTAATACCTATGTATTATATTTAATGGTAACTGTAGTGTCATCAGCAAAATCATATAGGATTACGAATATTTTTCGGTAAATTATTTACCTATATAATGAATAGTAGAGGGCCTAGGTCTTAACCTTGAGGAACATCGCATGTTGTTTCCCTACAGGGCGATTAATATTTACATTAGGTTTTTGTTTAAGGACATATACTACATAATTATGTGCACTGTGGTTTGTTGTTTAAGTATGACTCTAATAGTAGTTTATCTACACACTTATCATAAGCCCTCTTTACTGCGTTCAAAAACCGCACGTTACAATCAGCATTATGTTAAACTACTTGGTAAAAACTCGTTTCGTATCTGGAAAACTACACATAATGGTCATTATGTGTAGTTTTTCTACATATAATGACATTCAAATTTTGAACGCCGACGCCCACCCGCGTGCCGTCCCTAGTTTGTCTGTGAAGTTGGTATTGACATTCAAATTTCGAACGCCGACGGCCGTCTGCGTGAAGTTGGTACTAAAGAACAAGCTAAACAATTGCAGAACCACAATGCCGGTCAAACATGCGGTTCCTGAACACATCAAAGAGAGCTTATGATATGTGTGTAGATAAACTAGTGTATGTAACTGTACATAATTAGGCATTAAAACTCTCGAGTGATATTATTATGAAACTCGCCTTCGGCTCGTTTCATAAACCCACTCTCGAGTATTAAAGCCCTCCATTATGTAGCAGTCACATAAACTACTATTATGTGACTGATACATAATGGAGGACATCAAAACGAAACGAGCCGAAGGCGAGTTTCATAATAATATCACTCGAGAGTTTTAATGTCTAATTATATACAGTTACATACACTAGTTTAGCTACACACATATCATAAGCTCTCTTTGATGTGTTCAGGAACCGCATGTTTAACCGCCATTATGGCATTGAGTTGTTTAGCTTGTTCTGTAGTACCAACGTGGTAGATAAACTATTTTATCTACTCACGTATCATAAACCCTCTTTACTGCGTCTAAAAACCGCACATTAAGACCAGCATAATGTAAAACTATGTGGTAAAAACTCATTTCTTATCTGAAAATTTGTACATTATGACCATAATGTGTAATTTTTCTGCATTTTATGACATTCAAATTTCGAACGCCGATGCCCGCCTGCGTGCCGCCCCCAATTTATCTGTGAAGTTGGTACTACAGAACAAGCTAAACAAGAGCAATGATCAATGCCACAATGCCGGTCAAACATGCGGTTCCTGAACACATCAAAGAGAGCTTATGATATGTGTGTAGATAAACTAGTATATGTGACTGTACATAATTAGGCATTAAAACTCTCGAAGGATATTATCTCGAGTATTAATGCCCTCCATTATGTAGCAGTCACATAAACTACTATTATGTGTTACCTCTAACGCCATATGTGTTTAATTTACTTAGCAATATTTTATGGTCAACGTAGACAAAAACTTAAGTTAAATCCTAATATATATCACACATCGGTGTTCTGGAGGCAATGTTTGGTAAAATTGTATTAAGAAAATGATATATGCATCCATGTCAATAGATTTGTTTTTTGTTCGTAACCCTTTTGTTTGTCAATCAGTATGTTATATTTGTTCAAATGTGTCTCTAGTCAATTATAACTTACCTTTTTAAAGTTTTTTGAGACTATAGTTACTAATGCTATATTCGTAAGAATACACGCTCCTCCTCGTTTTTAGGGTTCCGTACCCAACGGGTAAGAACGGAACCCTATTACTAAGACTTCGCTGTCCGTCCGTCTGTCACCAGGCTGTATCTCAAGAACCTAGCTAGTTAGAGAGTTGAAATTTTCACAGATTATGTATTTCTGTTGCCGCTATAACAAAAAATACTAAAAAACAGGATAAAAGAAATATTTAAGGGGGCTCCCATACAACAATTAATTCAATACCACATACAAACTTATGGATGCACCTGGTTACGTACATGGAGTGTGAAAGTAACCGCACCAATAACTTTTTAAACAATATTTTGCTGTGTAAAATCCAAACTATTCACTCCACACCATCGCTTCCATTGAACGGTGGTACGGAACCCTTCGTGCGCGATTTAGACTCGCACTTGACCGTTTTTTTAGATTCTCGTGAAAAATGCGCCGCCAGGTGGAACATTTAATAGGTCCTCAGATCCAGACGGAAGGCACAAAGTGTTCAGTGATGCAGATAATATGGATCATAGTATTCTCAGATTTGGAACGGTTGTACTTTAGGCTGTTTGTTTCCGATTATTAAACTAAAAAACAATAATATCAATATTTTTTACGTTCTGTCTGACATCTGCATTATCGACTGACAGGAAAACTGTCGATACTTGACAGTTGCATAGAACAGCCAACTTAATCGCGAAGAGTATTTGAACAAACTACGCCGTAGAGGACAAATGAAGTACTTACATTATCTTTTTTACTGATATTTCAGTAATCCTGTTATATTTTTTGATGTGAATACCGGAATTTAGTTGAGAAAACAATGATCTCGAAATATTTTTCTCAGTTTGATTTTTTTACATGGTCAATTCTGCCGCGTAATTTCCGCGCGTATGGTGTATCTACGTCGGAACGTAAAACCAGCCGCGGAACTTCGGTCGCGTTATTACAGCATAGTGTGATTCAACACTTATGTTTTGGTTGAGTTATATTATATTATAACTAACAATCGGACACAAGGTCAAACGTTACGACATTTTAAACAATGGTACTGAACTCGAGTAAATATAAAACAGAGATAAGTCACACAAGCTCGCGCAGTCACAACCAAATAGGCAACCATAACCATGTTCCTAGCAATTTTAATAACAATCCTTTTAACTTTACTAATTGGTTTTTACTACTGGTCGCAAAGAAAATTTGACCACTGGAAAAAAAAGAAGGTACCATTTTCAAAACCGACCCCCTTTCTCGGGAATTATGGCGACTACATCCTCCTAAAGAAGAACATAGGCGAAGCGGCACACGATATCTTGAAGAAATTTCCCAATGAGCCGATTGTTGGAGCCTTCTACGGCACTGAGCCAGTCCTCATCATCCAAGACCCGACCCTTGTAAATTTAATCACAATAAAGGACTACTACTACTTCAATACCAGAGAAATATCAGAATGGACGCACAAAGAAGTTATAACGAGGAACATGTTCTTCACATACGGAGACAACTGGAGGGTGCTGAGACAGAACTGTACACCTCTCTTCTCATCTGCGAAGATGAAAAACATGTTCCATCTGATAGAGAAAAACGCCCGAATTTTGGAGAAAGTCATCGATGAAGATGTGAATTTAAATCAAGTTCAGGATGTAAGGAAAACCCTGTCGCGTTTTACCATGGACTGCATCTGCGCCTGTGCTTTTGGTATTGACACTAACGTTATGAAGACTGACGATGGGACAAATCCATTTAGAAAAATATCCGAAATGTTCTTCGACTCATCCGTTAAAAATGCAGTGAAAACACACTTGAGAGCTATATGGCCTTCCTTTTTTTACGGTATCGGACTGAATTTATTTCCTAAAGATATCGGTGACTTCTTTAAAACGATTCTAATGAATGTTGTAAAAGAACGCGAAGGCATTCCAGCAGTAAGACAGGACTTCGTGGATCTCATTATCAGTTTGATGAAAAACAAATTTATCACTGGAGACAGCATTAGAAATATGAAGAATAATGGAAACGAGAAATGTGAAATAAAAGTTGATGAAGAGTTTTTGGTCGCCCAGTGCATATTATTCTTTGCTGCTGGATTCGAAACCTCAGCGACAACCTCCTCCTTTACATTGTTTGAGTTGGCCAAAAAACCTGAGTTACAAAAGAAAGTTCTAGCAGAAGTAGATGCATACATCAAAGCTCATAAGAACCAGTGTCTTTACGATGTCAGCAATGAACTTCCATACTTGGAGCAATGTCTAGATGAGACTCTTCGACTGTACCCAGTGTTGACAGTTATAACCCGGGAGGCTTACGAAGACTACGTCATGCCGAATGGTGTTTTACTTGAGAAGGGTATGAGGGTGCACATTCCCGTGTATCATTTACAGCACAATCCGAAATACTTCCCAGATCCCGAAAACTACAATCCAGATAGATTCGCGCCTGAAAACAAGGGGAAAATCATGCCATCTACGTACATTCCTTTTGGAGATGGGCCCAGGACTTGTATAGGTGAGTTACATTTTTACACGGAAAAAATCTCGGGAAGGATTAAAACCCTACCCGGCCTATTGCAAGCCGGACTCTCGCACACGAATTTTAGGTTTTTTTGATAAAACTCTTTTAATAGTTCTCGATTCTTTGTGTTAAATATCAATACCACATTGCATTTAGACTCACACAATTTACATATATATCGTGATAATCAGAACCAGCGACGAAACAAACAACAAACAAATTTATAAAAAAACATATACTGGCCCGTACCTTGCTTCTGGCCCCACACTAGGATACCCTGTGTCGTGGGAACCAGAAACAGCGACATTACATACATATACTTCTAAGCCCTGGATTTTTTTCTTTATCCCAAGCCGGGGATCGAATCCGGGACCTCTCACATGGTAGGCAGAGTCACAAGCGTACCGCCACGGAGGTGGTTTTCGTCAACATTAATCAAAATCATGGCCATCCTCAGCCCACATCGAGCCATTGCTGGGCATAGGCCTTAATGATCTGTACTGTAAATGATATTTAATAATGAATATTTCAATGATAAAGCATGAATTACGCCATATACATGCAAAAGTTACTTACTGGGATAGCCTGAGATTTTTGGCGTTTCTTTCTCAATCTTAACTACTCCTAAACTAGTAATCCTAAAAATAGATTAGCTACTAACTTTCTTTATTAGAATTAAAATGGACAAAATCCAGGTAAAATTTAAATATAATCACTAATAATATTAAATATATATATACATAGTCAGGTCATAAGTTCTGTCACATGTGCAATATGAAATAATTTAGACATGTTTATTATTTATGTAAACATTTATATAGCAAAATGAACTTAATAAAACATAGATTCTTATGGTAATAAAGTTTATTCAAAATGACCCCCGCGATTTTGAATACAGGCCTTTATTCTGCGCGGCCAGTCGTCTATCGCAGCACGAACGAGGTCCATGTCAATATCGGCGGCTGCCTTAATCAAGGATGCCTTGAGTGACTCCAAATCAGGATGAGGCTTTGAGCAGGCCTTTTCTTCCAAGTGTTGCCATATCTTGTAATCTAACGGACTCAAATCTGGACTGGAGGAGGGCCAGTCTTCGTGCCGGATGAATTCGATTTCACGCGCCGCCAGCCAGTCTTGTGTGCTTTTCGCTCTATGAGCTGGCGCAGAATCTTATTGGAATACCCAGTGCCTGTTATTAAACATGGTATGAGAAACAGATTCCACAAGGTTCTTGAGGACTGAATTTTGATACACAACTGCATTCGTTTTTACGCCTTTCTCACAAAAATGTACCTCAGTTAAGCCCCAATAAGAGACTCCCAACCAAACCATGAGCGAGGATGGAAAATGACCTCGTTGGACACGCGGAATACGGTTGCTCGCTTCTTCACTGCTGTGTGCGTACACCTTATCATTTTGTTTGTTGTAGCTCTCTTCCAAGGTGAAAATTTTTTCATCCGAAAAAAGAATTTCCCGATGCTTTTTTCCCGCGTACCGCTTCAACAAAGCGCGGCATCTCTTCAGTCTCAGGTCCATTAAACGAGCGTCCAAACGATGTCCTGTTTTTCTTCGATATGCCCTAAGCCCTAAGTCTTCATTTAACACCCTTTTCACCGTGGTCCTGCTTAACCCCATCTGAAGGGCCAACAGTTTCTGCTTACGTATGGGATTTCTTTGAATTCGCGCCTTCACAGCTTTTATCACTGCTGGAGTCCTAACAGAGCGAGGGCGACCACTTCTTGACCTGTCATCTACACTAGAGTCTTCATTGTATCGTTTTATGGTACGATAAACGAATCTTTTGGTTATATTCAAATTTTTCAGTAAGTCGAAAATCTGAATTGGCGCGTAACCACAACGATGCAACGCAATAACTGCGACACGGTCTTCTTTAAGTGTCCACTCCATATTTAAAAATGAGGAAAATTCTAAAAAGTACACATTTTTATTTTCATGAAAAATTCGAAATTCGAATTCAATAAACTTTTTTGTCGCCAGCTTTCTAAATTCAAAAGTTTTTATTGTGTGACAGAACTTATATATACACAGTCAGGTCATAAGTTTTTATTATGTGACAGAACTTATGACCTGACTGTCATAAGTTCTGTCACATAATAAAAACTTTTGAATTTAGAAAGCTGGCCACAAAAAAGTTTATTGAATTCGAATTTCGAATTTTTCATGAAAATAAAAATGTGTACTTTTTAGAATTTTCCTCATTTTTAAATATGGAGTGGACACTTAAAGAAGACCGTGTCGCAGTTATTGCGTTGCATCGTTGTGGTTACGCGCCAATTCAGATTTTCGACTTACTGAAAAATTTGAATATAACCAAAAGCTTCGTTAATCGTACCATAAAACGATACAATGAAGACTCTAGTGTAGATGACAGGTCAAGAAGTGGTCGCCCTCGCTCTGTTAGGACTCCAGCAGTGATAAAAGCTGTGAAGGCGCGAATTCAAAGAAATCCCATACGTAAGCAGAAACTGTTGGCCCTTCAGATGGGGTTAAGCAGGAACACGGTGAAAAGGGTGTTAAATGAAGACTTAGGGCTTAGGGCATATCGAAGAAAAACAGGACATCGTTTGGACGCTCGTTTAATGGACCTGATACTGAAAAGATGCCACGCTTTGTTGAAGCGGTACGCGGGAAAAAAGCATCGGGAAATTCTTTTTTCGGATGAAAAAATTTTCACCGTGGAAGAGAGCTACAACAAACAAAATGATAAGGTGTACGCACACAGCAGTGAAGAAGCGAGCAACCGTATTCCGCGTGTCCAACGAGGTCATTTTCCATCCTCGCTCATGGTTTGGTTGGGAGTCTCTTATTGGGGCTTAACTGAGGTACATTTTTGTGAGAAAGGCGTAAAAACGAATGCAGTTGTGTATCAAAATTCAGTCCTCAAGAACCTTGTGGAACCTGTTTCTCATACCATGTTTAATAACAGGCACTGGGTATTCCAATAAGATTCTGCGCCAGCTTATAGAGCGAAAAGCACACAAGACTGGCTGGCGGCGCGTGAAATCGACTTCATCCGGCACGAAGACTGGCCCTCCTCCAGTCCAGATTTGAGTCCGTTAGATTACAAGATATGGCAACACTTGGAGGAAAAGGCCTGCTCAAAGCCTCATCCTGATTTGGAGTCACTCAAGGCATCCTTGATTAAGGCAGCCGCCAAAATTGACATGGACCTCGTTCGTGCTGCGATAGACGACTGGCCGCGCAGAATAAAGGCCTGTATTCAAAATCGCGGGGGTCATTTTGAATAAACTTTATTACCATAAGAATCTATGTTTTATTAAGTTCATTTTGCTATATAAATGTTTACATAAATAATAAACATGTCTAAATTATTTCATATTGTACATGTGACAGAACTTATGACCTGACTATATATATATATATATATATATATATTTAATCAGGTAGTAACTTCTCATGTAAATATGTAATAAGGTTGCGTAAATAAATCATTTTAGCAGCACTATTTAGCAGCGGGCAGACCACCGGCCCGATGGCCTGATGATATTGTCATGGTGGCTGGTAGACAGTGGACCAGACTGGCGGGGGAGAGGTGCGAGTGGCGTGCTTTGGAAGAGGCCTATGCCCAACAGTGGGACGATACGAGATGATATGATGATGATGACACCTAGTTAGGGTTATATCATGTGAAACTGAAATTACGTATGTAATACCTTGGACACTATAATAATAATAATACCTTGGACACTATTTACACACATTGATCTAGCCCCAAACTAGGATTCCCTGTATCTTGGGTACTAGACAACGATACACATACTTATATAGATAAATATTATACTTAGATAGATAAACAACCATGACTAGGGTACAAACATCCGTTCTCATCAAACAAATATTTGCCCCCGACGGGACTCGAACCCGGGACCCTTGGCTTCGTAGACAGGGTCACTGCCAACTCGACCATTCGGGTCATCAAATAAGACCAAATGAAAACCATGATACGCAAATAATCTTTCTTATTTCTTATTTCAACGCTTGAGGTGTAGTGCCAATCGTCATCATGTGACCACATAAATCATATAATTTTCTACTGTTTCCAGGCATGCGTTTCGCAAAGATGCAAATGCTGGCTGGTCTGCTTACAGTCCTCAAGAAATACCGAGTGGAACTAGCTGAGGGTATGCCAAAGAAGGTGGAGTTCTCATCCCATGCCATGGTGATTCAGTGCAAGACTGGAATCAACTTGAAGCTGATTGAAAGAGAGGGCTGGGAGAAGAGGCAGTACGCGGATAGTTAGTGTAGAACATGGGATGAATATGTATGGCACTCGAAAATTAAGTGAATAAAATCATATCGTCACCACTTTTGACATATGAGGTGGTAGAGGCATAGTTGTGCCAAAATAAATTATTTAAAGTCTCTTTGATCATATTAGTTTCAAAGTTGACGGTTGTTCAGGGCGATGTCCCTAAAAACTCCCTGAAATATGACTACACATTTGATTTGATGACCACCAGAATATAAAACAAACTACCGGAAACATTCAGAACAAATAAAAATAAAAATATGTTTAAATTTTATAAGTATATAATCGTAGTGGTAGTATATTTTAAATATTTGGTATATTATTATACAGGTATTATTATAGTAATTTATTTTTATTTATGTAAGTACTCCTTTATTTCGTTATATTGTTGTACAAATAGGTCTATCCCTTCTCAGCAAAGATCCTTTCCTATCTTATCTGGTTTGCTGGAAGAGATCTCTTATTAGAGATAAGCTCGCCTTCAAATACTTATTTATTATTTCCGAATATTTCCTTCTAACTCTTATTTTTTATATGACTTGTGTGCAACAAAGAAATTATAAAATATAATCTTAAAAAAATACTAATTCTAATGGCATACATACATACATACAACTAAATACCGGAGACATTAAGAGCAAATAAAAATAAAAATATGTTTAAATATTATTAGTATATAATAGTAGTACTTAGTATATTTTAAGTATTAAGTATATTATTATACAGGTATTATTATAGTAATTTATTTATATTTATGTAAGTACTGGTATATTTCGTTATATTGTTATACACAGGTCTACCCCTGCTCAGGAAACAACCTTTCCTATTTTAACTGGTTTGCTGGAAGACATCTCTTATTATAGATAAACTTGCCTTCAAAAACTATTTTTATCTACACACGTATGATAAACCCTCTTTACTGCGTTCAAAAACCGCACGTTACGATCAGCATTATGTTAAACTACTTGGTAAAAACTCGTTTCGTATCTGGAAAACTACACATTATTGTCATTATGTGTAGTTTTTCTACATATAATGACATTCAAATTTCGATCGCCGACGCCCGCCTGCGTGCCGCCCCTAGTTTGTCTGTGAAGTTGGTACTAACATTTAAATTTCGAACGCCGTCGCCCGAAGTTGGTGCTACAGAACAAGCTAAACAACTGCAGAGCCACAATGCCGGTCAAACATGCGGTTCCTGAACACATCAAAGAGAGCTTATGATATGTGTGTAGATAAACTAGTGTATGTAACTGTACATAATTAGGCATTAAAACTCTCGAGTGATATAATTATGAAACCCACTCTCGAGTGTTAATGCCCTCCATTATGTAGCAGTCACATAAACTACTATTATATGATTTGTGTGCAATAAAGAAATTATGAAATATAATCTTAAAAAAATACTAGTGCTAAAGGCATGATCTGATGATGATACTACTAGATCAATGATTTTCTTTCGGACATTTATAAAACTTGACATGACAATATGAGAACAATAATTGTGATGTTATTACCACTACTTATATTTACTTTTATGTGCGCATGCATATCTAGTCTGTATTATGTAATTTTAATTTTAATACGAATCTAAAACCAATGTTTGAACGCCTTACGGCAGATCATCACTATGATCATGATATGACACTTGTCTGTTTTATAACAACCAACCAACGAATACCTATGTTTCATCTCATCACACAATAAATATCTTTATCTTTATATTTATGAAATACCCCGAATAGAAATATGAAAAATAAAGCTTCTACGATCAAATTTGTTTCAACGTCAAAAGATATTCGGAGTGATTCCACCTCCGCATACGAAATACATCATTATTTTACTCCCCGTAATTCTCGGCTCGCCTTGTACATGTATTTTCGATGTCGGTATCGTCCGTCAATTCAGTTTTTGATTTTTTCAAAATGGCGGTCGAAAATGTTTAAACGCTCCGGCTTGGCAGATTTCAATAAAATTTGTTGTTGGATTTGTGGGATTTATGAGTCTGTATGTGGTATTGAACAATGCATTCGGGTTATTTGTTTTTAATAATCCCACTTGTTGATCTGATGAACTTTTAGGGGTCGGGGGGTGTGAGGCGATAGAAAATAACGAAAAAAAAATAACACTTTTCTGTGTCGCTTGCGACGTCTACAGCTCACAATAATTTATTTCACTCTCCGTAGTGTTATTAACAATATCCTTAAGTCTACTCTATTAGCAGCTTGACATTGACAAAACCAACAAAAATAAATAAGAATGTAAAGGAATAAATATTATGAGACCTTGGTGTGGAGCCTCATCCAGCGTCTCAGCATTGCAATGGGGATTCCCACCAGCATTATATGTAGAAATAACATAAGTAAGTAATAAAGGCCCCAGTTCGAAGGATCTATAATGCGCGGCGTATAAGTCTGCGCAGGTAAAAATTACTGTTTTAGACTTTGAGTAATAATGTATAAAACATTATACTCTCAAAGGTTTTAGATACATTTTACCCTGCGCAGACGCCGCCATTTTAGTCCAACTTATACGCCGCGTACTTACGGGGAAAAAGAGGTACAGTGTACCCATGTTTAGCCAGTGATTTATTACTCCAATTTGCGAGACAGGGGCTAGCCCATCGCCGCAACTATGGGTTATTTAAGATTCCCACACGATGTTTTCCATCACCGTTACAGCGTCCTTATGATGTACTTGATTGTTATTTTTTTTGGCGAAATATTAAACTGCACATCAAAAATACTGATATGCACAGCAAATATCAGGGCAAAATGCTGTTTTCATTTTGTATTTCAAAATTCAATTCAAATTATTAATTATTTGTATTCAAAATCAGTATTTTTGATGTGCGATTAAATGCTAGCCTTTTTTATGTACAAGCATTTTTAGAAACTTGATGGAAGGCGTAGTACCATTGTCAGATTAATCTTGATTAACTTATCGGTCTCTCGTATATTGCGGTGGAAACTTATTGTTGCACCATAGCATGCATAGAACATACCTTTCTCAAGCTCGCATATCATCAAACATTGTTGATTCACAATAATTATTATTTGAAGGAATAACAAGCTTGTGCGCGGCAGTAACTTTGCACCGCTACCCCCTCCAAGCGGCATGCAGGGGACTGGAAAAACGGCGATAGCTATATCTTGACTGGCGCTAAAAATAGGTTGATAAAAATGGTCCGACCGATTTCGGTCATGGCGACCGCTTCATGAGCTTTGAACTCTCTCGTGTGCTCGCATGTGGGTTGTGTAGCCAATCTTCCTTGTGAAGATCCTCGCGCATTGCGGGCATGTGAGCACACCATTCATACAATTATACGGAGTTACCGCAGGTGGTCGTTTTTAGGGTTCCGTACCCGAAGGGTTCCAAACGGGACCCTATTACTAAGACTTCGCTGTCCGTCCGTCCGTCCGTCCGTCCGTCTCTCACCAGGCTGTATCTCAAGAACCTAGCTAGCTAGAGAGTTGAAATTTTCACAGATTATGTATTTCTGTTGCCGCTATAACAACAAATACTAAAAAACAGGATAAAATAAATATTTAAGGGGGCTCCCATACAACAATACCACATACAAACTTATGGATGCACCTGGTTACGTACATGGAGTGTGAAAGTAACCGCACCAATAACTTTGTAAACAATATTTTGCTGTGTAAAATCCAAACTATTCACTCCACACCATCGCTTCCATTGAACGGTGGTACGGAACCCTTCGTGCGCGATTTAGACTCGCACTTGACCGGTTTTATTTTAACTATACTCCTCCTTGGACTCTCATCGCGCCTGGTGTCGAGCTCGGCGCGCCGGTGGATTTCAAAGTCACGGACTTTGGTTTTAACCAAAGCTCGGGTAAATTAATTGAGAACATCTCTGTGTAGACTAGAAACGTATGCAAGACAAACTAAAGACGATTGCTTAGAATCATTTACACCGATAATTGTATTGACAGTGAATGACCTCAATTTTGATTGTAAGTACTGGGCGCAAGGGCGCATCAGCAACTGACGGTAGAGGCCATAACTGTCAAAAGAAGTCGATACGGCAGCTACCTGCATATAGAGTCAATGTGCCCTTCGTTTATGCTTGATCATGATTTGATTAAGTTACACTGTAAAGTTGCTGCTTTTTAATAAGTTGTTAGTGGCAAATGCGAGTCCATAAAAATAATAATGCAGGTTTGCTATAAATGTAGATAGGAGTCTATTTACCAGGCGAAATGTAGTCTTTATGTTTTATTGTCTTAATTGTTTTGTTAATATATGAGTGATCTACTCTGTTTTTAGGGTTCCACACCATAAAAAGGAAAAACGCAACCATTATAGGAGCACTCATGTAGATGTGTAAAAGTAATTTAAAAAGGGAAATATTAAACTGCACATCAAAAATACTGACTGGGCTTGCTAGTAACCGCAGCTATAATAGTAGTTATACGTCCTTACAATGTACTTAATATCTCATTAGTATAAATATACTTATAATAATACCTATAAGAGACATGTTTGTTGCGACTGCGCGCTATCGAGTGTTTCTAAAGTGATCCAGATCAATGACTTGCTATTATATATTTGCTATAAAACGCGATTATCTTCCTGAAGACTACCACTTGAGTAGCGTTACTCAACATGATCGCACTCGCAACTTTACTCGCCGTCCTCGCCACTAAACTACTCCTAATCTTCTACTGGTCAAGAAGAAAATTCGATTACTGGAAGAAAAGAAATGTCCCATTCCCGACACCTACGCCTCTGTTCGGCAACTATGCAGAATACATCCTACAGAAGAAAAACATCGGCGAGCAGGTCCAGGATATTATGCGTGAGTTCCCTGATGAACCTATGGTGGGAGCCTTCTACGGCACAGAGCCTGTCGCGATTATACAAGACCCGGAACTTATCAAGCTGATCACTACTAAAGACTTCTACTATTTCAATGGCAGGGAAGTATCGGAGCACACTAACAACGAAGTTGTGACAAGAAACTTGTTCTTCACCAGCGGAGACCACTGGAAGGTTCTGAGACAGAATTTGACGCCTCTGTTCTCATCGGCTAAGATGAAAAACATGTTTCACCTGGTACAGAAATGCTCTCTTGAACTAGAGGCACTGTTCGATCGCGATGTGCAAGTTAACAAAGTGCAGGACGTGAGGACGACAATAGCACGGTATACTATGGACGCCATCTGTGCTTGTTCCTTCGGCATTGACCCGAATGTGATGGGGAAAGATTTAACAAATAATCCTTTCAAAAAAATTGCTGACGTGATATTCGATGTGTCTTTTTCGAGAGGTCTCAAGACCAACTTGCGGGCGATATGGCCGTCCTACTTCTATCGCCTGGGAATGCGGTTGTTTCCCTTAGAAATCTATGAATTTTTCAAATCGGTGTTGATAGACGTACTGAAGGAGCGCAAGGGTCAAGCGTCAGCCCGGCATGACTTCGTCGACCTCATGATGGTACTGAAGAATAAGAAAGTCATCACCGGCGATAGTATGAAGAATATGAAGAACAACGGAAATGAGAAAGTGGATATTGTAGTTGATGACGATTTACTCGCAGCTCAGTGTGTTGTGTTCTTCGCAGCTGGGTTCGAAACCTCTTCAACCACAAGTTCCTTCACTCTCTACGAGCTAGCTAAGAAACCGAACATTCAAGAAAGGGTGTTAGCTGAAGTGGACGCCTACCTGGCATCTCACGATAACCAAGTGCAGTACGATGTGACAACGGAGCTTCCTTACTTGGAGCAATGTATTGATGAGGCATTACGCCTCTACCCTGTCCTGCCTACGCTAACTCGTGAGGTTTACGAGGACTATACCATGCCCGACGGAGTATGCCTTGAGAAGGGCATGAGGATTCATCTGCCTGTCTATCATCTACAGCGTCATCCGAAGTACTTCCCTAATCCGACAGAGTACAATCCCGATCGGTTCTCGCCCGAGAATAAAAAGAACATTACACCTTACACCTACTTTCCTTTCGGAGAAGGCCCTAGAGTTTGCATCGGTGAGTACATAATCCTGTTATCTATTTCCACCTATCTCTTTGTGATATTGGAACGTGACCCGTATAAATAATAATAATAACTTGGACGCTATTTACGCACATTGATCTAGCCCCAAACTAGGATTCCCTGTATCTAGATAAATATTGTACATAGATAGATAAACAACCATGATTAGGGTACAAACATCCGTTCTCATCAAACAAATATTTGCCCCCACCGGGACTGGAACCTGGGACCCTTGGCTTCGTAGGCAGGGTCACTGCCGACTCAGCCATTCGGGTCGTATATACAACGTAATTGTTAACTATCTAACCGTTATTCTAACCTAATGACAGATAACATTCAATTTTGCTCCAATGAAGTGGATCTGCTACTTAAGTTAAGTAAAGGTTAAGTGCGCGTTGATTAAATCATATGAAATGTTTAAACGATGATCGATGATGATAATAATGTCATTCATCCACAAATAAGATTCTACCAGTTTATGTAACCTCAGATCTTCGAATTAACCAGTCATCTAGTACAAGGTTATTACGTACTCAAGTTCATAGCCGGCCGCAACGACAGACGACGACCGGTTACGTGTACCGACGCGAGTGAGCGAGACAGCGAGCGTAGTTACCTACGTAACCTACGTTTCTTTGTCACGTAAAATATACATAAACATTTATATACAGGCACATACATTGTTTCTGGTCCCACACTAAGATACCATGTGTCATGAAAACTAGACAAGGGACGTCACACGAATTTTAGAATTCTTCGAATGAAATCATTTGAAAAGTCACACACCTGCATGCCCGCGTCGAATCGCCCGAATTCGGAGAATCTCAGAAATCGTAATGGAAAACGCATTGCGATAGCGTTTCAGTTACTCCCGAGGTCGCAAAATGCCGTATTTGGCTTGGTGGCGGTGCCTACTTTGTTTCGAGTCTGACTGCTAAATATGGCATTTTGCGCCCTTCAGAGTATTCGATATGCTGTCGATAAGAGAATTGGGCCCCAGTTACCATATTTAAATGTAGCCATTAATGTACCCACCGAGGGGCAGAGGCCTTTACCCGGATACGAGTAAAATTAAGCCATACTCCACCACGCTGGCTCAGTGCGGGTCGGTGGAGGGGTTCTTCCACGTAGTGATAGAAGCCATATATTATTTTATTATATATGACCTACAGCTTAACGTGTCATCCGAAACACTGAACGTCCGATAATGTATTTAAGATAAATTAATTATCTCATTGGAACATGGTCATGATCCGAACCTGCACCTCCTGTCTGACAATCATGTGTGAAACCCTAGACCACGAAACTCTTTAATCTTACCATAGGTACCATAGATATGCATAGCCTGTAAGGTCTACCCGAATTACTCAATTTATCTATTTATTTATTCAAAAATTTATTGCTCACATGCATAATTTTATTTATAATTGACCATACTATGCCGTCGCTTCGGACTCTCGCTCTCACCATTTTGTCAAACCAGTGTGATGAAGAGAATTTATTTTCCTCGTGGTCACACCACTTTAAACAAGATCGCGCTACTGAATATTATATTTATTTAGTGATAAATTTTGACAGGTGTATCTACTTTAAACATCTGTCACTACTTTTGACAGATATTACTGTCGTTGATTGTCAAAAGTAGTAACAGATGTCAAAAGTAGTCAAAGTTGTCCAAATAAGTGACACCTGCCAAAAGTAGTAACAGATGTGTATAGTAGTGAAAGATGTCAAAATATATAAACACTCAATAAGTATAAGATTCATTAGTACAATTTTCGTTTAACACTTTAAACAAGATCGCGCTACTGAATATTATATTTATTTAGTGATAAAATTTGACAGGTGTATCTACTTTAAACATCTGTCACTACTTTTGACAGATATAACTGTCGTTGATTGCCAAAAGTAGTAACAGATGTCAAAAGTAGTCAAATTTGTCCAAATAAGTGACACCTGCCAAAAGTAGTAACAGATGTGAATAGTAGTGAAAGATGTCAAAATATATAAACAGTCAATAAGTATAAGATTCAGTAGTACGATCTTGTTTAACACTTTAAACAAGATCGCGCTACTGAATATTATATTTATTTAGTGACAAATTTTGACAGGTGTATCTACTTCAAACATCTGTCACTACTTTTGACAGATATTACTGTCGTTGATTGTCAAAAGTAGTAACAGATGTCAAAATTAGTCAAAGTTGTCCAAATAAGTGACACCTGCCAAAAGTAATAACAGATGTGAATAGTAGTGAAAGATGTCAAAATAATAAACACTCAATAAGTATAATATTCAATAGTGCGATCTTGTTTAAAGTGGTATGACCACGAGGAAAATAATATAATATAAGATACTCCGATCATTAACAATAATTTTCAGGGATGCGTTTCGCAAAGATGCAGATGTTGGCTGGTCTGGTGACTTTGCTGAAGAAGTACCGAGTGGAACTGGCTGAGGGTATGCCGGATAAGCTAGAGTACTCTTCCACGGCCATGGTGACGCAATGCAAGACTGGGATCAAACTGAAGTTGATCGAGAGAGAGAAGTGGGAGGGCAGGATGTTCAAGCGTACGACCCAGCAGCCACTTGATGCAAAACTTCCTTTATAACAAAATCGAGTTACAGGTGACCACACTAGCTCCATATTTCGTCATCCTCGTAAAGCGTAGCAATATAATAATAATAATAATAATAATAATAATAATAATAAACCAAAACCAAAAGTCAAAACCGTCCCAATAGTCATCTCATCCACAGGAGTCTGTCAATCAAACACGAGTGCTGAGCTTGTACTGGTTTTTATTATGATCTCCTACCCACATATATTCAATATCCAACATCCCTCTTCTTATAACGAATAAAAAGAATAATAGAAATTTAAATAATTCCAAATAATTGTTACACAATAATATGACACAACAGTACCATCTCTTTAAACATGCATAATATAATTCAAACTAATCACTAACACAATGACATGTATTAAATTAACTTAGTAGGTAAATACACAATTCAACAACGACAGTTTATCTTTCTCATAAAATGGTTGGACTATAATTATTTGGTACATAGGTAGGTATGTTCTCACCTCTTGCCTACTTGTGTAATAAAGGTATATTAACAATCATTATTCATTAGTTCATAACGCATTTCATTACATTAGATAATATATATATAACAATTATAAATTATACGACATAATATTTACTAACAAAGATCGGCAGTATACTTGAAATTCTTTGAAATCCTACCGGCTGCGCCATGTCAATCAAACACGAGTGCTGAGCTTGTACTGGTTTTTATTATGATCTCCTACCCACATATATTCAATATCCAACAGAGTCATTCCATAAACATTACACACTAGTCTCAAAACATTAAATATACCCAGATCCACACACATACTTCTTCAAAAAGCAACAATACTAAATACATGTAGAATTGTACGGAAATTCATGGGCAAGGACCGTGATCTTTAGTAGATAAGCACTTGGCGTAAGCCCGTGTATCAGAACCTCTTTATTACAAGAGTGAAATGAAAAATTCATAAAAATATAATAATAATAATAATAATAATAATAATAATAATAATAATAATAATAATAATAATAATAATAATAATAATAATAATAATAATAATAATAACAATAATAATAATAATAATAATAATAATAATAATATGTTGCTTTATTTAGATTACTACCCGTAAAAAAATGCCCAGACGACGCAAAATTATAATGTTATCAACGAGATCAGTAATTTCAATCAATCAAAAAAGTATGAGATATTCAAATTATATTCGCACTGTACAACATTAAAGCCTATCTAATGCGCTGTACAAACATCACAATAAATATCCAAGCAATTTGTATGTTTATCCATTTAGTTGACTAAAGATTTGATGAACTGTATTTGTGTCCATTAACAAAGAGTGCATTATTTATAATAAATGCTTCACATCATATATTGAATTACAAATGTATTGCATAATAATATAATTTAATAACCTGCCTTAGTCCCATACAGGTGATATGGGTTATTATAAGTGCAACATCAAAATATTTATTTAGCACCTGCAACCTAGCTTCTTTATTTGTATGTTAGCAACGAATGTTGCAGTAATTCGTTGCTACCATACAATCAAGGAAGCTTCTATTAAAATTTGATGCTGATCTTTTAAATCTATTGACAAAAAATGTATATGTTTTATATATTTAAGACTAAACTGGTATATTTAACCCATATGATTTCATTGTTTAACATAACATTGCTTTATAAATCTAAAATGTAAATAAAAGTAAGTATCTAACGTCAAAATTAAATAATTATTTCTTATTCAATAATGCTAATCACTTAATCTAACTAAGTAGCTTGTTAATTGTCTGTACATTTTGGTTTTACGTATTTTTGTGTTGGTCTACTCCCCCGTGATACTTGTTAGTTTTTAAGAATAGACAAATTAATACAATAAAGATCGTATAAAAATACAAACTGAATCGGTGTTCCGTGATTTACAAACAAGGTAAGCAACTATAGGTACTTACGTCGCAAATAGGTTTCCTTGGAATATACATGGGTCGGGCCATAAGTTATGTCACATATCTCAAACTTCGAATTTAGAACGCGAACCAAAAAATATGTTATGGGCGTTCGAAACACGAATATTTTAAGCAGTGGACGCGAAAAGACGATAGTCGCGGTAATTGCATTGCATCGCTGCGGGCGTGACCGCAACTGCCAACTAAGATTTTCGAACTGCTGAAAAAAATTAAAATAACATTGAGGTTCGTTTATCGTACTATCAAACGATTCAGGGAAGATTCGAGATTATTAGATAAGCAGTGGATCTGTAATCCTCGTACTGTTCGGTCTCCTGCAGTGATCAAAGCAGTGAAGGCGCGAATACAAAGAAATCCCGTTTGGAAGCAAAAACTGTTGGCTCTCCATATGAGTTAAAGTAGAACTATAGTTAAAGTCTATTGAATGAAGACCTTGGATTACGAGCTTACCAGAAAAAAAGACATGAGTCTTGCTAAAGCGATACGCAGGAAAAAAAAATACCGCGATATCCTGTTTTCGGACGAAAACAATTTTGATGTCGAGGAAAACTTTAACAAACAGAATGATTGAGTACATGCGCATACTAGTGTAGAAGCGAGCAGATGTATCCCATATGTTCAGCGTGGTCACCATCCTTCGTCATTCATGGTTTGGCTTGGGGTTTCCTATTCGGGCCCGACTGAGGTGTATTTTTGTGAAAAATGAGTTAAAACAAGTGCACTCGTCACATAGTCCTAACAAACCTCGTGAAACCTCTTTCACAGACAATCTTCTAAAATAGGCACCGAGGATTGCAGCAGGACTCTGCAACAGCTCATAAGCAAAAAACACTCAAAATTAGCTCTCCTCCCGTGGAATCGACTTTATCAGACACGAAGACTGGCCCTCCTCGAGTCCAGACTTGAATCCATAGTATAATAAAATATAGCAGTACTTAGAGGAGAAGGTCTGCGCTAAACCTCATTGCAATTTGGAGTCTCTCAAAGGTTTCCTGATTCAACCAGTGGCCAATATTTATATGGACGTTGTGCGTGCGTACGTGCTTCTATCGATGACTGGCCGCACAGATTAAAGCTTGTATCGAAAATAGGGGAGGTCGATTTGAATAATTTAAATGTTATTTAAATCTGTATTTTGTAACCTTTCGTTTAATATCCACTCGTCTGTGGGTAGATCAAAACATGGCCCGCGATTTTGAACCTTATTGCTTATTAATAAAGTTCAAAAGCTATGAAAAATAATCAATGATCTGTTGATATAAATAAATATTTGTGTTACATAGATTTTTGTGTCATTTATTGTATGGGACGAAACTTATGGCCTCACCTAGTATTAAATAAATTGAATGCATATCTCGTAGCCAGATCATATTTCATGATATGTGCGACTATTTAATTATGTTGCCGACCATTTCATGATGTGGCCGAACATTTCATGATACATGATTAAAAAACACGTATTTTAAAGCATTTAATTCAGCACTACTACGTGGTGTTTTCTTTATCCTCAACCTCAACAAGCTACTGTAGTGTTTCACCCTAAAATATTTCTTTGTTAAATAAAAAAAATAATTAGATCATGTATGGCCATCATAAAATGATAATTGATATTTTTAAGACCAGGGTTTTTTTTAAACAATCTTAAATACATCATTTGTATCAAAAAGCAACACGGAGGTTTGTACGTGATGTTGTCATTCATGAGTACAAACAAACTAGTAAGATGTAGTGAATAATCCTTTCCTATCGGCAAAACTCGGAACAACGATAACACCCGAATGGTGCCGATGTGTCTATGAATTACTGTATTATTAAATTACGTGTAGGTATCAAATAAATCGCATACTTTATTTATCAATGTCAAATGTATCAAAGTAGTAAGACAAAAACGAACATTTCCGAGAAAATACGAAAGGAAAGGATTATTCACTACATCTGTATATGTATACAACATGACATTTAATTAGCTGACCATATTTTGGGGATTGATGGCACCGATCATTATGAACAACTTTCCCAAAGAAACATGGTCGCAAACGAAAAATATTTTTCATCCCTCACTACATTGACCCGATCAGCTGATTACAAGCTACTATGTGAGGCCCAAAAATTTATTTCATTTACGACCATATGTTTCTTGGGGAAAGTTCTTCATAATAATGGGTACTATCATTCCCCAAAATATGGTCAGCTAATTAAATGTCAACTTGTATACTCGTAGGTACACGAAGATAAGTGTACATGTCGCAGTCAGTTAATTCAATCAGACACTTAACTAACTCTCTAGACCGTTAATTACATACTGACGTTTAACCAAGTCACTCAAATTCCGTCAGACAAGTCCAAAATTCCAAATTCCAAAATTCCAAATGTCTTTATTACTGTAGATTATAGTTAAAAAAAAACTAAAAAACACGCTTATAAAACGTGTTTTTTAGTTTTTTTTTTAAATTACATATACTTAGCAATCGTCATTTTTTACCACTTCTCTGCATTGGGCCACCGTGGGAGAAAAAGGGCGTAGAAACTCCCACAGATTGATTTTTAGATCTCTTTTAAAAATTGCTTATGGTTAACTAATACAAAATATATATATATCATTATGATAATTAATAAACAAGAATACATAATCCCAAAATTATTAACAGCAAGGTCTGTGTTGAGCCAGATTAACCCCATACAGTCCCATCATTTAAGTAATCTTGAACATTGTAAAATCCCTTTTTCGACAAAGTCGCTTTAACATTATTTTTAAATTGCTCAAATGGCAATTTCAATATCTCCAGACGTATCTTATTGTAGTAGAGAATGCATTGACTCTTGAAAAAATTGCTAACCTTCGCGAGTCTAAACCGGCGCGCAATTAGTATGTGATTATTTCTTAGGTTAACATTACAGCTATCTCTAAGTTTGGGAAATTTTGTAAGGTTCTTGCTTACAAACATTATATTTTCGAAAATAAATTGACTAGCTATAGTTAGTACGTCAATTTCTTTAAAAAGCTCTCTTATGGAGTTTGTGCGTTTTAAATTATAAATTGCTCGAATTCTGTAAAATAAAAATAGTTTGAGTGAGTGAACGAAACGTTTAACGAGTTGTCTAAACGTTCCTAGGCAACAAGACATTGTAGATGTATAAATATTTTTATGTATACTTAAATTGATGTTTAAGTATATTTTGTTGTTCTTACATGTTCAACCTAACACGAAGGATAAAGGGGGCTTCGCTTCGCTCACCCCCTTTACCCTTCACCTGAGCTACCGCAATGTTTTGCCCTGATAAGCTTTGCAAATCAGCTGTTGTCGTGTCGCCATCTTATTTTCCAACACGCCGGCTTTTGGTAAGACAGATTGTTCAATATTTTCGACGATGCTTTATTTATTTCAAAATGCTAGTGACTTGGTTAAACGTCGGTATTTAATTAACGGTCTAGAGAGTAATTAGTTAAGTGTCTGATTTAACCAACCAACTGCGACATGTACCTGGTCATCCAACAAAGAGTCGAACAACAGTCAGAGATGAGCAAACAAGTCGGCTGGCTGGTCTATAGAGTGCATAGGCATTCATAGCTCGGGTTTTTCAGCCACGGCACTGAAGAAGTAATGTTTTAGTTTGGTTTTCAAATTATTACGGGTGATTGTATCCTTTCGTTGAGTAGGTAGGCTGTTAAAAAACCGTGCTATGATAAATTGAGAGGTTCTCTCACCGTAGCAGCTGTGGTCACTATACTTTATTTGTCATCTTTCGTGTCTGGATGCCATGGGAGACAGTTTTGAACCTAATCTGAAATCTAAAATCTATTAATCGATCACAACAGCTGAGTCAACATGTTACTCAGCTATTGTGATCGATTTATAGATTTAAATCCTCCGGTCTGGGAAGTTTGTTGTACATCTCTCATGACCAGCATATATAGTATGTCGTGGCCACGGGGGGCCTCGACTCAGATTAGGTAGGTGTAGGTATTGTGATTTAGATCGAATAACATGACCTATTTGTCATTCAAATTCAACCCAACACGATTAGATCTATATGACGACCGCCAGAGAGGTCATCGTTTGCGTCGCTTGCGCATGCTCCTATATTTTTCCCTCTTTCTCTGTTCCCTGGCTTAATTTAAGGTGATACCTCGTCCGTACAAAGGTCCCCGTTACTCCAGGCGGAAAGACCCGCAGTGTGAGAGGGACGGAATCGGGGAAAAATTACATAACGTAGCGCCAAACAACATATTTTTTTTTTATAAATAAACAACGCTATTTTGTCAAAAAAGTTTCAAAGAGATACTAATACATAATATCCACATTTTGAATGCAATTCCGCAATTAAATAAATTAAAATTTCATCCAATCAGGTTTTCCTTCTGTGAGAATCTTAATCAAATACTCAATAAACGATAACCCAAAAATCAAATCTGTAGATTACTTTATAATGGAGTAAATGGATTTGAAAAAAACCCATATTTTTTTCGTATCAACCATTGAACTACTATTACTAGCGTATGGAACCTACACGGCGAACCATTTCTTTGCCCCATGACCTAACGCCAACCGGCGTTATTCCCTTTAGTCCCTCGCCAGTGCTCATAGCGACCGCATGCGGATATTGTGACTAAAAACAGTTAAAAAAATGGCTTCTTCCGTCTTGCGATACTGTAAAAATGCGACTACTACAAAGAAAAAAGATAGTGGCATGACGTAAAATATCACCTCAAATAATTCAGAACTAATTTTGAACATAATTTTCTACTTTACCCGACTTTTGTATGAAAACCATAGAATATGAAAAGTGTACCGTACAGATAAGTCACGTAGGTACTAATGGTGATACGAGAGAGCACTTCACAAATTTGTGGGATGTGATGAATGCGGTAAATATGGGTAGAGGACTCCTAAACTGACAAAACATGTTTGGTAATATTATAACACGAATGCCCCCAAAAACGGAGTGTATTGTTTTCAGGGTTATGTGGGTGTTTTTCTTAACACTTTGAACGCCATTGACGTGACATTCACTTTATCAATAAAATGGTCTAATACGCTATTCACGTGAACGTCTCGTTATCCGCTTTTAATATAGTTTATTCTAAAATCACGCGCCGTTCACGTTCTTGGCGGTCATTGTCAGTTGGCTACATTTATTGGGAACACAGATGCAAAGTTATAGGGATGTAGCGCTTTATATGTTTGTGTAAAGACGACATGAACGAACGCGCTCCCAGTTGGCCGCATTATAACAATTTTGGCCGGCCGGCAGCATATCGAGAGGACGGGTGTATGTTTTCGCGCCAAAATTCCGCGAGGACGACGCCTAATTGATCTCGATATCGAAGCGGAATTACAAAATATAGATACCTCTCTGCATCTATCCTTGCTTCAAAAAGTATCATACTCTAATTGATTACACCAGATAAATGGTTTTTTTTTGAAGTAAGGATTTATGTTAGACTTTTTTTTTTACAAAAACATCATTTTTTGTAATTTTCAAAATAAATATTTCTAATTATATATTCAAATGTTTTATTTCATAAATAATAAATATGAACCTAAACCAGCAATATAAAAAAAACAATAATAAAGGTATCTATCATAGATTATTATTTACAGATCTCCAAAATTATGCAAAAATCGCTGGCGTATGGTATCAGACTTTAAAAATGGGCGGCGTTCAAAGTGTAATTACACCACCACTTCTTAAAGTCTTTCTAAACCGATTTCTAAGTGTGTGGTATCGCTAGGATCTAGCATCCTAAGTGGAGAAGGCTATAAATATATACAAGGTGTAAAAATAATTTACTTTTAGTTCATTTTGAAATTATAGCAATCGCGTTTTTTTGTATTTTTATTTATAACCTAATTTTTGTAGGGTGCTAGTACGAATTTAGGGTACATTATGCATTCCAAGATGGCAGTTCCGAGAAATTTTCAATTTATGACATGGGTATGATTTTTACGGTTTTTTGTGGGCTGTAAACGTATAAAGGGCCCATTTTGATTTCCAAGATGGCGGTCGCGCCAATTACTCATTTTGTAATATGGGTATGTTTTTTGAGGTTTTATGGGTAACGAAATAAGATTCCATTTTGTACTTTGTGCCGGTCGACTGTGTTAGTTGACGAACGTCACAGATAAGGTATATTTATATTCATCACGTAGTTTTGTATTAAGTTGCATATAAGCTTAGTATTAACTATAATAAATTAGTCTAGTATTTGCGCGCATCTCAAGCCTTTTACTTTACTCCCGAAGATGTCGCTCTCGTTATATTTGCTTCTGGCAAATACTTCAAGATGGCAGCCGTGCCAAATTATTGTTTTTTTTTGTGAATGTTATCTTTTAGGTTTCCTCGCCCTGGTCATGAGAAAAGTGAAGTATGGATAAGATTTGTCCAAAGAAATCGTAAGGAAGATACATGGCTGCCAAGCGACCGTACTCATAAGTTCAGATCATTTTAAAAATGAAGATAAATACAGTACAAAGACTGGTCGAACATATCTCAAGAAAAACGCAGTACCATACGACGGTAGTGATTCCATATCAAGTACGCCAGAATTGGTGGGACCAATATCTGAACCCGTAAGTGATTCGGAATCTATCTTCGATACCCCTCGAAAGATAGTGCTAAAAAACAAGTTATCAGACGAAACTACAGCTAGAAAAGTACTTGCAGACAAATATAAGAAAATACAGCGTCCAAACAAATACTTAAAGAAAAAATGTGAATCTTACAATTTGATGGTCAAGGATATGAAAAGTAAATTTGGATTTGATGCACAAATGGAAAATGACTTAAGCATAAAGCTGAACTAGTAGATTTGCATAAATCATTTATAAAAAATCTAAACTGAACAAACATTCTTTACTGTATACCGCACCACTACGAAAGTTTGCACTGACTTTGCACTACTATTCTCCAGCTGCCTATAAATACATTCGAGAAACTTACAATAAAGCCCTTCCGCACACCAGGACAATCTGCCGGTGGTACTCAACAGTGGATGCTGAACCGGGCTTCACCGAAGAATCATTTAAAATATTAAAGATGAAAAGCCAGTTGAACGAAAAGCCTGTGCTTTTTCTTTAGTTTTCGACGAGATGGCACTAAGAAGTCAAAAATTATTTAATAAAGAACGCAAACTTGGTGCAGTCAACTTTGGCGCAGGTCCTGTAAAAGGTGAAGACGAGGATACTAAAGCAACTCAAGCTTTAGTATTTATGCTAGTTTCTTTGAATGAAAATTGTAAATTGCCAATTGGGTATATTTTGATAGCTGGCATCAATGCAGAAAGAAAGGTAAATTTGTTTAGAAAGGTGTCACGATGTTAGAGTGAATGTTGCAAATCTCACTTTCAATGGTTGAACTACAAATTTAAAGACTGCTGAAATTTTAGGTTGTCGTTGACCGATTTAAATAATATAAAGACTCACTTTCCTCATCCTTCCACATCACAAAAAGTTTGCATTTTCTTGGACCCTTGTCATGTAATAAAATTAATCAGAAACACGTTTGAACGAAAAAGTTTGATATTTGACGGAAATAATGGCCAAATAAAGTGGCAACTGCTAATTAATTTGAACAAGCTCCAGCAAAATGAAGTTCTTCAATTTGCTAATAAATTGGCACCGCGTCACATTCATTTCCGCAACCAGATGATGAAAGTGAAGCTCGCTACCCAGTTACTAAGTATGAGCGTAGCAAAAGCATTAATCCTCTGTGATGACATTTTGAAATCAAACAAATTCAAAGATTCTTCGCCCACTGTTAACTTCATAACAATGATGAATAACTTTTTTAATGTAATGAATGAAAAATGAAATCAAAAAGAATTATCAAAAGAAAGAACCGTCATCCTAAAATCGTACTGAATATCACAAAACATAAAATTGTGGAGTCTTCAAACAAAACGGGATTTGTAGGAGCTTTTATCTGCCTTGAGTCAATGAAGACTCTATACAGGATGGAATTTTGTGACACCACCTGGAGGGCAAGTTCTCTAAATAATGGAGGTAGCAAATTTCCCTCAAAGGAAACATTCCTTTAGTTTTTAAAAGAAACAAAACTGCATTCACAGATTTTGAAAAATATGCTTGCCACAACCAGGAATCGAACAGGCTAGAATTTGAAAAAACATTATCCTCTACTTTTATGGCGTCAATCGACAGGGTCAATCATAAGGATCACATCTCTCTAACAAACATAGTCAATTAAATGAAAGGAAAACCATGAAAGACAGGATAAGTCACTTTTACTCAAGGATCCATCAGATAGGTACCTTGTGTTGTTCACAATATCATCTTTACGCGTGTTTGTAATGGAGACTCTTTTAGATGAAACCTTTTTTTTTTGCGTGTGGCATAAATAAAAATAAAAAATTGAAAATGGAAAATACTACGTCGCGATAGTCTTTTGCTATTCACATTTGATTGTTGTCAAATTGTTTGTCAGCTGCAGCATTACTAATCGTCAAAATGGCCTATCAAGAACAATTTTATTTAACATTTCAATGCAGTTTTGTTTCTTTTCAAAAATAAAGGAATGTTTCCTTTGAAAGAAATTTGCTACCTCCATTATTTAGAGTACTTGCCCTGCAGGTGGTGTCACAAAATTCCACCCTGTATAATTACTTAGTGAAAGAAAAAAAAACATTAACTACATATATGTACCGCATGAACCAGGACCATCTAGAACTTTTTTTTGGATCAATAAGGAAACATGGTGGATATAATAACAATCCCAATGTACCACGATTCAGGGCTGCCTACAAAAAACACTGAATCACCTGCAAGTACGATCATCTTACAGTGGAAACTGTCTTCCTTTAGATATCTTCACTATTTTAAATTCATCGTCCGTAAATATTATCAATAGCACATCCAGTTTAAACCGACACGACGAAGAGGAATATGAAGTTCTACAGGCAATAAGAGCACTTGAATCTGATTTGGAATTGGAGCATAATTGTGAACTCTTTGCAAATATGCTCAATTATGAAAATGCAACAGAAGCTTCACAGCTCATTGTTGGGTATGTTTAAGGATATATATCCCGTCATCTGACGAAATCTTTGAAATGTGAAGAGTGTGTTGACAGCTTAACCACAACGAGTAAACTTCCGCATCATAAACTAATAACGGTAAAAGATGTGGGTGGTTTGTGTTATTCTTCCGAGGATGTTTACAAAATATGCCTCACTGAGATTATCATACGTCATATGTACGTCATTTGATAAATAAGAGTGGTGGAAAATTTCTTTCTTCCAAATACAACTACACTTACATCACAGTGAACACCTTAAAAGTATTCATGGAGAAAGAAGTATTCACTTGTTTAACGCAGCATGCATTTGATCAGCCTTCCACACTTAACCATCGAATTCACCTAATTCGAGCAAAAATAAATAAATGCACTACTATTAGATTACATCACGAAGCTAAAGTTTCAAATTATTATTTGTCTGAGCGTCAGAAACTTACTAAATTAATTTTGTTCAAAGGTAAATAAAGTTTATAACATATAAAATAGCAATGATGGATTTTTAATCCCCTTCGTTTATTTAGTTAACCCTTTACCAGACCTTGATCATGCAGATTTTTCATTGATTTTCGCATTAATTACCAAGCTTTAACGTCGAATTAAAAATGTTTAGATAGATAACGATAACACATAACTAATGCGAAAGTGCAAGTCATCTACATAAACATTTGTTTAAATCTCGGTTACAATTAATACTTTAGATCGGTACATTTTGTAATAGACTACACTCAATCAAATGAAGTTTTGTAGGTATAAAAGCGGTGTCACGTCTGCGGTGTGCAATCTACAGGGACGACACGTCGAGCTCGCGGCAGGTCGCATCATCCCCCCCGCCCCGCTTGTGATCTAGTTGCGACACGTTTTTGGTTCGATACAGCGTCTCTACTCTATAGTAATGGTAGATCAATGGTATCAACTTATGGAACATGAAAATGAGTTAAAAATTGCGCTCTAAAGATTATTAATGTATTACACACACACACACACACAATTGTCAGTACGATTCTTTCGATTCGGTTTAATGTAAGCAAAGCGAGAGCAATATTCATATTTTTGGAATTTATTTTAATTTGATACACAACACGACCCCCTAAAAAATAGTAGATAATGCACCAAGGGGATAGAGCATTGTTTTATGTCACGGGCGCGATATTGAATCCTGAACGTAACGAAGGACTTTAGTGGTATGAGACAATTCCCGAGCGAAGCGAGAGAATTGAGGCTGAGTCCTGAGTGCAGTGAGAGATTCAAGCGTGCCCAACACACCAAGCACAAAGCAGCTTCATCCACGAGGAGTACACTCTAATTTTCGCACCTCCTGAGAGAAAATATAAAAAATCACGGCCGCACTCCGCCGCCCCGCGCTCCGTCGCCGCCCCGACCCCCGGGGAGGGGGCTGTGAGCGCCGTGCCTATTTCACGAAATTCCATTCTAAGGCCCTAGCAATAAGAACTACGAGAAGTGAAAATCGTGATCTAGGTTGTGACATAATGAAATGTACAACTATTTGTCACCGCTAGAGCCTAGAGCTATAATGACTTGCTTTAGGTAAGTTTTGCATGATATATAAAGTGTCATTTTCGAGTAGGTGGTGCGTTTTTTTTTTTTTCACTTCTCATGCTCCAAAAGTTTATCTTTATGTTGTGCTTAGGTGACATTTATGTCCCTTTTTGTGCTCTAGTCCATAAAGGTTTTTTTTCTAAGACAAAGATAATCACATAATCAGGCCCACACGCACAAAATAAAACTTCGTAAAATAAAGTCGTTATTTTATTTCATCACTGACTGCTTTATATCTTAATCTATACTTTGTGGAGGCCGGTCCATACTTGTGACGTCACAGTGCATTCCTCGACAATACTGATATAGATACCTACCTACTCTTGACGCAAGCGCACGCCATTAGTCCGCTTGTTACATATTCTCGTAAAACCAAATCAAATTTCTTTGTTTCAGCTAAAGTTATCTATCGATATCTTCACTAGTGCACTGTCCCTTCTCAGTGCTTCGACTTATGTTCGATCGAAGATCATGCTTTTATTCATCGCTGCTACGCATCCCATATCTACTATACTATCTGCCAAACAACATGGTAATAGAGGTCATTGACAGATTAGAGGACCTTCACTAAATTCCAGTTTATGCTAATTCAGTCCCTAATGTATCAATCAAACAAACCAATCGCAAACAGGCATCGCTAAAATCTCGCAGTACCAGCACAAAATAAATAGGTACCTATTTATTTTGTGGTACCAGGCTCTCTCGTAGGCCTTGTACTACGATAATTAGCGATACAAGTTTTGCGATGGATTTCTATGGTAAGCGATAGAATAAGCGATACATAAATTGGATTTTGGTGAAGTCTGTGTGAATGACCTCTATTGCCACAGATATTATAGCAAAGGCAAGCAGGCCAGAATACACTACAAGCTCTCGTTCAGTACTGTGGACGCGGCCTATATCAACTTTAAAATAACAGTTATTTTTTTTTAAATACATTGTAGGGAAACAGATGAATATACATACATCTAATACCTATATACTTTGCCGTTGTGGAATAAAAAGACCCATATAACTATTCCATTCTGTATAAGCGACCAAAAACTCCAAATCACATTATCCCCATTTTCCTGCCGAAACAAGCGAAGCAAATCTTATTCGATGATTAATGAGCCCGGAGAGCGACGAAAAAACCGCGAAGAATCAGCTAAAACTTCGCGAATGTTCTAAAACAATGAAAAATTAATTTTGGTCATAAATATTCTATTTTTCGGGGCTTAATGAGATTGATATCCGAAGACTTTGGGGGATAAAAAGATAAAGGGAAACGACAAAAATATATTGTAGTTGGTATCCACATTTAAGGTATTATACATAGTCAGGTCATAAGTTCTGTCACATGTGCAATATGAAATAATTTAGACATGTTTATTATTTATGTAAACATTTATATAGCAAAATGAACTTAATAAAACATAGATTCTTATGGTAATAAAGTTTATTCAAAATGACCCCCGCGATTTTGAATACAGGCCTTTATTCTGCGCGGCCAGTCGTCTATCGCAGCACGAACGAGGTCCATGTCAATATCGGCGGCTGCCTTAATCAAGGATGCCTTGAGTGACTCCAAATCAGGATGAGGCTTTGAGCAGGCCTTTTCCTCCAAGTTTTGCCATATCTTGTAATCTAACGGACTCAAATTTGGACTAGAGGAGGGCCAGTCTTCATGCCGGATGAAGTCTATTTCACGCGCCGCCAGCCAGTCTTGTGTGCTTTTCGCTCTATGAGCTGGCGCAGAATCTTGTTGGAATACCCAGTGCCTGTTATTAAACATGGTATGAGAAACAGGTTCCACAAGGTTCTTGAGGACTGTATTTTGATACACAACTGCATTCGTTTTTACGCCTTTCTCACAAAAATGTACCTCAGTTAAGCCCCAATAAGAGACTCCCAACCAAACCATGAGCGAGGATGGAAAATGACCTCGTTGGACACGCGGAATACGGTTGCTCGCTTCTTCACTGCTGTGTGCGTACACCTTATTATTATGTTTGTTGTAGCTCTCCTCCACGGTGAAAATTTTTTCATCCGAAAAAAGAATTTCCCGATGCTTTTTTCCCGCGTACCGCTTCAACAAAGCGCGGCATCTCTTCAGTCTCAGGTCCATTAAACGAGCGTCCAAACGATGTCCTGTTTTTCTTTGATATGCCCTAAGCCCTAAGTCTTCATTTAACACCCTTTTCACCGTGGTCCTGCTTAACCCCATCTGAAGGGCCAACAGTTTCTGCTTACGTATGGGATTTCTTTGAATTCGCGCCTTCACAGTTTTTATCACTGCTAGAGTCCTAACAGAGCGAGGGCGACCACTTCTTGACCTGTCATCTACACTAGAGTCTTCATTGTATCGTTTTATGGTACGATAAACGAATCTTTTGGTTATATTCAAATTTTTCAGTAAGTCGAAAATCTGAATTGGCGCTTAACCGCAACGATGCAACGCAATAACTGCGACACGGTCTTCTTTAAGTGTCCACTCCATATTTAAAAATGAGGAAAATTCTAAAAAGTACACATTTTTATTTTCATGAAAAATTCGAAATTCGACTTCAATAAACTTTTTTGTGGCCAGCGTTCTAAATTCAAACGTTTTTATTGTGTGACAGAACTTATGACCTGACTGTGTATATACTCGTAGTACCTAGGTAAATAATATATTCCACAAAACCTGAATCAATTTTGCATTATTAATAATATAGATAAAACCGGTAGATATAGAGCTAAGCTACGCGATAGGTCCCGGGTTCGGTCCCCGGCTAAAAGAAAAAAAAAAAGGTCAAGTGCGAGTCTAAATCGCGCACGAAGGGTTCCTTACCACCGTTCAATGGAAGCGATGGTGTGGAGTGAATAGTTTGGATTTAACACAGCAAAATATTGTTTACAAAGTTATTGGTGCGGTTACTTTCACACTCCATGTACGTAACCAGGTGCATCCACAAGTTTGTATGTGGTATTGTTGTATGGGAGCCCCCTTAAATATTTATTTTATCCTGTTTTTTAGTATTTGTTGTTATAGCGGCAACAGAAATACATAATCTGTGAAAATTTCAACTCTCTAGCTAGCTAGGTTCTTGAGATACAGCCTGGTGACAGACGAACGGACGGACGGACGGACAGCGAAGTCTTAGTAATAGGGTCCCGTTTGGAACCCTTCGGGTACGGAACCCTATAAACAGGTCAAAAATAAAATGACTCACCAAATACATACAGGGTTTGAAAATTGGTGTGATAATCTCTTCTCGCGGACCTGAACAACCACAGTGTGCCTGAACCTTGCATTAAAATAATGTCGTCTGATAAATAGTCCAACCTTGCGAACGACACATGTAATGGACTTGATTTCCAGCTTCGTAGGAATAACTATGAAAATTGTTATTGTTTACATCTTTGACAGCATTCGTTTTTAAAAACTTGTCTTTATCTATGGCTCTCACTGGCCTCTTGGGTGAAAATACGTGAAATCCAAGATCAAAACATATTTGAAGTGTGGAAAGATTGGAAGGAAAAAGAGTTTTCCTGAAACTTGAAAAACCAAGAAAGTGGTCTTTGACTACAAAATCTCGGAAACCTAGAAGAACCCTGCTGGAAGAAGTCACCCCTATTGCTGCTACTTGCTGCTTTCGCCTGCCTCTACTGACTGGCACGCCAGACGGCTGCTGCGCCTCCTGCTTACTGGTGGTTAAAACTCACCAGCAATGAATATCCGTTCGTTTTTGCTGCCTTCAAGTAACGCGGCAAAGTCAACTTTGCTCAAAGAAGGTTGTCAAAATAATGAACACATTCGTGAGTAAAATAAATAGCTTTGTATAAATATATAAGTATAATAATAAAAAATAATACCCACTTAGGAGAATAACACAAATTGAGTCAACAGAAGCCGCTATTATAGCATATTTTGGCTATGTGCATTCTATCTTAAGCTACGGTATTTTTTCTTTGGCAATTCTTCTGATAGAGATAAAGTTTTCAAACATCAGAAAGAATGCATTAGGTATTATTTCTGGCATTAAGCCCTCGGAAAGTTGCAGACCTTAGTTCAAAAAATATGACAGCCTATGTTTTCATTACTTATTCATACTAGAATGTCTAATATTTATAAACAATAATTATACTCGATTTGGTTAGCGTAATACAACTCATTTTAGAAACTTATATAATAATAACGACCCAAAATTACCATTTCCAAAATGCACATTTTATATGAATAGCGTATTATATATTTTTTTTTTTTTGTGCTAATCATCTTTGTGTTTAATAATATAAAAACGATAAGAAATTTATTAAGCAAAAAGAAGAAAGCAAATACCATTATAGCAGAGAAGGCGTAACCCAAGGAGACCCACTCGCAATGCCACTGTACGCGCTTGCAACACTACCAATAATTAACAAACTTAAAACCGAAAACACAGTCACACAATGCTGGTACGCCGATGACTCCTCCGCGCAAGGCACTTTCCAAAACCTACGACAATGGTGGGACAACTTAAACAAAACAGGCCCAGCATACGGATACTTACCACAAGGTAAAAAATCATTTCTAATAGTGTCAGAAACTGACAAGTCTACCGCAGAAAAGACGTTCTCCGGTACCAACGTCTCCATAGTTACTGGCTCCCGCTTCCTAGGAGGCTACATAGGGACAGGAGGGGACGACTTCGTAAAAAAGAATGTAACCGAATGGATATCTATCATCGAGAAACTCACAACAATCTGCAAAAACTCACCTCAAGCCGCTTACACTGCCCTAACTAAAGCAGCTCAGTTTAAATGGTCCTTCCTACTACGTGTCTTAAAAAATTCAGAAGAACTTTTTGAACCCTTAACTAACACATTACACGACAAATTCATACCAACACTAATCGGAGGCGAAATCACAAAACTTGAAACCCAGCTATTTACCCTCCCAGTCCACAAAGGCGGACTTGCCCTTTCTGACCCCTTCAACACACCAAACCGTGCATACCAAATCTCAAAACAGGGATCTACAATACTTTCAACAGCCCTAACCGAGATAAAATACATAAACCTTGCTGAACACTACAATTCTTTGCGTGACGCAAGAAAGGAAGGAAACAAGGAAAAAGAAACATACGAGAACGAAACTCTAGAAAGCATTCTAACAAAATTACCATCCAAAAAGAAAAGAGCAATAGAAAGATCAATAGCGACAAAAATGAAAACAAAAACATCAACATGGCTTTCAGTAATACCGACAAGAAAAGATAACTTCGACTTATCACCCCACGAATTTAGAGATGCCCTGGCCATAAGATACCACCGCACACCAATCTCCATGCCTGCGACTTGCGACGGCTGCGGCAATGACAACTTCAACGTGGACCACGCTTTGTGCTGCAAAACAGGTGGCCTTATCACACGCAGACATAACGAAATAAGGGATCTTTTCTGTGAACTGTGCCAGCAAGCCTGGGGAAACGTCACGAAAGAGCCAGTCATCTCCGAAGGCGATACTGGGCTGCGCGGAGACTTGGCTTGTCGGGGGGTATGGATTGCCCAGAGGGAGGCGTTATTTGATATCCGTGTCATAGACACCGACGCTCCCTCCCACGCATCACGCCCCGTAGCGGCTGTCCTTCGTTCAGCTGAAGAAGAAAAGAAAAGGAAGTACTGCGACCCATGCGAGACGCGCCACACCACCTTCACCCCTTTAGTAACCTCTGTCGACGGAGTTTTTGCTCCACAAATGATATCATTCACTAAACACCTCGCCGAAAGACTGGCGGACCGCTGGAACCGGACCCCTGCCACAATAATGGGCTGGCTACGAGCAAGAATTCAAACCGCCATCATCAGGGCTAGCAGCATGTGCATCCGCGGCACCCGCCATAGGTGGAATCGCACAGGCCTATATGAGGATGGAGCGGCAGTCCCACACGTCTTGAACTAGAATGAATATCTTATTTATATTCTCTGTACTTATTTTCATGAATCTTTTGCGTATTATATTTAATTCATTAAAATATTCAATTTGTTACCAAATTATATAAAGACCTTACATTTGTATATGCTATCGCTAGAATCCTCAAAAACAAAATATACTATGATGTTTATGAATACTTAAATGATAATTGATTGGGCTAGGCTGAGTTTTGTTGCCCACGGCTTACGAATCGGAGACACATATCCTAATAATATATTACCTACTACCCTTAATAAAAATCAAAATAAATACACAAATTAAGTAAAATAATATAAATATAAGATAGTTTTCAACAGATAAGACAACTAAGTATTAACTTGATAAGTTAATAAATAGCTAGTCATTAAGTTGCGTAATACTATATCATTTGCATACCTAATGTGTTTACATTACACGCAAGTAATGATTCTTATTTCTTATTCCATAATGTATGAACTATAAATTCGCCGATAAGACCCTTATCAGCAAAGAGGTTAAATGTCACGGAAACGGACTATTTGAGTATTGCTACTTCTACGTACTATTAAGTATTGCTTGCAAGTAAGCTTGCACGAGAGATGAGGATTACAGCTTGACGTCAAGCTGTAATCCTCATCTCTCGTGCAAGCAAACGGAAGGGCCTATTGACCTGGTTTAGGTTTCAAAAATTAGTCCAGAAATAGTCCACACGACATGCCAAATTTCAGAAATAGTCCTTCAACGATTCCAGAGTTATTAAGACATCTTGGTGAGGATTACAGCTTGAACATTTGATAACATCAAATATCTCCGGACCGCCTACGACTTTCAGTTTGATATTTGTGCCAAAAAATAGTCCAGAAATAGTCCACCGAAACAATAATAATTTCCACTTTTTTTCTTTGAAGAACAGCATTAAAATGCAATGTTTAATTTCCCATCCATTTCAATAAATGTACAGTCGTGTACAAAATAATAATGGGGTAAACCCTAATAAACCGGTTTATACCAATTAATCTCCATAGTATAGTGGTTTCATACTCGCTTCTCACGCAGGAGATGCGTGTTCGAATCCGGTGCTGACCATTGAGATAAGTAATTTAACCAATGTACATTATGCAGACGTTCGTACGGTAATGGAAAACATCGTTGGGCAACCTTTTTCTCCATAGCTGCGGCGATGAGCTAACCCCTTGCTGTAGGCACCTAACTACCTACCTTCCTACAAAGGTACAAATCATCTCACCATTTCCACTCAATGTGAGATTAAAATTTTATCATCCCACTGAACCAGACCGGCTGCGCTATACGGCAACCAATGTTGGATTTTGGTGCGTTAAAAAGGATAGCACAAAAATACAAAAAGGATAGTATTTTGAAAAAGGACGCTCTAATACTAATTTAAAAATGATGAAAATATTTAAAATCAACATCGTAATTTCGTAGTTTTCATGACTACTGCCACTTTCCATTATAATTGAACTCTACTTACTACTCGTTGGGTTAGAGATCTAGCAATTATACTTACTTTATTTTGACTGTTTATTTTTAGACGTGATAATAAATCATAATTTATAAGTAATGTGATTTACATACAGGCTGTAAAATAAAAGTTTAGTCAAATTACAGGTTGTTAGAAACATCTTTTTGAACAACTTTCACTATGAAACCGTTTTTATCAGAACAATTTTATTTTTCACCTCTATACTGTTGTGTTGTTTTATAAAGCTACGCCCGGGTAAGGGACTATAGTACCCATCATTATAAATAACTTTTCCCAAAAATATGTGGTTGCAAACGAAAAAACATCTTGGGTCTCCCATAGTAGCATGTAATCAGCTGATCGGTCAATGTAATAAAGGACGATTTTTTTTCCATTTGCGACCATATGTTTCTGGGGGAAAGTTGTTCATAATGATGGGAACTATAGGCGTAACTTACAACTCAACAGCCTGTATTCATTTATGGAAGAGGTTAAAAATAAAGTTGCTCTGAAGATGTTTCATGGCGAAACTATGATGTCCCTACATAAACATAAAGGTATAGTCAAATTTGAAGGGGTTATCCCCTTATATATGAATACTTATACTCGGGAGGTGCCAATACCTAAAATTGAAATGATTAAGACTGTAATTAATCGAACAATGTTTGATGTTATGTGATGATTATACCAATGAACCAACTGTGATTATTGTGATTAAAACTAACTTATATATATAAATGTGATATAAACATATATATATATTCTGTTTTTTTTTCAAATTATGTTTTGTGATTACAGAAGCTAGCATGTTATCCTTTACACATTGATTGTCAGTTCTTTACACTTTCCTCCATTGCAATGATGTTGTTATTGCAATTGTCATGTACCGATTTGATTTTTAAACACTCGTGCCTTAATTTCCACCGAAAAATTCTTTAAGATGTTTTCAAAAAATTCGGCAAAATCTTATTTCGACGAAATTTTGCCAGCGCGTTCGCGATACTAATTCCGCCATTGTTGTTTACATCTTAACTCAACTATATTAATATATATCATAGCTACAACCGAAGCTCGAAAACCCGTTCAAAATACAAATCGCTGTCACGCACTTATGTACAACAAAAAACTCATTTAAGTTTCAGTCTTCTAAGGGCTTTTGACAGCCGTTAAAAACAGTTTAAATTAAACACAACTTAAGCACAACAAGCAAAAGACAAGTAACGTACTCAAGCAGGCCAAGTTTATTGCCTGTCAGCTAGGTAGCCGATAACCATCCGTGTTTCATTAAGGTTTTATTTAAACTGTATTTAGCGGTTATCACAACTTTGGTGTAAGTCCGGCTAAATGGGAGAACATAAAAGTTTAAGTGTCGTGAACGTGAGGGACAGAGCTATGCGCTATATATAGCTCTGTCCCTCACTTTCCTACAATATTACACTACCGTTAGTTTTCAGAGATTAAAAACAGGCCCTTTGATTGAATTAACCGATATAAACCGTTTTATTAGGGTTTACCCCATTATTATTTTGTACCCGACGGTACATGTATTGAAATGTATGGGAAATTAAACATTGTATTTTTAATGCACTTCTTCAAAGTAAACAAGGTGGAAATCATTATAATTTCGGTGGACTATTTCTGGACTATTTTTGGCTAAAATTTCAAACTGAAAGTCGTAGGTAGGCGTTCCGAAGATATTTGATGATATCAAATGTTCAAGCTGTAATCCTCACCAAGATGTCTTAATAACTCTGGAATCGTTGAAGGACTATTTCTGAAATTTGGCATGCCGTGTGGACTATTTCTGGACAATTTTTTTAAACCTAAACCTAGTCGATAGGCCCTTCCGTTTCCTTGCACGAGAGATGAGGATTACAGCTTGACGTCAAGCTGTAATCCTCACCAACTATAGCTATAACTTCGGAACTTTAAGAGGACTATTTTTCTTTCTTTGTGGACTATTTAGGACTATTTCTGGACTATTTGGCAGTGTCAAATTTCATTTTCATGAAGGTTTCAACGGTGAGGATTACAGCTTGAAGGTCATAAAAATAGCACCTTCGCCGCTTGATTTGGGTTCTCAGGTGGAAAAATTCTATCCCTTACTCGTTCTAAAAGGCTTTTTACGAACCTCGCTACAACCCTCGGCTTCTGCTCGTGCCGTAAACTTCTCGGTTCGTAAATAAGCCTTTGCGAACTCGTAGGAAATGTACTTTTAGAAAGCGCTGTCTAGTTTTAAAATAACGCGATGTTGTTTATGATGCATCATGCTGTCTATATACATGTCGCAGTTAGTTGGTTAAATCAGACAATTACCTAACTCTCTAGACCGTTAATTAAATAGTACCGACGTTTAACAAAGTCACTAAAATTCCTTCAGACAAGTGAGTGAACGAAACGTTTAACGAATTGTCTAAACATTCCTATAGGCAACAAGACATTATACAATATAAATATTTTTTATGTGTGCTTAATTTTATGTTTCAATTATTTTTGTTATTATTACATGTTCAACCTAACACGAAGGATAAAGGGAGGTTCGCTTTGATCACCCCCTTCTCACCTAATGTAGTAGGACTCCTCGAAGTAGGAGACGGATTAGTATAGAGGATCTATACAGACCATGAGAGTGAGTGAAATAGACTATAACTATTTTCGTGAAAAGTCAATATATTGTATTTTAAATCGCAAAATGTAGTTTACAAAGTTATTGGTGCGGCTACTTTACTAAGTACTTGATTTTGATAGAATCAAAAATACTTACCTATAAATTGGTGGTCTACTGCCCACAGGGCCACTAGTAAATAATTATATTGCCTGGCCTGGCTTCTTCAATCATTGTAAGTCATTTTCAAACATTTTATATAGGTATTCCAGCGATTATACATTCCAGCGTAATAACGTCATAATATTTTTGCATGGGATTCAAATGAATATATTTTTTTTAGAAACGTATCATGTGTGGTATCAAATGAAAGGGCTTCATGAGCCGTTTCATTTGATACCACATTTCGGCCGCATGTATTCTAAAATCCAAGAAATATTTTCAAGACACACCAAGCTTGGGCTCCTCCAGGTAGGAGACGGCTCAGTATTTTTTTGTAAAACATACGCCAAATGTCTCTTAATATACTCAAACCTAACCTCAAAAAGACGATATTGAAAGTAACTAGTTAAAAGTCGACATTTTTATGGTTGAACGATATTTGTCCGAGAATTGTGATTGATTATGTAGCCGCTGAAATGTGAGGAATGAAACAAAATAATTAATCAATGTCTAACTACTCTTGTAAGTTAGTATTTCAATTTGAGATGTCCTGTGGGAAGCTCCAGGATAATATTTGCAGGACGTGAAACGAAACACAGCTATTCGGTAAAACGATGTATTCGATGGAGATCAATGATTACAAAAGCGGGTACTCCGTGAGAATATAAATATCGAGGTACCTACGTAGGTACATACATTACACCTCCACCATAAACTAAGAAGTATCCCGTAATTCTTATCTAATAGTAATAACATAAACAGTGATGATTAACTTAGCAAATTACATAGAAACCTAACTAATTTAATAATGATATTATAATAAACACAAACCTTAACTAACCGCCACAGCATACTAAGTTTAAATAAAATGTACACCTATCAATCGATATCAAAACCATATCTAAGTACTGGTCTAAGTTCCTCTCTAGGTCTAAGATTGGAAGGACGTGGGACCGCTACTGGCGGCTCAGACGGTCCAGCAGAAACTTCGACACTTACAGCTGGTGGCGCGCCCACCTGACTCTCCACTTCCGGTGACATCCGTGACTCCGACCCAATATCCGGCTCTGGGAAAGATGGCGGCCTATTTCGTCTCTCTGACCTCGATTTAATCTGATCTACATGCTTGACCGTAGGTGGACTGTTTTCCCTATCTACTAAATAATTCCGCGAGCCTAACTTTTCTTTAATGGTTCCCCTAACCCATTTATTACCTCCCGTATAATTACGAACATACACCTTATCGCCTATCTGAAATTCTCTATCAACCCCCCCCGCACGATCTACCTGCTTTTCCTGTGCCTCCTGCACCGTGGCCTCTATCTGTCTCGAGTCTTTTAATAAATCCAGCCTGGAACGTAAGTGCCTACGTTGCAGCAGCATAGCAGGTGATGCGCCCGTTGAGCTATGCTCCACATTACGATATGACATCAAGTAAGTTTGCAAAGCTAGATCTACGTCACATTTTTCTCTGAACGCCTTCTTAATTGCCCGCTTACATAGTTTTACAGCTGCTTCAGCAGCGCCGTTGGACGACGGGTGATAAGCCGCTGAAAACGAAACTTTGACACCATTGTTAGCCATAAATTGGGCATATTCTTGACTAGAAAATGGTGGGCCATTATCGGACACGACCTCTTTAGGCAAGCCAAAACGCGCAAAAGTCTCCCTTAATACCTTAATAACTGAGCTTGCTGTCGTTCTAGGCATCTCAAAAATCTCTAACCATTTCGTAGTAGAATCTATTAGAACTAAAAATGTTTTTCCTTGAATCGGGCCCAAAAAATCCAGGTGCAGTCGAGACCAGGGCTCCGCAACGTACGGCCAGGGCTGCGGTGGTGCGCGCGGCGGGGCGCTTGCCTCCGCGGCGCACACGTCACACTCGCGGCACGCGCGCTCGATGTCTGCGTCGATGCCGGGCCACCACATCACACTGCGTGCTATAGCCTTCATTTTGACCATGCCTTGATGACCCACATGCAATTCTTTCAATAAAGACTCCCTTAATGAAAACGGAATTACTAATCTATATCCCCAAACGATGCACCCTATGTCAATGTATAATTCATTGCGTCTGTCCATAAAAGGTTTCAAACTATCGTCCTCGCAATTACTTGGCCATCCGGACTGTAAATACAACATCACCTTTTTTAACACGACATCGCTATGCAAATGCTTTTGCACTGTTTTCCTAGTGATAGGTAAGTAGTCCTGTACAAAATGTATGTACGTCTTCTCCTCCCTCTGCTTGACAGGCTTACCCACCGGCAAACGCGATAACGCGTCAGCCGAATTTTTCTTGCTACACACGTACTCAATATCGTAATCGTATCCGGACAATAACACCGCCCAGCGCTGCATCCTACTGGCGGCCATCACCGGTATGCCGTGTTTATCGCCAAAAATGGCGACTAGAGGTTTGTGATCGGTTCGCAATAAAAATTTCCGCCCATACAGGTACTGGTGGAACTGGTGGAACTTCCTAATACCGAAAATAATAGAGAGAGCCTCCCGTTCGATCTGAGAATACGCCCTCTCCGCCGAGTTTAGCGAGCGCGAAGCGTACGCGATGGGGCGCTCGCCGCGTGACGTCATGTGCGAGATGACGGCGCCCACGCCCACGCTGCTGGCGTCCGTGGTCAGCACCAGAGGCAGCGAGCTGGAGTAGTGCGCTAGCACTTCACTCGATACTAACCTTTCTTTTACTTTATTAAACGCCCTCTCACACTCGTCATTCCATGAATATTTCGTTTCTTTTTTAAGCAAGGTATACAAAGGAGACAGCAACGTGCTAACGTTTGGTATAAACTTTGCATAATACATCACTAGGCCCAAAAAAGACCGCAGTTCCGAAACATTTTGAGGCACCGGCACCTTTAAAATTGCTTCGATCTTATCAGAGCAAGTATGAACTCCATTTTTATCTATCACAAAACCCAAATAGGTGACCGAATCCGCAAAGAATGTGCATTTTTCTTTTTTAATTTTTAAGCCGTACTTTGACAACCTATTAAACACTTCCTTTAAGGTTTCTAAGTGAGCCGAGTCGTCGTCCCCCGTGATGATGACATCATCCAGGAAAACCCCTACTCTAGGCATGTCTGCAAACAACTGTTCAAGTTTCCGTTGAAAAATACCTGGACTGGATGCCAAACCGAAAATCAGTCGGTTGAATTTGAAAAGACCCCGATGTGTGTTGATCACAGTATACTGTTTGGAAACGTCGTCCAACTCAAATTGCGAATATGCTTGAGTTAAATCAATTTTTGTAAACTTCTCCCCCCCATCCAACTTTGTCAACAAGTCTTCTACTCGTGGTAAAGGAAAACGGTCCACCTCTAAAACCTTATTGAGAGTGATTTTAAAATCGCCGCATACCCGAATCGTGCCATCTTTCTTCATAACCGGTACAATCGGCGTCGCCCAGTCGGAAGTATTTACCGGTGTGATTACTCCGTCTCTCACCAACGAGTCAAGTGCGCGCTCCACCGGCTCGCGCAGCGCATACGCCAGAGGGCGTGCGCGCATGAACACCGGCTGCGCGCCATCCCGCAGTTTGAAACCGACCGTGCCGCCAGTAAACTTCCCCAGCCCGCCAGAGAACACATCACAGAATCTGGAACTGAAATTTTCCAAATTAAATTCCTTAACATTTTTACTTATACTATTACAATCTGTATGCGGCAAATCTATACATAGCTCACTTATCCACTGTCTACCCAACAGATTCACTTTACCGTTATCCACTACATACAATAACAAAGATCTACTTTTGCCTTGGTATGACACTGTTGACATAAACATTCCAATCGGTAACACACATTCGCCTGTATAATAGCGTAAAGACAAGTCGCTTTTTAACAATGGACAATTTGAAAACAGTTGTTTATAACAATCCAAACTTACGCACGACACTGCACTTCCAGTGTCTATTTCCATGTCTAAGTCTATGCCATTTATACCAACAGTGACTATATATGGACCCACGTTCTTTTTCTTACTAGTGTAAATCGTATAAGTGTTTACCTCGTCACTGCTTGCGCCCGAGTCGCTATCCAATGCTAACTGTTCTTGCGCCATATTGTAGAATGTATTGTTCTTCTGTAAATTTGGGCACACTCTTCTTAGATGCCCGCGAAGATTACATACCCGGCACACGTAAGCCGTAAACTGGCATGTACTGTAGGAATGGTGCCCTCCGCACGCCCTACATACATTCTGCGCCTGTCCATCACTTATGTTGTCACGGTTCCTCTCTCGCCGCCGCGACTCGCTGCCCGCTCCGCTCCTGCCACTCGGACCACCGACACTGGTTGGTGTCGGGTTCGACTCCCGCGCACTGCGCGCGGCCTCCGGTCGGCCTCTCCTGCTGTGCCGCGCCCCGCCGCCGCCACGTCTGGTACTGCTCGCAGTAATGGCATGGACTGCCGACGATGAATCCGCCGTTGGCACTCCGTCACTTTTTCTAGTACGGTTTTCCACCAACGCAGCATTAACCTCGGCCGCTTCCATGTTGACTGCAATCTTATATGCTCTCTCGAACGATATATCCTCCTCTGTGAACAAACGCTCCCTTATGTGGTCATTCAACAAGCCGCAAACGAACTGATCACGTAGATTCTCCGTTAAATTGATTGACGTAAACCCGCAGTTTTTTGACAGTTTCTTTAACTCAGCTACATACTCCGCCACAGTCTCGTCTCGCTGTTGTTTACGCTGCCGTAATAAGTACCGTTCTGCCAATATGCTCGGTTTGGGTTGTAAATGACCTTTCATAACAGCCACAAGGTCATCGAAACTTTTCGTGGATGGTTTCGCCGGCGTGCATAAGGTTACTAGTAATTCGTACGCCTCTCTGCCCATAACTGATATCAGCGTGGCCACTTTCACTGCTGGCTTGATATCATTAGCCACAAAATACTGCTCCAGTCGATCCGCGTACAATTCCCAACTGTCTTTGTCAAGGTCAAACGGACCCAACTTTCCGATAGACATTTTTGCACCAAAAAAACGTTCTCCCCCACACTAAAGTTCACACACGTAAGTTCTTTTAATCCTCGTCGCCACTGAGATGTCCTGTGGGAAGCTCCAGGATAATATTTGCAGGACGTGAAACGAAACACAGCTATTCGGTAAAACGATGTATTCGATGGAGATCAATGATTACAAAAGCGGGTACTCCGTGAGAATATAAATATCGAGGTACCTACGTAGGTACATACATTACACAATTAAATTTGATTAACAGGCAACTGTTTGTTTTCGAGTTTCACACATTTTCCAAGTTATGATGATAAAGGCAGTTTAAATTTTTTCGTGTTTAACAAGCCGTGGCGACATTTTTTTGCTTAATTTCATTTTAAAATATTGCGTTTTCAATACTTAATTATTTTATCTACACACGTATCATAAATCCTCTTTACTGCGTACAAAAACTGCACGTTACGATCAGCATAATGTTAAACTACTTGGTAAAAACTCATTTCTTATCTGGAAAATTACACATTATGACCATAATGTGTAATTTTTCTACACATTATGACATTCAAATTTCGAACGCCGACGCCCGCCTGCATGCCGCCCCTAGTTTGTCTGTGAGTTTGGTACTGACATTCAAATTTCCAACGCCGACGCCCGAAGTTGGTGCTACAGAACAAGCTAAACAACTGCAGAGCCACAATGCCGGTCAAACATGCGGTTCCTGTACAGATCAAAGAGAGCTTATGATATGTGTGTAGATAAACTAGTGTATGTAACTGTACATAATTAGGCATTAAAACTCTCGAGCTAGTGTATGTAACTGTACATAACTAGGCATTAAAACTCTCGAGTGCTATTATTATGAAACTCGCCTTCGGCTCGTTTCATAAACCCACTCTCGAGTATTAATGTCCTCCATTATGTAGCAGTCACATAAACTACTATTAAAATTAAAAGTTTGTTACACCTGACTTTACAGTCATGTTATAGGTACAAGGTGTGATCTTGGTAAACAAAGTTTTAAAATAACTACATATTACAAAACGGCTAATAACAACTTGTTGATATTGTTGATAGGCAGGGGTAAGGCGCCTGAATATCAACAATATCAACATAGATAATAATATATATAATAATAATAATACCTTGGACACCTTTTACACACATTGATCTAGCCCCAAACTAGGATTCCCTGTATCTTGGGTACTAGACAACGATACACATACTTATATAGAGAAATATTATACTTAGATAGATAAACAACCATGACTAGGGTACAAACATCCGTTCTCATCAAACAAACATTTGCCCCCACCGGGACTCGAACCCGGGACCCTTGGTTTCGTAGGCAGCGTCACTACCGACTCGGCCATTCGGGTCGTGACATGACCTTTTAGTTGTACCTTGTAGTACAGATACTTTTATTACGTATCTTCTACACTGTACTCTTGTGTGGCAAGATACGTAATAGGTACTAATAACTAAAATGTTAAGCTTTTTGTGATAAGATTTAATAAACATGGGTTTTTAAAACAAAAAACATCGCCTGCGCCAACTCAACTTCACCGCCCGCGAGTTCATCAGCCTGCACATTCAACTAAAGTTTTAGGCTAGATGTCTATTGCTTAAAAGGAATACTTTGGATGTATAAGGGAAATATTAAACTGCACATCAATAATACTGATTTGCACATCAAATATACTGATTTTGACAACAAATATTAGGGCAAAATACTGCGGTAGGTTAGGTGAAGGGTAAAGGGGGAGCGCAAAGCGAAGCCCCCTATATCCTTCGTATTAGGTTGAACATGTAAGAACAACAAAAATACTTAAAACATAAAAAGTATTTTTGCTGCAAAAATAAGTATTTTTGATGTGGGATTAAACACAAAACTTACGTTGAAATTATAATCACAACAATGCACATGACTAGAGGATGTAAGAGGAGCTGCTCTTTTCATAACTTTTAACCACTTTTTCGAATATTATCATCATAAGGTAAAGAAAAGAATAATTTTTGGGGTGTTTTTTCACTGGAGTTGGTTCAATATTTCTTAACTATTTTAGTGATGCACTATGAGAAATACAAAGCGAAACCGCGGGAGCGCAACAAGCCAAATTGTGTAGTGTGCGAAAGCGCTAACTCACGGCTCGAAAAAAAAACAACAAATTATTTTTTGTCGAGTTACCTTTATTTTGGATATGCTGATAACAAAAAACATTGGTGTGACTCATTCTGAACAAATTTTATTAGGGAACCCATGTGATCAGAGCAACTTTATTCCCCATACAAAACAGCTGATCGCCCAGCCCAAACTGTATGGAGAAGTGAAAATTAAAGTTGTTCAAATCAAATCGGTTTCATTGTAAAAGTTGTTTAGAATAATGTCCCTAACAACCCCCTAAAATACGGCTACACCTTTCTGTAACATTCTGTATTTAAACAACTAAATCGTAAAACACAGCATACAACAAACAGTAAACGTTTTTTTTACAGAATAACATTTGCAAGATAACAAGTCAATTACCTACAGACGTATGATTGCAAAATAGGAGGAGTAAATTATGTCAGCGTGCGTGTAGTTATCAATCATGTCACTGATTGACAACTATTATATTTATCCAAATATGCCAGTCATACGATAATTTAAATAATACGTGATGGATAATTGACCTGCAATTTTCCGACCTTACATTGTAAGGTTGAAAATTTTAATTGAAAGCACCACTTCATATTCATGTTTATTGCATAGCAACACAAGAAAATGTAAGCAAACTAATCTCTAAAGAGAGCTTTCTTCCAGATCAAATCAAATCAAATCAAATCAAATCAAATCAAATCAAATCAAAAATCATTTATTTCCATAGGATGTTGTTACATCACTTAGATCCGTCATTACATTTTTTTTGGGTGAGTTCACTAACACAATGGCGGAATCTGTGGAGAAGAGCTCACCGAAGAAACTCCACAGTCGTCGCATCTTTTGCGTTTCCTTTTTTAAATAAAATATTGTCAAATTACAAAATGAATGCTAATTATATATCGAAAAAGCCTGTTACTCAAACAATCTATTCCCATGGACATCTGTCCTCTAAGTAATCAGATATCCTATAGTAACCTTTTTTATACAATTTCTGTTTTATTATTATTTTAAACTTGTCTAAAGGTAAGTTTTTAATATCAGTAGGGACCTTATTGTAATAGCGTATACAATTGCCTTTAAAAGAATTACTAATTTTATGTAGTCGGCTTACATAAGCAACCAACTTGTCTTTATTTCTAGTATTAAAATTGTGTATATCACTGTACATCTGAAAATTAGTTATATTTCTTTTTACATACACAAGATTGTCATAGATATATTGAGACACAAATGTCAGAATATTGATTTCTTTAAACTTTTCCCTCAGTGACACTCTAGTCCCTAATCTATAAATTGCACGAACAGCCCGTTTCTGCAGAATAAATATACTATTAGCATTCGCAGCGTGACCCCACAATAAAATACCATAGGTCATTAGACTATGAAAGTAACTAAAGTAGACTAGTCTAGCGGTGTCTACGTCGGTAAGAGCTCTAATTTTTTTAACTGCGAACGCTGCCGAACTCAGTCTGTTCGACAATTTATTTATATGAGGATCCCATTGTAGTTTGGCGTCTAAAGTAATGCCCAAAAAGACAGTCGACTGCACAAGGTCCAATCTCTGTCCTTTTATAAATATGTCTGTAGTTACCGGGTTCACATTGGGTAACACGAATTTAATACATTTAGTTTTCTTTTCATTAAGTAATAAATTGTTAACAGTAAACCAGTTCACTATACTAGAGATAGCATTGTTTACCTCGTCATAATTTGATTGCTGTCTTTTAACTTCAAAGAAGTATCATCGGCAAACAATACTAACCCATTTCTTCCAGCAAACCAAGATGGTAGGAGAGGTGATGGTTGAGCGGGGGAAGACCTGCGCGTACAATAAAACTCTATAAATACTACGTCTAATATACACTACAAACAGTATGTATTATACTGATAACCCTAATTGCTAAAAATAGACTGCATACACAATTACTTAAATACAACGTAAAAATATGAATAAACCGTATAATAAACTAATACATACAAATATATATATATATTATCTAACTGGAAAGGGAGAGATAGTGCTTCTTTAGCCGGTTTTTGAATATATTTAGAGATGGACTGTCCCTGATAGTGCAAGGAAGCTCATTCCACAGTCGTACGGCTCGGATTCTGAACCCGTGCTCGTAGGCTGCAGTGGGGAGCTTTGAGCGTAGACACCATATGAGTTCTCCGAGGCCTGCTTGAAGAAAGAAATTCGAAGCGATCACATAGGAAGTTAGGGTAACGAGGGTTCCACAAAATATTAAATTGTAATGTACGAAATTGTAAATATACTTTCTGACATATTTCAGTTTATAGAAAATGTATTTTTTTACATCTTCAAACAGTAATATTTCAGAAAGTATATCAGTTACGACATTTTGTCATAGAATATTTGTTTTTTTTATTATCTTCTCAGTCAATTGGCGTATGTTTCTTAAGGGTACACGAAAATAAACTTTAGGTATACCAAAGACGTTCGATGTTTTAAGGTCTGTAGCCATAATAATATTGTACTCTGTGGTCGAACGTCAAACATTCTACCACGCCATCTAGCGAGTTGCTTTGATAATTGAGCTGTGATCCTGTTCTGTACTTTCCTGTTAGTAGGTCCATTTTCATACATCCATAAATTAGGATAAGGTGTAAGTAACTGGCTACATATAATAATGGGAATATGTAATAAAATCTAAGAAGTAGTATTTCGCCAACTTCTTCGGACAATTATTTTATCATCACAAAACTTGGTATAAGTGGCATATAATAGATGACGATCCAATTTTCATGGTACCACCGGGGGGGGGGGGGGGGGGGGTCACAACGGCCCTGTCGATCTGTGAATAGAGCTTGAGTATCGGAGATGGAACCCTGGGATCCTTATAACTAAACCCATGAATATCATTTTAACAAGACCTGGACCATGTTTTTAAGTTTTCAGGTTTTAACAGCAATCAGGCAAACATCAAGCTTCAGCTAGACTGTTTGTACTGCCTGGTCTCCCATCCTTCCCTCTCGATCAGCTTCAGGTTGATGCCAGTTTTGCAACGAGTCACCATGGCGGTGGATGTGTACTCCACCTTCTCCGGCATACCCTCAGCCAGCTCCACTCGATACTTCTTGAGTAAGGTCACCATCCCGGAGAACATCTGCATCTTTGCGAAGCGCATGCCTGGGGAATCAAAATCGTTATTATTATTAAAAGCGATCTAGAGAGAGTAGGTTTTGCGCACGAAGGGCTCCGTTCCACTGAATAAAAATATTCGTTTTTACTTGACTACCTATTTTCCCCTGTAATTTCTTAAAATATTTAGGTGAAGAACTTCATAAAGATATAAAATTTTATTTAACGACCAGTAGTTTCGAAGATAGGGGCGAGGCATGGTTTTTTGACTTTTGTCATAAATATTTTTTGAACTAAATATTTTAAATGATGAAAAAAATTGTTGAAATCAATCTATTTCATTTAATATTTCACACAATACAGTTTGAAAATATTTTATTTCATTTTCCTCTTTGCCCCCAAATAAAAAAAAAATATGTTTTGTTTCCGTAAGATGATCGTTTGGGTCACAATGTACATAAGTCTACTAAATTTTAACTAAATCGATCCAGAAATCGGTCGTTTAGGACACACACACGAGGGCCCTATAATGCTTCCGTTTTTCTTGTGTTCCGAAACCTAAAAATGCAAAAACCACGTCCACAAAGGTATGGGGACCCCATTTATATCTTGAAAAAGCGTGTTTTTTAAAGCGGCAAAAGAAATAAACACTGTGTGAAAACTTCAACTCTCTACCTCAGATAGAGCTCGCTGACGGTCCGACGGACGGACAGCGGAGGCTTAGAAAATAGGGTCCCGTTTACCACGACGTTCGGCTATCTTCCTAAAAGCAAAAAACCTTACTGCTTTTTAACCCTCTCTGGGAGTTATGTCAAAAAATAACATAAATGTGAAGATTAAGCTTATTTTTGAATTGGTAACCAGGTCGTGCAGTGCAACAATATTATAACAAGTCTCAGTTTTGAGAAAAAGAACTTTGTTGTTCTGGGTATGCAGCGCGTCGATAATGATGTGGAACGTGGAAACTGTAATTATTTTCGAGATGTAAATTGTAATTATTTAAGTACCTTCTATCTATACTTATCTCCTTGTAATCCTATACTTGCGTGACTACTCAGTGATTTAAGGAAACATTACCTTACATATGTAATAAGATATAAGAAATATGAAAAAAATAATTAATAAATTAAATCATGTCCTCTCTTGGCCTATCCTTGGCACAGAGTCTAATGAGATTATTCAAAGATCTTGCAAGAATTCATACCGTCATCGTTAAAATTTTAGATTATCAGGTTTATAAATTACTCACCAATGCAAAGCCGTGGTCCCTCTCCGAAAGGAAAATACGTGTACGGTACAATTAACTTCTTGTTATCTGGCGAGAAACGATCAGGAATGTACTCCTCGGGATCAGGAAAATACTTCGGATGATGCTGCAGATAGTGGCAAGGCAGGTGGACCCTCGTGTGTTTGTCGAGTTTCACTCCATTCGGTAGAGTATAGTCCTCGTAGACTTCACGAGTAAGCACTGTTAGTACAGGATACAACCGTAATGCCTCCTCAATACACTGCTCCAAGTAAGGTAGCTCCGTCGTCACATCGTACTGCACTCGGTTATTGTGAGATGCCAGGTAGGCGTCCACTTCAGCCAACACCCTCTCTTGAATCTCAGGGTGCTTGGCCAGCTCGAAAAGAGTAAACGAAGAGGTGGTAGATGCTGTTTCAAATCCTGCACCAAAAATCGCAACGCATTGCGCTGTGAACACTTCGTCATCAATTTCTAGTTTTAATTTCTCACTTCCATTCGCCTTCAAGTTAATGATGCTGTCACCGGTGATGAAATTGTTATTCTTCAAAACTATCAAAAGATCAACAAAGTCCTGCCGTAGCGTTGGCTTGTTCTGGCGCTCTTTCAATACTTTCAGTAAAATATCCTTGAAGAATGTGTGAATCTCTGCTGCGAACAAATTCAGGCCAAGAGCGTAGAATAATGACGGCCAAATTGCTCTCAAATTCGTCTTCAGTCCAAATAAAAACGATGCATCGAAAAACAAATCCCCAAGTATTTTGAACCGATTCTTCTGTCCGTCACTTCCCATGACATTTGGTTCAATCCCGAAAGCACAGGAGCAAATAGCGTCCATCGTGAATCTCGCCATCATCTGCCTTACATCGTGAACGTTGTTAACTTTTGTTTCCCTTTCTAGAAGAACCTCTAACTCTCTAGCAGATTTCTCTATAAGATGGAACATGTTCTTCATTTTAGCCGTAGAAAACAGAGGCGTCAAATTTTGCCTGAGAACTTTCCAGTTATCGCCGTATGTGAAGAAGAGACTCTTGGTTAGAACTTCTTTGTGCGTATAGTTTGACACTTCCCTGCCATTGAAGTAGTAGAAGTCTTTAGTGGTGATCAGTTTGATCAGTTCCGGATCTTGTATGATGGCGACAGGTTCCGTGCCGTAGAAGGCCCCCACGATGGGCTCTTCCGGGAAGTCTCTTATGATTTCCTGTACCTGTTCACCAATATTCTTCTTTTGCAGGATGTAGTCTCCATAGTTACCAAGAAGTAACGTTGGCTTTGGGTATGGAACCTTCTTTTTCCTCCAGTGATGGAACTTTCTTTGTGACCAGTAGTAAAGTAGACTGGCGAGTAATGCCAGGGAGGTCAACAGTGCTAGCATATTGAGACGCACTGTCCAACTGACGGCTGTAAACAATATAATTGTTTTATATCAGTTCGTTGGAGCGTTTTTAGTACAGCTCGTAAATTAATTTACGTAATATGCAGCATATAATTTCGTCCAATACTTGTTTTGGTATCTACTTAAGGTCAAATAATGAACCGGGCAAACGGACAAAAGGGATATTGAAATCAAGTGTTATGCTTTTAAATTTCCAGACGAAACATAGACAGTTCTTGTGAGTCAAATTAATATTGTGTACTTATTTTATGTCGTGGCCAGATCTAATAATAGAGAACTTGCAATTATGTTTGCTTTTATTGAAATGAAGTTAAGTTTATCTACACACGTATCATAAACCCTCTTTATTGCGCACAAAAACCGCACGTAAAAATCAGTATATTTGCTGTGCAAATCAGTATGATTGATATGCACTTTAATATTTTATGATTACTTTATGAAGGTTGGTCAGAAATGTATGCTCGTCATAATGTGTCGTACTTACCAGGAGACTTTCTCAACAATTTCTCAAGATTGGTCAGGATCAGGTGATGAAATCATGGCGAAATAAAGGAAACGCTTTAATTAATGAACGTAGGGTATGTTTTGTAACAAACAGGCTTTAATTGAAGTCGGTTTTTTGGAAACATTATTTTATGTCAAATTATAGATCTGCTTACGACATAATGAGGTCCAGCTTATACAATTACTATAATGCCCTAGCATGGATACTCTACTAACGATTCTGATTCTGATGTTTTTTTCTCAAGAAACAAGATGTATATGAAGCAGCCGCTTTGTTAAATTAGGCAGTTTATCAAAAGCCACTTCACTAAGAAACTGTTTTCAAATAAATGCCCAGCCTTCTGATCAAACTAAAGCATCGTCGAAAACGTTTAACAACCTACCTAGCCGAACCTCAGCAATGAATGGAAAACCGCCCCAATCAAGGCTCTTTTATTGTTCTACTTCTTCCGCTGTGACCAAAATTGACCAAGCTGTAAGCATTTTAAATACCTAAGTTACTATAGGTCACTTTCTGTCCGAATACTAAAGTTAGGTTGTGTTAGGAGATTGTGTGTGGAGATTTTAAAATTGCTATTTGAGCAATGCAATGAGCAAAATGTCTTTTTATGAATGAATGAATGAATGAATGAGTTTATTGCATAAAAAATACTTATGGGCTAAACATACATCCCACAAAACCAAGTTTGAGTGTGGTTTGTCTGTGGGTCGGGAGTCGCACTTCATATTAAGAATTACTTAAGACACAGATATAGTCGAAAACAATTTATGATAACAATGTAGGTAACTATGATGGTAGTCAACTAAGTAGGAACTTATACATTGAAGATCTAGCCAGGCAATTAGGTACTCAGGATACTATCTAGAAGGTATGTTTTATATATGACTGAAAATTTATATAAAAAGGTATATTATAAGGGATATATTACAATGTTCAAGATAACTTAAATGACGGGACGGGAATGGGGTTTAATCCAACTCAACACAGAACTCGGTGTTAATAGTTTTGTATTTTTTATTCCTGTCTTTTTATTATTATTATATATATTTTCACCCACAGTGGTCCAATGTAAAGAAGAGGCAAAAAATCACGTTTGCTAAGTATATGTAAATATGTACAATAATAAAGAAAATTTTTCTTTTGACTTAGGTCACATCTTCATGTTAAACCTAGAGTTGAGCGAAGCCGAGCGGAGCAAGGCAATCCCGTGGTGCAAGGCTACACTAACGAAAAAAAAACATATTCTGCCCCCTTTTCCACAGCCAGACCCATAGTCACCTTACCAAAGATGGAATCCGTCATTGTGTTAATAATTTTCAGGCATGTTTAGGCAACTCGTTCAAAGTTTCGTTAAATTACTTGCCCGACAGACCTTTTGGCATTTAAATGAATGCCGGCCTTTAGTTAACGGGCTGTTGATTAACTGCCTAATTTAGCCAAATGGCAGCGACATAACAACCGAAATACTATCTTTGCCTCTATTTGACTGACTGAGCTACCAGTGTTGAGCGACCAGTGGGTTTGTCAGTATTTGGAATACAGACAAATCGGTCAAGTGCGAGTTGGATTCATAGACGAAATATTCCGTACCACTGTACATGAAAACACTTTGAACAATACGTCACTTGAACGAGACGCCCCCTTTACTTTTATAATAGCGTGTTATTCAGTATTTGTTACAGATTGTAGCGGCAATCTGTACGGATCATGAGATACAGCCGGCTGCCGGACAGACAAGCAGGCAGTCGGACGGATAGACGGATAGACAGTGGAGGCTTAGTAATAGGGTCCCATTTGGTATCCTTCGGGTACGGAACCCTAAACAGGGGAGATGCGCATTTACCCACCAGTGATGGACATAAAAATTAAAAATTAAATTAGAGTGGTACATATACTTATTACATATTTAAGACCAAATGTAAACCTAAAATTAAGTTTCTTATTTCATTACTTAGAGTCACGCCCTTTATTATATGATGTGGCAAGAAGCGATGGTGGTCATTTAGTTATTCATATTTCATATTTTTTTCATATTTTCTTTATTGCACACAAAACTTATAAAAAACAATAGTTACATGAAAATAGTGTACAAAGGCGAGCTTATCTCTAATAAGAGATCTCTTCATGCAAACCAGGATGATATGGCAAAGGTTGATTGCTGAGCAAGGGAAGACCTATGCGTACAACAATATAAGGAAATAAACATGTACTTACAAAAAATAAAATAAATAATATAATTACTATGATAATATACATAATACCTATAACCCTAAAGGGAGAGGTAATGTTTCTTCACACGACTTTTAAATATGGTCAGAGTTGGACTGTCCCTGATGGTGCCAGGGAGTGCATTCCACAACCGAATGGCCCGGAGTCTAAACCCGTGCTCATAGGCTGCGGTGTTATGCTGTGGGGTAGTGAGCATGGAAATAGCACAAGTTCTCCGAGGCCTGCTGGAAGAAAGAAATTGATAACCGTCTCGTAGGAAGGTTGGATAGCGTGGATTCCGTAAAACGTTGTAGAGGAAATAGAGGATGTGAGAATCCCGGCGAAGACGGATCGGCAACCATTCCTTGCGATGTTGTGAAACATGGTCGTATTTGCGCATTCATAACTCTATTTTCCGTAGTAAATAATCTCAGTGTTTAATACCTCAGCAAGTGTAACTAAACTACCCGGAGGAATCGAAACTAGATTTCCAGTTTCTCGCACAAAGTCGAACTGTGCTTGCATTGCATAAGTTACAGTTCCAAGTAGGAGAGACTGAAAGTCGAACTGTGCTTGCATTGCATAAGTTACAGTTCCAAGTAGGAGAGACTGAAAGTCGAACTGTGCTTGCATTGCATAAGTTACAGTTCCAAGTAGGAGAGACTGAAAGTCGAACTGTGCTTGCATTGCATAAGTTACAGTTCCAAGCAGGAGAGACTGAAAGTCGAACTGTGCTTGCATTGCATAAGTTACAGTTCCAAGCAGGAGAGACTGAAAGAAAACTGCTGAAAGTACCGCCCTCACAGAAACTATCACAAAGGATTTCTTCTCTTTCAAGACTTTAGGGAGTTTCATAATATTTGTAAGTCACGAAGAATCGCGGAGAGCCTTGGCGACCGCGGAATTAGTGAAGTTCTTATAAGTTGTAAGTTGCGTTGAGATTATCCATAGATGAAGTATGGCTGGCAATATACTAGTAATCAGTGTCGGAAGCAGGAATAATGGCGCGTTACAAATTATGCGAATCGAACTTTGAGTGACTCTTAACGTTCAATGACGTAAGGTACACTTTATCTGAACTCCCAACTGGACTTTGCCGAGCTAGAGACAGTGACATTTGAGTTACCGTCAAACTTTAAGTTGTCGGCTACGCATCTGGACTTTCCCGAGCTAGAGACAGTGACATTTGAGTGTATATAAACTTTTACTTGTCAAATGCCTAACTGGACTTTCCCGAGCTAGAGACAGTGACATTTGAGTTACCGTCAAACTTTGAGTTGTCGGCTACGCATCTGGACTTTCCCGAGCTAGAGACAGTGACATTTGAGTGTATATAAACTTTGACTTGTCGAATGCCCAACTGGACTTTCCCGAGCTAGAGACAATGACATTTGAGTAACCGTTAAAGTTTGAGTTGTCGGCTACGCATCTGGACTTTAAACACTATTTCACTTGCTTGATCCACAGATTTGAAAAATATAACAGGGAGAGGCTGACATGGTGATATTATTTTCTATTTTAATTCAATGAATGGTTTATAAAAGTGAATAAACTTGTGTATTGGTTAAACGTGAGCGTAGCTTTTGATCTGCCTCCCTGTATGAGAAAAGTTCGCTTAGGGTTCTACTTTAGAATTCTTCTCTCTTGGTTCCTCCTTTTAATACCCAAGAGACTCTGCGCTGCAATCTGCAGGCCTACATGCATTCAAACTAGCTGTAAAATTAGAAAATTTACAGTTCTTTGCGACGTGCATGTTTTCTTAATTTTTCTTATCAATCAATCAAAATATTCTGTTTTCTGTTGGATGTCTCTCAGAGCACGTCATTCATTTAATACTAGGTGTACGTTCCAAAAGCAAATACTTCTCAGAGAAGAACGCACAAGAAACTCTGAGGTAGCTCTTTGTCAAATACTTAGGACTAATAATACATTGATTCACTTATGTTTATTTTTAAGATAACCAGTGGAAGAACAAGCAGTTTATCCCCAACGACTTACATCTTCTAGATAATTTGACACTGAGTAATATCCCTTCAAACAGAATTTACTTTTAATAAACGTTTTGAATTTATGCGTCAGTAAGCTTTAAATAGTATCTGGGACCTTATTCAAATAAACGTATGCATTGGCCGATGAATGAATTGGAAATGTTGTAGGTCTAATAGAGTAGTCTCTCTTATTTGTAGTATTAAACTTATAGTTAATGCATTTTTTTAAACAGGTGCTTATTTTTCTTGCCTCACAATATATTCACAAGAATGTTCTGAGAAGGCAGAGTCAGAATGTTGATCTCTTTAAACTTGTCTCTTAGCGACTCACTCGGACCGAGTTCGTAAATGGCACGTATAGCCCGTTTCTGCAGAGTAAATACGCGATTTATATCCGAGGCATTACCCCACAGCTGGATGCCATAAGACATTAAGCTGTGGAAGTAGCTTAATTCATCGCCCCTCATCAACGAGGCCGATATATACCCAAACTAACTTTCATGCTAAAAAAATAAACGAGTGAAAAGCGCTAATGTGCCAGCCACATCCTAATTACGTTGATGACATGCAAACTTTTCAGATGAGACCTCTTTTTAGCCTTCTATTTTTGTGTGTCCCTTGTTTACCAACCCTTTTCACCTCGGACCCCGGACCCAAAGGAATGAGTAGCTGGCTTGTTTAGCAAATATATTCGCTTGTCCCTTTTGCAACACCTGTGAAGAAAAGTTCGTGTTTTGCGTTGTAAAACTCTTCGCAGGTATATCTAATATACATTTCGATGTCAACTTATAACGCACGATTCATGCAGTAATTTCTTGAACTGTCGAAACGAAGATTGATCGAAATTGAATTCAAGTCAAAACTTCTTTATTATTGTATTTATTTACATATAACTAGGAAACATATTTTCTTCTTTTTTCAATGGTAGGTAAGCACAATAACGAATATTTCGCATTATGAATCGCAGCCAATAAGCCCTATTGGTCAGTTGTCAATGATATCTGTCATAAAGTAAAAATGCCCGTAAATCCTCACCTTCACCTCAAACGAGGTTCAATTTGCTTCACACATAGATAAATACCGTTGTGATTTAAATGGTGTCGAAACTTCCTACAAAATAAAAATAAAATTTAAAAATTTTAAATAAAATTTACACGATCTTTCACATCGCAATACAAATAAACACACGTTAAGGCTTAGAAGAGATTTTAATTAAAACTCAGCAAATACAGAGATATTTGCTGTAGTTTTGAATGTGTGTATGCGTGAGTGTTGAAAACTACACACACACACACAAGGTACATGCTTATCGTCAGTCACAAGCACGCATGCATGCCGATCAAACACAGTTGCCTGTTGGGGCGTGAATCGGCCTCCACGCCACAGAGTACATTTGCTCCACGCCATCACAGGCTGTCTCATCTGCGCACCCTTGCCACTTTTTTTTTACATTTCGTACAGTGCGCGGGAAGGGTTTGTGTTTCTAGGTCCACGGCGCTTTGATGTCGGAAATAAGCCGCCCTTAAATACTACGCCCACTGCAATTGTGTCTAGCTCCACGGATTTTTGTAGACATGAAACAATAGTGAGATGGTTTGGGATAAAAATATTATAAATCCTTTTGCATCAATTAATACCCATCCACTGGATAAAAACCCTGCTATAAATATTTTTTTAATAAAAACCTCCTATATCCTAACCTATGGGTATGTGTTTTATAAGTCCATGTTCCTTTCATCTTGTACAAAATGCCACTCACAGTGGAATTGTATTTGAGTCCACGGAATTCTTAGAGGTTTTATTGTTTAAAGAAAAAGTACAGTTAGACAAAACAATGAAATAGTCAATCCATATCCGCTGAAAACAAAGGCTTATGTTTAAACGATTACCAAAAACGCACCTATTTTACTACCAATAAATTCGAAATGATTGCCAGAATGGATAAATTTTCACCAAATTGTCTTTGGATAAATGATCACCAAACTTCTTTTTATGTTTTGTGTACTTAAGTTTATGTTTTAAGTATATTTTGTTTCATGTTCAACCTAACACGAAGGATAAAGGGGGCTTCGCTTCGCTCACCCCCTTTACCCTTCACCTAAGCTACCGCATTATTTTGCCCTGATATTTTTTGCAACTTTTGGTGTTCATTTATCCATTTTGGGTAGGAAAAAAATATTTTGGTGATCATTATATTTGTTGCCGAAAACAAACGACAAACAACTATCTCATATAATACTTTTATCTACACACATATCATAAACCCTCTTTACTGCATCCAAAAACCGCACGTTACGACCAGCATAATGTTATACTACTTGGTAAAAACTCATTTATTATCTGAATATTGATACAATCAATATTTCGACATATTATGACTTAAAAATTTCTAACGCCGATACGCCCGCCTGCGTGCCGCCCCTAGTTTGTCTGTAAAGTTGGTACTACTGAACAAGCTAAACAAGTGCAGAGCTATTATCAATGCCACCATGCCGGTCGAACATGCGGTTCCTAATCACATCAAAGAGAGCTTATGATATGAGTCTAGATAAACTAGTGTATGTTACTGAACATAATTAGGCATTATTTATCAGTCACATTAACTCCTAATATTCACTTGGTATCAATACTTTTCTTAGGTACAAATCAGTATTAACTACATTAGAAGCATCTTATCTTGGCTACTTTTTAAAGCTAAGGGCTGTTTACTCTCCAAAAAGGAATGGTAATACCGTAATAAAGTAAGAGACAAAATTATGTGCTCTGTCCCACGCTTTCCTACTATATATCGTTCCTTGTTAAAGAGTAAAAAACCCCTAAAGTTTTGAAAGTTGGCCAAATTAAGATGGTTCTTCTAATTATACATAAAAATATTTGAAATCACAGTATTTATCACAATAATTATTCTTATATCTTAAGTATTTTATTTCTTACTTATTGATATTATTGTATTATTTATTATTGAGTAGTAGCTTACTTATCAGATGTAATCATTCAACACTTTACCTAGGTACATATTCACTATATTAGAAGCATCTTAACTTTTCCAATTTTCAAAACTTTAGGGGTAGTTTTCTGTCCAAAAAGGAATAGTAATTAATACCTTAGGAAAGTAAGGGCGCTCCATCTCTTTCTGGCACAAATTAAATATAGAAAGTGTGGAAGTATGCGGGCGCGGGAAGCATATGAATTACGTAAATAATTCTTGTAAGTAAGTAAAAACATATATATCAGGGTTATTATCCTATGGATGGTTATTGATTGATGCAAAAGGATTAATATACAATCGATTTTTACCCAAACCATCTGGGTATTAAAACATCTCTATGTCATTAAAAATCGATGGACCTAGATACAATCGCAGTATGGGCGGCTAGTTCAACAAAATCAAAGGGCCGTGGACCTCGATACACAAACCCCGCGGGAAACAGCTAATCAATATAATTTTTGTAACTAAAAAGTATAGATTACTTACGAAATATTTTACTAAATACCTCCACGTTATGAGCAGAGCGGCCGACGGATTACTGGACACCTGAAAAATAAACCTTACACTGTGTAAGGTTTATTTTGAAAATCATAATCATATCTTTACTCAAAAACTGCCACGTTTAGATTACTGGAAGGATCCCATTATGAGGAGGTTTGTGATGAAGATCTCTACCCATCTACTTATGAACATCTTTCCATTATCTCTGCAATAACCGTAATTATAATTTATGCGTACAAAAGGCTCTCCTTTGAATATAACCGCCTTCCATTGATGATGTTATTTCGGTTAGGTACATATTAAGATGGCGGGTGATATTAGGAATTATTATTATTATGTTCCCTGAGGCAAGTTCCTAAGATATGTATTAAAGGAGAAAATAATTTTGTAGATTTACTTTATATTACAGATTAGGCTTTTATAATTGACCCCGTAAAGTGAAATTGGAGTGGATGGAGTATTGAATCACTGTAGACACAGTCAACCTCTGCCACCCCGTATAAGAAAAGGCGTGACGCTATATTTTTGAAGTAAATTACTTCTTAGGTGTAATGACAGGTAACACAACATAAAATGTACACTTACAAAATAACATAATCCTCATCTTCAACATTTCTCACCAAGACATAACACAAGACCAGTTTTTTTATTTTATTTTTGCTTAATCGTTCAAAGGTCAAATTTAGAAGAAGAAAATATACGATGAAGATGAAGGGTAAACAGGTGCAACAGACGAGGGGTTAAGAGTATGTACCGGACGAACAGTTGAAGGTTATATAAAAGCGCATTGATTTTCACTAAGCTTTCAATAGATCAGTGCCTGTAGACAAGTGACATCGCTAAGGATAGCGAGTCGAAGCGATAACTTTTTATGTATTGCGATTTGACATTTGGATTCTCTAGGTGACGTCACCGTAGCGATTTCAAATTAGTCTTGTGCCTGCTCGGTCATCAGAGAGAGCGCTCCGTACTAGTACATTTCAGTCAGTGTACACTCTAACAGCTCCATTAGTACTATTAGGACGTTGGATCTTATGAATAAAAAATATGCCTGCTCGGTCATCACATCAGAGAGCGCTCCGTACTAGGACATCTCAGTCAGTGTACCAGTAAGATCTAACAGCTTTATTAGTACTATTATGTATGACGTAGGATCGAATAAAAAATGGAGCTATTAGGTTAACCTTTCTTTTCGTGCAGAGCAGAAACTTGAGGAATATTATACACTGATAATATTAACATATTTATACAATTCTATGTGTCGGTTGGCATAGCAGAAATAAAAAGTTAAATAATATTTGATTTCCCTTCATACTTAAACAGGATTAGAACTGTCATTCTAGTCAAGATGTCAATGCCGTGGTGTGCGAGAGCGAGTCGGCATGGCTCAATGCCTCCGGCGCGCCGCCGCTCTCTCGGAGCGATGTCCTAATAGTCCTAATAGACCGAATGTCCGATTAGCGCAGGGAAACGTTTCTTTTCGTTCATTGCACAGTAACGTTTCCTATTCGTTCTTCGTAGATGACCGACACAAGACTTTTTTCCAAATGTCATAACGCTTACATAAAAAGTTGTCGTTTCGACTCGCTATCCTTAGCGATGTCACTTGTCTAGGGGGCAGTTTACCGAGCGAGCGGAGCAACGAAGCGTCTCCGTTCAGCTTGGGGAAAAATGCTTTCGTATGTGATGAAGATATAAAATAATATCTGGATTTCCGGCTTTTCACGTGTGCAGGTAGCATTTCTCAAACGATTCTCGTGAAATGTTGTGAGAAAGTTCGATAATTATGTGGTTTTTTTTATCAAATCAGTTTTTCCGTTTTTATTCATTTATATTATCAGCAGCATTAATAAGTTTGTATGTGGTATCGAAAGAAAGTACAGTCGGGTTATTTGTTTTTGACCGAGCGAGCGAAACAGAGACGCTTTGAGCTTGTGAAGAAATGCTTTCGTATGTCTGGATTTCTGTCCGGCTTTTCTCCTCTACAGGTCGCATTTCTCAACCGATTCTCGTGAAATTTCGTGACCAGTTTCGATATTATATGGATTGTGTTGTCGATTTAGTTGTTGGAAATTCTTCAAAATGACGGAGATTTGGGTTTGGAAATTAAAAAAAAAACCGGCAGCCCAAATGGCTGGACAGATCTTGACAAATGAGGTGTCGTTGGATTTGTGGAAACCTGAGATTGACTCTGGCAATATTATTTTAGTAAATTTACGTCGGATTTAAGATGTCTTAATGCAGTTTACAAAGTTATTCGTGTGGCTACTTTCATACTCCATGTTCGTATCCAGGTGCATTCATATATATTGTGTATGTGGTATTGAAAAAATGCAATTGGATTATTTATTTTGTACGAATTTCCGGCTTTTCTACTTTACAGGTCGCATTTCTCAACCGATTCTCTTTAACTGTTGTGAGCAGTTTCTTTAGTTTTGTTTTGTCGATTCAGTTCATGGAAATTTACAAAATGGTTATTGGTGCGGCGGTTTTCATGCTTTATGTACGTAACCGGCATTCATATCGGTTTATTTGTTTTTATAACAATGCCACTTGTTCATTCGATAAATTTCAAGGGGTCAGAGGTGTGAGGTGTGGAAAATAATAAACTAAACGCAAATTGCCTGCATCGCTCGCCAGGTCTTCAGCTGCAGCAAAATTATATTAAAAACGTTAATTAGTCAGAGAAAAACTAATGAAATGATAAATTTGTAAATTTTTTATATTTATTACAAGCATTTTCTGTAGTGAGTTCCGGAATGCACAAGATAGCGGAAGCAGTAAACAAAACGAGTCGCTCGACTTGTCCATAATGTAATATCTAGGGTTCCGTGCCCGAAGGGTACCAAACTGAACCCTATTAATAAAATCTATTAATATTATAGCCTCCGCTCGCAGTCCCTTCGTGTTTCCGTCAGCGGGTTCTATCTGGTGAACCGAGGTAGAGGTGTTATTTTTTTTCCAGAATGTGTATTTCTATTGCTGCTACGGCAGCAAATAAAGATGACTTATTGATAGGGTCACTATAAAATGTTGTTAGTTAATTAAATAGGCAACAATTTATGACAAAGTTGTCGGATAGATAATCCCATAGATGGGGTAACGAAAAAAATATTATTCGACTTGGTTTTATATTACATCTTACTACTTTTGGCGGTGAAAGATCTGCAAGACGGCATTTTTATATGTTTACATGCAAAGGTTATTATTAGATCTCATGTATGTTGATCAATAAGATCATTATTATATTATTCAACAGCACTTTATTATGACCTCCCTAGAAACTACCAAAGGATCATAAAATTAATAAATACTATGTTATATGGGACGCTATTAACACCGGGTACGCAGTATTTGGAAAAACAAAACCTGACAGCACCAAGGTTGTATGGGGCAGTCCCAACCTGCCCCCAGGGGTATGGTGGGTCTGGAGGGAAATTTTCACGAGTTTCCCAGGCTCACCACCAAATAATATCATCTAAAAATTTTGTCGCTGGTATCACTTTATTTGTCAAACAAGTCCGTCGAATTTTGATACACAATTTTGGTAGAGTGAAGTACAATTTTCTACAATTTTACGTTTGAGACGGGTTACGGGTGAATATACCTTAATGTAGTCTGCGATTATACCTACTTACCTAAGTAGCAAGTAGAAACAGTTTTCCTGATCGAATTGGTTTCATAGTGTATGTTGTTCATGATGATGTCCCTCCCTAACAACCTGATACAATTTGACTGGTATGGTGATTTAAAATAGTACTAGAAATAAACAAAATCCGTGTCTCATAGCGGGAGGCTGCCCCATTTTGTGTGACTGGTCTAGCATATCGCCTATCTATATCTAAGGTATCACAAAGACACGATACAAATAAAAAACGGTCAAGTGCTAGCCGGACGCGCGCACGAAGGGTTCCGTACCACGGTACAATGGTAGGGATGGTGTGGAGTGAATAGTTTGGATTTTACTTAGCAAGATGTTGTTTACAAAGATATTGGTGTGGCTACTTTCACAATCAATTTACCTAACCACGTGCATTCTAAAATTTGTATGTGGTATTGAAATAATTGTTGTATGGGAGCCCCCTTAAGTATTTATTTTATTCTGTTTTTTAGTATTTTTTGTTATAGCGGCAAGAGAAATACATCGTCTGTGAAAATTTCAACTGTCTACCTATCACAGTTCATGAGATACAGCCTGGTGACAGACGGACAGACAGACAGACAGCAGAGTCTTATTAATAGGGTCCCGTTTGGCACCTTTCAGGTACGGAACCCTAAAAACGGTCATTTGCTAGTCGGACTTACACACGAATGGTTCCGTAACAAGGACAGAAGCAACAAAATTGGTACGTAAGTATATATTTTTTTTCAATTTGTGTGAAATTTTGTGTGACTTTATGGCAACAACTATATTGTTTCCCAAAAGGTACAAGCTTTGTCTCCAAATATGTTAAATGTTCACCAAATTTAGTCCCTATCTAGTTTCACAGAAAAGTATTGGTCATTATAGCACAGAATAACTTATAGTATAGGTCACTTTCTGTCCGTATGCTAAAGTTAGGTTTTTTAGGTCACAGCTTTATAATACAACCTGGAGCCGAAGCGGAGCAGAGCGAGGCGACGCTATGTTGCTTAGTATAAAATAGGGTGTATTTTGGCGCGGTCATAAGCTACGGTATTATTTACTTTGGCAAGAGATAAAGTTTTTAAATATCGAAAAATAATTCATCATGGCAGTAAAACCCCGGAAAGTCCTTATTAAAAAAAACATCCTAACATTTCCATCAACATTCATACTAAACATTAAAAAAGTTAAATTCACCTCGTTTTCGTGAGCGCAATTCGACTCACTCTAGAAACTTACGTAGTAAAAACGACCTAAAATTACCATTTCCGAAATGCGCACTTATTATTATATGTCCTTACATTTCAATTCCTTTAAACATACTATCAATAGAATCCTTAAAAATGAACCAAACTATGATATTAATACTAAAATGATAAAGAATTGATTAATAACTAAACGCTAAAGTTATTGGGTTGGCCTGAGTTTGATGCAAGTTTCTTTCTCGAACAAAACGCCCACGGCTTACGAGGCGGAATAACAAATCCTAATTATTGCCTTATATGTATTATTATATTGCCTGCAATTCCGATTAAAATAATAAAAAATAAATATAAATTAAAATAATATAAATATCCTATAGTTATAAATCTATAATACAAATAAGTAATAACTTGTTATGTAAATATAACAATAAATAGCTAGTTATCATTAGCATACCTATTTAAGGTCATGTGAAACTGAAATTACATATTCAAGACCATGTACTTACACCATTTGGGATGAAAAGCTAGTTATCATTTGCATACCTATTTAAGGTCATGTGAAACTGAAATTACATATTCAAGACCATATGCACCATTTGGGATGAAAATGTTTTTTTTTTATATATATATAATATAATTAAAAACTCTGGGATTTTTTGGGAATTTGGACCTATTAAGGTTCATCAGAAAGAGCCCGCTGAAGGATAGACAGACGGACAGACGAACTGACGGACGGGCAGCCGAGGCTTAGTGATAGGGTCACGTTAAGCATCTTTCGGGTATGGAACACTAAAAACTCCAAGCACAAATCAATACCACAGTGTAAAGAAGACTGTGTCAATACTATCTGAACCGAAACCAGCGGTATCTTCTTGACGACCTCTGTGGTGCAGCGGTTGTGGCTCTGCCTATAACCATGCGAGAGAGGAAAAGAAAATCCCCAGATCTTGGTTGTTTATATGTGTGCGATGTCGCTGTTTCTGCTTCCCACGACACTGGGTATCATAGTGTGGGGCTGGAAGCGGTGTGTGCTATAAATGTTTATGTTTATCTGAAAATGTCGAAACATAAACTCCTCCTGCAATTGGCTGGCTTATCGCTCTCGACCCACTGGTTCGGAAGCCGCTTTGTACAGTCACGACCTCTACTTCTGCAGGATCCAACAGGAAGGTATAGTCAAAAGGCATCGAACCTCCTTGGCATACCGAAAGTTGCAAGGTTTTGTTGTATGTACACCTTCATATTCATATTCTTTATTGCATAGATAATATAAGGTTACAGACAATTAAAAGTAATGTAATAAGCAAAGGTGAGCTTATAGATTTCTTCCAGCAAACCTAGGCAAGACAGGAGAGATAATTATACAGGAAAGTCCTAGTTCGCAATACCACTCTATACATACGTACGAAAATTACTTTCAATATATATATAAACTATACTGTTCAGGCTTCTCAGCACCTAATGACCTCGTAGGGGCCCATCAGCTACGAGGTAGCATAACGATCAGTTGCCAAGAAGTGTGAACGTCGGCAATTCACCGAGCTGAAGTAATTGGGGTCGATCTAACCTGGTCTGTGCTTCGGTCCCGTCAACCTCCTGTCTCTCTGCAAGGCCCGGGTGCACCCTAGGCTCTTCTTGGTAGACAGGTTCTTCAGCCAACCAGGTACGACTGGCGGGCCAGCTTCGATGAGCACAGTGTTCCAACACAGGTTATGTTACGTGGTAAAAAACCAATCGGCCACGTAAATGCGAACTTTATCTGGTTCGGGGAACCACAACACACTCAGCTATATAAACAATCCTGAGGGAAACCCGAATACATTCCAGATGGCCTGCGATTTAATTTCAATACCCTAACCAAAACGCGTTTACTTTGCGAGGGCTTTCGTCTGTCAGTTGTCAAAAAACTGCTAGGTTGGCAGCAACGTCAAATTCAAAATGGCCGTTCAGAAACCATCGATCGAATATCGATTTGGAATCGAACAATCAACCTCCCGGACAGGCACCCACCTGTCCCCTAATCTACGGGCAGCCGAGACAACGTTGCTACCGCTCATTTTAGAACCGAGCCTCCTACTAGAACCTCTGCAGACCGGGGGGTCCCGTCCTTGCCAGGGAACAAGTTAACAATGCGCCCCCTGCGCCAACGTAGTGGCGGTAGGTTAGCATCCTTAACCAGAACGAGGTCACCAACACTAGGGGGGCTGGTTTTGTCAGTCCACTTAAGGCGCTGTTGTAAGATATGCAGATACTCGAGCGACCAACGCTTCCAGAAATTCTGAGTAAACTGCTGCAACATCTGATACCTTGACAACCGATACAATTTCACTTCCTCGAAGGGGTGCTCGGGCAACGCGTTAAGTGGCTGTCCTATCAAGAAATGGCCTGGGGTCAGAGCCTCCAGGTTATTTGGATCCGAGCTGAGCGGACACAACGGTCGCGAATTGAGAACGACCTCGATCTTACAAAACAATGTCGCGAGCTCCTCAAAAGTCAGCGCGGTCTGACCTACTATACGCCCCAAGTGCGTCTTAGCTGACTTAACTACGGCCTCAAAAATCCCACCCCAGTGGGGGCAACTCGGTGGGCTGAAGGTCCACTGTATACCCCGACGGGAGAGGGCCGTTCCAATATCCACTTTATTTACATTCAAAAAGTTGACTATCTCTCGTAAGTATCGTTCCGCACCGATGTAGTTAGTGCCATTATCAGAGCGGATCAAAGTTGGAAGTCCCCTTCGAGAAACAAACCTATCCAAACAAGCAATGAAAGCCTCTGTCGAGAGATCAGCAACGAGCTCGAGATGTACCGCCTTGGTGGATAAACAAACAAACACACATAGGTACGCCTTGTATTGCCTAGCGGTACGCAATCGTGAACTCTTCACCATAAACGGTCCTGCAAAATCCGTACCAACACCTGAAAACGGTCTGACCTCATTCACACGATCAGGGGGCAAGTCCCCCATGAGAGGTTGCATCGTGGCAGCCTTAAGTCGATAACAAGGCATGCACCGAAACACGATGTTCCGTATGACACGGCGGGCAGATAAGATCCAAAACTCCCGCTGGAGCGTGGCCAACAACGCGTTACAGCCGGCATGCGCGTTTTTAATATGACGATCAGTCACCAGCAATTCAACTAACTGTCCCCCCTTGGGGAGCAGAAGTGGGTGACGAGCCGAATACGACAGATTCGCATTGCGCAATCTCCCTCCTACCCGAAGTAACCCGGTCGAATCAACAAAGGGGTTGAGACGCGCGACGGCTCCCTTCAATTTCGAACGTCCACTTCGTATAATCTCCAATTCTGCCCCAAACTTCGAGGACTGTACCAACCGGACCAAATTCAACAGCGACTCGTTTCGCTCTGCCGGAGTCAGAATAGGGTTCAACGTTCGCTGATCGCGAGGAGTACGACAATTTCGAGCGAATCTCCTAATCCAAGTGGACACGTTTATCAACTTGTCAAGTGAGCTATACCGGTCCAGCAGAAACCCGGCGTCAGGGTCCTCAGCCTTCTGGGTAACATGCACGGCCGCTCTGGGGCCATGATCCGAAGATACTACTACATGGCTGTGCGGCCAGTCCGATTCTCTCTTGGCAAGCCAGGGTGGTCCCCACCACAAATGGTGTCTAACGAGTTCAGGAGCCCGACATCCCCTGGATGCACAATCAGACGGGTTCAATTCTCCTGGTACATGTCTCCAGGTCAGTGGGACCTCAGACGACACAATCTGGGAGACACGGTTCGCAACAAAAACCTCTAAGTTATGGACCGAAGCCTTCAGCCAGCACAAAACAATCTGGCTGTCCGTCCAAGCGTACACCGTATCCTCTAAAACCACTGACCCACGCAACACTGTTAGAGTGTGATTCAAAAGTTTGGTCAAAAGAGCAGCCCCGGACAGTTCCAGTTTTGGAATCGTCATCCTTGTCCGAATAGGCGCTACCTTGCTTTTTGCCAAAACCAAACGCACGTCGACCTCCCCGGTGGTGGTGACGGTTCGCAAATAAACCGCTGCCGCAAACCCTCGTTCAGAGGCATCACAAAACCCGTGAAGGGTTGCCCTGTAATCCCCAGCAGGGATCAATTTCCTCGGCAGCGATACATTATTTATGTCCGATAGCGAGGTGAACATTCGCGTCCAATCAGTCAACAAATCACCTGAGAGGTGGGTGTCCCAGGTCAACTGAGCCGCCCATAGCCTTTGCATAAAACATTTGAGAGCAAAGGTGACTGGAGAAATCCATCCATTCGGGTCGAACGTTCTCGCAATCGTTGACAGTACTGACCGCTTCGTCCAGGCCTTCGGTGTTTCTAAAACCACCCGATAGGTAAACTCATCATGGACGGGCCGGTACTGAATTCCAAGTACTGACAACATGTTAGGGTTGTCAGGATTCTCAAAAACGTGCGGGTCTTGTTGAAACTCATCTGGGAGACCAGCCATCAACTCAGGGGAGTTGGACATCCACTTACGTAGTTCATAGCCGCCTCGTTCCAGCAATTGAATGAGCTCGTCACGTTGGTCCAGAGCTTCCTCTACACTGGCTGCCCCTGTGCAGACGTCATCGACGTACAAATCTTGCTCCAGGATAGCGGCGGCTCTAGGATAGCTCACACGGTCACGCGACGCCAACTCCCGCAGGGTACGCATCGCCAAATACGGGCTAGACCGTAACCCATACGTGTTCGTGTTTAACTCATAGACCTTGACTGGCTCGGCCGTGGACTCACGCCAAAGTATCAACTGATACCTTCTGTCAGCCGGATGAATTACCGTTTGCCTAAACATCATCCGAATGTCTGCGACAAATACAATCTGGTGCCTCCGAAAGCTCGTGAGAATATCCGAAATATCACGACTCAACTTGGGTCCCGAATGTAGACACTGATTCAGGGACATCCCGTTCGAGGTAGGTGCTGACCCATCAAAAACAACTCGAATCTTGCCGGTAGGGGTTCGTAGGACGGCATGGTGTGGAAGGAAACAATGATCCTCAGATCTCCAGTCCACACCCGATACCGACATGTGTCCTAACGACTCATACTCCCTCATGAAATCAACATATTTTTGTTTAAATACGGCGTCCCTTGTCATCCTACGCTCCATCGACATCAATCTCGTCTCAGCCATCTTCCTAGATTCTCCTAGTGGCGGTCGATCGGCCCTGAAAGGCAGTCGAGTTACAAAACGACCAGAACGAAGGCGACCAGTACTATTCTGGTAAAACAACTCGCACTCTTCTTCGTCTGCGTCGACTCGACGAGCGGTGGGAGGTTCCTCTATCTCCCAGAAACGTTGGATAGCGTCTGACAACGCTGAGCCAATAAGTATGCCATCTGACTCGGCAGGCCTAACCATTGGCAATGCCGGACCCATGATCACGTGACCAAACTTAGTATCCACAGCAATCAACCCGTCCGGCTGAAGAACTCGCCGATCCGACAACAGAAACCTACCCAGAACGTCTGCTCCCAGTAGCAGGTCGACCGGGGCTGGAGTGTCAAAATCGGGATCCGCCAACTTGAGTCCTGATGTCAGGAATCGAACGGCCGGATTCAACTTCACCAAGGGGTGTCTGCCCATGACATGCGTCATTACTAAAGCTTGCACGGATGTTTTTGTCAAAATGTCATAACGTGGAGAGAACGTGATCACCGATTGACCAACTACATTCGTAACCGTAACATTCCCCACGCCCCGTATTGATTTATTATACCTATTTACCTTGAGGCCCAACCATTTTGCTAAATCATTCGATACAATGCAGCCCTGAGCTCCAGAATCTAATAGGGCGCGAACGTATGTTGGGTTGCCCGCCAAATCCCAAACAAGCACAGAGGCGATCGGTAACACCACCGTCTCCGGTTGGGGGGCAACCAATGGTTGGGCCGCAAATTCCTAGCGAGGACCCCCGGGGCCCCACTGTGCCTGTAACCGATCAGGTATGCAGCTATACGCCAGAGGGTCCCATTGTACAAATGGCCCACGCGCCGGTTCCATTCCCAACCTACGATTCCCCGTAAAGGGGGGTGGGCGTGAATTCAACCGTGGCCGCTCCATGAGCGGGGGGGACATCACATGTGACCGACGAGGACGAGGCGACGAGCGGGGCGACAACTGAGGCGACGTCCGAACCGCACCCGCATAGCTCGAAGGTGTCCCATGCCACCCGCCCGTTACGGCCTCAACACACCCAATGTCCCGCTGGGTCGGATGCTGAGTCGCAAACGAAAACTCAGGGCCCCCCATGTAATGGTCCTGAGTGCGGCCCTGCACCCTGGTACTGCCCTGTGCACGTGGGGACGTTGGCCCCTGAGTTGCGCTCCGAGTCGCAAACGAATTCTCAGGGCCCCATGCCGTGTCACCCTGGGTACGGCCCTGTGGACGTGGGGACGTTGGCCCCTGAGTTGCGCTCCGAGTCGCAAACGAATTCTCAGGGCCCCATGCCGTGTCACCCTGGATACGGCCCTGTAGAGGCTGTTGGCCGGACCGGTTCATGCACAACAGATTGTTGTGGGCCCCACCACAATATCCGCACATTTTTGTGCGCGTGCAGTCCCTAGCCATGTGTGGCCCGAGGCACAGGAAACACCAGCTCCGCTGCTTGGCCATCCGGCGCCGTCCCTGAACCCTAAGTTCCCCGAACTTATTGCAATTGGCCACAGCATGGCCAATCTGCCTACAACATGGGCAGGTCTCACCATGTGGGGTCAATTCACTCACAGTCCCATACGACTGCCGGTAGGTGCGGTCCTTCCTCGTCGGAGGGCCCCTACTCACAGCGCTCCCGGCAGCTCTCTGTGGCTCCGAAGGATGGGTGACCGTCAACCCCAAATTCTCTGCCCGTCGAGCCTCCTCTTCCAAGAATCCGACCAAGTCGGAGAAGGCGGGCAGGTCCTCGGCCGACCTCCCGTGAGACTGTTCGAAACGAGTCTGCACGTCAGCGGGTAGGCGGGAAAGTACAATGTACAACAGTAGGTACGACCATTCACCAATCGGAAGTCCAAGATTCTCTAGAGCCTTGGTGACGGACAACAATGGGTTCAAAACCTCCGTCTGTATGGCCCCGACCTTGTTCACAACCGGGATACTAAACAAACGGTTCAGTTGGGCATCGGCCAACCTCCGTTTGTTATGGTAACGTCTGACCAACAATTGCCTGGCCGTTTCATAGTTACCCTCCGTAACTGTCAAATGAGCGACCAGCTCCCTAGGCTCACCCCTCAATGCTGCCACCAGCTGAGCCATCTTGACAGACTTGGTAATGTCCGATCGCATGTGCACCAAACTGTCGAACAGATTGATGAAGCTCATCCATTCACCGGACACTCCGTCAAAAGTAGGCATAGTTATGGCAGGTAACCTGGACCCCGAACCCTGAAGCGGCAGAGGTGCTTCAATGTCACCACCATGGCTGGACTCGCGCTGTCTACGTATGTCCGCAGCCTTCTGCGTGATAGCAGCTGCCATCTCCATACATTGGTCGACATCCCCTAGCAACCATGACAGCCTGTCAGGTGCGCAACCATCAACTGATTCCGCCTGCGCGGACAATTCGAGCACCCTATTGTAACGTTCCTTAACGTCCATAGACCGCTCCAATACCACATCATGCCTATCTAAACGGTCTATCAGACCGTGTGCGGAGGAAAACCATCTGAGTTCCTTAGAAACACCCTTCTGGATTTCAGATAACGACATGATCGGAACGATACTTACTCACAATTTGCAGTAACTCAATTTTATTGGACCCTCCAGTCTACAACCCAAACGAGGGAACCCTAAACCACAACTTAAACAATGTTGTTTTCCTTAAACAATAGGAACCGAGTTTTATATCTATATAAATTCTGTAAATACAATTTAGTTTCCCTTTATCATTATAACACACACAGATAGTCAATATTAGTTCAAGTTATAAATTGCTATCAATAGATGTAACTACCTATGTTAACCAAACATTCATTCAATAGCACTACTAGACCACTAATAGATTGACTAACTGGTAATTCAATTCAATATCTGTCTATCTACTACCAGCAATAGACCTATAGCTTACAATACTACCAATCTATGTGGATGTAGGAACACAACCAAGTTACCTAATAACCGCCTATACCTACAGATTGATAGTCCCAAATCGTGCCTTCCTGGAGCCCTTGACGGCTGCAAATCTCAGGAAGCCACGCTCTAGCTACCAAAATGTTCAGGCTTCTCAGCACCTAATGACCTCGTAGGGGTCCATCAGCTACGAGGTAGCGTAACGATCAGTTGCCGAGAAGTGTGAACGTCGGCGATTCACCGAGCTGAAGTAATTGGGGTCGATCTAACCTGGTCTGTGCTTCGGTCCCGTCAACCTCCTGTCTCTCTGCAAGGCCCGGGTGCACCCTAGGCTCTTCTTGGTAGACAGGTTCTTCAGCCAACCAGGTACGACTGGCGGGCCAGCTTCGATGAGCACAGTGTTCCAAGTGTCCAACACAGGTTATGTTACGTGGTAAAAAACCAATCGGCCACGTAAATGCGAACTTTATCTGGTTCGGGGAACCACAACACACTCAGCTATATAGACAATCCTGAGGGAAACCCGAATACATTCCAGATGGCCTGCGATTTAATTTCAATACCCTAACCAAAACGCGTTTACTTTGCGAGGGCTTTCGTCTGTCAGTTGTCAAAAAACTGCTAGGTTGGCAGCAACGTCAAATTCAAAATGGCCGTTCAGAAACCATCGATCGAATATCGATTTGGAATCGAACATATACCAAATATAACATAAAGATACATACTTTAAAAACATAAAATACAATATATAGCATGAATATACATAAACTATAATAAATCATACATATACCTACATAGTTATGGTACCTTTTACGTAAGAGAAAGGAAATGCACTTTCAATCTTTTCTTAAAAGTGAAAATTGAGGGACTTTCCCTAATAGCGCAGGGTAGTCCCTCACCTATGATACACACGCTAACCAACGCTAGAGGGAGAGGATTCATGTTTTGCTTATAAAAAAACCGCTATACGTTAGTCTTACTAATTTCTAAAATGGCCCGACCAGTTCGAATAATTCCTATTCACATTTATTCTCCTCAGACCGAAGGAAGTTTAGGTAAAAAATAGAAAAGGAAAAACGCAGAAAAACAGAAAACTTTTCATGTACTATGTGCATAGACTTCATTCGCATTCTGACGGGGGAGGGAGAAATAGGCCTTGAACTTGAAGTCGGTTTTTTAAGTTTTTAACTTGGTGAATTATTTCAAAGAGTATTTGTTTTTTGTAACTATCCTCTTTGTCGATTGGCACATGTTTCATAGGTGTACACCAACATACCTCATTTTTAGTTACTCGCTACTTAGGTAGGTATGCCAGGCTTCGTACAACAAGGTAAGTCTTCAAAGAAATTTGAGGGATTGTTAGGCATTCATTCCGAGCAACTTAATTTTCCACTCCTCCATACATTTTTGGCCAGGCGGCCAGCTGATTTTGTAACCTAACCTAAGAAAGCCCTAAAATATGTCTACACCTTTCTGTTACACCCTGTATAACTCCACACTGTATAATAGATAGCTAATAATAATAGATAGTGTGTTTGTGCCTCAACCACGCTAAAACAGCTGAACGGATTTGGATGATATTTTGCACAACGATAGTTTAGATTAACATATAGGATACTTTTTATCCGAAAGCACCAGAAGGAGGGTAATGTTATCTCGCTAAATGATAATTTCTAGGAACAATCAGACGAAGTTGCGGGCATCAGCTAGTCTTTAATATTTAACCCCTCAATAGAAACGTATCAAATTCCAATCATCCTTAATTTATTCTAACTGAAATGATATAATAATAATAAATAAATCCCATTAGTGTCCCTACCGAGGGGCACACGCCTTTACGAGTAAGATTGAGCCATGCTCCACCACGCCGGCTCAGTGCGGTTTGGTAGAGGGGTTTTACAACCACTACCACGTAGCGATTGTCATCCGAAACACTGAACGTCCGATAATGTACTTAAGATAAATTAATTATTTCATTAGTAGAACCTGCATCTCCTGCGTAAGAAGCAAGCATGTAACCCACTAGACTACTAGCTTAAACGATAGAACATAAAACATATACCGTAACTAATATTCTGTTGGAAACATTTTACCAACACTAAGTAACATAAAGTATTGTTATTTTCATCCTGCCTCCATTAATCTTATGAAAACTTCCACCAACAATATGAGATTCCATAGATATCTACGTCACATTCAGCGTGACGCGTGACGCCTTCCCCCACACTGAGCCCACAGTTTTGACCTTGTTTAGCTGGTAATGATGAAATTTTTTAGTAAGCAGGTTTTCTTCAAAAATCCAGTAGATGGCGTTGAAGAAACTCGTTAATTTTTTCCTTTGGGTAAATATGGGTAGAGAGGGTACCTAAACAAACAAAAAAATATGTAATATGGTGTGAAGTGGAGTGTTACGTTTGCGAGATAATTGCAATTAAAAGGAATCAACGTTCTCAATTGATCTTTACTTTCTTTTACTTTACCATACAGTTTTAGTTTTATTTAAGGGTCCTGTATCCATATTTACCAAATTCATCATCTGCCAAAGGAAAAAGGATTGGTGTCTCCAACGCCATCTATTGGAATTTGAAAAATACTTGTTTAAATAGTATCCCATTCCACACTCCATTTTATATGACTGGACATAAATTACTTATGTATAACATTGAGACAGTCGAGCGTAGGACGTTACTTACTTAGTGAAACTTTTGTACAATTTATGAAACAAAGTAACGTAAACGCAAACGTTACCGTAAACGTAAAAGGCTAAAGTGGGCACAGTTGTGCCTCGGCCACTCCGAATGGGAAAAGGCACGAGGCCATATTTGTTTCTAGGGTTCCGTACCTTAAAAGGAAAAAATAAACCCTTACAGGATCACTTCGTTGACCGTCTGTCTGTCCATCTGTCAGTCCGTCTGTCTATCCGTCAACACCCTTTGTCTCAGGAGCGCGTAGCGTACAAAGTTGAAATTAATATAACCTACTCAGCTCTGTGGTCCCCTAAAGGAGTCAAACATCAAACTTTATGCCGCAAATTTGATTCATAAGCGCATGGCAATCAAAACTTATGGGGTAATTCCCGTGTAAATCGTGAATTTTGGCAAGACGCAATGTTTTATGCCTGGTAAAGGAAAACCGAAGACCGTAAATTAGTCATCACAAAATAATGAGATTTGTATGGAACCTTCGGTGCGCCCTTCCGAACCGCTCTTGGCTGGTTTTTAGGGTACCGTAGAGAAACAAGGAACCCTTATAGTTTCGTCATGTCTGTCTGTCCGTCTGTATGTCACAGCAACTTTATTCCGAAACTATTAAGACTACATAGTTGAAACTTGGTATGTAGATGTATTCTGTGAACCGCTTTACGATTTTTATACAACAATTTTAAATTAAAAATGCGGTTCTCCCCATACATGGAACTGAAACCAAAAAATATTTTTGAAGTAAAACTTCTTTACGCACGCTTAACTTGGGGAGTAAGCTGGCGAATGCGTGACGAGAGCGGGCGAGGCGAACGAGAGGTGCGCGCGTACATTTTCTTTCTCTCTTCCTCTCATAGCTAGACACAGTGCAGGAGATGATTTTTGAAGCATTAGAGCTAAAGAAATTTTACTTCAGTTGTGTGGTCTAAAGCACACTCTTTTTTTTCATCATACCTATATGGGTGTCTATAGATAAGTCTTTAAAAATAACGTTGTGGTTCCTTGAACTATTTTTCCTGAAAGTAAATCGTTAAGGAGACACACCTTTCCTAAGTGGATTTTGTTTAATTGTATGAACGACAGTGGGACTGATTTTGAAGGGTTCTACGTTAAATAACACATCAACTAATTTGACAAACCTAATCCAACAGATTTTATACAGTAGATATAGAATTCATTTTCTAACTCATCCTTGAAGTATTTCTGTTAATTCCTCGTCCGTGCAAAGGTCCCCGTTACTCCAGGCAGAAAGACCCGCAGTGTGAGAGGGACGGAATCTGGGAAAAATGGCATAACGTAGCGCCAATCCACATAAAAATTGTTCAATAATAAACTACATATTACTTACTTATTATTAATACTAGAATTACAGGAAAAAATAAAACAAATTAGACGTCCTTTCGCAATTAAGTTCTATCGAGAAAATTTCATCCAATCGCGTTTTCCTTCTGAGAGAGTCTTAATCAAATACTCAATAAACGTTGACCCAAAAATCAAATCTGTAGATGACTTTATAGTGGAGTAAATGGATTCGAAAAAAACCCACATTTTTTCCGTATCACCTTAAGCCAGTATCCCTTTCAGAATTACTCTCACAGAGCATCACTTGCTCCAACTCCCGGCGCCAGCACACTGCAGCAGCCGTCAATTAGCGGCGGAGTGTATTTGACGTCGACGCTAAATATCTTAATTAGATCTGAAACGAGCTAAAACTGTTTGTCGATAAGTGATTAATAATATATTGAGCACTAACGTCTAACGTACGTACAATGTAAGTTTTGTCGAGGTATTCGACAAGGTACGACCCGGGCGCGCTAAGTTGGCACCTGACTCGAATGACGTTTGGGCAAAGTACAGTACAGTATTACATATTACTTAATCGAAATTCGATGTACATAATCGATATAAGGTTTTGGTTGTGCTTTGTCTCTCACTCACTGTCAGTCAGTTTAGCGCGTTACACCAATGGGTACATTCAGCAGAACACATCGATGGTGGAACATTCTGACGACGATGGCAAACATCGTGAGGAAACCTTTAATATCCATACCCGCTGTCAATCATCCGTGCTTGTGTTGTCTACGATATATGTGTGTGTGAGAAAACCTAATATCGATTATCGAATTTCGATTTACCAATATGTTAAAACGTACTGTTTGACGACCTCTGTGGTGCAGCGGTTGTGGCTCTGCCTACCATGCGAGAGGTCCTGGGTTCGATCCCCGGCTGGGAATGAAAAAAATAACCCCAGGTTTTGGATGTTATATGTGTGTGACGTCGCTTATTCTGGTTTCAGGGTATCCTAGTGTGGTGCCAGAAGCAATGTATGTGTTTTTATGTAAATGTAAATGTTATGTTTATTGTGAACACTGTACTTTGCACAAACATCACCCGAGCCAGGTGCCAACTTAGCTCGCCAGAGTAATCCATTAAGGGGCGATTGCTCCATCCCCAGATAAACAGGCAGATAGTCTATCTGTCTGTTTATTCGACAGTTAACAATAAACTGAATTTTTCAATCGTCGGGTAGGATATAACAGTGAAATAACTCTGCTATCAGAGGAATAAAGCTATCCGCCTCTTCAACGGCCAGATAACTGTATTCAGTAGAATAAAGTAGTTGTCTGTCACCAAAAGTCATATGTCACTTGGTTTATTTGGTTTGGTTTGAGCAGTTTGAGGTTATTTCCATTGGTTATTTCTAGTAATTTTTCTGTTAATGATTATTATACCACGTTCCTACGGATTTGGCGAATAGCTATGGATGTATTTGATACAATTGACGACTTGGCTCTCTTTTTAATACACTTTTTTGAGATTCCATTGCAAATTTCAGTAAATAAAATCACAATATCGACGATCCAAACTAAATGTTACCAAACAATAACCTCAGAGGAAGTAATCACCACGTTGATTGAAATCAGCTGTTGCTTGAGACGCCATCTTGCAAATGACGGGAAATTATGACGATAGTCTGTCCTGCTCCACTACCACTGTTTTCTATATATTTGTTTCATCTCTCTGAGTTCGGATTGCCAGGATTGAAATAAAAAGGTCAGATAGCTAACTAAGGAATAAATGACCATTGAAAAATGAGCGACTTACTATCAGACTGATAAACAGCTAGGTAAAAATGTTCGCTTGATAGTTATCCGACTCTTTATCTGGGGCTGGAACAATCGCCCCTAAGTTCAATAAACCCATCTGAAGTTGTAGCGCTATGTTCAAAAAGGGTCGTCAATATCATAACGTAACGGTATTTGACTGCTGGTCAAAATGGACACTTTTTATAGGAACTGTCAAAACGGTAATTTTGTTCACGAGTTCTATGACGTCACAGTCAAATACTGTCTTTTAACACAAAATTAAGTTTATAAAATACAACTGCTGGAAATATACAATTCTGATATTGTCAAACGTTTTTGTTGAAATAGGTTCAGCTTGAGACACGTTTCTAGGTTTTTTGGACTACCTTGTCAAATGTATGTATATTTCCAGCAGTTTTATTTTTTAAATCAATTTAGTGTAAATATCAGAAAACCTATATTTAGGCTGCCAATCAAATTGAGGATTATAATCGCGTGTCTGGGACTCAAACCTGGGGCTTTGTGTTTGAATGATGAGAACATAATGAAACACAAAAATAGAACAAAGCTTGGCCATATGCATTGTATGCCCTCTGTTTTTTATTTTTAGGACACCTTCGCTGGAATTACATTTAACAGTAAGTCAATAAAAACGGTATCGCAAAAAATAAGGTAGCTAGGTATTTAATAAAATATAACAAAAAATAACAAAATAGTAGATTGGGAGCAAAATAATATTTTTACGGCGAGGGCGCTATTTCGAATTTAGAGCGAGAGTAACGAGCGATTTTACAGCAGAACCCCGAGCGTTCAGTGAGGGGTTCTTTAATAGAACCGTGAGTTAGCGAAGATTTCAAAGTACTTCGCCCGACGAAAAAATAAGTTTACTCCCGAGTGATACACACAACTTTTCATCTCCTTTTATGAGAAAATAACTAAGAGACACTTTAATGTAATAAATGAATAAGTTTAATTCCTAAAAAAATACATAAGTTAAAGATAAAGATAAAAAGTCTCTTCATTCTCATAGCCATACAGGCGTAGGTAATAATATGATACAAAAATTTGATATTTTACTAATTTTTTTAGGATATTAATGATACTAAAAAGTAGGTCCTTAATGAATCCACCCTGATATGAGGTACCCATTTACGGGTAAAGGCCTCCTCCAACTGACAAAGACAACAAAAAAATTACATATGAACGCAAAAATGTATGATACAAACTTATTTTTTTTATTATTATAACCAAACAATTTGTATTTGACACTCTAGCGCAATTATGAAAATTTATAGTCCACGTTTTATTTAAGACCAATATTGTCGTCGATCTATTTATATTTTCCAGGCTTTTTTGTGAGTAAACGTATAAAAAGGTATGAAAATATTTACATCTATTTTAATCGTTTCTGGACTAAATAATACCTACTTTCACCAATTTTCAATCACCAACAAATTTTACATAAACATTTGTAAATGTAAACAATAATATTTACAGATGAACTGAACGTAATTCGCGCCCTTTTGTTTTGTGTTTTTTTTTATAATTCATACAACTTGCGTTCGATTTCTATGAACGATTCATATTCCAAATTCAAATTTCATTCCCGCCCGCTAAGTCTAGTGTAGAAAAGAGCTACTTTGCCCCCGGTAATCGAGGAACAAAACGAAAAATAAGTAGGTATTATTCGTTCCCTTGGCAATTTCTTTTCATAAAGGTTTTTCCTAAATATAGATACATATGTACGAACCCTGACTAAAAGTGATCTCGAAGACAAATAGCTTGGGCTTTGCTCTGCCTCGCAGTGGTCATATATAAGTCGGGCGCATTAGTGCGGCATTAACTACTAATGATAGCTATGGCGATGGGATAGCCCCCTGTCACGCGAAATGGAGTATATAATAACTGGTTTAACGTGCACCTGTGCGTCTCTCATCCCGTATATATGAAAGTATATATTTAATAGTACCTTAAGGGTAGCTTTATTGAATTTAAATAAGAAATTTAGGGGATTTAAAATAAGAAATTGTCAAGATATGGGCACTGTGCCGAAACTGTTACGTCATTGTTGAATAGGCTTATAGTCCCCGCACTAAACAGTACATAATGTAGTTAATATTATAACTAGAAGACTTTAACTAATAATGTCACCGCTATCGATTCTATGTCCAACATATCTTTCGTTCTATGCTATCTGCTTAAATAACGTAGCAATAGAGTTCAATCTATCTATCTATCTATCTACCGTGGTACAAAGGCCTACGAGAAAGCTGGTACTACGAGATTCTAGCGATGAAAGTTTGCAACACGTTTGTAGGGTAAGCGACAGAATTAGCGATACATAAAATGGATTTTGGTGAAGGTCCCCTATTGTATGAATAGCCTCTGTTGCCACAAGATATTAATTAATGATATTCCTAGTGTTCAATCAAAAAAAATATGCCTTGTTGAAAACTGTAGTCACAATAATGTTGAAATTGCCATTTGAGCTGTTAAAGAACCGTGTACAAGCGACTTTGCCTTAAAAGGAGTATTACAATGTTCAAGATAACCTGTATGGGGTTAATTCAACTCAACAAAGAACTCGCTGTTAATAATTTTGTAATTATTAATTCCTGCTTATTATTCATAACAATTAATATTGTGATAACATTTTATAAATAACTACATAACATATACATTAATATACGAGATAATATACGAGCACATACATGGCTTCTGGCGCCACACTAGAATACCCTGTGTCGTGGGAACCAGAAACGGCGACGTCACACACATATATACATCCAAGAACTGGGTTTTTTTTCTTCGGACCAGGGACCTCTCGCATGGTAGCCAGAGCCATAAACGCAAGGGCCACAGAGGTCATCCAAGTGCTTGTAATATTTGTGCAAGTTGAACACACCCAATTTTTAAAAGATATCTAAAAATCAATCTGTGGGAGTGTCTTCGCCCATCTTCTCCCACAGTGGTCGAATGTAGAGAAGAGGCAAAAAATTACATTATATGTAAATATCTACCGTAATAAAGAAATTTTGATTTGATTTGATTTGATTATATATATATCTACCTGCAGCCTTTTATCGATGCAGAATTTATAAAATTCATATTTTTTCACAATTATATCGTCAATTGCACTCTTTTGTTGTATTTTGTGGAAAGCCTTGAGAGCCTTGAATCTTTGAGGCAGTCGCAAAAATCTTTAGAACTTTAGAAGAACGGTAATTCGAAATTTTTGCGACGAACTCTAGGAAAATTCAAAATAAATTTGTACAAATACTTACTCTGTAACGAACGGAACAAAACGAAGTTACTTCTTAACAGCCTCTACCTACGAGTAGCATGATTACTTATCGACACCCAGTGTCGGATCAATTTCATCTTTCTTTGTCTAGTTAGACGCTCAACCCACACATGTTTCACTTCGAGCATCAGAGATACCATTCCAATTACAACTTCCTTAATCATTTGGATGCTTCTGTTATTATAGCCTCCATCTCTTCCACACTGAGAGATTCTGTTAAATCTACGTACAACATACTAGGTGGAAATTCAATATAATAAAAAAATAGGGAGGTAGTAGCTGTCCAAGTCTCAAATTGGCAAATTACTGCGTGTATTATTACTATTATTTTTTTAAACACGCAGTAGTCCGCAAATGTTGCCAGAATGTTTATAGAAATAAAATTGCCAAGCTGTTCTTAAATATAGAGCTTTGATTTGAATTGAATTGATTCCTATTCAGTTATAAGATAATGCTATTAAAAACGCATTTACATTGAAAGACACCTAACAAATAGCTCCCTAGACTCATCCATCAATGTCGGACGCCGAAGATCGCTGGACAAGTTAGCGAATGATTTCCTGAAAGTAATAATCGGAATTGAATTAGTGTTCGAATCTTTCATGTGGCTGTGGGGCTGCTTTCTTTCGTGACGGGCGAAAATTGCAGAAAATTAGGGCATCAGTTGGTAATAGAACACGAAGAACCGGGCAAATGCGAGTCGGACGCGCACATGAACGGTTCCGTAGAGAAATACCCGTTTTACCATAACCGTCAAATATACAAAAGTTTACATTTCGGTCAATACATGCGATTGATATGAAAATTCATCCTGATTTTACAGTTATACCACCTGGTGCAGTAGAGTAGTGTAGAGTTTTCATCCAGCTACACCTTTTGGGAATACTTTTCATGATTAGTAGTAAATATATGGGGAAACGAGCCCTGCTCGGAGGTTGGTTGGTGCAGTTGGTCGCGCCGATAACAAATCAGACTATACCTCACTCATCATAGGCTGTTGTACGTTACTATACGTATAAGCTGAATGATTAAATACCTGTGAGATTTGACCAAAAAAAAACATACTTGCTTAGTCAAGCAAGGAGAATGAGGAGAATGATTCGACCTCATTTGTACAAAACTCTTTGGTTAGGCTTCTCCCTCCGTAATAAATACTGTCATGTGTTTTGTTTGTGCATGTGATGTTAGGATGTTAGGGAAGGAGTCTCACGGGAATGATGGTGCAATTTTTGATTGGTTTTGGAAATTCTGCCTTATTTTGATTGAAAATAACTACTCTTGCGACAACTTGGAATGAGGATATTTTTAAAAGCTTTTATTTAACTTGCAATCTATGTGTGTTATATGTTCGCGTCAAATTTTAACCACTTCCCGATTTCAGATTGAGCAGAAATTTTGCATGCTTAAGTAAATCGGATGACAATATAATATTTTAATAACATGGAGCTGATCTGATGATGGAGCCGGAAGGTGGTTATAGGAAATCTGTAACAAAACGACGCAACCCTGTCAAGTTTGAGCTCATTTGATTTGTCTTGACTCTGGTCCTAGATTAGATTTTTTTTAAAGTGACGTCTTCAGAGTTGTCCAGAGTTGTGGTGGCAATTTTCTTGCAATCAAATCTCTAAAAATTGCTCCGTATAGCCCCCAATTCTAAAGTTGTAGAGTCAAATCACTAGAAGGTCTCCTTATTGAAGAACTAGACTAGGTACTATATTAACTGGAAAACGAACAGTCAACAATGACGGTTTAAATGAAATGAACATGCTAGGCAATATTTAGATACAATAACGCAGCGATAGCTAAAAAAATATAGAAGTAAATAACGTTTAAAAAAAGTTTTATTTAAATGCTCTAAAAAGAAGAAAATCAACTTTAAATTGAATCAAACTCATCAATTAATAACGTCAAACAATTTATTATAATATAAAAGCTTGCTGCGAGAATGACTTGTGTAAATGTAGTTACCTATCTATTACCTATGCAAAATATTTTATTGAATTGACAGAAGATTCTCGTGATAGTAAAATGACAGAAGCTGTAAATCTCGCAGCAAGCTTTTATCATAATAAATTCTGTGATGTAATTAATAGGGTTTGATTCAATTTAAAGTTTATTTTCTTAATTTTAGAGTATTTAAATAAAAGCTTTTTTATGTTTTTTACTTTTAATTTATTTTTCATTGCAATTTCGGTATCCATTTGCTTCGCATAACTTTGCTTGTCCTAATTTTTATTCGCATAATGAATTTGTCATAACTTTAATGGCATAATAGTAAGTTCTCATAACATACTTTGGCATACTGTTTTAATTGGGATAACATGCTTTTGGTATATTTTCAGTTAGACTTTAGTTTCGCATAATAGATGTTTGGCATATTATGTATTTGGCTAAAAATGATTTATACTATTTTTCAGAATTAAAAACAATGCTGCAATACCAAATTTGGCTAGATAGATTATTGTGGCTAAATTTCATTTGGGTCATATGTTAGGTTAGAACTTAGAAGAAAGCAAGACCGGAGCGAAGCGTATGCAAATAAATTCAACATTTAATCAAAAAGAATATACTTAAGCTGAAATATAAAATTTGACTAGAGTAGGTTATTGTGGCTAAATTTCAATTGGGTTATAGGTTAGCTTGGAACTTATAAGAAAGCAACACCGGAGCGAAGCGTGTGCAAATAAAAACAACATTTAACAAAAATAAAATAAGCTGAAATATAAAAAAATCTTCTATGTGAATTGATTGTTATGCCTTTTTATACTACCTATGTGAAACGATTGCTATGCCTTTTTATATTTATGCTTCCTAAGTTTATGCCTTTGTATTGTGTGCGTAATCATTGAGGCTGAATGATTATTAGGGTTAACAAAATTTCGGCCAAACGATTTATGCCAAACAAAATTATGCAATACGACACCAAACCTGTAATTTCTACCTAATTTTCATTGTCATAAGTGGAATTAAAGATCCCATTGTGCGGAAAAGATAAAACCATGATGAATCGTCGTTTTCGAGAACTAAAAACATATATATTTAGATTACAAATATTCCTCGTTTAAAAGTATAGGTGGCTCGGCCACCGCCTGCGGCCTCGCGCCTATACTGGATATGTCACCGTAAGATAGTCAAAGCCGTTAATTAATAAACTAACGCGTCCCTTGATCAACTATCGACAGACAATAAACCAGACAGACAGTGTTTAGAATTTACGTTTCTTTTGTTCTTACATGTCAACCTAACACGAAGTCTATTCGGGGGCTTCGCCGCGCTCGCCCCCTCTAGTATTCACCTAAGCTACCGCAGTGTTTGCCCTGGTATTTCGTTTGCAATTCAAGTTTAAACCAGTTTACTATTTAACAGTTTTAACCGTTAGTTTATCAACTAACGCGTCATATAGTAAGCAGAACGGTACAGTTTACTATCTGTCGATAGTTGACCAACTACTTAACGAGAAAAAAACCGTTAGTTTATCAACTAACGGTTTTGACAATCTTACGATGGCAGCTATACTCCCCAATATTCAATTATGTACAGACTGTCACTACATTGAAGGAGAAACGGTACTGCCTGGGTTATCTCATTAAGTATGTAAGCCGGCCCTGCTAATTCCGTTTATTACTGTATACTTCCAAAATACAAGGCCCTGCGCACTCATGAATTGCTTTACAACTATTTCATAAAATTGCGTGTACTTCACGATCTTTCATTCATTCGTAACATGCCGAGAATCTATTCAGCGTCTGTTTTGGTAGATTTTTCAAGAGATACTTTTTAATAGCATCGAGCATCATTAATACAGATAATATGGAATTTAATTATCTGACCATATTTTGGGGAATGATACCCATCATTATGACAACTTTCCCCAAGAAAAGATAAGGTCTTAAATGAAAATTAATTTTCGTCCCTCAGTACACTGATCCGATCAGCTGATTACAAGTTACTATGGGAGACCCAATTTAATTTTCATTTCCAACCATATTTTTCTCGAGGAAAGTTGGTCATAATTATGGGTACTATCATTCCTCAAAGTATGGTCACCTGAATAGATGTCAGCCTGTATATAACGTGCCGTAGCACATCGAATTTAAATTAAGTGATAAGTTACTCTACCTAGTTACGTATAAGACATTTGATAGGTGAACTAATTTTGGGGAGCGTTCGTTTTTCACCAAAAAATAACATAAGATTATGGTTGCAAACGAAAAAAACTGTTTATATTTTCTTAAATATCTTGTAATCTCTGTCTTACCAAAATGGTACTACTGAGGGACAAGTTTTTCACTTATTATGTTCCAATATCTGGGGACGAAGCATAATTGCTCGGAGGTGGGTTGGTACAGTTAGTCGCGCCGATAACAAATCATCAGACTACACATCACTCATCATAGGCTGTTATCATCTTATTATATGTCTGTGGCTGTTATACCTTTATACTTGTGTAGGCTGAATGATTGAGTACCTGTGCCATGATTGGGATAAAAAAATCGCTTGAAGACTTTTTCAAGCAAGAAGGATGAAGGTGGATTTGGTATTTGGATTCGACCTCATTTGAACGAAACGTTTTGGTTAGGACGTACTAAATAGTGTCCCGTGATGTTAGGGCGGGAATCTTCTTCAGACTTCTGACCTAAAATTTGCACCTTCGCCGCTTGATTTTGGGTTCTCAGGCGGAAAAATTATATTCCTAACTCGTTCAAAAAGGCTTTTTATATAAGCCTTTTCGAACACGTGGGAAATGTACTATTTCATTAGAATTCCTGTCCTATTTCATTGCCATAAAGTGAAATTACCGATCACATTGTGCGGAAAAGATGAAAATTTAAACTCGAAAAAACGCGTTTTTCCGGTAATGAGACCTATTTTCGATCGATTTTGATAGATTTTCAGCCCCCATAAACCCCTATACAGCAAATGTTTTCGAAATCATCAGCGGCGTTTTCGGGAACCCAAAACATTTAGGTATAGTTACAAATATTACTCCTCTAATAGTATATGACTCGGCCAAGGCCTTACGTCCTACGGCCTCGCACCAAGTGGATTAAAAAAATTGTTCCCATATATGCAGCCAAAGCTACAGGATCACATAATGACCCCTCATTCACTGTTATCAAAATATGCGTGTCCATTGATGTCCCAATTGACAGGGTCTTATGAATATCTTAATTAGAGCATGATTTCCAATATCCGAATATCGTGTGCAATTTCCTATCAGAATAACTGACTGGCTGTCCTGATAGTGACATGTAACTGGCATATTAGGGCCAGCATATAAACACAGGGTGCACCAAAAGCCCTTTCACTGTTTGAGGATTAAGAAAAATAAATCTAATTAACTGTTATTTATTACTATACTTACATTCTAAGTTAAATTACAAAATTAAATTTTAGTACAACATTAGTCAATGCTGTGCTCATCTATAATGGGCACTCATATAAGAACAATACCGCCATATTTCTATTGTACAATTTTGTATATGTGTGCTGTTGATGTGCCTAATTAAATAAATAAAAATAAAATTAAATAAATCCCCAGGTCTTGGATGTATATGGCCGAGTAGACAGTGACCCTGCCTATGAAGCCAAGGGTCCCGGGTTCGAGTCTAAATATAGATACATTATGGTCATAATGTATCAATATTTAGATAAGAAATGAGTCTTTACCAAGTAGTATAACATTATGCTGGTCGTAACGTGCGGTTTTCGGACGCACTAAAGAGGGTTGATGATACGTGTGTAGATAAAAATTTACATATAGCTTTAGATACTCATTGTTAGTTCGGATTTGCCTCCAAAGCTCTTAAGTCTACGAGATACCTTCTTTATATGCACCTTAAGCATATCAATTTACTAATAGACCCTCTAGATTGCCAATGTAGGTCAGCAGCGTAAGGTCCAAATAACAACAATGTCGATATGTTGGTACTGACATACGAGTAGTCGGCTGCTCGTCAAGCTAACAATTCTGACGCTATTTTAGCCGAACCACTTAAATTTGGGGTTTTCAATTTGGTTGTATTACCTATAACATAAACTAGTGGCCCTGTGGGCAGTAGACCTCGCTAACAGGGGGGACTGTGAACCAATTTATAGGTAAGTATGTTAGATTCAATCAAAATCTAGTAGTAAAGTAGCCGCACCAAAATAGTTATAGTCTATTTCACTCACTCTCATGGTCTGTATAGATCCTCTATACTAATCCGTCTCCTACTTCGAGGAGTTCAAACTTGGTATTTTTTGAAAATATTTCTTGAATTTTTAGAAAACAGGCGGCCATAATGTAATGGTGTGGTATATTTTTAGAACCGGTTCATGAAGCCCTTTAATTTGATACCACACACGACAGGTTTCAGGAAAAAAAAAAACTTACAAAAAAAAATGACGTCATAACTCCCCCCCCCCTCCCCCCAAGAGGAAAATCGAGAAAAGCTCTCGACAAAAAAAAATACTTTTAATTCAGACGACAGCAAAATCGGCCTCCTATCTTGTCGAAATGGAGCACTCGCTTCGGTCGGTCGGTCTATTAATAATTAGAAAAAAAACACTCCACTATTCGAAAATGTGGTGAAAGATGGTATATAATGGGACCGCAAAAACAATGAATGGTTAACCAGGACAACAATAGTACAATGAATGGTTAACCAGGACAACAATAGTACATTACTGCAGTAATACGAGGCCAGGATGGCACTTATGGTCGAAGCGAGTACAGTGCTTCTCTCAAAAATAAAACCATTTATGTTTATTGTGAACATTTTATTTTATTCTTCTTTTTCTTCTGTTAGTATCGAACTCCTAATTCCTAATTAGTATCGAAATAGAAGTTCGTTCACAGACTATATGTGGACAACATGTATTCACATAGATAATAGGTATACTATGCCTTCGAATTCGAAACGACTAGGTCAAATTAATTGATTCAGGGCCATATTTATAGTTATTGTTGCGGCTACTTTCAAACTCCATGTAGGTACGTAACCAGGTGCATTTACAAGTTTTTATGTGGTATTGAAAGAATTTTTGTATGTGAGCCCCCTTAAATATTTATTTTATTCTGTTTTTTAGTATTTGTTGTTAAAGCGGCAACAGAAATACATCATCTGTGAAAATTTCATCTGTCTCACTATCACGGTTCATGAGATACAGCCTGGTGACAGACGGACGGACGGACAGCGGAGGCTTAGTAGTAGGGTCCCGTTTGGCACTCTTCGGGTACGGAACTCTAAAAACGTTCCTGAATCAATGAATTAGACCTAGTCGTTTCGAGTTCATAGTACACCTATTATCTATGTGAATACAAGTTGTCCACATATAATCTGTGAACGAACAGATGGTTTCGAGATTGTGCTGTATCATAGTTCATTTATTTCGAAAACAACATACATTGTGTGCGATTCTTAAAAGCTATCTTAAAACTAATTAAAAACTAATACCTATATTGCATGCCAGTGCCTTATAAAAGTTGATAAAATTACATATTCAATTATTCTCAAATCAATAGTTATGTCAATTTTTTACATTTGCGCAATAAATTGTATACCAGTATCATCATCATAATTATGTTACTTGATACAGATATTTACAAATATTTAGATGCAAATCAATACATTGGTAAATTAGTGACCCAAAAATTCTTCAATTGAATAAAAACATTCTTCTAATAAATACTGCTTCAAATTACATTTAAACAAGTCACTTGAGTCAATAATTTTAAGATTTTGTGGTAGACTATTATATAGTTTTACTGATTGGTATCGCGCAGTGTGCTGAGCTACATTCAATGTTGGTTGTACATGACCAATGCGAACATCTCTACGTCTAGTTAGTAGGCGTTTCTGCTTGTCTTCCTGTGTTTCCAGTCTTGACAATTTTTTTGCAAGATCAGACAACAATACTAATATATACAAGCAAGGTAGTGGTAAAATACCTAATGTCTTAAAATGCTCTTTACATGATTGCCATGGGGGTATTCTCATTATAGTCCGTATGGCTCTTTTTTGGCACACAAAAGCCTTATTAATATTGTACTTATAACTATTGCCCCACAACTTAATACTATAGCGTAGCCTGGATTCTATCAAGGCGTAATAAACCGATAGAAGGTGCTTTTTTGATACCTCATCTCTGAGACTGCGCAGCGCATAGCAAGCGGAGCTTATCGAATTTTCGATTGCTGTTAGTTCAGCTTTCCAGTTGAGACTAGAGTCTAAATGTATGCCTAAAAATTTTACTTGATCTACTGATTCGATAATTGCACCATTAAGTGATATAAGTAATGTGTCATTATTTCTTGTAGTAGCTTTAAATAACATTATGTTTGTTTTATCTGTGTTAAGTCTTAAATGATTACTTACAAACCACGAATGAAAAGCTATAATTGTAGTTTGTACGCTATTGTTCAATTCTTCTATATTGTCTGCACTAATAATGGCATTCGTATCATCAGCAAATAGGACCAGACGCACCATCGGAAAGTTATTGTTCATATAACTAACCAAATCATTTGTAAAAATTGTGAAAAGGACAGGCCCCAGTATTGAGCCCTGGGGCACGCCGCGCGCTACGTCTTTCACATTAGATCTAGCTATTTGTTCTATTCCATTTTCATTACATTTTATCTCAACAAACTGTTTTCTATTCTTCAAATAACTTTCCATTAATTTCATTAAGTTGTTGCGAACGCCATAGTGTTCAAGTTTTCCCAGTAATATGTTATGATCAACAGTGTCAAATGCAGAGCTTAGGTCAAGAAAAAGAGCTGCAACTTTCTTTTTTTCGGTGAGATGTCTTACTACGTCATCGACCAGTGTATCAACAGCGTCCGACGTACCTACTCCTTTCCTATAACCAAACTGCCTGCCACTAATTAATCTATTCACAGCCAGATGGGTGTTTAGTCTGTGTAATATGACTTTTTCAAAAATCTTGGAGAGAATAGGGAGCAAAGAGATAGGCCTGTATTTAGAAGGATCTAACTTTAGAAGGATCTAACTTTATCTGCAGAGTATAAGCATATAATACTACGCAGATACAGCACAATCTCGAACCAATCATGTTCGTTCATAGACACAAAAAACAGGATTTAGCTTCTATTTAATATGTCACCCTCCGAGGTTTACGCAATTTCCTGGGGAAATGGAATTGGCAAGAATTCCGTAGAATTTTAGGGCTCCGCACCAAAAGGGTGCCAACGGGATCTATTACTATGGTTCCGTACTTTTCTCCATATAAAACATGTTTGTAGAGTGAAAAATAAAGTTGTTCTGATGAAAACATTGGCATAGTGAAAGTTGCGCAGAAACACGATTGTGTAGTGTCTCGAACAATGGAAAGAAAGCAATCCTAATGTTTAGTGGCTAGTATTTAATCGAACATCAAAAATACTGATTTTCACAACAAAATCAGGATCAGCAAAAACACTTAGTTAAACATAAAGTTTTAAGTTTTTTGTTGTTCTTACATGTTCAACCTAATATGAAGGTTAAAGGGGGCTTCGATTCGCTCACCCCCTTTACCCTTCGCCTCAGCTAGTATTTTGCCCCGATATTTGCTGTGAAAATCAGTATATTTGCTAAACAAATCAGTATTATTGATGTGCAGTTTAATATTTCCCGTTTTCGGTTCCGTACCCGAAGGATGCCAAACAGGACCCTATTTCTAAGCCTCCGCTGTGCGTCTGTCCGTCCGTCCGTCCGTCCGTCCGTCGAGGGGCTCTATATAGCTAATATTTTCACAGAGGGTGTATTTTTATTGCCGATATCAACAAATAATGAACCACACGCATTTTCAAAAATTTAAATGGGGCTGGTTCACAACACGCTTGTTATAAGATTCTTTTTGTTTCTTCATTTTGTTTTGCCGCCTCAGAATGAAAACGAAATTTAAATTTCGAATTGGAGCCGAACACTCCTTCTTTTGGTCACGAAATTCATGCACAGATATTCAATCGTTCAGCCTACACGTAAGTAAACTGCCTATGATTAATGTGTATGATGAAAATTTTAATATTAAATGGCTTTGGAGGAAGACGAATATAATCCCGGTATCGGTGTTTGTGAGTGTGACGGTACTGTTTCTAGTTCCCATGACATCGACAGAGGCTATCCTACTGTGGGGCCAGAAGCAAGGTATAACGTGTAAAAGAAAGGTGTAGTCATGTTTTAGGGGGTTGTTAAGGATATCATTCTGAACAACTTTCATTATGAACCAATTTGATTTCAGAGACTGAATTCCCGTGATGGACGAACTTTTTCTTATACATACTTGGTCTCTACAAGTGTGTACGGGTCCGACTCGCACTAGACCGTTTATTAGGGTTCCGGACCGAAGGGTGCCAAACGGGACCCTATCACCAACCCTCCGCTATCCGACTGCCTGTCCGTCTGTCCGTCCGCGTCAGCGGGCTGTGTCATATAGCAATTAGGTAGAGAGTTGAATTTCGCAATGAATTACTCGAGTTTAAATTAAAGGATGTCCCCATATGAGAGACGTGTTTTATTATACCAGCCCCTGAGAATCCTGTTGTCCCGTTGTCCCCATTGGCTCGTATGATGATACATACTTAAATGATGGGTCTGTATGGGGTTAATCTGGCTCAACACAGACCTTGCTGTTAATAATTTTGTAATTATTTATTCCTGCTTATTAATTATGATAATGACTAAATATTATATTTTGTATTAGTTAAGCATAAGCAATTTTTAAAAAGAGATCTAAAAATCAATCTGTGGGAGTTTCTACGCCCTTCTTCTCCCACAGTGGTCCAATGTAGAGAAGTGGCAAAAAATGACGATTGCTAAGTATATGTAAATATCTACAGTAATAAAGACATTTGGTATTTGGTATTTGGCTCTGTCTCCATTCAATGGGGACAACGAAACTTTAATAAAATAATTAACTATTAGTCCTGTTCACATTTAATGGGGACAACGGTCTTTAATAAAACAATTAAAAAATGTCCTGTCTTCCCCATTACCAAATCATCTGACGACCCGAATGGCCGAGTCGGCAGTGACCCTGCCTACGAAGCCAAGGGTCCCGGGTTCGAGTCCCCGTGGGGGCGAATATTTGTTTGGTGAGAACGGATGTTTGTACCCTAGTCATGGGTGTTTATCTATCTAAGTATAATATTTATCTACATAAGTACGTGTATCGTTGTCTAGTACCCAAGATACAGGGAATCCTAGTTTGGAGCTAGATCAATGTGTGTAAATAGTGTCCAAGGTATTATTATTATCCTCATTCAAGTATCATCGCAAATTTGCGATTCTCATCATCGTCATCGGTGACGCCATTGTTTTGACGTTGGATCCGATATCTGTAGCGACTGGTATCGAAACCACGTTTGGGCATACAATTTTTTATCCTGTTTTCTTGGTACTATGATGCGGAACCCTTCGTGTGCGTGTCTGACCAGCCCTTGGTCAATTTTTTATCTTTATTTATGTTTTATAGACACATATGGCCGATTTCACCAAAGATCCCTATCTTTTAGGGGACACTTTATAGAAAAAGAGCACAGTGTCCCTTAACTGTTGGTGAAATCGGGCATTAAACCCTTAAAATTTTACATATCTTTATATTCCACCCTGTGGCACTCACAAGGGATGTAACACCAAAATCCAGAAGAAAACCTGTTTTAGTAACCCGAATATTTGATTAGCCTTTGGAACAATATAGTACAGTTTCAGTATGCTGTTTCAACTGAAAACCGAAGCGTAGTCGTCGAGACAGCTCGTCACAAAGAACGCAGAGTACCCGCAATACAGAGAGCATATCGACAGCGCCACAGAGTAACGAGGGATAGAGTGGTGCTTGACGGATATAGCCTGAGGGAAACTCGGTCACAGAACAAAATATACAGGCTGTTCCAGAAATAGAATAGAATAAAAATATGTTTGAGATATATAGAAAAATGCTGTATTTTGGCTTGTCGGCAGCGCCTATTTTGATTGGAGACTGTCTGTTTAATATGGCATATACGATATGCCATCGATCGCTATGCGTTTCCCATAAGATAATTGGGCCCTGGGCTTGGAGCATTATAACAAAGAGGGCAAAAATATTTTAAAAAACGTTTGGTTCAACGATAATTTGTCATCAAGGTTACCAGAATAGAATGGGAAGGTCCCGATTATTTTAATTTCTACGAAAGTACCTATCATCAGAGTTTTTTTTTATATTTTATGGCTAGTATTAAATCGCATAGTGTCTCAAACAATGGAAAGAAAGCAATCCTAGTAGCTAGTATTTAATCACACATCAAAAACACTGTGTTAAATTCCACGCCTTAACCGACAGGGCGTGGAATCTTGGTAGGGTTGTTTTTCAGTGGAATGTCACAAAGCAGTACTGACCTTGACGCCGTCGACTGGTATTCGAAAGCTCAATTCGAGGCAGGAATACGGGATGAGGAACACCAGGGTAGGGGGCGAGGGGAGTCGAATCTTACTCTCGTCGCAGCCCGCTGCTGTCGCCGTCGTGATGCTTGCCGACACAAGGCTCGCTGTCCGAACGCGACGAATTGATCACCGAATCACTTCAACCTTTCACAACACGAAGCACTCACTCCGATGACGTGAAATCTACTTATTTCACGACGATTGTTCCGTGATGATTACAATTAACATTCCGACCAGGCCCCGATACTTGTGTTAGACAATTATTACAAATAACATATAGCCAAGGCCCGAATGCTTGACGCCGACATTTTTTCCATGTGCAAAAAAGTAACCTCTAACTCGTCATTTCGTTTCTATACAAGTGACAGCTAGCTAGTTCCGTTCCGATCACTCGCGGTCCGATCGCGCAACAAAAAAAGGTGGATTCCGAAGCATAAATATTAAACAGTCACCCGCCCGGACAGGCCCGAACCTGTCCCTAATCAATAGGTAGGCGAGAAAGTGTTGCGACCGCTCTCTTGAGGACCGAGTCCCCCACCTTGACTTCTGCTGATCGAGGCGTACCATCCCGACCCGTGAACAAATTGACGATCCGTCCTCGTCTCCATCTCAATGATGGCAGGTTCGCATCCTTAATCAGCACCAAATCACCGACTTGAGGGGGGCTCGTCCGGTCAGTCCACTTAAGGCGCTGCTGCAAGATGTGCAAGTACTCAAGGGACCACCGTTTCCAAAAATCTTGAGCCATCTGCTGCAACATCTGCCACCTAGTTAACCGACCTAGTGACCCGGCGTCAACGCTTCCAAATCATTTGGATCCGAACTGAGCGGGCACAACGGACGCGAGTTCAGTGTCATTTCAATCTTACAGAACAGCGTCGCAAGCTCTTCAAAGCGTAGAGAGGTCTCACCGATGATCCTCGTCAGGTGCGACTTAGCCGATTTAACCGCAGCCTCAAAAATTCCTCCCCAATGAGGACATCCCGGCGGACTGAAAACCCATTCAATCCCTCGTCGGGAGCAAGCCGTACCGATGGCGTCCTGGTTACCGTTCAGGAATTGAGTGACCTCCTGCAGATATCGCCTGGCTCCGACAAAATTTGTGCCGTTGTCCGAACGGATTAATGTCGGGAGGCCCCTTCGTGAGACGAACCGATCTAGACATGCGATAAATGCCTCTGTAGTGAGGTCACTGACCACCTCCAAGTGGACTGCCTTCGTGGCTAAGCACACGAAGACGCACAGGTATGCCTTCACTAATCTGGCGTTCCGTAGCCGTGAAGACTTGACCATGAATGGTCCCGCGAAATCCGTTCCGACACCCGCAAAGGGCCGGATTTCGTTAACCCTATCCGAGGGCAAATCGCCTATCTGGGGCTGCATCGTAGCCGCCTTGGCCCGATTACAAGGCAGGCACCGAAATACGACGCTACGCACTAAGCGTCTTCCCGATAGAATCCAGAACTCGCGCTGGAGAAACGCCATCAAGGCGTGGCATCCGACATGCCCATTCCGAATGTGTCGATCCTGTATCAACAGTTCGACCAACTTCCCTTTCCTAGGGAGTAACAACGGGTGGCGAGCCGCATAAGGCAGGTTGGCATTCCGCAGCCGACCTCCTACCCTCAGCAATCCTTGAGAGTCAATAAACGGGTTGAGCCGAGCCACAGCTCCCTTCAGTTGGATGCGTCCGCGTCTCAGAATGTCCAGTTCGGGCTTAAAGTGCACCGTCTGCACGTTCCATACCAATGCGAACAACGCATGGTTCCGTTCCCGTGGTGTCAGGAGCTGTGTCCGCACCCGTTGCGCCTCAGAATTGCGACAATTCCGCGCAAATCGGAAGATCCAGGCGGTCACATTGACCAGCTTGTCGAGCGAGCTGTACCGTTCCAGCAGGCTGAACTCCTCTTCCGGCTCTGGTTGCGTCGTACAGACACCGACTGTCAAGGCGCCGTTCGCCGAGGTAAGGCGTGGACTCATTGGCCAATCCGATTCGGCTTGAGTCAACCATTTTGGACCCCACCACAAGGGATGTCCAACTAACTCCGGAGCGTGACACCCACGAGACGCACAGTCTGCTGGGTTCATTTCCCCTGGAACATGTCTCCAGATTAAGGGAATCAGTATCAGTAAAAATTATTAGTTCCATTGTAGATTGTATTGCACCTCACCTTTGCTGTATATTTAATCAATGTATAGATAATGGTGTGTTTCCTGACTTGATGAAACTAAGTAAAGTTATACCTTTATTCAAAGCTGGTAGTACATCAGACCCCACCAATTTTAGACCCATATCGATACTACCAACGCTTAGCAAAATATTTGAAAAACTCATACTTAATCAATTGCAAAGTCATTTCTATCTCAATAATTTAATTCATATTGCTCAGTTTGGTTTCACAAAGGGTCGTTCAACAGCCGATGCTGGTGTTGAACTAATCGACAATATTTTTGATGCCTGGGAAGACGCAATGGATGCAATAGGTGTCTTCTGCGATCTATCCAAGGCTTTTGATTGCGTCCATCATGACACCCTTGTCAGGAAGTTACGCCATTATGGTGTCAAAGATTAGGCACTTGGCCTTCTGGAGTCCTATCAAACAGATAGGGTTCAGATGGTCGATGTTAATGGGAAAAGATCACCTGGGTCTTCAATAAGTATGGGCGTACCGCAAGGTTCAATTCTTGGTCCTTTCTTGTTTTTAGTATATATTAATAATTTACCTTACCTTGTTAAAGCAAAACAGGGATTAGTATTGTTTGCCGATGATACTTCTTTGATATTTAAAGTTAGCTAGATATTTAGATATAAAAAGACAGCAATCAAATTATGACGAGGTAAACAATGCTATCTCTAGTATAGTGAACTGGTTTACTGTTAACAATTTATTACTTAATGAAAAGAAAACTAAATGTATTAAATTCGTGTTACCCAATGTGAACCCGGTAACTACAGACATATTTATAAAAGGACAGAGATTGGACCTTGTGCAGTCGAATGTCTTTTTGGGCATTACTTTAGACGCCAAACTACAATGGGATCCTCATATAAATAAATTGTCGAACAGACTGAGTTCGGCAGCGTTCGCAGTTAAAAAAATTAGAGCTCTTACCGACGTAGACACCGCTAGACTAGTCTACTTTAGTTACTTTCATAGTCTAATGACCTATGGTATTTTATTGTGGGGTCACGCTGCGAATGCTAATAGTATATTTATTCTGCAGAAACGGGCTGTTCGTGCAATTTGTAGATTAGGGCCTAGAGTGTCACTGAGGGAAAAGTTTAAAGAAATCAATATTCTGACATTTGTGTCTCAATATATCTGTGACAATCTTGTGTATGTAAAAAGAAATATAACTAATTTTCAGAAGTACAGTGATATACACAATTTTAATACTAGAAATAAAGACAAGTTGGTTGCTTATGTAAGCCGACTACATAAAATTAGTAATTCTTTTAAAGGCAATTGTATACGCTATTACAATAAGGTCCCTACTGATATTCGGTGAGCTCGTCTCCACAGATTCCGCCATTGTGTTAGTGAACTCACCCAAAAAAATGTAATGACGGATCTAAGTGATGTAACAACATCCTATGGAAATAAATGATTTTTGATTTTGATTTTGATTTTGGTTTTGGAACCTCCGAATTCAAAATCTGCGAAACCCGATTCGCCACAAAAATCTCCAGCTTGCAAACTGAAGCCTTCAGCCAGCATAACACGATCTGGCTGTCCGTCCAAGCGTAGACCGTATCTTCTAACGCTATTGACCCACGAAGAACCGTCATCGTGTGGTTGACCAGACGAGTCAGGAGAGCCGCTCCTGAAAGTTCTAATTTGGGAATGGTCAGGCGAGTGCGCAACGGCGCAACCTTGCTCTTGGCCATGACCAACCGCACATCAACCTCCCCCGAGGAGTCGACCGTACGCAGATACACCGCAGCTCCGTAGCCCTTCTCCGAGGCATCGCATAACCCATGCAGGGTGGCGGTGTATCGTTTGGTGGGGACCAACCTCCGTGGCAGTGAAATCCGATTGATGCCAGGGAGGGTCGAAAAGAACGATTCCCACTCTGAGCTCAATGACCCGCCGATCGGGTCGTCCCATTTCAGCTCAGCAGACCACAATTGCTGCATAAAACACTTGAGCTGAAATGTTACCGGGGTGATCCACCCGTTTGGATCAAATGCCCTAGCCACCGTTGAAAGGACGTTCCGTTTCGTCCAGACCTTCGGGGAGTCCAACTCGACCCGATACGAAAACATGTCTGACACCGGCTGGTACTGGACGCCTAATACCGACAACATATTCGGATTTTCCAAATTTTCAAAAATGTGGGGATCCTGCTGGTAGTCATCCGGAAGACCAGACAGTAACTCTGGAGAGTTCGACATCCATTTCTGGAGCTCGTAACCTCCACCCCGTAAGAGCTCAACTAGCTCGTCCCGTCGAGCGAGCGCCTCCTCTACGGAATCTGCACCGGTACAGATATCGTCCACGTAAAGATCCTGCTCCAGGATCGCTGCTCCTCTAGGGAAATTTAACCGTTCTCGATCCGCTAACTCCCGCAGAGTGCGAATCGCCAAATAAGGACTAGACCGTAGCCCGTACGTGTTGGTGTTCAGCTCGTACACCTTGATGGGCTGGTCTGGGCTCTCTCGCCACAGTATCAGCTGATACCGTCTATCGTCAGGGTGTATGACCGTCTGTCTAAACATCATCCGGATGTCAGCTACAAACACAACATTGTGTCGACGGAACCGTGTGATAACATCCGCGATGTCATGGTTCAACTTCGGCCCTGAATGCAAACACTGGTTCAGGTTCATGCCGTTAGATGTTAATGCCGATCCATCGAACACTACCCGTATTTTTCCCTACGGGGTCCTCAAGACCGCGTGATGAGGCAGGAAGCAGTGGTCTTCACGCTTCCAGTCGATACCCGAAACCGACATGTGGCCGAGCGACTCGTATTGCCGCATGAAATCGACGTACTTCTGCCGGAAAATCCCGTCACGCTTCATGCGTCGTTCCATCGACAGCAGCCGCGTCTCGGCTGCATGGTGTGAACTGCCCAGCGGTGAGCGAACACTCCGGAATGGAAGACGTGTGAGAAATCGACCTGACCGAAGGCGACCAGTATTGCTCCGATAAAACTGTTCACACTCTTCTTCAACCGGGTCCAACCGGCGGACCGTAGGTGGTTCCTCCACCTCCCAAAACTTCTGTATCACCTCCGAGAGTACAGAACCGAATAAGGGACTACTAGTCGCTAGGCGTGGGGCAGCCGGCATGACCGGACCCATTACCGCATGGCCCAGTCTGGTGTTGACCGAAACCAGACCAGTCGCCTGCAACACGTGGACACCTGGCACTAACAGGTATCCCAAGGCATCAACACCCAATAAAATGTCTACTGGGCCCGGAATATCAAACTCCGGGTCAGCCAGTGACAACCCAGCGACCAACTGTCGCACCGAGGGCGACAACCGTACGTGAGGGTGTGAGCCCATCACATTAGGCATGACTAATGCCGTGACCGTCAGATTCACCGATGAATCCACCCGTGACGAGAGAGTAATCCGACATAAAAATTATATGCTTCCAAATAATAATAACCTACTTAAATAATAAATAAATCTAAAATACATAAAACTACACAAATAAACCACCCCAGTACGCTCCCGGACCAAAGGTACCCATTACGCTGGCAGCGTTGCCGCGCTGCACAGCAAGTGAGACCCTTTGCACCAGGAACGCTCCGGAGCGGTAGTCATGGCCTCGGTCCCTCAAGCGACGCCCAATGTCCCTGATGAAGGCCCTACCCTGCGATCCCCACACCCCCGTGGTCTCGACGGCCAATGGAACAAACCAATAACTCCCCATCAGCTGTGCGTACTTACCGCATTTCTGCCGCGCCGCCGACTCCGCAGCCGCACCAGCAGTCTGCATGGTGGAGCCTATATGAGATGCCGCGAAAGTGCACACGCACGTCGCATCCCACAAAAGGCTACGGCCCCTCTCCCAAGGTATCAAAGTGACACCGTCCGGACGTTTCCCGTCGCTGCGACACAAACCAGGCGGCTCAAGAACCGCCGGTATGTTAGCCGAGACGAGAGCCCTCCGGACGATGTCATTGATGGAGTGATGGCGAGACTGCCTCCCTGCACTTCTGACGCAGTGTAGTCCGTGACGCCCCAGCGAATCGACTGATACACCGCAAACACAGCGGTGTGGCTCACAAATGCTACATCCCAACCGAAGCGCCACGGCCACGCGCAGGGAGTTGTCATCTAGATGGGTGCCTAAATGAGGAGACGGCAACGCATGCAGCCAAGCACCAGATTCCGGCTGGGAGATCGCGCGCAGACGAGCAAGCTCCGCTCCCGAGGACTGCCCCAACAACCCGTCAAGTGTCGACTTACATATCTCCTCATCCCAGGAGCGCTGCACGCCTGGCTTCTCCGGAACGTCTCCCGCCGGGCAACGTACCCGCCACAGCTGAAGAGCCTCGTCCGCAAATGGGATGCTGAACCCGTCACCATTAATATTCAAAATACGAGTGACAAGCTCCAACACCCCCCGCGAAGAGGCTAAAAAGGCGGGGAGTTCCGTGTCCCGAAGGCGACGAACGCCGAGACCACCAAACCGTATAGGCATCGCTGCCTGCGACCACTGTGAGGGAGACATATTAACGTTTAAAATAGTCTCCAAAAGACACTTCAACGCCTCGTCATAAGCGTCTGTCTCCCCTCGGCACAGCCAAACCGGAGCAGTTCGCAAAGTATAGGTTAACCTTGGCTGGGACAGACAACTCCTGAGAATAGTAAGAGCCACATGCGCGGACAACTCCTTGAGATGTGGCTTAGCCCCAGCCAGGGCCTTCAACTTTCCTCGCAGAACCCCCGGCACGCCTTCCGGAAAAATGGGTGCGCCTAACAGAGTGAAATCAGGTTTATCAAGAACTTTCAGCCCCGGCATCAATTCCTCCAGCTTAGCTCTGGAACCTTGTGCCAAGTCACCAGAGGAAGAAAACACCTCACACTTCTCTGAGTTCAGGCGGAGACCCAAGTCCCCTAGGCCACTGATAACCGTTTTCAAATCAGCCACAACAGTCTCTAGTGGTCCCCCGATGGTACCATCGTCTAAGTACCAGACGTTCAAAGGGGAACTCAATGATTTAACAACGTCGTGGATGGCCAAGCTGAATAGCAGTGGGCCCAGGGGGTCACCCTGTTGCGCACCCACCCGCGACTCCACCAGATTTTCACCAAAATACAGGTTGGTTGGGCTTGAGTAACACTGGTGGAGGAACGGATAGAGGGACGGAACCAGTTCGTTGACCTTTCCCAGAATGACGTCTCGCTCAACTGTATTGAATGCATTCTGGAGGTCAACCTTCACAATGACGCTGTCGGAGTTTTCCTGATCGAACAAAAACGCTCGGGTGGCGTGGATTGCGGCCTCGCAACCTAAAGGTACTCCGAACCCCAACTGCTGCGGCTGAAGAATAGATGATGCGACTCCCCTGGCTGCCCTGCATCCGAGTTTGGCCACTAAGCGCCGAAGGACACTCCCCACTGCTATGGGACGAATCCCCCCGCCCTTCTTATGCAGAGCACATAGGGAAGCGCCATAAAGAAAAGGGCACACTTCCCTATTGACCATTCCCTTAAGCATGAAGTTCACTAAATTAACTAGTGAACGCAGGAGAGTCGCACCGCTATCCCCAGCCGCCACTGAAATCAACTCCTTCAGTATGTCGGGGCGGATCCCATCCAAGCCCGCTGCGGACCCGCTATTGAAAGACGTGATTGCCTCCAACACGTCAGCCGCTTCAACCGCCAATGTTTCGCTTGAGAGGGCGGGTTCCGGAGGGAAGTGGAGGTCACGTGACGGTGGCGGGTGCTTTCGCCGCAGGGACTCCAAAGTCTCCTCACTGTCAGCTGCCACAGAGCAGTCAGACAGGAGGATCCGAACAGCACCGCCAAGGTCGCCATCGTGAACCTTGGACTCGACGTACTTGTAAAAAGCACGCTGGCCAATATTACCTCCCTTCCTTGAATAAACATCCGATGACTGAAGGCCGCCCAGAGAACTAGCTGTAATGTTGTCTTTTACCTTACTGGTAAGAGACCGGCCCCTGTCATCGGACAAAGGAACCCGGAGGCATGAATAAGCAAAGCTTAGGAGATCCTGCCAATCGTTGGTCTCATTAGTCTCCACACACCTCTCAATAAGCTCCGACAACTTCCCTGCGGCCAGACTTCTGGCCCCTTGGGGACGTGTTTTAGAAGTCGGACATTTCTTCTCAAGGAAGGCAAATCACTGAGCGTCGGCGGTGGCGAACTACCGACCACATCAGCAGGCGAAATACCAGCGACATCTGCAGGCGCATTACCGCCCCGTCGCTGTGACTGTTGCGGTCGAACAATATTTTTGTGCACCTGCCCAATGTGAGACTTCAAACCACGCGGAACAATAAATTCCCTTGTGGAACCGGGGCAATGAGGACATGTTGCCTTAGTTACACTCATGCTTGCCTACTACATTTCTATTTTCCAACACACATTTAAAAATTTCCACCATAGTAGTAAATAATAATAATAATAATTAAATTTTTGCCAAATAAATTAATTAGAAATCTACAGTCAATAATAATGTCAAATATAGCTTAAATAATCCGCATTCAATTCAGTCATAAATATCCCTAATACTATTTATTGTTATTATAACACTATTAATTATTATCAAACAATATCAAACATTAAATTAATTGTACTTACAACAAAACATAAGTGGTTCCAATGTCAACTACATACTTAAAACATAGAGAAAAAAAAAAATATCAGTCAAAAAATATTTGTCTTAAAACATAAAATTAAAATAGTCACAAAATCAAAAAATAAAAGAATTAGAAATCTAATTCTAAAACAAAGCAAAAAAAAAATGAAAAAATAATATAAATACTTTCTACGTTAGACGGGTTTCGAACCAGAGCAACCTCTTCGTTGTATTTGTTCTCGGCCGAGAGCGAGGCCCGCTGAGCCACCAAGGTTGTGGGATTTCTTGGCGAAATAGAAGTATCGATGCAGCGTTTTTTATTTCATAAATGAGCGGTACTTCGAGTTGGCATAATATTTTCGCTTGACACCCACTGTGCCATATGAACGTTCACACTGAATGTAGATTTTTAAAGAAAGAAAGAAAGAAAAGAAGTTTATTTGTAACAGGAAACAAAAATAGGAGTCAATATTGAACAACTAGGTACATAAGAATATTTCCTGTCACAAGCCGGCCTCAACTCAGCATATGCTGAATGCGAACAATCAGCACTGATACTCGACTGAAAATCACTGTTCTTCTTGAAGAAACCACGCACAACAAAGCAAATGGGTGCACTAGCCCGCCTGAGCGTTTTGTGTCGTTTAGTTTGTTGATTTATTGCCGCTTGGTGTCCTTGTCACTGTTTTGATGAATTGTCACTTTTCAGGTTGTGATAACACTCCTGTAGGTCAATTGTCACTTGTTCTTTAAGTCAAAAAAAAGAATCCAGGTATATTTACACGAATTCTATTTTAAATTTGATTAAGATGTAGGTCGTCTTCAAACTGCTTGTTTACATCGCAGCGCCCCCTGGTGGTCCTTCCACAATTGGTCAACTGGTCCGACATACTCCCTTAACGGAACCGACTTCCGTGTTCCCAATTCCCCGAATGGAATGTGGATACTCCCTTACCGAAATGCCCAACCGTCTTACAAGGTTGCACGAGACTAAGCACCCCTGGGCCCCCGAGTCCAATAGTGCTCGTGCCACACATGTTTGCCGTCCGAACTCCACGCTATCACAGAGGCGGTGGAGAGCATGACCGTCTGTGGAGTGGCGGCATCCTGTAAGTGGGCGGCGTGTCCCTAGCGGGAACCTCCGCGGGATCCGAACCCGCTGAGACCTCCGTCGGCCGTGGAGTAACTCGGCTGCTGATATGCCACCGGCATATCAGACCGTATGTACATCAAGGGGTCCCAACCCGTATAATAGGCCCTTCGCTGTCCCGGTATCCGACCATACCGGATGGTGTACGGTGTGCCCGGTGCGCACCGTGGATGAATGGGGGAGAGCGAATCCAACCTGGGGCGCTCTAGGAATGGGGGCGACATCCGACTGTTCACCTCCCTGTTCGCCTCCCAGAGCGACGGGCAGGGTGGCGCAGAAGGTGGTGGGCTCCCAGCCTTCGCGCTACTCATAGGTGCCATCTGACACCCGCCCGTAACACGCGGTGAGCCAGCGGCCCGAAGTCCTCGCTGACCGTGGACAGCGGCGACCGAACCCCGGCTATCCCGCATGTTACCCCCCGCGCTGCCCCTTTCCCCTCGGGGGGGGTCCCGTCCGCGGGTACCCCAGTCACCCCGTTGGTGACTCCCGTTTCCCGCAGGGGGACTGGGTCCGGCCCTGGTTGGGCCCTGTGGCCGACCAACCTGAGTCCGGCCCTGGTGACCGTCCGAAGGGCCTGACCGATTCAGGCACAACACTATGTGGTGCTTGCCACCACAGCACTCACAGGGGAACGCGCGCGAGCACTCGCTCAGCGTGTGGGGCCCCAAACAACCGATACACAATCGGTGACGGAAGACAATCTTCCTGCGGGCAGCTACCCCGAGCGCCTTAAATTTGGCGCAACTGGTCACGTCATGACCGGCACTGTCGCAGTGCACAAAGCCGTCACCCGACGGCGCGGCATTCACAACGCCAAATTGTTTCGACCGCCTACCCCCCCATGGGGGCGGGGGGCGCGGCCCCTCCCGCATCCGCGCGGGTTGGCGCTGCACACTGGCCTCCGTGTCCAGTGTGTCACATCGCCTACATTCACCCTCCAAAAAATCCGTCAATTGGACGAGCGTGAGCATTTCCGTGCTACTGCCCCCATGCAGCTGTTCAAACCGACTTTAACAGCTGCAGGCAATCGTGACAAAACCATATACAAAACAATGTATGACCATTGGTCTACCGGAAGACCAAGGTTCTGAAGGGCCTTAGTGGCCACCAGCACAGGGTTGAGCACCTGTACTCGGATGTCAACATCCCGGGTTACTCTAGGGATGCTAAACAGCTTCCCCAGCTGCGCATCAACCAACCGCCGTTTGTGTTGGTAGCGGTCAAACAATATGGACCTGGCTATCTCATAATTGCCCGCCGTGACCGTTAGGTGACCGACCAACTCCTTCGGTTCACCCCGCAGAGCCATCAATAGTTGGGCCAACTTGTAGGCGTTGTCCAGGTCGTCCCGACCGTGGACCAAACTATCAAATAAATTAATGAAGGCCGGCCACTCATCAATTGCCCCACTGAAGGCCGGAATCTCCAGGTGTGGTAGCCGTCCAACAACACCCTTCGGGGGTGGGTCTCCGTTACCCTCCCCACGGTCATTCCTTCGCGACCGCTTAATTTTCTCCGCGCGACGCTCGATGTCACCCAAGCATTCCATCGCTTGGTCAGCATCCGTGCAGAGCTGTTTCACTGCAGCCACCGAGGCTTCATCCGTAAGCCCGAGAGCTTCAGCCTCCGCAGCCAGCCGACACACCTTCCCGACGCGTGTCATTGCGTCCTCCACACGCTTGAGCAGGACATCGTCCATGTCCGGTCGCTCCACATACTTATGAGTATGGGCGAGCCATCTCATTTCCTCCCGGACACCATGCCGCAGTACCGTCAAGGGCGAAGGTGCCATGTTGACCGATTTAATAGATTCTGGTCTTATACTTCACTACCGAACTAAGTATAGCCAGAGACCAGCACTTGCCCGTCAGCGCTGGGCACAGAAATTAAAACTAAGTTGTCAAAACTAAGGCAACCACTAAAACAATTAAATCCTAAAAAATATTTAATATGGTCGCCCTGTGGACATACACCTTATAACTATACACTCTAAATCAATTAGAGAATGCCACCATAAAGCACAATACAAAATAACACACAAAAATTTATTATAATAAAAAAGGCTATTTTTAATATAATGTAGGTAGCCGTGAACCTTCTAGAAGTGGCCCCTCCGATATGACCCACACTTCTACTGAGGTCAGCAAAATCAGCTTAATACCCCTTAAATAGCCTGACCCTGCTCTGTAATCCGAAATAACACTGCAATGCTATGGAACCCGACTGCAATACTATAGTCCGACCGAATGACTGTTCCTTACGCACACCGAGTAGTTTCCGACTACAAATTTATAATAATTGTTAACTAAATCGTCAATTATACGTTCACTAACCGAAAATGAACCTAAATTGTGGTATACCGACCACACGACTCACTCACAAAATGATTGCCGACCAATCTGAGGTATCCACCCTCTCCCAGCTACAATGTGGCAAAAAAACAACCCTACAACCGTCCGTGAATCGATATCCTACTAGGAAACCGCGCCTCTGCTACCAAAATGTTAAATTCCACGCCTTAACCGACAGGGCGTGGAATCTTGGTAGGGTTGTTTTTCAGTGGAATGTCACAAAGCAGTACTGACCTTGACGCCGTCGACTGGTATTCGAAAGCTCAATTCGAGGCAGGAATACGGGATGAGGAACACCAGGGTAGGGGGCGAGGGGAGTCGAATCTTACTCTCGTCGCAGCCCGCTGCTGTCGCCGTCGTGATGCTTGCCGACACAAGGCTCGCTGTCCGAACGCGACGAATTGATCACCGAATCACTTCAACCTTTCACAACACGAAGCACTCACTCCGATGACGTGAAATCTACTTATTTCCCGACGATTGTTCCGTGATGATTACAATTAACATTCCGACCAGGCCCCGATACCTGTGTTAGACAATTATTACAAATAACATACAGCCAAGGCCCGAATGCTTGACGCCGACATTTTTTCCATGTGCAAAAAAGTAACCTCTAACTCGTCATTTCGTTTCTATACAAGTGACAGCTAGCTAGTTCCGTTCCGATCACTCGCGGTCCGATCGCGCAACAAAAAAAGGTGCATTCCGAAGCATAAATATTAAACACACTGCACAGTCAAAAAACGATCAGCAAAAACACTTTTTTTTGTTGTTTTTGCATGTTCAACCTAACACGAAGGATAAAGGGGGCTTCGCTTCGCTCACCCCCTTTACCCTTCGCCTAAGCTACCGTAGCATTTTGCCCTGATATTTGCTGTGCAAATCAGTATTTTTGATGTGCAGTTTAATTTACCCATATTTTATCTGTGTAGGCGTGACGGCGTCGCTAGGGTCAACATACGAATTACGTTTAATACTAAGCGACTTTAAGTTCACGTTTTGGCCACCGGGTTGGCTAAGTTCGCAACCATTGAAATAAACATATACAGTTAGAAGTAATTTTGGATATTGTGTTTAAATTAACATTATTTATTTATGTGACGACCCGTAAGGCCGAGTCGGCAGTGACCCTGCCCACGAAGCCAAGGGTCCCGGGCTCGAGGCCCGGTGGGGGCAAATATTTGTTTGATGAGAACGGATGTTTGTACCCTAGTCATGGTTGTTTATCTATCTAAGTATAATATTTATCTATATAAGAGGCTGCGACACAAAATGTCTGTTTGTCTCTAAAAGTCAGCACGTTACCGCTTTCATGAATCCAACCGTTTCCCTCAGTCTATCTTGATTATTCGGGAAATCAGTTCCCCACAGCATATTCCATATTCACCAGGGAACCGGCTTACCGGCGTACCGGCATTCTTTACAAGAAAAGCTCTTTGATCTGTGAGATTAATGCAACGATTCTTTCAATATTGATTTTTCAGGGTTGCCTGTAAAGTTGAGGCACATCCGGTAATCAGGGTTTTTTTTCTCAGCTATTTCAACTTTTTTTTAAATCTATATCGGACAGAGAGCTCAGATATATATCGGACGCTGCTTAAATCATCTGTTAAACCTTCTGCACAGTATCGGCGCACTGGGGGCGGAAATTTGGCTCTAGAGGACATAGCCGCTTTGGTTTCCAAGTGACCATCTTCAGGGTTCCGTACCCGAAGGGTGCCATATGGGACCGTCTGTCCGTCTGTCTGCCCGTCGTCGGTAAGTCGGGCTGTATCTCATAAATCTTAATAGGAAGAGAGTTCAAATGTTCACAGAATATGTATTTCTGATGCCGCCACAGGAACAAATAATGAACTACACAATTTTTTATAATTTAAAGGGACCCCATACAAAAGTCGTTTTAAAAACCCGCAATATAACAAACCATAACATGATTCAAATATTATCATAGATTTCTCGGCTTATCACATGGTTATGGTGGCGGCATTGGTTTGGTATTGGTTTGATTCAAGCGACGTTCGGACATAATATTTTTTCTTTTTCTTTTAGTTTTATTTTTTTTAGTGCGTAAGTTTTCTTGTACCCTTTGTGTCCGCGTCCGATCCGCGCTTGGCCGATTTTTCTTATCGGTATAGCTTTAGTTTATCAATATAAAGCCAACAAAATCGGGTGTGTGTATCGACTCATAAAATCGTAATATAGAATATTTTTTATATTTTTCTCAATTAATGTATGGAGATTTAGTGAAAAATACCCACCGAACCGTTATATCCTCAGATGGTATTTTAGAACTATTTATTTATGATTTTTTGGCATATTCCGTTCAGCTCATGTCTCATGTCGAGATTACTTTATTAGAATAAGTTTACAATAAAAGGCATTCGAAAGTAGGACGAAGGAGCGTGGGTCGACCGGCAGCAAGATGGGTCGACGTATTACCAACATCGCGGCGAAGGCCTGGATCCGACTGGCACAGGACCGGAGAGGCTGGCAGAATATGGAGGAGGGTTATACCCAGCAGTGGGCGGAAAGAAGCTGCCAATGATGATGGTGAAAAGGCATTCTCAAAACAGCAGACGTTGAGTTTGGAATCAATCTATCTACCAACATTACCCACATATAATGTATATGTCACCGGAAGTTAGTCAAAACCGTTAATCGATAAACTAACGTAGTAGTTAATCAACTATCGACGGATAGTAAACCAGACCGACAGGGTTTAGAAGTTACGTTTCTTTTGTTCTTACATGTCAACCTAACACGAAGACTATTCGGGAGCTTCGCTGCGATTGCCCCCTCTAGTCTTCACCTAAGCTACCGCAGTGTTTGCCCTGTTTGCAATTCAAGTTTAAACCAGTTTACTATTTAACGGTTTTAACCGTTCGTTGATCAACTAACGCGTCATATTGTAAGCAGTACGCTACAGTTTACTATCTATCGATAGTTGACCCACTAACGAGAAAAAACCCGTTAGTTGGTCAACTAACGGTTTTGACTATCTTACGGTGACATAAAGCTTCTGTAGTGTGTATCACTACAGAAGGTTTATCGATGAAAACTGACCAATCTCCCCAATATAACTGACCGGGGATACTTTTGCAACTAATGTTAATCCATACATTGTTTGTACAGGGTTATTGCTATATATAATCTATATAACTATAAATCTATGAAAATAAATCATGTAGGTACCTAGATACAGTACGATTACTTTAACGTTAGCGCTCGATCTTCTCGGTTGTAATCGCTGAAAGTGATTAAGATGTCCTGGAAACCTGATATTTTGCACATAGGTGTATGAAGAGGAGGGAAAAACCTGAAAACATTGATTTAAAAAACAGGTCATATGCGAGTCTAACTCGCGCACGAAGGGTTCCGTATCACAGTACAATGGTAGGGATGGTGTGGAGTAAATAGTTTGGATTTTATATAGCAAATGTTGTTTACAAAGTTATTGGTGCGGCTACATGAGATACAGCCTGGTGACAACGGACGAATGGACGGACGGACGGACAGCGGAGGCTTAGTAATAAGGTCCCGTTTGGCACCCTTCGGGTACGGAACCCTGAAAAAGGCGAGAAGTGTCAAAAAATAAAGTTTAAATAATTGTTCTATACGCATCTACCTAGTTATTGATCCCCTGCCAGTAACCGCAAAGGCTCGTTGCATAGATTAATAAAATTAAAATATTCATCAACAAAACATTGATGCGGTTTTATCGGTTGTGGTGTGTGGGTTTATTTGCATTAATTCATTTCAATTTGACTATTTTAACCCCGACGAAAAAATAGAGGTGCTATTTTTATAAGTTTGAAGCGTCTTTCTGTATCTGTCTGTGGCACTCTAGCACTCAATCGGGTCGACGGATTTTTATGCGGATTTCTGTAAATGGAAGACTTCCCTGCGGATAGTTCTTAGCTATGCTTTATTAACACGTTATTTTCGTTAGGCCCACCGGTCAGCCGTATGGTGTTCAAATGGGTGCTCGTTAGGCCCACCAGTGCGCCGCATGGCGTTCAAGGTGTAAATACTCGGATTAATGGATAGTTAACAGCTTAAAAAGGAAACAAGTCTGCTTTTAAAATTTTAGAATTAAGGTTTCATTTATTTTGTTGCTGGTGTTTCAATTAGTTTATTTGTTTTGATCATCGCACCACCAAAATATGATTTAAAAGGCCTATGATATATCAGCTTCTCTCATTCTTTTGGGGAAAATGTCCAACTCCACCCAATGTTATGAGTTGGGAAGTGTTTTTAGAGTACCCGGGAAAACTGTATAATTGGCTGTGTTTAACCATTTTCGTACTTTTCATAACACATTTAATGACATTGCGTTTGATAAGCATTTAGGCCTGAAAAATAGAAACCGTAAATTATAACAACAAAATAATGGAGTTATGAATTCCGTTAATGTGAGATTTTTGAGTAAAATAATTAAATAAAAGCGACATTGATTTTATACAATTGCCCACTGCCTCCGGTAAAACAGGTTGCCTTTATTCAGAACTTCAGACTCTGATTTATCGCTAAGTATATCAGAAATTCAAAACAACACACTTTTGTTTGTAAAAATATATTCTGTCGATTGACACCACTTTCATTTCTCGCCGCAAAAAAAACAAGATTTTCTAACGTAGTTATGCAAGTAAGTGTAAGAACCTTTTTGTATGGATTTGTCAAAGTAGTCACACGTAACTCTACATAGAATCACATAAAAAATCCCATGCTAAAGTTACCATACTTCTTCTTCCGCAGTGGTCCAATGTATAGAAGAGGCAAAAAATTACGTGTCCTAACCATATTTGTTAATATCAACATAAAAAAATATTTTTTTATTTTTTAAAGGAGTCCACCACGTCCCACTGTTGGGCAAAGACCTCTCTCCCCTTCTTCCACTCTTGGCGGTCTTGAGGGGTCACCCACCAGTTCTTGTCCCAGAGACCCAACTAGTCGCTCCATCTTTTCCTGTGTCGGCCACGCTTTCTCGTTACATTTGTAGGAACCCAAAGAAATTTAGATTTTGCAATTTTCCGGTGCAACAAATCATCATCAAATATTAAACCATTAAATAACTTTTTGAAATAAACGTAAACCGCCCGGTAAAATAACATTAATAAAGACCATTACAAACATCAAAGTCCCCAAAAGTACCAGGGCGGCAGAACTCGGGCGAAGGTTATTTTCCGTCTGGCGAACTAATCGACGTTCGCGCCTCTGCCCAGCGAACCATGAAAATTCCACTTTAAGTAAACGAGTAAATTACCAAACATAAATTACGATTTACCGCCCTATCGCGGGGTGCGAAAAGCGATTTTGCATTGGAAAGTGTGTGGGGTAACACTTCATGACGTAAGCAGAGCGGAGAGTCTGAAATAACTATTACGACGTAGCAGCTATGTAATGTTAAAATAGTTTATCTACACACATATCATAAACCCTCTTTACTGCGTCTAAAAACCGCACGTTAAGACCAGCATAATGTAAAACTATTTGGTAAAAACTCATTTCTTATCTGAAAATTTGTACATTATGACCATAATGTGAAAATTGTCTACATATATTATGACATTCAAATTTCAAACGCCGACGCTCGCCTGTGTGCCGGCCCTAGTTTGTCTGTGAAGCTGGTACTACAGAACAAGCTAAACAACTGCAGAGATAAGATCAATGCCACAATGCCGGTCAAACATGCGGTTCCTGATCACATCAAAGAGAGCTAATAATATGTGTCTAGATAAAGTAGTGTATGTAACTGTACATAATTAGGCATTAAAACTCTCGAGTGATATTATTATGAAACTCGAATTCGGTTCGTTTCATAAACCCACTCTCGAGTATTAATGCCCTCCATTATGTAGGAGTCACATAAACTACTATAAGAGACTACATACAAGAACGTTGAGTTTCGTCTGGCTATGACTAAATTGAACTACCAATGACTCATATGAACAATGCCATAAAGATAATTTCTTTGGGCTTATGTTTAAACGATCACCAAAACGCACCTATTTTACTACCAATCAATTAGAAACGAGCGCCAGAATTAGTAAACGACCACCAAATTGTGTTTGGATAAATGATCACCAAACTTCTTTATATGTTTTGTGTTAATGTTTTAAGTATTTTTTGTTGTTATTACATGTTCAACCTAACACGAAGGATAAAGGGAGCTACGCTTCACTCACCGCCTTTACCCTTCACCTAAGCTACCGCAGTATTTTACCCTGATATTTTCTGCAACTTTTAGTGAACATTTACCCATTTTGGGTAGGAAAAAAAAATCGGTGGTCATTTAAATTGTTCTCGAATCTTTGATTTATATTTTTTTCGATTTGTAAAATATTCTCGTCATGACGTTATTTATAATTTTTTGCAAAATATTCATCCTAATCGGATACACGTGTAGCGTACAGGATACCAGTAATGTAGGCACACAGACTTAGCAGGATCACAAAGCCAGAAAACAAAACAAAATTTGCATTTTACTAGTGCGGCTCAGAGAGATAAGTGCAGTGATGCAGGATGAGGTCCACTCAAAGATTTTCTGCCAGTCACTGGGCCCAGGATTGATGCTACTTTCAACTATGTTACTAGTACTATATGTATAGTTATAATGAGGTACAACTATCGCCCTGACAACAATTTTCCTTGTTTCAGATCTTCGTAATGGCGCAGTGGTATATAACAGCCATCTTAGCCTTGCTGCTTACGCTCAATACGGTTTATTGTCAGACAGGTAATACACTATGTTTTACACTCCAAGTCATAGATGAGTAATTTATTTATTATTGTTTGATATTTTTTCGGAGCCCCGTTGTCTAGTGAGGTTCACGCTTGCTTCTTACGCAGGGGGTGCAAATTCGAATCCCGGTGCTGACCACTGTTTGGTTTGTTTTTCAAAATTCTTTATTAGGCTATTTATATTAAGTATTTAATACAGCTACAGGTCCATAATTATATACATACATTATCAGACTAATGGCACATATAAAAGTTTATGACATAGTAAAACTAAATTATTATTTTTTAACAATTGTATTGTATCGATACTTCTAGTAAGATCAGAAAAGACCAAGATATGATTTCATTAGTGCTTAATATCATTTAACTCCTGTAAGTATATTTTTATTATTTTCTTCGTGTACGCCACTTTATTTTTTTATTTTTATTATTCAACATCAGGATAATTATTACATCTAATTATAATTCTATTTGTGCTGACCACTATGAGATAAGTTATTTGTCTTAAGTACATTATACGGACGTTTTAACGGTGATGGAAAACGTCGTGAGGAACCTTCATTTCTCCATAGCTGTGGCGATGGGCTAGCCCCCTGTCATGCAAAATGGAGTATTGAATAACTCGCTCAAAGTGGGCACAATTGTGCCTCTGCCACCCTGTATGGGAAAAGGCGTGAAGATGTGTTATGTTGTTATTTTAAAATTTCCCTGGAGAGCCCCGCGTCATTTAATTAAATTTAAAGGTTTCTTATGGAGGCCTGGCGTCATCATATGATGAAATGAGGTTCGAAATCATAACCAGGTCCAGAAATTGTCAAGTTGAATCGGTTAAGTTACCATTCATAATCACTAGCATTTATTCAATCAAGATGTATGCCAGGATCGTAGCAGGTGGAGGTATTTGATCTCTGCCTACCCCTCTTCCGGGAAATAGGCATGAGCATATGTATGTATGTATGTAGTATTTATTCCCTTCTATCTTTGCCATTTTTGTACTACGTATTCATTTTATTTGTTTAAATTTAAATGTAATTCTTTACCTACCTACCTAATCCATTTTATTTAACATTCCTATAGATTATTTTATTTTCATGTAGATTCCCCTGTATGTTATAATACTCGTAATTAATGAAAAGTAGTACCTATATGAACACCCTTTAATTAATTTCCACTCCTCTTTGATTAGGTGCCGACAGAATACCATTTAAGAATTATCGTTACAAATGTATTTCCATAAAACAAGGAAACAACGAAAAAAAAATTTATAAAAAAACGTCGACTTCAAATTTTCATATGACCATTGAAAATGACTTAGCGCCGGTTTCCTGCCACACCTCAGCGTTAGACCACATTATGAAAATGACTAGATAAATATATGTTTATCTACACAGGTATCATAAACCCTCTTTACTGCGTACAAAAACCGCAAGTTACGATCAGCATAATGTTAAACTACTTGGTAAAAACTCATTTCTTATCTGAAAAATTACACATTATGACCATAATGTGTAATTTTTCTACATATTATGACATTAAAATTTCGAACGCCGACGCCCGCCTGCGTGCCATCCCTACTTTGTTTGTGAAGTTGGTACTACTGAACAAGCTAAACAATTGCAAAGGAATTATCAATGCCACCATGCCGGTCGAACATGCGGTTCCTGAACACATCAAAGAGAGCTTATGATATGTGTGTAAAATCAAAATCAAAATCAAAAATCATTTATTTCCATAGGATGTTGTTACATCACTTAGATCCGTCATTACATTTTTTTTGGTGAGTTCACTAACCCAATGGCGGAATCTGTGGAGAAGAGCTCACCGAAGAAACTCCACAGTCGTCGCATCTTTTGCGTTTCCTTTTTTAAATAAAATATTGTCAAATTACAAAATGAATGCTAATTATATATCGAAACAGCCTGTTACTCAAACAATCTATTCCCATGGACATCTGTCCTCTAAGTAATCAGATATCCTGTAGTAACCTTTTTTATACAATTTCTGTTTTATTATTATTTTAAACTTGTCTAAAGGTAAGTTTTTAATATCAGTAGGGACCTTATTGTAATAGCGTATACAATTGCCTTTAAAAGAATTACTAATTTTATGTAGTCGGCTTACATAAGCAACCAACTTGTCTTTATTTCTAGTATTAAAATTGTGTATATCACTGTACTTCTGAAAATTAGTTATATTTCTTTTTACATACACAAGATTGTCATAGATATATTGAGACACAAATGTCAGAATATTGATTTCTTTAAACTTTTCCCTCAGTGACACTCTAGGCCCTAATCTATAAATTGCACGAACAGCCCGTTTCTGCAGAATAAATATACTATTAGCATTCGCAGCGTGACCCCACAATAAAATACCATAGGTCATTAGACTATGAAAGTAACTAAAGTAGACTAGTCTAGCGGTGTCTACGTCGGTAAGAGCTCTAATTTTTTTAACTGCGAACGCTGCCGAACTCAGTCTGTTCGACAATTTATTTATATGAGGATCCCATTGTAGTTTGGCGTCTAAAGTAATGCCCAAAAAGACAGTCGACTGCACAAGGTCCAATCTCTGTCCTTTTATAAATATGTCTGTAGTTACCGGGTTCACATTGGGTAACACGAATTTAATACATTTAGTTTTCTTTTCATTAAGTAATAAATTGTTAACAGTAAACCAGTTCACTATACTAGAGATAGCATTGTTTACCTCGTCATAATTTGATTGCTGTCTTTTAACTTTAAATATCAAAGAAGTATCATCGGCAAACAATACTAACCCATGTTTTGCTTTAACAAGGTAAGGTAAATCATTAATATATACTAAAAACAAGAAAGGACCAAGAATTGAACCTTGCGGTATGCCCATACTTATTGAAGACCCAGGTGATCTTTTCCCATTAACATCGACCATCTGAACCCTATCTGTTAGATATGACTCCAGAAGGCCAAGTGCCTGATCTTTTACACCATAATGGCGTAACTTCCTGACAAGAGTGTCATGATGGACGCAATCAAAAGCCTTGGATAGATCGCAGAAGACACCTATTGCATCCATTGCGTCTTCCCAGGCATCAAAAATATTGTCGATTAGTTCAACACCAGCATCGGCTGTTGAACGACCCTTTGTGAAACCAAACTGAGCAATATGAATTAAATTATTGAGATAAAAATGACTTTGCAATTGATTAAGTATGAGTTTTTCAAATATTTTGCTAAGCGTTGGTAGTATCGATATGGGTCTAAAATTGGTGGGGTCTGATGTACTACCAGCTTTGAATAAAGGTATAACTTTACTTAGTTTCATCAAGTCAGGAAACACACCACTATCTATACATTGATTAAATATACAACAAAGGTGAGGTGCAATACAATCTACAATGGAACTAATAATTTTTACTGATAGACCATGGACGTCAGCTGTCTTTTTCATTTCCAGGGAGAGAGCGATATTATTATGATAATGCCCTCCATTATGTAGCAGTTACATTATAGTAGTTTATGTGACTGCTACATACTGGAGGGCATTAATACTCGAGAGTGGGTTTATGAAACGAGCCGAAGGCGAGTTTCATAATAATATCACTCGAGAGTTTTAATGCCTAATTATGTACAGTTACATACACTAGTTTATCTACACACATATCATAAGCTCTCTTTGATGTGTTCAGGAACCGCATGTTTGACCGGCATTGTGTCTCTGCAGTTGTTTAGCTTGTTCTGTAGGACCAACTTCGGGCGTCGGCGTTCGAAATTTGAATGTCAGTACCAACTTCACAGACAAACTAGGGACGGCACGCGGGTGGGCGTCGGCGTTCGAAATTTGAATGTCAATATATGTAGAAAAACTACACATAATGACCATTATGTGTAGTTTTCCAGATACGAAACGAGTTTTTACCAAGTAGTTTTTAGGTTTTTGAACGCAGTAAAGAGGGTTTATGATACGTGTGTAGATAAACTACTATTATCTCTATATCTACATATAATGACATTCAAATTTCGAACGCCGACGCCCGTCTGCGTGAAGTCTCGAGTGATATTATTATGAAACTCGTCTTCGGCTCGTTTCATAAAGCCACTCTCGAGTTTTAATGCCATCCATTATGCAGCAGTCACATAAACTACTATTATGTACATTGCCAGAAGAAACCGATTCTCCGACGACGTCGACGAAGCCGCCGCCGACGAAGCCAGCTCCCACCACCACCACATTGCAGCCCCCCTCCAGTGTCGCCTGGGAGCAAACCGACACTCGCAACGAAGGACAGGTGACCATTCATTCATTCGCTCATGCGATCATTCATTTCGTTCATTCTTTCACCACCTCGCCAAAGTGCATGGCCTAAAAGGACCAGATTCCAGGGCCGTAAAACATATTATAAAAAAGTGCATACATTAAAAAAGTGCAGATAACTTGTCCTTTCGCCGTTAATTTGGCTGAAGGCACACAGCTGTAAACCAATATTACTGGATATTACCGGATATTGGTTTACCAAAACGGGGTAAACCAATATCCGGAGGCCAGACTCAGATACGGTTTATAGGTAGCCACAACCTCGTCACAGTACGAAATACGTTAATTATCGGAAACGTACATAAATATTTATAGTATGAGTTAGTTATGATTTGCTCCCTGTCTTTTGGGTAAAACAGTTTCAAGAGCTAGCAACACTGGTTTCATTGCTACCAACATAACGGCGAGGGGACGAGTTAGCTTCAGCCTTCAGTGTGGCCTGGGGACACAGATATTACTACTTATATTGCTCTGTGGGACACAGCACGCTACGAAGGACAAATAAACCAACCGTTCATTCATCCGAGCCGTTCGATCGAGCGTTCAAGCGAGCCGGAACGGTCGCTCGAATCGTAACCACGTTTGTAGAATACGTAGTTCGCGTGCGTGCCGCGAGCGTGCTCAATGCTCATAGCGAGCGGATGAGTGAAACATACAATAATAATAATAATAATACCTTGGACACTATTGACACACATTGATCTAGCCCCAAACTAGGATTCCCTGTATCTTGGGTACTAGACAACGATACACATACTTATATAGATAAATATTATACTTAGATAGATAAACAACCATGACTAGGGTACAAACATCCGTTCTCATCAAACAAATATTTGCCCCCACCGGGACTCGAACCCGGGACCCTTGGCTTCGTAGGCAGGGCCACTGCCGGCTCGGCCATTCGGGTCGTGTCAATACATACAATAATAAATAATTACAATATAAAAATAGTTTTAATATCCGCTGCTTTACCCCACAACAAGATACCATAGGGCACGTCACTAGGAAATTAATCTGTTTTAGTTACTTTAAAAAATGACATTTAATGTTGGGTATATCTTGTTGTGGGGGAAAGCAGCTATCAAATGATATAGGATTAGAAAATAGATAGAAGTGTTTATCTTAGAATCAGTGACGAATGACTTTCCTTAAGTGTTTTCTACGATGGTTATATAGGTATGGGTAGGTTTGATATTAATTAAGATAAATAAAATATTAGTTTAAATAAAAAGTTTCATTTTGTCGTGTACCTTTTTGGTGACTATCGATATCAAATACCTCACTATAAATGGCCATTAAACTTGACATTCAAGTTCTTAATTCTCTTCAAAAGGGACGCCATTTTGTCACCGGTACTGAGTCTGTATCAACAAATCCGATCGATTTGTTATTAACGAGTCTGATGATGAGAGTGATGATGTTGATGATGATGATATATCTAATTATGAATGCACACAACACAACACAACAACACAACCTATTTTTAAAACAGATCAATAAATCAATCTGTGGGAGTTTCGCCCAGCGGTACAACGTGGAGAAGAGGCAAAAAAATATCGTTTACCAAATATAAGTATGTCACCGTAAGATAGTCAAACGTTAGTTGATAAACTAATGCGTTAGTTGATCAACTATTGACAGATATTAAACCAGATCGACAGGGCTTAGAATTTACGTTTCTTTTGTTCTTACATGTCAACCTAACTCGAAGACTATTCGGGGGCTTCGCTGCGCTCGCCCCTCTAGTATTCACCTAAGCTACCGCAGTGTATGCCCTAGTATTTCGTTTGCAATTCAAGTTTGAACCAGTGTACTATTTAACGGTTTTAACCGTTAGTTTATCAACTAACGCTTCATACCTATAGTCAGCAGTACGCTACAGTTTACTATCTGTCGATAGTTGACCAACTAACGAGAAAAAAAACGTTAGTTTATCAACTAACGGTTTTGACAATGTTACGGTGACATATACGTCTACGGTAATTTTTTATTTTGATTCTGACAGCTCGCTCATGAGACCCGGCTCAGAAACGTACCATAAGTTGTTCCGAACGAGTTTTAGTAATTAACTGTTCCGTTCCCGTCAGATCCGTACCCGGCTGTTTTCTGTCCCAGAGGTTTACCTCGGTAGAACTGGGGCATACCACAGGGGGTTACCACAACTTCTTATGCCGATTCAGATTAGGAACCTAATTTGACCCGCAAAATTACTGTGACCGTCTTAAAACAAGTCTTGGTATTAGGTAAATAAAGCCTATTATGATCCGCAAAATTACTATGACCGTCTTATAACACGTCTCGTTATTAGGTAAATAAATCCCATTATGGCGTATTGAAATATAAATGGTTGCTAAGGTGAAGTTCTTGTTTTAAACCTAATCTGAATCGCTAAAAACTTTTGGTAACCTTCAGGACGCGACTCACCTTTAATAAATCCCGTTATGAGACCGCGAATCTGAACCTCAAGCCATGGTAATAAAACTCAAAAACCTATAACGGGAAAATGTCAGAATCAGAATCAGAATCAGAATTGTTTATTGTGGATCGTAGTTATAAATAAGATGTTATATTTCACAATGTTCTAACGTCCTGCCATTAGGCATACAAATAAATAAATCAACAGGTGATACATTAATTAAAGTAACGCAAGTAACTAGAATAATTAAACATGTCAAAACAAGAAATTGATAGCATGTCAATACAACACAAGATTCATGCATACAAAAAGATAAAATGAAATTAAATGAGAATTGAATTAGATTAGATTATTGTCACGAATTAAAATGTCAGAAAAAATATATATATATTAAGATGTCAACACATTAGCATACATTGCGCATTATCATAACAAATATTCATTTACGGAGTAATATGCCTCAGCAGCTAGATATTCCTTCAGTTTTAATTTAAACAAGTTCGTATTCTCTATATTCAAAATAGGTACCGGTATCCTACTTATTATATATTTTAGATGTCATGCCGAAAACGCTTTTGCTGAACAGCGCTGTTTGGTGGGTAGGAGCATGTCTTTTTTTGTTGTTGCGGTGGCTTGTTAGGTTTTGAAACAGTTCGGTATTGGTTTTAACAAACATAATTATTTCATATATGTATAACGAAGGCAGAGTTAGCAGTTTATGGTGTTTGATATCAGCTCTAGATGACATTGGGTCTTAGTCCTATGTTCGCCACTGTAGGGCTGAGGTGTCCACAAACTTTCTTGAGAGCGATAATGCTATTCAGGTCATTGCAGGACGGCTCGATGGCCCAATACTTAAACACTGGGTGAGTGTCGTCAGAGGGTCTCTGACAGTATGTGGGAAAATGATGCGGGCCACAGCTAGGCCCATTTATATGAATTAAGTTTTTTTTGGTTTTCTGTATATAATTGTGTATAGTGTTAAGAAACTAACATAGCATTAAATTAATTTGGTAATACTAACGATATATGGATCTACTGTTGTCCGAAATAAATGTTTTATTATTATTATTATTATTCAATATGTTGCTTCAACAGGCCATCCAGAAGGCGATAGATCTCCTGTTGTCGCACCGCGAGGCCGACTGGGGATGGGGCAACGACACGCATCATGTCATGCTCACTTTACAGGTAAGTATAGGTCGCGCCACGCGTTATGAGCGGTGGCCTTGAATGTTAGGTGTTAGTTAGAAAGGATTATTCGACGCTCATGCCGCAATGCAAATGTGTGGGACCCTTACTGTGCAGAATCGCGACTATGAAGAAACCGGATTGTATAAAACGAATGATTGCGAAGAATAAGGAATGCGATCAAATGCAAATGTGTGGAATCCATATTGTGCAGAATTACGAATAGGAAGAAACAATAATGGCATGAGCGTCGAATAATCCGTTAGAAACAACTGGGATTGTTTTATCAAAGTAAAGTATAAAAGGAACATCAAATTAAGCATCCCGCGGCACTCAACCGCTCTATTTCAAAAAAGTGTGTTTGGTATGACACCAAAATTTATAATAATCTGCCAATGTACATTAGAGACATAGAAAACTTAAATTTATTTAAATCAAGTTTGAAAGAACATTTGCTAAAGAAAGCCTATTATAGCGTACAGGAATTCCTAAACGGGCGGTAAAAAGTGAGCTATTTATAGAAACTGTGTAAAATTTTTGTATAATTATATTGTAACATTTCATGTGTATTCTAATTTAATTTTATATTTGTAAGCCCTAAGAATGTGGTGAACTATATATTTATCATTAGCAACCCTGTATACCGAACTTCAACAAATAAACTTTCTTGTATTCTTGCGCAGTAGTCACTTTTCAATACCTGTATTCAATCGCGGCGCAAGTTCTCTGTCCCACACTTTCCCGCCCATGGCTCACAAAGCATGGCTCACAATAAAGTCTTACGGCCGTTTGCACTAACCTTAGGAATCGCCTAAGTTCCATAGGTTACTATGGAACTTAGGCTTAGTGCAAACAAGTCTTAGACAGATAACTGTAAACACAAAGGCGTTGTTTTTAGTCCCCATACCACGCAAGCTGATGCCCGCTCAATATGTGGGGACCCGGATATAGCAGGGAGGTTTGACTCTTGGGCGTGGGTATTTATTTTTTTCCCCCAAAAAAAAAACACACACTTTCCCGCGTCAAGACCCCCCGGGGGATCGGCATGCTACGGGTGCAGGACCTTTCTCTTCAGATTCCTGGTGGATCGACTCCCTGAGGGCGAGTTATAAAATCGCTTTCTTTTGTACATTTAGGTATCTATGTGATAAACTGCTTTTCTTCTTCTTTCTCCGAGAAGTTTTAACTTGCGAAACTGGAAATCGACTGTTTTATGAACGAAGTTTGCTCGTAAAATTTAAAAATAAGTGCAAAATTACTTTCAGCTCGCAGTAAAATAAATCGCGAGTTGGACTGAAAATAAAAGATGAATTATTTGCGAGCGGAACATTTTGTTTTAACGGTACCATTGGAAGCACGGGAATCACACAACAGCAGTGTTATAGTACATTTCGTTCGAGTTCGCAAAGGCTTATATTTACGAAGCGAGAAGTTTACGGCACGAGCCGAAGGCGAGGGTCGTAGCGAGGTTCGTAAAGAAGCCTTTTCGGACAAGTTACGAATATAATTTTTCCGCCTGAGAAACCCAAATCAAGCGGCGAAGGTGCTATTTTGAGGTCAGAAGGCGGACTTTTTTTTCGTAACTTAACATAGCGTCACGTTTTTTTTCCCATACGCAGAGGCACAAGGGTCTAGCTCATCGCTGCAGCAATCAAGTTATGAAGGTTTCCTCAAGATATTTTCCATCACCGTTAGAATCCTTAGAACGTACAAATTCTAAATCCGCTATGTTTTTATTTCAGCTGGTTAACAATACTGGAAAGGAGATCGAACAGCAAAGTATGGAGATGCAGTTGTCAGCAAAACAAATGGAGATAGAGATCTTGCTGATGATGTCCAGGTAAGTTCGTGTTACATCATCATCATCATCAGTAAACTCTATATCTATCTATTCAGTCCAGTCATAGGGCCAAGCTAGGCCTTTTATTAAATCGTACTCTATTTGACCTGTCTGACAGATTTTGATCAAACTCTTTTTTCCAAGGCCGAGTTTCTGATCTGACTTTCACCGATTAGTAGTTATACTTGTGGTGGTTTCTGTAACCCACATCAGCTTTTGATGCCATTGCCCCTGTGTTCCTGAATGATCAACTACACATGACCAACTGTAAAATGACCAACGATTTTATTCCTGATGGACCAACGATTTGAGTTGGTCAATTAGGAATCAAATTGACCAACGATTTTTATTCCTGACAGACCAACTATGGGAAAGGTATTAAAAAGCCTCTTTGAAGCTATGAGGTCCTGGTACTAGGAGTAACTAAAATATACTAGCCTAGATGTAGCCACATCAGTATTTTGTCTGATGTTCCTAACAGCGTAAGCCGCAGAACTTAATTTACCAGCTAATTTATCTGCCACTGCAATTTGCTATCAATGGTTATTCCAAGAAACTTTGTATCATTTACTAATTCTAACATGTTGCTGTCTAACACTAAACTAGCTTTAACATTTTCCCTTCTTCCCCCCACAATTGAAGGCACCACGAGTCCCCTCCACCACTAGGCCGCCTCGCTGCCTACACCCTGGCTCTGGGCGCCCTCTGCAAGGACCCTCGCGCCTTCCACGGCCGCGACCTGGTGACTGCCCTGCTGCATCGGGAGCCGCCGCATGACCTGGAGTTCGCCTACGCTACCCTGGCCGCCTGCTCGTCTGCCGCTCATGTGCGGAAGCGCCATATTAGAAGACTGCTGGATATTGCTAATGCTGCGGCAGATCATAGCCTTGGTGAGCTGGTATTTTTATTAACGAAACAGAAGAGCATCGCTGTAAAGTTAAACATTATTTGCCGAACGATCCATCTTAGAACAAGTATTCATTATTATAATTGGTAGTTCACTAAACTCGCATTACCATACCAATCTTGTAGATTAGGTAAACAAAGAAATATTATTGGTAAAATATATTTCTAACGTCAAAGTCAAGGGTTTTGTACTGGCCAGTGACATTTTTATTTATCTGGTAAGGAGCCAATGATAACTTTGATACTGCAACCACATTACAGTTTATCAGTTTAAAATTTGACCCATAATCGTGAAGAAAATCCAAAGAACAACTAAAGTTTTGGCCTTTTTCTACTAGCTACATATCACGAAGGAATATCTCAGGTGAAATGAGTATAACTTAACTCCACATGACTTCTTTAGTACTGCGTATAGCCTGGTTATTAAATCATTGCTCTACATGCTCCAGACACAATATCCATGGTGATCCTGGCGCTGCGCTGCGTGGTGCAAGACCACCGTCACCGCAGCCTGCTGCACTTCGTGCGGCGGCCCATGGCGGGGCTGGCGCGGCAGCAGCACCCGGACGGCAGCTTCGGGAGTCTCACCACAACCGCCTTAGCTATACAGGTAATACCTAAGTGCTCGATAGCCTGACTAACCGCGGATCCACTTGATCAATAATGGACCAGTGAAAAACTATTTTTTTAAAAAACGACTTCAAGTTCAAACCCTGTTTCTCCCTCCCCGGTCAGGATGTGAATGAAGTCTTTGTTCATGAAATGTCCTCATCAAAACTTTTGCTGTACGGAACCACAAACCAAAACGTTATCTGTGTATATATTTTTTGTATTTGTTGATTTTTCTACCTAGCAATCAAAATAAGAATCAACAAACTGAAGAAAATACCTACGGAAAGACAAGGCTTTTAGCCTCAATTAATATGAAGAGAAGAAAAGAAATTAAAATAAGACCAGGTGGTATGGGCTTAAGCTCTTGGCCTTTTCCATAAAGGAAAAAACATTACAAAAAAAAATAAAAAATAATCAACAAAATCTGTTCATAATTGACGGAGCAACAAACATAAAAAACAAGCGAAATTTGAAGAATATATGGCAGATATTTCAGGAGTGGCTAATGCTACTTCTCACAGAAGATATAATGCACCTCCTTGTTGTTGCCTTATAGCTCGACTTGCTAGCTATCTATATTTTTTCATGATGGCTCATAAACAAATCGATGATCGAATGATTTTTCACTGTAATCGAATCGACAACCGGTTAAGCTTAGAGGGTTGTGACCCTACCTACGAAGCTGACGGTCCTGAGTTCGAATGCCGGTAAGGGCAATATTTGTGTGATGAGCATGAGCATTTGTTTAGTAGTCTTGGATGTTTTCTATGTATTTACTTCAGTATTACTCTATTAAATATACCCATAACACAAGCCTGATTGAGCTTACTGTGGGCCTAGTTCGATTTGTGTAAGGATGTCCTCTTATAAATGAATAAATAATTGTGTAAGAATGTCCTCTTATATTTATTTATTTTATTTATTTAATGGGAGTCTATCCCCTGACTAGTGACTAGACCTCGACTGAATGACCCCCCCCCCCCCGGCTAGACCCGAGTCTTAACATGAAGATGACAGATGATTTGTTCACATAGATTTTATCGGGACTTCTTGAAACAAACCATAATAGTCATAGTTCTAATCGGTCCAATGGAGTCCGCTTCTTAAGCACTATAAATTCAAAGGAAAGAAATGTATACACCTCAACAAGAAATTTATTACCATCATCACTGAGCATATTTAAAAATGCCTCTAATTTCCAGGCCCTAGAAGACGCTGACAGCGGACCGGGCGCCCACCAGCACTGGAGCCTACCCGCCGCTCGCAAATGGCTACTAGAGCGACAGAATCCCGACGGAGGTTGGGGTGACGTCGCGAAGACTGCAGCAGCTGTGGCTGCTTTGACACCAGCGTCTTTGGCAGCGGTCAGGCCACCGCATTGCAGTGATAAGCTGCTGGACAGCCGGCATGAGCCTCTGGGTGAGTCTCCTCCTCGGCTGTCAACAATAGAAACCTGTCATCGATTAGCGAAACAACCCAGACCCGTGCGTTGGTACTAGGGTGTCAGAACCCAGACGCAGGTCAAGGTGACTTCGCGAAGACTGCAGCGGCTGGAGCAGCATTGCAATCAGCTTCTTTGCCGGTAAGCTGCTGGTCAGCCGGCATGAGCCTTTGGGTAAGTCTGCTCTTTTGGGTGAAAAGTAGACCTCTGTGGCGCTGGGAGTTGTGGCTCTGCCTACCATGCGAGAGGTCCCGGGATCAATCCCCGGCTGGGGGTAAAGAAAAAAAAACCCCATATCTTGGATGTTTATATGTGTGTGATGTTGCTCTTTCTGGTTCCCACGACAGAGGGTATCCCAGTGTGGCGCCAGAAGCATGTATGTGCCTCTATGTATGTTTATGTTTATGAAGTACTTAGGCAACAATAGCAAAGACAGTTTGTTTTACCCATGATTGTTGGGACGTTCCAGGACAACAATTGTGTTGTCCAACAATCAAACACAAAGGCCAAGCAAATATGATGCAATATCCAGTTTCTACAAGACAGGTTCTTGCTGTCTCTCATTATTCACTACTTTAAGGAAACCACACTAAATCATAAGCCATACATATAGTTTCGTGGCGTGACATGTTGGGACAAGGTGTAAGGTTGCAACCTTAACCTACTACTACTACTACAACAAGATACCTCTGGAGATCTTGAAATTGCCGTTTGAGCAATATAAAAACCATGTTAAAGCGACTTTGTCGAAAAAGGGATATTACAATGTTCAAGATTACTTAAATGATGGAACTGTATGGGGTTAATCTGGCTCAACACAGACCTTGCTGTTAATAATTTTGTAATTATTTATTCCTGCTTATTAATTATGATAATATTTTTTGTATTAGTTAAGCATAAGCAATTTTTAAAAGAGATCTAAAAATCAATCTGTGGGAGTTTCTACGCCCTTCTACTCCCACAGTGGTCCAATGTAGAGAAGTGGCAAAAAATTATGATTGCTAAGTATATGTAAATATCTCCAGTAATAAAGACATTTGGAATTTTGGAATTTTGGAACCGTAAAGGTGTAAGCTTCCATGGCCTTCAAGACCTGGTGGTTCGATTATTCTTACCAACAGGACTAATTTTCCTAGTGGTTCGACCCTCAGATGAAAGTAACCGTTCTAACTTCATGGCCCCAACGGACTGAACAACGGGATAATCACTATTTTCAGACAGCAACGGCGGCGACGGTAGTCTCAAGCTGGCCTACCAGTCCGGCCAGGCGGTGAACGAGTCGGACGCGCGCAACGTTTCCTTTACATACACCCTGTGGCTCGGCACCAACGTCACGGAAAACTACACTCTGTATATGATTGCTCCGAGGTAGGATTTTACACATTATCTTAAAAGCTGTATACTGTAAGAAACGTTAATAACTACAATATTAGTATGCAGCTCCACCCATATAATTCTATTTCTTTTGTACCTAAATCTCATCTCAAAACTCAAATCATTTATTGCAAGTAGACAAAATAATTGCACTTTTACAAGTCAAACACTTACATAAGTCTCATATATACATAAAAAATAAATAAAAAATATGGTCAACTAAACTAGTTTGAGTTTGAAAAAGGAAATTTCCCCTTCAAGTGGTGATTCATGGCTGAATCTCGCACAGGAAAAAGAAACTCCATTAACTCTACCAGTACTTCGGAAATACTCCCGTCAGAGAAGATACCAAGAAACTCTGGGATGTCATTTTTTTTCATTTACCGTCATATATTTTTTTATTACACAATGCACTATATAAAAAATATCTAATCTGATGACAATATTAAAACATCGTATCCTTAAGTGCCAATAAGTTTTCTCAAAATAACAATCTAACAAAATAAATAAATTAAGAACAAAGACAAGCTGTAATGAACATAACTTATGAGAAACCAGACTGGACCAGTCCCCCCAAGCAGCACCCGTTCACGTGTATGATTTGTGCACCAGCCATCACCCACTCGCCCCATCATCATCTTCATTATCAATCAGCCCACATTCGCCCACGGTAGTCTCTTCTTTACAACAATATCAACTTCGGTCCTGAGCCTCTCGCAACCACTGCCAGCCAGCGGTGATGATGTAATCAAACATACAGGTAAAAAAACAGAGCATGAAGCACCACATCCAATTTAACCTTACACCATGATACAACTATAAAGATATAGCAAGGAAGCTTAAGGACAAATCCAGGACACGTCATCACGTCTGTTTTACTTGTACCTGTGAATAATATCCGTATGCTTCTACTACTTATGCCAAACTCGAGACATTTGTGACAATGCCTGCTCTTACCGGTAATGTCAAACATCCGCTTATTCCTACCAATCTACTCTAATCAACTAAACGGTTCATCTGGAAACTGTTTTTTTTTACTACCTAACGGCTCATATGGAAACGTTTTTATCTCCAAAGCAGAGCCGATAGCTGAGCTACCCCCTGTCACACAAAATGGCGTATCTGGCTAGGCGTGGGTAAATGTGCCTCTCTCTACCATCGTGAGTTTGTGACTCTCACTAACTCCAAAATTCTAAAGAAAATGTGCTCTTCTGTGAGTGGTGGTCAACACTTTGTGAAATGACCATGTACCTGTCACAGTTGGTTGGTTAAATCAGACACTTAACTAACTCTCTAGACCGTTAATTAAATGCCGACGTTTAACCAAGCCACGAGCATTTTGATTTAAATAAAGCATCGTCGAAAACGTTTAACAATCTGTCTTACCGAAAGCCGGCGTGTTGTAAAACAAGATGGCGTCACGACAACAGCTGATTGGACAGCTTATATCAGGGCAAAACATTGCGGTAGCTTAGGTGAAGGGTAAAGGGTAATTTAAGTACAAATAAAAAAAAACTGTATGGGCCTTACCACAAAAAAATAAACTACCGTTCAACACTTGTTTAAAAACAAAAACGTATGGGATTTGACGTTTGTTTTGAGGTTAAACGCTGTTTAATATTTTTTGTGGTAACACAGTATATGTCTTGTTGCCTAGGAACGTTTAGACAACTCGTTAAACGTTTCGTTCACTCACTTGTCTGACGGAATTTTAGTGACTTGGTTAAACGTCGGTATTTAATTAATGGTCTAGAGAGTTAGTTGTCTGATTTAACCAACTAACTGCGACATACCCACTAATCCTCGTGTACCTACAAGTACGTAAGTAAGTAAGTTTACCTTGTACGCATGAATGCCAGCATCTCGCACAAACCTCCGTGGTGTTTGTGATGTAAATTATGTATTTAAGACAAACTTCAGAGAGGAACCGACTTCAATTGAACTCTATTTGTTACAAAACATTCACAAGTGTGTTCATTAATTAAAAAGTTTCCTCTATTTCTCCATTATCACATCATCAGATCCTCATCGACGTTGATAAATTGTTGAGAAGCTCTCCTAGTAATGTGAACGTGGTGCGAGTTTCTTTGGAGCGAGATGACCACCGACTCCGTCACCATCACTTCCATTTCACCATTATACATTATGGGAAATATTAAACTGCACTCCGAAAATACTGATTTGCACAGCAAATATCAGGGCTAAATGCTACGGTAGCTTAGGTGAAGGGTAAAGGGGTGAGCGAAGCGAAGCACCCTTTATCCTTCGTGTTAGGTTGAACATGTAAAAACAACAAAAAATACTTAAAACATAAACTTGAGTACACATAATAGTAGTTTATGTGACTGCTACATAATGGAGGGCATTAATATTCGAGAGTGGGTTTATGAAACAAGCCGAAGGCGAGTTTCATAATAATATCACTCGAGAGTTGTAATGCCTAATTATGTACAGTTACATACACTAGTTTATCTGCACACATATCATAAGCTCTCTTTGATGTGTTCAGGAACCGTATGTTCGACCGGCATTGTGGCATTGATAAAATTGCTCTGCAGTTGTTTAGCTGTTCTGTAGTACCAGCTTCACCAGATAAACTAGGGGCGGCACGCAGGCGGGCGTCGGCGTTCGAAATTTGAATGTCATAATTTGACAAATTTTGGTACATTATGGTCATAATGATCAATATTCAGTTAAGAAATGAGTTTTTACCAAGAAGTTTATCATTATGCTGGTCGTAACGCGTGGGTTTATGATACGTGTGTAGATAAAATATTTAAAACATAAAAAGTATTTTTGCTGATCCTTTTTTGCTGTATAAATCAGTATTTTTGATGTGCGATTAAATAATAGCCATACATTATGACCAGCATACATTACTGATCAACCGTAATACAGTAATCATATCTTAACCTGTAGGATACCTGATACTGAGCAGTTCCGGTGGCCATCTGGGGTCTTCGTCATCAGACAGATTCTTCAAAAAATGATGATTCCCGAAAATAAATTTATTATTTACTATATGATTGTGGGTCTGCCTATAATATTTGAAGAATTCTCTCGATTTCTTCAGGATTCCGTCATCAGCAATGGCACCAATTGGAAAGTATACCTTAAAAAAAAACTTCCAAATCGTTTCAGCCGTCTTCAAGTAATGGCTGAACATCGATAAAAAATATCACCATAAAAGATCCCGACGGATAGAGAACCTCCTCCTCTTTTGAAGTCTAAAAAATACTTTTTAAGAACTGTCAAGACACTGGGATTTTCGTCAGTTGTATGAAAACCTGTAAGTGAAAATAACAATCGTGACGTCATACATTTTTGAGGTCAAATGTCTTTTTTTTTTTTTTTTTTTTTTTTTTTTTTATTCTGTAAATAGGCCACAAGGGCACTTTCACATGTCATTTCATTTCATTTTTTACAGAACATTTGGTATTATTATCATATTATCAGAAAAAAAAAAAGTACTTAATTATTGTTTCTGAGAGATGTAAAGAGTCTCATGTCATAATAAAATAATTAAAATATAAATAACATTCCTATTTACATAAAATGATGTGTTTTCTCCATATTCAATTGAGTAGAATGGAATGTCACGTTGAAGCAGATTTATATAGGTACCTACTTAATTCCTCCTTCTTTCCAGAAACATCTCGTTCTACCACGTGATGCAGATAGCCGCGGAGCAGCTGCCCAAGTTCAAGTTCGAGGCGAGCGAGTGGCCGAACGGTCATTATGTGCACACGTTGGCTGGCCATAAGGTGGGTGGCCATTGTAGGGTGACCTGTGATTGGCGAGTCCATGGCCTTAATTCAGACGCTCAAATAATAGTAGTTTATGTTACTGATACATAATGCCTAATTATGTACAGTTACATAGGTACACTAGTTTATCTACACACATATCATAAGCTCTCTTTGATGTGTTCAGGAACCGCATTTTCGACCGGTATGGTGGCATTGATAATTGCTCTGCACTTGTTTAGCTTGTTCAGTAGTACCAATTTCACAGACAAACTTGGGGCGGCACGCAGGCGGGCGTCGGCGATCGAAATTTGAATTTCATAATTTAGCCAATTTCGGTACATAATGGTCATAATTTATCAATGCTCAGATAAGAAATTAGTTTTTATCAAGACGTTTATCATTATGCTGGTCGTAACGTGCGGTTTTTGAACGCAGTAAAGAGGGTTTATGATACGTGTGTAGATAATAGTAGTTTATCTACACACGTATCATAAACTCTCTTAAAAAAGGAACCAGACAAGACAAAGACAGGACAAGACCTAGGCCACGCTTGCACGTCTCGTCAGTTCAGAATACATCGCGTCTTAGTGCTTTGTAACTTGACTTGGTCTCTAAACACTGGCACAAGTCGGCCTAACGCTGTCATTTCCCGAGCGAGAGACAATGGCAGCATGACTTATGAGTATCTATCAATCTGTAAGTTGTAGGTTGTGCATCTGGGCCTTAGCTAGCCTGAGGCTGAGCTTCAACGTCACATCAGGTAGTATTCGTTGTTCTTGTCTCTGCAGTTAGAGCTCTGTCCAGCCACGTCATAACTTTTGATGATTTTTTTTGATCCTTATAATCCATTAACTGTTGTCATATTTTTAACTTAACATAATCTTCATGATTTGACGACAAGTTTAGCCTACGAAGCTGACGGCCCTGGGTACGAATCCCGGTAAGGGCAAATATTTATGTGATGAGCAAATAGGGGCAAATATTCTATGTATTTACATAAGTATTTATCTCTATTAAATATATCGTCGTTTAGTACACACAACACAAGCCAAGTTGAGCTTACTATGGGCCGAGTTATCGAACTAGGCCCATAGTAAGATATATCGATATCTCCTCTATATTTATTCATTATTTATTTATTTATGATACAGTATCTCCATGCGAATTATTAAGTTTCCAGGACATTTGATCACTTTCAGCGACTAAAACCGAGAAGTGTCGTGCGGTAAAGTTAAAGTAATCGTACTGTACCGTACAGCTATGAATATAGCTATTACTTATATGTCGTTATACCAGAGGTCAAAACCTCGAAGTATTTTCGTCGTCGAAGGTTGCTCAATACTTACTACCACATAGTAGGTTAGGTACATTTTCTCCAATGCCCCAAGTTCATTACATACCTACCTTAATACCTACAAACATACATACCTATAAGTATCTATTGAACTTAGCTATACTTTACAACCCTACATAAAGGAAGTATATTTATTCAGCTTACGCTTCCTTACTTACGCTGCATACCAATCTTGTAGATGAAAGGTAAACAAAGAAATATTTCACGCCACTACTGCTCGGAAATATGGCCAAAGATGGATTGAAATGAGAGTAGAAAGTAGTTCTTAGTAGTACAATTCAAAAACAGTCAAACAATGTAGATTTGCAAAATAAAATGTAGTGTTTAGCGGCCTTTTTTACTTTCTACTCTGCTATTGGCATCGACGTAACCTCGATGGCTATTGGTCTATTATTTCGTTCTATTCGTTCGTCTATTATTATATAATAAATGTTCCGGGAAAAAACATTTCCTTGTAATTCCACAACTGCCCTAATGCGAATATCAATATTACTTTTAATTAAACTATGTATTATACTGTTTACTCAACCTGTTTTATTTCCTTACATTAGGCGTGAAAAGCACATAGTAAATGCCTCGTTAGGAAGTGCAATAGGTGGACTCGCATCTTCGCGGGCCTCACCTGCGGCTCGGCCCGCGAACTAACTCGTCCATCTATTGCTTACTTTCTATACCTGGGCTACAATGTACTATTACTGGCCAGTAGAAAAAAATATAACATAAACGTCAAAGGCGATTTGCGATAGGGGGGAAAATATGGGGAAAAGGGGGATGTTTGCTGTAGCGTTATTTATCGACGGATTTTAATTAAATTTGAGAGGCACACTAAGGACTTCATTCTACACAAGATGTTGCGAAAAAGATTCAAAAGGGGGTAGTGGAGGGGGAAGCACTGCGGGGTTTGTACCGGTCTATGATATGTCATTGTTTACTTCTAAACTACAAGATTGATATTGGGTGTTTACATAGTGTGTTGTGTACCTAATGAATGTATGACCATGATGAATGTGGGTTAATACGAATTAATTAATCAATGTCCTCCAATATTTATCTTTACTTCCAATTATCCCGCGAACGTGGTACTTTAGGTAACCATGTTATCATTGTTTAGGGTTCCGTACCCAAAGGGTACCAAACTGAACCCTACTAAGTCGGTCTGTCCGTCCGTCTGTCACTGGGCTCCACCAGATCAACTCAAATAGGTGGAGAGCTGAAATTTTCACATTGGGTGTATTTCTATTGCCGCTATAACAACAAATAATGAACCACACGCATTTTGAAAAAAGTAAAATGCTCCCCATACAAGATACGTGTTTACAACACGCTTATAATAAGATTCTATGGCCATGTTGTTTGGTATTGTTTTGTTTTGCCCCCTCAGATAGAAAACAAAATTTAAATTTCGAATTGGAGCCTAGCGCTCCTTTTCTCAGCTCTGTTGGGAAAACTGGCCGCATGTAGGCCGCGTCGATAAATAATTAGAGGAAAACTAAATTCAAATATCGAATTCTATGCTGGCCTTCACAGTCTTACCGCCTTATTCATAAACGTCTAATAAACCTATTTTAACTATAATGCCGTTATTATTAGTTTCTCTTTGTCTGTCACTTTTAAATTTGTGTTTGTGAGAAAAGAACAAAGCACATTTTAGCTATCATAGGCTTGATAAGTTTCATGAATAAGGCGTTTAAACTATACAAAAATTCCAAATACTTTGTTGGCGATATTCCTATCCGTTGATCTATATTTATAATCTAAGATAAAATATGATACAAAACTAAAACGCTATTCTGCTATAGTCTAGTCATTGACCGACAATGAACAGCCTAAGCCGGTGGACCTACATAGTCATTACACAAATCCCAAAAATATATGTTAAGAAGACTTCCCTTTCCTTCAACTTCAATGTTTAAAAACATTCAATAAACTTTACGAAAATAATTCACAGTTAAATTTAAAATCAAACTGAATTCAAACTGTATTTCTTCGAATATACAAGAACGAGGTTGTGAAATCCGTCTTGTGACAGTCAAGTCCACACATATTACACGACATTACTACGATGGAACGGAACCCTTCGTGTGCTAATTCGACTCGCATTTGACCGTGTTTTTTGTATGTTTATCTACACACGTATCATAAACCCTCTTTACTGCATTCAAAAACCGCACGTTACGATCAGCATTATGTTAAACTACTTGATAAAAACTCGTTTCGTATCTGGAAAACTACACATTATGGTCATTATGTGTAGTTTTTCTACATATAATGACATTCAAATTTCGAACGCCGACGCCCACCCGCGTGCCGTCCCTAGTTTGTCTATGAAGTTGGTACTGACATTCAAATTTCGAACGCCGACGCCCGCCTGCGTGACGTTGGTACTAAAGAACAAGCTAAACAATTGCAGAACCACAATGCCGGTCAAACATGCGGTTCCTGAACACATCAAAGAGAGCTTATGATATGTGTGTAGATATACTAGTGTATGTAACTGTACATAATTAGGCATTAAAACTCTCGAGTGATATTATTATGAAACTCGCCTTCGGCTCGTTTCATAAACCCACTCTCGAGTTTTAATGCCCTCCATTATGCAGCAGTCACATAAACTACTATTAGGTTTACCACATTCATTATGCGCCAAATCAAATAAAAATGGGGGAGTGTCTTCAACGCCATCTTTCTTTTAGATTTAGAAAAAAACCTGCTCAGAAAGTATGCCATTGAAACCAACTACTTCGAACGCGAGTCAACAGTCCCTAAACATATTTGACAAATCCATACAAATTAATATGGAATTCACAAAGTTATTCATGTTATACAATAGTCTTAATTTAGGAACATTCGCACTGAATGATTGAAGTTGAATGTCTGTCTGGTTACAGGAGGAACCCATGGGCTACCACTACTGGCTGCTCTACCGACTGCCTGAGATACCTGACCCATCGAGCCCGCCCGGCAACCAGCTCGTGGCCCCAGTCGGTAAGCAAACCACTGTCATCATCATCACATCATCAGCCGCTCCATTATCTCATTCTGATATCAAGGAACTTAAATCTCATTTTGAACAATTGGGTCCCGTTTGGCGCCTTTCGGGTACGGAACAATAATAAACGAAAATAATTCACCAAGTTAAAAACTTAAAAAAAAATGATTTCAAGTTCAAGCCCTATGTCTTCCTCCCCGGGTCGGGTGCGAATGAAGTCTATGTACATAAAAAGTCCTCTTCAAAACCTTTGCCGCACAGCACCACAAACTAAAACGTCATCAGTACTTTTTTTTTTTTCAAAAAGCGCTGAATAAATTTTAGTAAAATTTATATGGGACCACTTCTGAAGATTGAACTATCAATCAAAACAAAAATAATCGAAATCGGTTCATAATTGACGGAGTTATCGCGTAACAAACACACACAAAAAACAGACGAATTGAGAACCTCCTCCTTTTTGAAGTCGGCTGAAAAAACACTCTAATATGGTCTTACACTAAGCTGTGGCGGGAAATCGGCACCACGTCATTTTCATTCATCACAAAAAACCTGACAAATGAAAATGACGTAGCTTGGATTTGCTTGGAAGTCCTGCGCCATACCTTCTTTAATCTTTTCAAGTACCTTGGGCAGTGCCGGTGCCGGTGCCAGCACGAGTTTGCGATGGCATCTTTGCACCCAAGTTCTGATGGTACTTGGAATGAGGCAGACACTGCCTTGAATGTTTGCCGACAGGTTGGCACGTCCGGGAGATGGAATACATATAATAATAATAATAATAAATGTAGCCTTTACCCGGATACGAGTGAGATTAAGCCATACTCCACTACGCTGGCTCAGTGCGGGTTGATGGAGGGGTTTTACGACCACTATCACATAGCGGTAGTAGCCGGGACCTACTGCTTAACGTGTCATCCGAATCCGAAACACTCGAACGTCCGATAATGCACTTAAGATAAATTAATTATCTCATTGGTTTCACAGGTACGAATCCTGACCGTGGTCAGGATTCGAACCTGCATATCTAGTGTGAAAGGCAAGGGTAAAACCCATTAGACCACGGAGCTCCACGGAAATATACAAATCTTTATTTAAACATATATGCTGAACATACTATATACTCGTGCACTCGTGTCTCGTTGAGTCCTGGCCAAGTGTAGATATACAAAATAGAGTTAGTTGCCAACCGTGAACTGGTTTATTATGATAAAAACCCGGTCAAGTGCGAGTCCAACTCGCGCACGAAGGGTTCCGCACCACAGTATAATGGTAAGGATGGTGTTGAGTGAAGTGATTTTACATAGAAAAATGTTGTTTACAAAGTTATTGGTGCGGCTACTTTCAAACTCCAAGCACGTAACCAGGTGCATTCATAAGTTTGTATGTGGTATTTAAAGAATTGTTGTATGGGAGCCCCCTTAAATATTTATTTTATTCTGATTTTTAGTATATGTTGTTATAGCAGCAACAGTAATACATTATCTCTGAAAATTTCATCTGTCTAACTATCACGGTTCATGAGATAGACGGACGGCCTTATGATAGACGGACTGACGGATGGACGGACAGCGGAGGCTTAGTAATAGGGTCCCTTTTGGCACCCTCGGGTACGGAACCCTAAAAAATATAACTAGTGGCTCTGTGAGCTGAAGACCTCGCGAGTGACATTTTCTTTTAACTAGTGGTTCTGTGAGACAAGTAGACCTCACGAGCCCTAACAACCATTCAAAAATCGACACTTTTCAGAGTTTTGAAACCAACCTGCCTATGTTGGAGAGAGAGTAGTAAAGACCCACTCCCACCCCCACCCACAACCCCCGCCGTAGGCTTTCCCATTCCCCCTTCTTATCAATACCCCCTCCACCCTCCACCCACCACCCCTTACATATTTGCCCCCCTATTTAATCTTTCCACCTCCTCTATATTTAAAAGAAGAAGTTTCATCGTACCTATTCCGGGGAGGCGGTCTAGATTCAAAGACTCGGACTATATCCGCTAGCTGCCGTAGCTTCGCTCTACGGGATCGTCTCGTGAAGGCGGAGAGAACTGCGTAGTCTGATTAGGTATATATTTCCCAAAATAAAATCAAAAACTGAAATCCGCTATAACGAACGCGTTTGCTTTAGCAAACTTTCTTTACAAGAACCTGCTCACAAAATTTCACGAGAATCGGTTGAGAAATACGGACTGTAGGCGACAGAAGAACAAAGGCATTTTTGGTCAACTGGACGGTTCGCTCGCTTCACTCGCTCGGTCAATAACACAAACAAACTCATGAATACACCTCGTTACGTACATATTGAGTATGAAAGTAGCCGCACCAATAACTTTGTAAACTACATTTTGCGGTTTTAAACCCAACGTATTGACTTTTCACTAAATATACGGGCAAGATAGGAACGTCGCATGCTTCACAAACCGTCCCCTATCCATCAAATAGCTAGGAAACAGCTAGAGAAGCCCAGGCACAAATCCAACCTTGCCCAGCGTTATTAGGAGGATGTCGTTATCTTATTAGGTAAAAAAAAACCCTGGTCTTGGATGTTTATATGTGTGTGACGTCGCTGATTCTGGTTCCCACGACACGGTATCCTAGTGTGGGGCCAGAAGCAATGTTTGTGTCTGTACTTAAATTTCTATGTGTTTATGTAAATGTTTACAGGTGTGGACGACCTACTGGTAGAAGACGGTGAACATTACCTCTTCTGGTATAAAAAGCTGTAAGATGGACGGAGAGAAGGCTGAATCGTTTCGTAAATGCCCTTGAGGACGACGATTTTTAAGCTCGAAACACCGTGGAAACGTAGTGGTGGTTTTTCCTGTTTGTTTTCTTTCCTACCGAAAAACTCTAAAGGAAAATCAGAATGATGAATCTATTATCTATTTAGGAAGAAGTTGAAGGACGTAACTGGATTTAATGAGAGCTCACTAGAGTGAGCTATAGAATGCGCATACCAAAGCTTAATTTTTTTTCGAATCCATTTACTCTACTATAAAGTCATCTACAGATTTGAGTTTACGTTTATTGAGTACTTGATTAAGATTCTAACTGAAGGAAAATGCGATAACATCAAATTTTCTCAATAGAATTTTATTACGAAAATACCTCTAAATTGTTTTATTTTTTCCTGTAATTCTGAAATCATAACTAATTTCACTGCGAAATTACATTCAAAATGTGGATATTATGTATTCCTAAACTCTCCTTGAAAATATTTATGACAAAATAGCGTACTTTATTTTTAATCAAATATTATTTTAGTTTGAGTCGAGCGCATCGTTTGCGCTCTCATTTATTTCTTAAGTGGAACAAATTAACGCTGTAACTTTCATTTACATTCTTATTCCTTTTATATATATTTTTTCGCATCACCTTAAGTGCAACTTAAATAAAGGTCACACTGGTGGTGTCAACGCCAGCGCCCCGCCAGCTTATCTGAGTTAAGTGCTGTGCAATCGCGCCACAATTAGCAGTTTTGTTTTCAAAATAGGTAGATAACTAGTCGCTATTGACGTGATAACGTCTTTAAAATCGTTTTAGTCGGGTGACATGTTCAGAAACTTGTGTCACACCAAAACCTCACGAGCGCGATCGCAGGTATAACGAGAGAGAGACGGACCGATCTCCCGTCTCATCTCGAGCGCTGCCAGTCATTCCGTGAAACTTGTCACGCGGAATCCTCACGAGCGGAGGCTTATCACGTAAACATCTCGATCGTAAACCTACTTTACAAACAACCAATTTTTTTTGTTTTATTTTTCGTATGTCTGCATAATGTTTAATTAATTAATTATTTAACTGTTGGACTGTTGTTTTATATCAATGTTTTTTCTAGATGTTTTTGTGCTGTGGATTTATAACTTTAGTAGGAGTCAATGATACTTTATCCTTAACATATTTTTAGCATAACATAAATAGAGTAGGATAATCTGTACAGTCTGTTACCGGCAAGTGGGCTATTTATAAAGTAGAGTAAACTAAAATCAGACTTTCTAAACTTTCTAACAAAAAAAATATTGCCATCAAGTACAGCGTATAATGTATTGAAACCTACATCACGTATGTAGGTTTCATATAATGTATTGAAACCTACATACGTGAACGCAATCATAAGAACGACAATAATTTTGTGATAGTTGTCACAGTTTCTTACCCCGTACCACGGGGTGATTTAAATGTAATTTAATTTAAATTTCGGAAATTTAAATGTGCAGTTAATTCATATGATTATGATTTGCTAATACATGCATTGCTAATGGAATATATTATTATCAGTTTAAATAAATGCCCGCATATCGGTAATACACTGTATATTGATACATTATATTTAATACTTGACAGGAGTTCTTAATCATGTTCTTTATCCACAGGACGACTTCTGCGGTTCTAACAGACAATCCAAATATTTCATAAAAGAAACACGCAGTAAACTTTCTAGCACTTCTTGCCAAGGAATAGGTAGTTATGTAGGGTTTGTTTCATATCTAAGTTTCTAGAATATTTCGCATGATATTTTTTTGATAACTAAGTAGAACTAGCTCCTACTCCTCCAATTACAATCAAAAGTGATACATATGAAATAATGTAAATAAATAGGGTAATTCCATTCTGAAGTTCATGTTTTTAGTTTCTAGTTTTAAATTCAATTCATAAGCTATAGAATAGCAACATATAACATACTCAGTAGGTGTAGTGGACATTTAATTTTGTCAAATTAAGGATTAGTTTTAGTCAAGACGATCTCTCGTGTCATTAGAGGCAGTTTTTGACAGCTGATTAAAAAAAAGCTTCCAAACATCTCGTCAGATGGCTTTAGTGTTTGCTCTTCATTCTTCTTGTGAGATGGAATTTAGTGTTTCCTCAATCTGGGAAAGTTGTTATGATTTCGAATATAATAATGATTACCTATCTTGTTTTGCAACAATACTAACTATATCTATCGATTCGTTCATGAGCAAACGAACGGGTGCCAACTGTTGACGCAGTTATTTAGAAGCATTGTTCTTTTTTAATCGTTTTCCAGAAATCCCTCATTATCTGATAACTTAGAACATAACATAAAAATTCTGTTTAACATTGCAACATAGAATGTCACTTTTATTGAATAGCCGTAAAACTTTTTTCATAAGACTTAGATGTATAACTATGCCCTTTAATATATACGGGTTAGCATTGCGATAGCGGTCAATGACTCGACTGCTACTGCGCAACGAAACATAGATGGTAACCATGGCAATGGTCTGTAACCATTGTAACGATCGGCGACCGCTACCATGATGATCTAAACGACAGTAAATCGAACGTTGCACACGTCATAAGTAAGTATCGCTAACCCAATCATGAGCATACAGTGGTAGACAGGAGTCAATGCCCGCTGTTGCAAATGTAACCCGAAAAGGCTATACCTAGTGGTTATCTACAAAATTTTACCATTGTTTAATATACCTTGTTCTATAGAAGTAAGGACGTTTTCATAGCATTTTTCAATTCGTGAAGTGTAAAAACATAATGTTTGTATAATTGACTCGTGATATCAATTACAATTTTAGGCCAGACTGAATGTTTTTATATAGACTCGCAACTTGTGTTTTTTTATAAACAAAGTATACTTTGTCCACTCTATGAATGGTTTTTTGACAGCTCAAAACCTATATCTACATTTTTGACGTTTGCAATGACAAATATTGCTTATTATGTACGCAATAAGGAAATTTCAAAAGACCATTAATAGAGTGGACAAAGTATAATGTGATTATCCAGTATAAAAAAATTATATTTAATACAATCTTAGACAGATATGACATATGACAGAAAACCGAAAACAACATAATATCCACTTTTAAAACAATGTTACCGAAACAATCGGAAACATCGAAATGGTTCATTCAGTTGAACTAATAGAAGAGTTGTCATCGTGATCACTGCTATCCGAATCACAAGGGTGTATCGATTCATTCCCATCATTAACAGGCTGCCCGATAGCACCAACAGTTAAGGGACACTTAGCTCTTATTCTTAGCTGTCTAGCGATTGTTTCGGTGGCCGGACTCTTATATTTAGGGGCTGAAAGAAATAAAGCGTCCTCTAAAAGATAGGGATCGTTGGTGAAATCGGTCAGACTGGCATCACCCATCAAGCACCATGTTATCTTTTTTATACTGTAATATGAACGTCAAACCTTCAACGTCATAGGTTTTGCACTGACCAAAGACCTTCTTTGTTTACAAAAAAATCACAAGATTAATGATGCGAGCTTAACATTGGACTGAATAAATAAAGATTGCCCTGTAATTTGAAGGAAATGCTTGATTTCTGACGTTCGCTCATATCAATAACACTTATGACTCCACTGGTTTCTGAGTTGAGAAATTCGATATTGAGGTATCGATATGTCCCGTTCTTTTTTGTGACATCCGCAAAGCATTTGTGAAAATCTCAAATCAGAAATCGGAGGTCCGATGAACAAAACTCTTTCCACGATGATAATTTTCCTCCAAATATAAGAAGTGAAAGCATTTTCTTTACTTAGTACTTTATTTATTCGGCCTTTTGACCAGTGACTTTAATAAATTAGCATTTACTTTAGATTCAATTTTTAAATTTTATCCTAAGTAGTACCATTTGAAAGTTACAAGCCAGGTGGGGACCGAATAAAAATTAAAAAACATGCCTTGTCTTACACGGGGTAGCAGAAGCACAGGTTTTAGCCAGATATTCAATACCCCATTCAACGCGACAGGGGGCTAGCCCATCGCCAAATCTTATATCGGTATCACAGACGCATGACTGTCTACATCTTCTGGCATGTAACTTATAAAATTGGTTCGGATTACCCATTTCCACCGAGCATAATCATTATCACTGGTTCTAAATAAATGGAAGTATGGAGTTTGCGTATTATTTTTCTGAAGACTCTAGTGACTGTAACTAAAATAGAAATAATATGCGTACCTACTTGTCTTGCTTACTTATGGGTCCCGGAGACGATCAATCTTGCATGACATGCATGCATGATTCATGAAAAATTGACCGTTTACCGCGTAGGCATGACGCTACCATCATGCATTCTGCTGCATGACGGAGATTGACAGAAATTTTGATTGACGGGGCTGATTGATGCGCGTGCATGACGGCCCATCATGCGGCATGACGAGTTTCGTTCATTTGCGGGCGCAACGTTGAATATGGCGGACGAAGATCAAGTAGACGTGCCCTTGACAAACGCCGGCGCCGGCATAAATACTGAGCGAGACTTTGTTTTTTTTGCTAATATTTTTATAGAGGGATTTCCCCTCACTTTGGAAATCCAAAACAAACGAATATGCAATTAAAAATAAAAGATATATTATTATTATTATGGATTATAGCCTCACACGTCTCCATTATTATTTTACCCAAAATACGAGGAGCAACCAAATACCGTAGAGTTATCGAGAGCCTTTGACTAGCGGGAATAGCTTGTCGCATATTAGTATCTTGCTTTTCAATTTTGGGTCGAATCAACTTCAACAATGTTTCAAAAGAATCATCGTCCATTCGAAGAGAAATTTTATAATCGTCCGGCTCAGTTTCATGAAGAGTTCTTTGCAAGAGTTCATGAGTGAATCGATATCTCAATTTATATCTGCGTATTAACGCAGATTTATTATTAAGGCATTCCTTGATATATATTAATATGTCAAGGAATGCCATATCTGCGTTGGAAATCATTTTCATTCATTATTTATTTATTTTATTACTACTTTATTTCTTTAGATATTTATACTTAGCAAACGTCATTTTTGCCTCTTCTCCACATTGGACCACTGTTGGAGAAGAAAGGCGTAGAAACTCCCACAGATTGTTTTTTTAGATCTCTTTTAAAAATAGGTTTTGCTTAACTAATACAAATATGAAAAATGTAATTTAATAAGCAATTACAAAATTAATAACAGCAAGTTCTGTGTTGAACTAGATTAACCCCATACAGTTCTGTCATTTAAGTAATCTCGAACATTGTAATATCCCTTTTTCGACAAAGTCGCTTTAACATGCTTTTTAAATTGCTTAAATGGCAATTTCAAAATCTGTACTATAGTAGAGAATGCACTGACCCTTGAAAGAATTGCTAACCTTCGCGAATCTAAATCGGGGCGCACATAGTCTGTGATTATTTCTTAGGTTAACATTACAGCTATCGCTAATTTTGGTAAATGTTGTAAGGTTCTTGCGTACATACATTATATTTTCGAAAATAAATTGACTAGCTACAGTTAGTATGTAAATTTATTTAAAAAGCTCTCTTAAGGAGTCTGTTCGTTTTAAATTATAAATTGCTCGAATTGCTCTTTTCTGTAAAATAGAAATGCTTTAATATCCGCTGCTTTCCCCCAAAACAAGATACCATAGGACATGACACTATGAAAGTAACTAAAATATACTAGCCTAGATGTAGCCACATCCGTACTTTGTCTGATGTTCCTAACAGCGTAAGCCGCAGAACTTAATTTGCCAACTAATTTCTCTATGTGGGGTCCCTACTGCAATTTTCTATCAATGGTTATTCCTAGAAACTTCGTATCAATTTCTAATTCTAACGTGCTGTTGTCTTACACTAAACTGGTCTTAATTTGCCTGACATTTGGAAGTGAGAATTTGATGCACTTGGTTTTACCAGCGTTTAACAATAAATTATTAACTGTGTACCAATTCAAGGTTAATGACAGTACACCATTAACATCATCAAAATCTCTTTTTTGTCTTTCAATTTTGAAGACTATTGAAGTATCATCACCAAACAACACTATGCCAGTTTATTTCTCCACCATGAAAGGCAGATCGTTAATATATATCAGGAATAAGAAAGGAGACGTGTGAGGCTATAATCCATGCATTATAAGACAATATTGTAATAATATATTTTATTTTTATTAGCATATTCGTTTGTTTTGGATTTCCAAAGTGAAGGGAAATCCCTCTATAAAGATATTAGCAAAAAAAACAAAGTCTCGCTCAGTAATTATGCCGGCGCCGGCGTTTGTCAAGGGCACGTCTACTTGATCTTCGTCCGCCATATTCAACGTTGCGCCCGCAAATGAACGAAACTCGTCATGCCGCATGATGGGCCGTCATGCACGCGCATCAATCAGCCCCGTCAATCAAAATTTCTGTCAATCTCCGTCATGCAGCAGAATGCATGAAACGCGGTAAACGGTCAATTTTGCATGAATCATGCATGCATGTCATGCAAGATTGATCGTCTCCAGGACCCTTTACTGCCGGCGGCGCTACAAACCTTTGTGAGTCTTTGCCTCCTCCATCTTCATCCATTTTGTTCTATCTCTGACCTCCGATCTCCCATGTTGTTTTCTGGCCAATTCTCCTCTAGGCAATCTTTCCACCGCTTCCGGTCTTTCCTGTTGCGAGATCCCATAGGGATGATTTCGACAGCTCTGGTGTCAACCATTCTTTCCAGACGTTCACATTCTCCTTTGTGACTTGCAAAACCTGATGAAGTGCGTGATCCTAGCAAGAAATGATTTAGAATGATTTTGATTATGCACATATTTAGTGTGTTGTAAGAAGCAAATGGGACTGAATTTCAGAATTTGTTTGTACAATAAATTAAATATCTCACAAAAACACTTCCTGCTAGAATCACGTCTTGAAACGTGATCCAGAAGTGGGAAATTTAACGATTTCACTAATATGATTAGGTATTTAGTGTGTCATGAGTGGTAAGTGTTACCGAAATACCAATTTTGTGTGTACATGGGTTTCAGAGATATTGCGATTCCTTCTAGAATCACGATTGTTTGAGAAAGCTGCTGAACACAATCTTGCCAGCTACTAAAATTTCGTGAAATTAGTTTTATCAGTTATTATTATCCCTTAAAATAGAGGCACATATATCGCTTCTAGCCCCACACTAGGACACCCTGTGTCGCAGGAACCAGAAACAGCGACATCACACAGATATAAACATCCAAGACCTGGGATTTTTCCCTTTATCCCCAGCCGGAGATCGAACCAGGGACCTCTCGCATAGTAGGCAGAGCCACAACCACAACGTTGCAGAGGTCGTCAAACTCCACCATTTGGGGTTTTATGGTTTATCACTCATTACCTCGATGGGTAGGTAGGCATGTACTTTAAGGTGAGTTTCATTTACGGAAGTTGTTTGAAGACCCCTTCTCATCATTTACCCACTTAAAAAATGTTCACATCATTGTAACGCTGCAAAATGAGGTATTTCTCAAGTACAGCACTTGGATCATCACTTTAATTTGAAATTGGAATATTAATTTTTTTTTTCCTTTTTCTACGTCTGATTGGTGTCAAAAGTAAATAATTACACATTAAATGCGACACACTAAATACTAGTAATAAATTTCTTTAAAAAAGTACATCCGGCTTATTTCGGGGTCAATGTTTTTTCATCCTTAAGTATTCTACACAATAGTTGTTGTTTTGGTGAAACGGCTTATCCTAAGCTTTTGCAATTTGCTGTTGCGATATTATTGAGTAAAATGTATCGTTGTGTGTTTCTCGTCCATTAGTTACTTTATAAGGGAGATATCAAGCCATTTAGGTATTTTAAAGAAGTATGGTGTAGTCATTGAAAAAAGTAATTTCACACAAATTACCAATAAATCACGAATAATGTTCAGAATATCTATGAAAGCCGTGGACCCATAAATTTGGCTTTACGATAACATTTACCACTCACGACACACTAAACACCCATATAAGTGAAATCTTTCGATTTAAAACTTTCTTGTTATGATCACGTTTCAAGACGTGATTCTAGCAGGCAGTGTTTTTGTAACATATTTCAGCTCCCGTGTACAATTAAATTTTGTAATTTGTGGTTAATTTACTGCAACAACACACTAAATATGTCCATAATCAAAATCCTCCTAAATCACATTTTTTGCTAGGTTCACGCACTTAAACTGGCGATAGTATCGTGAATCAGTGCCCTCCAGTTCGTGATTCGTTGTGGAACGTAAAGTATTGGCGGCTTATCACATGGAGCAATCGATTAGATAACGGTTTCGCAATCTTTGGGTTTTTGGTTCGAATCCATCTTCGTGGACTGAACCGAAAACTTGCCTTCAACCGAACTCTTTCGTTCAAAAACCACAAGTTTGAGCTTCCGTCTTTTTGCGTCATCACCCAGGCCCTGCAGTGCAGTCTCGACAAAGTTAGCGTGCGCTATACCACCGACGATGTTGGATATGATAGGTATCTTTTCAAAATAAAAGAGTTCGTATATGTCGCGCCACGAATTTTGAGCGGTGGCCTTGAATGCGCAGTACCAACTTCGCCGAGCGCTCTTAATTCGTGGCGCGAAGTATAATACTGTTTGTACAGTACTTCAACTCTTTTTTTGCAAAGATATCAACTTACCAGCCCTCCGACCGAACGATTGTCTTATAGATGGTAAGTATAGATTTGGTGGTTAAGACTTTGCACCTCCATCCGATTTTGTGAATCCAGGAGTATCGGAAGGCAATTACACCCTCAGGCCATGTTCACTCGACACGATTTCTCGTCGCGCACGCGCCGCACACACAGCCCCCGCACCGCACCACACGGTATCAGTGCTGCCATTTTTTGGTAAACTTCTTGAGCTTATAGTCCATGATCAGTTGTACCCTATCATCTCTCGTAGTATTCCGCCAACTCAGTACGGTTTCATGAGGAAACGTTCGAATACTGGAAGTATTCGAACGTTTCCTGGATGAATTCATAGGATCTGTTGCAGGTTTAATGGACAAAGGCCATCAGGTCGACGCCGTGTACACCGACTATTCCAAATGTTTTGATCGGCTCAGGCATGACATTATACTATTTAAACTGGAGCAAATCGGTGTACATGGGGATCTACTCAGATGGTTTGAGTCTTACCTCCGTCATCGAAGCCAAGCTGTCCGAATTGGGCCTCACCACTCGCGCTTTGCTCCCATTCCTTCCGGCGTTCCACAGGGTTCCCACCTGGGGCCACTGCTATTCAATGTCTGTTTGTGTGACATATCCTCGTGCTTCAGATTTGCTAGTTATTTAATGTATACTGATGACACAAAGTTTTTTTTCCGATATCTGACTTATCTGATTGTCACACGCTCCAGGAAGACCTTGATCGTCTTTGCGAGTTTTGCCGTCTCAATAGTTTGGACCTGAATCCTAAAAAATGCCAATCGATCACGTTCTCCAAGAAGTGTTCTAACTTGGACCACCAATATATATTAAATAACCACCCCATCGAACGAGTCACCGAGGTTAGGGATCGCGGAGTCATATTAGATTCAAAACTTACATTCGTATCTCACTATGACAATATCATCTCGAGAGCGTATGAGATGCTTGGGTTTGTTAATCGTGTGTCGAAACCGCTACGTTCCCCACATGCTCTTAAGGTCCTCTATTTCGCCTACGTTCGCAGCATACTCGAATTACTCTTCACCCGTTTGGTCACCACACTATCAGTCCCACACCACGAGGATTGAGTCTATTCAGAGGAGATTCATGAGGCATTATCAGTCAAAATCGTTTGGTTAACAGGCGGGGTACAGGGACGGCCTAACACAACACTCCTTGATGTCACTGGAGGGCAGGAGAATGCTGGCGGATCAGAAACTACTATACGATGTGATCAACAACAGGCTGGACAGCTCTTCGCTGGTGAGCTCGGTGCTGCTGGGGGTCGCACCTGCGCGCTCGCGCCGGCACGTCCCGGCGGTGCTTGGACACGCGCACACAAGCACCAATTATGCTTTGCATTCGGCACTGAATAGGAGCATATACATATATGAGAAATACTTTGCGGATGTCTATGCCTTTTGCCTAAGCCGTATTCAATTTATATCCAGGATTTGTACAGAAATCGGTCAGATTATACACAACGATCAACATTGATATCCGGGGAACTATTTATTTATCACACTCACGCAAACACACACACACACAAACACACTCGCACACTTAAATATCAATTAATTTAAATTTAATGCCAACTTAATTGAATTTAATGTTATGTTATTGTAATTATTAGTTATTATTTTATTCCATAATTATCAATTGTATAAGGTTACTTTTCCTCCTACCAACTTTCTTATCGGTTTGTTTCGTAACTGGCATTTCGTATTTATATTAATTATTTTCTGTATTTGTATTTATATGCTGTGAAACAACTAATAATAATAAATAAATAAATAAATCAAAGAAAAATTCCCAGAAATTTGTCGATCGTTGAAAGTGGCAGCTGCATAAATGAAGCAAATGCACATGGCGCCACCTATAGTTAGCTATTACATTCAAAACCTTACTTCCGATGTAGGTGCGTTTTCGCGCCAAACTATCATATATCAGGGCGAGGGCTGCGCGTGAGCCGCGCGGGTGCGATTAAATCCATCCGAGGCAATCTGAGACTTAGCTCAAGCAAGGCTCGAGAGCGCGGGACGAGGTGCTTGCTCGTCATCGTCAGTCCTCACTGACGATGACGAGCAACCACCTCACCCTCCATGGCACCTAATCTCAGAAGCTCATTGTAGATGGCGCTGATGTAATTGGATGCTGTCTATCTAAGTTGTCAAATTCTATTAACTTCTTATAATATATGGCGTGCAAACCTCAATGGAGATTAATTTGGCCAGTTTCAAGTGTATTTGAAAGATCACGTGACGGAGATTAATTTGGCCAGTGCCAAGTGTATTTGAAAGATCACGTGACGAGCTTTTGAACCTAACCTCAGATGAATGAAACTCTTTGCTTCCAACGACGCCAGCGCCACCAAGCGGGAGCAAAGGCGGACATAGGTGCTATCTCCCACAACGACGTATGTACAGTCAGCATCAGATATATATGAGCAGGTTAGCTACTCAAAAAGATCTACACATCTTAACAAATCAGAAATATCGATACAGCCAAAGTGACAAAATTATGTCAACACCCTCAGAGTTAACTTGGATGTTGACATAATTTTGACACGTTTATTTACCTACCCATCTTAACCTTTAGCATCTAGACTAGACTATACAGAGCCTCAACATTAATAACAAATAGATATCCTAGCTACATACTGGACATGATTAAAACAGGTTTGTATTTCCAACATTTATTAAATTTGTACAATTACAAATAACATCAAATGTACCCGATGATCAGAGCACGAGTTTTATTACAATTACAACTTTTATTTCGTTTTCAGTCACGCACGCTCTTTATGATTTAACTTTGGCGCTCAAACAAAACAACTGCTATTCGAGATGTGTCATAACAAAGCGAACTACAGGTTAAAAGAGCGAAAAGAATTCTCGGATATCAAAATGTCAGTTACGGTTCGTTAGTTATTATTTTAGAAAGTAACAACATCAGAATTCCACACATTGCATGAGTTGACGCCATAGTAAAAATTGTTGCATCAGTTCACTTTACATAAGGTTGCAAACAAACTCGTGCTCAAGCCAATAAAATACTATACAATGCACGGCTTTATACATACCTACACCTAAAATAGTGCACGGATAGCTATTTCGAAAATTACGATTAGTATATTGCATCGAAAAGTGGGAAAAAATATATAGGCATTTATGTAGTCACAAAAATATCGAATATATGTCAACAATACAAATCTAATATGGCGCGACATTCTTCAAATTACTTATAATGTAAAAATAGAATGAATAGAATGAGACCGTGATGAAAAATACGCGTGCAGCATCGTACACGATGCCTAAACTACTTCTTAATTACTGTGTAAATAAGTGGCGCGTGGTCATACATACACACATACGCACGAAAAACATTACCCTCCTAGTGCAATCAGGTAAACAAGGTCACTGCTGTCGGACTGCAGGCTGTCAGTTTGGTTCTATAGTTACTTTTGACGCTTCGAGAATTCCACAGCGTATAATACTTTTTCCAGACAAAAGCAGGTATTAACAGATTATTTAACAGCCAGCCTATCACGAAAAGACAAACAAATTGTTATACTCATGTAACGTTATATACTCAAAAGCATAGTGAATTAAACATAGTTGACTTGAGCTCTCGCTCGCTTGCATTATCCGTGATTTGTCTGAGAAAAGAACAATATTGATAACGATAACCGATATAACAAACAACAAACTTGATATACAAATACTATTTTATCCCAAAAAAACTCAATATGTCATACATAACATGACGGTCCAGTTCAGTGGGATGATTCTCGAGAAATATCACTCGATAAAATGGCGGATATCCATTTTACCCATCCATATAGTGATTCCCATAGAAAATCACTCGATATACGGTGTCGATATCCGTATATGGAATGCGCTAGAATCACCCCCCTGAGATGCTCAAGATCACTGAGTGTGTTGCTCACTAGGAGCTCACTTTTGTCTACTACTTAACTTACATTTGGGATACACTTAGTTATTAGTAAGATTTTAAGTTATTGTGTATTTATCTTTTGTTTATTTTTGTTATGTAACTTGTCGTGTTGTAACCCAATTAATGAATAAATAAATAAATGACGCCATATTAGATTTCTTTGTCCACTGTCGTGCCTAGCTTTCCATAAAGCGATTCTCACATCGTGCTTATATTTCATAAAAATACCAACCGTGTTTATAAAAAAACAACAAGATATATACCAAATTTTCACAACTATACACGTATCCACAGTCACATTAAAGCCGCCCCGGAAGGGACGCCATTCACAAAATGGCCACCGGAAACGGAAGCTTCGATTGCAATTGGACTACACCTTCTATCCGTGCGTTCCAAGTCACGTCACAACAAAAAATACTTAAAACATAACACAAAACATAAAAAGAAGTTTGGTGATCATTTATCCAAACACAATTTGGTGGTCGTTTACTAATTCTGACGGTGGTTTCGAATTTATTGGTTGTAAAATAGGTGCGTTTTTGGTGATCGTTTAAACATAAGCTATATTTAAATAAGGCTATAGCTTTTAAAACATCAAAGCTGCCGGGATTTATTTCACAGACACAGAATAACAGAGGGCGCTGTGTGTTTGTAACAGGTCAAATGTTGTCGACAGCAAAGTATTGACTTTTCATTTCTCTAAATCAAAACACTTTGCTTAACTTGCTTTACTAACATACTCTGTAATTCTTTTGTAACCTCGCATGAACGATTCTCTTGTTTGTTACAAACTCTAGGCGTTCTCTAAGTGGAACTTCTTTGACAGTTTACTTCCCCATTGGAGTTAGTGAATATATAACTCCAATGGCATGTCCATATCATTTTGTTTTTAAGACAGATCCTGTCGCCAATCCAATGGCAAGAGACAGATAGTTTAATAGACGTGCCGGAGATAAGAGGGAGACCTTAAATGATACGGCCGCCGGATTTGCAATTTTATTTCATTTTGTTTTAGCTAACCCTTTCAAAATGGTAAAAGAGTGTCCTTGTATCTAACATAAAGTACACCAATAACATTTTTGGTAAACTTTGGCCTTTACAATATTGGTCACATGTACTGGTAAAAGAGTGTCCTTGTATCTAACATAAAGTACACCAATAACATTTTTGTTAAACTTTGGCCTTTACAATATTGGTCACATGTACTGCCCGTCAAAATAAACTAGGAGGAATCCAATTCTCCGTTCCTCGCTCGCTCTCGCCCTCGAAGCGTAAGTAGGACAGCGACGGAAGCTGTGACGAAATCAGAGCAAGGTGCCAAGTTACCTTTGATGGATAGTACTTTGTGAAGAGTTTTCATCCATGCCACATGCGAGAGAGGCAACAGAAGTCCTACTCTCCGTCTGTGTAGTACTAAATTCGATGGTTGCAGTTGTTAAGCCGAATGCACAGACCGCTGCTAAAATTAAGTGCTGCTTAAATGTCACGCTGTCTTCGCCCGAGAGGGAGACAATGGACCGAATGTATAATTGTTTATTATATGGGACACATTTAGAGCAGGTTTTTTTAATCCAACAGATGGCGCTGTAGACGGCATGCCCATTTTTGAGCTTAGGCGCATGGTTATTATAAATATGGGTAAAAAACACATAAACAAACGAAACGTGTTACGTAATATTTCACCTAGTGTCACGTTAGCGAGATAATTGGTCTTAAATAATATATGTTCTTAAATATTTATTTGTACTTCCCAATATCTCGCGAACGTGACGCCTTAGGTGTAATATTACCCAACACTTTCTGTGTGTTTATCCCCTACGCATATTTACATTCATCGTGCGTCAAAGTTAAAACTGGACAGACCATCTACAGCGCCATGTCTGGGATTGAATTTATTTATTTATATACGTTTGGTCGCTAGCGTCTACGTCACAAAGGCAGTCTAAGCAGCCATTGGTCGGCAGTGTTAGCAGTCCCCCTTAATTGACCATAGAGGACAGTTGTCATTGAGGTGGCCCATGATCTGAATGGTTCCGCAGGAGCAGATCAAATTGTCTCTTTATCCCCGTATTTTATTTTACGAAAATGCATTATTTATGACATTTGCTCCCGTCGATAACTGATAAAGGACCACGCAAATTATTGTATGGGCACTGTCCCCAGTACCAACAGACGAGGAACTAGTTTTCAATATTATTATCTTCTTCTTCGGATGCCATCTCCTATCGGAGGTTGGCGATCACTAGGGCAATCTGCACTCGGGATACTGCCTTCCGGAATAAGGCGTCCCTGTATCTTTCCCTGCATTATCAGCTAGAGCAGATAATATTTTCTATTTCGCATCACGTGTCCGAAATATTGCAGCTTCCTGCCTTTGATTGTCTTCATCAGCTCTAATCCTTTCTTCATTCTCGCCCGGACTGCAACATTTGTTATTCTATCTGTCCATGATATCTTCAATATCCTTCTGTAAATCCACATTTCAAACGCGTCCAACCGCTTACACATTGTTTGAGTTAGGGTCCATGCTTCAGCTCCGTCCAGGAGGATTGAAAATATGTAGCATCTTACTAGACGGCACCTTGTGGATAGTTTGAGGTTGCTGTTGCAAAGAATGTGGCTCACTTGGTGAAAGCTTTTCGAGCCTGTTCGATACGGTATTTCACTTCCGTACTGTGATCATCTTGATCATTTACAATACCACCTAAGTATTTGTAAGAATGTTCTCTCTCCAATGGACGGTTAACTTGGAGAGCAGCTGTTGTTATGGGAGTACGTCCAACTATCATGTACTTGGTCTTCTTAGTATTGGTATTTCGTCCGCATCGTGCTCTGAATGTTTCCACACGTGTAAGAAGTTTATGTAGATCTTCGATCGGGCTGGCGAGAAGTATTGTGGTCTCCGCTTACCTGATGTTATCAACTTTTAAGAACCGAGAGTAGTCGGGGCGGGTCGCGATTTTGAACCTATAACGGAAAGGTGGCGTTATCTAACGCCGGTGGTATTCAAGAGGCTCAAGAGGGATCCCATTTATAAGAATTCCCTCGGTTGCTTTCCCAAGAGCTTCCGCGAAGATACTCTCCGCATATTCATTGAAGAGCAAAGGGTACTCCACGTAGAAACTCTACATCCTCAGTAAGTTTTTGTTCAACCCGTATATTTCCAATTTACTGCCAGTACAGGTTTCGTACAAATGCGATACCTCCAGAGTCCAGGCCAATAGTATCGAGAACTTGGATCAATTATCGTGGTTGACAAGGTCGAAGGCCTTCTCGTAATCAATGAAGATGTACACGCTTTGATTCATATCCCAGCAACGCTGCATAAACACTTGGTATCCAAACAGTGCATCACGTATACCAAACCCGTTTCTGAATCCAAATTGTGTTATAGCGACCCATAAAAATATGAATCCAAAAAACCCAAATGATCAAAGAGCGCTTCCTTAATGCGCTAATAAATGATATATTGACAAAATCGATACTTTTGAAGTTAATTTTCTGCTGTTCAAAAGAAGTCCCAAGTTAAATACATTTCTATAACAATTTTAGGACCTTTTTCTAGATTGTGTTATCAGAAACGCGATTGGAGGAATATTGCTCGATAGAAATAATTATTGAAATGAGGTCTAAATTTACCCTTTTTTGACTTTCTGACAAATTGGAATAGCACACAGACTTCAAAAATATTCATTTAGATGGGTTTTAACAGTACCTAAATTACCTGTTATGGAAATTTCAATAGCAATTCTAGTAATTTTGTATTAATTTAAAACCGACTTTGATATTTTTCCCCGATTCCGACCCTCTCACACTGCGGGTCTTTGCGCCTGGAGTGACAGGGACCTCAGCACGGACGAGGTATCCCCTCAACTGCGATACGTTTGAAACCTGTTAGTCTGTGGGGACGATCATTTGCGTGGTCCAATTCCTTCAATTATTAGAAGGAAAAGTGTATACTTCATACATTCAGGCCATTGGCAGCATGATTTTGAAACCGGCTTTGGTGTCTCCATTCATTTTACAGTGATTGTGATAGCTGACTTATCCGATACATCATAAGGTTGAAAGTCCATTGGCAAAATTAGAGACGAGATTTGAAAAATAACATTCGATAACAATAAGCCAAAGCTGCTTTTAGCGAAAACATATTTAAAAATGTTATCCCACATTCCTAAGAGGAAAGGAGATATCGTGTGTCATATTAATCTTCAAGAGGAAGTAACGTATAATAAGAAATATTATAATAAAATAAATACAAACAACCATCAATTTCCATATTTTACAGTGATTGTGATAACTGACTTATACAATACATCATAAGGTTGAAAGTCCATTGGCAAAATTAGAGACGAGATTTGAAAAATTACATTCGATAACAATAAGCAAAAGCTGCTTTTAGCGAAAACATATTTAAAAATGTTATCCCACATTCCTATGAGGAAAGGAGATATCGTGTGTCATATTAATCTTCAAGAGGAAGTAACGTATAATAAGAAATATTATAATAAAATAAATACAAAAACAACCAGCAATTCCATATTTTACAGTGATTGTGATAACTGACTTATCCAATACATCATAAGGTTGAAAGTCCATTGGCAAAATTAGAGACGAGATTTGAAAAATAACATTCGATAACAATAAGCCAAAGCTGCTTTTAGCGAAAACATATTTAAAAATGTTATCCCACATTCCTAAGAGGAAAGGAGATATCGTGTGTCATATTAATCTTCAAGAGGAAGTAACGTATAATAAGAAATATTATTATAAAATAAATACAAACAACCATCAATTCCATATTTCACAGTCGGATCACAATAATAGGGATGTGAATGGTAAGTCAAAATAGTAACATTACTCAAGTCTTTTAATGAACCATTACGGATCACTTAACCGAAGATTTATATAGTAAATCATTCATTAAGTCGTCTCTAATGGACCGTTAAACTACTCTTATTAGTATTTATAGCTGTACAATTATTTTTAAGTACAAATGTTTCTCGAAAAACACAACTATTGATATTTGTTGAAATCTCGTCGGGCTTATTTGCGAATTGCTATATCTAGGCTGACTTGTACCACACTTTTTGACAGCCGCTAAATACAGTTCAAATACAACACGGTCGTGCACTCTAAGCTTATTTATTTAAGCCAGGTTCCCATTTGAACCTAATTTAACTGTATTTAGCGGTTGCTGCCAAACAGTGTGGTAGAAGTCTGCCTTAAAATCGTTTTTATTTCTTGACTACCCTGTCATCATCCCTATTAATAAAATACGTGAGTTAAAAAACATTAATATCATAAATATCAGTAATTGTGTCGACACATTACCTTTGACATGTTCTCTTATCTGACAAACCAAACCTACATTCACCATAACACGTAAAGATACCTAACTCAAAAAACAATATATTTTTCACAGAAAGGTGTTGATAGCCAATACAAAAAGGCCTCAACTCAGAACTTTTTTGAGTTAGTTATCTCTTAAAGCGGCTACTTGCGAGTGGTCCGGCACTAGGAGCGCACGTTGATTCGGTTCATGATGGTGGTGTACGCGAGCCCCAGCGCCCACGACACCTCGTGCCCATTCACCTTCTTCAGCAACTGTGGAAAAAAAACTATGTGTTGATCTAAAAATGCGTAAGACAGGCCCAAGGCCGAGATTTGCAGACTACTTTGGGCAGTGGGAGATTTGCAGACTGCTATGGGTAGTGTGAAATTTGCAGACTGCTATGGGCAGTGGGAGATTTGCAGACTGCAATGGGTAGTGGGAGATTTGCAGACTGCAATGGGTAGTGGGAGATTTGCAGACTGCAATGGGTAGTGGGAGATTTGCAGACTGCAATGGGTAGTGGGAGATTTGCAGACTGCAATGGGTAGTGGGAGATTTGCAGACTGCAATGGGTAGTGGGAGATTTGCAGACTGCAATGGGTAGTGGGAGCTTTGCAGACTGCTATGGGTAGTGGGAGTTTTGCAGACTGCAATGGGTAGTGGGAGATTTGCAGACTGCAATGGGTAGTGGGAGATTTGCAGACTGCAATGGGTAGTGTGAGATTTGCAGACTGCTATGGGCAGTGGGAGATTTGCAGACTGCAATGGGTAGTGGGAGATTTGCAGACTGCAATGGGTAGTGGGAGATTTGCAGACTGCAATGGGTAGTGGGAGATTTGCAGACTGCAATGGGTAGTGTGAGATTTGCAGACTGCAATGGGTAGTGGGAGATTTGCAGACTGCAATGGGTAGTGTGAGATTTTCCGACTGCTATGTGTAGTGTGAGATTTGCCGACTTTTTTTTTTTTTTATTTATTTACCAAATTGAGAAAAACATCTTAATTATAAACATTTACATCACATAAACCACGGAGGTTTGTGCGTGATGCTGGAATTCGTGCGAACAGGGTACAATCATTAATTATTAAATATTTTTTTACATTCTACATGGGTACATGGGCATTTCGTAATGTATCGTGCAGTTACGTTACATTACGAAATACCCAAGTTGTTTGTATTTATATAATAAGTTGTTTGTATTTGTGTATAATATATTAAAACAGTGAATAAGTTTATTTATCCATCTATCCATCAAAAGTCAGAGACGAGTAACTTTGGGACCGGATCGAACAGATGGAATGGATGGTGTTGATGAATGGTGTTGTTCCGAGGCTGCAGTAATAATGAAGAATTTTTTTAATTTGAATTTTAGTGTATTAGGGGTGAATGATGCTTTAAGTTCGGTAGGCAGGCTGTTCATCAGTCGTGGTATGATAAATTGAGTAGTTCGCTCACCATATGCTGCTGCTGCTATGGGTAGTGTGAGATTTGCCGACTGCTATGGGTAGTATGAGATTTGCCGACTGCTATGGGTAGTGGGAGATTTGCCTACTGCTATGGGTAGTGTGAGATTTGCCGACTGCTATGGGTAGTGGGAGATTTGCAGACTGCAATGGGTAATGGGAGATTTACAGACTGCAATGGGAGTGCAAAACGACATACGACAACGTCGACGACCCGAATGGCTGAGTTGGCAGTGACGCTGCCTACGAAACTAAGGGTACCGGGTTCGAGTCCCGGTGGGGGCAAATATTTGTTTGACGAGAACGGATGTTTGTACCCTAGTCATGGTTGTTTATATAATAATATTTCTCTATATAAGTATGTGTATCGTTGTCTAGTACCCAAGATACAGGGAATCCTAGTTTGGGGCTAGATCAATGTGTGTAAATGGTGTCCAAGGTATTATTATTATTATTATTATTATTATGATATATATGTCGCAGTTAGTTGGTTAAATCAGACACTTAACTTTTAAACACAGACGTTTAAACAAGTCACTAAAAGTCCGTCAGACAAATGAGTGAACGAAACGTTTAACGAGTTATCTAAACGTTGCTAGGCAACAAGACATATACAATAAAAATATTTTTATGTGTAAGTTTATGTTTCAAGTATGTTTTGTTGTTCTTACATGTCATCTACCGCAATGTTTTGCCCTGATATAAGCTGTGCAAATCAGCTGTTGTCGTGTCGCCTTCTTGTTTTCCAACACGCCGGGTTTCGGTAAGACTCAGTTTTCGACGATGCTTTATTTAAATCAAAATGCTAGTGACTTATTTAAACGTCGGTATTTAATTAACGGTCTAGAGAGTTAGTTAAGCGTCTGATTTAACCAACCAACTGCGACATATATAATTTCGGCGAGTGTTGCTAGCAATGTAAATAGCATTGCAGGCGTAATCACGCTGAACTACGGTCGCTCAGTTTCGGCATTGGGAGTCGACTCACTTCTATGTATGTAGTAGGTTTTAGTGAAAACGGTTCAGTATGTCGAAAGTTATCAGCTTCACAAGGAACGGCGATCAAACGGTCGGACGGATTTTAATGCAACTTTTTGTAATTTATTGTAAAATTCACTGGAACTTAAAGTGAAATCGGTTCAGTGATTCGGCAGTTATCAGCTTATCAAGGAAACGAGTGAACCAAATAGTTGAAATTTTCATTAATTGTCTATTTTTTTACATTTTTTATTAATAGTTATTGTTGTTGGTTGACTTAAAGTTTTATCTTGACGCACTTCACTGACCTTCCGAAGACGAAAAATCATTTTAGGTATACATAGAAGACTCTACAAACACAACAAACACAAATTCTCCGAAGAACTCACGCAGTTTCCATGCTCACAACTCCACAGCATAACACCGCTTTCTATGTGAACGGGTTTAGACTCCGGGCCATTCGGTTGTGGAATGCACTCCCTGGCACCATCAGGGACAGTCCTACTCTCAATATATTTAAAGGTCGTGTAAAGAAGCATTACCTCTCTCTTTAGAGTTAAAGGTAGTATGCATGTAAGTATTTATTAGTTCATTAATATAGTATATACAATTGTAGTTGTAGTATATTATAAGTATTTAGTATTTTTTGATGACGAACAGCTAGCGCCATCTACTGGAGAAACTGCGCATCTTCGACTTGTACTCACAAGAATTACACACAGCATTGACCTGAGCGCTGTCATCCGTGATCGTTCGTTAAACAATGATCTGCTGCTTATTTTTACTTTAATTACTACTAAAACTACTAAAAAAAATAACTTAGACGGGCTTTAACCCCGCAAAATTGTAATACAACTTAATATACAATATCAAGAATCAACGAGTTTACTTGAAGAGCTGAAACCCCCAAACAGTATTTTATTATAGTAATTATATAATTTATTTTATTTATTATTTTATATATTATGCACATAGGTCTACCCCTGCTCAGCAAACAAGCTTTCCCATGTTAACCTGGTTTGCTGGAAGATATCTTTTATTAGAGATAGGCTCGCCTTTGTACACTATTTTTATGTAACTCTTTTGTATGATTTGTTTGCAATAAAGAAATTATGAATTATGACATTCAATTGCGGGTGCACGCCGCTCGCGTCGCCCTTTGTAATCCTTTGACGGCGGCGGCGCGATCAAAAGCGGAGTTAACAAAATGAATATTTTTTTTTCACTCACGCTAACAGTATCGTTGTCGCCCATCTTGTACGCGTCCTGCAGCAGCGTCACAATGAAGACGAGGTCCGCGCATGCGTACGGCTGCTCGATGTTCTGCGCGGAGCACGCCAGCAGGGCGGCCGCGCGGTACTGGGCGATCGTCACTGACCCGCCCTTCATCACGTCTGCAACGGGAACCACTTTTATTTAACTGAGTGACAGACAATTGGAAATTTTATCTAAATCGTATGTGCAAGTGTTTGTGAGTTTGTAACTCGAAAAAGCTGAACGGATTGTGATAAATATTGGCACAAGGATAGTTCATCAGCTGTATTAAGATTTAGGATACTTTTTGTCACGGTAATTCTTATAGGCGTCAGAGGCGATGTCATAGAAGAAGCCACATGCAGCGCGGCGGCTCGCTCGGCACGTAGTCTAACTTACGCAGCAGGTAGCGGTTAATGAGACCATGTGTGTAAATGTTTGATGTTTAATATGCAATTATTTAAAAACGGCTGAACGGATTTGTAAGGCAATTAGTACACAGATAGTTTATGGGAAATATTAAACTGCACATCAGAAATACTGATTTGCACAGCAAATATCCTTTATATTTGCTGCGGTAGCTTAAGTGAAGGATTAGGTTAGGATCAACATGTAAGAACAACAAAAACTTTTTAAAACATAAACTTAAGTACCTACTCATTAAATATTTAAGACACTAAAAGTGTTTTTTGCTGATCCTTATTTGCTGTGCAAATCAGTATTTTTCATGTGCGATTAAATACCAGCCATAGTTCATGACCTGCATTATGACATAGGGTACTTTTTGTCACCAAGCAGCAGTAAGTAATGGTCGAAGTTGTTGGATAGCTCACCTATGATCCCCGCGTCGGCGGCGACGTCATAGTAGAAGCTCATGGCCGCCACCCGGCAGCGCGGCGGCTCGCTGGGCACGTAGTCCAGCGTGCGCATGACGTAGCGTCGCACGACCTCGTGACACTCGCGGTAGACGGCTTCGCGCTTGAGAGACTTGCGAGCCGCTCCGCTGCGGAGAGAGAGATAGTAGGTTTACTTTTACTATTGATGCGTGGCTTAGACGTTAAATTTTCTATAGTACTTATAGAACAAGTTTTGTTGTGTTTGTATTATTTATGATACATCTAATGTGTGCATTCTATATCTCTCTGGAAGGACATGTGGTTCGCCCCAACGCCACCCTCTAAGTCCTCCAATATATCCTCTGACAGAATATAAGAATTCATAACAGCTCCTTTTTGAGGACACATTCTTCTCAGATGTCCTGTTTATCCACACAGTTTACATTTATAATATGAAAATCTACACATAGTTGTGTGATGATTTTTATATCCATATACTGCATATTTCTTCTTTCCTCCAGAAACCGTGTGGATAAATTGATGTGCTCGCCCGCGCACGTCATATTTTTTTTATAATGCCACTTAAATACAACAATATAACAACGACAAATAATATTAGGAGCTTGAGGAACAGCCGAGCAGACAGTGTAACCCCACAATACAAGTTTTACTTAGTGTAGGGGACAGAGCTTCCCTGAGATATACAAAATGTACAAATTGCAATAATTGAGTTTGATGTAAGTTAGTATGTAGCCGCTCAATGTTATATTTTAGCCTAAATATATAATTATGATTTTTTGATTTCGATTCTTGTAGTACTCTGTGGAATTGTGAAGACGCCAAAAGTAACTAACTAACGCCACAAGAAACGTATGGACGATTCTTGTGGCGTGACGTGACGATGTTAAAGTGTGGCGAGAAAGAGACGGGTATATGGTCTCAACTAACAGTGAACTCCTTATCTGCGTAGAGGACTACGTCTCGCGCAGCACTACAGGGACACAGACCGTCGCTGGAGCCGCCCGCCTCTAGCCGCAGTGAGCCGCGTAGAGACGGAAATACTATCACGCTATTTATTTATTTACATTATTTCTTCGTGCCATTACATCAAATGCCAAGTCGACACAAACATACATTAGAAAATATTTACAAGATTCAATTATACAATGAATATAGATTCATATTAAAATTCACCATAATTTAACAATTCAGTTACAATAATCCAGGGACAACTCAATCATGCCTTCCTCTCACAGAACCTGCCACATTCTCGCACAATATCCCTCCATGCATCACCAAACAGATTCAGTGGTGCAGCCGCGAACAGTGCGCTGAGGTTGTCCCGCGCCCTCACAAGCGAAGACTGCCGTCGCGCCACCGCGCGGTGCGTTCCGCCCGCTAGCAGCCGGTGCTTGCGCGCACTTAGGTAGTTGTCAGGCACTTATAGTGCGCATACCGCACTGACAAGCGCTGCTCAGTCACTGTCAGCTCGCAACCACCGACACACAGTCAGAAGATGTTCGGTGTTACGTCTCGCCTCTACGTCAGAGGGTTGCGAGAAAGAGACGGGTATATGGTCTCACCTAACAGTGAACTCCTTATTCGCGTAGGTCCACCTCTCGCCCTGCACTATAGGGTCGACGCAGACCGAGGTGAAGTGAGTGCTGTTGCTGGAGTCGCCCGCCTCCAGCCGCAGGAAGCCGTAGCGTGCCGCGTAGAGGCCGAGGTTCAGGTAGCTGTGAACAGAGATAGCATGACTTTATACAAGAGGGATTTGTAGTCTGAAGAACTGGCTAAGCGTGCCCATGACTGCTAGTAGCGCGCCGCCGGCCAGGCCCGCCCGTGGCCCGCCCGTGGCCCGCCCGTGGCCCGCCCGTGGCCCGCCGCACGCCGACCGTCGATGGGGAAGGCTTTATCCTGGTCCAAAACAGGAAGCGCCGCTCCAGACGCAGCCGCAATCAGCGTGGCACAGCCCCCACCGGTGAATGCAGCCTGAAAGCTGCCGCTCCCACCGCTCCGATATACATTTCCAGGATCGACGGGAAAATGACCTGCGAGGACGTTGAACGTCACATCCTGGAAAAGCTGAAGAAAAATCCACCGTCCGGTCTCAAGGAGGCGAAGGTACAGATAGAGGTTTTGGAGTCAAAAAGACCCAAGGAGTTCCTGACCTTCAAACTTCGGGGGAAGGCGGACCTCAAGACGATGTTCCTGGCCAATGACTACTGGCCGGAGGGTATCGTTTACCGACGCTACAGGGAAGCGAGAACGAAGAAGAAAATCCCTAGCTAGGTTAGATTATATTTTGTGTTTTTTTATTAGTAGTTTATGTGACTGCTGCATAATGGAGGGCATTAAAACTCAAGAGTGGGTTTATGAAACGAGCCGAAGGCGAGTTTCATAATAATATTACTCGAGAGTTTTAATGCCTAATTATGTACAGTTACATACACTAGTTTATCTACACATATATCATAAGCTCTCTTTGATGTGTTCAGGAACCGCATGTTTGACCGGCATTGTGGTTCTGCAATTGTTTAGCTTGTTCTTTAGTACCAACTTCACGCAGACGGGCGTCGACGTTCGAAATTTGAATGTCAGTACCAACTTCACAGACAAACTAGGGACGGCACGCGGGTGGGCGCCGGCGTTCGAAATTTGAATGTCATTATATGTAGAAAAACTACACATAATGACCATTATGTGTAGTTTTCCAGATACGAAACGAGTTTTTACCAAGTAGTTTAACATAATGCTGATCGTAACGTGCGGTTTTTGAACGCAGTAAAGAGGGTTTATGATACGTGTGTAGATAAAGATTATTATTATTAAAGAACAATCGAAGTTCACGAGTTCTATGAAATACTAGCATGTGACGTCATAATCAAATGCTGTCTTTTTAACACAAAATTGAGTTTATAAAATGCAACTGCTGGAAATATACAATGCTGATATTGTCAAAAGTTTTAGTTGAATATAAGTTCAGAATATAGGTTCACCTTGAGACAAGTTTCTAGATTTATTGGACTACCTTGGCAAATACCGTATTGTGCCTCGGCCACCCCATACGGAAAAAGGCTTGACGCTTTGTTGTGTTAATTTGGAGTTTTTCGCGTCTTTCTCCCACAGTGGTCCAACTTATTAAAGAGGCAAGACATTTAAGTTTTGTTGATTGGAGTCTGAGTATGACGCTGGTGAGTTTTAGTAAGATGCCTTAAGATTATCGACGGACAGTTCCGACTCGATGAACTATGAGAATGCGAACAGTTTCGAAGCCACGCTACGGGCAGCTGGTTCTTGATAAAGTAGACATGGTAGACTATATTGCGTTAGTTTTGAATCTAGTAAACAAAGGCCAAATCTACATTGTTCCCTTTCTCTTAGCTAGACAAACAATGAATGTGCGCGGGTTGCCCAAGACTGGGCTGAGTGGCTTTTATATAAGGAGGCCTGTGTGTGTGCGTGTGAGAGAGAGAGAGAGGGTGTGTGTTTGTGGGTGTGTGTGTGTGTGTGTGTGCGTGAGTGTGTGAGTGTGTGTGCGTGTGTGCGTGTGTGTGTGTGTGAGTGTGTGAGTGTGTGAGTGTGTGTGCGTGCGTGTGTGTGTGTGTGTGTGTGTGTGTGTGTGTGTGTGTGTGTGTGTGTGTGTGTGTGTGTGTGTGTGTGTGTGCGTGCGTGTTTGTGTGAGAGTAGTTTACGTGGGTATTTATCGCGTTTACGGCGGCGTGTCAATCGCTGTCTAACACCAGCACGGAGTAGTGTGTGTGTGTTAGTAGTTTACCTGTGTGTGTACACGGAGATATTATAAGCTCCTGTCGGGACGGCGTATCTGTCGCTTTCTAACACTGGCGCCGAGTTATCATCCAGCTGGTATGTGATCTGGGTGGAGCCGCCGCCCAGGTCTAAGGCAGCCATCGTGATGCCACCCATGAGATCTGGATAAAGTCGAAGATTCAATAAGTCGTGATTTTTTGCAGCATAAATTTATTATAACACTTTTTCAACACACTTGCTCGTAAAGTGACCCTTATGACGTTGGTTTTGGAATCATAATGCGGCCTATTATATACGCGAGCGGTTATAAACATTACCGTACGTACAAGTGTCGTAATGGATATAGTTTTAAATTTATCAACTATGGACAAGTAATGACCGCAAAGAGTTTTTACATATCAACTATGGACAAGTTATGACAGCAAAGAGTTTTTATGCTGGAAAAATATTACTTTAATTGACTTTAATTATTAATTAATACATGTTATTGTCAAAATAAGATGACTAAACATTTATTTTCATCAAATTACAAGCACACGAAAACAGAGATGTATTTCGTTTACTATGATAAAATGTAAAATTTGGCTGTTTGTTTGAATTACCTCTGACTGTCAATCAACGAGCGAAAACAAAAAAAAGTGCGCGCCATTTTCATCCAGTTTTCAATAAATAAAACTTTTAATTCATTGTTTTTATTGTGAGAATGTCGAGTACTTAGTAATATCTTATCTATCTGTCTTTTTATTTTCCTCCCAAGTGTGTTGAAAAACGTCGTATGAGACACGTAAGCAATTGATAATAACATACTCGGTTCTTCACTGCTCTGCGGCCAGCGCTGCGCTGCGGCTCGAGCTGGTAAACCAACCTCGAATGTTATGACCAACTTTGCTCCCTTGTTTCAAAATGTAATGAAACCCTCCTTAGCCTTCTTCTTTTTCCGAGCGCCGCACTAAATAAATGCAGTAAACAAACCACTAAACTATCAACTAATGTTTTAAATACTCAAATTAGGAAAAAATATATTTTGATGAAATAAGGATAAAAACCGGACCCGGAATCTATAAAAACGGCAAAAAAAAAACGTTTTTTGTATGGGAGCCCCTTAAATATTAATTTTATTTAGATTTAATTATTTATTTATAAGTCAATAATATAAGTCAATTATTATGTGAATATTTCAAGCGTCTACCTATTGCCGTTTACAATATCGAGCAAAAACGAGCAAAAAATCACGTTTGTTGTATCGGAGCCCCCTTAAATATTTATTTTATTCTGTTTTTTTTTGTATTTGTTGTTATAGCGGCAACAGAAATACATCATCTGTGAAAAATTCAACTGTCTAACTATCGCGGTTCATGAGAAACAGCCTGGTGACAGACGGACATACAGACGAACTGACAGCGGAAGCTTAGTAGGGTCCCGTATGGCACTCTTCGGGTACGGAACCCTAAAAAATATGATTGATTTATCATGACATGTATTTCATCCAAAATAGTTTATTTATTCACAAAAATATTCATTTTTGGTAGGCATAACAACTCTTAGCGGAGATTGTAAAAAAGCGCTAGTGCGTAATAAGCTGCATTGTGAACCTAAATGCGTTGCCATAGAGTCACATTACGAACAAATGAGTTGAAAAATAAGTTATTATTGATGTGTGATTAAATAATACCCACAAATATTCCTATTCCTGTTCACTCACCGTGCAACAGATTGACCGTGTACCAGATGAAGATCCCTTCGTCAGACCCCTCCATGATCTCCACAGAGTTCGTGCCGACGTCATAGCCGAGTCTGGAAATGACAAATACATACATACATTACAATCATGCAAGAGGAATCATAAGTGGGGGAGAGATAGCTTGATGAGACCAGAGTGGCGCAAAGATATTAAAAAGGAACTGAAAAGTTCGAAGATGCCCCCATCTCGAACTCGACGTCAAACGCCAGACCCGAAAAACTTGTCCTAAAATCTGCTACAAACACACGAGACCTACAGTGCAACATATGCTGCCGCACGTTTAAGGTCATGTTTGGTTTCTCGAGAGTCCGTGAGACACATCCGAGCACATGCCGGGAATTAACAATGCATCTAACTATCGTACCATACTATATTTTAGTATGATACATATCGTATCATACTAAAATTCACTAAAAGGACAAGGAGATTTGGGGAGGGAAGTCGGCTGAATCAACAGTAACCGGTGCTCTAGGAATTGGGTGAAATAGTCTACGTGAATAGAATACGTGATTCTGTAATCACGCATGTGTGTGTGTGTGTGTACGAATGTGTGTGTGTGTGTGTGTGTGTGTGTGTGTGTGCGCGCGTGCGTGTGTGTGCGTGCGTGTCACTCACTTGCCGATGGCGTCCCGCACGTGGTTGATGAGGTTGTCGGCCTTGTCGCTCGGCAACAGTCGCAGCCCCGCCGTCGCTCGCACGATGAGGGGCGTGTTCTTGCGGCTGGCGAGGGGGACGAGGGGGGAAGCCCTTTGGATCAGCTGCACTATTGAATTTGCGCCCTGGAGAGACATTTATATAGGTTGTTATTTAATGCAGTTTTTTTTTTATACCATTTTCGTGTACCAAATTGATTTCTGAATTAATAGGTCTGCTTGAGCGCCTAATAAATAGTTTTCAAGCATCTATTATATTGCAATAGATGCTAGAACATTGCCAGTTTCTAATAAGTGTATCAACCGGAGCTATTTAACAACCTGTAATTTCATCTTCCATTTCTATTTTCATGGTCTTTCTATTTTTATACATTTTTTTTTAGTATTTTAGCACAAGTAATTGATGATTGAATAGAATTCGAACTATTTCGATAACGCCCTAGCTCCGGCTCATAAAAAACATCCTAGAGTCAAGCTACAATATTGTACAGCTTAGAAAGTGGGGTGCCCTGCCCTGCCCTGATTCTGATTTTCCAATTCGACCTTAAATCGTCGAAATCCAGGAAATACTTGCAAATTGTAATGAAAAAAGATTTTGATCTATTAATTTAGTAGTTGAATAAATAAATTTAATGACTAATTTTGGGGCTAGAATTTGATTTTATTACCGGACATATGTTGAATCTCTAAAATATACAAAAAAGCAAATTTACAAAATTTACCGCTGAGTTATCAACTTTATTTCTTAAATATTTATCGGTAGCGCTGAGTTATATTAATTGTTGTTTGTGAATTGGCGCTGGATGTTTAATTTTCTGTTGCAGTAGTAAAGATTATGAATTAATATTGATAGCAGCTGTTTATAACCATTACAAAACAAAAAGACGCTATAGGTTGCAGGTGCTAAAGAAAACTTTTGATGCTGCACTTATAATACCCCTTTCATATACAGGCACAAACATTGGTTCTGGCCCCACACTAGGATACCGTGTGTCGTTAGAACCAGAAACAGCGACCTCACAAACATGTAAACATCCAAGACCTGGGGATTATTGTTTTATTCGCGAATAAGCATTTAACACTAAGGCCCGTATGCATGACCGTTAACTCAAAGTTAAAAGAAGAGGGATTTGGACAGTGACAGTATGACTTTGTGTGCCCGTCAACAAACTCATACCGTCCCTATCTATCTCCTTTTGCTTCTTATTTATTCGGCGTGCTGACCTCTTTCGAGGTTATTTTGCCAGTGTCAAGTGTATTTGAAAGAGCACTACCCAGGAGGACGTGAAGGTCTGTAGGAACCAAGTATTTCCTTCGGCCGTGAGGCTCGGGAAATGTCAGCGTCAGCATGACATTTAAGTGGCACTTTATTTAAGAAGCAGTATGTGCATTCGTACATTATATTAAAAATAAGTCGGTAAAGAGAGCGTCCGTAACATGCGGGTTCATATTCATGTAGTTTATTGCTCCATTTGTGGTTACATACAAATTGAGGTACCAACAATGGACCCTGTTATAGTGTCTTTATACGGGAGGCTAAAGCCGAACGGCGAAAATCGACCGTCTAAATGACAACTCGGCTAGGCCGCAGGTGACAGTTGAAAGCCCCAAAGTAGGCTAGCATTCGACTTTCGAAATTGACCGGGAAAAGGGTCAGTAGCAGTCGATTTCTTGCTTGACTAGGAAGTCTGGTTGGCGCTGCGCTCGTTCGCTCTCCCGCGGTTTTGAGAACGAAAGTGACAATGGATAAAACCAATGTTGTGCAGTTTCTGGAGTGTTACGAAAACAAGTCTCTGGAATCCACGTTCCGGACACGAATACAAGGAATAATAACATTCGGTTAGCGGCGCTCAAATCTATTGCAAGGTGGATGAAATGCGACTGAAAATCACAGTAGACAAGCTAAAAGTAAAAAATAATAATATGCGAACGATCTGTACCAGAGGCTAGCAAGGTAATGACATCTAAAATAGTAGTTTATGTGACTGCTGCATAATGGAGGGCATTAAAACTCGAGAGTTCGGCTCGTTTCATAATAATATCACTCGAGAGTTTTAATGCCTAATTATGTACACTTACATACACTAGTTTATCTAAACACATATCATAAGCTCTCTTTGATGTGTTCAGGAACCGCATGTTTGACCGGCATTGTGGTTCTGCAATTGTATAGCTTGTTCTTTAGTACCAACTTCACGCAGACGGGCGTCGGCGTTCGAAATTTGAATGTCAGTACCAACTTCACAGACAAACTAGGGACGGCACGCGGGTGGGCGTCGGCGTTCGAAATTTGAAAGTCATTATATGTAGAAAAACTACACATAATGACCATAATGTGTAGTTTTCCAGATACGAAACGAGTTTTTACCAAGTAGTTTAACATAATGCTGATCGTAACGTGCGGTTTTTGAACGCAGTAAAGAGGGTTTATGATACGTGTGTAGATAAAACTCTTTAAGTGATTATTGAGCAATGGCTAGTTGATCTCTTTCAACGTCAGTGCGCAGTGCGACTGTTCTTGTCGACATTTTGTCGGAAATGACCAAGTCGCCTGCGGTTAATCGGACCGTGTAAATTAGGTGGCGATTCGATTTTGCTGGTCGATGCGATTGGTGACTAGCCAAATGTCGAAAATCGAACCGTGTATAAATACCCATTAGGGCACTGCAGTAACTTACAAACGAACTTATATCTAACACAGAATTTTATTGCAACGGTTATAATAATAGCTATTTATTATTAGTAGGTGATTTAACACGAGATACATTTTTATTCACGAGCGAGCGAGTGTATACTGTATATGTCGACACGCGGAAATCATCTTATGCACGTGTATCATACGAGCCAGGAAATAATAGTTATTTGTGTCACAAGGGAGCAAAATGATGTATTTACGGCGAGGGCGGTACATTGAATCCAAAGTGAAGGGAAGGATTCTACGATAGAATCCTGAGCGTAGCGAGGGATTCTAACTTAGAATCCTGAGCGTAACGAAGGATTCAAGCGTTAACGCCCATGACGAAAATAAATTTGCTCCTGAGTGACACATACAACTTTTCACACCGACTATGAGGAAAATTTAAATTAAATGCTCTAAAAATAATTAAATAACTATTCTTTGAATTATACTTTCACCAATTTTACAGTAATCGAACAACTTAAACAAAATTTTTTTTATAATGGTGGATTGTGAAGGTTTAGGGAAAGGTCACCACAGATAAAATATTCCTGTGTACTTTTACTAATGTGTAAAAATAATCGAATAGAATATTACAATGGTTTCGGATATCAATATTCATTATATCACAATAATAGTCATCGATAGTTTTGATTTCAGTAAAACAAATAATTTATTGTGACTTTTTTTTTATATTACAAAAAATTCATATATTTTTAAACGTTGTTAAAGTTAAAACTTGAAACATGTTCGTTTTTAATCGACTACGCTATCGTAGACGATTGCAATGTTATTTCATAATTACATTCGATTATTTTAATCTGTGTTCAATAGGTATATTGCGTAAATACTACATGCCAATGAATAAAAAAAAAAAGTAGCTTGAACAGAAAAGCATTTCTACTTCGCTCTCGTCGTGGAGCAAAACTTACTTTTCCGAATGAAAGGTGTGAAAAAATATTTTATCTACACACGTATCATAAACCCTCTTTACTGCGTTCAAAAACCGCACGTTACGATCAGCATTATGTTAAACTACTTGGTAAAAACTCGTTTCGTATCTGGAAAACTACACATAATGGTCATTATGTGTAGGTTTTCTACATACATTCATACATTCAAATTTCGAACGCCGACGCCCACCCGCGTGCCGTCCCTAGTTTGTCTGTGAAGTTGGTACTGACATTCAAATTTCGAACGCCGACGCCCGTCTGCGTGAAGTTGGTACTAAAGAACAAGCTAAACAATTGCAGAACCACAATGCCGGTCAAACATGCGGTTCCTGAACACATCAAAGAGAGCTTATGATATATGTGTAGATAAACTAGTGTATGTAACTGTACATAATTAGGCATTATGCAGCAGTCACATAAACTACTATAATAACTTAACAAGAAATAAGAAAATGCATCCGCGCTCACCATATCTATAGTCCGCGCCATCACTCATGTTCTGCTTACACGGAAAGTGGAACTAAATACGTTAATCTTACTGGCAAGTCGACACAGTGGCGCCGCGGTTATCTGGCTTGAGCGGTGGCGGGGACTCTACTACCGCGCATGTGCAAATAGCTGCCACGTCATATAGCAAACAGGCACTAGTAAAAATATAATATTAATTTATATACACACGTATCATTAACCCTCTTTACTGCGACAAAAACCGCACGTTATGACCAACATTATGATATACTACTTGGTAAAAACTAATTTCAAACTCATAATGTACCAATATTTCGGCATATTATGATATTCAAATTTAGAACGGTTTTGTCTGTGAAGTTGGTACTATTGAACAAGCCAAACAAGTGCAGAGCAATGATCAATGCCACAATGCCGGTCGAACATGCGGTTCCTGAACACATCAATGAGAGCTTATAATATGTGTGTAGATAAACTAGTGTATGTAACTGTACATAATTAGTAATGCCCTTCATTATGTATCAGTCACATAAACTAATATTAACGTTTGACGCCTGAAGAATTATCTCACCGCAATAATATAAATAGATTCATTCATCTTTAGTTATGTTTACAGCCTTGTTACATGATTTCTTTACCCATTTTTCGCAATGCACACACATTGGTGATGAAACTGCAGAGGTGGTAGCTATGCTATATAAAAAAAACATATGCAACGGCAAGCTTATCTCTAAAGAAAGGTCTCTACCAGTAACACTTACCTTTTCTGGGTCATCGGCGTACGAAGACAAACCAGGTTTAGACTGCTCCCAGTATTCCTCTACTAAATCTAGGTTGGCTTGGCCATATACTGCAACAAAAAATATATTATATATTATTATAGAAATTATATAATTTATTTTATTTATTATTGTATATATTGTACACATAGTTCTACCCCTGCTCAGAAAACAACCTTTCCCACCTTAATCTGGTTTGCTGGATGAGATCTCTTATTGCAGATAAGCTCGCTTTTGTACACTTTTTTATGTATCTCTTGTTTTTAGGGTTCCGTACCCGAAGGGTGCCAAACGGGACCCTATTACTGAGACGCTGTCCGTCCGTCCGTCTGTCACCAGGCTGTATCTCATGAACCGTGGTAGCTAGACAGTTGAAATTTTCACAGATGATGTATTTCTGTTGCCGCTACAACAACAAATACTAAAATACAGAATAAAGTAAATATTTAAGGGGGCTCCCATATAACAAACGTGTTTTTTTTTTTGAAATTTTTGATCGATATGGATAATGGTAGCAGATAGAAGCTTAAAATGTTCACAATATATTGAGTATATTATTTACTTTAAAAATAAATAATTAAATTAAAATGAAATTTACAATTTAAGGGGGCTCCCATACAACAAACTTTTTTTTTGCTCATTATTATAGATAATGGTACGGAACCCATCATGCGCGAGTCCGACTCGCACTTGGCCGGTTTTTATATGATTTGTTTGCAATAAAGAAATTATATATTATGAAAAATAGTAGACTGTTAACCAAGGGTGAAAAGTGACCCTTTACACCGGAGTTCGTTCGAGCGCCAATATGGTTCGAGGGTGAAATGGGTGACTTTCACCCGAGTTAAAAACTCTTTTCATTTCGACTGTGAGGAAATAGTAGATTGTACAACAAGGGCATAAAACACGCCATTTCACGCGTGGATGGTTAAGTCAAGGGTAAATGGGGTTTATGACCGAGTTATACACTCTGTTTTTCATTGCGATTGCGAGGAAATGAAACAATGGCATACAAAAGATCGTAAAACAACAATCATAAAACAGCAACAAATTGCTAATAATGACAAGAGTTTCCCGCCAATTTTATTTTTTTATTTTTAATGTTCGACATGTGACATTAGGCCAAGGTACTTCATACTGCCAAGTCATTTAATGGTTCTATAATAACTAAGCAACAGAAAACATTAATGTGAAATTTATTAAAGCAAATCAGCTATAACAACAAGTTTATTCTACGAAGTTTTATTTTGCGTGTGGCTGTTAGGTCCGATTATCTAAGCCTTTAAAACAATTTTACTTTGTGCACTATAGATCATAAAAGTCGCATTTTGTGCAGCATACACCATGGACAAACATGAACTTTGCGAGAATGAAATGAAAATGTGTGAAATAGTAGATTTCCTACGAGTTACATAGTTATATATTAAATTTACGAACAGAGAAGTTTACGGAACGAACCGAAGGCGATGGTTGTAGCGAGGTTGGTAAAGAAGGCTTTTCGAACGAGTTAGGAATAGAATTTTAACGCCTGAGTTCCCAAAATCAAGCGGCGAAGTTGATATTTTGAGGAAAGAATGCGGAAAACACATTTTCCGAATGGGACTTGATATTTTTAGTAGATCTCCAGTTCATGAAATTGTTGTAAGCCTTAAGATATCTCTCCTTAGAGCATTGCGGTAATGCGGCGGTAATTGCGGCATTCCGAAACCATTTTTAACCAAAAAAGACACGGTATTTATATTCAATCTCGTGTTACCGCTTTTTTATTGCAAACTTTCATTGTTTTCTTTACTATTCCGAGCAGGAGAGATGAAATAGTAATTTTAGTACGAGTTCGGAAAGGCTTATATCTACGAACCGAGAAGTTAACGCCACGAGCCGAAGGCGAGGGTCGTAGCGTAGCGAGGTTCGTAAAGAAGACTTTTCGAACGAGTTACGAATAGAATTCTTCCGCCTGAGAACCCAAAATCAAACGCCGAAGGTGCTATTTTTAGGTTAGTTATACTAGTTCAGTTAGTAGTAACTTAGTTTAAGTTCGCCAAAGTCACGTGTTTGATAGAATTCACTGTATCTGGACAGGTTATCGTTCGAATACATTACCCGGTGGTATTTCAATCGGTGACAAGCGTCATACAAATATCACAAAGGCAACTTTACTTCTTGTCCACAGCGTCAGTTGTTGGTGCTGTGTTCGTTGGTCAAATGGAAATCGGAAAATGTTCGTCTCGCCTTCTGATGACGTAGGCGGTTTTCTGCCCCAAGGCAAGACTTTCGTTACTCTCCTTCTAGGTCTAACCCAACATTTTTTTAATCTTCGTAATTATATTAAAGTAATTGAATTATTGGGAGCTCCGTGGTCTAATGGGTTTCACGTTTGCTTCTCACACAGAAGATGCAGGTTCGAGTCGGGGCCATGTCCCAATGAGAGAATTAATTTATCTTTCAGTTCTACAGTGTTTCGGATGACACGCTACGTGGTAGTAGTCGCAAAACCCCTCCATCAACCCGCACTGAGCGAGAGTGGCGGAGTGTAGCTTAATCTTACTCGTATCCGGGTAAAGGCCTGTGCCCCTCAGTGGGGACATTAATGGGGTAACTTAATTTATTTAATTATTAGCTTAACGTGGACGCAACTCAACTCAACCGTAGGACAGTGGGGACGCTATGACGTCATCAGAGCGAGGTGTCAAGTTATCTTTGGCGTGTAATACTCAGAATTGACCTGTAAGCGGCACCCTGAACTATAGGACAGGCCAATGGAACGTTCCTGTGAGGCCATAAATTATTAGGCTGCCCCGCCCCTTTTACTGCCTGCTTGTAGGGATGCGTGACGCAACCTTCGCAGATAATCGATGGTGGTATTTATAATAACTAGTGGCCCTGTGGGCAGTAGACCCCCGCTAACAGGGGGACTGTGAACCAATTTATATTAAGGTCCGCATCCTTAATCAGCACCAAATCACCGACTTGAGGGGGGCTCGTCCGGTCAGTCCACTTAAGGCGCTGCTGCAAGATGTGCAAGTACTCAAGGGACCACCGTTTCCAAAAATCTTGAGCCATCTGCTGCAACATCTGCCACCTAGTTAACCGACTTAACTTAACATCACCGAATGGGTATTCTGGCAGGGCGTTAAGGGGCTGACCTATCAGGAAGTGACCCGGCGTCAACGCTTCCAAATCATTTGGATCCGAACTGAGCGGGCACAACGGACGCGAGTTCAGTGTCATTTCAATTTTACAGAACAGCGTCGCAAGCTCTTCAAAGCGTAGAGAGGTCTCACCGATGATCCTCGTCAGGTGCGACTTAGCCGATTTAACCGCAGCCTCAAAAATTCCTCCCCAATGAGGACATCCCGGCGGACTGAAAACCCATTCAATCCCTCGTCGGGAGCAAGCCGTACCGATGGCGTCCTGGTTACCGTTCAGGAATTGACTGACCTCCTGCAGATATCGCCTGGCTCCGACAAAATTTGTGCCGTTGTCCGAACGGATTAATGTCGGGAGGCCCCTTCGTGAGACGAACCGATCCAGACATGCGATAAATGCCTCCGTAGTGAGGTCACTGACCACCTCCAAGTGGACTGCCTTCGTGGCCAAGCACACGAAGACGCACAGGTATGCCTTCACTAATCTGGCGTTCCGTAGCTGTGAAGACTTGACCATGAATGGTCCCGCGAAATCCGTTCCGACACCCGCAAAGGGCCGGATTTCGTTAACCCTATCCGAGGGCAATTCGCCCATCTGGGGCTGCATCGTAGCCGCCTTGGCCCGATAACAAGGCAGGCACCGAAATACTACGCTACGCACTAAGCGTCTTCCCGATAGAATCCAGAACTCGCGCTGGAGAAACGCCATCAAGGCGTGGCATCCGACATGCCCATTCCGAATGTGTCGATCCTGTATCAACAGTTCGACCAACTTCCCTTTCCTAGGGAGTAACAACGGGTGGCGAGCCGCATAAGGCAGGTTGGCATTCCGCAGCCGACCTCCTACCCTCAGCAATCCTTGAGGGTCAATAAACGGGTTGAGCCGAGCCACAGCTCCCTTCAGTTGGACGAATCCGCGTCTCAGAATGTCCAGTTCGGACTTAAAGTGCACCGTCTGCACGTTCCGTACCAATGCGAACAACGCATGGTTCCGTTCCCGTGGTGTCAGGACCTGTGTCCGCACCCGTTGCGCCTCAGAATTGCGATAATTCCGCGCAAATCGGAAGATCCAGGCAGTCACATTGACCAGCTTGTCGAGCGAGCTGTACCGTTCCAGCAGGCTGAACTCCTCTTCCGGCTCTGGTTGGGTCGTACAGACACCGACTGTCAAGGCGACGTTCGCCGGGGTAACGCGTGGACTCATTGGCCAATCCGATTCGGCTTGAGTCAACCATTTTGGACCCCACCACAAGGGATGTCCAACTAACTCCGGAGCGTGACACCCACGAGACGCACAGTCTGCTGGGTTCATTTCCCCTGGAACATGTCTCCAGATTAAGGGAACCTCCGAATTCAAAATCTGCGAAACCCGATTCGCCACAAAAATCTCCAGCTTGTGAACTGAAGCCTCACGAAGAACCGTCATCGTGTGGTTGACCAGACGAGTCAGGAGAGCCGCTCCTGAAAGCTCTAATTTGGGAATGGTCAGGCGAGTGCGCAACGGCGCAACCTTGCTCTTGGCCATGACCAACCGCACATCAACCTCCCCCGAGGAGTCGACCGTACGCAGATACACCGCAGCTCCGTAGCCCTTCTCCGAGGCATCGCAAAACCCATGCAGGGTGGCGGTGTATCGTTTGGTGGGGACCAATCTCCGTGGCAGTGAAATCCGATTGATGGCAGGGAGGGTCGAAAAGAACGATTCCCACTCTGAGCTCAATGACCCGCCGATCGGGTCGTCCCATTTCAGCTCAGCAGACCACAATTGCTGCACAAAACACTTGAGCTGAAATGTTACCGGGGTGATCCACCCGTTTGGATCAAATGTCGCGATAGCTGTAATGTTAACCTAAGAAATAATCACAGACTATGTGCGCCCCGTTTTAGACTCGCGAAGGTTAGCAATTCTTTCAAGGGTCAGTGCATTCTCTACTACAATAAGATACCTCTGGAGATTTTGAAATTGCCACTTGAGCAATTTAAAATGCATGTTAAAGCGACTTTGTTGTGAAAAAGGGATATTACAATGTTCAAGATTACTTAAATGACAGGACTGTATGGGGTTAATCTGGCTCAACACAGACCTTGCTGTTAATAATTTTGTAATTATTTATTCCTGCTTATTAATCATAACAATTAAAATTTTCATATTTGTATTAGTTAAGCACAACCTATTTTTAAAAGAGATCTAAAAATAAATCTGTGGGAGTTTCTACGCCCTCCTTCTCCCACAGTGGTCCAATGTAGAGAAGAGGCAAAAAATGACGTTTGCTAAGTATATGTAAATATCTACAGTAATAAAGTACTTTGACTATTGACTATTGACTATTGTCCTAGCCACCGTTGAAAGGACGTTCCGTTTCGTCCAGACCTTCGGGGAGTCCAACTCGACCCGATACGAAAACATGTCTGACACCGGCTGGTACTGGACGCCTAATATCGACAACATATTCGGATTTTCCAGATTTTCGAAAATGTGGGGATCCTGCTGGTAGTCATCCGGAAGACCAGACAGTAACTCTGGAGAGTTCGATATCCATTTCCGGAGCTCGTAACCTCCACCTCGTAAGAGCTCAACTAGCTCGTCCCGTCGAGCGAGCGCCTCCTCTACGGAATCTGCACCGGTACAGATATCGTCCACGTAGAGATCCTGCTCCAGGATCGCTGCTCCTCTAAGACTAAGCACCCCTGGGCCCCCGAGTCCAATAGTGCTCGTGCCACAAATGATTTGCCGTCCGAACTCCACGCTGTCACAGAGGCGGTGGGGAGCATGACCGTCTGTGGAGTGGCGGCACCCTGTAAGTGGGCGGCGTGTCCCTAGCGGGAACCTCCGCGGGATCCGAACCCGCTGAGACCTCCGTCGGCCTTGGAGTAACTCGGCTGCTGATATACAACCGGCATATCAGACCGTATGTGCATCAAGGGGTCCCAACCCGTATAATAGGCCCCTCGCTGTCCCGGTATCCGACCATACCGGACGGTGTACGGTGTGCCCGGTGCGCACCGTGGATGAATGGGGGAGAGCGGATCCAACCTGGGGCGCTCTAGGAATGGGGGCGACATCCGACTGTTCGCCTCCCAGAGCGACGGGCAGGGTGGCGCAGAAGGTGGTGGACTCCCAGCCTTCGCGCCACTCATAGGTGCCATCTGACACCCGCCCGTAACACGCGGTGAGCCAGCGGCCCGAAGTCCTCGCTGACCGTGGACAGCGGCGACCAAACCTCGGCTATCCCGCATGTTACCCCCGCGCTGCCCCCTTCCCCTCGGGGGGGGTCCCGTCCGCGGGTGCCCCAGTCACCCCGTTGGTGACTCCCGTTGCCCGGAGGGGGACTGGGTCCAGCCCTGGTTGGGCCCTGTGGCCGACCAACCTGAGTCCGGCCCTGGTGACCGTCCGAAGGGCCTGACCGATTCAGGCACAACACTATGTGGTGCTTGCCACCATAGCACTCACACGGGAACGCGCGCGAGCACTCGCTCAGCGTGTGCGGCCCCAAACAACCGAAACACAATCGGTGACGGAAGACTATCTTCCTGCGGGCAGCTACCCCGAGCGCCTTAAATTTGGCGCAACTGGTCACGTCATGATCGGCACTGTCGCAGTGCACACAGCCGTCGTCACCCGACGGCGCGGCATTCAAAACGCCAAATTGTTTCGACCTCCCACCCCTCCGTGGGGGCGGGGGCGGGGCCCCTCCCGCATCCGCGCGGGCTGGCGCTGCACACTGGCCTCCGTGTCCAGTGTGTCACATCGCCTACATTCACCCTCCAAAAAATCTGTCAATTGGACAAGTGTGGGCAGTTCCGTGCTACTGCCCCCGTGCAGCTGTTCAAACCGACTTTGAACAGCTGCAGGCAACCGCGACAAAACCATATATAGAATGATATATGACCATTGGTCTACCGGAAGACCAAGGTTCTGAAGGGCCTTAGTGGCCACCAGCACAGGGTTGAGCACCTATACTCGGATGTCACCATCCCGGGTTACTCTAGGGATGCTAAACAGCTTCCCTAGCTGCGCATCTACCAACCGCCGTTTGTGTTGGTAGCGGTCCAACAATATGGACCTTGCTATATCGTAGTTGCCCGCCGTGACCGTTAGGTGACCGACCAACTCCTTCGGTTCACCCCGCAGAGCCATCAATAGTTGGGCCAACTTGTAGGCGTTGTCCAGGTCGTCCCGACCGTGGACCAAACTATCCAATAAATTGATGAAGGCCGGCCACTCATCAATTGCCCCACTGAAGGCCGGAATCTCCAGGTGTGGCAACCGTCCAACAACACCCTTCGGGGGTGGGTCTCCGTTACCCTCCCCACGGTCGTTCTTTCGCGACCGCTTAATTTTCTCCGCGCGACACTCGATGTCACCCAAGCATTCCATCGCTTGGTCAGCATCCGCGCAGAGCTGTTTCACTGTAGCCACCGAAGCCTCATCAGTAAGCCCGAGAGCTTCAGCCTCCACAGCCAGCCGACACACCTTCCCGACGCGTGTCATTGCGTCCTCCACACGCTTGAGCAGGACATCATCCATGTCCGGTCGCTCCACATACTGATGAGTATGGGCGAGCCATCTCATTTCCTCCCGGACACCATGCCGCAGTACCGTCAAGGGTGAAGGTGCCATGTTGACCGATTTAATAGATTCTGGTCCTATACTTCACTACCCTACTAAGTATAGCCAGGAACCAGCACTTGCCCGTCAGCGCTGGGCACAGAAATTAAAACTAAGTTGTCGATTAACCACAAGGCGCTCGTGTACAAATTACACGTAGATGGGATCAAAAACTTAGTGATCAGAATGATCTATCACTACCTTACTGATAGAAAAATCCGGGGGAGGTTCAGAACAACAGTTGCCTCAGACACACCAGTACCACACGGCGTCCCACAAGGTTCGATACTGGGGCCGCTGCTATTTAATTTATACATGTCGGATATTGTACCAGGCAATAGGATCGAGACGAGTAGAATTCAAGGGCTATATAAATCGCAGTACGCCGACGACCTTTGTCTGCTAAACCCGTCGAAAACACCTGATCTTGCGACGGCGAGGACGGAATGGGCCGCAGAATGCATACTTGACTACTACGAGAAGTGGGGCCTGCGCTGTAACGTAGATAAGACTGACTGTGTCATGTTCACAATGAAGCGGAAAAAAACACCAGCCAATCCGCGAGGATATCGGCCACACGTGCGATTGAGAGACCAGACTGTTGAGTACAAGAAGAGTGTGCGATACCTCGGCGTCCATCTCGACACAAGGCTATCCGTGAACGTACACGCTGAGTATACGGCTAAGAAGGCAAAACAAATAAGGAGTATGCTGAACCCTATCATCGGCTGGAGATCGAGAGATGACCTGGGTGTTAAACTACTCGTAATCAAGACCTGCATAGCACCTATTCTAGATTATGGGATAGTGCAGCTGCTGCCGAGAGTAAGCAGGACAAATCTTAATAAACTGGAAGCGACGTTGAGAACAGCCTACAAAAACGCGGCCCAGATGCCCCGCTGTCTCGACAGCAAGATCGTCTGGGAAATGCTGAACGAGGATCCGTGGCACGTCCGTGTCTCAGATCTTCACAATGAGCTTCTCGCCAAGGCCCGTTGTGCTGAAATTAAGGGTCTCGCCGACGCCGGCGCCGGTACTACCTACACACGACACAACCAGCACAACCCACTGCTGCCTACGAGCAGACTTCGGGGAGTAGTCGTACCGCAGATCGCCAGAGCCGAGAGGTTGAAACCGATTGATAAGCGACCGCTACCCCCGCGCGACTGGTACCTATAATTTAATCAAGTACAGACGCACAATGTTCTGGAAATATAATTGAAATTTAAATTACTAACGCCAAACAGATCCCGCACAGGACAGAATTTGTAAGAACACACCTCCGCTAGGGAGACATAAGATTGTACAACTAAATGAAAAACAATAAATATCTTTCTATTCTATTATTCTTATTATTGTCAAACTAAGGCCACTACTAAACAATTAAATCCTAAAAATATTTAATATGGTCGCCCTGTGGATATACACCTTATAACTATACACTCTAAATCAATTAGAGAATGCCACCATAAAGCACAATAAAAAATAACACCCAAATGTATTATAAAAAAAAAACTATTTTTAATATAATGTAGGTAGCCGTGAACCTTCTAGAAGTGGCCTTTCCGATATGACCTGCACTTCTACTGAGGTCAGCAAAATCAGCTTAATACCCCTTAAATAGCCCGATAGACCGACCGAATGACTGTTCCTTATGCACACCACAGTAGTTTCCGACTACAAATTTATAATAATCGTTAACTAAATCGTTTATTATACGTTCACTAACCAAAAATGAACCAAAATTGTGGTATACCGACCACAAAAGACTCACTCACAACAAAGATTGCCGACCAATCTGAGGTACCCTCCCCCAACTACAACACGGCAAAAAAAAAAACCCTACAACCGTCCGTCAATCGATTTCCTACTAGGAAACCGCGCCTCTGCTACCAAAATGTTAAATCCACGCCTCAACCGAAAGGGGTGGGATCTGTGAAGGGTTGTTTTACAGTGGAATGTCACGAAGTAGTACTGACCTTGACGCCGTGGACTGGTATACGAAAATTCAGATTCGAGGCAGGAGTACGGGATGAGGAACACAAGGGTGGGGGGTGTTGGGAGTCGAATCTTACTCGTGTCGTAGCCCGCTGCTGGTGCTGTCGTGATGCTGCCGACTACAAGGGTCGCTATCCGAACGCGACGAATTGATGACCGAACCACTTCAACCTTTCACAGCACGAAGCACTCACTACGATGACGTGAAATCAACTTATCTCTTGCCGATTATTACGAGATTATTATAAATAACATTTAGCCAAGGCCCCGATGCCTGACGCCGACAATTTTTCCATGTGCAAAGTGACATTAGCTAATTTTTTTTTCTATGCAAGTGACAGCTAGCTACTGATGTCCCGATCACTCGCGGTCGATCCGCCCAACAAAAACCGAGGTGCGTTCCGAAGCATAAATATTAACACGGTTTATTACCCCATCAGAACGTTCCTTGGCCCTTTCTATAGCGCCCTGGACCTGGAATAGCGTAGTGGCATTCGTTGACAGCTGTGCCACTGCCACCTTGTATGGGAAAAGAGGTGACTCACCCGTGAACGGCACCCTGAACTTGTACCCCAGCACCCTCGAGCCCGACGAGCCGGCGTCGATGACGACGGCGTAGTGGTAGGCGTTCTGGTAGCCCAGGCTCTTGGCCAGGCCGTCGATGAAGCGGCTCTGGCCCGCGAACAGACCTGGAATAAGAATAACCACAAGCATTTGAAGACATGTGGTGCTGCGGTCGAGGCTTGCTTCCCGGGCGGGAGGTCCTGGAATGCCGTCTGGGGGGAAACGAAAAAAACTAAAACCCCAGGTCTGGGGTGTTTAAATGTTTTCGACGTCGCTGTTCGTCACAGGGTATCCTAACGAGGGGGGAGAAGCAACATATTTGTCCTCAGTTTTTTTTTGTCCTTGAGTTTTCTTCTGCGATGTTATGTACGGAACCCTTCGTGCGCGAGTCCGACCCGCACTTGCCGCCGACACCGCATCTAAACTAAATACACATGCCAAGTTTCATGATAAGATTTTTGAAACAATGACTCAACGAATCTCCGTAATTTTTATTAGTGTGACACAACTTTATTGCAAATTTATGCAATTTGAGATTGTGATTAATGTGATTTCTTTCATCAAAGAAAGAAACGCACACGTCATATCATAGCGCTTTCAATAGCACACGTAAGGCGTCCTATCATACCCTCCCTACGAAATGAAAATTGAAGATGAAATGGCAAAGTGTGCCCAAAGCCACTTGTTCCATTCAAGCACCACAAAGTTAGCCGCAACACCACGGGCACAAATAGCCAAAATAATAGCCGACCTCCGATAGGCACAAAACGAAGAAGAAACAAACCCTACCTACCAGCAGCGAGGCAGACACACCATTGGACTCGGAGTGACGAAGTCATCCTAGACACTTTGTCTAGTTTAATGATAAAATTTCATTAAAACAATCCCCACAAATGAAACAAAGACCTCACTCCGCGGACGTGCCGTGAAGAAATGATAACAAAACCGTGTAAATATGCATGACATTGACCTGCGTTTACTTTTTCTTTTTTTTTTTGTATTTTATGGCCTGGTTGCAAAGACCTTTGGGACCTGCGTTTACTAAACGGTGCACAGTGTTTCGTCTAGTACAAGCTAGCGGGACAAAAGTCATGACGGAATTTCCAAGAAATTACTTTCTAATTACGTATGCAACCCACGGATTCCAAGAATTCATTTGAATGTGACCAACGGAAATTTCTGTCTATACAGTTAAATTTATTAAAATATATAGAACAATTCCGTGTTTTGAGTTTTGGATATCTTAAAAATTGACGGAGTTATTAAGGCTCAAAGTTTGACTCCCGCGAAACGATTTTGTCAACTGAGCGTAGCATGTAGGATCCGCGATGACGTCACTTTGCCCGTCGGGCAGCGTTGCCAGATATATCGCTTTTCCGCTTTTTACCCCGCCTTTTTAACACTGGATCCGCCTTCTGCTTTTTAACAACGCGTATCCGCTTTTTTAGAATCTGCTAGAACAACCTATTTTTTCTCACTCAAACATTGCGGTCACACTTCGCGTCGAGGAGGATTAATCAGCCAACCAGAATCACAAACCCTTCTTCAACTTGCTTAGAAGCTGCGTTCAGTTTGAGCGTTTTTTCAGCAAAGAGTTTCGTTCAACTGAGGGTCTTCCATAGGCCAGAACGACACCGGCACTGGCACCGGGTAGGAAAGTGAGTGACTGAGCACTGGTGCAGGTGCCGATGCCGTGCCGGCGAGGCGCATAGAAAAACGGCCATCGTCAGGTGACTATACGTACGACGTCCGCTCGCATATCATGCCATCTCTTTTGCATGCGTTGAAATTTTTTATGTTATCCTGCTGTCATGACAAATACTGCGCGATAACGGTAGATGAAAAATTCTCAAAAATAAAAATTATAAAGGTAGTATTTAATCGCACATCAAATATGTCCTGTTTGCACAGCAAAAATGTTCAAGAACAGCAAAAGTGCACAAAAATTTTATGTTTATTTTAAGCTTCGCTTCTCTCAGCCCCTTTACCTACCCTGACCCACCACTTCGCCATGATATTTGATGTGAAAATCAGTATTTTTGATGTGCGGTTTAATATTCCCCTAATATAAAAACAGAAAAGCGAAATCGTTTAAGACGCCATCTGTAAATGGACTTCTTTTAGCAGATCAAGCTGTTATAAAAAATGAGGGCTGCTGCAAATATTTCAAAATTTCAAAATTAAAAAAGACGTGACATGTATGTAGAGATGAATGAATGAATATATGAAGCTATAACATCGTTTATATTCACTCAATCTGGCCAAGTTATTTTCTAGCAACTGTAATGATACTTTCTTGGAGACTTTATTAAATGAAGATTTACTGCCATATTCAATTTTTATCTAATAACAATAACTAAAGTTTTTATTCTTTAAATTGAAATTTTCCCAAGTCCTTGTATGAATGAGCAATTGAAAACATCAATAATCGTATGAATTGAGATAGAAAAATGAATGTAAAAGTTAAAACTTAAAAATCCGCTTTTTTGTTGAAAATCCGCGATTTTGAAGCATCACTACCGCATTTTCAACTTTCTCGTCTGGCAACACTGCCGTCGGGTGATCGGATCAGCGTTGCCAAACGTACGGCAATTGCCGTATCGTACGGAAATTCTGTCTAAAAAAGACGATTTGCACGGTGCACGGCAAGGCATTTACTACCGTGCGTAATAATACGGCAATTCGGCGATCGCACCCAAAATGTAAAACATTGACCAATCAGAACCCAAAACGACGATCATGAGATCTCTTTTGCACGCGTTGAATTTGTATTTAGTATCAGTAATGAGCGGGCGTCGACGGCTGTATATCCAGTAGCACAGCACAGTATTTTTCAAGCAACCTATAGGATAGACATCTTGTGCTTCACGTCAGTGGAGTTAGTTTGTTTTGTTAACGTTTTTTTCTTCGTGATTATAAAGTCAAAGAAAGGATGTCCTCAACCTCAGAGGAAGATGCTTGGCCTTTTACCCCCATAAAGCAAGAAAGGCAAAGGCCCAATACTATAGTCACCAGTGGGAGTGGCAAATAAAACATATAAGTTATAGAAAGCTTTATTTTTTATTAAATTTTATCAATAGAGAAGCCTTAGTCCCGAAATATATATATATATATTGTGAGACCTAAAAACATAGAAGGCCTCTCTTTTGCACATTTTATTTTATTTAGTATTGTTTTTTTTTAACGTAAGGTGAAACTGAATGTGTTTTAAAGCACCCATCAGCAGAAGTGACGTCACTGAATTTAATTGTCAAAATCATGACACCTGTAAGTATGTACGGCAATTTTGGGGCAAATCCGGCAATCCGGCTGTTTTGACCAACGGCAACACTGGATCGGATCGGTCGGACTCATTCGGCTCAAGCGCGCCATGCTGTAAAGAATCCCCACAATACTCACGAATAAACACTAAAATGATCAAGAAATACTGCATTGTGCCCATTTGCAGTAACTTGAGTGTGAAAACACCAAATAAGTATTTTTTTGTGTGCCATTAAGCCCAAAAATTAGAAAAAAGTGGGTGAACGCCTAGAAGAGCAGATCTTATTGAAAATAAAAGTAGGTGGTGCTTACTGTTCTGCCCCCGATCTTTAAAAAGACGCATCTACTATAAAGTAAAAACTGAGAAAATCAGGTTTGAATAAAAAAAACTGGAAAATGGATGCTGTGAACAAATTTGAAAATTTGTCGTATTTGTGAAAGTGGATATTGGCTTATCATATTTTGTTCTTTCATTTCAATGTGTAAAAAAATTCATAGTTATTTTATTTATTTTTTTAATCATCAAAAAAATGTTTTTTCTAAGCAATTTAAAAATAAATAAATATATTATCTAAGTAAAAAAGACGCAAGCAGCCATATACGACTCTTTTACGAAGGATAAAAACATAAGACCTTTTTAACTATTTTCTTTGTGTGTCATGTCATTATCTTAATTTCCTACATTAAAGAGGCGCATTTACACATTTACGTCTTTTTTACTTATGATGAGACGAAGGTTTAACACCTAAAATGTTCCTAAGTGGTTATCTGCCATATAGAAAGTAAGTTTCACTTCCTGAAAACATCATTTTTTTCACCGTGAAAGAAGCAAAGTCAAACATTGGTTAAATAAATCAGCATTTATTGCAAACAAAAAACCATATCTTGCATGGCTTACAAATAAAAAGGAATTGTATTTCTGAAAACTAAAACTAATCGCAAATAAAAGTCATCAAACTCTTGTCTCACAATAAAATAAAGACACTTGAGGCAGTCTTAAAGGTTACAATAACATCAATAATCACATCAAAAATATACTTAAGTACCAAAAAAATCAACATTTTTATTCAAAGAAGATATAGGTAACTGCAATCAGCATAAAATTATTACTTATACCTTACCACAAAATAAAGACACTTGAGGCAGCGTTGAAGGTTACAATAATATCAATAATCAATTCACATCAAAAAATATACTTAAGTACCAAAACAATCAACATTTTTATTCAAAGAAGATATAGGTAACTGCAATCAGCATAAAATTATTACTTATACCTTACAACAAAATAAAGACACTTGAGGCAGCGTTGAAGGTTACAATAACATCAATAATCAATTCACATCAAAAAATATACTTAAATACGAAAACAATCAACATTTTTATTTAAAGAAGATATAGGTAACTGCAATCAGCATAAAATTATTACTTATGCCTCATTTACACTCAGCCCTGTTTGGCAGGGTAGTGTGGGCAGGGAAAGTATTGTTGTTTCGTTCTTTCAACATCAGAAATAATGAGACAACAATACATTCCCTGCCCACTTCTGCCAAACAGGGCTGAGTGTAAATGAGGTATTATACCTACAATACTTGTTCCCTGGTTTTTAGTCATGTAATGACCTCACAACTTAACTATATATGTATATATATATATATATATATATATATATATATATATATATATATAATCAGACTTTTTGTCACTTACAAGATACGTTAGCTTAATTTGTAATTTTAAACAGGCGTATAAAGTTCTATCAAAAGGTAAAACATAGCAAACAATTTGGTACAGGTTTCAATATAAACTTAACTAATTAGAGATCTATTTCACTTATAAATGAGATCATAAATTGGCACATAAATTAAGTCGTAGGCGTCGTTCACATCAACACTTACTATTATTCATCCTCGGTTGTCAAATTGACAGCATCATCGTTGATTTCTAAAGTTTGCCAAAAGGCTCTTCTATTTTCCGGCATAAGAGGGCACAATTTTTGGATGATCTCATCTTTTCGTTCCTGTTTTATTCCTCGGTGCTGCCTTCCTTCCTGCCTGCCTTCACAGGTGTCGGTAAACCCAATTTAATATTTTTCGCTCGCAAAAAATCCAGTCGTATTTCTTCATCATCAAAGTCCGTTTTATACGACAAAGTGTTTTTTTGTCCTCGACGGAAAATTACTTCGCACATGTTACTCAGGTAGGCACGAACTCCGGTTGCATTGCTTAATTTGTATGTTGATGAGCAGTCTTCAAATTTATAAAAATCGTTTATTTGCATCGATTTTACGACGACTCTCCGGCGTGTATCTGCAACTGCATTCTGGAAGTCTCCAAAATCGTACAATCTCTTTTTTCTTTTCATGGATAGTTCCACTTGATGATGAAACTCATCTGCTGACATAAATGTATGTCCCACATCGAAGTATCTCAAAGTAATAGTTTCCGCGTTGACTGCAGTTGAATTGATCAGGGACAGCAAATATGAGAACAGCGACCAATTATTGTTCTGTGCAGCGCAGTTGTCTAGCCACAAAGTAATATGCTTTACGTCGTGATGGTATAAGAAGAAAGCTTGAAAACAACTTAAAATATCGTCTTTCTTTCGACCTTCGATGGCTTCGTGCCAAATGCATGCAAAAGTGTCATTTAAACCAACAGCTTTCTTATCGCCAAGAGGTACAAAACTTTCGTTAAAAACCACCAATCTTGGGCAAAACAAAACGGTTTTAAAAGTATCGATTCGCGGTAGCATGATGAGCTTCTCAAGATCAACTGAGTAGTAGATTGCTTCTTTATTAGGATCTTGGTTAGCCATTTGTAGATTTTTATCTTCATCATACTGTTTTCTTGCTCTAGTATAGCGTTGATGATGTTTCTCGAAATTCATGCATTCAGCACAACCACGGTGGCGAATTTGTGAGTGATTGGGGTTATGAATTTTGTATTTTTCGCACGTTTCGCACTCCTCGTTTCCTAATTTGGCGAACGATATGTTCTCTGATTTATCAACTCTTCTGTAGTGCTCATAGGAAACTTGACAATCTTGAGGAGAATCTTCTGTATTGTTGTATTTTTCACAAAAATCTCTATGCATGTCATGCACATTTATATCAGATGGTAAATATTTTTTATTTGGGGCGTGCTCCCTCCTGTAGTGTGAAATTGAAGGATTGTACGATTTTATATGGTCAACTATATCAGTGTTATCAATTTTTCTAGGATTAGGTGCTTTCCCCCTTTTTTCTTGAACTGGTTCTCTAATGTCTGTTTGTTTTAGCGCATTCCTTAACCCCTCGCACCCCCAGCCACTTGGCGCCGACACAGCTCGTCCCCCAGGCACACTTAAGCCCGCGCGGCGCGCGACACTTGACTGACGTATCAAGTGATTATGTTGAAATGGTAACTCTTAGAACTATGAGAGTGCTAAATATGAGTAGCTAATGAAACCCTCTCTTAGTCAATGCAAAACTAATGTCACAGTGACCTTCCTTTATTATTGTACCGACATGAGAATCACAGACATCTATGAAAATGGTCCTTCTCGACACAAATCTAGCAGACATGAGAAAAACATCAACAACATATACATGTTATTTGATACCTACGTAATCTAAATAACATTACCCTTTCAAAACAATAAAAACATTAGTGTGTTCTTATATAAACTGTTCAATATTTCAGCGTTTGAAATTTTCCAAAAATACGGAAATCGAAAAAGTGTTTTTTTTTAGGCACGTTTGGAATATTTTTTTCTATGAATGACCATAGACAATTGTATCGGATTATAGACTTTGTCTTATTGAGCGTCTGGAAAATCTTTAACAGTACCAACATGACAAAAATTGGCCAAAATATACCGGTTTAAAAAAGCGCGGGAGCGAGAGCGTCATATGACGCTTGGGGGACGGAAGGTACTCGAGGCGAGCGTCATATGAGGCTTGGGGGATTATTTATTGAACATTTATGGCATAAGAAAAATAGACAAATCTTCAAAAATACGTCTTTTTATTTTAGTTCCAGTAAAATGCGACCCTTTGTCTTAGTTTATCGCGGATAAACTTAGTAAATGCGCCCTATTTGCTTGTGCTAAATCCTAAAGAAAAAAAGATATAAAAAATGGATAAGACAGTCAGATGCGCCTTTTATTCTTGATTCTAACCATATATATATCTCATTTTTCGAAAAAATGTTAGATGCGTCCTTTTTACGATCGGGGGCAGTGTTGTGAAGATCATTTTGACGCATCTAAGTTTTATCCCATTTTTAGGTGTTTTACTTATCTACGTCTTTTAATTCGTTGTTAGAAGATAAATTTGTATCAATCGGGGATATCGTAAGCCATAAAGGTCATTTACCCACTGTCAAGTGTCCTAAAGAATCAAATGACCGAATACTTACCTAGTCTTCAGTATGAACTCTGCTCTTTAAATAAATGTCACCTTACGTCTGCTCGCTTCTTCACTGTTCATTGTTTCACTGATAACAAACAGAGTGTATAAACAGTCTGTTTGTTAAAGCTTTCCTCGACATCAAAAATGTTTTCGTCCGAAAAAAGGATTTCGCGGTATTTTTTCCCCTCGTATCGCTTTACCAAGACTCGAGCCTTATTTTCTTCAGTCGTGAGTAAAGCAAATGTGCAGTTATTTTTCCGGCAAACTCATAGTCCAAGGTTTCAATTTCATTCAATACCCTTTTAACTGTAGTTCTACTGAACCTCACCTGAAGAGCCAAAAGTTTTTGCTTCCGAACGGTATTTCTTGGTATTCGCGCCTTCACTGCTTTGATCACTGTTGGAGTCCGAACAGTACGACGACGGCTTCCCTCCTTATCTTTTAATCTCGAATCTTCACTGAATCGTTTGATAGTACGATAAACGAACCACAATGTTATTTTCAATTTTTTCCGCAGTTTGATAATCTCAGTTGCGCGTGACAGCAGCGATGCAATGCAATTACCGCGACTCTATCGTCTTTTCGCGTCCACTCCATTTTTGAAAATAATGAAAATTACAGAAAATAATATTTTAAGAAACGAAATTCATAGGTTATTTCGAACGCCCATATTTTTTTGGTTCGCGTTCTAAATTCGAATATTGAGGTATGTGACAAAACGTATGGCGCGATCCATGGTCAAAAGTTGTAATAATAATTGGATGGAAGAAAACCAAAGACTGTATAGACTAAAATGTTTACCTAAAGGAAGAATCCCAAAAAGGAAAAGGATTTACTTTATCGCAGTAGTAGGGATAATTTAGCAACACTGGTATATTGTAGGTGTGGTGACTGGTCACTGTAAACTAAATACATACACCTCTCATTACTAAAGTTTGTGCCAAACCTCATTTGTCCTCATTGTGGCCTGAAAGAAATTAGCCAGCACTTGCGTAATACAAGGCGTAGTGTATTCAACAAACATCAGTAAGAAAGAGTACACTAGGGTTGGATAGTATTAAAGAAGGTGACATGTTAATCTTAAAGTTTTGTTTAGCGGCGTACTAGCCAACAGTAACCAGTGCCCAAACACTGGGAATTGGGTGAAATAGTCACAATAGAGGCAGATCACCCGCCTTGTCTTCAGCGGGCGTCTCTACTCATCATCTACAGTCTTCACAAAATTAAAGGCCCGGTGACAGCGTCCGTGTCACTGACGTTGAATTTAGTTTCGGCCACCGGGCCTTTTATTTTGTGCACTCTAGGTAATCTATCTATAAAAAATTGGGCCACTGAGGTAGAAGAAGATAAACTCAGACATAGCTAGGTGTTCAATGAATGCCAAGCACATGCTTTTTGAGAAACTAGGTAGATATTTGATACCTGTAATAAAAAAGGCAATGTAGCCCGTGAAAAATTCGCTGTTTCCGCCAATATTTTCACAATTTTATGGCAGATCGTAAATCACATACATCGCAAGTCACAACCTGGGAAGGAAATAGTGCCAGTTTGTACCACTGTTAGCTTCCCACTTTGTCACAACATTGATCATAGATTGTCTTAAGCTATAAACAAATTGTATGGTCGATATCAAAATGGTTTATTTAAATATTTATACTTAGAGTCAATAGTAGAAAAGCAACAGTAATTTTGAATTCGTAACAATTGTAAACGAATGGTAACTCCTTATCATATCAAACAACGATTGAGTTATTTTAGCTAGCTAGCTAGCTAACAGCATCTGTTTGTTCATATTGAAAAAAGACCACAAATAATAGTTTGTGTTAAAGGGACTTTTCATCTACCGTTTAAACAAAGTTTTATTTTGATTGATGATCTAGATAATCTATTATTAATTATTTTATTATTTTGAATTACGTTATTTTTCAAGAAATAATTAATTATATTTTCATTCCGCACCCGCACTGAGCCAGCGTGGTGGAATACGGCTTAATCTTACTCGTATCCGCGTAAAGGCCTGTGCCCCGCGATGGGGACATAAATGGCCTACATTTATTTATTTATCGGCGCGCGCAACTCTTTACTAAGGCCCGGGGCGAGGTTCAGTCTGCACGAGAGCTTCATCATCGCCGGGGCGGGGGAAGAAGGCCCTCGATACTTGCGAGTCGGAAACTTGTCACTATGAACCGTTCGCGTGCTGATGAATGTGAATACTCTATATCCTGTAGCGATAGTTACAATACCATAAAATAATATGTATTTGGTGCACTATAATATCCATCCATATTATTTTCAGATATTTATGTTTTTGTTTTGTGGAAAATAAATGCCTTTTTAGGGTTTCGTACCCGAAGGGTGCCAAACGGGGCCCTATTACTAAGCCTCCGCTGTCCGCCTGTCTGTCTGTCCGTTACCGGGCTCTATCTGAGGAACCGTAATAGGTAGATGGTTCAAATTTTCACAGAATGTGTAGTTCTGTTGCCTCTGCAGCAACAAATGAACTGCAATGATTTTAGGAGAACATGAACTGAACATATCCCGCCATATTAATTATGTTATACAGTAGGTATTTTTTATGAATTATTATCAGTCTTCAAGGTTTACATCAGTCAACCATAAACGTGTATAAACTCATTTATGTTAAAGAAATTGGCTAGAAATAAATATGATAAGGATTTATTTATCTACATTTGAAATTGTTACGAATTCCAAATAACAGTTCCTTTCTTCTATTTCTGACTTTCAGTTTATAAATATTAAAATAAACAATTTTGATTTTGACGATCCTATTTTTATAGTTACCTACCTACTTAAGACAATCCATGATCAATGGTGAAACAAAGTGGGAAGGTAATAGTGCCAGTTTGTAAGTGTTACAAACTGCCACTATTACCTTCCCAGTTTGTAACACTGTTACTCAAGGGTGTTACTACAAAATGGGAATAACATTCTATTTTCATTCCCAGTTGGTAACAGTGTTACAAACTGGGAATACATATTTCAGTCTGGGCTTATGCTGGGACGCAGGACACGCAGAAATGTTTTCCCAGGCTCAGTTTCGTGCGTATTTGTCATGGCGGACGCGGGGCCCAATACTGACAGTATATATACACGCAAGCGGGTCATTCCCATTGTAAATCCCGCGAGCGAAATGCAACCCGCATAACACAGAAAACACTGAAAGAAACTTGGCGCGGCCTGTACCTAAACTATTGATATCTATTTTTTGGCTACTACCATTTGAGCCTTTTTGGCTACTACCATTTGAGCCTTTCTGGCTACTACCATTTGAGCCTTTCTGGCAACTACCATTTGAGGCCTTTTGGCTACTACCATTTGAGGCCTTTTGGCTACTACCATTTGAGCCTTTTTGGCTACTACCATTTGAGGCCTTTTGGCTACTACCATTTGAGCCTTTTTGGCTACTACCATTTGAGCCTTTTGGCTACTACCATTTGAGGCCTTTTGGCTACTACCATTTGAGCCTTTTTGGCTACTACCATTTGAGGCCTTTTGGCTACTACCATTTGAGCCTTTTTGGCTACTACCATTTGAGGCCTTTTGGCTACTACCATTTGAGCCTTTTTGGCTACTACCATTTGAGGCCTTTTGGCTACTACCATTTGAGGCCTTTTGGCTACTACCATTTGAGGCCTTTTGGCTACGACCATTTGAGGCTTTTTGGCTACTACCATTTGAGCCTTTTGGTTACTACCATTTGAGCCTTTTTGGCTACTACCATTTGAGCCCCCTGTAATGCAAAGTATCATAATATTATAGGAGAATTTTCGCTGCTTTCTGCATCTGCCGCTCGACAAACGAAACGGTGTCGCACTCTGCCATACATTTTATGTATCATAGGTTATTTCAAATATTTTTTTTTACATACAAAACTTTAGTGCCGCATCTGTATTACTCCACCTGTATATGCATTGAGATAAATAGCAATAAATAGCTTTTTTATATTAAAAGTAAATACTTTGCACAACTGTGTTAACTCTGACGACCCGAATGGCCGAGTCGGCAGTGACCCTGCCTACGAAGCCAAGGGTCCCAGGTTCGAGTCCCGGTGGGGGAAAATATTTGTTTGATGAGAATGGATGTTTGTAACCTAGTCATGGTTGTTTATCTATCTAAGTATAATACACTGGTCAGCAAATAAACCGAGCCACCCGCTACCTAGGAACTCTGATTCGATTTTCTCAAAAAGTATAAAACTTACAACTATCAAAGTTATACCTACAAAAAGTGCGTTTCATGGTGATTAAAATGACTACAAATTAATTCGAAAGTACCGTCAACTCACATTGTAATCAAGCAACAAACACAATGCTAACGATTTGCTCTGTTTTCACCAGAGTTTGAAATTAGCGTTCTTTTTCTCTACAATGAGGGTAGTCGGATATTTCTTATCATTTCTTTAGTTTTTGCCCATCGTTTGCTCAGACGCGTGTGTTTTTGCTACTTTTTTCGATTAATAATGGATACAACACCTCAGGAAGCAGCTCAAGCTGTAGCATTACTTCAAGCAGGCATTGCGCAACGTGAAGTCGCTCGAAGGCTTCGAATCAGCAGATCTTCGGTGCAACGAGTTTACAGACGATACCTAGAGACTGGAGCATTCGATCGCCGTCCAGGTACGGGCAGACCTAGGGCTACATCAGCAGCAGATGATCGTTATATCCACCTTACTGTTCTGCGAAATCGCCACCTCAACGCAATTCAAGTCCAACAAAGTCTGTGTGACGAACGCCAAGTGGTCATAAGTTCAGATACCGTCAGAAGGAGACTTGCTGAACGGAACCTGACCCCAAAAAGAGCTGCAACAGGCCCAGCATTAACGGTAGCACACCGTCGAGCACGACTTGAATTTGCTCGAGAGCATAGGGATTGGACATTAGAGCAGTGGAGTAATGTACTCTTCACTGATGAGACCAGGGTGAGTCTACATGGAAGTGATCGACGTCAGAGAGTATATCGTCGCCCTGGAGAACGTTATTCTCAGTGTTGCATCGAGGAAACTGTTGCTTATGGAGGAGGATCTGTAATGGTCTGGGGCGGCATCTCGTTAACAGCACATACGGCGTTAGTTTTCATCGAACCGACGGGCCGTACACGTGGACTGACTTCTCATCGCTACATTACTGAAATCCTCGCAGACCATGTGGTACCTTACGCAGGATATATCGGACAGGATATGCAATTGATGCATGATAATGCACGGCCTCATGTTGCTCATGTGGTGACCCAGTATCTACGCGACGTCAGCATTCGTACGATGGACTGGCCAGCTCGAAGCCCGGACTTGAATCCGATAGAACACTTATGGGATGAGCTGAAACGTCGGGTTCGAGCCCGGGTACCTGCTCCAACAAGGCTTCCAGAGCTGCGAATCGCAATTGAAGAGGAGTGGAATACAATTCCTCAAGATTTTATCGTCAGGCTCGTAAGGTCGATGAATACAAGGATGCTGGCAGTTATCCGAGCAAGGGGAGGGAATACGGAATATTGATCAAAAACTTTTTTTTGATTTTATCTTTGTTTTTGGCTTTAATTTTTTTTTCACTTTATCATTACTAACGATTGTCACGACTGGAAAACGACTCTTCTTTGTAAAATCCTTAATAAACACTGAAATATTGATTAAACCCAATGAGTTTCCTTTCATTTTAATCACCATGAAACGCACTTTCTGTAGGTACAACTTTGATAATTGTAGGTTTTTTAGTTTTTGAGAAAATCGAATTAGAGTGCCTAGGTAGCGGGTGGCTCGGTTTATTTGCTGTCCAGTGTATTTATCTATATAAGTATGTGTATCGTTGTCTAGTACCCAAGATACAGGGAATCCTAGTTTGGGGCTAGATCAATGTGTGTAAATAGTGTCCAGGGTATTATCTATTATCTACCTGCATTTATGTAATGAGATATGTAAATACCAATAAGTTACTTATTTATCTTATCTAGATGTAGGTAATTCGTTTTTATATTACCTACCTACCTATTACGTTTTGGATACAATATTTTTTTATGGGAAAAGTTTAAATCCTAGAGAAGAAGTGTCCATTCGCAGCTACCTTTAATTATGTCACGGCAATTGTGTCACGAATGCTGTAGAAGTAATCTGAAGGAGCAAGTGAGATAGAACTATCTTCTGCCTCGCTTGCTCCTTAATATTTCTTCTATGTGTGCAAAACTTGTCTTATATACTATCTACTATCCAATCTGTCGATCTGTGGAAGTATCCGTAGTGACACAAAAAGTAGGCCTACCTATATGTACCATGTAATTTTGTATGGCTCTCTTTCAAGTAGGTACTGAAGTCGCAGTATTTTAGTATCTAACATGTATTTCCCATGTTCCTCAAATCCATTGTTTCAAGAAGATAAAAATGCCATATACCAGTTCCCGAAATCCTCCATGAAGTTTATTATTAATTAAAAATAGTCCCGTTTGCCTCCACGGCAGCAAGGGGTTACTACACTACAGTAGGGGTAGTTATAATAAAATTGCTACTATATTAGTTTGAGGCCGAAAATAATCTTTCACGCTAAATTAATAGATAAAAGTTGTTAAAAATGGGTAGGATTTAATTGAACATCAAAAAGTCTAAGCTAACTAAGGACTTATTAAACAGAATCAATTTGAAAATTATACTTATCATCAATAATCCATTCATGAACATAAATTGAAAATTTTATCCTGAATAATTAAATTTGATGCAAAAATTTATTACACTAGATGTTGGGTTTATTATTCCCTGCAAAAAATTAGGAGTAAAATTAGGTAGTTTAAAAAACTAAAAAACACTTGTATTTGTCTCGTTAAACAAATCAAATGAGTCCAAACTCGAGGGGTTTACTAGTAGCCATTGAAGAGTTCCACTATCCAGCTTCAGGTCCCATCATTAGATCAGCCCGACACCCTCACTAATCCATCAACTACTCACCGAGACGATTCTAAAGAGGCCAAACTAGGTAGGATTTCATTATTTTATTACAGAATTCTACTGTGACCACCATTAGGCTTCATCATCAGATCAGCTCGAGAATTCGTAAGTATACATAATTATTGCAATTTTTAGCATAATCGCAAACCGCTCAAATTTATCTTGCAAAGATTTGTTTAGTTAATTCCTTACACATTAACCTAATAAAAGCATGTTAAAAACAAAAGAAGTTTCAACAATTGGTTTATTTTTTACTCCCGACGACAAATAGGAGTGTAATAATTGTGTAAAAATTAAAGCTTCCCTAATAAAATAAAAATAACTTTGACAGAGTGTCTGTCTGTCTGTGGCACTCTAGAGCTCAAACGGGTGGACGGATTTTAATGCAGTTTTTTGTAAATGATAGTTAACTTCCCTGCGATGGTTCTTAGCTATGATTTATCAAATCAGTTCAGTAGTTCGAAACTTATTAGCTTAACAGCTTAACAAGGATACAAGTCAGCCAAATTTTAGACTTTTTAACTCCAGAAGACGAAAAATATGAGTGTTGTTATAGGTTTGAGGCGTCTATCTGTCTGTTTGTATGTGTGTGGGAGGGTGTTTGTGTATGAGGGTATGTCTGTGTGTGTGTGTCTATCTGTGGCACTCAGCGCTCAAACGGGTGGATGAATATTGGTGATATGGTAGAAGTCAGTCGACGAAAAAAAGGGTTGTTATAAGTTTGCAGTTTATATCTGTGTGTGTGTGTGAGAATGTGTCTCCTTGTGTGTGTCTGTATGTGGCTCTCTAGCCCTGAAATGGGTGGACGGATATTGGTGATGTGGTACAAGTCAGAGACGACGAAAAAGAGGGGTCTGTGGCATAGACACTAAAACGGGTGGACAGATTTTGGTGATGCTGAACACAAGTCAGAAAGAATGTATTACTGAGACACAGATTGACTTCCACATTTTTAACCCGCAATGACCAGGTGAGGTGTTATTAAAGTTTGAAGCCTCTGTAGGTCTGTGTGTCTGTATATCTGTTCGTGGGACCCTAGCGGTCAAACAGGTGGTAGTATTTTGATGCGGTTTTCAGTAAACAATGGTAGTCGACTTCCCTGTGAAAATCTTAGATGTTTTATTAAAATAGGTTCAGTAGTTAGAAAGTTCTCAGCTTAATACGGAATAGTGATCTAACTTGGACTGATTTTAATGCAAATTTCATACAGCAATGGTTCGACGATATATTTTATTAAAATCAGTTCAGAAGTTCAAAAGTTATTATCCTAAATAGGAATCAAGTTAACCAAATTTCGGGGGGTGTTTTAAATTTTTAATTTATAGTTATTTGTAATCAAATTAGTAAAATCAGTCTTTACTACTTATACCTATACAAGCATAAATCAGTCTCTGGATTTAGAAATCAACCTAAAATTTTAATTATATTTTAATAAATAAACATAATCCATGCAAGGTGGCAGAGGTACAATTGTGCCCACATTTAGCTTATAATTTAATACTCCATTTTGCATGACAGGGGATAGCCCATCGCCGCAGCTAAGAATACAACTTACCCGTAAAATATGTGACACATAGTACCACAAATACAAGGAATATAAATATCTTCCTCAACCGACGCGGCTGCTTTAGAGATCTAGTCCTTATGTTGATATGTGGTGCTGAGGTATCATCTTTCAACTAAAACAGAAAAAAATTGTATCATAAAAAAAATTGTAAAAAAAGCTGGAGGTTTCTAGTCGCCTCTTTGCCTCCAGCATCTAAAACATTGAGGTGACGGAATTCAAATTGAGTTCACCTTATACATGTGTTAGTTTAAGATTTGACATTCTCCAAATGTTACCTATGTGTTTCTTATGGAAATAAACTCTTTTTGAATTTTGATGTTGTTCTAATCCAAAATTGTCTTTGTAAACCACTTGAATCAAAAAGTGAACATTCGTCTCACCCCACCCGAGAAAAAGAAACAGAGGCCAAGTAGTAAATTGGTATACTATCGTATAGCAAGAATCTAAACAAGGCCATTGTGTCTTAGAACAGACAGATAGGTTTTGTTTAGATTCACCATAAGTAAGATAAGTCTTACCTCTAAATACCTGTATGTACTGAATTTTCCCATATCGGGCTAGTTTAAACATCACAACTGGTAAAATATATTAATACCAGTCACATTTCATTGCAACACAGGCAATTCATTACATTCGCTGAGCGAAAGGCAATTTTTTTCTATATTATTGTAAAAAAATATATATGGGGCACGCACGACCCTCTGCCTCATCGACTTTATTTTGACTGCTTTTTTTCATTCGGGCTCGGGAGGGCGGGCTGATCTGTCTGGCTGGAGGAATGCTACATGGTCCCTAGCACAAGTTTTCAATCGATCGATCGTGTTCGTAAGCCGGCGCGGCGCTAATCTCGTCTCTACTTCTTTCATTCATTTATTTGACTCATTCATAAGTGACATACTGGTTTGCGGGGCCGTAAAACATAATATTAAAAAAAACATACTGATTTGAATAATAAAAGCAATTTTTATTTTGAACGCAAGCAAGCAAACACAACACAGAGTGGACCAAACCAAAACCAATCACGCATCAAGTGACAAGACAAAAATATCAAAGGAAAAATAAAACCGGAATTAATCTTTAATCTTCTTGGGTAAGTGAACAAACGCAGGCTGATATTCACTTTAAAGTTATCCTAATCACTTTTTAACTTGTGGCAACTATGTTTTTTTAGGTTATAATAATTTTATTAACTTTCAGTTCTTTTTTACTCACCCTTCTTTGTCGTAGTTCAGCCATTAAAATCTCGGTTATTATTTATTCACTAAAAAATATGTTGGTATACCTTGGACTGCCGACTATTTTACATAATTAGTGCAATGTTCTTAAAACTGTCATCCGACTGCTATCGTACGAAGCAGGAAGTCAACTACTTAATAATACTTACATATATATGAAGCTACGATACGTGGTGGTTAATATAACATATAGCCGTCAAAAATAGCACGCTATTTACTTGTAACGAATAGCGCGTGCCGAATAGACCGTAACGAATAGTCGATAAGTCGAATCAGATAGAGCTATGATATAACGAAACGGAATGACGTTATGCGCACTGCTACTACTAGCTACTAGCTTCTGCGGACTTTATAGCATTACGTTAAAAATAGCATAGCGCATGATTGATTGTTAATTGATTAGTCGTCCCGTAGCTCGCAACCGCGCTGCATGTTTTGTGATTTCGCGCGCTTTCTCGTACTCGATCGAACGTAACGTAAACGTTGACTCTCGTGTAATCTTTGTATAATGTAAATATTTGTGTGATGAACGAACGATGTGTTTAGACAGTTACAGTTGTGTTGGTAAATAAATAGTACAGTAACCGATTATTTGTTTAAATTTAACACAAAACATTCAAAAAAAGTATGAAGGAAGGTTCGTTATATTATAGCAATCTAATTTAATGTTTTAATTATTTAGCAGACTATTGATCTAGCGCCAGATTGTAACATAGCGCTCGCTTACATTAAAACATTTGCAACGCCTTCGGCTTCGACGCGATCGTTATAACATAGCGTCTAAAATGGCATGCTATAAAAATATAGCATATTCCATGTAGCATGTTATCAAAATATAGCCGTTTTGACCACCACTATCGATATGTAGATGCTACGTATGTAGGTATATTGCACTATCATCGTCTATCATCATTGAACCTACCTATTTCAGAACTCGAGACGATAATATTATCATAATCATACCTACCTAATTATATAAATTATTAAGTATGTATGTTATGTATGCAACAATACCCGTAATATTACGAGTATTGTTTGTACAAATGTGCACTGATTGACTGACTCATTCATAAGATACGAAACAAAACTTAATAGGTACCCAAGGTAGCTCTATATTAGGTATCTCAAACGTACTCAGTGAGTTTGAAGTTGGTATAGGTAGGTAGGTACCTACTTCGTAAATAAATAAAATATTTTCCGAATTCTTAATTTTCCATGTGTGGAAATTTCCAAATTCTTAAACAGACACATTTATTTAATTATATTTTTCACCAATTCTTATTTATCCGAATTATTGATAGGTAATAGTATGCATTCTGATTTTTCCTGACATGTATGTGACAAGTACAGTCATAAACATATTCATAAACATATTCATGGTATTTATTGCACAGAAATCATAATGTCAAGTTAGCAAAACATTTTATGAGCAAAGGCGACCTTATCTCTAAAGAGAAAATTTGTGCTACAGGAGAGTCCTAATGCGCAATCAAACTACACTCGCGAGCAAAACTGGGATCACTTCATCGCGCGCTGCTCAAAACAAATCCCCACAACCACCATGCAATGAACCATGGATTGTTGTATATTATTTGAAATTTAATTTTGTTAGCTTTCAAATGATATCAAAAAGAGTTAATATTATTTTAATTTTCTACCAAAATTTAGGAAATTATTGCAATAGGTCGAATTTGTGGACGTCTAAATGAATAGGAAGAAGTTTTTTTTTTACATTTTATGTTAGTTCCCCCTCAATATTTGATGGCGCTAATGCTCAAGTTCAAGTTCAAAGATTTTTATTCATCGTAGCACAAAAATTGAGACTTCGTCATAACATAATCAAGCAAACATAATAAACCATTAAGTAGGCGCCTCATTATTAGTACATAACATGTAGGGTGCACTGAACTGGTTTAATGCCAGATGTCGATGTCTTTTAAAAAGGCCTTTGTGCACAACGTGTGCTCTATACATTTTTTGAATCGAGCTTCGGTTAAGTTTTGTATTTGTTGCGGAAGAAATCTCTCAGAGACTCTCTATTACCTAGCTTATAAATAAATCGGATCGCTCTCTTCTCCAAATGAAGATTGTCTCAATGTCAGCAGGCCGTCCCCATAGTAGTATTAGGACATAATGCTATGGAAATAGATAAAATATACAAGCCTAGCAGTTGCAACGTCAGTCAATTCCCTGATTATTTTAACTGCATATGCTGCGCGGAGCTAAGTCTATGTGCTAATTATACAATATGGGACCCCACTGTAGTTTGGCATCAATCGTGATGCCGAGAAATACAGTTTCATCTACTAGTTTTAGTTTTTCTTTCCCCAATACAATGTTACTCTCAACTTGCCTTACATTAGGTAATTTACCTATTTTCTATTTTAAAATTTTATGCAAATTGTCTTTTTTTAATTCAGAAGCAAGTTATTGGCACTAAACCAGTCTAGTACTCGCGTGAGATAATTGATTCCTGTAAGCCATTTTCTTATCTCCTAAATTTAAAAATTAGTGACGTGTCATCTGCAAATAATACTATCTCTGACGTGTATAGTACCATGCATGGCAAATCATTTACATACACGAGGAAAAGGAACGGACCGCCATTTTCACTTGAGATCCCGACGATTTTGTCCTATTAATGTCAGCTTTTTGAACCCTCCCTTCGAAATACGAAATCATAACCTTAGAGCTTATTGCCTTTTATGCTGTAGTGTTTTAGCTTTAAGAGCAATGTTTCGTGGTCTACACAGTCAAATGGCTTGGACAGGTCACAAAAAACACCTATAGCGTCCCTGCGATCTTCCCACGCATCAAAAATATGTTTAACTAATATGACTCCAGCATCTGTTGCCAACCGCCCTTTTGTAAATCCAAACTGCTGGCTGTGGAGAATTTGATGCGCGTTGAAGTGCGCAACAACTGACCCAATATAATTTTCTCAAATATTTTACTCAATACGTGTAGAACCGAGACTGTTTTGAAATTTGTGGGGTCACCCCTATCGCCGCTTTTAAATAAAGGTATTTTTAATAAAGGTGTTTCATGAGATCAGGGAAAGTACTCTCATCTAAACATTTATTGAAGATTTTTGCTAAATGAGGAGCAAGTTCCTTCATCACCGAGCTAATAATTTTAACTGACATGCCCCAGAGATCCTCGGATTTTTTTTCAAATTTAACAACTTAAATGCTTTAATTATGCCATAGGATGAAAAGAAGCCGTAGTAACAATTAGAACATTTGTAAAGAACTGTTCAAATTCGGCCGCGAAGTTATTAGTTTATCTTCAAGACGGCCCCTTAATATTTTTAAATATAATTTCACATGTTGAATAAAAATTGGGTCATGTGTAGATGTTTTTGTCATAAAGTGCATAAAGTATATTCCTAATTTTACGGATTCCTTTTGTTGCCCATTCACTAAACCAATTTGTAAGCTTATGTAATTTAAAATTGTTTTCAAAGCTATCTGAAAGTTTGTTGAATAAGTCCGTATAGTGATCATTCTCTTTTTGAGTATAATTTTATGTAGGTAAGCTACTTTGAAAGTATTGAAACATAAATTAATTATCTCATTGGCACATGGTCAGGATTCGAACCTGAATCTCCTGTGTGAGAAGCAAGCGTGAAACCCATTGGACCACGGATCTCTCTCTTTCTATTAAAATTGTATTAAGTATTATTAGTACAAACCTAAGCATAAGTGGTGATGTTGTTGGCAATGTGGTGGACACCAATATTCTTATACATTTTTTCTCACGCCTTAACATGTCTGTGTCAAAAACACGATATTCAGGACTTTTTATCGCTGCCACTTTACTAAGCTAAGTATCAGTCGGTATGACATGGCCTTGGGTCTGAAATCGTAGTTACGAACCGTTCCGCGAACAACGTATCTGTCGATCTGTATTCGCTTCTACGTACTTGCCGGGAAAAATCAGAATTAAAACTATCTTTAATTCGAAAAAACAATTATTGGTAAAATTAAGAATGAAGACACTAAAGATTGTCTTGAACTTGGCACCATAACTACCTATGTAGGTATTTTAGGTAGTAAAGTTACGAGATTCGATGTGTGATATTTTTCAGGATAAAAATGTCAAAGGTCGACTTTATGAAGAAGTTACAAGAGTATGGAGTTGGTCGTCGCCCGTACGACGATCCGCTGTTTGTCAAAGACGTGCCTCCTCAGAAATATGGTGTTCACGACCTCGATGAAGAAAATCTTTGTCACGAACTGTAAGTATTTACTTACCACGCAATCTTCTCCAGTCCTGAGCCTCCCACATCCACTGCCTACCAGCTATGTCAAAAATGTCATTCGTCAATCTGGCCGTTGTGGCCTGCAGGTCTGATAAATTTAAATAGAGCCCACATTTAAAACGAATTCTCATCTTTCAGGGTAAAATCATCCTGCCACATCCATGGCTGCAATTTCTCTGCAGACACGTTACTGGGGCTCGAGAATCACTACAACGCATCGCACAGATACACTTGCGCGCAATGCAAGAAGGTGCTTCCTTCTCCCCATCTGCTGGATCTGCATTTACAGGAGGCGCACGATTCTTTCTTCGCGGTGATGGCATTGAAGAAGGCTAGTGTGAGTATGGCAAATTATGTGATTCTCCCACAGTGGTCTAAAGTAGAGAAGAGGCAAAAAATTACATTTGCTAAGTATATGTAAATAACTACAGTAATAAAGAATGTAAATTTGATTTGATTTGTCGCTATATTTTACCTAATTCGCCTTTAATAATCAAGTTGAAAAGTTCCGTCTATCCCACTAGCAGGGGTCGGCAACCTGCGGCTCGCGAGCCACATGCGGCTCTTTGGATGTGAGGCTGCGGCTCTTTAGTTCCATTCGCAAATATTATTTATTTTATAAAAAAAAATGTTCTGAAACGAAAGGTTTAGGCATTATTTCTATCTCTCAGGCACTTATACTCGCTTATCACCGCAGCGACCCTTCCTCGCGACCCGCGTCGTCACTGTCGTCAGTCCGCGTCGGAAGCTCTCGAATGACGCCCGCGCCGTCGTATTCGGATGTTTCTATGTAGGTTTTGATTCACTTTCGATGCAAGACAGTTTGGCGTCTTCACCAGTGCAACAAAAAGTGCTACAAAAAAAAGAGAAGAACTGAAGAAGATCATCGAGAATTCAATCGGGATTGGACGGATTCGTTCGCTTTCATATCCAACTCAGATGGCTTTCCGACTTGCCTCATTTGCCACGAAAAACTAGCACACAATAAGAAATCAAATTTAGAAAGACATTTCAATACAAAACATACTCAGTTTGCTAGTAAATATCCAGCCGGCGAAGAACGAAAAAAAGCTGTCGACGAGCTCCAAAAACAAATACAGCAATCAAGTTCCATGTTAAGTAACTGGACGCAATCTACAAGTAATGTTAATCTGGCAAGCTTCGCGGTATCACTAAAAATTGCAAAAAAAGGCAAACCATTCACAGATGGCGAGTATGTCAAAGATTGCTTCATACGTGCATCTGAAGAACTGTTTCGTGATTTCAAAAACAAACCAGAAATATTGAAAAAAATCAAAAATTTGCCACTATCTGCTAAAACAGTACAAGATAGAATAGCTAAAATGTCTTCAAATGTAACATATTTGCAGGTGGAAGACATTCAACTGGCTTCTGCCTTGTCACTTGCTATAGATGAGTCTTGCGACATAAAAGACACGGCACAAGTTGCACTTTTTGTCAGGTATATATCTTCCCAAGGTCCAAAAGAAGAACTTCTAGGATTACTACCGCTCTCGGGACAAACTAGAGGGGAAGATGTAGCGAATGCCGTGCAAAAATGCTTCGAAGATAATAAGATCGATTTAAATAAAATCGTTTCAATAGCAACTGATGGAGCCACAAGTATGACAGGAAAAAATAAAGGGACAACAACGATTCTTCAGAGCAAAATAAACCACGAAGTTCTTACGTTTCACTGCATAATACACCAAGAAGCGCTTTGTGCCCAAACATTTCCGGCCCAAATAGTAGAGGTCATGAATTTGGTAATCAAGATTGTTAACAGCATCTTGTCAAAAGCACTCTACCATCGTCAGTTTAAAGAATTTTTAAACGAAATGGAGACTCAGTATTCCGACCTCCTTCACAATAAAGTGCGATGGCTTTCCAAAGGTAAGGTGTTGAAGCGTTTTGCTTTGTGCTTGAATGAAATAAATACATTCCTCAATGAAAAAGGCATTAATCACCCTGAATTGGAGAACGACAAATGGTTGCAAAAATTTTACTTTATGGTGGACATCACGGCGAAATTAAATGAGCTGAATCTAAAACTGCAAGGAAAGGGAAACCCAGCCTATGTTTTGGTAGAAGAATTGATTTGTTTCGAAAAAAAAAAAAAAATTTTTGCAGAAGATATTCAGAGCGGTAAATTACTTCATTTTCAATTTTTAAAGCAATATCGCGACAAAACCAGTGCAACTGTCGACACGAATGACTTCAGCACAGTTATACAAAAAATTAAAGATGAATTTGCTGGCAGATTTCAGCAATTCAAAACCAACAAAACCACTCTAGCATTCATAGTAAATCCTCTCAACACAAACAGTAACGAAATACACATTGAGCCGTTTGGAGTTAATACAGCATCTCTAGAAATGCAATTGATCGATTTAAAAAGTAAAGATTTGTGGAGTAGAAAATTTACAGATTTGAAAAGTAAGTTAGAAGACTTGGAGGTCCAGAAATGTATGTACGTAACGCAACAAAAATGGACAGCTTTAAAAGAAATGCCCCGAGTTGAGGCACTTATATTCGACACATGGAATAGTCTTCCAGATTGCTACAGTGAGATGAAGAAGTTGGCATTTGGAGTGCTGACTATCTTCGGATCGACATATTCGTGCGAGCACGCGTTCTCTTGCATGAATATAATTAAAAGTAAAGTAAGAAGCCAACTAACAAATGAAAATTTAGAGTCGTGTTTGAAACTTAAAACAACAAGTTATGAGCCAAATTTATCCCAACTTTCTCAAAACATGCAAAGCCAACGCTCCCATTGAATTGGTTGCTTAAATGTATGTTATCGTTATTTTTTAATTTTTAAGTACAAGTTACATCGTTTAGTAAAGTTTAAATTTTCTACTTGAATAACCATGCAGAGCCATCGCTCCCATTGAATTTGTTTGTTCAATTGTTTGTTATTGAATTACCTACAAGCTAGTCTTATAACTAAGTAAATGTTTAATTGTTTTCATTTTTATCTTATTGATTATCATGTGATTATTTGTTGTGAAAAACACTACTTATATATGAATAAATATATATTTTTCTTATGAATAAATAGATCAGTTTTTTTTATCAACAAACTTTATTTATGAAAGTATAGAGGCTATTTATTGTTGGCAAGAAAAAAAATTGTGGCTCTTTAAAAACTTGAAATTTTGTAAATAGTAATTTTTGGCTCTTCCGACTCAAAAGGTTGCCGACCCCTGCACTAGTCCCATTGAGTTGTCGCATTATTAATTATTATTAACTTAGTCAATTACTTACTGAAAGTGCCCCCTGGCGGGAAAGTTTTGGGTTAGTTCAGATTTTTTTCATTTTTTATCCGAATCTATGGGTTGCTAACAAAATTTCGAGACGCAACATTGATTAAAATGCATAAAATTAAAAATCTTGGTTATTTGCCAGTTTTTAGCTTAAAACTCGGAAACTATCCACTTTTAGAAAAGACTTTCTCATAGAAATTAAAGAAGTTAAAATTCCCCGCTAATTTCAACTTTTTTTTCGAAGAACTTCGGTTTCTAGTTGAAAATTGGAATATTTCGGCGGTCTGTGCAAAACCCACTTTTTCAACACCAAAACTACCTCTTTATTAAAATGCTATCATTTAATACATTTCTCCCTGTCTCTGCCTTATTTACATTGTAAATAAAAAGGCGAAGGTGATTTTTTATAACTAAATATTTTTCAAGCCCGAAATTATACAAATTCGGAATTTAAAAAGTTGAAAGGATGAATGAAAGGAGATTGACGAAACAGATTTATACAGCGGGTGTGAAAGGAGCCGTCGGGCGGGGACGCCCAAGAAAGTCCTATAAAGACCAAATCGGCGATTTGTTAGTGAAGGTGCAAATACGAAGTACCCGTAACCGGCGAGCTTGCTTGTAGAGACTTATGAGTGTTGAGGAAGGGAGACATGTATGCCAGGATCGTAGCAGGTGGAGGTCTTTGGTCTCTGCCTACCCCTCTTGCGGGAAATAGTATGTATGTTGTAAAAAGTTAGGATAAGAACACAAAATATGATGATATATTATTTATACGTAAATATTATACACGTAGGTGCCTTTTCTACAATATGTGTAGATTATGACAATCAATATAATAGGCAATTTCATTTCATTTATTTTTCCATGAATATCTATCCTTACACACTTGTGGACGAGTTTGCGCTTCAGGGATAACGGGAGGTTGCCCTTCATTTGCTTCTTCGTCGACCAGTAGCTCTTCCAGACGTTCCAAACACGACGTTCCAAACAGTCAGATTGGGTCGGCCAAAGCGACTAATCAGTTTTCGAGGTAAATTTCCTCGCAGCAAATCCATCGACGCTGTGGCTGTGTGTGCAGTCGCACCATCATGTTGGAACCACGTGTGTGATGAGAATGATGGATGAGCTCGCAGTTTCGGCAAAAAGAAATTCGTAATCATGAGTCGATAATTCTCGCCATTGACATTCGTCACTTGGCCCCGTCCATTTAAAAAAAAGTTTCGTTTATCCCACTCGTGGATAAAGCACACCAAACAGTTACCCTTGGGCAATATAATGGTTTTTGGTGCTTCAGTCGAGGATTGCGAGTTATTGGAGCCCAGTAACGGCAGTTTTGCTTGTTAACGTGTCCGTTTAAAAGGAAATAAGCCTCGTCGCTCAAAAAAAATGAATTCGTAGTGCGACAACGCGCCAACATGTTTCACAAAAAAATCTATCCGTTCTATCCACTAGTGACTAGTGGATGGAACGGATACACTCCGTAATGCCGCAAATACAAATATCGCATAAATTTATTTTGGATTAGTTCCACCATGAGACGATATTTCGTTTCATGGGGTGCCCAGATGACTGCGTTCTACTCCAGCTGACTCCTAACCAAAGCATTATAAAGACGCACAATAGCTTTAATGTTCGTGGAAGTCTGCCCGTTGCAGGGGATCAACCCTAGATTCCTAAAGGCCTTTTACAAATATTCTTAATATGCTTACTATAGTTGAGGCCAAAAGTAAACTGAACACCCGGATCTCTAACGTCGTATACTCTGTGTATTTTCTTATTACCCACTGTGGAGTCTGTGATGATGGGATTTATTTTCTTTGTGAATGATATAAGAGCACATTTTGAGACATTAAACTCCAGCCTCTTATCCGTGCCCACACTACTACCCGATCTCTGTCGTCCTGCAATCTCTTACAGTCTGACGCAGTACCTGCTTATCTGCTGATAGAGTTTTAGGTCATCCGCAAATTATAAACAACTTGCATTTTTACAACTTTCGGCAAGTCATTTATCATTATTATAAATTCAATAGGACCCCAATTACTGCCCTAGCTTACCCCAGATCTGGTAAAATATATATCAGAACGATGTCATTTGTACTTCACATATTGTTTCTATCGCCCATGTAGCTAATAAAGAGCTCCAAAAAATGTGGCGTACAGCCGTGTCAGATAACTTTTTAACAGAACATCATTGTCAACCAAATCGAAAGCTTTTTTGTAGTCAAAGTATGCAGCATCTACCTGACCCCCCTGTCAATTGCTGGTATGACATTATACATAAAGTTAAGGAGATTGCTAGTGGTTCTACGAGGTGATTGAAAACCATGCTAAGCATCCGCTAGCTGTGGCTCAATATGGGCTATAACTGCCTTTTAATAGCAGGTTCCCATACCTTGACCGGTGTTGAAAGCACTGCTACGGGTCTATATCCATCTACCTGTGCGCTGGCTTTCCCCTTCGGTATCGATATTACCTGTTCGATTCAAAATCGATACTCGATCGATGGTTTCGGAACGGCCATTTTGAATTTGACGGAGCTGCCAACCTAGTGTTTTTGACAACTGACAGACGAAAAGCCCCCGCAATGTGACGCGTATTGATTTGGGCATTGAAATTAAATCGTAAGCCATCTGGAATTGTATTCGGGCTCCCCTCAGGATTGTCTCATAGCTGAGTGTATTGTGGTTCTCCGAACCAGATAAAGTTCGTATTTACGTAATATAACCTGTGTTGGAACTGTGCGCGTCGAAGCTGGCCTGCCAGCCATACCTGGTTGGCTGAAGAACCTGTCTACCAAGAAGAGCCTAGGGTGCACCCAGGCCTTGCAGAGAGACAGGAGTTTGACGGGAACGAAGCACAGACCAGGTCAGATAGAATCTATTTACTTTAGCTCGGTGAATCGCCGACGTTCTTGCTTCTTGGCATCCGATCGCTACGCTACCTCGTAGCTATGGGCCCCTGCGAGGTCATTGGGTGCCGAGAGGCCTGAACATTTTGGTAGCAGAGCGTGGTTTCCTGAGATTTGCAGCCGTCAAGGGCTCCAGGAACCCACGATTTGGGACTATCAATCTGTAGGTATAGGCGGTTATTAGCTAACTTGGTATTGTTCCTGTATCCACATAGATTGGTAGTGTTGTAAGCTATAAGTCTATTGCTGGTAGTAGACAGACAGATATAACAGTTTTCCCTAAATGACCAGTTGTACTGAGATGTGACTCAGAATAGTAATTACATTACAGGTACATTGTAGGTGAATTGAAATTTGCATTGAAGTCATATCATGTTTGCAGTTTGAAGTTTGCATAGTCAATCTATTAGTGGTCTAGTAATGCTAATGAATGTTTGGACATTGTTTTCAGTTTATAGCAATTTATAACTTGAACTAATATTGACTATCTGTGTGTGTTATATGATATAGGGAAACTAAATTGTTGTTTACAGAATTTGTGTAGATATAAAACTCGGTTTCTATTGTTTGGGGAAATCAGCATTGTTTAAGTTATAGATTAGGGTTCCCTCGTTTGTGTTGTAGACTGGAGGGTCCAATATAATTGAGTTACTGCAAATTGTGAGTAAGTATCGTTCCGATCATGTCGTTGTCTGAAATACAGAAGGGTGTTTCTAAGGAGCTCAGATGGTTTTCCTCCGCACACGGTCTGATAGACCGTTTAGATAGGCATGATGTGGTATTGGAGCGGTCTATGGACGTTAAGGAACGCTACAACAGGGTGCTCGAATTGTCCGCGCAGGCGGAAGCAGTTGATGGTTGCGCACCTGACAGGCTGTCACGGTTGCTAGGGGATGTCGACCAGTGTATGGAGATGGCAGCTGCTATCACGCAGAAGGCTGCGGACATACGTAGGCAGCGCGAGTCCAGCCGTGGTGGTGACATTGAAGCACCTCTGCCGCATCAGGGATCGGGGACCAGGTTACCCGTTATAACTATGCCTACTTTTGACGGAGTGTCCGGTGAATGGATGAGCTTCATCAATCTGTTCGACAGTTTGGTGCACATGCGATCGGACATTACCAAGTCTGTCAAGATGGCTCAGCTGGTGGCAGCATTGAGGGGTGAGCCTAGGGAGCTGGTTGCTCATTTGACAGTTACGGAGGGTAACTATGAAACGGCCAGGCAATTGTTGGTCAGACGTTACCACAACAAACGGAGGTTGGCCGATGCCCAACTGAACCGTTTGTTTAGCATCCCGGTTGTGAACAGGGTCGGGGCCATACAGACGGAGGTTTTGAACCCGTTGTTGTCCGTCACCAAGGCCCTAGAGAATCTTGGACTTCCGGTTGGTGAATGGTCGTACCTACTGCTGTACATTGTACTTTCCCGCCTACCCGCTGACGTGCAGACTCGTTTCGAACATTTAACCCTGGCTCTGAAAATTGAGAACTTTTCGTAATGTACTGAAGATTGCTAGATTTATACTTTTTATGATGTTCTCCCTTTAACTTAATGTCGCGAATCAAGTCTTTCGTATACCACGCAGTGTAATTGAACCGCGAATTTCAACATTGTAGGTTTTTTTTTTTTCGGAACACAGTCATCAAAAATATTATTCAAAATACTATATAAAAAAATCTAGACACTTTCCTACGCTTTACGTCCTAAATAAAGACGTCCAGTCCACCCCTGCTGTTGCGGAGTACATTACTAAAAGAATGCCTTGTTAAAATTCCAAATAATTAATAATAATAAATCAATAATGAAAATGATAATAAAAAATTAAAAATGTTTATTTCATAAACTTGGACTTAATTAAACAAACAATTCAATGAGACCTCATTTTAAGTATTAAAAGGAGGTGCTAGGAGGCCCCGCTCTTTCGTAGGTATTACTAGTTATTAAGTTAATTACAATTTTTAGGTATGAATTATATTGGTGATAAGTATAATAAGTGCATCCACATGCAGAATTAAAAATAATTATGTAAGTAGAAATATAACGAACCTACCATCTATCAATGTTTAATATTGAATAAAACAGAGGAGTATTTTAGGTAGCTTATTATGAATAAATTTTAAGTACATAGTATTTGATTCCATTTGAAGTAAGTACTTATATTTGATTCCTTATAAAAGTATCGTATGATTCACAAACAATACACTTTAGGTAATAATTAAGAATAAGATTATGCCGACGTGCGTATTTGTGTGTGTGTGTGTGTGTGTGTGTGTAGATATGTTATATGTGTGCATGCGCGAGGGTGTGTGCGTGTGTGTGTATATGTGGTATTCAAAAGGTTCTTTGTACTATAGATTCAGTTTTGTTATAGGTTTTAGTTTTTAGCCAATTAGTAACTTGTGTTTTACAATCATAAGTTTTTTTGACGCTACGTACCTAAGTGTTTTAAAAGTCCATATTAGTTTCTTAATTCGGTTCAATATTAATTCTGTGTGGTTATGCCAAGAAAGGCGCTGGTCTACAATGATACCTAAGTATTTTGTATGTGTTGTTTTAGGCTTGTGTTTAAACGATTACTAAAAACGCACCGTCTATTTTACTACCAATAAATTCGAAATGACTGCCAGAATGGATAAATATCCACCAAATTGTGTTTGGATAAATGATCACCAAACTTCTTTTTATGTTTTGTGTACTTAAGTTTATGTTTTAAGTATTTTTTGTTGTTCTTACATGTTCAACCTAATACGAAGGATAAAGGGGGCTTCGCTTCGCTCACCCCCTTTACCCTTCACCTAAGCTGCCGCAGTATTTTGTCCTGATATTTTTTGCAACTTTTGGTGTTCATTTATCCATTTTGGGTAGGAAAAAAATATTTTGGTGATCATTATATTTGTTGCCGTTGTTTTATGAAGGGCAATCGCAAGTCAGGTTGTGGTGGTTGCATGAGTGAATTTTTATGTCAAAATTTGTTGAAGGTTGTGTTGATATGTAATTTGAAAAGCATATATAGTTCGTTTTCCTGGTAGGTGAGCGTCTGGCCATGAAGATACCTTTGAAAGGCCATTTTCAGCCGACTTTCTTACCTCGTCCCATGTTGTATCGGCACTATCCCCATTACTCTTGTAAACGGGCGTTGTGATGGAGTACTTAAGACTAGAGGGAAAAGTACCTTTTTCAAAAGAGGTGTTAGCTAGATGAGTATTGATGGGGATGGGGACAATTATTGGGCAAGTAATTTTTGAGTGTAGTTGTAATTTTGTCCCAGCCAGGAGCTCCATCTGATTTTAGATGAATAATATAATAATGTTATATACCTCCTTCGGGGTTACATTATATAGAATAAAAGACGAGGATTGTGAATTTGTGTTGTTATAAAGAATTTCTTTACTATCCACTGATGGTGTTTTAGAAATTATGCTTTCAGCCAGCGTCGCCCCAATATTGACGAAAAATTGATTAATATAAATCACCGACTCTTCAGAAGATGATTTGACCCCAAGTAATTTTAGATTTTGTGTCTTACCTACAGTTTCCGAAAGAGTGGTCAAATGTAACAAGCGGGTTATCGATCATTTATTCAAAATAGCGGCATGTGGATTGGCTGAAATGCGTTTATCAAGAGTTTAACAAGTTGTCACAGCTAATTTTCCTTTCAGAAACCGGGCATTAGCCTCTATTCTGTTAGTAATTGTAGTAAGTGTTTATTATTGTTTTCCATAGTTTTTTAGAGTTTTTACTTTCCTTTGATAATTTTTCTTGTTCGTACTTCCTTTTTAGTTTTTTAATGAGATTATTACTGTAATTTCGATATCGGCGATATGTTATTCTAAGTATTTCATTTTTAGAGTCTAAGTTAAGTTTTTTCTTATCGTTGCATATCGTTTCTATTTTTAATACATCGTAAAATACTAAGGGTCATCCAGTTAATATGCGATTATTTCTAGGTATAAGTATTTTAATGGTATGAAGGGATAAACACTCTTGTATTTTACCTATGAGAGTGTTAGTAATAGTTTCCGAAACGTCACAGTTAAGCAAATCAAGGAGATTACTATTTTTAAACCATAGGAAAGCTTTCTCAACATTAACTGAAGTTCTGGTTTTCTTTATTTCAGGTACGGATGTTACTTTGGACAATTTTAATAGGATCATGTTGTGGTCTGTTATTGTCGTATTTAAAACTGCAATTTTGGCGATTCGTTTATAATTTTTTAACATAAAATGCTATTTGCTCTTGTGGGCAAGGTGGGTCCAGGAAACAGGCCATGCATTGACAGCATATTTAAATAACCAAGTCCGTTTGCTCTTTCGCCTGATCGCTCATCATCACCCTGGATTAAATTAATATTAATATCACCTGTTAGGACAATGTCTTTATTTGATTTGATTTTATCGAGATGTATACTCGATTCTATAAAGTTTTCAGCATTTGTATTAGAAGGCGAGCGGTAGATAGCAAAGACAATCAAGTTTCCTATAGTTATCTCCAGGCATGATGCTTCAGCAAGTTTTATTTCGGGGCTTCGTGACCGTTTATGGCATAAACAATGACACCATCGTTTTGGTTGAAATGGTAAGTAGTTGAGTAAGATGTGTAATTAGGCAGAAGAGGCAGTTGCTTATGTTGATTTATTCTACATTCTGATAGCTAGCTGATAGATATTAAATCTATTTCCGTGTTAAAAAAGGTAAGGTTAACATTTAAACCTTCCATATTTTTGTAGGCACTACGAATATTTTGAGAGACAATAGTAAAATGTTTTTTTTTTATAGGAATCTACTTAGAAATATACAACTATTTGATATTCAGGTGAGATGCGGAAGAAACTTTTGAAAACCTATAACTAGTTTTTGTATGTGTGTGTTTAAGTGTGTGTAAGGTTGTGTCTGACTGAATGTTAATGTTGTTTTGATTGTGATACTTAACGGCATGTTCCAGTAATAAAGGCGATAGAGTCCAGAAAGCGCGCATTAGGATGAGGTCTGTTGACATAGGCAGTCATGCTTGATTTATTAGCTGGTGTATTTGAGCTTCACATCTGATGGCTATGACTGGAGCATTCTCTTCTTTTCGTACGTATACCTTCCCATATGCGGTCCAACAGAACTTAAATTTCTTCGTTTTGACAATATCACGGGCGAGGAACTGCAGTCGGGATTCTTTGGCAGTCAGCTGTTCCGATATGAAGATGGGAGTGACCACGTACGGACGTAGGCCTTGGTGCTCGTTTCTGGGTGGTGTTAAATGTCTTACACTTTTTCATGTCTATCTTTACAAGAGTTGAGGATGTCTCGACTATGATAGGGGTGTTAATTATCCCTTTTTACTTCGCACTCTGGACATGTCTTTTATGTCGGATTTTCTCAGTTCTCCTCCCACCGTTTTTGAAAGACATTCTACCATATCTATCAGATCCTCCTTCGTTTCGTCGGGTTTTTTGGCCACACTTTTAATCTCCAGGTTGGCTTTCCGGCTTCCTAAATGTTAATCCTCAATTTTGTCTTCTAATAAGATAATATATTCTCTATCGTGTTTTCCTTGAATTTCAAGATTTTCAATTTTCTTTGAGCTCGTCGTTTTCCGCCGAAAGGAAAGAAATAGAGCCTTCAATATTTGTGTTACGACTGTTGTATTTCTTTTAGAGTGGGGGAAATCTTCGCAATCTCTTGCTCTCGTTTCATTAATAATGTCATAATCATTGCTTTAATGTCTTCTTTAAAATCATTGAGTTCCTGCTTGATATCTGTGTCCTCTTCTCTTCTTCTTTTATTTCTAGTTGCAACAAAGTTTGGTGGTGTTTTAGTCGATGGTTGTTTCTGGTATAGATCTGATTCAGAGTGAGATTTATCCATATCTAAACAGTAGGAGTAGGTTAGGCGTATGTCACGAAGGCCAAAAGATGAATCAGACAGAAGTCAGTTTGTAGTCGGCGGCGGCGGCGGCGCAGTGTCCCACGCGGTCCAAATGCCAATCTGTAGTCGGTGCAGTGCTCCAAGTCACATACCTATATGCTGAGCCGCAGCCGTCGTAGGGTTGAACCGGATAGTTATGAATCCCTATTTGGTCGCAAGCACTACGCATCGGCTTGAGGGACAGCAATTATTTTCTGCACTCTATACCCGAAGAGAGGAGGGGCGCCCCGCTAGCAGATGCGGGCCGCGGAAAGTGTTGCGTCGAAGGCAGCTTCACTTTTTTGAAAAATAAGCGGTTCAGGATTGTGGTAACTAGGTTCTTTTGTTTACGGGTTAATTTAGCTTGTGATGTTTAGCGTTTATTTTAATAAAAATAGGTTTAGCACGTCCGCTCCTAATCAAGACTCGGACGAGAGTGCATAATAATAATGTAAGACAATGTAGTAATCAACAAAGCAATCGAATCTTTCTTCCTTTTTTACATACATATATTGCTTCTGGCCCCTCACTAGGATACCCTGTGTCGTGGGAACCAGAAACAGCAACGTCACACACATATAAACATCCAAGACCTGGGGTTTACTTTTTTACCCCCAGCCGGGGTTCGAACCCGGGACCTCTCGCATGGTAGGCAGAGCCACAATCACTGCGCCACGGAGGTCATCGAATCGTCATTCGCTGTTGTTCAGTTGCCATCATCAAAGTTTGCAAGAATTTTAGGATTAAATATTCATTCTAAAAAGACATGACATGTCTTGAAAGATGAAAATATTAAACATTTTGTAGATATAATGTTACCAGTGACCATTTTTTGTTGCACGTGAGTGTTTTCAAAATCTTGCTACGTTAGGCGCCCTAGCGACAATACTTGTTCTCGTTTTCCTCTATTCCCAGTTGCCACCGCGTCGTACGCCACCGGTGGCAACTTTTGCATTTGTGAATTTTCTAGAAACAGTTTATCAATGGTTATATAGTAGAATTGAATAATTCTAATTATCTGGCCTAATGATTGATTTTCTTTACTTTACAGTATAGCTGTTACATCGAGGAATGTAAAGAAAAGTTTTTAACTACCAACGAAAGGCTGGACCACTGCGTAAAAATTCACAAACTACCAAAAGATTACCGATTTGACCAATTCCACGGTACGACTAAAGGAAAGAAATCTCACGGCAAAGGTAAAAATAGAAATGCTAAATCTCAAGACGCTACAATGGAAGTGGAAGGGGGTGAAACTCAAACGAAACCAAAAATTAATCAGTTTGCGTTTGCGAATAGTAAGCAAAGAGCATTTTCGAAGTACACTGGAAAAAAGTTTACTGGAGAAAACAAAGATAAGAATGAAACCAACACCAATATGGATGAGGTTATGAAAGGGCTAAAGGATAATTTACCAACATGAGGGAAAATTGGCAAATTACGTGAAGAGAACATGCAAAGTCGAGATGAAATTTAACGATTTTAAATGGATAAAGGGGATGTTTGTATATTGACGGCAAATAAATAATTTGTCAAGGGAAGAAGTCGAAAACGATTGTCATTTTACCATTTTAAAACTAAAATAACGTGGTCTTTAACAGTTTAATCAATCGCTGACCCAACAGATACAGACTAAAAATAGTTTATATATTATACAACATAGTTCTAGACACTAACATTACATCTTGGCTTACATCCAATAAATTCCAATAAATTAAAACATATAATCAAATTGTTTGTGATTGCGGTAACAACTACCTAATTCTCACGCTCAAATGCAAGTTTTTACAGTATTGTTTAATCGATATTGCTCTACAAAATCTATTAAATTAAATCTACTTGGCCTTGCCTTGAGCGGCAACAGCGGCCATTGCCTTCTTCACAGTCTCCTCGTCACCGAGGAACACCATGGAGTCTGTGGGCTTCATGTCCTCATCCAATTCGTAAACAAAGGGAATGCCGGTTGGAAGGTTTAGCTCCATGATGGCAGCATCACTGAGGTCTGAAAAAATGATATTGCTCTAATATTGTGATATTTGCTAAGGACGGAAGTTCCTGAGGATCCGATTAACCTTTTGACCGCCGTATATCACAAAATTTGTCACTCACATGCCAAACATGTTGTGGGGGAAGGACAAAAATGTGGTACAACTTACTGTCTAAATGCTTCACGATGCCCCTGAGACTGTTACCATGGGCAGCAATAATGATACTCTTGCCTTCTTTGATCTGAAAAATTCCAAGATTAACAATTGAAATGGACAAACAAACAAACCTAAGTCAAATCAAACCAATGATGAATGCCATCAAAACCATGACGTACCTGTGGAACGATGACATTATTCCAGTAAGGCAGAGTCCTTTCAATGGTGAGCTTCAAGCTCTCGAACATGGGAAATTCCTCAGGTTTCGGGTCGCCGGCATACCGCGGGTCGTTGACAATGGTATCATAGTAAGGGTGGTCTTTCTCCATCGGTGGGGGAGGGGTATCGAAGCTGCGACGCCATATTTGAACCTGATAACAAATAGGTATACTTAATGATGTTCTTTCTAAACATCTGTAAAGATGGAGCCAATGATGTGTTACTTAAACACAAGTTAAAGGTGTGCTCGTGGGTAACATTAATGTAAGTCGATAATCATCGCTATATATGTAGTCACTCCTTAGTGAAGTGATATATTTGGTAGTTTACTTATAGTAAATAGTAGAATGTTAATTAGGCAAGCCACAATTAACTTATTAATGCTTGCAATTAGATGACTTGGAGACTTGAAATTTGGCACAGAGGTCATGAAGATTATATGAAGAGAAAAATCTGAAAACAGTTAATTTACAAAAAAATAATAATAAAAAAGCGGACAAGTATGGAGCAGAAAAATTCAAATAATTGTGCTGTACCTCCCTACTACCCACCTATTGTTTTATGTGTTGTATATTGTCGTGTTCAATCGATCAGTACCTGACGACGGGTTTAGCCTAGCGGGTAGTGACCATGCCTACGAAACTGACAGTCCTGAGTTCGAATCTCGGTAAGGGCAAATATTTGTGTGATGAGCATGAATGTTTGTTTATCTCTATTAAATATAACATTGTCTAGTAACGATAATACAACAAGCCTTATTGGGCTTACTATTGGCCTAGTTTGATTTGTGTAAGATTGTTCTCTAATATTTATTTATATTTATTTTATTTAAAAGTTTACTATAGTATAAAGCATGAGGTAAGAATTAGCCTAATTCTTTATATCCCTCTAATTATTAGAGGGATATAAATTGGGGTAATGTATGAGATGGCTACGGTTTGCACACTTAATGCCAGAAGAGACTTGTGAATAATTTGTGCAGTAAGTATGTATTTTGTATGGAAAAAAAAGTATATTGCAAAACAGATTATCACACCTTTTTCAAGATGGTGTGACAAAGGCATTACTTCACATAATTAATCACTATCATGATATTTTTGACAGCAGATACCAGGTCCAAAATAGTGTTGTCAAAAACATTGTCACCTGTGAATAATTCATAATATGTGTTATATTATGTCAAGTTATGCTTCTGCCACCCCATCTGGGAAACAGCGTGATATTCTGTTTAGCAACTGTACCTGCAAATATCTTTTATTACATACATTCATTTCATGAAGAAGTACAGTACAGTATGTACAGTATGACACAAAGTTAACCTTTTGGCTCTGATAAGACTCCCCTTATAAGAAAATAAAATTTATAGTCACACCAGGGGCGTAGCTACCGCCGTATTTGCCGTATCAATTATACGGGGCCCCCGGGCCACGGGGGCCCCCAAAGTGTGTAAGGAAAAAGAATAAAAACTTTCTAATTTATTTTATTTTACAAATGACAAAATTCTATAAAGCAATTCCTTTTTTTCCCGCCTTAAGCGTGCGTTCAAAAGTTGGCAACACTACATCGTTATGGCGGGCTGCGGGACTTCCCCGTTTTACTTACTTCATCTTCAACTCAGCGGGGAATCCCCGGGAATCCTTCATCGATATCGCGATGTACGTGTACGTTGTTGTACTTTGCAATGGATGTTAAACCACGGAGTGCAGTGCACTGTTTATTTACGCGCTTTATATAAATGTGCATTACATTGTAATTCAGTACAAACAATATTGTTCTTCTGGTTTAGCAGTATTAGTAACGATTTGTAAAAGAAATGAGTGAAAGGAAAAGAGATTATCCCAGCGGCGCTGAGAAAAGAAAAATTAAACAGAAAAGGGACGAGGTTATAAAAAAGTGCCCAAAATTTCTTCATTTTTTCAGAGACAAGATACTGTGAGTGATTTAGATTGGAAAGGTAAGTACTACACTACTACCCAACCCATTTATTAGGGGCCCGTAGTGATAAACAAGGAAATCTTTTAATTTCGGTCTGTCCATCTGTCCGTCACAAAAAGTTGTCTCCCCCCTCGATTTTCACAATTATACTGTTTTTAGGGTTCCGTGCCTTGATTAAAAAAAACAAAATTCTAACTTATCTATAGGATCGATTTGTTTTGTTGTTTGTTTATCAGTCCGTATCGTATCGTTAATTGCGTGTTGAGAACTTCAGATGTGCAGACTCGCTTTCGGGTTCTCGTTTTGTATGGCCACTACACTACGCGCTGCGTTTAAATAGCACGCAGGTGTATAGTAATACACGGCCGGGCTGCAGGTGATTTTGTATCTACTAATAGGTACGAGCACAATCCGCGTAGAATCTGTGTGCGTCTGAACTGAACACTCTCTAACTGTGACCCTTAGTAACGTTATTTATTTATATATAACTCTTTTTAGTATCAAAGCATTCGTATTTATTTTTTAACAATTACTCGTTTATTTTTAGATTCTTCTGAAGCATGTTCTTCGTCACATATCCATCCGGAAATAGAAGAAAGCCAAGGACATACTTTATCGGATGTCCATCCAGAAATCGAGGAACCCCAAGTCAACGATTCTGATATATCTGCAGATAATGCAGATTGTAATATAATTTCATCAGATAGAGGAAATTTTGGTGACAATTTAACTGAATGCGGACGAAATAGTACATTACTTCAGAGGGAAGAAAGTGACAGTTCCATACCGAGATTATGGCATTTGCGCCACGAGCTTGCGAGGGGCGCAAACCATTTGAGGTATGGAACTGTACTTTATCCTGAGGTTTGTATAGTGCTTTTTATTACACCTACGAGGAAAATTATAGACATAAATGCATCCATATTTTACAAAAAACACAAAGATAAATGCTAAATCAATCGAAGTTTTTGCGAAAATGCGCGGGCTTTTCCTTTTTTTATTCGCCCGTTTCTGGAGTAGGCTAAGATCATAAGGTCAATTCAATTTCTTATAAGGTGGCTTCCATCGGTTTGATGATTCTGCCAATGTCAAGTTTCAGAAATTACACGTTATTAATTTATTTCGGTCCAAATCACAGGGTTTCCGGTATCTAGAATAAACAGGCAACACAATAGATACATAAATATTAAATTATGTTAGTTTAGTTAGACTACAACAAATACAACTATGTAGAGTTAAAGTTTGATGTTATTTACATTAATGAAATTGCACAAGATTTGGATGAATGGAGAATTGACACATGATAATAGGGTTTTTAAATTGGTAGGCCTAGGAATGTACGGCGGAAGATAATTGTACAAAGAAAATTTAAGATTGCGGCATTCAAAAAAGATGTGGTCAGCAGAACCCTCCGCAAGACCACACTCACAAAGGGAGTTGTCCCTGACCCTTATTTTAGCAAGATGCACCGGAGTGCAGGCATGACCCAAACGGAGTCGACAAAGATCAAAAGGTCATGCAGCCACTTCTTCCGTGATTCCGCGCGTTTTATATACAAAAATAATTTCGTTATTAATTATCTGTATGCACCAAGGAGGTTGGTAACTGGTAAAAAAAAAACTGTATGTGGCCAGTAACAATTTACTTGAAATTTAATTAGTAGACAGTTAAAGTCTCTTTGCAGTATGACTGCTGACAAATAAAAAAAAAAACCGGGTATGTAATGGAATTTCATACATACTTCCCACCCTTGGGTCGGAAGGATTTTCATACAAACTTCCATACCTTGGGATGAAAGGATTTGAAGGGCGGGATAAAGGCGTTTCTTCCCTCTAATTGGTATAATTAGTATGTATTTTCAGAGCAGGTGTGATAAAAAATAATTTTTAAATTGGGTCCATTTAAAACACAAGGACCATTTCCAAAAGTTTCAGAAAATAACCGACCTTTTTCAGCTTATTATTATTCATATTTCAATCAGGCAGGCATAAAAATTATAAGACCATGGTTATGTTATTCTAACGTTTTAAACAAACCGTACTGTCACTTCTGTTGCTTATTAGCAGATCGTCAAAACAAATCGTACTCCTCTGCTTGGGTTAACGGTGTTTCGGTTAGAAGCAATTTCACACAAACTATTCTTGACCATGAAAAGTCACAGCAGCATATTAGTGCCTCACTCTCTTATAATAATTGGTTGCAAGGAAATACCATCGATACTCTATTGAAAAGTGAAATCGATAGTAAAATTACATTCTGGAGAGATGTACTGCATCGTATAATTAATGTTATAATTACTTTAGTATCTTGTAATCTACCTTTGAGGGGGCATGATTCTGATTCTGGCAATTTTATGGCAATTTCACGTCTGCTATCTAACTATGATGCAACTTTAAAAGAACTTTTTCTAAAACCGAAAGGTGAAATAAATTATTTAAGCCCTACGATTCAAAACGAAATTATTAGTTTGCTTGGTACTAACGTTAGGAACAGTATTATCTCAGAAATTAAAAAAGCTCCATTTCTGACAATAATTCTGGATACAACACAAGACTTGTCAAAAATTGACCAACTATCTGTAGTTTTTCGATATATCTCGGTTACAGAAAATGATGATAATGTGCCTAAAGAAATAAAAATCTGTGAGTCCTTTTTAGGATTCATAGCAGTAACCGATTGCAGTGCTGCAGGTCTGAAAACTGTCATTTTAAATTTGACTAAAGAATATGGAATTGATTTGACTAAGTGTAGAGGACAGGGATACGATGGAGCAAATGTTATGTCGGGTGTGTATGGAGGATTACAAACCCTAATAAAAGAGCATGCTCCAAATGCCGATTATGTTCATTGTGCTGCGCACGCTTTAAACTTGGTTTTGAACGATGCTGCGAGACATGTTCGTGAAGTATCGACTTTTTTCGATAATTTAGAAAAAATATATACTTTTTTTGGCAATAGTATAAAACGCTGGGCTATGCTAAGTGACGATTCATCTGAAAAATATTTGATTACCCTTAAAAAGGTATGTCCTACCAGATGGTCTTCTAGGAACGACGCTTTATTAGCAGTAAAGAAAAATTTTTTACTAATCATGAAAACTTTGTACCAACTAAATTTAATTTCAAATAAAAACGATGAACGTGAAGAATGTAAAAGTATAATTAATATTTTAGAGAGTTTTGATTTCTTAGTGCTCGTTACATTTTTTTCTTCACTATTTGAAATTATTAATCCTGTTTCTAAAGCTCTACAGCATGAAAATAATGACTTACAGAAATCTAGTATTTTATTAAGTAATCTTTTAAATAGACTGTGCCAATTAAGAAATCAGAATTCATTTAATAGTTTGCTAAATGAATCCAAAGATTTAGCAAAAAAGTGGGGGGTAACAACTGTTTTTAAAAACAGTAGGCGAAAGATAACGAAGCGTTTTTTTGATGAGTTATCACAAGATGAGAGAATTTCCGACCCGGAATCCTATTTCAAAGTCAATGTATACTATTGCTGTTTAGATATATGTATTTGTTCAGGCCTCTCGGCACCCGATGACCTCGCAGGGGCCCATAGCTACGAGGTAGCGTAGCGATCAGATGCCAAGAAGCAAGAACGTCGGCGATTCACCGAGCTAAAGTAAATAGATTCTATCTGACCTGGTCTGTGCTTCGTTCCCGTCAAACTCCTGTCTCTCTGCAAGGCCTGGGTGCACCCTAGGCTCTTCTTGGTAGACAGGTTCTTCAGCCAACCAGGTATGGCTGGCAGGCCAGCTTCGACGCGCACAGTGTTACGTAAATACGAACTTTATCTGGTTCGGAGAACCACAATACACTCAGCTATAAGACAATCCTGAGGGGAGCCCGAATACAATTCCAGATGGCTTACGATTTAATTTCAATGCCCAAATCAAATACGCGTCACATTGCGGGGGCTTTTCGTCTGTCAGTTGTCAAAAAACTGCTCTGTTGGCAGCAACTGTCAAATTCGAAATGGCCGTTCCGAAACCATCGATCGAGTATCGATTTTGAATCGAACAATCACCCGCCCGGACAGGCACCCACCTGTCCCTTAATCTACGGGCAGCCGAGACAACGTTGCTACCGCTCGTTTTAGTACCGAGCCTCCTACTAGAACCTCTGCAGACCGGGGGGTCCCGTCCTTGCCAGGGAACAAGTTAACAATGCGCCCCCTGCGCCAACGTAGTGGCGGTAGGTTAGCATCCTTAACCAGCACGAGGTCACCAACACTAGGGGGGCTGGTTTTGTCAGTCCACTTAAGGCGCTGTTGTAAGATATGCAGATACTCGAGCGACCAACGCTTCCAGAAATTCTGAGTAAACTGCTGCAACATCTGATACCTTGACAACCGATACAATTTCACTCCCTCGAAGGGGTGCTCGGGCAACGCGTTAAGTGGCTGTCCTATCAAGAAATGGCCTGGGGTCAGAGCCTCCAGGTCAATTGGATCCGAGCTGAGCGGACACAACGGTCGCGAATTGAGAACGGCCTCGATCTTACAAAACAATGTCGCGAGCTCCTCAAAAGTCAGCGCGGTCTGACCTACTATACGCCCCAAGTGCGTCCTAGCTGACTTAACTACGGCCTCAAAAATCCCACCCCAGTGGGGGCAACTCGGTGGGCTGAAGGTCCACTGTATACCCCGACGGGAGAGGGCCGTTCCAATATCCACTTTATTTACATTCAAAAAGTTGTCTATCTCTCGTAAGTATCGTTCCGCACCGACGTAGTTAGTGCCGTTATCAGAGCGGATCAAAGTTGGAAGTCCCCTTCGAGAAACAAACCTATCCAAACAAGCAATGAAAGCCTCTGTCGAGAGATCAGCAACGAGCTCGAGATGTACCGCCTTGGTGGATAAACAAACAAACACACATGAGCTATACCGGTCCAGCAGAAACCCGGCGTCAGGGTCCTCAGCCTTCTGGGTAACATGCACGGCCGCTCTGGGGCCATGATCCGAAGATACTACTACATGGCTGTGGGGCCAGTCCGATTCTCTCCTGGCAAGCCAGGGTGGTCCCCACCACAAATGGTGTCTAACGAGTTCGAGTTCAGGAGCCCGACATCCCCTGGATGCACAATCAGACGGGTTCAATTCTCCTGGTACATGTCTCCAGGTCAGTGGGACCTCAGACGACACAATCTGGGAGACACGGTTCGCAACAAAAACCTCTAAGGTATGGACCGAAGCCTTCAGCCAGCACAAAACAATCTGGCTGTCCGTCCACGCGTACACCGTATCCTCCAAAACCACTGACCCACGCAACACTGTTAGAGTGTGATTCAAAAGTTTGGTCAAAAGAGCAGCCCCGGACAGTTCCAGTTTTGGAATCGTCATCCTTGTCCGAATAGGCGCTACCTTGCTTTTTGCCAAAACCAAACGCACGTCGACCTCCCCGGTGGAGGTGACGGTTCGCAAATAAACCGCTGCCGCAAACCCTCGTTCAGAGGCATCACAAAACCCGTGAAGGGTTGCCCTGTAATCCCCAGCAGGGACCAATTTCCTCGGCAGCGATACATTATTTATATTGAGGCCCAACCATTTCGCTAAATCGTTCGATACAATGCAGCCCTGAGCTCCAGAATCTAATAGGGCGCGAACGTATGTTGGGTTGCCCGCCAAATCCCAAACAAGCACAGAGGCGGTCGGTAACACCACCGTCTCCGGTTGGGGGGCAACAAATTGTTGGGCCGCAAATTCCTAGTGAGGGCCCCCGGGGCCCCACTGTGCCTGTAACCGATCAGGTAGGCAGCTATACGCCAGAGGGTCCCATTGTACAAATGGCCCACGCGCCGGTTCCATTGCCACCCTACGACGCCCCCCGAAGGGTTGTGGGCGTGAATTCAACCGTGGCCGCTCCATGAGCGGGGGGGACATCACATGCGACCGACGAGGACGAGGCGACGAGCGGGGCGACAACTGAGGCGGCGTCCGAACCGCACCCGCATAGCTCGAAGTTGTCCCATGCCACCCGCCCGTTACGGCCTGCTCAACACACCCAATGTGCCGCTGAGTCGGATGCTGAGTCGCAACCGAAAACTCAGGGCCCCCCATGTGATGACCCTGAGTGCGGCCCTGCACCCCTGGGTGGCCGCGTGCTTGTGGCCCCATTGCCCGATGAGTCGGATGCTGAGTCGCAACCGAAAACTCAGGGCCCCCCATGTGATGACCCTGAGTGCGGCCCCGCACCCTAGTACTACCCTGTGCACGTGGGGACGCTGGCCCCTGAGTTGCGCTCCAAGTCGCAAACGAATTCTCAGGGCCCCATTCCGTATCACCCTGGGTACGGCCCTGTGGTGGCTGTTGGCCGGACCGGTTCATGCACAACAAATTGTTGTGGGCCCCACCACAATATCCGCACAATTTTGTGCGCGTGCAGTCCCTAGCCATGTGTGGCCCGAGGCACAGGAAACACCAGCCCCGCTGCTTGGCCATCCGGCGCCGTCCCTCAACCCTAAGTTCCCCGAACTTATTGCAATCGGCCACAGCATGGCCAATCTGCCTACAACATGGGCAGGTCTCACTATGTGGTGTCAATGCACTCACAGTCCCATATGACTGCCGGTTGGTGCGGTCCTTCCTCGTCGGAGGGCCCCTACTCACAGCGCTCCCGGCAGCTCTCTGTGGCTCCGAAGGATGGGTGGCCGTCAACCCCAAATTCTCTGCCCGTCGAGCCTCCTCTTCCAAAAATCCGACCAAGTCGGAGAAGGCGGGCAGGTCCTCGGCCGACCTCCCGTGAGACTGTTCGAAACGAGTCTGCACGTCAGCGGGTAGTCGGGAAAGTACAATGTACAGAAATAGGTACGACCATTCACCAACCGGAAGTCCAAGATTCTCTAGGGCCTTGGTGACGGACAACAACGGGTTCAAAACCTCCGTCTGTATGGCCCCGACCTTGTTCACAACCGGGATGCTAAACAAACGGTTCAGTTGGGCATCGGCCAACCTCCGTTTGTTGTGGTAACGTCTGACCAGCAATTGCCTGGCCGTTTCATAGTTACCCTCCGTAACTGTCAAATGAGCGACCAGCTCCCTGGGCTCACCCCTCAATGCTGCCACCAGCTGAGCCATTTTGACAGACTTGGTAATGTCCGATCGCATGTGCACCAAACTGTCGAACAGATTGATGAAGCTCATCCATTCACCGGACACTCCGTCAAAGGTAGGCATAGTTATAACGGGTAACCTGGTCCCCGATCCCCGAAGCGGCAGAGGTGCTTCAATGTCACCACCACGGCTGGACTCGCGCTGCCTACGTATGTCCGCAGCCTTCTGCGTGATAGCAGCTGCCATCTCCATACACTGGTCGACATCCCCTAGCAACCGTGACAGCCTGTCAGGTGCGCAACCATCAACTGCTTCCGCCTGCGCGGACAATTCGAGCACCCTGTTGTAGCGTTCCTTAACGTCCATAGACCGCTCCAACACCACATCATGCCTATCTAAACGGTCTATCAGACCGTGTGCGGAGGAAAACCATCTGAGCTCCTTAGAAACACCCTTCTGTATTTCAGACAACGATATGATCGGAACGATACTTACTCACAATTTGCAGTAACTCAATTATATTGGACCCTCCAGTCTACAACACAAACGAGGGAACCCTAATCTATAACTTAAACAATGCTGATTTCCCCAAACAATAGAAACCGAGTTTTATATCTACACAAATTCTGTAAACAACAATTTAGTTTCCCTATATCATATAACACACACAGATAGTCAATATTAGTTCAAGTTATAAATTGCTATAAACTGAAAACAATGTCCAAACATTCATTAGCATTACTAGACCACTAATAGATTGACTAACTGGTAACTGGTACTTCAAATGCAAATTTCAATTCACCTACAATGTACCTGTAATGTAATTACTATTCTGAGTCACATCTCAGTACAACTGGTCATTTAGGGAAAACTGTTATATCTGTCTGTCTACTACCAGCAATAGACTTATAACTTACAATACTACCAATCTATGTGGATACAGGAACAAAACCAAGTTAGCTAATAACCGCCTATACCTACAGATTGATAGTCCCAAATCGTGGGTTCCTGGAGCCATTGACGGCTGCAAATCTCAGGAAACCACGCTCTTGCTACCAAAATGTTCAGGCCTCTCGGCACCCGATGACCTCGCAGGGGCCCATAGCTACGAGGTAGCGTAGCGATCAGATGCCAAGAAGCAAGAACGTCGGCGATTCACCGAGCTAAAGTAAATAGATTCTATCTGACCTGGTCTGTGCTTCGTTCCCGTCAAACTCCTGTCTCTCTGCAAGGCCTGGGTGCACCCTAGGCTCTTCTTGGTAGACAGGTTCTTCAGCCAACCAGGTATGGCTGGCAGGCCAGCTTCGACGCGCACAGTGTTACGTAAATACGAACTTTATCTGGTTCGGAGAACCCCAATACACTCAGCTATAAGACAATCCTGAGGGGAGCCCGAATACAATTCCAGATGGCTTACGATTTAATTTCAATGCCCAAATCAAATACGCGTCACATTGCGGGGGCTTTTCGTCTGTCAGTTGTCAAAAAACTGCTCTGTTGGCAGCAACTGTCAAATTCAAAATGGCCGTTCCGAAACCATCGATCGAGTATCGATTTTGAATCGAACAGTATTAATTTCTCAAACTAAAGAAAGATTTCAGAGCCTTTGCAACCTGAGTAGTATATTCGAAATATTACAACCGGAGAAACTCCTATCTTCTTCAAGCGAAGAGATATTAAACGCTTCCGGAAAACTGTCTGCTAAATACAGTAAAGACATCTCATTTAATCTTTGTGACCAATTAAAGGCTCTAAAAACATGCTTAAATTCTGAAATTAAAAAAAATTATTCCATTAAAGAACTCATTGAATTATTGCTAGTAAAATTCAATAGTCTTGCATCCAGTTTTCCCGAGGTAATCACAGCATGCTTTTTATTCTTGACCCTTCCAGTTACAACCGCAACGGCAGAAAGAAGTTTTTCAAAATTAAAACTAATAAAAAATTACTTAAGAACCTCGATGGGACAAGAACGGCTGTCAGACATCTCACTATTGTCCATAGAGGCAGAAACTTTAGAAAAACTAAAATCATCATCAGCCATAAATGATTTAATAAATCAGTTTGCTGATAAAAAGGCAAGGAGAGTGAATATTTAAAATTCGATTTTTATTTGTAAAATGGGTAAATTATGTGATAAATAAATATTACTTCTCACAATATTTTTTTTCTTTTGTGAAAAATCGTTACCTCCATATAAGGGCCTCCAAAAAAATGTTTATACGGGGCCCCAACAAGGCACGCTACGCCACTGAGTCACACCCCCCTAGCTCTGATAGAGAGACTTTCCATATGAGCAGATATGCATTATATTCTACCCCGCTGACTGATAAAGTGACTGCATGGAAACTGACTCGCTTCTTTTTTCTGACAAACTGTACTTTGACGGCCTATAAATATGGGAGACCTAAATACATGAGGCAAAAGATCAAGAAATGAAAGAAAGGCATCAATACAGATCTGATTTTACTTTACTTCACATTATAATTTTCATCAGTTTTCAAGTAATCCCTCATTTATCAAATACTGTCGAGTTTTTTCACTGGTTGCCATGACACCTCAATTTTTATAGCCATATCAAATTACATCTATTGAGTGAGCCAAGGGGAGGCATGGTTGGGCTCTGACACCCACGCTAACAGGTCAACTAGGTGCTCCCGCCCTCCACGTATCAGTATTCATCACAATGAGGTGCCAATTTTGGCACCTCATTTTGATGGCACAATTTGACATGTAGTAAGTAGGAGGGAACTTGAGTTGACGTTATGGAAGAAAAGAAGGGTTAATAAGTACCTGAGCCTCTCCATACTTGGCAGCAGTTTCAGCCTTGTCAAGGCCAGTGAGACCGCCGTAGTGCCTCTCATTCAGTCGCCAGGTCTTATTTACTGGGATGTCGGCTTGGTCGATCTCTTCAAGGACCGATTTCAAGGTGATCTGAGCGCGTTTCAGTACTGATGTGTGAGCGACGTCGAATTTGTAGCCTTCAGCTTTCAAAGCCTTGCCGGCAGACAGGGCTTCCTCGCGGCCTGGAACAGGAAAGATTGGTGGAAAACCAAAAGGCGGTGATTGAGTTTTAGAAGTAACGATCGAGGTTAGTTTTTTTTTTACCTTTGTCGCTGAGGTCAGCGTCGAACCAGCCGCAGAATAAATTTTTCTGATTCCACTCACTCTCGCCGTGGCGAATCATAACAATTTTGTACTTTCCTGGCATTTTGTTACCTTTTATCCAGTTCTTTTCGGGAAATTTCTATTTTAATTATTTGACTTTGACACAAGTAGTAGGTAACCTATTCGACCTTCTCTTTTTTTTTTATAAGTTTTACGGCACTAGACAAGTTCTCTTGGGCACTTCGACCTCCGATTCGACTTGGACTGGGTCTGGCTTTTCATTAATCGACCGTAGTTCAACTCGTTCAGTGCTCGACATACCGAAATAAGTTTCTGAACGCAATTATAGATCGATCGAATTAAGTTCACAATCGGGCATTGTTTGGACAATAGAGAGGGGACCTCTATTTTCCAATCCATGCCCGATCGTGTCGGCGTATGTCCGTTAAGGTATTCACACACGGTGAATTCTCGGTTTATTTTCATTACCATAAATAGTGCATAATTAGGCTAGCCTTGAGAAAGCCGGCCGTTTTAGATTTTTGTATGCTTCATTAGTGTGTAGCGTGTCCATCTGACGCCATTTCTTTATCATAATATGTATCTAATTGTGTGACTAATTTCATATATCCGCTCAATCGGTGTCATTGTTGCCGTTTTGGCATTTTAATGCTAAATTTGGCACATGTTAAATTGACACTTAGCATACGTCATATGGTATCTTGTTGTCGGGGAAAGCAGCGGATATTCAAACCATTTTTATTTTACAGAAAAGATCTATTCGAGCAATTTATAATTTAAAACGAACAGACTCCTACAGAGAGCTTTTTAAAGAAATTGACATACTAACTGTAGCTAGTCAATTTATTTTCGAAAATATAATGTATGAACGCAAGAACCTTACAACATTTTCCAAACTTAGCGATAGCTGTAATGTTAACATATGAAATAATCACAGACTATGTGGTTTAGACTCGCGAAGGTTAGCAATTCTTTCAAGGGTCAGTGCATTATCTACTATAATAAGATACCTCTGGAGATTTTGAAATTGCAATTTGAGCAATTTAAAAAGCTTGTTAAAGCGACTTTGTCGAAAAAGGCATATTATAATGTTCAAGATTACTTAGATGACAGGAAAGCGTGGGGTTAATCTAGTTCAATACAGATCTTGCTGTTAATAATTTTGTAATTATTTATTCCTGATTATTAATCATAATAATTATTTTTTTCATATTTGTATTAGTTAAGCACAACCTATTTTTAAAAGAGATCTAAAAATCAATCTGTGGGAGTTTCTACGCCCATCTTCTCCCACAGTGGTGCAATGTAGAGAAGAGGTAAAAAATGACGTTTGCTAAGTATCTATAAATATCTACAGTAATAAAGTACTTTGACTTTGACATACTGTATTATTTTAGCATTTTTTAACTATCGTCTAAGGCAACCCTTTATGGGGAAATACCTTATTTTTAAATTGAAATTAGTCACATAGACTGGAATAACATAAAATCGACTATAGAGCTCTGGTCAGAGGTATTTTAGTACAAAGACTGTGCCGATGACAATCCATTTCAGGAGTTGGCATCTTAAGTCATTTTCATCCTTTGTCTTCCACACTCCAATGCAGATGTAGAAAGAGTATTTAGTCAAATGAATGTGGTCAAACCTAAACCGATGACACAAAGTTTATATTCTGCTCGCTGCACAGTTTTATAACGTCTAAAGATAATGTGATGACCTATTATCGCCTACACTTCTTTACTTCTTTGTTTTAGAAGTAAGGCAACACGATCGTTTTTTTCCAGTCTTCAAATATATTTGCGTCAAACCATCCTGATTGCGTACGATTATATCTTGCTCCAACTGGTCCGTTTACAGTCCACGTATCATTCATTTTTAGGGCCTTGTACGGTGGCAACAAAACACCATCGGCGTTTGCGGATATCATCAATAAAGTTGAAGCCTTGGAGTGGTTCATCACCCGTTCAGGGTATTTTGTTCCTCGCTTAACAATAATTTTCTTGCGTCCTGCGTCGTCCGTCAAGTTAGTCTCGTCTCAATTTATAATATTGCTCGGATCGAGTCCAATCAATGACGTTTCTAATTCTTTGAAGTATTCCTTGACTGTCTCTGGAGAAACTGCCGCTCTCTTTGTTTTTACGTTTTCTGCAGTCCTTTGTGGATTTTATTCCTTGTGGCGCTTGAGAAAACTGATAGCAAAATTTGGTCCTGGTAAATTGTTTTTAAATCTCAGTACTGTCTTACCTATTTTGTCTAGATATCCCTTTCCTATATATCTCAGATCTAAGGCGTCCAAAGGATAGCCCCACTCTGCACATGTATTTATATATTTTATCATGTACGCTTCGGTGTCTTCCGACAAAATCGTTTGACCTCCATGTTTTTTTAATGTCTCTGTACAGCACTGACTTGTGAATGTCATATGTTTCGGCTACAGCCTTAAGCGATGCGTTGCCAGACTTGTATGCGGCATCAGCTTTATTTATTGTGTCTTCGCTATAAACTCTGTATTTTTTTTCTCCGAGGATCCGGTTGAAACACATGCCGCATGTTGATTATATACCTACAATAACAAATAATAAAGGTTAATCTTTCATTAAACATCCTTATAATTCTTATCTCGATCCTGATATTTATTTATTTTGTTTAATCTAATAAAACCGATTTGTTGAAAGCCGTAGCACCTATATTTCTATTGATCCCTTCCTCATTTCTATTCAACCATTCCCGTTTATAAACACCCCGTATGGAGTATCTATACACACCGTGTATGTATCTTTTTACCCCATTCCCGTTTCTATTAATTTCAATATTGAAACAAAAATACTTCGGTAACATTTTTAGATGTTTCTCTGAAACTAAACTATAATTATACTTACATTACGAACACCTCAGCCACCCAATGACCTGGCCGTGGTCACGGCCAGCGGAAGACTCCGCGGAAGGGGGCCATTGCCCCGGGAGTCCCGGGCCTGGACCGCAACCCCGCACCCTGGAAGGGGTGTGAGAAGATCACCAAGAAGCAACGATGAGTCTGAACCGAGAATTGGAGAAATAAACATCATAAGATCAAACGGAGTTTTCATTCATTCATTTTATTTTTCTCCACCTTGCAACATTTTCAGTAATTAATGTCATCTGTCGATTGCTGTCAAAGTGGGGCGTCGATTCTGCATGGTATATTTCTTGTGTTTTGTGAGTGAAAATGCCGTAAACTATTAACAGTGGCCTAAGAAAATTATTCACAATCTATCGAAATATTTATCGGATAGAAAGTCTGAAGGGCTCTATTTCTCTAAATAACATCACCAGCCTTGTTGTCAACATGAATGAAAATACAAAACGAAGGTGGGACGACAGCTGTGTATTTTCTACGCCTAAGAAAAATAAAAATAAAACCATATTCAAGTCTGTGCCATGGACGTATAAAAAAGTCGGACGTAGTCTCGCTAAGACAAGACTGAGGAACCGTAATGGCGGCGGGCCGGATATCTATCTATGAGTGACTGAATTTAGGGTTGCCAAGTTAGCCACAGTCAAAAAATAAAAATATTTTAATGAGAGAGAAGAAAAAAACACTGTTCCACAAAGTCCAACAGATGGTGCTGTGAATCGCTCTTGGGTTCTGCGCAACAACCCAAGAGCGATTTGAGAAAAGTTTGAGGAAAGAAGCGTATTCTTTTCTCAAACGGGTCTATAAATCGAAAAATGGTCATATTGATATTATTTTTAAAACATATATCCAATGACATCTCACACTATGGTATAGAATAGAGTATAATATAAAATAGAGATATCATTGGATATATCTTTTAGAAATAATATTAATATCATAGGACCATTTTTCGATTTATGGACCCGTTTGAGTAATATAAGCGCAAGAAACAAATTGCGATTCACCGCACCATTCGGTTGGATTTTCTGCAAAATTGTATAAAAATTACCTAATGGAGATGATACATGAATGATACAAAAAATACTAATTCTGTTTAGATTGATAGCCCTGCCCTAACAAGAAAAAATACCGTCAATTATAATTCGTTAATAAAGTCGTTAATAATTTAATTAATTGAATGAAATAACATGATTTTGTGCCATTTGATTTCAACGAAGTATCGTTTATCGTTATCGTTTCGGATTTCAATACAACTCTCATATAAATCGACTGTTTCGACAGTTCTTAAAAAGTATCTAACTTGACTAACGTGCATCATCCCAATTGCTTAAAATTTTACTGTTTCTACCGTTTATGACTGCTGTAAAAGTGATTAACATAACATCCCAAATGCTTAGTAAGTTTTTTTATAATAGTGTCATTTACTTTGAGAGGTTCTTGATATATCTTCTAATTTTGAAATGTGGCGAAGCCGAATCGTTAAATATTTTTCCACTAATATTTGATAAGATTTATTTTGTGTTCTATCGAACCAGTAACTACGAAGTTCAAGAAGGCGCTACTTTTTCAAAATCTGACTTCGGAATCATAATTGGACTCCAACCAGTTCCCCAGATATTGATTTTGAAGCACCAAATCGGACCAGTCAATACGAAGTTCAAAATGGCGGCCACTTTTTCAAAATCTGACTTCAAAATCATGATTTGATTCCAACCAGCGCCTTAGATATCGATTGTGAACAAAATCGGACCAGTAACTTCGAAGTTCAAATTTTCATCTGACGAAAAATTTAAGAACTGCCAATTTATTTATTCAACTGACCGTATAACAATATCCTTACCAATTACAGAACTGCCAAAAATAACATCACTGTAACAAATAATCGAATTATAATTTTAACTTAATAATACCGTATTTTCCCATCTTTTGGGTAATTTTGCTTACGTGAATATTGACAACACTGGACTTGTGATGAATTATTTTGTTCTTGTGAATGAAGATTGATTTTGTTTATTTTTACTAGAAATCAGTGATTATTTATATTCTTTTACCTATGAAACGTGATTCCTGGATGTTTTTTCCTCCGTTCACTGCGGTTTTTACACCACTTTACCACGCAAGACATGCTGTTTAGCTTTTTATTTTTCCGCATAACGTACGTAACGCCTTTGTTGACGCCTGTGGGCTTAATGGCCGACTTAATGTGTGAATGTGAATGTGTGCTTCTCGGCGTGTACTAATCGTCGTTTCATTGTTGCATCTAAAAGCAAATCTACGATGAGATCGCCACAAATAATTAACTTTTTTCTGTTATTATTACAAAGTTTAATGAGGGCTTCCTCCATAATTTTCTCGAATATTTCAAAATTGCCATGGCCTTTTTCATCTCTCGGAGGTCTGTAGACTCAAACAATAATATGGCTGTCCAACTCAACACATTTGTCTTTCTACAGTAAGTGCAAGAATATCTTTCCGTTGTTTCACCCTTAGATTATACAAACACTAGATACCGCGTCAGTACCGAATGACAGCGGAGAAAACAGGCCAACTTTAGCATGCTAGTGTGCGTGTCGACTTGTTGGAACGGTCGCGACCTGTTAATCTGTGTGCGTGTCAAATGTTGCCACAAAAGCAATACTACCGGAAAAAGTAGGGAAACTGTACAAGTTGGTGGATTACCTTCGATCATTTATTCTACAGTATAACCTAAATAAATAAACTTGGTGAATAAACTAAACTCATTTTAACCATATTATGTTAGCTGAATTTCGGTTAAGTACGCAACTATCTATTTTTTATCTTCACAGATTTAACTTAAATATCTATCTTTGGTGTAGCTAATGGTATGGTATGACTAATTTGGTACTACATAATGTCTAATATTCATAGGCACTACATAATGCATAATATTCTCAAGTAATAAACTAATTTATATAGCGACTGGTAAACAAATTACTGAAAAGAAAATGACAGTATTTATTTAATCCTTTTTCAATAGGTAGCGTCAAAAAAAGACCCCACCTTACATGCGCAGGGTTTTTCAGGCCCATCTTTTAATTGGAAATGCAGTAAGAGATGTGAAATCAGACTTCTAAACAATAAAAATAGTAGATTAAATAGTCTAAGGTTTCACCTTAATATGATTTTTAATAAGATTAAAGAACCTCCTCTATCAGCAGTCTTTCTATTGTAACAACTAACAATTTTGTAATTATTTATGTTAAAAAACATCATATTTTCATTTAACCAGTGTTCTGTTATACAAATATCATCAGTGTCAGAATTATTAAAAATAATTCTAATACAAGTTCTTTGCAAGGTAGCCCCTGCACGTTTTGATATTTAAGTGGGGCGTACCCTTTGTCTGAATATTATTTAATATTGGGATATTATTACACTCTTTTGACTTATTTAATTCAGGCAAGATATTACACATTTTTGATCTCCTATGCTTGCTCGATATATTTAGTGGCTTATGTATGCTAGAGATTTCCTCTATTATCTTAAGAACTAATTTAAATTACTTGGAATGTCTTCCAATATCCCTTGTCTGTGCTCAATAGAAGCAGTCAGGTTAGCCAAATTCTTGGCTGTAATACTAAAAAAAATAAGATACAGCGACGCAGCTACCTGCCGTTTGTAACGTATTAACTACCTTTGGTCAAATAAACATTATCTATCACTAACATAATTGTTAGAGTCAAATCCCTCCATCCATGCTGCGTGAATGTGCCATTCATTAAACCTACCATTTTTAAGTCAGGATAGGTTACTATTAGGTTAGTATCGGTACCAAAACCGACAGCTGGGCAGTCCTTCCTGGGCAGTCTTGTGGCTACTCCCTAGAGTTGTTTTTTTATGAGCCGGAGGCGCTGTGGAGCGCGTTTTCCGCGTGCCAGTGAGGAGCAGGCCAGCCGAACGAAGCCGGAGCGGCGACGGCGAGTGAGGGAGCCTGCGACGAGCTGCACGGGGACAGTCGCCGCGCTACGTTGCGCTGGAGCAGAAGCAATAGTCATAAATATGGGTTTCCTAGGAGGGGGGGATCCCCCTGGTACCGTTTTATCCCCTTTTCCCCCTCTACATCACTTGCAAATGCGAAAAAGTAGCCATTTTCTTCAATCTTTGGACCCCCTATCATGAAAACTATGGCTTTCCTCAAATGGGGAATTGTTGGGGGGACTCTCCTTCCTCCCCCTCCTCCGCCTATAATTTTTCAATTATATATTTACAATATTTCAATTATAGACTACTTTCAGCCAGTAGGTACAAAACCTTCACCCGAACCTTCTTTCAGTACGTTCGTACGTTTCAACGGTTACGTTCAGCGAGTACACACCCTTTTTTACCGAACCGAACCTACCTATAATTCTTCCTCGTTGACCTCTATACCATCTGAGATCATGGAAATTATAGACTGACCAAAAAACAGGCCGTCTTGAGAGTCATCTGTTGGATTTTGAAGAAAACCGTCTAGGAAAGAACCTCAGATTGCAAAAAAAATGTCTCTCCGGCTGTAGGACAAGGCCAGAGCCGTAAAAAAAAAAAAAATGACTGTCTGTTTTGCACGTGTTGCACTTGTACTGCTTTTTGCTCAACTTTGTGATTCAATTTATCATTTATTCTGTACGAAGAAGTGTTTTTTTTACCTTACGATGTAGATTTCATATCCTTGCTGTGCGACAATACATAATTAGCCATAAACCGTGTCGCCGAAAAAAAAGCACCGCTGTCAGCATGGACGGATATCCCACAAAAGTTTCTGCCGCTCCAACTCCAAATGAGAAGAGGCCACGGGAGAGGAATCCCAAGCTACCCCGAAAGCCAGTCGCAAGGATGACGAAGATTAAACACACAAAGCCAATCAATACTGTAAAAATTAAATTGAAACTTCCAAAGCCAACAGGTAAGAGTAGGGAGTAGGTAAATGAAATTCCTAAAATGGTGCTGTGTTAGCACTTTTTTGTGGGAAGGAATGTAAATCCACCTGATGTGCGCCAGTTTCGCGAGATTTAGAGGTATTATATAGGTTGTAGGTACCATCTTTAGCGTCCTTTCTTTAATATTTTCATTCTGTTGTATCTTTCCAAGCCTTGTTTTGCATTTCAGCTACAAATACTTTTGCATGCCCTCTAGCCGCTGCACTAGAAGAGAAAGAAATTTCTGATACTGCCAAACATCTGCCAGCTGCCGCTTATGTCATACTGGCAAATGAAGGTACTTTAATACCATAACATTGACCCAATTCAACCAAATATTTACCATACAATATTAAAACTCTTAATTACCAAAATGAAGACCCTTGGATATGGACACAACACACTGCCATGGAATATCTGTCTTTGCTGTGTTAAATATATACATTATTTATTTATGATATAAGTAATTCATACAATAATGGAGTATAAAAGAGTGGATCTTATTACAATATAAATATAAAAAGACTTATAATGTCTGATAAGTGTGGTCCACTAAAGATATTACAAATTAAGAATAATATGATTAAATCATAACCACTTCAAAGTGATTGTTTATTTTACTCCCATTACATTCATATCCATTGGTGATGTCCAAATAAATAAATAGTATATTGTAACCAGATACTACCATCTTCATATTAGCCAATAATCAAATTCCATTGTTCAGTGGCCCAATCACAACTGGCGAAGAAACCTACATCGGTAAGGAGTCCTCCAATAAAGAAAAAGAGGACTCCGAAGCCAAAGATATGTGACACAGTGATAGAAGGTAATATTTTAACTGCTTATGTTCATACATACATAGCGGCACAGCAAAGCAACATATTTGCAGACTTCAATCTTCAATAGGGGTTGTACTGGCTGCACCTGGTCCACTTGAGCAGGGTTTTTGTTACAGGGTGTTTGTTTTTGTTTTGGGCTGTTGTTGTTGTACAAGGAGCTTAATCATGGATAGCCCAGGTGTCTTCCAGGATAGCCATTCTGGTTTCTACTGTGGAAGGGAAGTGGAAGTCCACCACCATTATGACCATTCCTCTATATTGGGGGTTGTATGTTGCACCTGTAACTTTTAAGTGTTTATATGCGAAATGGCCTGTTATAAAGCCTTTTAGTATTTTTATTTTATTGAGTGGCAGTCATTGATTTCTTTTGATTTTTAAAGGTCTTTATTTACATTAAGAATACATATATTAAACAATAGTGTACTTCTTAAGCTGAGACATAACAAATCCTGACAATGTATATCCAGGTACTTATAATAACCTATTAAAACTATGGCGTGATAACTTAAGCTTAGTTAGAGAACATAGTGTTTTAATTTATTCTCTTTTTTTGAAATGATTATAACAGCTAATGGGTATTTTTTCCCTTTTCTGATGTAATAAATTAAAAAACTATGTTTACTAACTAAGCTTTATTGAGGGGAAAAAATACCAGTTAACTGTTATAATCACTTATTAATTTATTCTCTTTTTTGAAATGATTATAACAGCTAATGGGTATTTTTTCCCTTTTCTGATGTAATAAATTAAAAAACTATGTTTACTAACTAAGCTTTATTGAGGGGAAAAAATACCAGTTAACTGTTATAATCACTTAAAAAAAAGGGAATAATACAATGTCAATACAATAAGGAGGCGGTTGCTCATGTCCGATGGAAATACTTGGTTCCTACAGCCTTTCACTTCCTCCTGGATTGTGCTAAGGAGCAACAAATTATTCTTAAGACGCGAATTTCCAGGCTCTCAAGAACCTGGCCAAATTGTGATCTTTCAAATACACTTGACACTGGCAAAATTAACCTCAAAAGAAGCACGCTAAATTAAAAGAAGTCGAAAATACGATAGTGCTTACAATTGTGCCTCTTCCAACCCCTATTGCAAAAGGCAAGAGGCTATGTTATGGTATCTCTCAAAACTCCTTCCACAATTGTGGCTGTAACTGAGCCTTCGTTGCCACTGAATACCGTCTACCGTAATCTACTCAGTGGCAACGAAGGCTCAGTTACAGCCTACAGTTACGTACTACAAAAGCGAAGAAAAGAGCTTTAAAGAGGATATGGAAACCAAATGTCATTTGTGACATAATAGTGAAGACTGAAGGTAATTTTTGTAAAAACAAATAAACTTATTGTAACCCCTTGTCCCAGGTTTAGCCATATGCATGGTCCTTTTTGCGTGACACGGGGCTATCCCATTGCCGCAGCTTTGTCAGATGTATGTCTTTCAGATAAGGATGTGACATCTGTCAAAAACGAGGGTAAGTCGAAGTCGAAGTGTTGATTAAAATCAGCGATAAAAACAATTTTTTTATAATTTGTGGTGATTTTAATGTTAATCTGTTAGAGGATAATAATATTTGTACTAGATTAAAATCTTTATTTTTATGTCACAACATGAACTATCTGTTTTTGGAGCCTACTTGAATTACTGCAACATCTGCTACCTGCATTGACGATATATTTACTAACATTACGCCCATTTTCAAATCGGTCATCAATAAATTAACCTCTGATCACTCTGGTCAGATAGGTATATTCAATATTAAAATAAAAAAGGACCAAAAAGAGGATATTACATGTGTGCCCGTTAGTGACACTCGGCTTGAACACTACAGGAATAATATTTTAGATAAACTATGGGAAATACCATACAGTGACGATCCAAATTTGTTGTACAACTCAGTATTTAACCTTGTCAAAAATGAATATGATATGGTATTTAAATCAAAAACTATAAAAGTTAATAACAAAGCTTTGTTTAGTGATTGGGCGACAGTTGGAATTCATAGGAGCAGACGAAGATTATATGAACTCTATGAAGAGAAATCATATAACAAAAATACGGCCTTTCTAGATTATGTTCGTAGTTATTAAAAAATGTTTAAACGCGTTTGTGCCGTAGCTAAATCTAATTTCATTAAAAACAAAATTGAATCTAGTAGGAATGTAATGAAAACGACTTGGCAAATTATAAACAGAGAGACTGGAAAGGCCAAAGCTACACATAATAACTTCAAGCTTAAGATAATCAATTGCTAAGTACAGACCTAGAAGTAGCAAAAGCTTTCGAAATTTTCTTTACGGACATTCCAGTTTCAACAACCAAGTCTTTAAATTCATCTCCCGCTGCTGCTGAATCTATACTTAAACAAAACTTTGAGGAATGTAAAACAGATTTTAAATTTAGGCACGTAAATAATGAAGACATTGTAAAAGCGTTTAAATCCCTGGAAATGAAAAAGACAGCTGACGCCCATGGTCTATCAGTAAAAATTATTAGTTCCATTGTAGATTGTATTGCACCTCACCTTTGTTGTATATTTAATCAATGTATAGATAATGGTGTTTCCTGACTTGATGAAACTAAGGAAAGTTATACCTTTATTCAAAGCTGGTAGTACATCAGTCCCCACCAATTTTAGACCCATATCGATACTACCAACGCTTAGCAAAATATTTGAAAAACTCATACTTAATCAATTGCAAAGTAATTTTTATCTCAATAATTTAATTCATATTGCTCAGTTTGGTTTCACAAAGGGTCGTTCAACAGCCGATGCTGGTGTTGAACTAATCGACAATATTTTTGATGCCTGGGAAGACGCAATGGATGCAATAGGTGTCTTCTGCGATCTATCCAAGGCTTTTGATTGCGTCCATCATGACACTCTTGTCAGGAAGTTACGCCATTATGGTGTAAAAGATCAGGCACTTGGCCTTCTGGAGTCATCTAACAGATAGGGTTCAGATGGTCGATGTTAATGGGAAAAGATCACCTGGGTCTTCAATAAGTATGGGCGTACCGCAAGGTTCAATTCTTGGTCCTTTCTTGTTTTTAGTATATATTAATGATTTACCTTACCTTGTTAAAGCAAAACATGGGTTAGTATTGTTTGCCGATGATACTTCTTTGATATTTAAAGTTAAAAGACAGCAATCAAATTATGACGAGGTAAACAATGCTATCTCTAGTATAGTGAACTGGTTTACTGTTAACAATTTATTACTTAATGAAAAGAAAACTAAATGTATTAAATTCGTGTTACCCAATGTGAACCCGGTAACTACAGACATTTATAAAAGGACAGAGATTGGACCTTGTGCAGTCGACTGTCTTTTTGGGCATTACTTTAGACGTCAAAGTATAATGGGATCATCATATAAATAAATTGTCGAACAGACTGAGTTCGGCAGCGTTCGCAGTTAAAAAAATTAGAGCTCTTACCGACGTAGACACCGCTAGACTAGTCTACTTTAGTTACTTTCATAGTCTAATGACCTATGGTATTTTATTGTGGGGTCACGCTGCGAATGCTAATAGTATATTTATTCTGCAGAAACGGGCTGTTCGTGCAATTTATAGATTAGGGCCTAGAGTGTCACTGAGGGAAAAGTTTAAAGAAATCAATATTCTGACATTTGTGTCTCAATATATCTATGACAATCTTGTGTATGTAAAAAGAAATATAACTAATTTTCAGAAGTACAGTGATATACACAATTTTAATACTAGAAATAAAGACAAGTTGGTTGCTTATGTAAGCCGACTACATAAAATTAGTAATTCTTTTAAAGGCAATTGTATACGCTATTACAATAAGGTCCCTACTGATATTAAAAACTTACCTTTAGACAAGTTTAAAATAATAATAAAACAGAAATTGTATAAAAAAGGTTACTATAGGATATCTGATTACTTAGAGGACAGATGTCCATGGGAATAGATTGTTTGAGTAACAGGCTGTTTCGATATATAATTAGCATTCATTTTGTAATATTTTATTTAAAAAAGGAAACGCAAAAGATGCGACGACTGTGGAGTTTCTTCGGTGAGCTCTCCTCCACAGATTCCGCCATTGTGTTAGTGAACTCACCCAAAAAAATGTAATGACGGATCTAAGTGATGTAACAACATCCTATGGAAATAAATGATTTTTGATTTGATTTGATTTGATTCGAGGGTCGCAAGCCCCAGCCTGGTTCTGACCAAGCTGCCTACTGCTCCGATGAATAAAAAAGCGACAAAGAGGATACGCAAGCCAAAGATTATCCCAGACTCTGCGGAGGTGACTGACGTATCAGAAGGTATGATTGATACCTACAGAAATACCAAAGACAAACTGGAGGAATTTTTTTAACAGTTAATAGCAAAAAAAACATAGTTCTGTCCAGTGTCAATAAGCATTTTGAGCATTTGCAGGATAGTTAGAATAAAACCGGTCAAGTGCGAGTAAAACGTCGGACTTGCACACGAAGGGTTCTATACCATTGCACACGGAAAAACGTAATACGATAGTATTTTGTACGATTATACCTTTTTAATTCTTAATAATAAATTATTAAATACTAAGTTTAATTATTTAATTCAAGGCCGTACATCGAAACATTGAAAAAGAGTTTTGTGTATGTAGTATATATTGAACTATGTACTCAGTTTAACGAAACTCTTTAATCATTGAAACCGGAAGTGGATAAAAATTTAGTAACTTATTTACAGAAATACAATAAAATATGATTAAAAACTTAATATTTTTATTATAATTCGAATGAACAATTATTAATTACATAATGACAAATGACTAAGCACGAAACTCAATACCTGCCATTAAAGAATTTTCCGATAAGCTTGGGAGAGTCCAGTTTTCATCAATAAACAAATAAAATAAAATGGCTAAGCCATACCTACCAATAATTTCTTGTATGTATGGGTACTTCTTTTAATTCTTAAAAACCCCTATATTTTATTATTTGTTGTTATAGCGGCAATAGCAATACACCATCTGTGAAAATTTCAGCTCTCTACCAATTTAAATTTTGCCCGGTGACAGACGGACAGCGGAGGCTTAGTAATTGAGGGTCCCGTTTGGCACCCTTCGGGTACGGAACCCTAAAAATTGTGGGTCAGACATAGTAAATACCTTTAATGTACTTGGCTTCGAACCTATCCAAATAATACCTCTTATCTTGTTGGGAAATAGAAACTTCAGTGAAAATATTTATCACATTTAATAATACTTAAGACCTAAAAACATAAAACAACCCTCTCGCACCTTTTATATTATTTAGTATTGATTTTCAACAAAAATTGCGAATTCAAAGTAACGTGAAACGGAACGTGTTTTAAACCAATCAGAGGAAGTGACGTGCTCTGCATTGTCAGTAAGTCACGTATGAGTCAGTCCCCCTTTCCTTTTCTATGCCAGAAAGGGAAAGGAGATTGGCGCATAGCTTCCTTTACTGACAATGCAAATTAAATCACTTGTAAGTCCGTTTTCGCACCAACCTGTCGACTGTCAGTTTGAAACCGGGATTTTTTGGCAATTTAATATGCCACGAGATAGAACATGGTGGCGTCTCTAAACCTATTCAGGTGCTTTGCTGGCGACCCTGGGCTATTCTTCGATCCCGTGACAGATAGGAGTAACCGTCTATTCAACATGGTGTATGTAATAATTTATTATAATTCGAATGACCAATTATTAATCGTATAATGACAGATAAATAAGTACTAAACTCACCTGCAATAAAATATATTTTCTGATAATATCGGGAGAGTCCAGGTTTACTGATAAACAAGTGAAACAAAATGGCTAAGAAAGTTGCCATACTCATAATTTCTTGTATAGGTACTTCTTTTAATTCCTAAAAAACGGCCTGCTTCATTATTTGTTGTTATAACGGCAATAGAAATACACACTCTGAAAATTTCAGCTCTCTACCTATTTTGGTTGATCTGGTAGAGCCCGGTGACAGACGGACGGACAGCAGAGGTTTAGTAATAGGGTCCCGTTTGGCACCCTTCGAGTACGGAACCCTGAAAATGAAATCAACAATAAGATCAATTCACGTTGCATTGTCCACACCACTATGTATTGTAAATGTTTATAGAAGAATTATTATTTCAGAGATCCCCACCAGGAATCATGCGAAGAAACGTGTCCGAAAACAAAGACCAAAGAAACAAATTAATCAAATGGAAGGTAAAACATTAAGCCATTTGTTATTTATTTATTTATGTATTATGGATCCTTTACAAAAAATACGCTTTGCTAGCTTAAGATAGAGACTTAAATATAGAGGACATGCGCTTTTTAAATTAAAAAGGAACACAGCATGCAATGCGACAATTTTAAAGTTAATTATACACTTTTAAAAGTCAAGACTACTGTGTATAAATGCATATTTTTTTAATTAAGACAATTTATTTTAATTTTCAAAACTAATGAATTATGATCGAGGCCTAGTCTAAAATTATTTTATTCAAACATGCTTTAAAGCAGTTAAGACTTGCAAATATGTCGAGTTCAGGTTCACGGTGTTTTGTGCTGAGCCTTCCGGCCCATTATGTACCTATCTCAAAATTTACCGCAAGGAATAGTTTTTTTTTGCAAAATGCACCTATCCCAAAACGCACCTTTCGCAAAATGCACCTATCCCAAAACGCAACTGTTGCAAAATGCACCTATCCTAAAACGCACCTTTCGCAAAATGCACCCATTGCAAAATGCCCTACACTGGTCGGAAATCTTTGCATACTGCCTTTTTCAAATACGAAACATGTTCATGGATAATATTTTTAATATCAACCGTACATGTGTACTTTGTTTGCCGTGTTAGAGTATTTCCTGTTTCTTCCATGATAGTGAGGCAATACATTCATCACGACACACACATCGCCATAATGTACTACCAGTTTTATTAGTCCGATGCTTATTATATCTATATGCACCACAAATAAGTGTACATTTTCCTTTTTGATTAGTAGAAAAAGAAAAATCCTGTTCCATAGTTGTGAATTGTAAAAACCTCGGCACACATCACACACCTTTGCGAAGCAAAGAAATATTACAACTTTTCAAAGTACAGATATACAGATGTAGTGAATAATCCTTTCCTTTCGTATTTTCTCCGAAATGTTCGTTTTTGTCTTACTACTTCACGCGCACTCAGTACCCATCGAGACAACGTAGGGAACGGTCGCATTGCAAGAGGAAGTATCTATATAGAGTAGTTAATACCACAGAAATATTTTGTTGATATTTATGTTAGATTTTGTGATAAACTTCATGGACTCGTGTATTAATGCAGGCCACCTATATATATATATTTTTGACTTTACATTTCACTCTTGTCTGTCATTTTTGTAAATAATAAACATTGATTTTATTCGATCCACATTAACAATTTATAACAGACATGCCGAAAGCACTAAGAAAAGGGAAACGTTTAGATCGGCAAGCCTGCGAAGTTATTTTCAATATTTATTTATATTTCTTAACTGAAAATGATAAATTCAAACATACCAACTATACTGCTTACTTTTGTAAAGTCCAAAAACGAGTTTTGGAGGCCAGTGGAATTTCTCAACGAACAGTAAATAAAATATTGCAGAAAGAATACATAAATCAATCCACCTCCAATAGTCCGAAGTCGGCAAAGTTGGGTAGACTAAATAAATTATTTTGTCTAGGTCTTGACGATTTTGACTACAACGTTATACGCCGATTAGTGTACTTATAATTTCCATTTGATATACAAACAAGTACCTACAATTAAAGCCCTGAAGTCCAAGTTATCCGAAGCCATAAATTTTAAGGGATGTGACTTTACGCTAAGAAAAATTCTTAGAAAAATGGGATTTCGGTAAAAAAAAGTTGAAAACAACAGAAAATTACTTATCGAGAAAGATGATGTTCGTTTAAAAAGAGTAAAGTTTTTAGCCGCGATAAAAAAATACAGATTGCAAGGGAGAGAGATTGTTTATATGGATGAAACATACATCCATACCTCACATTTGGCAGGTAAAAGCTGGGCTGACTCGTCAGAAAACGGAGTGAAACAGTTAATTTCTAAAGGAAAACGTCTTATAATAGTGCACGCTGGTAGTAGAAAGGGGTTTATACCTGGGGCATTGTTAATGTATCAGTCTACTGATAAAACAGGTGACTATCACAACGCGATGAACAATGAAAACTATGAAAAATGGCTTCGTAATCAACTCATTCCAAACTTAGCTCCACATTCGGTACTAGTAGTAGATAATGCTGCATATCATAATAAGTACGTAGAAAAACCTCCTAATTCAAATACCAGGAAGCAAGACATGATTGATTGGCTATCCAAACATAACGTTCCGATTGATCCGTCATTAACAAAACTTGAAATATATGAAATTATTTGCAAGTACAAACAAGACTTTGTAGAATACTCTATAGATAAACTTATGAACGAATATGGACACAGCGTACTAAAATTGCCACCATATCATCCTGATTTCAATCCGATTGAAAACATATGGTCTCAAATAAAGGGATACGTATCCAAAAGAAACATCATATGAATATGACTACTGTGAAACAATTGGTACAGGAAAAGGTTAATATGATTGGTTCCGATGTTTGGGCGAGTACCGAAAACACGAACCTGAGTTGGAAAATTATATGGCTAGTTTTGTAATCACCGTTCATGAAAACTCTGACGATATCATCGTCAGATAGTTCTGATTCTGACTGTGATATGGAAGTTGGAAGTATTGTTTCACATCACACTGTCCACCCCGCTCCTCCTCCTCTTATCCCGCTGTCATAATCGAAGTCGTTCATCCAATCAGAAAATCATATATATTTATATTAATTTCTCTGCTGGTTTGTTTTGTTTTATGTTGAGGTGTCTTTTTTGTTATGTCATAGTATTTTTAATTAATTACAAAAATTTATTGTTATAAAAAGGTCTGCAAAATCCTACTGTAGTTTTGACTTATAGTTAGACTTTTGGGGTTCCAATCCTTATAGAATCATTAGATCATCCCAACCGGAATTTGGTTTTTATCAGTGCGTTTTATTGAAATAAAACGTCCTCAGTAACTAGTTATATTTTTGTTTACCTAACGAATTCTTTATATGATAGAATCGTGGTGGTTTTAACATCTCAGTGTAATATACGTCAAACGGGCAATTTGACATTTGACATTGATAAATAAAGTATGCGATTTATTTGATACCTACACACGTAATTTAATAATACAGTAATTCATAGACACATCGGCACCATTCGGGTGTTATCGTTGTTCCGAGTTTTGCCGATAGGAAAGGATTATTCACTACATCTGTACCCACTTTTTTGTGAAATGACAGAAGTCAAAACTACGACCGCCGACCGACCAGTATGGCAAAAGTACAAAAGAGGTTAGTTATCAATTCGATTCTAACGTATTCATTTAAATGTTTATTAATGAATTTGTACTCTAACCGTCTTAGAAATGCAATGAAATGCGTCTTTAGCAATGCACGCACAATGCCAGAAAGCGAAATATCAGAAACGCAAAATGCCAGAAAAGCGAAATGCCAGAAAAGACTTTGAATAATTTGTGCAGGATTATGTATGGGACATGGACTTGTAAAAGAAGATGGCTAAATCAATGCATGGATGACTGCCCCAGATATATACAAAGACTTCTCAACAGCCAATAGCATTTAAATATTCATTCATAAATTACTGCGTCTTTAGTAAGTTTGTAGAACTTGAAGGAAATGATTAAATAATTAAGAGTTATCACGAGTAAGATTAACCCCCAGTTTCTCGTATATTTAATCCGTTGTTGACAGTCCTTAACCAATTTCAGCTGTCAAAACTGCATACAAAAAAAAATTGACGGCCTATTGACGGTTGATTAATGGTTTGTTTTTGTACGAGAAACCGGGTATAAGCCATACTCCACCACGCAAAAAATATATCATGTACTACCTACGTACTACTTACCACATCATAACTTCATTTTCCGTCAAGTGTGAGGCCCGGGAGACGATAAGCAAATTCAAATTCCTCGTGGTCCCCCCAGGAGGACAACCCGGGGGGCCACGAGTAAGTCGGGCATTTTGCGATAGGTGCATTTTGCGATAGGTGCGTTTTGGGATAAGTACATTTTGCAACAGGTGCGTTTTGGGATAGGTGCATTTTGCAATGGGTGCATTTTGTGAAAGGTGCGTTTTGGGATAGGTGCATTTTGCGAAAGGTGCGTTTTGGGATAGGTGCATTTTGAGAAAGGTGCATTGTGCCACGTTTTTCGCATAGGGTGCATTTTGGGATAGGTACGTTTTCAGACTGAGCCGTGCTGAGTTCATTGTGCAGTTTGCATAATCTGTGCAACGGAGCGTTTGAGCCAAGATTGGATTTGGCAGTATCATTGAAAAATAACCTAAAGTTCGATCGTGGTAGTCTTTTTGGTGCATTAAAAGTAATTTTCCCCAGTAAGTCAGGACAGTCGAGAGCGCCATTGACTAGCTTGTGTAAAAATATTAATTCAAGTCTTTTTCTGCGTGCCACCAGAGTGTCAATGTTGTAGTGTTCTAGACGCGAACTATAACTGGGTAACTTTTTGGCCTTGTTATCACCGTACTCTAAATGGTAAAGGAAACGTCTCTGTACACTTTCTAGCCTGTCGGAGTATATTTTGTATCGGGGGTTCCAAACCACGCTACAATACTCTAGTTGTGATCGTACCAATGTGTTAAAGAGACTTATCTTTGTTAGAGGCTCTTTGAAGCTTTAGCCGACTATCCAGCATAACGCCGAGATCACGGATTGAAGCAACGCTATTTAATTTCTTATTTACCAGAACCAGATTTGTAAAAAAATACTGAAGATAAAAAAAAAAGTCATTGTCATGTCACTTTTTTTTGTATTGTCATGGTTTACCATAGGGGGTGGCAGATGTAGAGTTACGAGCACGATAGTTAGTTCAATGCTCCTCCGCTGCCCGTCCGTCCGTCCGTCCGTCCGTCTGTCTGTTCGTCAACGGGCATATACCTCATGAACCCTAACACAGGTAGGGAGTTAAAATGTTCACAGAATATGTATCTCATTTGTCGCTTTAATGGAGTCCCCAATCCCCATATAAGGGACGTGTTTTTGCGTTTATTCTTCTACGATGGTACAGTAAAATTATTTTTTCTTTTCCGCTCGAGACCTCTCGGTTTTACGGTCGCAATTTTGAACCTTATGCCAAGGTAATAAAATTTAAAACCTATAACGGAAATGTGGCGTAATCTAAGGCCGATGGTATTCAAGAGGTTAAGGCATTTATCAGAATAAAATCAACAAAGTAGATTTATTTATATTTGATATATAATTGACGTTTTTGACTATCTTCCGGTGACATATATGTCACCGGAAATAGTCAAAACCGTCAATTTATCAACTAACGCGGTAGTTGATCAACTATCGACAGATAGTAAACCAGACCGACAGGGTTTAGAATTTACGTTTCTTTTGTTCTTACATGTCAATTGTCAACATAATACGAAAACTAAGTCGTCTTCACCTAAGATACCGCAGTGTTTGCCCTGGTATTTCGTTTGTAATTCAAGTTTAAACCAGACTATTTAACGGTTTTAACCGTAATTGATCAACTACCGCGTCATATAGTACGCAGTACGCTACAGTTTACTGTCTGTCGATAGTTGATCAACTTACGAGAAAAAACCGTTAGTTGATCAACTGACGGTTTTGATTATCTTACGAAATATACATTATTTACTTGTATTTATAAATATTCATTAATCACTCGTGTTTTATTTTTGAATCTTGTTGTTACAGCTGCAATACCGGACAGTGGTGCAGCACAGACCTGTATTGCAGTCCCCGCACCGCCCGCAAAGAAAGGAAGAGGTAGACCTATTGATCGAATAATACCAGTTACTAACCATACTCAAGTTGAAAGTCACTAATTCATAATACTTCAGTCAGCAGAGGTTCGAAGCTGAAGGGCTTGCTACAAAAGGTGGTGCATTTTTTTTGTCGTCTTGTAGATATAGGTGCAACTAGTAATTATCAGAAATGGCAACACGCAATATATCGGGAGAAATTACTTATCTCATTGGTCAGCACCAGGATTCGAACCTGCATCTCCTTCGTGAGAAGCAAACGTGACTCACTAGACCACAGAGCTGTTCACGGACGACCATATTCCAGTTATTTACAAAGTTGGGAAAACACTTCGTTTTTTGACCATGGTTTTCTAGTATATGGCTTGACCGAATTATTAAGTATTGGTACTTATCAATCGCAAATTTAATATTCTTTATTATGTTAGAAAGTAACTTTTCGCTAGGATGCAGTGTAGAGAATTTATGAGCGAGAAACCAAAAAACCCCCAACAGGTTCGAGGTTTTTGATACCTATTTATTTATATTGATCACCATTTTTTATATTTACTCAGTTGCACCCAAATCTAAAAGATAACAAAAAATACGAATGCCTCACCTTTTGTAACATCGCAGATACTATAACAATATACTAATACAGATAGACCATGTAGAACAAAATATGTCACCGACGTAATCAGAGATGCTACGAAAGCATCTTTAGTTCGAGGCCTTTGTCGCTTGGTGTAGCACTATTGCAATATTGTAAGTACCACGAGATGGCGCTAGGAGGTTAACAAGAGGACCACCGATGTTTCTTTGACACTTTTATATACATTCAATAGATTTTAAAGATTATGGACCTTATCACAAAAAAAACTACTGATCAACATTTGTTTAAAAACAAAAATATTGACGTTTGTTATGAGGTTAAAGGCTGTTTAATATGTTTTGTGGAAAATATTGGGTAAAAACGAACCTATTTGCAATTCCGTAACATTTTTATTTTTACATTGGTCCAGCGCCATCTAGAAGTATGTTGACTGAGGCCATGGCGTTTAAATTAAAATCGGTACTGCCAGCGCCATCTCTGAATTGCGAAGGGTTACTAACTCTAATCAGAATATCCCATTCTGATAACTGTGGTAACACAGAATTACTCTACCGAACGTGGTAAACTAAACGTCTAAACTTCGGGGCGGCAGAACACAGATGGAGTTTTACTAATTAATTGCGTAGTATTAATATATTACACAGCAGAGTAGAGTTTCAGTTTAGTTTATTTCTGTACAATAGACATTGTGTTGAAAATAATTAATCTTACTTTTATAATGATAATATTCAATTCTAAATAATTTGCTCAAAAGTTCAGTCAAAACAAACATTTTTTGTAACAAAATTATACTTACTTTGTGTCAAAACCCGACAAATATCAGCTCATAAACCATAGTTTAAATCTGTTACAATTTGTCTTGTTCAAGCGTTGTGAGTAATGTCTAGCAGTTTGTTAAGTCTATGTTAAAAACTAATTTCAGCGACTAAAACCGAGAAGTATTGAGCGGACAAGAAATAATAATCTTACAGTACCATCTTAATATATTAAGATGAAGGGCATTAAAACTCGAGTGTGGGGCTCGTTTCATAATAATATCACACGAGAGTTTTAATGCCTAATTATATACACACACCCACACATATACACAACATAGTTTATCTACACACATATCATAAGCACTCTTTGATGTGTTCAGGAACCGCATGTTCGACGGTCATTGTGGCATTGATCATCGCTCTGCACTTGTTTAGCTTGTTCTGTAGAACCAACTTCACAGACAAACTAAGGGCGGCACGCAGGCGAACGTTGGGCGTTCGAAATTAGAATGTCATAATATATCGAAATATTGATAATTTATAGTAATAATCATAATCTATCAATATTCAGATCAAAAATGAGTATTTACCAAGTAGTATATCATTATGATGGTCATAACGCGCGGTTTTAGGACGCAGTAAGGAGGGTTTATGATACGTGTGTAGATAAAAATAATAATCGCAAAAACACATCTCTAGTATGGGGATTGGGGACCCCATTAAAGCGACAAAGGAAATACATATTCTGTGAACATTACAACTCCTTACCTGTTACGGTGCATTCATGAGGTATATGCCCGCTGATGAACAGACAGACGGACGGACGGGCAGCGGAGGAGCATTGAACTGAACTAAAAACGTGCACGTATCTGTACGATGCAACCCCGTATGGAAAACCTATGACATGACAATGAAACCCGGTAAGGATGACTTTACTGACCCCAAATCCTTCCGACCTATAAGTCTTACATCATTCATTCTAAAAACGTTAGAAAGAATGTGTGATAGATACATAGGGGATGGACCCATGAGAGCCAACCCTATACACCCAGACCAACATGCGTACTAGGCGGTAAAATCCACTGAGACAGCCTTAGACGCAGTGGTCAGGATAATAGAAAGCTCAATACTAAGCCAACAATCATGCCTGGCGGTGTCCATAGACGTCGAAGGAGCCTTTGTTAAAACAAACTTCAGTAGCTTCAGTTCAGGATTGGAAGAACTAGGCACCAATCCAAACATGATAACCATGATAACCTGGATAACAAATATGCTGGAATCAAGAATAATCTCTTTGGAAATCAGTGATAAAATCAAATGCAAAGTGGCCAAGGGCTGTGCACAGGGGGGCGTACTATCACCACTACTGTGGGTACTAGAAGTAGCTAACGACCTGGAGACACAACTTAGCACAAGAGGATTTTACTCAATGTGACAATACTCGTGAACGGCCTTTTTATAAACACCATATTTGACCGCATGCAAATAGCACTACGGTACATAGAAGCATGGTGCAACAAAAACAAACTCGTAAAGTAAACCCCGCTAAAAGTGAGATGGAAGTACTATTCACAAAAAATATAAACCACTGCAGCTATAGGTTGCCTATACTCTTTAATAAAACACTAACACTTGCAAAACATGTAAAATATCTAGGCGTAAGGCTTGATCACAAATTAAGTTGGAACAAGCAAATAGAAGCGACTCTAAATGAAGGTCTCCGTGTCGTTCTTCAATCTTAAAATATGCCGATGGATGTATACGGTTGTGGTGAGATATCGGTACTAGACGTCGATATATTTAATGGAGATAAATACTTATGTAAATACATAGAAAACATCCAAGACTATATAAGAAACGACCTCTTCCCGAAGCATCGCCTCTGTCCACTCCTATGGACAGATCATCGGGTGGCCCTTACTGGCGGTGGTTTTCGTGTGGCGCTGGTCTGCTGTGGGTGTTCGCCGGCTAGGCAACCAGGTCGCGTGGCAGGCGGCGGCCCACCCGACCACTCCGCGCCAGTCTGACGCTGCGTGGGCGCGCGATATGTCGCAGTCTAAGGCCGGGAGTGTCAGTGGCGTCACCTACGTCATCCTGTCGCAACCACGTCTCGTTGATGGCAATTAAATAAGGGGCTCTTTGCTCGACTGCAGCTGTGAGCTCGTCATGGCCAGTGCCTAAGCCGCGTTGCAGAAACAAACTTTTAATTATGATTTTAATCCCAATATAACAGAACATCGTATACAGAATGTGTTGCAAATTTGTGTGCATCTGTGAAGATTATATTGTGAGCTATTGTAAATATTATTAGTATTTATGTTAAGTTTATGTTATGTTATCTCATATATATATAGATCGTTTGAGATTGTGCGTAACTTGTGAAACTGTAGCTGTCATCATGCACAACCCGAACCCCTCCACTGCCCCGCAGGCCCACATAGCAACAAAACCTTCACATTCATATGACATGTACTCGAGGTTGTTACGCATTATAACTTAATTACGATAAATAACACATGGCTCTTGTAATTAACATGAGAAAATAATTCAGGTACAGAAATTAAAAAACATACTCAGCAGTAGTAATAGACCTAACAAAGATAAAAAATCGATTAGGCGAATGATACAGCCGTCTAACTTCGCGCCAATACTGTCACAACCCAAAAACGGACTACAGTCTTCACAAAATAAAAGGCCCGGTGACAGCATCCGTGTCACTGACGTAATAAGGTTGAATTTATTTTGGGCCACCGGGCCTTTTATTTTGTGAAGACTAAGTCAGCCTCGGCAGTCGTTACTTGGTGGACTTATTCTCGCGACTGACAAAATTCCGCCATTTCGCCGCAGTAAATGATTTGATATTTGAAACTCCGCTAGTTAGCGGATAGGGATGTGTAACATATACAATCGGCCGCTCACTGGCTGAGCAAGGAGAACATTGCGCCGCCTGATTGGTCGGGCGGGCGGACGTTGAACGACCCACGGACACCCGCTTACCGCGGCAGATAGCATTGACCTTCCCATACTTACACGGAAGAACGGATAGCTTTTGCGGATAATTGTTGAGTAATTTTTGTTTGTGTCGTGATTTGTGAACTTTTTATTGTAATGGATACTGTTAGAGGTAATATGCGATACAATCGTGTGTTGCCGTATCCATATACCATAAACAGGGACCTTACTATAAAAAAATAAACTGCTGTTCAACACATGTTTAACAACAACAATGTATGAGATTTGACGTTTGTTTTGAGGTTAAAAGCTGTTTAATATTTTTTATGGTAACACGGTATGTTATTTATAATGTTATGCGGTCGTAGATTAGAGTAACTACCTTTACAGGGTGGAAATAATCTATGGGCCCTGGAGGGAAACTGTAAAGCCTAAAATAAGATAGCTAATATATATTTTTAAAGAAACAAAAATTCGCTTGTCTCACCCGGGAATCGAACCAGCTAAAAATTAGAAAAATTAACACTCGCTATTTTATTTAACTAATCAATAGGATTATAGTCGAGGATAAAATTTCTCAAATAAACATTTGGTCTTATAAATAATAAATAAATAAAAAGATCCAAGGCCCATAGATTTTTACAAACTGTATATTAGTTTGTCTAACTTGCGTGTAATATATGGATCTCACTTCTATACGTAATGTTGTATCGGTAATAAATATATTTGAATTGTTTAACAATACCGACATAATCATCAAATAGTTAACTGAAATGTATATCTTGTTTAACTGTTTATTAAATAGTCGTATGTCGTCCACTAACACTAATATTTGGGCCAAGAAGCGTTAAATGAGTGCTGCTGATGATCCAAATTACTCGATCCAACCAAAAGTGTACAGTTCAATATGTGTTGTATCAATAGACATTAATCCATGAGGATTCACAGGAAGTCGCCTTTCTATCTCATCTCTACTTAATATCCTGTTTTTTCGTTTTTACAGCTTCTACCACCAATTGTAGCAACGAATTAGATGTGCATCACATAACAGGAATTGAAGACGTTCCCCTGAAGAAGAAAAGAGGGAGACCAAAAAAAGTCGTCAACCTACCCTCTCTCGAAAACCTTACCACAAATATAGTCCAAGAAGTTATAAAAGAGTACAAAAATCTCCAGGACATTCAAGAAACATGTAAAGCCGAGAAGAAAATGTTGCCCATGATAGTGGCTGTAAAAACAGAACAGAGCAATGACCCGAATCAACCCGCGACAATAGGGTCAAGAAACACCTCAGTTTCCGACACATTCTCATGGGCGAAGGAAATCTCTAGCTCCAGCTCAACCACAACTCTCTCCAGGGAACTTTGCCCCAAAGATGTCAAAATCATCCTCGCGAAAATAGACAGCGATACCACCTCCCACAGCGAAAAACATAGCAGTATTAACGGAACTAAGACTGTAATTGATGGTGATCTAAGCAACACTAACAGGCGCAAAAGAAAACTTCCGAGGAGGTCAATGCAGCCAAAAATATGTCGGGTAGAAACAGGAAATCTGACGACATCAACATCAGACTCTCTGTCAAGTTCGGAAAAGAGTTCCGTCACAACCACACCTAACAAAGCAGTTAGAGCCGTGGACAAACTTAGACTAGCCCTAGATAACATCAACGAAATGAAACGCAGGTTAGACATAGAATTCTACAACTGGATTGGCGACGAAAATGTGTTGGATGACGACGTCGAGAAACTCACCCAAGACTTAAAAGTACAGTTTTTGAAACCGGAAATTGAGTTTATAAAAGTCTGCCAAAGCAGAAGAAATTCTAAAGTGCCGTCCGTTAGCAATAATGATGTCGTAACCAATGATTGTGATAGCCTCGGAGTGACTGGTACCGAAAATATCGAAAGCATACCTCCAGACGAACCAGAACCGCGTGTCACCGATACTACAGACATTCCAGAATGTTTCGACGACGAGTCATTCAGCGACACCGTCCGACGTAAGTCTGACGAATACTCCTGCTACGATGATGATGACGTCATTTCCCTCTTCGCCGGTGACAGCCTAGCTGGGGATTTCACTGAGTGCAGAAAATCGGTGGCCTCGCCGCTAGAATTCGACGAGTTCACCAATTTCGATGACCACTTTAAAGATGAGGATCAAGATCAAAGCTATGTTGAACCTGTCAAAAGTCAATTCGAATTCACAAAGCCTAATGAAATACCGAACACAGCCATAGATAAAGAAATCGTTTTCCCCGACTCGACTTCTAAACTTATAAATAGAGAAGAGATAATAACGAACACTAATCTAGAAAATGTGTGTAAAGTGAAGCGTAAGATAGTCCTCAATAAAAGCAAAAAACCTCTATTGATGGAAGACAGATACGTCATAGCCACCGCCGATGCGAAATGCCGCATGTTCAAAGGCGTCTGCTTTTTTAACCTAATCTCAAATTGCAAACGAAATGGCTGCCACTACATACACCAGGAACCGTCGTGGTCGCATGTCCTGCAGATGTTAAATAACATTAGAGACGAAGATGTCATCAGTGATTATATGATCGTGAGGAAATACCCTTCATTACGGGCGCGGTATACAGCAGCGTTCGTAGATGAGTGCGACAAACGCGGTCTGACGAATTGCCTTCTCGAAATGGTAATTGACTCGAATAAAGAAGGAGGAGAGCTGAAAACCTACGTTCGAGAAGCCACTTTACTGCATCTTAATAACAGGAATCTAAACGACAGCGCGGATCTGCTCAAATTCAAGTTGGATTACGAACAAATATGTGATGCTCTTATGAGGACTATGGCGGAGACCAAAAACTTCGGCCGATTCAAGCTAGTTTTTGTCAAACTGACCAGTTTTATGGTTGAAGCCAACAGAATCTTCCCTGTCGACGTTGCGTCTATGTTACTTGAGAGAATTCTAATATTGCCCTTTGAGGAGACATTGGTTAGCTCTCTGATTTTAGTCTTGAAGAACACTGATAGAAGTATATTTAAGCATTCACTGATGAGTAAACTTGTTAATAAGTTGAGTGAAAATAATCAGACCGATCTGTTGAATGATTTAGAGCACTTCAAGATGGAGCCCAACCCTCAGCTAGTGCAAATGCCGCCTCCGAAAATTGATAACAATAACGTACAGTATCGTATTGCGAAGAGCCATTGTCACAAGAGGTATACTTCGCCTGACACCACACATTTAGAGGTGAGGGAATCCAAAAATAATTTTTCATAAGAGTAAACATTCTAGATGTGGCTTTGCCTGTTCATACTAAAAAATGTGGCATTATGATGTATAGTATATTTCATTCAAATGAATTAAATCCAATTTCGTTCTTAAATTTCAGCAGAACAGGCCCGCACAAGAAACGCCTCCGCTCATAACTCGAACCCTGAATAATAACCCCCTCCGAGTGGCGCCGTCTAAAGGAAACCCTGCGATCTTTAACCCTACACCACCGCCATCAACCGTCAAACCAGCGAACTTCAACACCGCGCCAGCGCCATCTAGCGTCAACCCGGCGAACCGGCGCCGAGACGAGTGGATGTACCCGAACAGAATGAAGTGTGCAAGAGGGAAGATGAGAGGGCCGAGGCCTATGATGAATGGATACTGGCAGAGAGGCGGCCCGAGGCCTGGGCCAAGTGTAAGTAGTTTTGTTTGACCACATGTTAATGTTAGGTTCAAAATTAGATTCGTAATTTCATACCTTCTTGCAAAGAAATTATTACGAATAACAAGAAATACTTAAAAAAATAAAGTAATCTTATAAATGTAGCCCATAATATCCCCACTGAGGGCCACATGCCTTTGCCCGGATACGACTAAGATTGAGCCATAATCCACCACGCTGGCTCATTGTGGGGTGTTGGACGGGTTTTACGACTACACTACCTTACCAAGTGGCGAATAGTCATTTGAAACACGAAACCTAAGATAGATTACTTTTATCTCATTGGTACATAGTCAACACCAGATTGGAACCTGCATATCTTGCGTGAGAAGCAAGCATGTAACCCACTAGTCCTCGGAGCTCTTATAAGTAATCTACTGAGCTTATATTGAACCAGTAACAAAACCACCTCTTGCGAAATGACTGATTTTCTATATGATCTTGCCTTTAAATGTCGGAGATAAAACTGTGAAATTGTTGCACAGTCACTAACACCAAAAAAAAATCGCGAAAGCAATTCTTGCAAGTGTCGGTATACTCTACTACAACAAGTTACCTCTGGTGATTTTGAAATTGCCATTTGAGCAATTAAAAACCCATGTAAATGAGTTTGTCTAATATGGGATATTATAACAATGTTCAAGATTACTCAAATGACGGTAACGACGGTACTGTACCCTAACTCAACACATAACTCTCAGTTAATAATTTTGTAATTATTTATTCATGCTTATTATTATATGATTGCTATTGTAATAATTTTATTAGTTAAACACAAACCATTTTTTAAAGGGATCTAAAAAACAATCTGGCAGGTTCTACGCCCTGCTTCTCCCACAGTGGTTTAATGTAGAGAAGGGGCAAAAAAATCTTAAAAATAAAACGGAATTCTTTAAAACGAGTTTAAATTATCGCAACTATTCAGAAGCGATATTAGTACATTGGCTTCTTGATACATGAGATATTTTGTATAAACTGAATGCCAGTTATATCACCGGCTTGTAACTCGATCAGCTGTGTTTTATAGAGATCGTCGATTAAAATATCACGCCGTTTTCTATTAGCACCGCTAAACTAAGAAGTTCGAATTCGTATGTCCTGATTATTCGCCACTTTCTACAGTTTATACAAACTTCGAACCAGGGTATTCTGGGCTTCTGCGGCATACTGGTATTCAGTCTCCTGCGCCAACCTTCTATAGCATTGTTTCTGCGATGTTTATTTAGTTAGTTAGTGCGCTAATGATAAAAGATGTAGACAAAGACCTGCAATGTTTAGTGCAGTACTCTTGAAATGTGGTCATTTCGTCAGTTTGCGGGAGAGGGCCTTGTAAAGAAGACCAGGCATGTATTTTTCTTGGGGAAGTCAATGTATATTGGTGCACATCTTCACCATTTAGCAGCGGCTGTGGCTCTGCCTACCATGCGAAAGGTCGCGGGTTAGATCCCCGGCTGGGGGTAAGGAAAAAAAAACTCCAGGTCTTGGATGTTTATACGTGTGTGACGTCGCTGTTCCTGGTTCCCACGACATTATGTATCCCAGTGTGGGGCCAGTAGCAATGTATGTGCCTGTATTTATAGTCCATTTGGCCCTACATGGCAAACCTCATTAACAAACCATAAAATCTGACATTTGTAGTGAAGGAAATAAGTGAATGAACTGCCGAGATATGATAGAAGTGAATGTTGAATGAACGAAATTTATTCAGGAATTTTATCATATGAAATATCATGATTAAGTTTTCAATTGATTATATTGATTTCACAAGCTGTTTTATAATAGTGTTCCGAATATATAGTTTAAAAAAGCTATTTCTATTGAATGTATATTATTAAACATGAAACTAAATAAAACCAACTTCGGATCTGCTGAAAAATATATTTATTGTCAAACAGTTAGTTTTAATTGATAAACAACAACATAGGTAAATAATAAACACAGATAAACTATCTCATACACATTATAACCGGTTAAATAAATAAATTAAGAAATACTCTGCCTCGCGCGTGTCATATCAGATGCAAAGGTCTTCCTTTATTGCCTTACGGTAATTATAATGATAATAAGATACTTTCTAAGCAGGTTTTTTTCATAATCTAATAAATGGCGCTCTGTTCGCCCCTAGTTTTTCTCTTACGTTTATGATGAATATGGTTTAGTGATGCAACGAATACGAATATTCGTATTCGCCGAATAATAGACATTTACCGAATATTCGTATTCGGCGGTATGCGCGTCGGTCGTCGGCACGTAAAAATACGACGATCCAGTGGCCTTTTGGCGAGAAGATGTCCATTACCCAAGTCTGAAAAAACTCGCCCAAAAATATTTTTCACTGAAGCCATGTTCAGTCGCCTCGGAAAGACTTTTTTCAACAGCTGGAAACATCCAGACTGAAAAAAGAAATCGCCGAAAACCAGAAAATCTACAAATTAAAATTTGTATAAAATTTATGTTTTTTAAATAAAAAATTGCCTATTGTAAAATTTAATTATTAGGAGAATAGAAATTCATCAAATAAATTAGTCTTTTATTACCATGGCGAGATATTCGTATTCGTATTCACCGAATAGTAGGTTTGATATTCGTATTCGTAAAAGTAGTATTCGTTGCATCACGAGTAAATATGGATGGTGGTTTCAAATTGAGATAAATCATTTATCTTTAGTACGTTATGCGGATGTTCTAAAGGTGATGGAAAAATCGTGAAGAATCCTTCATTACTCCATAGCTGCGGCAATGGGTTTGCCCCCTGTCACGCAAAATGGAGTATTGAATCACTGGTTAAAAGTGGGCAAAGTTGTGCCTCTTCCATCCCGTATGGGAAAAGGCGTTACGCTATTTATGTAATGTTGTTTCGAAGATATAAAGAGTGCGTGATTGTGGGGTGTAAAAGGGAGCAGGTCCAGTGCCTCTTATATGCCGATCATCAATATTGGTCTTGCTCTTATTTACATTCACGTTAATTCATGAGACATACCTACTCTCATTTGCATTTTATCCACCGATGATGCAAGTTTGGCTTGTTAAGAATCATTCCTATTTACATCCTTCTATCACACACATTCAAATTATTTAAACAACTAATTATATTAAATTAAATACATTATGCGCAACAGAAAAAAAATGATTGCGCGACCACATCAACGGTTTTAAAAAAAAAAACTTGCCTAAATTTCTAATTCAACTTCTGCAGCTATCCAGTGACTCAGTATCAGAGTCACTGTTTTCATTTATTCATTTTATTTTTTTATTTATTCATTAATTATAAAAGGTGTGGCCGATTGGTCGGTCGCCGTGTCCTTAGTCCATCGAGAAGATCCATCATTTTTGACTCCTCTTTAATGACGTGCTCGATACATTTGGTCCACGACTCAGAATTTATTTTTCGCAAGCCTTCACTTATCAACTCCTTAACTTCCGCCATTTTAAAACTTTTGTTGTTTTTGCCAACATGACCCTTTAATTGCGCCCATATGAATTCAATTGGGTTTAACTCGCAATGGTATGGCGGAAGGCGTAATGTTGTAACATTTTTCTTGGCTACCATTTCGTCAACAACTTTTTTCTTGTTGTTCTTATTAATTTTTTGATGCAGGTCCACTTTGACCCCCGCTTCGTCAAATATTATTTGTTTTTCCTGCAGCCATGCTTGAATATCTGCCTTCCGCAAGATCATGTTAGGCATTTCTTCGGCGAGTCTGAAGTGATAAGGTGCTTTATCTAAGACTATGACTATTGGTAGGAAAAATAAGAGTGATGCGGGTTGGACGTGAATCGTCCCGACGAATCAAACAGGGCTGGTTTTAAATGAATATATATGATAGAAATAGATAACGCCTAGACCCAACACAGATTTCGAGATAATAGAGGAAAAGCTGTGCTCACCTGAAAAACGCTATCCTGGCTAGCTCCACACCCCACACCGTAGCTCGTCCGAATACACAGGATTAATCGTCACTTTCGATAAAAGGTCAGGGATGCGTCTGATACGCTCGCGACGACAACTTGATCGCAACTGACTGTGTCCTTTGCAGAGGTCGCTTCAACGGTTCACGCCAACAAGGAGGCACAGCCGCGTCTTCATACTACCCGAATTTGGTTGGGTAGTCGATATATATAAAAGGAAACAAAAATAACGAACACCGCCCGCCGTTAAAATATAATTTTAACCAGGGACTGCATATACTACAACAGAATAGAATACATGGATACGAAACTAGTAAAAGAATTATACGATGAAAATAAATTAATGGCAATTGGGAAGGGGACACAGACGATGAACCGGACGTTTGAGAAAACCGTCACTTGTTTTGAGCGATACAGCTCTGACAACTCCATCTCTCGAAGGATGAAGTTCGTGAACCCTTCCTAACTTCCACTGCAAAGGTGGGCTAGGATCCTGAATGAGAACCAGTGTACCAAGCTTAATATTCTCCTGAGACGACCGCGCTCATTTCCCGCGCTGCTGCAACGTATGCAAATATTCAGTATGCCACCGATTCCAGAATCGTTGAACGATGTTCTGGAGCATCTGCCACTGTGTTGTGTATGTCGGTTCACGTTAATTTCACTTAGGTCCGGCTCGGGTATCGCGTTCAAAGGTTCACCAATTAAGAAATGACCTGGAGTGAGTGCTTCTAGGTCGTTCGCATTAGAACTAATTTGAGGGCAAATTGGACGCGAATTTAAAACTGCCTCGATTTGCACTAGCACTGTCGTGAGTTCTTCGAATGTCAAGACTGCCTGACCTACGATTCGAACTAGATGTGTTTTGACAGACTCGACGGCTGCTTCAGCCATCCAATTGAAGTGGGGAGCTGCAGGGGGATTGAAACGCCACGTGACCTTGAGTTTGAGAAGCCATTGTGCGATATCTGATTAATTCGCCCGAACGAAGTCGTACATTTTCTTGAGCTCTGAACTAGCTCCGACGAAATTCCGACCACTATCACTGATTATGTCCGAACATAGACCCCGCCGCCCGATTAGGCGTCGAAACGCGGCCAAAAATGCGTTGGTACTAAGGTCCGATACCAACTCTACGTGTACCGCTCGAGAAGCGAGACACACGAATATTGCGATATACGATTTTTCTGACAAGGCCTTGCGCTTAGTGCCACATTTTGTTAAAATTGGGCCTGCGTAATCTACCGCAACGTTCACGAAAGGTCGCACCTGTTGAGTCCTTGATTTTGGTAAGTTAGCCATGATGGGTTCGACCGGTGTCGGACGCTGGCGATAGCAAATTACGCAACGAAAAATGCGAAATTTCACAACACGTCGAGCTGACAGAATCCAGAAGTACCTGGATATGTGAGCAAGGGTCGCTTGAAGACCTGAGTGTAGGTTGACTTAACGGTAAAAGTCAACTACTAGTGTAGTCAAATGACTCGACGACGGAAGAACAAGAGGATCTCGCTGCTCGTATGCCAGGTCAGAATTCTGTAACCGACCGCCCACCCTGATAAGACCGAATTTGTCTACGAATGGGTTAAGCCTTTACAAACCCGTCGAACATGGCTTTCCTGCCTGCAAGTTGCAAAGGTCATCTGCAAACCATAGACGTTGTACCACTCCAACCCACCGCATTAGAGCGTCTCGTAATTCGGGCACGGACAAAAGTTTATCGAATTTGGTTTTCGAACGAAACGACTTAAGAAACCTGGTACAGTACGCAGTCACCGATTGAAGGCGATTAAGGCAAGAGAATCGCAGAAGCTCTACTGGCTCATCAACCTGACTGATCACGTGGACCGTCACTGACTTGGAGCGTCGCTCCGGGATGAGCTTCTCATCAATATCCACTGACGATATCGGCCACTGGTTTTCCGGTAAACTTAACCATGAAGGCCCCGCCCACCAAAGACAGTGGCGGACTAACTCCACGGATGAAATCCCTCGCGACGCACAGTCTGCGGGGTTGTCTGAAGACCGAACATGTCTCCAACTGGTTGGAGCGAGTATCTCTTGAATTTCCGAGACACGATTAGCGACATACGTCGCCCAGTTGTGCGAGGATGCCCTTATCCATGCTAACACTATGCTAGAGTCCGTCCAAACAACTTCTTCTGCCACCGACAAAGAACCTAACGAATTCAGAAACCTAAGACTTTGATAGCACTATCATCGTCCAGAGAAACTGTCGCTGCTTCTGTCCCCTTAATAGAATCAGGAAGTTGGTCCAAAAACTCTGGACTATTGCTGCACCACTTCCGCAGCTCGAAACACCCTGCCTTCAACAAATTAATCAGTTGGCGTTGCAATGCAACAGCTGATTGCAACGAATCGGCCTCTGAAACCACATCATCCATGTATGTAAAGCGACAAAGAACTGCCGCAGCTTCAGGGAACTCAGAGTTGTGGTCCTGCGCCAACTGCTGCAAGACCCGAATGGCCAAGAAGGGAGACGAAGAAAGCCCGTATGTGACCGTCTTTAACCGATACACTCGAGGAGCGTCCGTCGGCGAAGTACGCCATAGTATCAGCTGATACTTCTGGTGGTCCGCATTGACGACAATTTGGCGATACATCTGTTTGATGTCTGCAGTGAAGGCGATTTTGTGCAGACGAAAATTCAGCAAAAGATCTGCGATGTCCTTTTGAAGCTTTGGCACTACCAGCTGCAAGTCGTTGAGCGACACACCCAGGTCTGTTTTGGCCGAAGCATCACAAACTATCCTCAGTTTGGTGGTGGAACTCGAAGGACGCAGGATTCCAAGGTGAGGAATAATAAAATTTTCTCCTTGCCGCTCTTCCTCCACCAACTCCATACGCCCCGATTTAAGATAATCCTCCATGAACTCCATTTATAAACCACGAAAAGCCTCATCACGGGCGAAACGTCGTTCCATGGAGAGCAGTCTTTTAAGAGCAATATGGTAGGACCCACCAAGGTTAGGATTATCCAAACGAAAAGGAAGCGAAACGATATAGCGCCCGGAGTCGTCTCGTTTATGAGTACTGACGAAAATTTCCTCACACTGACGATCCTCTGACGACACGAAGGATTTTTCAGGAACAGACTCGACCTCCCAAAACCTCCGCAGAGTATGGTCTAAATCATTTAGATCCGAACACGAAGTCACGAACGAAGTTACTTCTTGGCCATTACGGAGATGAATAAACGAACTATCTACCTTGCCGACTAAAATCCAGCCGAATTTACTGGAAATCGCCAAGGGGGTTCCCGGAGGTCCTCGAATAGAACCTCCAATGAAAACATCATCATAAATGTCTGAACCGATGAGCAGTTCTACCGGCGATGGAACATAGAAGTTTGGATCAGCTAATACCAAATTGCCGATGTAGTCCCATGTCTTAGGCTCCAATTCAAATGAGGGCTTATTAGTCGTGATTTTATTTAGTACAACTGCACGAAGCGGAAACCGACCGCTGTCCCCATTACTTGATTTGATACATGTTTCCACCAAACCTTTCGAAGAGGTTTGTACTTCTCCAATTCCCGATATCGGAGTATGCACTTTTCTACGCACCAAAGCTTACCGTGAAACCAGGTTATTTGTGACGAAGGAACCCTCCGAAGCGGGGTCAATCAAAGCGCGAATGGGGTGAAACTTACCCACCGAGTCTTGAATCGAAACGACCGCAGTGGATAAAATTACGTTAGGTACCGATTCTTCCGATTTAGCAGTACATAGCGTAGCTACGTTTGACGAAGTTCACGCCGCTCCAGAATGGGACGGAATAGCCTCAACCTCATCCCTAATCATCGGTGGATACGAATTTTTCTCCTTTGCATAATGCAACATGGTGTGATGATGCGATGCATTACACTCTCCACATCTGATTCTAGCACAAGCCTCATCAGAAGGATGCAAGCTCTTCAGACATTTTAAGCACAGTTTAAATTGCTTAGCGAACATAAACCTATCATAAGGTGTCTTTTTCTTAAATAAACTACACGACGTAATCGAATGCACTCCACGGTGGCACAGAATGCAATTAGACGCCGAAGGTTTTGGATTGGACACGATACTCAACGTAGGGCGCGAAACTGCCCTCGAAGCAAAGGCGGGCCGCGCGGGTATCGACGGCGAAATACTGGTACGCGGCAAGACCGCAGGTTTCGAACTTTCCCATGACACCACCTCCTTATCTAAAAACTCGCGAAGCTCCTTTAATTTAGGAACCCGGTTCACTTCGATTGTCCTTTCAAAATTCCTTTTTGTCTCCGAATCTAGTTTGTTAAAAATCATATAATACAGATGCCATAAAATGCCACTGTTCCACCGGGAATTCTAACGAATCCAGAGCACTAACATTCTCCACGAAAGTAGTCAGAAGACTACGAAGACACGGCGCGGATGGAGTTGATAACGCGGGAATTTGGAACAGAGCGTCCATATGTTGCATTGCAATCACCCTTTCGTTATTGTAATTATATTGAAGAATCGCCCATGCCTTTTTAGGGTTCCGTACCCGAAGGGTTCCAAACGGGACTCTATTACTAAGACTTCGCTGTCCGTCCGTCCGTCCGTCCGTCCGTCCGTCTGTCACCAGGCTGTATCTCAAGAACCTAGCTAGCTAGAGAGTTGAAATTTTCACAGATTATGTATTTCTGTTGCCGCTATAACAACAAATACTAAAAAACAGGATAAAAGAAATATTTAAGGGGGCTCCCATACAACAATTCTTTCAATACCACATACAAACTTATGGATGCACCTGGTTACGTACATGGAGTGTGAAAGTAACCGCACCAATAACTTTGTAAACAATATTTTGCTGTGTAAAATCCAAACTATTCACTCCACACCATCGCTTCCATTGAACGGTGGTACGGAACCCTTCGTGCGCGATTTAGACTCGCACTTGACCGGTTTTATAATTACTGTCCGTAACTGGCAAACCTTTTAACAATCGACTAGCATCACCGCGTACGCTCGACAGCAAATATTGAAACTTCGCCACATCTGACAATGATGCATTTTGGTCGATTAGCGAACAAAACAAGTCACTGAAGGACTTCCAATCTTTAAATTCGAATTCGAACCGATCCTGAACCCGACCCATATCATGACAAGAAACCATGAACTTACGATACGCATCCGTATTATTCTCAGCATCCAGGCCGAGCTGAATAATTTTATCTAACTCCTTTTCAATACATTTACGTTTATGAACCAACGAAAGCACCTCCGTGATTCTGGTAATAAACTACGATGAAAATTACAAACGAAAGAAACAGTTGCGAAAAAATACAAAGTTCTTGTATATCTTTTAACTACGGACCTCTAAATTTTAAGCAACACTATAGGCACTCGCCTAGTATTATGTAGTGTACCGCAGTAACTGATTGTGCCCTGACTGTTCAAATCGAATAACAAAATTATTCAACTATATTTATTAATATAATAGGCAAGTAATTTGTCGAAGCCGTAAACAACTGAACAACGAGAACTGGTTTATTGATGGTCGAGCCGCCGCAGGTTGCTGCTAATGACTTGCGAATTTTATATCAGAGTATCACTTTACAGTTTAGATAAGACAAGCAGCTGTTATAAAAATATAAACGCTGTATTATTAATCCTGAGTAATTAAGCTTGCACGCAGTTTAAATAACAAAATGAATGCCGTTAGCGAACGAAATTTGAATTACCTAATGGGTGTTGAACTGAATGTAACGAAAGTATATAAGAAATATATGGAATTACATAAATAAGGCTCGAAGGACCAATTTTTGGACGTGAATCGTCCCGACGAATCAAACAGGGGCTGGTTTTAAATGAATATATATGATAGAAATAGATAACGCCTAGACCCAACACAGATTTCGAGATAATAGAGGAAAAGCTGTGCTCACCTGAAAAACGCTATCCTGGCTAGCTCCACACCCCACACCGTAGCTCGTCCGAATACACAGGATTAATTGTCACTTTCGATAAAAGGTCAGGGATGCGTCTGATACGCTCGCGACGACAACTTGATCGCAACTGACTGTGTCCTTTGCAGAGGTCGCTCCAATGGTTCACGCCAACAAGGAGGCACAGCCGAGTTTTCATACTACCCGAAATTGGTTGGGTAGTCGATAAACATAGTCAGGTCATAAGTTCTGTCACATGTGCAATATGAAATAATTTAGACATGTTTATTATTTATGTAAACATTTATATAGCAAAATGAACTTAATAAAACATAGATTCTTATGGTAATAAAGTTTATTCAAAATGACCCCCGCGATTTTGAATACAGGCCTTAATTCTGCGCGGCCAGTCGTCTATCGCAGCACGAACGAGGTCCATGTCAATATCGGCGGCTGCCTTAATCAGGGATGCCTTGAGTGACTCCAAATCAGGATGAGGCTTTGAGCAGGCCTTTTCCTCCAAGTGTTGCCATATCTTGTAATCTAACGGACTCAAATCTGGACTGGAGGAGGGCCAGTCTTCGTGCCGGATGAAGTCGATTTCACGCGCCGCCAGCCAGTCTTGTGTGCTTTTCGCTCTATGAGCTGGCGCAGAATCTTGTTGGAATACCCAGTGCCTGTTATTAAACATGGTATGAGAAACAGTTTCCACAAGGTTCTTGAGGACTGTATTTTGATACACAACTGCATGCGTTTTTACGCCTTTCTCACAAAAATGTACCTCAGTTAAGCCCCAATAAGAGACTCCCAACCAAACCATGAGCGAGGATGGAAAATGACCTCGTTGGACACGAGGAATACGGTTGCTCGCTTCTTCACTGCTGTGTGCGTACACCTTATCATTTTGTTTGTTGTAGCTCTCTTCCACGGTGAAAATTTTTTCATCCGAAAAAAGAATTTCCCGATGCTTTTTTCCCGCGTACCGCTTCAACAAAGCGCGGCATCTCTTCAGTCTCAGGTCCATTAAACGAGCGTCCAAACGATGTCCTGTTTTTCTTCGATATGCCCTAAGCCCTAAGTCTTCATTTAACACCCTTTTCACCGTGGTCCTGCTTAACCCCATCTGAAGGGCCAACAGTTTCTGCTTAAGTATGGGATTTCTTTGAATTCGCGCCTTCACAGCTTTTATCACTGCTGGAGTCCTAACAGAGCGAGGGCGACCACTTCTTGACCTGTCATCTATACTAGAGTCTTCATTGTATCGTTTTATGGTACGATAAACGAATCTTTTGTTTATATTCAAATTCTTCAGTTAGTCGAAAATCTGAATTGGCGCGTAACCGCAACGATGCAACGCTATAACTGCGAAACGGTCTTCTTTAAGTGTCCACTCCATATTTAAAAATGAGGAAAATTCTAAAAAGTACACATTTTTATTTTCATGAAAAATTCGAAATTCGAATTCAATAAACTTTTTTGTGGCCAGCGTTCTAAATTCAAAAGTTTTTATTGTGTGACAGAACTTATGACCTGACTGTGTATATAAAAGGAAACAAAAATAACGAACATAACGAACACGGGTAATGTTCAAATAATTAGGTAACTACTGAAACATATTAATGTAGAAAATAAATGATGGCAACGTTAAGACCACAGCATTATTTTTTAATTTAAATATTAGTATAATATCTGGGTCCAGATTGAGCGAGGCAGCTCGCGAGGCAGCCTCACACGAATGCCGCAGGCGAATGCCGCGGCGAGGCTGCCTCGGGATTTATTTAAATATTAGTATAATAGCTGGGTCCAGATTGAGCGAGGCAGCTCGCGAGGCAGCCTCACACGAATGCCGCAGGCGAACGCCGCGGCGAGGCCGCCTCGGGCTTTCGTGAGACTGCCTCACGAGCAAAAGCCGAGCCACGGTGAGCCTGAGCATGTCTGAGTCACCTGTCTATTTTAATCTACGGTCTGTGGTACTCAAATAACAATCTACAGATTTATTAGAGAAAAACATAAAAAGGTGAGCTTATCTCTAATAAGAGATTTCTTCCAGCAAACCGTGAAGGGTAGGAGACGAAGATTATAGGAGATAATGCGTCACAACAAATGACCATTTTTATAAAAAAATATAACGTAATTTTCTCCATTCATTATTTTTTTCAATATTTATTTCCTAGATAAGTATGCACCCTACAGATTTTTCTACATAATAAATGTTGTTTGTGTAGATAATACTATTCTACAACAAATTTTCAGATCGAAATTCCGAGTTTAAAAAATGAAGGTACAATACGATTGAAATCAGTTAAAAATGAAAGTGAAAAAATGAAAATCTTTATTTTACACAAAGGTTATGGTAGACATGTGTTGTACTAGTCCCACACTAGGTCTCCCTGTGTCGTGGGTACTAGGCTCAACCATAAATAATAATATTAACAAATTACTTGCGTAAAATAAAGTAAATGAAAACAAATAATAATAAAAAAAACTTAAATTAACGTGTGGTGGACAACTAGTCAGTACGGTAGGTATAAAAATTAAAACAAATAGTAGTACATTTACTCTCACTCAAGCAGTAATATCTTCCATGCAAATGCATGATGAATACTTAAATCATCTGAAACTAAAGTTAATTTAATGATATAAAACAGATCAAAAATACGTGATATGAAAACAATGCTAATATACAATAAAACAAAACATCAGCATCAGTTAGGTAGACCTAGTTATTCGATCTATGAGCTCCTCAGCATCATCGTAATCAAATTGGTTAAGCCACTTTTGAAGTACTATTTTAAATCTGTACGAGTTTAGTTGTTTAAGGGTACTGTCGGACTTCAATAGTACGGTGTAAAGCCTGGGAGCGATGGCACTGTAATGCCTACTGGCGAATAGGCTCCGGTAGAAGCCTGTATATGGGCATCGCGCAGTTCTTTTGTTTGTGACAGGGACAAAGGGTATGCCCTTACTGTGGTATCGTATCAGTGATTGGGAAACGAACATCTTTCTAACCGAATTGACATTGGCTTGCTTGTATACTAAGGTAGTTGGGGATTTATACGGTAGTGACATCATGACCTTAAGTACCGAACGTTGTGCTCGTTCAAGCTTCAGCATATGTGTTTTAGCGGCACCTCCCCAAGCACAGATACACTAGCCCAAGATACATTGACAAAGTGCCTTATAAGTTTGCAGCAAAAGCTTTTGGTCCGCTACCATACGCAAATTCCTAAATATATGTATCAGCTTACGTACCCTTGCCGTAGTAGCTGATATATGTGGCTCCCAACGCAGATGTTCGTCTATCATAACGCCCAGATACTTTATGGAGCCCACCCTATCTAGAAGTGGGCATGTGCATGTTGCGTGTATGTCTCCAACCGAGGTACGGTTGCACGGAAAGCCATGTATAGTTATTTTAAAGTCATTATTGGGACTGTTAACCTTTGTCATACTGTAGCATTGGTACTTAGTTTTTTGTGCATTTATTGTGAGCAGGTTATCTTCAAGCCAGAGAGGTAATTCTGCTTAGTCCGTCCTCAACTAAAGGCCTAACGGCACCCCATGTATTTTCGTGGAATAGGACTACTGTATCATCTGCGAACATTAGTAGGTCTGCCCCTTTAATATTGATTGTGCAGAGGCTATTAATATATAGTAGAAAGAGTGTCGGTCCCAATGTACTTCCTTGTGGAAATCCATAAGTACAAGTAGCACTAGTACTGGAATACTCCCCCATTTTGACACTTTGACGCCTGCCAGTCAAGTAGCTCTCAAACCAAGCCAGGGCCACTCCTCTGATACCCACGTTTTCAAGCCGCGTGAGAAGTATTGGCACAGACACTGTATCAAACGCCTTCTGCAAATCGAGAAAAACGCCCACACACAGTTGAGCGATGTTCTCTGAATCCGAACTGATTGTCTGCAATAAGTTTTTGTCCCTCAAGGTATTGTACAAGTCTCTTATTTACCAATTTTTCAACGACTTTAGATAATGCTGATAGGAGCGAGATTGGCCTGTAGTTTGTAGGGAGATCCTTTTCTCCTTAAAAATGGGGCAAACTAGCGCTTTCTTGAAGGGATTTGGAAAAGCTCCTGTAACAAAACTTAAATTACAGAGAAATGCCAGTGGGTTTGAAAGTAAGTCACAGTTTAGTTTCATGATTTTAGAAGTAATGGTGTCCCATCCGGCAGCACTGTCAGTTTTAAGCTTTAGTATTGTATTTCGAACTTCCATTGGTTCTGTTGGTAGTAGAGAAAAGGATTTAGCTGGCGCGTTGTTAGGCTTCGCTAATGCACATAGTTCCAGGTCAGTTGTCCCTAATTTATTCAATGTTAGGTTAGCGAGGTTTTTGCCTACTGTAGTGAAGTATTCATTTACAGCGTTAAGTGAATCCTGGGGGCTTTCCTTAATATTTAGGAGTTCAAATGGAGGTGTTTTTGTTTTATTCAAGTTGCAAATTTCTTTTATAATCTTCCATGTGTTCTTTATATTACCTGCTGACTTCATTAATTGCGTTTCATAGTATTTCTTTTTAGTTATTTTTAATATTTTATTGCATGTGTTTCTGTAATTAATATATTCTAACCTTAGTAATAAATTATCGCTATGTTTTTTACATTTCTTGTGAAGAGTGTCTCTGTTTCTCATAGATTTAACCAATCCCACCGTTATCCATGGTTTGAGAGGCCTTTTCTTGCTAGGCAATTTTTTAATGCGAGTATTTTTGCTTATTATATCCTGCAAGCGAGTTATCAACATATTAGCAGCCATGGTAGCATCTTCACTTTTGTAGAATTCATTCCACGATTCTTCACTAAGACTTTTTCTGAGACAGTCTGTATTCGTCGTAACTTTTGTGTATACTGGTGTATTTTTAGTTATATTTGTTTTGTCTATGTGTAGAAGAATAGGGGAATGATCAATAAACTCTTCATATACTAGTGTGTGGCATTTGTGTTGTGATCTTACCATGAAGTGATCGAGACAGGTATTTTGTCTTGTTGGACGATCAATTCCCTGACTTAGTCCATGGGTGTCTAGGAGGCTAATATAGTTATTTGCTGATTCCTCGGTATTGTCGGGTAGTGTGTTTATGTTTATATCGCCTGTGAGGATAATATTCCTAGTTTTTACGTCCTGAAAGTTATCACCAAGCGAATTCATGTAGTTGGTGGGGTTTCTGAAGCAGGGTGGTCTGTAAGAACACAATATTGTGTACTCATCGGACAGGTTTAGCAGAATACAATTGCCTTCTTCTAGTTTTGGTTCGCTTGGTACCACATCTATACCTTCTTTTACATAAACAACGACCCCGTCGTTCTGGTTATGGGTGATCTTACTATAAAACATTTGGTATTGGCCGAGTTCTGGTGGTACACGGTTATCGGAGGTCCAGCATTCTGTTAGTACGATAATATCGATTGGTACATCAATGCTGTTCAATCTGTACATGAACAAACTGATCGAGGGGCTGTGCGACACCAAGGTCGGATGTTCAGTCCATGGCATCATGGTCAACAACATAAGCTATGCTGACGACATGGTGGTGCTTAGCCCCTCAATCAGAGCCCTCAGGCGGTTACTAGGGATCTGTGAGTCGTACGCCGGGTCGCATGGCCTTAGGTACAATGCAAAAAAAAGTGAAATGCTCATTTTCAAGGCGGGCACCAAATCACCATCGTTTGTACCACCAGTCCGGCTGTGTGGAATACCCGTGTCCAGAGTTTCGGAATTTAAGTACCTAGGGCATGTGGTCACGGAGACACTCACAGATGATCTGGACATGGAGAGAGAGCGCAGGGCGTTGTCAGTCAGCTGTAACATGCTGGCCCGCAGGTTTGCAAGGTGCACTAAAGAAGTGAAACTTACACTGTTTAGAGCCTACTGTCAAACCTTCTACACCTGCAGTCTGTGGGCTCGCTATACGCAGAGGGCCTACAGCTCCCTGCGTGTCCAATACAATAACGCGCTGAGGATTGTGTTGGGGCTGCCGCGATACTGTAGCGCGTCGACGATGTTTGCGGAAGCAAGAATAAACGATTTTTTCGCCATACTGCGTAACAGAGTAGCGTCCATGTGGAGTCGGACTCGCGGCAGCTCGAACTTGATCCTCAGAACGCTGGCTGATAGGGTCGACAGCCCTATGATGAAGCACTGGGTGGATGTGCACTTAAACAGGAATAAGAAGTAAGTGAATGTGTTGTGTGATGGATGTGTAATAGACATAATTATGACAGAATGACGAATGAGTGTGTGGACTTAACTTACATACTTAGATCTTGTTTTCTGTGTTACCAATTAATTTATTTTTTGTTTTGTGTCATTATTTTAATTTATTTTTCATTTTACCGTGTTTAATTATGGATGTATATCTGAAATAAATAAATATTATTATTATTATTATTATTATTATTATAAACATCAAAAATCTATCTAGGTTGCATTCAATACTTCTTATGTTTACAGTTATGATAGTTAGGGTCGTTTCTTTACCATGACAGTAGTTTAAAAATGTTGAGCTTTCAGAGGGATTATTTGAAAAACTACAGGTTATGTTATAGGTGTTGTCGATGTCAGAAGCCATGTAAGTACTAAGGTTGAATTTTATTTTAATTTTGATTGATGGGTTTTGAGGGTCTCATAGATGGATTGTTTGAACAACATATACGATGAAAAGAAATACACTTCGATCAAGCATAGAAAATTAACCAAATAGCATTCAAATGTACTATTTAATTTAAAAGTAAAAACACAGCTAACCACATTAGATCCTAACACATAAGTCCACGAATAAAGAGAAAACAAACAATAATAGAAATATCCAATGACAGGTTTTAGACGAGCCAAATCAAATACGAGGTTATGCGATATCGAGTTTATAAGTACAGCTAGTCACTTGTTGCATTGGGACTTCAATTCATTAATATCGGCTTCATTCCGTATCATATGGAACGGGTCTCCCTCCTGCTTGCGGAGATATACATAGTCAGGTCATAAGTTCTGTCACATGTGCAATATGAAATAATTTAGACATGTTTATTATTTATGTAAACATTTATATAGCAAAATGAACTTAATAAAACATAGATTCTTATGGTAATAAAGTTTATTCAAAATGACCCCCGCGATTTTGAATACAGGCCTTTATTCTGCGCGGCCAGTCGTCTATCGCAGCACGAACGAGGTCCATGTCAATATCGGCGGCTGCCTTAATCAAGGATGCCTTGAGTGACTCCAAATCAGGATGAGGCTTTGAGCAGGCCTTTTCCTCCAAGTGTTGCCATATCTTGTAATCTAACGGACTCAAATCTGGACTGGAGGAGGGCCAGTCTTCGTGCCGGATGAAGTCGATTTCACGCGCCGCCAGCCAGTCTTGTGTGCTTTTCGCTCTATGAGCTGGCGCAGAATCTTGTTGGAATACCCAGTGCCTGTTATTAAACATGGTATGAGAAACAGGTTCCACAAGGTTCTTGAGGACTGTATTTTGATACACAACTGCATGCGTTTTTACGCCTTTCTCACAAAAATGTACCTCAGTCAAGCCCCAATAAGAGACTCCCAACCAAACCATGAGCGAGGATGGAAAATGACCTCGTTGGACACGCGGAATACGGTTGCCCATTTTGTTTGTTGTAGCTCTCTTCCACGGTGAAAATTTTTTCATCCGAAAAAAGAATTTCCCGATGCTTTTTTCCCGCGTACCGCTTCAACAAAGCGCGGCATCTCTTCAGTCTCAGGTCCATTAAACGAGCGTCCAAACGATGTCCTGTTTTTCTTAGATATGCCCTAAGCCCTAAGTCTTCATTTAACACTCTTTTCACCGTGGTCCTGCTTAACCCCATCTGAAGGGCCAACAGTTTCTGCTTACGTATGGGATTTCTTTGAATTCGCGCCTTCATAGCTTTTATCACTGCTGGAGTCCTAAAAGAGCGAGGGCGACCACTTCTTGACCTGTCATCTACACTAGAGTCTTCATTGCATCGTTTTATGGTACGATAAACGAATCTTTTGGTTATATTAAAAAAAATCTGTAAGTCGAAAATCTGAATTGGCGCGTAACCGCAACGATGCAACGCAATAACTGCGACACGGTCTTCTTTAAGTGTCCACTCCATATTTAAAAATGAGGAAAATTCTAAAAAGTACACATTTTTATTTTCATGAAAAATTCGAAATTCGAATTCAATAAACTTTTTTGTGGCCAGCGTTCTAAATTCAAAAGTTTTTATTGTGTGACAGAACTTATGACCTGACTGTGTACATGTCCATTTGTAGTCCATACGTATCTGAAGCCTGCCGTCTTTTTAAAGTCACGCGCAAGAAATAGTACGCGATTAGTCTTCGCCGTCAGGTGTTCGGAGGCGTAGAGTTCTTGTTTCGTTCCCGAAAGACCAAGATGAGACGAGTTCAAATTGTTCAAGGGGTTGTCACGGTTGTATTGTTTCATTGTATTGAGTAGGCGAGTTTTTAGTAGGGTGTTACTAAGTTCTACTACCATAGACGAGCTTTTATTTTCCCTTTTGCTAGGTAATCGGAATACATCGCGGATTTCTGGCAGCTCTAGTGGGAAACTTTTCCCTGACTGAGTTTTTTAATATACCCAAACAACTCTTCCTTGGTTTCCTTAGCTTTCTTTGGCACATTCCTGAACTCAATTGATGTTTTGATGGAGCTTAAAGATTCGGCTTTTCTCGGATATCATCGCCTAAATCCGGAGACGGAAATGACACGAAATACATTATCGCGATTTCTTGATGAGGGAGAGGGATGAGGGATTCACGACAATTTCCGAGGTTGGCCGAACCGTTAACTGATTTTAATCGTATTGTACCTCTGTCACAAAATACTTAATAGTCCTCTGTCTATGGACCTAAAAAAAGTCCACTGTGTCACGTGGTACGTGCCTGCGATGACAAAGCCCCGCTGCCCAGGAACTCGGCGTGTGCTAACGCCCACTTTTATTTGTTTTGTGTTTAGATATTTTAATAACCAACCTTCGTTGCCGTGTATTTCATTCATTCGTTCAATTACGTTTTATCGTTCACATTTCCCCTTCTCTAAACGAAATGTCGAACCAATTATGTGTATTTTTTCTCGTAATTAGAAATTTGGAAAATAATGTTATTTCTAAGCTGAATTTCGACAAGTTATTAGTGAAATTTAGTGTATTTATGTTTAAAGTAGTCTTTGTGAGTGATTGAAAAAACCGTCATCGTGTGATCCTTGTGAAATATCGAGTTTTTGTGATCACGTCATCTTTGTTTACCTCGTATGCCAGTTAAGGACAAATCGAGTATAAGTGTTTATTTATGTCACTTTGGTCTTTCTTGGTTGTGTCCTTAACTTTTTTCCCATTCTACCAGAAGGCCTTATTAAAATGGTAATATCTTATATTTTTATAGTTATGTCTTCAAGCTAGGGAAGATCTTCCAAATCTGTCATTGGGAAATCTAGACATTTGTACACATAATTTTTTAAATTCCGTCATTTTCGGAAAAGGTGATTTTGGGATTGGTTCAATATGAGCTCAGTACAATACAAGAATTTGGACCTAACAGACCGGATAGTAAGTAATAAGTAATGAGAACAATTTAAATGATCACCAAATTATTATTATTTTACCCAAAATGGGTAAATGATCACCAAAAGTTGCAGAAAATATCAGGGCAAAATACTGTGGGAGCTTAGGAGAAGCGAGAAGTGAGCGAAGCGAAGCCCCCTTTATCCTTCGTGTTAGGTTGAACACGTAAGAATAACAAAAAATATTTAAAACATAAACTTACGTACACAAAACATAAAAAGAAGTTTGATGATCATTTACTAATTCTGGCAGTCATTTCGAATTTATTGGTAGTAATTTTTCGAATTTTTTCCTAATTGTTTCAACACAAGCCATAAGTAATTGTTATTTTTAGTAACATCTTTAGTGTACGCAGCCCAACAAAAAATACATACGCTAATTTGACTACACCGCCAACTGCGGTAGAATGGAGTTAGTGAAGACAAATACTGCATCTATGACCATTAATTTTCATTAAGACTTATTATTCTCAAAACAGATATTATTTGATTTCAGATAATACCTTAATAATAATAATACCTTGGACACTATTTACACACATTGATCTAGCCCCAAACTAGGATTCCCTGTATCTTGGGTACTAGACAACGATACACATACTTATATAGATAAATATTATACTTCGATAGATAAACAACCATGACTAGGGTACAAACATCCGTTCTCATGAAACAAATATTTGCCCCCACCAGGAATCGAACCCGGGACCCTTGGCTTCGCAGGCAGGGTCACTGCCGTCTCGGCTATTCGGGTCGTCACGTTTTCGTCAGATGTTTCCACGGCTGCCGCCTAGGGACGGCTACGGCTACCGACCGCCGCCGCCGCCCTTATAACCGGACTGTGCTGCAGAAGAAAGGGGCAGGTATATCAAACACAACATTTCCGTGAAATCTGAAATTACGTTCGGTAGTTTCGCAGTTATTTTACCTCTGACATGTCTCATCAAAACTCAGAGAGTAAGTGACAGAGTGCGTCAATCTACTTCTTCTTTTGCTTGTGAAGGAAAGGAAGACTAAATATGAAAAATAACTGTCAACGAGTATAGGTGGCACGGAAAAGTCAGTCTAGGCGCCTGTCAAAAGTTACAAAGTGTGTAAAACTGTAGTAGTCTGGAAGATGGACGGACATGTTCTGTACCGCACTCACAAATCAAATTAACCCAGACTCTCTCAGTCTGCAAATGCAAGTGAGACTCGCACACCGAGGGTTCCGCACTAATCGCATTTTTTGTGATGGAAGTACAAATTTACGGTTTTCCTCTACTAGTACTATAAGACCTTGCTTGTTGCCAAATTTAATTATTCTAGGTCAACGGGAAGTACCCTATATAATAGGCTTTGATTCCCTGGCGCATATCAAGCAAACTCAACGAATTTTTGGCACAAACGACATATCAATTACTTAGGTCTTTGGTCCCATAGAGATGTGAAAAAAAAACATCTCTATGGGACCACAGACCTAAGAAATTGATATGAATTTAACTAGACCTCCTACCTCCACGCTCCCTGAGAAAAGGGGACTTGACTAACGGACAATGAAGTATCCTTTTTCTTTTTAAGGTACGGAACCCTAATAAAAAGGAAGAATAATAAAATAAGTATCAACTTGGAAGCTCACTAACGCAGTGCGACTGTAAGGGAAAACATACCTTATAGTGTCTATCCTACACTTTTCCAAGCATTGTGGAAACTAGTGTTTATTGTGCATCACCTACTTAATGGTAGGGTATCTTTTATATATGGTACTACAAATAGAGGGTATGTATATGTTTCTTCGTGTATTGCTACAGCTTGATGTACGTCTGTCTCCTAATAGTTGCTATCGCAATATTTAATACTAGTTCAACGTAGATACCATGTAGATTGGTTCCGTATTAGTTGTTGGACATTTAACTTAGAAGCCACGGATATTGTAAGACATGATATATATGTATAGATTAACTGAAAATTTAAATTTACATTTTAGACCGAGTTTCGTTTATAACAATTTTGTAATCATCGTTTTATACCTTTTGACTTTCCGGAGTGATCAATTTGAGAACCGATATTACCGTGATTTGTTTTATTCTATAACATATATGTTCATAGTTATATAAATTCACAAGTTATAAATTAGCCCTCCAATCACATATATTAATTTTCCATTTATGGAGATTATTTTTCGATGAATATTCCGATTATCATTAAAAATATTTCTTTTTGAAGTTCTATTTGAATAGATCTGTTCAGTAATTATAGCTATCCCTTTGAGTTAAAGTGCACTCTTATTTACTTATCTAGGTAGGCTGTGGTACCATAAGCATAATAGTCATCACAACGTAAAATAACATCATGGCGTCACCTTTTTCCCACGGGGCGTGGCACAGGCAAAGTATAGTACATCAAATGTGTAGTCCATAAATTATGTATCAGATGGTGAGATGTGAATATTGTAAATACATTTGAATTAGTTGATTACTTGCTGTTAAGCGTTATTATTTCCTACCCCTGAATCTAAAGAGATGGACCAAAATGACACCCCGTGGGTTGCCGCTTTATGGTTTGTAGTTGTAGTCTCCGTTGGCAGTTGGTGTTTGACTGCTAGCTAGTCAAATGGATACTTTTTAGGAACAGTCAAAACGGTAATTTTGTTCACGAGTTCTATGAAATACTAGCATGTGACGTGATTGTCAAATGCTATCTTTTTAACAAAAAATTGAGTTTTTAAAATACAACGGCTGGAACTGTACAATTCTGATATTGTCAAACGTTTTTGTTGAAATAGGTGCAGCTTGAGGCACGTTTCAAATTTATTGGACTACCTTGGCAAATATCGTATTAATTTATTACGATTATTTGACTAATCCTGCCCGCGCGCGTTAACCCTAAACAGGGCAACTCAAGCTCAAGAGGTTTGCCGCGATCTATCCCTACAGTCGGACCAACTTGAACATGAAAATGACGTACCTAATTAAACAAACGCATGAAGAGACCGTTTTCAAAATTCCTAAGGCTTGCTTCCATTTTTAAACTAAGCTTTTTAAACCAATCGACGTATTTTTGTAATCGCATCTAATTTTACATGCACAGTAAAAAGCTTGTAACACCAAAAAATGGGCGAACCCAACTGTCATTTTGGTCTAGCTATTTAGGTTCCAGGGTTTAAGTTTGTATAGTTTAAGAATGTTAAATAAACGTCAGCATAAAATATTTGAAGATCGATTAAGCTTACCTATCTACTGTTGTCTCATTTTTTTTTCTAATTATGAATAAGCCATATGGTCGAAAGCTGCTGAAATTCCAAATGTCTTTATTACTGATTTACATATACTTATCAATGCATAATATGGGACCACTGCGGGAGAAGAAGGGCGTAGAAATTCCCACAGATTGATTTCTAGATCTCTTTTAAAAATTGCTTGTGCTTAACTAATTACAAATTTTATCTAAACACGTATCATAAACCCTCTTTACTGTGTCCAAAAACCGCACGTTGCGACCAGCATAATGATAAACTTCGTGGTAAAAACTCATTTCTTATCTGAATATTGATAAATTATGACCATAATGTACCAAAATTAGTCATATTATGATATTCAAATTTCGAACGCCGACGCCCGCCTGCGTGCCGCTCCTAGTTTGTCTGTGAAGTTCGTACTATTGAAAAAGCTAAACAACTGCAGAGCAATGAACGATGCTACAACGCCGGTCGAACATGCGGTTCCTGAACACATCAAAGAGAGCTTATGATATGTGTGTAGATAAACTAGTGTATGTAACTGTACATTATTAGGCATTAAAACTCTCGAGTGATATTATTATGAAACTCGCCTTGGGCTCGTTTCATAAACCCACTCTCGAGTATTAATGCCCTCCATTATGTAGCAGTCACATAAACTACTATTATAGTGCTTAAGGCCTCTTTGAGTGCTGGTATCATGACGCGCGCGGGATCCAGGCCTCTTTCAGTGCCGTGCGGGTTTCATCGCGCGCGCGGGATTACTTAATCCCGCGCGCGCGGTGTGGTGCGTATTTGTCACGCGGGACGCGCGGCGCCTGTGGAATTGCCCCGCAAGCGTGTGTTGCCAGTATGGCGCGCCGCGCATCACAAATACGCACCACACTTAAAGCGCACTACATGTATTTTCCCGACATCATGTCTTTTTGAGTGTTGACTCTTGAGTTGTCGGTTGTGCATCCGAAGTCAAACTCAAAATGTCTACTACTGTAGATATTTACATATACTTAGCAAACGTCATTTTTTGCCTCTTCTCTACATTGGACGACTGTGGGAGAAGTCTCGTAAATGCACAAATAATTGCCTTATTGAAATGTTTCGATGCCTTGTTTGTAGGTTACTAATCTCATTGTACAATAACAAAACAGAAACATATGCGGGGTGTCAGTCACCACAGTTGCACGTTTCGTCTGTTCTTCAAAACCCCATTTTGTGTGACAGGGGGTCATCCCATCGCCGCAGTTATGGAGGTATGATGGCTTCCATACGATGGTTTCCATCACCGTTAGGACGTCCGTATTTTGTATATACTTGATAAATAAATAAGTAGGGGAATTGTGCTTAAGATGACATACTTTTTGTTTGGAGGCAAATATATAAATAAATGAAGTAGTTTTGAGATCAGAATCTAGCGTATATTCATAAAAGTTTCCTGGGGAATGACATTGTTTCAGTTTTAGACCAATAAACATAACTTAAAATTAAAAAAAGAAACATAAATCGCGCTAAGATCGACGTTTGTAAGATGACGATATATTGCCTAAGATGACATAGTATGTCATCTTAAACTTTTATGGTATGTCGTCTTATACAATACAATTGTATAAGACGACATACCATAAAATGCAATTAAAAAATCAAATTTAAAAAAAATTGTTGTTACCATCACCTAATTTTCCAAGCATAATTCACAGGTAAACTGTTTATTTCTGTTAGGTATGTCTGCACATAGTGTATGACACCAATTGGAACACAGTAGACACTTCACCCAGTGTTCTTTTGGCCTAGATTGGCTAAATAGTTCATTGCAGTAAATGCAAGCTGGATCCTCTTCCTCCTCGTCTTCATTAGCGTAAATATCTTCGACATCCTCGAGGTCCTCGTCATCATCCAAAATAACTCGTTTCGTCTGATTTCGACTTCGCGTGGATCTGCGTTTTTTAGGTGTGGGCTGAGGCTCCTCGTCACCTGCTTTTTCGAGATCCTCTTCATCGTCCATAATAGCACGCTTCGTCGTCTTTCGACCTCGAGTGGATCTATTTTTTTTAGGTGCGGACCCTGGCTTCACGTCGTATTCAAAAATAGCCCGCTTCGTCTGTTTATGTCTTTTGAGGGATTTGCGATTTTCCTTTTCTTTTTTCTGCTGCACTGCTTCTTTAATCTCAATTATAAATGGACTAGCCGTGAGAACTTGTGATCCACCGGCTTTTCTGTTTACTCTTGACTTTCCTGTAGAGGCAGCTTTAGGTAGTGGTGATATATCTTTAAGTAGGCACTTCGCCGATTGCAGAAGTATTTGTCCCGTTATACGATGGCAAGGTTCGATGGCATCAGTGGGTTCCTTAGAACTTGACTCTAGAACCATTGGCTGGGGCCGAGATGAAATATTGGCTTCATGATCTTTTAACAAATTTGCAACAAAATTTGCTGTCAACGTTCTAAGGTATGTTGGACAACTTCTATCTTCTCGAGCAGTGGCACTTTTTTTCGGAGCAACGTTGACATCGATTTGTTCGATAGCATTAGTCGATTTCTCAGAACCAAACTCTCGAAGCAGTGGCTGGGACCGAGATGAAATATTGGCGTCATAATCTTGTAATAAATGCGCAACATTGACTGGCAAAATTGTAGGGGATAAGTGACGTTCTTCAACCCCTCGAATAGTGGCGCATTCTTCAAAATCTATTTCGTCATGAAAGTTGGCAACTGAAAAGTTCATCTCGCTAGCGTCAGTTGATTCTGAGGAATCTGATTCTTCATGATTTTGCTGGGGCTGAGATGAGCCACTGGCAACCAGCTCCTTATCTTTATTCAATTTATTTTTGGTTACTTTGCAAGGGCCAGGTGCAACATTCATCTCGCAAGTGTCAGTAGATTCTGAGACTTCGGGTTCTTCGCAATTTTGCTGGGGCTGAGATGAACTACTGGCAACCAGCTCATCATCGTTGTTTAATTCGTTTTCGGTAACTTCGCTGGGTAAGTACATGTCATCTGGGAAAATATGTGGATTAAAGGGGTAGATTCCACTTTTTTGGAAACCACTCGTAATGTTCCTGACTGACGCTGCATTTTCGTAAGCTCTTCCAAAAATTTGAGCAACTTGGTATAGGCCTACGGTTCTACCAGGATGGTTCTTCATCCAAGTGGCCATCTCACGGTCATAATACGTCTGAAGTGGACCAAAAAATGACACATCAGTCGGTTGCATTCGGTGAGTGCAATGTGGAGGAAGACAGAGCATTGTCACACCGTTGGCCTTGGCAAATTCAAGAGCAGCCAGACTTTTGTGGCTGGAATGACCATCAAGAATTAGCAGCACCTTGTTTGTTACAGAAGCATTTACGAAGGACACGAAGTGCTTCATCCACTTAAGAAATAGGTCACTGACCATATACCCAGAGGGATAGCACAGCTCCAAACAGCCTGGTGGAGAACCGTCAAAGAAATCAGCCTTGTAATTTTTTCTTGGTATAATCATTGCAGGTGGAACAAAGTTTCCGATAGCATTAGCACAGACAACAACTGTGAAATGTTCACCACGTTCAGCACTAGTGACAGCACCGACTTGTTTTTTTCTTTTGGATGCAAATACTTTTGGGGGCTTTTGAACAGTGTTTAGCCCAGACTCGTCCATGTTATAAATTCTATGTGCTGGAATCCCATTATCAGTTACTGCCTTTTCCAAAAGAGAAAAAAACTTCATGACTTGAGGCTTATTAAACGCCCTTGCTCTTGCAGCTGAAGTTGGCTCTGGTTCTCTGAGTGAAATATTAGAATTACGCTCTCTAAAACCTTTCAGCCAATCCCACCCAGCAATTTTTTTTTTCCTATTAAATCTGTGATCCAGCCCCATAACTTCCGCAAACTCATAAGCTAATTTTCTTATTTCGGTTGTATTAAATCCGAAAAATCGCCTTTCAAACTCGAGCACATGATCCACTAGCGCTTTTTCCATTTCTGCGGTGAAGGTTGGTTTAAAACGACCAAGGTTTTTCGGAGACCTATAATAATGACGACGAAGCGTTGCTTGTGGCACATTGAAGTGTTTTGATGCTAAAAGCCAACCCATCTTTTTGTTCTTCACGGCTTCAATTGCCCTAGCCATGTCTTCTTGTGACCAACTCTTCCGTGTCGAGGTACGTTGGTAATTGCCAGGCATCCTAGAAAACAAAACAAATATAACTGAATTTTATATCCGATATTGAAAGGGTAAGATGACATGGTATGGGTATGATGACATAGTATGCCATCTTACACCCATGTCTAGTATGTCATCATACCCAATGGTGAATGCAAATGTTATTTATTTGTTGTGACAAAGACTTTTAGGTTAGAATACGCTTCTTTCGATATTTATGCCATAAAATAGACCCACATTACATTAAAAATTACTTCAGCTAAAAAACACTTACCTTACATGTATTTTCACCACAAATTATAAACGTGATCAAAACTTTATCCACACCAAAATCACGAAAACATTCCGTATGTACAAATCCGCGTTCACTGGCTGCCATATTGAACTTCAAAAGTAGCGACACCTACCGGCCGTCTTTAAAACATCACAGGTTCACCTATAGCGCGAATATTTAAATTGATATTGCTGGTGTGTCGTCTTACCTGAGTATGTCATCTTAAGCACAATTCCCCTATTGTACACTAGAAGTTAAGTTATGTCGAGGTCCTTTGTTTAATAGTCCGTTAAATAATTATCTTCAATCTTCACTAAACCCATACTTACTAACGGTGTGTTTCCTTCTCATATCGTCGATGTACGTGATACGTGGGACCTTGATACCTGCAGTCCGCGCCTAAGTCCTAGGGTGCTGGCTAAACTATCTCTCAGCGCCAAAGAACCGTGGCGCGGACTGTACCTTAGGGTATTATTTTTTTAACTAGAAGATACCACAATTTATAGTTTTTAATGTCTTACACACAGTCCTGGCCTCGGCAAATATTTCGATTGACGACGATTTATTACGATAATTATTTTTGCCATATATAGTACGTCATTTTTGCAAGTTTAATAATTAACATTGTATTTACAATTTAGGCCTGAATCGAATACCTTAGCCTACCTCTCGTTCTACGAATGACTTCAAGTTCATTCAAGCCTTCATGAATATTTAATAAAGTATTTAGTTGTTGTTGCTTTGGTATGTTAGTGCCTAAGACATTAATGTGATTTTTATAGAAGATAGCAATCGAAAATAAGAAATATTTTTATGATATAAAAATAAAGAGTCATAAATACCAATACAATGCGTTTTTCTTTAGCTGCCTCAAGAACCGAGATTAGTTGGGAGGGTTGGGATTTTGAACATTATGCCATGGTAATAAAATTTAGAGCCTATAACGGAAAAGTGGCGTTATCTAACGCCGGTGGTATTCAAGAGGTTAATCCTAAACATAGAAGTATTCAATAAAACAAGAATTTTGTATAAAATGTACCTTTATATTATGTAAAAATTCTACCGTTGCAAAAAAGGCAAAATTAATCGATAATAATACAATACAGTAAAATTATAGTAAGTATATACCCGACTTCAAGATTCTTGGCATCTGAGTGCCACCTGGAGGGGGTTGCGGCGCATGGGAACAAGTGAGATGCACACATGGGCGGGAGAGACGGTGGCCTCGCTCAGGCGCCAAGAAATCGATATCAGTATCTTGGCAATAAATATGGGAACAATTGCAGACTGCTGCGTATTTGTTTTTATGAAACGTTTCGTTTGGTCTCTAATAGAATACGCAGAAGTCCGCTAATATCCGCACCAGGGTTGCCGAATATATCGATATATGATACTGTAATAGAGGCCTATGTATATCAGAATTCCCCCACTGAGAGGTATGGGCCTTTTCTCGAATTCAAGATCTGGTAAAATACAGGCATATTTAGTATAAATTGTTGTCACATTACGAAGTTCCTTCACCCCCAAGCATTTCAGCAACTGCTCTAACATTAGTCAAAAAATAATAATTGTAGGGCGTTTGGAAAACTTAGTCGTGGGACTGATATGACATCGTAATCATGTTTTTTTAACTTTAAGCTTATGAGGTGAATGCTTGCGATGCTATATTAATAAAGTTGTTCATAATTACAGTACCTTGTAATTTTATTAACCCCTTTCAAATAACTTTCTGCTACGCGAGTTTGTTTTGTATTCTAGGGTGTCGTGCGTACCCACCGACTTCAGTCGTGATTTGCATCAGCAAAGGCCACGTTTTCACGACAAAAGTCATATCGTGCCAATTGGCCTCAGCAGATGTATGTCACGTGACGTCACTTAAGTGTGCACAAAGCCTATAATTTAGGCAGGTGGATATTACAGGTACTGGTGAAACTAAATCTAGCAAGTGCCTAAATACAAACATACATCAGTCTTTCCTTTCAATACCTATTGTGTATTGGATAATGAATACTTTATTTATCAATCTTCTTCCATAAATTGGCAAGGTTAAGTCATCATCACTTTCATTTTGTGAGTTTCACTCAAAATCACACGTAGTCTGAAGTATAAACGCGAATTAACACAATGTCGAATGGAATTATAGAAAAAAATACGATTCGAACACGATAAACAATGCACAACCCGCTAAGAGTGACAGAGCCAATACTATCTCTGCCTCCTTTATCAACTCAAGCTCGATGTGCATTCTTTGTCGCCGGCTACTGTTACAATACAATGCTAAAAATATCATCATAAACAATTTAAGTAGGAACAATCACATGTTAATAGAAAGTGAAGCAGATGATTAAAACCCATGTTAACTGACTAGGATAAACCTAGGCCATACATTTAACACCTTAGTCTAATAATGCATATAAATATTTTCATAGCTAAGCGTAATATTAGAGCTGTGGGTAGTGTTTGTAAATCCAGTATTGCTTGGCAAACATGCTGGTTTTGCCTGGCTGAATTAATTAATAGCGACAAAAATGAGCGCAACTAGAAATATGGGCTTTGTCTGACAAAAATACTGAATTGCGCGACTAGAAATAAAAAACAGCTACTTTAAAACCTTAATTCGAATTATATAAAATTCAAAACGAGCGTTGGTTCTTGTTGTTCTTACATGTTCAACCTAACACGAACTTCTTCGCTTTTCTTCACCTACCTTGGCCCGTCACTTCGCCCAGACAGTCTTATGCCTATAGCGATTATACCGTCTTGTATATTTTTTATATATATCTTCGTTAAGTATTTCTTAAAACCTTTACAGACTTCGAAGATGAGTGATGATGGAAATCTAGACCCTCCATACACTACCGCCCACAACTCACAAACAAGCCCCCCTTCCAACTTTAGTGTTGTTCCTTCGAAAGATCTCTTTGATCCGGACGCTATCGCCAAAATCTCTGACAAGTTTCCAGGTGTTGATGCTATCGACGATCTGACATCCCCAAAACACCTAACTCCGCCTCCTCCACCCCATATCAAAGAAACACCAACTGTTAAACAACTCATGAATAATGCATCAGAAGACATGGGACTATCCCAGCTGAGGCGCATATTGAGAGAAAGTCCTGTCTTTATCAGTGAGGACATCATCAAAGCATTTGAAAACTTAGGTCTTCTATGTGGAGATCCTTCACTAAAGCTCGCTAGGAGCTATGAGCGTCTTGTAGATCTAGCAGGGCCAAATACGTCAAGTTTTAAAGAAGACATCATAAGATCCTCCAAAGACGGCTACAAGGCATTGAGTTGGGCAATTAAAATGTGACATGAAGGGTACAAAACTGCCTCATCCCTAAAAACTTAAGATATGATCAACACCTGTCTGTAATCACAGATGATTTCAAGGATCTTCTTAAAACTCTTATGGCTCAAGCAGAATCATACCGCACAACCATTCAGCACTGTGCTGTATCCTGGAACCATACATTAACATCCATGACTAAATATGCGTCTGCGCTTGAGCAAAAGGTTTTAACAGATTCTGCCCCCACAAGCCGAACTCATCTAAAGGGGATATCCACTGTATCCACATCCTCCAAGGAGGAGGAACGGTACGAAGATCCCATTCTGAGATTTGAGGTAGGTAAACAGTACAAAAGTATTGCAGGCATCCTCGAAGTAAAAGGGGACAATTTATCACTTGCTGCATCTGGAGGACTGGGATCATTGCTGTCGCTCCCTATCAAATATGGAGTAAGGAAGGGGGCTATAGAGCTACTGTTCAGTAAAGATCTTACAGCACTCAGCCATCACATTCAAGATCACAAATTCCAATTTGAGCAATATAAGTGTATGAGTCTGGAGCAGAAAAAGGAGTTTATCTACAAGGTGGCAGGTGCACTTTCTACAGAGAATAAGCAATGGACCGTAATAGACTAAGAGGATCACAAATTAGTTATAATCTTTTATTAGAAATTAAACTTCCTGTTAATTAGATATATAGGACCTTTTACCTCGGAATATCAGAGACTTGAGAAAACTATGTTAGTATACTAAGGGATCAAATTAGCATTAAGACATGAGTGGTCTCATCTTGTATCACTGTGACATTTTACCAATCTTGACATTAATTTACCCAATAAGCGGTGGCTAACCCCTTCAGTAATTTAGTCGCGCATTTCAGTATTTTTTATTCACTTATTTCAGGAAATTCCGCTGGTCATTTGCTCAATTGGTTTTTTATTCCGTCGTTTTACTATATCTACAAATATACAGTACATACACCAGTCCGGACTTAATGTTACCATCATACTACTATTCAGAAAACTCAATACTTCTGTATAGCAGTAGGATGCTAAATCTTCATAAAGCAGCTTAAATTTTTAAATCTTCCCTCTAGCAGCAGAGTATAGAATAATTTGGCATAAAGAATACTGGAGATTTCTTCTTAATTATAGTAAACACTAAGTTTATATAGGTGAAAAGATATAAATAATTCCTTCTTGGAATACACGACGAGGAATGGAATGATGAATGCTAAGTCATGTCTTCTCATTAGTGGATTTTTTTGATTGGACTCACTAGATCAGGTTCCCAACCTTTTTCACTATGCACTACAAACACTGCCCTTAAAACACCCCGCCCCCCGTTGTATGTGATGGGGCCAAAATGGGGAGTTATGAGAGAAAGAGGAAAGAAAGACTACGCTAGCAATTCGAGCATTGGAAGAGGTGGGAATAACGGCTCTTTTAAAAAATGCAAATAGCCGCTGAGTTATTTTATAAGAACCGTTATTGAAAACGGGTCTTCGATGATACGTTATTGGTAATGAAAATTTCATTCGTACGTTGTAGCTTTTAAAGTGTGTTGCTGATGTAAAAATGTATGATATTGCTGTTAGCTATTGTTAACACCATCAGGAAGATTTTCCGTAGCATCATTCAGTGATATCGGCGTCCTAGGTTCTTCTCGTCGACAATATTATTTATAAATACCGCCGTGTTTTTGACTTCAGCGATTTTTTTTAATTGTTGTGGTAGATTTATACAATATAGAATATTTACAATATTTGAAAATCGCTTTTTCGTCAATGTCACTTTTATCATAATTCACATTGCAGAAAGTGATGTCTACAATTTTACGGGAATAAACGATGCAAAACAAAAACAAAACCAACAACACCGCATGCACTCGGGCGGGCAGTTGCCAAACCGTGCCGCGCCAGGCGACACGCGATCACGCCATATCATTTTAAAAGAGCGCGTTATTTTGTGCGTTTTTTTTTAATAACGACCACCTCTAATATTGAGGCAAGTCCAACATTAGTTAAGAGAAAAATTTCACATGGTTATTAAGTCGATTACTACCAACGAGACCTGTCGTACACCTAAAAATTCACATGGCTAGCAAAATCGAGTAACGAGAAACCAATTCTGTAACTGTCAAATCGAAATCTATCGGAGCTTACAAATTGATGTTTCAATCAGAAAGCGATTATTTGCCACGAAGTGTCATCTAAAATGATCCAGTAGTCCTTTAACAAACGTCACCTAGAGTTTTCTTTTCCGGCTAGCTCATCAAGGGAACGGGTTAATTTGAATTTGGAAGCAATCGGCTCCGATGTCCGTCTTTATGTTTGTCCGCCAGTGGGCTTTAACTCATGAACCGTAATAGTAGTTTATTTGACTGCTACATAACGGAGGGCATTAATACTCGAGAGTGGGTCTACACACATATCATAAGCTCTCTTTGATGCGTTCAGGAACCGCATGTTTGACCGTCATTGTGGCTCTGCAGTTGTTTAGCTTGTTCTGTAGTACCAACTTCACGCAGGCGGGCGTCGGCGTTCGAAATTTGAATGTCAGTACCAACTTCACAGACAATTATGTATCTTTAGTTTTAAGGTATGTATAGATTTGGGTTTTGTGACCTGATATAATGATTTATTTTTATTATTATTATTTACAAATTAATATTTTAATTATATTTGTACATTTTATTTTCAAATTTGGTATGTCAATGAACAATGGTATAGAAATCATGCCCAACCAAGACAAAACATTTTTCTGCTGTTATTAAGGGACGTATTTTCATTATTCCAATAGGTAAATATTTTTACAATACAAGGTAGGTAGGTACTAGGTAGCTAACGTAACATTTTTATGATATCATTCTATTTTGATTTGATACAATGAACTTAAATGATTCTTTAGCCCATCACTGTTTTTTTTTTTTACCAAAAACTGGCAACATCGGACCTGACATTTTCCTTCGTTATTTGAGCAATTATGGTAGGGTAATAGGGTGCTGCTCGCCGCGACGCCCTTTGGATCAGTGCACCCCGCCCCGGTTGGGAACCCGTGCATTACATACTAAAATCATTATAAAACACATTACTCAATTCAATGATGGAAATCATACATTGTTGAATTACTCAAAAATTCATAGATGTTGGCGAATGGCAACATCAAATTATTTTTAATTTGTGTATTTCCGCTTGCCTCCATCTTAGCTTCTTAACCACCAAGAATGTATTGTTCGCTAGCTTCTAGTCATCCAGCCTGCATAGTCGAACGCTTACAATAGGTTATTTTTAATTTGTGTATTTCCGCTTGCCTCCATCTTAGCTTCTTAACCACCAAGAATGTATTGTGCGCTAGCTTCTAATCATCTAGCCTGCATAGTCGAACGCTTACAATAGGTCCAGGGTCTAACAATGCTTTCAGACGATTTAACCTCTATTGATAACGATATCAGGAATCTATTTCATTCAACCTGGAGCCCAATTAAGTAAGCACAATGACGCGACGAGGGCGGTCAACTTTAATCTATTTATCTGACAGTTTTGTAATCACTTTCCTTATTTATTTATATTATAATTATGATTAACAATTACCTTTTTACCATGTCGACCATTGTCGTTGCATCACTGTCACTGAGCACTCATTTTGCTTCCAGAATCTAGGCCCTGGTATGTCAGTCAACATGCAAGTGGGCCTTAAAGTCTAAAAATCGAATAGTTATATAAGTTAACCAGCCTTAAAGATGCGTTACAAAATAGCACCATTGCATTATGTATAACATTATATCATGTTGAAAAGCCTTGCTAAGCTATAGGGTACATTGCTTGCCCGGTGGCTGTGGTTTAGTGGAATAAGGCCCTTGGCCTCTTTTTGGCCAGTATGTTCCATGAGTGAGCGACGCTTTTACGGCGTTTTGGTGAAAACCTGAAAATATAGAGAATGTCATATTAAGACAATACCAAAAAAATGTTTTTTTTTTTCAAATCCATTTACTTCACTATAAAGACATCATAAAGGATTGAATTTTTTAGGTAAATATTTATTGAGTATTTTATCCAGATTCTCACGAAAGAAAACGCGATTGGATGAAATTTTCTCGATAGAATTTAATTACGAAAATACCTCTAAATAGAATTTAATTACGAAAATACCTCTAAATTGGGTACCTCCTGTAATTCTGAAATCCTAACTAATTTAACTGCGGAATTGCATTCAAAATGCAATATCATGGATTCCCAAACTCTCCTTGAATTTTGTTTTGACAAAATAGCGTAGTTTATTTTTATATTTTTTTTATGTGGTTTGGTCGAGTGTGGTGTGGATTGAGTCGGGCACATTGTTTGCGCTCTTTTTTCTTATGTGGTAGTACTAATTAACGCTCACTCACTGAGCTGTAAGAATGGCTGAGTGATTTTAGTTCATATGAAAATAAAATAAAAACATCCAATTACAAATCAGCAGCATTACGCCTTGAGATCTTCCAAAATCTCGAGGTGTAATCTGTGGGCAATAGGTTCAATAGTCAATAGTCAATAGTCAAAGTACTTTACTACTGTAGATATTTACATATACTTAGCAAACGTCATTTTTTGCCTCTTCTCTACATTGGACCACTGTGGGAGAAGAAGGGCGTAGAAACTCCCACAGATTTATTTTTAGATCTCTTTTAAAAATAGGTTGTGCTTAACTAATACAATTATGAAAAATTTAATTGTTATGATTAATAAGCAGGAATAAATAATTACAAAATTATTAACAGCAAGGTCTGTGTTGAGCCAGATTAACCCCATACAGTCCTGTCATTTAAGTAATCTTGAACATTGTAATATCCCTTTTTCGACGAAGTCGCTTTAACATGCTTTTTAAATTGCTCAAATGGCAATTTCAAAATCTCCAGAGGTATCTTATTGTAATAGAGAATGCACTGACCCTTGAAAGAATTGCTAACCTTCGCGAGTCTAAAACGGAGCGCACATAGTCTGTGATTATTTCTTAGGTTAACATTACAGCTGTCGCTAAGTTTGGAAAATGTTGTAAGGTTCTTGCGTACATACATTATATTTTCGAAAATAAATTGACTAGCTACTGTTAGTATGTCAATTTCTTTAAAAAGCTCTCTTAAGGAGTCTGTTCGTTTTAAATTATAAATTGCTCGAATAGCTCTTTTCTGTAAAATAAAAATAGTTTGAATATCCGCTGCTTTCCCCCACAACAAGATACCATAGGACATCACACTATGAAAGTAACTAAAATATACTAGCCTAGATGTAGCCACATCCGTGCTTTGTCTGATGTTCCTAACAGCGTAAGCCGCAGAACTTAATTTACCAGCCAATTTATCTATGTGGGGTCCCCACTGCAATTTGGTATCAATGGTTATTCCAAGAAACTTCGTATCATTTACTAATTCTAACGTGCTGTTGTCTAACACCAAACTGGTCTCAACTTGCCTGACATTTGGAAGTGAGAATTTGATACACTTGGTTTTACCAGCGTTTAACAATAAATTATTAACTGTGAACCAATTCAAGGTTAAAGACAATACACCATTAACATCATCAAAATCTCCTTTTTGTCTTTCAATTTTGAAGACCATTGAAGTATCATCAGCAAACAACACTATGTCAGTTAATTTCTCCACCATGAAAGGCAGATCATTAATATATACCAGGAATAAGAAAGGGCCTAATATGGAACCTTGTGGAATGCCAATTTTAACACCCGATCCATCAGATTTTACGCCGTTAACTTCTGCCTTTTGAATTCTATTGCTTAGGTATGATCTTAGTAGATCCAACGCTTTATTTCTAACTCCGTAATGATTTAATTTAATTAATAGCGTATTATGATCAACACAATCAAACGCCTTCGACTAAGTTCAACTAAGATTGAGTAAGATAGAAATATTAAAACATAGATAACTAGAACTACACTGCAGTATTGTCTTAGAATTCTCTTCACAGAAGGGAAAAGTTGTGATCCTATGTATAGTTATTGTATACACTTATTTCCTCATTTAGCATCACAAAGTTAAAAGCAAAAATTAAGATCATACCCATGATCTGGAGTGTCGGGCATGTAAGGAGACATCCTGTAGTCGCGGCTGTGCGGAGTCTCAATACCAAACGGACTGTACAGCCTTGTTGGACTGCGGCCGAGAAGCTGAAAGATTAAAACATGTATTTTCTTTCATGTCATCATATTTATGTCATTTAAAGTAAATATGTATGTCATGTATATTTAAAGAAGAGAAATACTAAATAAACACATTTACCCCGGCAATCACTCGATTTTTTGAATAACTGTTTGGCACTACTGAGTGCGCGCCGGCGGCCGGCCTGGTGCGCTGAGTAGCTACTCGGGCGCCAGCCTCCAGCTAGATGCAGTAATGCGCGGGAGGGCATAGTGTGATCGTAGTGTGGCGAGAGGTGCCGACCGGTATATTCACGCGCAAAGCTCTCTCGGGCACATATTACTCTGTCTTTATTTTTATAAAAAAAAGCATTCCTGCAACATTTGCACCAAGCCAATATGCATGGAGCATGCAAAATTTGTTTGCAATAATTGGACTGATAACAACACAAGTAAATAATTATTTTTATACCGAGGGGGGTAGGTATAGTTTTTTTTGTGAGAAAATGAACTTTTTGAGATATAAATTGTTTAGTTTTGTTAAAATTTAAGGTTATATTTACATACATGTTGTTTTTATTTATAATTCCCCCTATTTACCCTGGTAGCCACAATAACCTACTCTAGCCAGTTGTTTTGTTTGCATATGCTTCACTCTGGTCCGCTACGGTTTAGCTTCATCAACATTCTAACCTAACCTATAACCTGATTGAAAAGAAGCCACAATAATCCAAACTAGCCAGTCGTTATTGTTTGCATATGTTTTGCACTGCTCCACTCCGGTTTAGCTTCTTCAACATTCTAACCTAACATATAACCCAATTGAAAAGTAGCCACAACCTGACCTACTCTAGCCAGTTGCTTTTGTTTGTAAATATCGATAGAACAAGAAAAGAGAACATTCGCGAAACTACAAGAAAATGGAATGTCATCATGAATTCACCCACAAACATACAATAATGACAATAATATTGACAATGTGTCATAATAATATCTTATTAATATTTCGTTACATCAATTTTTAGGTTTAATTCACAGAAATTGTCCTATTTTTATGTTTTGTTTACAGAATTTTTCCAATTCACTTCATCTTTGTGTTTTAGAACTACCCGTTTCCTCGCTTAAAGAAAAAAGTGACAACCAGCTATTGATTACAAACCTCATTATAATTAAATTAAGGGGGAAAAATACTAAAACCAGGTAATTTTTTTGTTTTTGTCACTTGAGTACCTAATGATTTCATTGTTGATTTTTAAACCCTTAAATTTTATTCCTATAAATGCAAAGTTTAAGAAAATGACCTATAGGTAATTTTTCTTTCATAAATATAATTTGTTTATTTAATTAATTTCATTAAAAAAACTTAAATGTAAGTCCAGTTAAGAAAATTAAATAAATATTACTAAAAACTATCTAGACACATTATATTCTGAGCATGACATAGCCTGCCTCATTCTTGGTATAAATTTTTTTCATCTCATACTAGTCGGGTTCACTAATGAACATTTCCATTTCAAGTTTTTTTTTTTAATTACCTGTTTTTTCTTCAATACTGGTGTGGTCGGCTGGCGACAGGGCGATGAGGTCTCGGCCAGACGATGCCTGCGCCTGCCACCGAGTCGAAAGTGCTGTGGAAAACAGTTTGGAATAATCGGGTTCAGTTAGGTGCTACAGAGGGTCTTCTTATGTAAATATTGTAATACTGTGCCTTCCACGCTTTATCTGGGGTGACGTAAGATCTTGGTCAGTGTCGTGGCGCCCCCTTATCTAGGTCAGAGTGTCGATAACCAAGATCTTCTTTTGTAAATATTGTAAGACTGTGCCTTCCACGCTTTATCTGGGGTGACGTATTGTATGTTTTGGTAACAAAGAAAACATATTGCTTACTTGCGATATATTCCCAAAAGTATTTCTGACGTTCCGGATCGTCTTCGAAATCTTCTCTGCGCCGGACTGCAGAGCCCGGCGTGAGTTAACAAAGGAGTTGGACTTAAACAGACTCCTGTTGTAGCAACCTTCTACATTCTTCAGGCTTTCGTGAGCTGGTGAATCGATACCGGAATCCGTTAGGAAAGAGTCCTTCATTTTTGAGCGATTTGAGTACAAACGTAGATAAACTTCAGCACCAATATCAATATTTAGACAAACTTTCAATAAATATTACGAAATAAGAGGCACTTTTATACACATTTTCCAAAATATACCACAAAAATCAATCGAATTACTTTTGTCCGTTGTCTGTCGTTAGAAGTTCGAAAAAAAAAACAACTGACACGCGACGTTTCAAAATATAATGAAGTAAGGTCGTTTTTGTTCATATCGACCGACCGCAATCCAACTAAAAGTATCGATACTTTAAATCAATGGATTGGACTTACTTTCAGAGCTGGCATTCTTTAATATCCAACAGATGGCGTTGAAGCCGACCATACAATTTTTTTCTTTGGCGCATGGTGAAGTGTCACGTTAGCAAACAAATTGTCTTGATATTACTGTTTTTGTGAGATAAAGAACTCCACCATCTCGTCTCGGTTTTAGTATGCTGCTTATTTATAGCCAAACCAAGAATATAAAAACATCGTCATGTTGCGGAAAACCTATGAAACTAATTTCTTCAACTTGCAACACTCTCTTTAAAAAGTAATTAATGTCAAAGTCAAAGTTCTTTATAACTGTAGATAAAGGGGGCAGTTGCTCACGTCCACAGGAGATACTTGGAACCTACAGCCCTTCACATCCTCCCGGGTAGGGCTAAGAAGCAACAAATAAACACTAAAATTTCTCCAGGTTCTAGAAAGAGAACCTGTCCAAATACTGTGAAATCTAGAAAAACACATGACATCGGCAAACTTAACCTAGATGTTAGACCGCCATTAATTAAGAAATAATACTCTAGATATTTATGTAATAACTATACTTAGCAAACGTAATTTTTTGCCTCTTTACATTGGACCATTGTGGGAGAAGAAGGGCGTAGAAACTCCCACAGATTGATTTTTAGATCTCTTTTAAAACTTGGTTATTCTTAACTCTTACAAATATTAAATATTAATGATTATGATTAATAAGCAATAATAAATAATTAAAAATTATTAACAACAAGGTTTATTTATATATATATATTTAAAATGTAACTTCTAATAAGTTCGATTTTAAAATAAGTTCGGTGATTAGCGGAGCGTCCAATTTTCATGGTTATACTATACTTAGTATTGCTATATATAAAGTTATTTAGCGCCCTCAGACCAGGTTTTTTATGTTCCTGGTTGGGCTTTAAACCAGTTAGCTATATAACTAGATAATATATTAGAAATTACATATATATTTATGTATGGTAAGTATATATTTAGTTTTACAATAAGTTATACATACCTACATGAATTATTTACCTGATATAATCAATCAAAGTTTCTTTTCCTGCTCTTCAAACGACGATGTTGACGATTTTATAAGTGCAGAAAGAACAATGAAAAATTATGGATCTTTTTCTTATAGCTACAGATTTAGATACGCCGGGCTAATTTTCGCTTTGCCAACATTTTGCATGATTGAGCAAAGTATGAATATAACTTTCATCAAGGTATAGTACAGGCGTACCACTCCCCTTACATCTTTGAATTCATGTAGATATCTGTCCCTCCATGCCACTATAACATGTCGCTCCATAAGTACTGTCCTTTGATTTTTACATTTTTTATATTTATAACCTAATTTGTGTGAGTAAACGAAGAGATTCTCTGCCACCAACAAAATTTAGGGATTCTTTAAGAGCTTCAAGCAGCCGTTTCGAACTCGGTACTTCTTTTCGGACAGCATAAAATTCATGTATTTTATGCCTAATTGCATATAAGGATCTTTCTCAAAATAATTGAACATTTGACAAAAAATCTTGTCCTTGGCATTGAATTTTAAATACCGAAAAAAATTGGTTCATTTAACAGAAAGTTATGAAATATATTAAATAAGCGCGTATTTAATGCACTCCTGCCGTGCTGCGGACTCGGCAGCAGCACCCGGGGTTACTACAGTTGAGCCGATGTAGGATGGAGCAAACGTGCACACACAGGTCGCATCCCATAAAAGACAACGACCCCTCTCCCACGGGATTAACGTCAGACCGTCCGGTCGTTTTAGGTCGCTGCGACACAATCCAGGAGGTTCAAGAACCGCCGGGATGTTAGCAGAGACGAGTGCCCTCCGGACGATGTCGTTGATTGAGTGATGGCGAGAGAGTCTCCCTGCACTCCGAACACAATGCAGCCCGTGACGCCCCAGCGAATCAACTGCAGCACCGCAAACACAGCGATGTGGTTCGCAGATTTCGCAACTTAAACGAAGCGCCACAGCCACACGCAGGGAGTTGTCATCTAAAAAGGTGCCCAACCGCTGAGATGGCAACGCATGTAGCCAGGCGCCAGACTCTGGTTGGGATGCTGCAAGCAGGCGAGCATGTTCGGCTCCCGTGCTCTGCTCCACCAGCCCGTCAAGGGATGACTTGCACAGCTCCTCATCCCAGGCTCGCTGAATGCCTAGCTTTTCTGGCTCATCTCTCCCCGGGCAACGGACCCGCCACAGCCGCAAAGCCTCGGCCGCAAACGGAATGTTCCATTCATGTTCAAATTGCGAGTGACAAGTTTAAACACCCCATGCGAAGAGGCCAAGAAAGCAGGGAGTTCCGTGTCCTGTAGGCGACGAACGCCGAGACCACCGAACCTGATGGGTAGTGCAGCCTGAGACCACTGAGAGGGAGATAGTTTTACATTCAAAATGTTTTCCAGAATATAATCCTTGTATAATAAGTTGATACACTCTTATGAGTAAAATTACACTGACTCATTATTGTTTTTATCATAAGATCTTTATAAACGTGTAATTTATGGCAATAAAGAACTGAACTGAACTGAACGTTGTTAATCTGAAAAAGAGCTTAATAACTAGATGCGTTATGTATGTATGAATTTTGTTAATAATCTGAAAATGAGCTTAAAAACTTGATATGTTGTGTATGTATGAATGTTGTGCCCGGACGTCACGGCGGCACACGTCTTAAATTTCTTCGCGAAATAAACTGCGGCAAAATGCCACCAGCAGAAGTAAATGTAATAAAACGTGCGATTGTAAGTGCGCTCCAACCTTTTGAACGAAAAATTGACTTCATTTTGAAAAAAGCCGGCGTACATGTTAAATTAGTGACGGGGCTACAAAACTGGTTGTTAATGATCATGACGCAGCGACAACACCTCAGGCAATGAGCGTCGCATCAACACCAAATAGTTGTCCCTCTCTCACCAAAGCGAAGGCGACTGACCAGCTTCCACACAAACGCATCACCGCCGTGCGTGCGAAAGCGAAGATTGCTGCGCAAAACAAACAACGTCCAGCTCAGGCTCGCCGACTGACCGCACCAGCGAAGCAAGACATAACCTCCCCGGCTCCAACTGAGAATGCAGTCAAGACGACGATGCCTCCTCTGAACCAACACGACACTCCTCCGGGAATGAATCATACTCCTTTGCAAATAAATACTCCAGTTATACCTGATCCTACACTCTCTGACTCTCTGGTTGGAAATACAAAACATACTGATGAAAAGGCAAACTGTAATGAAAACGAATGGACGTTACTCAAAAACAGGCGAACGAAATCAAAACCGACTGTGATTAAAGGTACAGCCATTAACACAAAAATACAAGGTATAGAAATGACGCGCTTTTTACACGGCTGCTATTTTAAAAAAGAAACCACACCTGAAAGCTTAAAAGAACACCTACAAAATGTACAGAGCGGCTATGAGTATCAAGTGGAACAAATAACGTCTAAGCGTGACACATATAACTCGTTTAAAATCGGCATCCCGGCGGCTGTGTACGAAAAGTTTATGTCAACAACTGCTTGGCCCGTCAACACTAGCGTCACCGTGTGGCGGCCCTTTCTGCGACCCAAGCCCAAGCAGCCCCCCGACAGTCATGAGGCTGAACAACCGACCACCGCCGCGTGAAGCTAACTCCAGCGCAACGATGACAGTGGTGCATCAAAACATAAACAGACTCGGCAAGAAAACCTAAACTGGAATGTGAGCTCCAAACACAAAATCAAACTGACGTTCTATTACCATTACGGAGCACTGGCTCAGGTCCGATGAACTGTCATGTATCAACATCACCAACTACAAACTGTGCGCCCAGTACTCCAGATCCACGCGCGAGGAGGGCGGCGCCTGCATCTACGTGAAGCTGCCGCTGCTGACCATCGAGCGAAGGGAGGTGACCGTACTGTCAGTCCAAATGCACTTCGAGGCCTGCGCCGTGGAATGTGTGGGCCTCGATATAGTTGTGGTATGCATCTACAGACCCCCGAAAGGTGATATTTCAACTTTCTTTGACAAACTAAAAGAACTTTTAAATCTTAACGTCATCAAAAACAATAAAGTGATTTTAGAGGGTGATATCAATATTGATCTGCTTGTGAAATCTCCTAACACCAAACAACTCACTGATACCATGAAAATGTCCGGTTTCAGAACTTTGATCAAGCGACCAACTAGAATTACCAAAAAGTCGTCTACCTGTCTAGACCACGCCTACACTAGCATAGCCGGTCCTAAAATACAGAAGGCTGAGCGGTTTCAAATGTTTGTTTCCGACCATCACGGGGTAGTGGTTGTTAATACATATTCACAAGCCTAAAGAGAAAAATCCAATCGCGCTGTCCAGGCTCATCCCCTGCCTCTCTACTGAAAATGTGATGAAGTCGTATTACGGCTACTTTCACTCAGTGTTAATATACGGGCTAGACATTTGGGGAGCGGCCTCGGACCGCGACAGAGCATTTAGGATGCAAAAACGTGCGGGTAATTGCGGGCATGCCCTGGGACCACCCTGCTAGGGAACTATTCAAAGAGTATAACATCCTAACTCTTCCGAGCCTGTATATTTTGGAGATATGTAAGTACGTAAGGCTAAACCTCCATAATTTCCCCACAAATGCTCAAATGATTAACAGACCTAGCCCAAGACGCATTCACCTACTATTTGTGCCGCCCAGACGATTGGCCAAGTCGAGACACTCACTGTCCATAATTGGCCCTAAGCTGTATAATGCCATACCCGACGACGTAAAAAATTAACCCAATAATACTACTTTCCTCCGAAACTTAAAAAAGCTGCTAATGCCAAATGCGTGCTATTCGATAGACGACTTCTACAAAATCGCTTGGTCAAAACAATAACATATCATAATTAATGAATTAGAATATATAATATACTAACTAAAAAGTATCATAAACTTATTTAAAAAGCCGGGTCCAGATCAGCGAGCTGTAACCTGTAAGTTTTGTACATGAGCGTAACATAAACATATGCATAACATAAATTTACAAGTGCGTAACGATACAATTAATTTGAGAGAGACCCATAAATCAAAGTCATCCAGATTGATTTTATTATTGGTTTTAGGTTTATTTTTCTTAGGCGTAGAAAATACAGCCGACGTCATACCGTCCTACTCGTTTTGTATTTTCATTATGGAAGATCGGGATATTCCTAAAATACAACAAAATAATTTACTTATAAATAGTTACAAATTAGACAATTCACCTTGCTATATGACGTACCTACCATACCAGACATATTGACAACAAGGCTGGTGATGGTATTTAGAGGAATAGAGTGCAATCCTTCAGTCAGACTTTAGGAAGCTATCTGTTGCACCTGTAATTTTCAAGTGTTCGTTAAGTGTACAGTGGCCTGTTATCAGGCCAGTTAGTATGTTTATTTTACTGCGTGGCAGTCTCATCACGTAGTTCGTGAATTTATGATTATATTTCTTAAGAAATAATTTGCTTTTGCAGTCTACTCTTTTCGCCCATATCTTATTATGTTGGTAGGCTGTGGCTGCTTTGAGTTTTATTCTTATTGCCTCGGCCGATAGCAGTGCGAAAGGTGGAGGGAAAATAGCTGTCCTCCTTGCCCCTGCTTTGGCTAGCTTGTCCGCCTCGCAGTTTCCTTGGTCTTGGTACCCTTGTACCCACTGCAGTTTAACTTTGTTGTTCTCACCCGGTCTGTTGAGTATCTCGTGACACTCCAGTATGAGTTTGGACTTTGTTAGTGCGCACAATCTGTTTTAAAGACAATGTCTTTCTCCTCTGCCCTTCCTTCTACTTGTAATGCCCCATGTAAGAGACTAAGTGTTTCTGCCTGAAACACTGTTGTGTCCCCTCCGAAGCTTAGTGAAAGTTTGATGTCTAGTTCAGGCGAGTAAATGACCCCCGTGTGACATCCTTTTTATATTGTTATTTTGTTTTTCTCTACGCTCTGAGTCAACTCTTCTATATCTACCCTGACTTCATGGGTAAAGCCACCGATTTTGCCAGAAGTCGCGAAAAAGTGTTGCTGAATTTTTCCCGACCGTGACGTGAAAGTATCGAAATATTTATCGCTACCGTAGCGTAAAAGTGATGAAAAATGGTAGCGGAAAGTCATTAAGTTCAGACTACACCGAGCACAATGTTTGTTTTAATTTATCTCTGTATCTTTTGGACTTTTCAGCCGATGATAGAGGCATCTGTGAATAAAAGATATTTATTAAATCAATATCACAATCATAATGTAATAAAAAGTAAGTTCAAAAACGAAAACCAGACTATCACGCTCTCAAAAGTATGAACCAAGAAAATAATCTCATCTGAAATTGTTTCGTATTCGATATTTATCGTGTGTTTATTGTTATTGTAATTGTATCTTTGTTTATTTTTGACTTTTTTCACATAATAAATAACTATAACCTCCTAAGACCCGATGTACTCATTTGATCCTAAATTAAAGACATCCCTCATACCCAAGGCATATTTATTTTTCGTGCGAGTTAAGACCTAGTGTGATCATTTGATAACAAATAAATCATTCAAAGACAATTTGAAAATTGGCGCGTAAATCTTACTCGAAACATCATTTCCTGATTGGTTGGAACGTATACGTCAGTTTAACAGGAGTAAATTTATTTACCAATCACGTGAAATCTGTCTTTTCCTTGCAAAATGGCGAACCGGGAGCATCGGCGCACACGAAGTAAGTATTTATCGTGATTTATCCGTGAAATCTTTGATCTGCCAAGACATCCAATCTATTAATTTGGGAGACAAAATGTAGGAGTTTATTGTATTAGGAATAGTTTTATCACCAATAAGTTTTCAAAGGTCAAAACTTTGCATCGTAAAATTATGTGATCATTTGTTCACTGTGGGCATTACTTATCATACATGTTGTGTTATTTTTGTGATTATTTGATCACATTGGGTTGTACTTTAGTATATAGTATGGTTTAATATTTTCGTTTGTTTTATAGATTTGAGAGATGAAGACGTTGAGGAGCTGCTGCTGGATCAATCAGATTTGGAAGATATTGGACAAGAATATGGGGGTGACATATATTCTGACCCAGAGTTTCAACCCACCGAGGAACGTGATGACACCAGCGAATCGGACTCTGAACCTGAACCTGAATCTGTACATGACGTGACAGTCACACGACCGGGACCAGCACGCGGTAGGACCAGGGGCAGCTGCTCTTCAAATAGAGGACGTCAAGGTCATAACATACCAGCTCAGCACCATTCCATGAATACAGGTTGGTCACATAAAAACTTCGCTCCTCAGGAATTAGAAGTGCTACAACCTAGTTACTTACCCAACGTTCTAGAGGCAACCGATATGATGAGTTTGTTTAGGCAGTATATTGATGATGATATTATCAATACTATTGTTCAATGCACAAATCGAACATCCGTAAAAATACACGGCAAAAGCTTGAATCTGACCAAAGCAGAACTGTATATGTACATTGGCATATCATTTGTGATGTCAACTATAAACTATCCTTGGTTGAGGAAATATTGGGAAAGAAAATGGCGAGTAGCTGTGATCGCTGACAATATGCCTCGTAATCGTTACATGCAATTGAGAAACGCCCTTAAATTTGTTTATGACGATGATATTGCTGCTGACGCTCGGGCTAAGGATAAACTCTGGAAAGTGAGACCACTAATTGACAAAATTCAAGCCGGCTACAAAAGACAACATAAAGAAAATAAATTGTCAATCGACGAAATGATAATTCCTTTCACGGGTTCTTGTGGAATCAAGCAATATTGCCCTGGAAAACCTAATCCAGTAGGTGTAAAAGCATTTGTGCTTGCCAATCCTAATGGGTTAGTTTGCAACTTTGACGTATATCAAGGGAATACGACCTATCCGCAATTCGAATCTACAAGTTTTGGGTTAGGAGATAAGGCAGTACTGTCTTTAGCCGAGTCTCTTGTTCCTGGACATACACTATACATTGACAGATACTTTACCACAGTCAAATTGGCTGATAGACTCCTTCAAAATGGTATTGGGTGTACGGGAACTATCCAAAAAAACAGAGTACCAGCTGTTGCCAGAGATAAGTTGATTGACGACAAAGTCCTAAAAAGACGTGGCAGAGGAAGTGTGAGCTCAATTGTTAGGGAAGACGACAAGGTTGCAATAACTAAATGGTTTGACAACAAACCGGTACTAATGTTGTCTACAGTTGAGGCTAAAGATCCTGAAGATCTATGCCGACGGTGGTGCAAGCGCGATAAAAGGTATGTCGATGTCAGCAGGCCGAGAGTCATTCGCAATTACAACGCTTTCATGGGGGGCGTTGATTTGGCTGACAGAATGTTATCTGTCTGTCCTTTTCGATACAGGACAAGAAAATGGACTCAACGTTTTTTCTCGCACATGCTGGATTTTGCGGTATCTAATTCATGGATACAGCATAAAAATGAGCAGATTACAAAAGGCGTGCCAGTAAAGAATATACAGCAACTGCGCAATTATAAAATGGAATTAGGCGAAAAAATTATTGAGCAGAATACAGAAGAAGACAGCACTGATTCAATCAACGAAGAGGAATCAGAATCAATCTTAAAACGGAAGAAAGGAAGACCTTCTACTGAAGTTCCATCGAAGAAACGCCGTCATAAAAGCTCAAAACATATGCCTCTACATGAAACAAAACAATCACGATGCCGTCATTGCCACTATAACAAATCTCGGACCAAATGCAGCACTTGCAATGTATTCTTGTGTCTCAACAAACAAACAAATTGCTACAAAGAATTTCATGAGTAGTTTTTTTTCCTTGATACTAGTCATGGTACTAAGAGGATTTTAAGTTCCTACAATCTGGTTGTGAAAGGCACTTTATTTGATAGAGTTGTATAGATAAAAGTATATGTATAATTAATGATAAGATTAAGATTGTTCCTAGCGTTTGAAAAACGTACAACTGTTCCTACTATTTCAAGTTTTTTAAAATAAGTATTCGACTGATTATGACGATTATAAGAGACTGATTATGTTATTGTGTTTTGATTTTATATTTTTGTTTGCTATTAATAAGATTATAAATAATAAAAGAAGAATAAACCACTTTTCCATTTACTTTGTGATGTTTGTATTAATACCCACTGTTCTTGAATGATGACATAAAAATCAAGGTTATTTTTACAACTAACGCCCAATGTACTCATTTGAGAACAAAAAAAAAACGGCAATTTTGCACATGTGAAAATGTTCTCATAACCTATTTACACATGTAACTAATAGGGGAACCTATTAAGATATAGCTAAGGTTGTTTGTTTCTATAAAATATGTGTGGGTCTGAAGCACTTCGAATGTGTATGTCCTCAATTAAGCACATTGGGTAGTTATGCATAAAGAGCCATTTTTGCCTTGGGCCTTAGGAGGATAATTAAACAAGTTAACGTTATATAAAGAACATCAAACCTTTCTGGGATACCTACAGTTGAAATTCCCTTACGCTTTTTCGGTGTACATCTATGAAAACATATGTCCATCGATAGAAAATTCAATTACAAACAACAGATGTTCTTTGACTAAATTTCGTAAATATGTTTCTGAGAAAATTCAGTTTTGTAAGTAAAAAATTGACTAACTTACATATTCGAACTAAATTATCTCAGAAACGCTACTATTTGCGACATTTTGTCATAGAACATTTCTTGTTTGTAATTGAATTCTCTATCGATGGACATAATTATGATTCATAGGTGTACGTCTAAAAGTGAAATTTTAGAATATGCAACCCCAGTATCCCAGGCACCATACAAAAATGGTCGATGTATTGAATACATATTTCTGCAAGGTGTAAATGAATTAACGCAAAATGAGAAAGTACTTTGTTTGGGACATTATTCTGTGCAACTTTCATAATGAAACCGATTTGATAAGAGCAACTTTATTTTTCACTTCTCTATACAATCTACTGGGAAGTGAAAAATAAAATTGCTCTGATCAAATCGGTTTTTTAATGAAAGTTGCTCAGAATGATGTCCCTAACAAAGCAGTTTCTCATTTTGGGTCAATTCATTAAAATATTATTCATAGTGGTGTTTAGACAGCCGTGTTCATGGTTCACTAGATATAGGCATACGACGATTTCCCGACTTTTTTACTGTAGATGCAGATAGTGAAAAATTATTTTGCAGAAATTGATACCAGTAAATACAAAATCTACTATAAAAGTTTCTAAGAAGATTCTATGTGTATCCCGGCCTTTACATGGTTTCGAAGAGGAGGTGACGAAAACAATCACGACACCGGTGTCGATGAAGTGTCGAAAAAGTAGCGAAAAAGTAACAGTATCGGTAATGTAAATAAAGATTATTCGCAAACGTGCTGTATTATGACATTGTAATCAATAGTAGTCAATAGCCTACGTTTTTGAAACTTAGAGCAATATAGATCTCAGTAAAATCCAACGCTTACCTTGGTAAATATCACTAAAACTGTCTCCCGACACGCTGACCATAACCTCTCACGATGACACAACAGAAAATGACTGACGCTACGTGACAGACAGTGTTGCCAGGTCAAATTTTCAGATTACCCCAGGCTTCGTCTCAATTTACCCTAGATTCTTTATAATTTTGAAAAAATACCCTAAATAAAAATTCCATATATTGTTACAAATAAAACAATAATAATTATTTTTAATAATATTATTCGCACATAACAATGAAAGTCTTCTCTGCTGTATCACTATCATTTTTGTGATACTCATACATGTTATTATTAAATTTGTCTAACATTGTTTTTGTAGGAGTGAAGTTAACACAAGATTTGTGAAATATCTTTACGTTATACCTTACAGTCATTATACTCTGTATCATGGGCAGAGAAAGCCTATTTCTTTTAGAGTTACAATGTTTGTTGACTTAAAAAAAAAATCTACTAGCTACTACTTCCTTACTCCAAAAACAACCCCAAGTAAATAAATTACCCTAAAAATACCCTAGGAAAATTTATACCCTGAAAATTACCCTGCGGGATAATTTTTACCCTAAATCTAGGGTAAATTACCCTAAGTTGGCATCACTGGTGACAGATGACATTCAGTTCTTTTTTTTAAATAAGCATTAGTGTTGCCAGTCGAATGAAACACAAATGACACATTTTATTCAAAAACTGGTCTTTACGAAAATGGTCGCGTTAAAGTAGTGTCGAAAAAGTTGCAAATAGGGACACGGTATCGAAACAAAAGTATCGATATTGTACTCATAAGAAGTATCGAAAGAAAAGTATCGATACGGTATCGGTATCTGTATCAAAAGTATCGATACTTCAAGGTATCGAGTACTTTTTACGTAGAATAAAATAGACAGTTGAATGGTCTGTAAACTGACATTTTTTTACGTAAGTCTTCATACTTTATATGTTTTGAAATAAAACAAGACAAGAATAAATCAATCATGCAATTTTAATTAAAAAAATTACATAAAAAAATATAATTTCGCTTTTTCATGGGCATAATTTTCAATTAACAGCAAAGGACTTATCACCTATCAAGTCATTTACATTTAAATAATTATTTAACTGCAAAAATTTGTTCAACAAATCTAGTACTAAAAATAAAACACGCAGTAAATTGCAAATTTTGGCGTCATTTAATGTCTAGCTAAATGATGGCAACGTTTGCAGACTACTGCGTGTTTTCTATAACATATTTTATTTGTCAATCAAAACACGCACACTTATCGACTGGATTGAAAAAGTTATTGTTTTTAGGTGATTGCACATAAGAGAATTGGGAACTATACGTTGTATTTATAGTTCCCATTCATCTTCTGTACAATCGCCTAAAAATAATAACTTATTTAAACGTTTCGATGCCAGCCTATTACGAATCTTGGTCATCGTAGCGCCCGCTTTCGAAAATAACCTCTCAGATGGCACTGAAGTTGCCGGTATGGTGAGCAATTCCTGAGCTATTTTATATAAGCACGGAAATGTGTTACGCATATCCTCCCATTGAGCGAGAGGATCTGTGGAAAGTGGTGCCACAGGATTAGATAAATACAGTGAGACCTCGTCTGGTTTTAAAAACAAACTTTCCCTTTCGCTGCCCTTTTTTTGTTTATTGTGGGCCAACGTTTTATGGTGGCTCCAAAAATCGTAAGCCACTGTTGTACCAGCGGAACTGTCACTGTCAGTTTCACTACTGTGCGTCTCCTGCATGTTAGTGCACAAACGGCGAATATGTGCAATAGCGTTTGAGCATGCTCTTGGGTCTTGGAAATGCAGACTTTTGAATTTTGGATCCAATAAACAAGAGGCAGCTAAAAAATAGTTGTCTTCAATGGGTCCGAATCTGGTCCCTATTTTAGATAAGAGTGTGGATTGAACAGATTTTGCAAGAGGCGAAGCTGACACATCTATATTTTGAATTTGAGTTTTAAGGCAATTTACGATTGGTATAACCTTGCTAATGGTTACATACTGCTCACCTGATATTTCCTTCGTGACGTGTTCTAAGGGCTTAAGAATAGTTAGCATCGTTTTTATCTCTTGTAGTTCAATTGCAGTTGGTGTTGGTGGGGCAGTAGTATTCATCATCAATATTTGATGTACCAATGGAGCCAGGGTAACGTATCTTTCAAGCATGTAGTAAACTGAATTCCATCTCGTTTTTACGTCTAGAATCAATTTTAGAGGGGTTTGATTTTGTCTCTTAATTCGTCACTTCGGATAACACTTGTTTTGAAAAATTTTACGATTTCCCTTACTTTGCAGCACAAATCGTTGAAAGCATGTACCGACATAGCTGATTCGGCAATCAAATTAATTGTGTGAGCAAAGCAAGGTAAATGTTTCGACCTGTTCAAAAATTTTGTAATGCCTGCTACCATGTTAGCCCCGTTATCTGTTACCACAGCAGTAATTTTAGGCAAAGCTATATGCAAATCAGTACATATTTCAGTCAATTTTGTGTTAATATAATCAGCTGTATGTCTTTCATGAAGTGCAATTGTTGCGATGCAACGCGAAACTACTTTTGAATTTTGTATATAATGAGCAGTGACCCCTAAATAACTTGTTGTGGTCATCATTTCTGTCCATATATCGCAAGTTAATGCAACATGACTTACATTCTCAAAAGTAGATTGTAGTTTATTTAACATCACTTGGTAAAAACTATCCAAATGTGATTTCAATGTGTCAACATTTGGGAGTTTGAATGAAGGGCACGCCTGATGCATTAATCGCTTAAAACCTCGACCTTTTACGATATCAAATGGTCTTTTGTCGACACATATAAAGTAAAGTAGACATTTAACCAGAAGACAGTACATTGTTCCTCCTACAGAATAATCTTGCTTTCGCTGTAAGGCGTCAGTAATGGACAGTTGTTTTTTCATTGGCGGAATGTAGTCCTCTTCTTTGTCACCCTTTGCTTTAGATGATGTCGATGGTCCGGATGTAACTGCGACATCCGTCACCGATATATTCGGGGATGTGGATAGGCTTAGCTCCTTGCTTGCTGAGGATGGTTCACTCAAGCTGAAAAAAAAGCAATATTGATTAGTGTTTAAACGTTTCGTTTTACGCCTTTCGGATGCATCTACCTACACAAAATATAATTTTTCTCCCACCCGCTTATTCCCCAGACTGAGTGACAGATTACCGATTGCCTTGTGTTGCGAGCTGCCGTGAAATAAATATGGTGTGATTTTGTGCCTGAACTAATCCAAACGAATCCCAGTGCTGTGCCCCTAAACCCAAGTGATAATCCCGTAAAGACCATTGGACCTCAAGATATTTGCCGAGAAGAAGGTAACAGACGTGACCCATATAAAATATTTCCCTAACAATTAGATATATGAAGGGTACAGGGAAAGAAGGATCATAGTCAATATTTTTCCAAAACAGAGTTGACAATGCCATCTAGTAGTAAATTAAGAAAGCTATCGAATGGTGAGATCAAAAAATGATAAAAGAAATCACTGTCAACGTGAAGCTCAAAAAGTTTACTATGGCTGTAAAATCAGTCATCAGATCAGTCACCTCTCTTGTTTAAATCAGTTTTTGATATTTATTTGTATAGTTATTTGAAAATAAAACACTACACCATCATCATGTAAATAAACGAAGCATTAACTATCAGGGAATTCGAGAGGTGATTAGTATCGGCGATATTTTTTTAGAAGTAGGTATCGATATCACATCGACAAGAAAAGTATCGACATTATGTAAGTAAATCTCTAGTTGCCGATAATCGGAAACGAAAGACCGTTGTTATTCCTTTCTATATTTGTACCTAATGTTCATAAAATAGCCAAGCAAGATAATGATTTCACGATACATGTTTAGTTTGCAGGTAGATAGGGATTTTGTTTTATAGTAGCGTCGGTTTCTTACCTTGAACTTTCATGAGCTGAATGTTTCTTCTTCATATGTTTATTCAAATTTGTTGTATTACCGCATGTTTTTAAAATTTTAAAACATAATTTACACTTTGCTTCCGTAGCATTTATTTTTTGGAAATTCTTCCAAACATGACTTTTCGGCGGCGCCATGTTGATCAAATTACGATATAATTTTATACGATACGAAATGAGCGTACCTAGTTAGCAAGTATATTTACTAAATCCTTCAGAACAATAACTAGAGCACTGAGACTAAATCCAACGTCCAGAGTTTAGGCCTGATTCAAAACAAAACGAACGAATAATAACAGATTAAATGGAAAATAGCGTCTCTGCGTCTGCGCTGTCTGCTGGCTGGCACACACACACAACAACAAAGTCAGTCAACACAACCACACAACACAACAATCGACTGACTGAACGACGCGACGAGCGAGCGAGTTTTTTTTCCAATTTTACGGCTCTGGATACTGGTCCTTTAGCCGAAGAGCGAGAGAGAGTAACTGAGTGAAGGCGAGACGACGCGCAGCAGGTAGTGGGGCGCGGTTCGATTGGATTTTAGTTCCGTCATGTTGTCAGTCATAGACTGGAATCGATACTCACTTTAAAGTACTCATATCGGTAAAGAATCGAAAAAAAAGGATCGATGCCAAAAGTACCCGGTATCGAAAGGCAAGAATCGATTCCACCTAGGAATCGATTCTTTTTTCGTGTCCCTAGTTGCAAATCACGTACAAATACTTTAACACAGAAAAGGCTTAGTAAGAGTACTTGTATTCTTACACAATACGTAATGATAGACCCGCCAATAATATGGGAATGCCATAGTACTTATTGTTCACATCTAAAATTACTAAAAGTTCACAAAAAATTCGGTCAGTCAACCTCTCCCGAAAATCGCTTGCTTTTTTACCCGAATTTCACCCGATTTTGAAGAAAACATTGGAATGCCTTGGTTCCAGTACTGTATTTATTTTAATCAATCATTTGCCATTTAAGACTATAAACTGCTTTTTAGGACACACATATTTAAAAAACAATACAAGTTATATTTTCAGAGAAAATTAAATGAACATTTCCGAGTACGGAAAATGTGGCAGAATCGGTGGCTTTACCCTCATATTTTTTGTTATAAAGAAAGGCTTTTTTATGTGTTCTGTCCCTATAGTAGCTCCGGGGACCTCTTCGAGTGCCTTTGCAAAAATGGTGCAGCGACCGTTGTCTCCTGGTTGACCTTTCCATTGTCCCGTATTGTACAGTCTTAAATCCGCAGATTTTGCTTCCTGCTGCATAAAGAGGTTCAATGGTAGTACTCCCAGTATAATTTCCAGGGCTGCTGATGGTGTTGTTCTCATGCAGCCTGCGTGGCTGCACATGCCATCCTCTGGAATTGTTGTAGCCGTGCTTCGGTTATCTGTTGTAAGGAGATTATCCTAGATTCCAGCATTTTGTTTATTCAGTGTATCAGGTGCGGACTAGTCCCTAGTTGTTCTAGCCCCGTTCTGATACTACATCAAAGAGAGCTTATGATATGTTTGTAGATAAACTAGTGTATGTAACTGTACATAATTAGGCATTAAAACTCTAGAGTTATATTATTATGAAACTCGTCTGCGAAAATGTGTGTGCACATAGCACACACATTATGTGACTGCTACATAATGGAGGGCATTAATACTCGAGAGTGGGTTTATGAAACAAGCCGAAGGCGAGTTTCATAATAATATCACTCGAGAGTTTTAATGCCTAATTATGTACAGTTACATACACTAGTTTATCTACACACATATCATAAGCTCTCTTTGATGTGTTCAGGAACCGCATGTTTGACCGGTATTGTGGCTCTGCAGTTATTTAGCTTGTTCTGTAGTACTAACTTCACGCAGGCGGGCGTCGGCGTCGAAATTTGAATGTCAGTACCAACTTCACAGACAAACTATGAGCGGCACGCTGGCGGGCGTCGGCGTTCGAAATTTGAATGTCATAATATGTAGAAAAATTACACATTATGGTCATAATGTCTAATTTTTCAGATAAGAAATGAGTTTTTACTAAGTATTTTGACATTATGCTGATCGTAATGTGCGGTTTTTGTACGCCGTAAAGAGGGTTTATGATATGTGTGTAGATAAAATAAATTAATAGAATACAATAAATACACATACATACTATAAGATACCCACTATGTGGAAGAGAGGAGATGCTGTTTATTTTTTTTCTTAAAAGTGACCAAGGATGTGCTATCCCTAATAGCGCAAGGAAGTTCATAGCATTAACATATTGCCTTTAACCTAAATGAATGCTCGTAATCAACAGTGTTGTGCTGCAGAATTATTTTGAATTATAATTTGAACAAAACACTTGCATAATCTACAGTAAGTATTTACTAAAACAAGATATTTATTTATGAATGTCGTTGATGCATGTAATAATCAATTGCAGTAGAGAATGCTGCAAAGCCCGCTGCACCAAGTATACCAGCTCGTAGGCCACCTGAAAAAAATATATAATGTAAGACCATGATCTTTTTTGCATGCTTAATATAATAGAATCATGTGCCTTAAATTAATTAGCTAAGCCAAACAAAATAAAGCATCAAATATTATTTCTAGGAATAAATGTAGTCCTGTATGTGGATGTTGCTGTGATTAAATTATGAACATGCTACTCAAATATAAAGTCTCTTTTTTAAAATGCTGGAACCACACCTCTAAGTCCTATCAATCCACCCGTAATACCACCAGCATATGTTCCATTCTTCCAATCTGACTTTCCTCTAGCCGATTCAACACAGCATTCAACACCAGAGAATACAGCTCCCAAAATGGCAAAGTTCTTAGCGTAACTCAGCATCGACGATTTCATTTCGTGGAGTATTTGTCTTGCTGTTTGTGTCTGTTGAGCCATTGGGTCTGTGTTCGGCATTAGTGACGATGTGAAGAGACCTACTGCTGCTCCAAGACCATAACCTGCAACATAAGAACTAGGGTTAACCAAGATATTTTGAAGCAACATAAATAATTATGTATACTTAACTGTTCGTGTTAAAGAAATGGCTAGGTGTAAGTTGGGATTTTGATGGAATTGAATATGGGAATTCAGTACATACCAATAACACAACTAGTAACAACTTTGAATGGGCAGCTCTCAATCACAGACTCTATCATCTTCTCTTCATTGGTTTTGATCACGACGGGGCCGAGATATCGCGGGATAATGATGTTTTCACGAAATCTGTGCTTCCAGTTACCGATGAGATATTTGGCAAGAGAATCGTAATCGCTGTTTTCGGAGAACTTCTGTAGGTTTGGGTCCACAGGGAGCTTTCCATACTCCGACATTTTAATAGATTTTATCTTTTTTCACATAGATATATATCGGAATTGGATTATTTTCGAAAAATTTGGCATTTTTACACTTCACTTTGGACTTAACCTAACAATCAACTAAAGAACGAACACAACACAGCTGTTCGATGACGTTTGCTGAGTGTTTGCAAGGAGTTTTTAAACGTCCGATTGTACAGAACGTTTGGTAGATCGATCGATGCAAAGACTAGCGAAGCTAGTAAAGTCAAACCAAGATTATAAAAACATCGCCATGTTGCGAAGAGCCCATGAAACTTTTTCTTCAATTTGCAACACTTTCTTTAAAAATTTATTAATGTCATCTGTCGATTGCTGTCTGTGGGGCGTCGATCTTGCATGGTATATTTCTTGTGTTTTGTGAGTGAAAATGCCGAAAACTATTCTTGGGGTACCTAATTAAAGATCAACATTTTGGATTTAGACCCCATATTTAGATGATTGGTAGAAGGATTCGAAATCTAATTTATGTCTTCAAAACTCTACGACATGTTGCTCACGACACATTGATGAAAAGTGTCTACTTTGCACCCATGGCTCACAGTAAAATCAATTACCTATAGATAACTGTAAAATACAAGGGGTTATTTTTAGTCCATAAACCACACGAGCTGATGCCTGCTCAATATTGGGGACCCGGACATAGCAGGGAGGTCTGACTCCTCGGCATGGGCAATTCCATTTTTTTCCTCTCCAACAAAAATAAAAAATAAGTCTACCTTGCACTTTGTCAATCTATTTGGGCATACTGCAACAATTCGTGGGGCGGAGCACCCAACGCTACGCTTTTATATATGGAGAGAGCACAAAGCGTAATCTTAAAAGTCTGCACTTTCCGTCCATTCTTTTATCCTACTGAACTTCGTTTCAGGTCATGTAATGTTCTTACAATTAGACAGCTCTTTGTTTACTTTACCATTTTGTAACCGCACTCACTTATGACGTTTGATCCCAACTTGTTGACCAAGGGCCGTAATGATAGGGTATGTCCACAACCTAAAACTTTCCGGATCTCCTTTGCTCACAGATTTTTCCCTTTCCTTGGACCTTTGCTGTGTAATAAAATCTATAGAAAAATATAAATTATTCTATTACCTCCTTTCATTTCAAGATCATGACGAGTCGCCCACTAAATGGGCCAGCCCTAATTGTTGGCATTGACACCGTACAGGTGGTCCGCGATTACGTCTATCTTGGACATCGTTTATCCTTTGACCGAGATGCACAGGTGAAGGAGATTGAAAGACGCGTCGGATTAGGGTGGGCTGCTTTCGGGAAACTAAGTGATGTCTTCAAATCCTTACTCCCACAATGCCTGAAGACCAAAGTGTATAACCAATGTGTCTTGCCTATCCTCACCTAAGGAGCCTAAACATGGACCCTCAAAAAGCATAATGTGCATATTATAAAAGCAGCACAAAGAGCGATGGAGCGTTCCATGTTGAGTATCTCTCTCGTTGACCGTGTGCCAAACGTCGAAACTCGATGGAAAACGAAGGTCGCAGATGTAGGCAAACGGTGACGAGATTGAAGTGGAGATGGGTGGGACACTTGGCTAGACGGGAAGACGGTGGACCAAAGCAGTCACACTGGTGGCCACGGGGAGCGCCAAGGCCAGTGGGAAGACCACCAGCACGCTGGTCCGACGATGTTATCAAGTCGTCGGGATCCCACTGGGTGCGATTGGCACAGGACCGGGGAGATTAGCGCTTTAGAGAAGAGGCTTATGCCCAGCAGTGGGTCGATGTGGGCTGAATATGATGATGATAAGCTGAAAGCCGTTTTTTTATTGGGTGAAAATCTTGTTTATTTTTTATGTTTAAAATTTGTCCTGCTCTTCAAAGTTCTGTATAAACTAAGTCTGAAGTAGCAGAGTACAAATAAAGATTTATTAGATTTCTTATTAAGTGTCTTTGAGACTTAATTCTAAAATAATCCAATTATTGTTGAATTTCGCAGTAATTATCGATTAACTGGTCCGACGATGTTATCAAGTCGTCGGGATCCCACTGGGTGCGATTGGCACAGGACCGGGGAGATTAGCGCTTTAGAGAAGAGGCTTATGCCCAGCAGTGGGTCGATGTGGGCTGAATATGATGATGATAAGCTGAAAGCCGTTTTTTTATTGGGTGAAAATCTTGTTTATTTTTTATGTTTAAAATTTGTCCTGCTCTTCAAAGTTCTGTATAAACTAAGTCTGAAGTAGCAGAGTACAAATAAAGATTTATTAGATTTCTTATTAAGTGTCTTTGAGACTTAATTCTAAAATAATCCAATTATTGTTGAATTTCGCAGTAATTATCGATTAACTGTGATAATCTGGCAATTTTCGCCAAAAACTATAAATTATCTATAAAACATAAACGGTAAGACTTCGCCATTGGCATATTTGACTCAAATGGTTAGAAATGGTCTGTACTAGCCTTGCACTAGCCATCGCTTTAAGTCTTTGCATCGATCTACCAAACAGCTTGTATTAATCATCCGATTAAATTACGACAACCTTTACAAATGTTAAATCAAAAGACAATTTGATTACCTTGTCGCGTTCCGAGTCACGTCAACAAAGCCATCATTGCTCACGTGTCGTCACGACCATCATGCCCGTTCCGAGTGGGAAACGGAAACGGCGACCATCATAGATAATCATAATCATACCGTCCTTTTGGAACGCTTTGTACGCAGAAGACACTCACTGACAGATGACACTATCATAACCCAACTTTTGTTAGTTATTGACATTTCGAGTCGTAGACAGTCGTAGTAGTTATTTTAGGGTTGTTTTGGGTGAATAAGTGAGGAAATAAACAATTAAAGAGCGCCAGGAGTCGCTGGTTCGCTGCTGGTTGCTTCTGGGTTGTTCTAAGTTTGATTCTCAGCTGTCAGCGTGACAGGTGTCACTTTTGATGGCTCGCTCACGGTGCTGACGCTCAGAAGCATGGGCGATGATAGCACAACATGGCGGTGTTAATTATGTCATTCAGGTCACGACGTCATATCAACTATTTTGAGCTTTCTATCGTTGTCATGCTAAAACTCATTCGGAACGACCTCGTAGACGCTATAATCGATTATGGTGCGATTAGGAACGCGCCAACGTAACATAACATCACAGACTATATAGTGTTACTACGTATAACACATCACCGGGTTCTAGATTAAATGTACTCTGTGACCTGACCGGGTTTTTTTCATATTTGTTTGCGTTGTTTGTTTTGTTTGTACTAGATTATAAATAAATAACCATACAGGAAATTAACGTAGAAATAAATCATGTCTGACTCTTCCGAAGACGAAGATCTTTCTCGGTTCAAAGATGTGGTGGATAATTCATTTATGAAAACTGTAATTCAAGGACAAAAAGGCAACGTCCATGGTAATTCTTTACTACATTCACGTGGGATTGAGACTGTTCACCAGGATCCAGTCAGCTTTCACCAGGATCCACCCGCTAGGTCCTAATAATCTTGACGCAGTGGAGAAAATTCTCCAACCAATCCCTTTACAGCATGTTTATTTTTCAGCAAAAACCCAACCAGTATGTAACCTCAAATCCGAACGATATTTAGAAGAGTCTAGTCACTACAACGATGTTAAGGTCCCTGCCGAAATGCAGAAGCGAATTGGCGCCCAATTATCTGCTCTTATTGAAAAGAAGATCAAGTTTGTGGATGTTGGAGGTAAACAAATGTAAGTTTCATAAATGTTTATACCTATTACGTATTGATGGATAACATACTTAGTTTCATGTCAGCCAGCTCATACACTGCTTCTGTGGCCCCTTTAATGTATCCATCATGTTGGTGGCAGGGTATAATACAGTGCTCTGCTCTTTGTTTCATGTTGGACCCACTCAGTTTCCATTTTAACTTTATCTCAGAGAAGAATAAAAGTAAAATAAGGATTGTGTTATGTTTACAATACCCATGTATATTAACTACCCTTCCTATCATTATGATCACAGAGAACAATACCCAGAAATACAAGGCGGAGTGAAGCTTTTCCGGACGTCAAGTGGTTTACTATCAGCTGCAGAAGCCGAGGATACATACACAGCCGGACACAACAGCGAGGCTAAGAAGTTGAAGAAGAAACGCAAGAAGATTGTTGAAGAGAACGAAATTCTTGATGAAAATGGTAATGAACATACAATATGCCAATAAAAGCTATGCAAGCGATAGGGAGGGCTATTCAGTGTATTTAAATTATAGTATGAATCGAAAAAATGTAATGCAGCCTCATGCTAAAAATATCGGCAAATCTTTTTCTGGTGGCATTTACAAAGCCGCACCTACATCTCTCATTCGCTTACTCAAAACTTATATCAGATGACTCTATATATTTTGATAAACCTTTCGCTCACAGACCATGAAAAAGACATCATGAATAACGCATAAATTTGTGCTTCCATAAGCCATTAAGATGTCCGTATTCTTTATTAGAAAATTTAGACATTATTTTATCATCAAAACCACAGCCTTCAAAGGTTCACGACGCTAGCCAACACGAAAAACATAAACACGAAAAAACAAATCTTAAATCAAAAAAACACGCCAGTTACAGTTGTTTTTTTGGGTAGACAGACTCCTACTGCAGGGTAATGGCATACCTTAACAGCCCAGTCCGCCAAAAACTTCTCGAAATCAGCGATACGAGTATCGCCCTTCCGCCCGATATAAAGTTGGCAAATTAATGAACTTATTAATGGTTTTTATGTCATTATTGTACATTTCTAGAAAGAAGATAGACCAGCGAACTTTTTTTAAGAATGTCAATAAAAAGCCTCATTTTTTTTATTTATTCCAAGTCAAAGATGATTAGTTAAGGTAGAATCAGACGGTTCATTTCCCGTTCATTTTCGTCTTTCATTCGGCATCTTTCACTCGAAGTGAAATGACTAAACACGGAATGTATGAAAAGTGCCAAATGAATTCATTAGTGAACCGATCCAACAATGTTGGATATTTTCATTCGCATCTTTCATTCGCAATCCGAATGAACAAAAAGTGAATAGTCTGAACACAGAGAGACCGTTCACTCGCATTCGGGCATTTTGCGTCGAGACCTGAAGCAGACGGACGTCAGGTCGAAATGGCGTTCAAGTGGAACGGACAAAATACGCTACTATTCTTAGATAATTTAAAAAACCGGTCAAGTGCGAGTCTAAATCGCGCACGAAGGGTTCCGTACCACCGTTCAATGGAAGCGATGGCGTGGAGTGAATAGGTTGGATTTTACACAGCAAAATATTGTTTACAAAGTTATTGATGCGGTTACTTTCACACTCCATGTACGTAACCAGGTGCATCCATAAGTTTGTATGTGGTATTGAAAGAATTGTTAATTGGTTGCCCCCTTAAATATTTCTTTTATCCTGTTTTTTAGTATTTGTTGTTATAGCGGCAACAGAAATACATAATCTGAAAAAATTTCAACTCTCTAGCTAGCTAGGTTCTTGAGATACAGCCTGGTGACAGACGGACGGACGGACGGACGGACAGCGAAGTCTTAGTAATAGGGTTCCGTTCTTACCCGTTGGGTACGGAACCCTAAAAACTACCAATGTTTGTGGAACAGCAAACTTGACGAGTATCGAGACAAAACACTAAGGGGTAACGATATGAAATCTCTGATCAGTGATATAGGCTTAAAAGTGACTTAATCAGACATAAAACTTAAAATAAAGACAATAAGGACAACAAGACAACAATTTGAAGTTTTATTCAGTTAATTATACAGTCATTAAAGTATTTTCTTTCGTTATTATCGGAGCAACCAGTAGTAGAAGTTCTTCAAATTTACTTTTGTCCATGCGAAGATTATTGCCATTAAACTTATTCCAAGACACACGACCGCATTGGACGACATAGTGAAAGAAAAAAGAAATGAATGTCCAATTTCCATTTCATTCCACCTCAGCCAATTGTCAATTGTCAATTGTAAGACGGGCTGGTTTCCGCAACTCGACGACGAAAGCGCCTATTTTGCGTGTGGGTGGGAATGCGACATCATTCGAGCCAACCCAACTCCTCCAGGAACGCCAGTAGGCCCTTTACGTTACCGACTATCCCTGGAAGGTCCCTCGATTGACCGAGGTGTTTAGCCCTGTAGTCCGCTACTCCTGTGCACTCCATGAGGACGTGAGCAGCCGTTTCTTCTGCCTCCAAGCAGGCTCTGCAAAGGGGGCTGTCGGTAACACCTAGGACATATAGATGTTTATTAAAGAAACCATGGCCAGTAAGTGCTGCAGTTACCAGTCGCATGCGCGGCCTACTAAGTCGAAGCAAGGTCTTAGCCAGCCTAGCACTAGGGGACGGCAAGGCCAGCTTAGCCTGCCTGCACTCCTCATGGTTTGTCCAAAGAGTGGCATGATCATTCCTGGTCGACTCTCTCAGAAATGAGCGTACCATCTTGAAGGGAAGAGGGATGATAGGTTCGGGACCATACGCTGTCAAGCTAGATCCTTTACGCGCCAACTCATCCGCTGCATCGTTACCTCTTGATCCGCTGTGTCCTTTTATCCATTGAAGGATAACGCGGTTGTGTTGACATACCTCCATTAGTCATTTGTGACACTCGTAGATTAGCCCTGAGTTAATAGTGTTGCTATTTAGGGCTTGTAGGACGGCCATGCTATCCGAGAGGATTCGAATGGAGGAATCTCTTACCTTTCTCGATGCTATGGCATTAGCGGCCGAGATGATGCCCATGCATTCAGCTTGAAAGACAGTATTATGGGCACCCAGTGGAATGGCTATCTTGATGTTTAGGTCCTCCGAGAAGGTGCCTGAACCAGTGCCTGCTTCAGTTTTTGAACCATCGGTAAAAATTCTGAGCTCTTTAACGTCGAGCCTCAGCCATGTGAACATGGAATGCCAGAAAAATGAACCAGTCACTCGGATGATCGTTCATCAGAGTGAACCGTCTGCTTCCACCTTTACAGAATTTCACTTCTTGAAAAAACATTTGTGAGTCAATAAAAAAAAACTAGAAGTTTATTTCCAGTATTTTTTACTATAAAAACCATATTACATTACACAACCAATAACAGTAAATAATTGCAGGTTTTATCAATAACTTTTTTATTTATTCAAGTTTAAAGTAGTAATTCTGGAGGATCTTTTAAAAAAGTTAAAAATATTAAAATAAAAAATCCGTTGGGCCAAACCTTTTTTTTGTGGACCTAGGAGAGAGCAAAAATGACCCCTTCTATCCGCCATTTTAATTTGGCACCAAACATAATAATAATAATAATAATTCTTTATTGCACAGAAAACACAATGGAAAAAAATATAATGAACAATATGCAAAGGTGAGCTTATTTCTAAAAAGAAATTTCTTACAGCTAACCTGTGAGGAAAGGAAAAAATATTTATAGAGAGGTAGTCCTAGTGTACAATTAAGAGTTAAAAGAAAGAAATAAAGTCAATATACTATCAGATAAATCACAATACATCCTACACACACTATAAAATAAATTAATTGAATACAATAAATACATAGATACACATACATACTATAAGATACCCACTATGCGGAAGAGAGGAGATGCTGTTTCAACTTTTTCTTAAAAGAGAACAAGGATGTGCAATCCCTAAGATATGCGGGATAGCTCGGATTTCTCAAAATATTGAAGAGGAAGGAGATAATGTGCATATCACGACGAAGTCGGATCGGGAGCCAGCCTGATTCCCTGCGATATTGGGACACGTGATCGTACTTGCGGAGACCGAAGATAAACCGAATCCCGAGATTTTGAAGTCGCTCGAGTTTGTTCAGTAGATCTTCGTTCGCGCTGGCCCAGCAAACATCGGCGTAGTCAATTAAAGGCAGAAGAAGGGTCTGAACTAGCATGATTTTAGTCTGCCTAGGCAAGAAGTACTGCAAACGCCGAAGAGAATGAAAGAATGCAAAGACTCATCGGCTGACCTCACAAAAACAACGCCAAGATTTTTGGCTTTCTCGCTGTACTTGACAATGGTACCGTCATAAAGCACGGGAGCAACTGACCTATTCTGCAACAAATTAAGTAAGTGCCGTGTACCCAGTATCATCGCCTGAGACTCATCCGGGTTGACTAATAGCCCATACGAAAGAGCCCATTTCCAGTCGAAGTCAGATCATACAGGGGAAAGTACCGATAAATTTGAAGGTCATCTGCATAGAGATGATACGAGGAAGACAATACAGCCGAGATGGAATGGATGAAAACTGAGAAAAGAAGAGGAGAAAGGATGCCACCCTGCGGAACACCTGTAGAGAGCTTGCACCATTCCGTAGTGACCTCTTCAGACTTGATGGTGCTGGCGGTCTCTCAGGTAGGTGTAAAACCAGCGAGCCGAGTGTGAAGAGACAATGAGTGATTTTATTATTTCAATAAGTATATCGAAGTCGGCGCAGTTGAAGGCGCTGCTAAAGTCAGGACTGTGAGCTGCTTCTTATCCATTGCCAGTTGGATATCGTCAGTTACCTTGAGCTATGGTGAGCATGGTGGTGCTATGCCCTGGCCTAAAACCAGACTGAAAAGGGTTCAGTAAATGCATGGAGGAAAGGTACGAGGACAGCTGGGAGTGGACAATTGATTGACAAGGACTTTGGAATGGATTGGTAGGATGGAAATGGGACGGAACTCTTTGAAGGAGGACGAGTTAGAAGTTTTAGGCAGGGGTATCACTAATGCTCTTTTCCACTGGCTGGGGAAGCAGTATTCGCTCAGCGACGCGTTAATTATATGCGTTAAGGGTGGTAAAACATTATCGAGTACACTGAATAGCATCTGAGAGCAGATCTTGTCATCACCTACAGCCTTGGACGAGATTTCTAGAATAGCATTCTTTACCGCGCCAACTCCGACAGATCTGAGGTTGAAAGGTAAGCTACTGGACGTCGTTCTGGTACGCAGGTTACGAAGGGTAGCATCCTTGACAGAGGGGTCCATCACGACAGGGGAGACAGCAAAGTATTTGTTGATACCGTTGAGGTCGACACTACCGGCAACTGCGTACTGGGACTTACCAACACCAAGGGTCTTCAGGAACTTCCAAACCTGTGCAGAAGTGTAGCTCTCGATACTCTCGTAGATGTGGCGGCGTTTGGCATCTCGAGAAAGACGGGTGCACCGATTACGGAGACGTTTGTATATAAGGAGATTATCGTCCGTAGGATCCTTCTTATTTTGACATTTGGCACGGTTTCTCTGGGCCATCAGACCCTTGATGGTGTCGGTAAGCCAAGGCGCAGGGAGATGTTTGACCCTAACCTTTTTGACAGGAGCATGTTTGTCGAACAAACTTAAGACAATCGAGTTGAAATGATGGACTTTGTCATCAACGGTCTCACAGACGACAGGAGACCAGTCTATAGAAGCGGCGTCCAACTTAAGGGAGCTGAGATCCATACCCTTGAAACTGCGAATATCCAGGAATTTTGCTGCGCGCTTGGGAGGCCTTAACTTGAACGAGAGATAAATCAAATCGTGAAAGGAGAAGGGGGCGTTAAGTTGGCCATGCGTAGCAACCTTGGATATGTTAGAAACAACCTAAGATCCAGAAGAGAGGGGGTGCAGTGGGGCTGGAAATGAGTTGCACTCAAGGGAAGAATATTTAGATTTAGGGAGCTGATGATAGACTGGATAAACATCCTGTATTAGCAATATTTTCAATATGTAACTATTGCTGAAATAAGAAGCAGTAATTCTTACTCCATTTAGAATTTGTTTATTTATTGTGCAACACAAAAATAGCAATCAGAGAACTTCTTATCTTATTCTGGCATTATTTGTTTGTTTCAGAAAAAATCAATGCAGTCACTGTAAGTGGGGATTACATATTATCGAAGGAAGATACTAAATTCTGGAAATCAAGACGAAAAGAGAAGGTTTTTCGATACAAATCTAGTAAGAAAAGTAATGTTTTGACAGCTGTGATACCTGCCTCATAGAATTTAGGCTCATCATGTCTGTCATTACCACACAATATTTCAAATATTGTGTGGTTTCTTAACTCAGTTGGATACGGCATTCAATACGCCACAGCAATTATCATACATATATTATCCTTAATTAAGAAATAAAACAACACAGAGAATTGAAACATTTTTTATTTATTTACACAGTCCTTAACTTAGAATATAAATTATGTACAAAATAACAGTACCTATCACAACTGCTTTGAATATTAATAATCAAGTTTTATTTCCAATAACTTAATTATTCTGAGTAATATAAAATCAAGAACAATAATTTTGAGCATTTTCTTCCTGAGTTCAAAAAATTACGAATGTCTTTGAATGTCTGAATCATTGAGTTATCCTATTAACCCTGGGTTAAACAAAGTCATGGCGCAAGTGGACTTTAAAATCCGATTTCATTTTTCGTTTCGGACGTTCTTAGACACAAGTTGTTAAGTAGGATATATCGTAGTTTGTTCCACAACTACGCAAATTAGAAAATGCTGGTTTATACACAACAAAGGACATATAATAGAATTTAATCAGACAGGCGATGGTTTGATTTTATAGCTTCTATAGTCCCTAACCCTAACTGCAAACTTCTATTAGTGGAGTCTACGAAGAAGAAGTTAAGATAGAGAAGTGAAATAACGAATGAACTGGACACTAAATCAGAGTAGTAGTGTGATAGCAGTCAGGCCGATCCGGTGTAAACTATACAAGTGATATTTAATAAGCTGACCATGTTTTGAGTAATGATAGTAGGTACCCATAATTATGAACAACTATCCCGAAGAGACATACGGTAACAAATAAAATCAGAAATTCGTCCCTCAGTTCATTGACCCTCTCAGCTGATTACAAGTTACTATGGGAGAACCAAATTATTATTTTTTAAGTAGTTTGCGACCATGTTTTTTGTGGAATTTTATTCAAAGATTCCCCAAAATATGGTCAGCTGATTCAATTTCACCGTGTTTTGTCTAACTTCTCACTCATTGTTCAGCCAGTGAGGGGCCGACTATTTCAAGTTGACACATCGGCCGCCTGTTTCCGTTTTAAAAGTTGACACATCGGCTGACTGTTTACGTTTTCAAAAGTTTTCACATCGCTAGTTAGCGGCGTTACTATTCAGTATTGCTAAGTCAGTCGACCTGTCCTGACCTGACCTATTGTCCACCTGATTAATTCAAGTCGGCTAGATAGAGTCGTTAAGAGACCGGTGACCGCGTGAATTTCCCCATACAAACGTAATACAATATTTTTTTTGAATTTGAGAAATATTTTAACATATTTATAGACTGTTAATCGGATTTATACACTGTTTCGGCAGGTTCCTGGTCTGTATACCAGGGTTCATCTTCCACCAATTTAAAAATATTTTTTAAATAATCTGAATAAGAACCTTGGTATACGACCAGGAACCTGCGTAAACACTGTATTAATCCGATTAAAGTCTAAATGCTTTGAACTAGTTCTCAAATTCAAATCATTTTTGTATTACGTTTGTATGGGAAATTCACGCGGTCACCGGTCTCTTAGCCCGCACACAAATGTGGTTAGTTTACTTCTACGGACAAGGTTACGCCTTTGACAAGGCGGTCGCACGCACGTGCCAAGGCGCGGTGCGGCCATATCTAAGCGAATGGGCTTTACCGGGCTCTAAATACTTACCAGATAGTCTGATAATCGTCAAATATTTTTATAAAGGTGGCGGTTCGCGCCGCGACCAGACAGGACAGAGTCGGCACCATTCGCGTCAGCGCACGCGATCTAGACAGGAGACAAATACCGGTCTCTCGCTGTCTGTCTCCTGTCTCGCTTGCGCACGTGAACTAAAATGACGCTGGGCCGTCTCTGCTCTTGGTAAATCGAACCGCCACCTTAAAAGGCGGTTTAATCAACTAACAATATAATTTCACAGTTTCACAGCCTACTGTTATCGACTTCTGGACTGCCGCTTGTTTGTTCGTCGTGAGTGAAAGCCTTGTTGTCCCGACTATGGTCCTTCTGAACTGGCTCCATGGGTTGTGCGGGGTGTGCCTCTGCCTTCTCAATTGGTCCGTCCATGAGGAACATGGTCAGGAAGAAGAGGATGCTGCCTGTAGAATATATTATTTGGGTAAGATGTTGAACGATGTTGAATTATCACCATGAATCGATCGATAAATGAGTTGGGTAATAATGCTAGGTGATGTTAAGATCAAGTCTAAAGCTCAGCACATCTGCGAACTTAAAGACTCAGTCATTTCGTTGTCTCTTAACCTTTTGACCACACAGGCCAAACACGTTTGATATGCTATGCAAAATTCAACTTAATTCATACGAGATAAAGCGCACGACTTTCAGTTGTCAGGCAGTGCCGACGCGTGTCTCCGTAATATACAAGGCCAGGCAGGGGTCTGTAAATTATCGCGTATACTTAGGAACCCAATGTTTTCACTAACGTTTTCCGAACTATACACCAGCATTACGCCGCAATTATGTATATGTCACCGTAAGATATTCAAAACCGTTAGTTGATAAACTAACGCGTTAGTTGATCAACTATCGACAGATAGTAAACCATACCGACAGGGTTTAGAATTTACGTTTCTTTTGTTCTTACATGTCAACCTAACATGAAGACTGCGCTCGCCCCCTCTACTCGTTTGCCCTGGTATTTCGTTTGCAATTCAAGTTTAAACCAGTTTACTATTTAACGGTTTTAACCGTTAGTTCATCAACTAATGCGTCATATAGTAAGCAGTACGCTACAGTTTACTATCTGTCGATAGTTGACCAACTTACGAGAAAAAAACGTTAGTTTATCAACTAGGTTTTGGCTATCTTACGGTGACATATACTTCGGGATGGTCTACGCCAATTTTATGTTTCCGTTATATACTGCGCTATTACCCTATGTAAATAAGTACTCGTGTTATCAAATAAATATATACTACTCTGTCAAGAAAGTACCGGGAAAAGATCAATAATACACAAAATGTTAGTTATTCATCTAAATTTATTTTATCGCCTTCAAAGTATGCTCCTTCAGAAACGATACACTTACGCCAACGAATAGCCCAATCATCAAAACATTTTTTAAACGCTTTTTCCGGAATTGAGTTCAGTTCTCGTCGCGAATTCTACTTTATGTCTTCTACCGAATGAAAACGTGTGCCACGAAGTGGTAATTTGAGTTTAGGAAAAAGGAAGTTTGCATGTCAAACTCGTAAACCCACGTCTCGTCGTCACCAGTAACAATGCGTTTCAAGAATGTTGGGTCGGAATTGACTCGGTCTAGCATGTCCTCAGCGACTCTTATGCGATTGAGTTTTTGGAGAAAATTCAGGTCTTTTGGGACCAGCCGAGCAGCAACATGTTTCATACCCAAGTGATTATTTAAAATGGTGCGGATCGACTCGTGAGACACAGAAAGTTCAGCGGCTATCTCTCTCAAATTTGAATGAGGATGTTCAGTCACTAATTCCTTCACTTTTGCGACGTTAACTTCAGTTGAAGATGTTGATGGCCTACCAGAGCGAGGAAAATCTTCTATCACATCTCGACCGCTTTTAAACGTTTTGTACCACTCATAAGCACGTGTTTTTGATAAAGTCGATTCACCGTAAGCCTTCTGTAACATTTTCAGTGACTCCGAACACGAAATTCCGTTGGCGATGCAAAATTTAAGACAAACTCTTTGTTTGATATTTTTGTCCATAGTGAAATTCGCAGTACACACTAGATATGATCTAACTAAAAACAGCACTATAATAAATATAAACAACAGATTCAACTCAAAATCCGCGCCAAAATGGAAAACAGGTGTGCCAATTGAAAAACAACAAAAAAAAAACAAATTTGAATTTGGAACCATAGACAAATTATCCATTCCCGATACTTTTTTGACTGAATGTATTATATATATTTATTTAATATATTATATTTAATATTATCTATTAAATGGTTCTGTCTTACGCCCTGTCTGCGACGCGTCCGTCTTACGGCTGATAGTCAGAGGTCGACTGTTTCACTTCCTTATAAAGACACATCGCTAGTTAACGGCGTGGCTATATAAAAAAACGATCAGGTGCGAGTCGGAGTCGCGCACGAAGGGTTCCGTCTGTACTATCTGTATGGGACCCCTTTGTTATAAATTGCGTGTAGGTAGTTGATTATTTGCTGCCGTTGCGTAGCTCTCTACCTATTACGGTTCATGAGGTACAGCCTTTGACGGACAGACAGACAGACAGCGGAGGCTTAGTAATAGGGTCCCGTTTTTTTATTTATATATATATATATATAAATAAAAAAAATATAAATATATAAAATATAAATAATATAAATATACATTTAATTAGCGCACCATATGTTGAGGAATTATAGTATGCGTCATTATGAACAACTTTCCCCAAGAAAAATATTTTTGCAAACGAAAAAGAAAATTGTAACTTGTCCCCCATTGTAATCAGCTGATTGGGTCAATGTACTGGGGGACAAATATTTTTCCATTTGTTTGTTTCTTGGGGAAATTTGTTCATAATGATGGGTACTATAATTCCTCAAAATATGGTCAGCTAATGAAATGTCACCTTGTATACAGGCACTCACATACTTTGCTTCTAGCCCCACACTAGGATACACTGTGTTGTGGGACCCAGAAACAGCGAAGTCACACACATATAAACATTCAAGACCTGGGGATCTTTTCTTCTTCCCCAGCCGGGATTCAAACCCGGGACCTCTTGCTTGGGAGACAGAGCCTGGACCGCAGAGCCACAGAGGTCGTCGTTGGGCACCCTTCTATCAGGTACGGTACCCCTTACATACACGGCTCACTGGCAGCCGTAAAAAGCCACAAAGATATAATAGTACATTACTGTCGCGGTCTGTAATTGACTGCGTTGCTGGTCGCACTGTTGGTGGCCGAAACGAAAGCGTAGCACAGCGCAGCTCAAGGCCTACACAGCGCGATCAGCTTTGCAGCCTTTGATGGATAAATGCCGAGACCGAAGGTCGAGGCTTTTATAGCGCGGACATCAAAGGCTGCAATGGTAACCTAGCTTATAGGCCGAGAGCGTAGCTAAGCTAAGCTCGAGGCCTTCATAGTGTGGCCAGCAGTGCAGTCATTGCGGACCAAGGCTTGTATAGTACTTTACTCAAATAATGCGGGTAATTAAATAAAACCAGCTTATTATAAAATTGAGAGTGAGTTTTTTTTTTGTCACACATAACCAAATTTTGAATAAAGCTTTTCTGCAGTACCTTTTTTAGTGGCAAGAAGCTCTCCCGCTCTTTTTTTTGTCACACATAACCAAATTCTGGATAAAGCCTTTTTGCGCTACTTTTTTTTTACCATTTTCGGAACAAAGCTCGACAATCATGGAATTTGACAGAAAATTGCCGGTCGCTAAAACACGACAGTAATGGATTTTCACAGGAAATTGCCGGCACCTTTTCTGGCTGCTCCAAGTAGCGCGGCAACGTCAACTTTGCCCAAATAAGGTTGTCAGAATAATGAGCACATTACTAGCTTTGTTTGAGTAAAATAACTTACTTAACGCATAAAATCCAGCATAGAATATATTGATCGCCTCGCGGTACCCGATGGCTTTCGCGACCGGGTCCACCAGGATCGGAAGGTTGCCGCCGACGTTATTCATCACGAACAGGAACACGCCGACTGTGGTGGAGCGCACGGAGCCCGGCACGATCTCCACGAGGATAGCGAACACTATGCCGAACCACATCTCCGCTGGAATGTCAGAAAGATTAAGATGAACCAACAGATAAACAGCTCGAACCCCCCAAAGAGGGAAATCCCTCTAAGAGCGATAATTTCAATAAATCCTTTCTTAGTCCTCCTATCTACAAAGTTTGTCCAACAAGTTTGAATAAAATAATTAAATTAAAGGGAAATATTAAACTGCACATCAAAAAAACTGACTTGCACAGCAAATATCCCTTATATTTGCTGCGGTAGCTTAGGTGAAGGGTAAAGGGGGTGAGCGAAGCGAAGTTGTTTGTTTACATTTCTGGCCTCAAATTGACAATCGCAGTGTAGTATGAACTTTTTTATTTAATTTAGGCTAGTATTTAATCGCACATCAAAAATACTGATTTGCGCAGCAAAAAAGGCAAAAACACTTTTTATGTTTTAAATATTTAATGAGTACTTAAGTTTATGTTTTAAGTATTTTTTGTTGTTCTTACACGTTGAACCTAACACGAAGGATAACCTAAGCTACCGCAGCAAATATAAGTAAGTAAGTAAGTAAGTAAGTAAGTAAGTAATGTTTATTTGCACGAATATAGGTGTACATCAGGTGTATAATAATGTAATTTAAAATATGGTTCGCTATACTCTGCCATGCAGCATGCAAATATTAGTTACACGCAAAAAACACAAATTTACATAGATTTACATCAGATGTCAATATTTACTAAACGCGCTAAGGTATTTTTGTTAAATTTATGTCCACAAAATATTATAATGTTACTTAAAACTAGTTATAATGTACATATTATGTCATATTGACGTGTCTTCAATGTAGTCCTGTATTTTATAGTAACATTTTTCGACTAAGAACTGTTTAAGTCTCGCTTTATATATGTGAATATGGTCAATATTCCTAATCGATTTGGGCAATCTATTATACACTTTTGGCGCCATACCATAAATGCCTTTCGAGAATAGAGCTGTGGAGCTAGGAGGAGCACTTAATTTGATGTCTCGTTTACTATACATTGTCTTAAACAAATTCCACTTTACTTTTACAAATACAGCAGTTTCGTAAATGTAGAGAGATGGCAATGCTAAAATTCCTAATGATCTGAAGTGGGGCATACAGCTATCCATTGGTTTTAACTTACAGATTGCCCTTATACATCGTTTTTGGGCTATAAACGCCTTATCTTTGTCCGTTGAGTTTCCCCAAAATATAATGCCATACCTTAGTGTTGAGGCGACAAAAGCATGATAGACAGTCAACAGAGCAGATTGACCGGTAACTTTGCTAAGCATATATAAAGCATAAGAGAGCTGACTTAATTTTTTGCACATATGTTCTATTTGCGGTTTCCACGTCAAATGTGAGTCGATGTTTAGTCCTAAGAATTTTGTTACTTTTATTTCGTCAATTTTTTTGTTTTTATATTGAATGTCAAGTTTATTAGATTGTATGTGGTTATAATTATTTGTGAATGTCATATAATTTGTTTTCTCAATATTAATTAACAGATTATTACATTCCAGCCAGTCGACTATATTTTTAAGCGAGTCATTAATTTCTAATTCGTATGTATTTGGATCTCGGCACTCCGCAACCATGGTACTATCATCTGCGAATAGAACCATTGAATGTGTAACTGATTTAGGGAGATCATTAATGTAAACGAGGAATAGTAATGGTCCTAAAACGCTACCTTGTGGTACACCATATTGAACAGTTCTCGGATGTGATAGATGATGAATTTCCGTTTTAGTTCTATCGCAAATTCTAGAAATCTGTGTAAGCTGTTGTCTATTGGTTAGATAGCTTTTAATAAGTTCAGCCACATTCCCTCGGACACCATACACCTCAAGTTTTTTTATCAGCGTTGTATGGTCGACGAAGTCAAATGCCTTCGTCATATCCATGTACAAAGCTGAAACAGGAATCCTTTTATCCAAGCAAGTCACTACCTGACTTAAGAAATCGTAAATGGCTAAGTCAATTGTTTTACTTTTTCTGAATCCCTTTTGCTCTTCTGCAAATAATTTTTTTTTCTCAAAATATTGATAAATGCTATTATAGATTACTTTTTCAAAGACTTTCGATAATATGGGGATTAGTGCAACAGGTCTATAGAAACTCATATTTTCACGGTCCTGTTTCTTGAAGAGCGGTCTAATTATTGAGGTTTTTAATTTTTCTGGATATACGCCTTGCTCTATCGATAGGTTAATTATACAGCTCAATATAGGCGCTATTAAATCTGCCACATATTTTATAACTTTAGTGCATATGTTGTCATATCCAGTACTGTTTGTATTTTTAAGATTTTTAATTATTTGATATACCTCGAGTGGAGAAGTTGGCTTTAAAAATAATGAGTTAGGATTAAATGGTATTTTCATTGGGGTATTTGTAACGTTCTGTTGACTTCGCTTTGATATCTGATCAATGTAATATTCATTAAATGACTCTGCAATTTCACGTGGATGAGTAATAAGTTCATTGTTATGTCTAATTTGTTTAATGTAATCCTTCGGCTTAGTCTTATTGTTGTTGTAGTTGTTTATTATTTTCCACGTTGTTTTCGATTTGTTATTTGATGTTTTAATTAAGTATTCATTCTGGGACTTCTGTGTCAATTTAATAATTTTTTTGAGTCTTTTTGAATAATTTATAAAGGTTTGTTTGTTTTGTTGGTTTGGGGCTCTCCTTGATTGCCATAACAACTCTCTTTTCCTTTTTGTACAGAGTTTGATACCTTTTGATATCCATTGTGGTCGTCTATTTCTTGAGATCTTTACTTTGATGATGGGAAAACATAGGTCATATAAAAGTTTAAAAGTACTATGGAACTCACTGAAAGCTGCATCAGCGTCTTTATTATTGTATACCTCGCTGAAATTGAGACTTGCAATATGATCTTTAAACTTTTTCAAATACTCTGCACTATAGTCATGCCTTAGTATTGACCAATTTTGGAGGACATTATTATATTTTACTGGACATTTTAGTATCTGACCAGTGTGGTCTGATAGTGCAAATTCTACTATTTCGGCTCTACATCCTCTGATGTTATGTATAAAATTGTCCAAACATGTCCCACTACTTAATCTCGTTGGTTCATTAAAAATTAATTTTAGATTGTAAGTTAATAATAGTTCTTCGAAATAAACCGCAGATCTATTCTTTTTGAGTCTATCTATATTAAAATCACCACACAATATAATTTTTATTTTACCCTTGCAAAGTCTATGTAATAGTTTGTCTATGTTGTTAAAGAATACGTCGTAAGTCTTTGTGTCATATTTTGCTTTTCTATAAATACATATTAAATTGATATTATACTGCGGAATTGTGATGCCACAGCATTCTATAAAATTAGGGATATTGTATTGTGATATATCTATTACATTATAATCAAGTCCGTTATTTACTAGTATGGCAGTACCTCCACTTCGCGTGTTTCTGGCAGAGTAAGTAGCCAGTGTATAGTTTTTGACATTAAGCGAATAAATATCAGTTTCAATCATGTTATGTTCTGTGATTCCTACTATATCTACAATTACTCCATTTGTTCGAAGCTCATCTAGATGTATTGTTAACAGGTCAGACTTATTTACTAGGCCATCGATATTTTGATGAAATATATTTACATGGTTATTCACGAAAAAACGTTACGTCATTAGCATTGTCATTATTCCTATAGTCATTATTATCAACATTGTTATCATTATTACTATCATTATCATTGTCAATCAAATTATTATTATTTGTATTTCCAATATTCCCCGTTATAGCACAATCATTTTTGTAATTAATTTCGAGATCCTCTGTCTGTGTCTCTACATTAATCAACATAGGCAAATCAATTGGTAGACCAGTTTGAGTTTGTCTGGAAATCTTACATTGCGTCAGATCCTTTTGTGGAGGATTGATTCTAATAATTTCTTCAAAAAGCTGTTGACATGCATACTGTCTGTTGAGCCTATATTTTCCGAAATATTTTTTATCATCTTTTTTACTTATACCTAAGAGAGTGGTGTGTGTAAAACGGGAACATATATGCCTGAAAGTACAATTGATCATTTCTTCATTTAAATGCTTACTGTTAATATAAGGGATATTTGCTGTGCAAATCAGTATTTTTCATGTGCAGTTTAATATTTCCCTTTAATTTAATTATTTTCTTAGAATCTTAATCAAATACTCAATAAAAAATAAACGTTAATATTAAAAAAAAATCTGTAGAAGACTTTAGAGTGGAGTAAATGGATTCGAAAAAATCCCTATTTTTTCCGTATCACCTTAATCTGACGCTCTCGAGTTACTCACGAAATCGCCTCTAGACCACCCCTACTAATAGGAAAATTGAAAGAGCAGAAAGAAACTTACCAAAGAAGTACGAGATGGCCAGAGTGATCATCGCCCACAGAGGCTCGAATATGACGGAGCCAAACGCGGGGAGCGTCGCTACCAGCTGAGACAGAGCCAGCACCAGGACACGAGACTTGACGCCCATCTTAGCCACGAATCTGGAAATAAACAAACATTTGGCAATGGTACTTTATTAGAGCGGGGTGTATAAGAGGCTGGTGGAGGAGAGGGGAAGAGGAGGCTGTTGTAGGAGAGAGGGGAAGAGGGGTAAAGAGAGCGAGACGGAGTTGGATAGGTGCATGTGAACAGCCACTTGTCGGAGATGATACAGCCGCCGGCCACGACGCCGACGCTACCGATGACGACGGTGACCACGAACAGCCACCAGCCGAGGTCCATGTCGGGGTAGTAGTCGCGGTAGTACAAACAACGATACAGTTTAGGTGACACATAATAGCACGTGCACTCCCTTGTACCGCCAACGCAGCCGATGCCGAGGTGACCGCAAAAAGCCGAGGTTCATGTCGGGGTGGCAGTCGCGGTAGTACACACAACAATACCAGCTGAGGTGGCACAGACACACGTGGACTCACTTGTCGGAGATGATGCCGCCGGCCACGACGCCGATGCTGCCGATGCCGACGGTGACCGCGAACAGCCACCAGCCGAGGTCCACGTCGGGGAAGTAGTCGCGGTAGTAGAGGTCCGCGTTGTACGCGAACGTCATGCCGCCTATGGAGAAGAGATAAGCTCGCCTTTGTACACTTAGCATTTAAATACAGTCACACTTTGCACGTATACCCGGTGGCGTACCAGAAAGAGCGACGCCAAAAAATATTCATCTAGAGAAATTGAACATGCAAGCGCCGGGGTTTTTTACCCTCGGGATTCGGGAACACTCGTTTGTGAGGCAGAAATTCGACCGCTACGCCACAGAAGTCGTACATCAGACGTTGAATGAAACTCAAACATTGTATAAAACAACATCCATACATGCATGCATAATGTAGTTAGATACCCAATTCCAATGCAGGTAAAGTAGGTAAGTGAAAATATAGCTGTAGGCCCGTCTACATACAAAAAACTCAAAGTTTGACGTCTCTAATCAGTCAGTCAGTATGACATTTATCTAAGCGTCACTTGATTTCAACAACAGTCTCAGCATATGGCCTTTAAAGTGTTGTTATGTTACTACTTCGAATTAAACGTTTTCAAACTAATACGCAAATAATTAAATCGGCAACAATATAAAAACTAATTTCCGGCTACATAGAATGCCACGAAATTAGGCTTACGTAGTTGCCAGGCAATTGTAGCCTTTAAGGAAGTTTAAAAGTATCTTGGGTGTGGTCAACCTTGGCGACAATGCTAAGGTATGCTGTGAGTGGTGACTTGGCAGGATATTAATAGACTCTCGATATTTTTTGCAGACTATAATTTGCCAAAATAGTAAATACACCTTTACGATAGCGAGGGGATAGTCGCCACGTTTGCAGGAAATACGTGGGATGCCATAGCCCTGCCCGTTTCCCTTGAGTACCTAGTGCTAACGAGCAAAAATCGATACTAAAAATTCCAGGTTTTTCGAAGAGAAGCTGTCCAAATACAGTCAATTCTATAGAAAATCTTGACAGTGGTGAAGCGATTCTTTTCAGTTTGGGAAAAAATGCTTGCATTGTCTGGATTTATGTCCGGCTGTTACAGGCGCCCCTACAGGACGCATTTGACAAACGATTCTCCGACGAACCCATTAAATTTTAGGAGCAGGTCCGATAAATGCATGTTTTTTATGTCGATTATTTTTTTGAATTTTTTTCAGAATTGCGGAGTATGGGGTTGAAAATGTAAAAAAACCGCTATAGCCCAAACTGTCTGACAGAAAAAAATAGGTTTCGTAGATTTATGGAGACCATGAGATTGACATGGCCTATATAATTTTAGTGAATAGTCATTAGGTTGGATTTTAGATAGGAAAATGTAGATTGCAAAGTTATTGGTGCGGCTACTTTCATACTCAATGTACGTAACCAGATGCATTTATAAGTTTCAATGTTAAAATTTCAGCGTTCACAGACTCGCGTGGTCTACAGCTCACAGAGTAGTTAAGAATTGATGGATAAGTAAAATAAACATTTTATAGAGGCGCCTACTTTATTGCTTCTGGCCCCATACTAGGTCTCCCAGTGTCGTGGGAATAACAAAAAGCGACGTTACACACATATAAACATCTAAGACCTGGAGATTTTTTTCCCTAGCCGGGATCCGAAACCGGGAGCTCTTCCTTGGCAGGCAGAGCCTCGAACCGCGAAGTAGCCATAATTTTGGGGAATGATAATACCCATGTTTGAGACCATATGTTTCCCCGGGAGCATATGTCGTCTGAGAGCTAACAAATTAAGAATAATATTCCGTTATGAAATATTTCCATTTTGGGAACCAAATTTTGTGGAAATCTGCAATTACTAAAAAAGCGTAATTTTAGTTTACAGTTACTACTTTTTCTGGAACGTTTTATTACTGCCAGCTCCACGTGCCTTTCATCATCACGAATCAGTCAATTTCACTTCGAAAAACTTCCATTCCGAAGTTGTATATTTTTTTTGCAGTTGGTACCCAGTTAGCGTATTTCAATATTAAAATGGCTATAAAATGAAATTGGGAGGAATGAATTTTTATTTTGCTGATGAATTTCGATGTTCTTCAACCCAGGTCGTTATGTGTACTTTATGAAGATTCACTCTAGATATGTGTGTGACGTCACGTGTGTCATTCGTTGTACAGGTGCAGTAGAGGACGGTCGCATTTTGCTAAAAAAATATAATATGGAGTCGTTGAGAAACTTTAAATGGTACGATGGCATGTTTAGGACAAAAAGGAAAACCTTTAGTCACGCGAAATTAATAATTCTAATCGATTACGATGAAATTACAATCGATTATTTTATTAAGATGTGTTCAATTAGATAGAAAAGTTTCATTTTTCTCCCTCTCGACTTGGAGCAAAACTTACTTTTCCCAATGAACGGTGTGAAAAATATTTTATGACCGAAGCTGACCAATTAAAAATGAAGGAAATATGAGGATGACAATGTAAGTCATTATTTACGTTCAAAAAAAGAGCAAGAGCGAGTTGCAAATGCCACTGACATTTCAAGAAGAAGCTTGAATAGTATACTAAATGAGGACATGAGACACCGTCCACTTCAGTCAAATTCACCACCCCAAAAAAAGGAAGACTAAAAAAGCATTTTTCTCTAGATATGGACTATTTTAATTCCACCAAAAATATTTTCATGTAAAATGTTGCCAAGACAAGACCATATTGCTCGCACTGTCAGAAAGTTAACAGATCCATCTAGAGCTAAACTTCTTACTCTAGATGCCCTAACTCTACAAGCCAAAAGCCTAACTTTACAAAGTCTACACCTTAGTCGAAATATGTGGCTCGGCCATTACGCTGCCGTCATATGGGCGTAAGGTGAAATAGTAATTCACTGTTCATTACTTTTCTGTAACACAATAAGTTTTGTGTTACAGAAAAATGTAGTAATGAGAATAGTTCTTATAGATACGAATAAACAAATCTATGTCGTTTTTTCAACATTAATTTTTACTACAAGAACTATTGTATAACATAAAATTAACGAACAGTGAATATTTTTTTCTCCTTACGCCATCCCATGTGACGGTAGGGAAACGGCCAAGCTACATATTTCGATTAAGAAAGAAAGAAAGAAACATTTATTAAGGTGTAGAATGAGTTAGGGCTTGTTGAGTTAGGGCTTGTAGAGTTAGGGCGTCTAGAGTTAGAAGCTTGGCTCTGCATGAGATTTGAAAACTTTTTGACAGTGCGAGCCATATGGTCTCGTCTTGGCAACATTTTGCATAAAAATGTTTTTGCTGGAATTTCACTCATTTTTGTAAGTTTTTTTTTATTTTGTGTTTATTTTTTTGGGTGTATTCCTTGCACATCAGAGGTGTCTTTTTTGATAGCCCACTCTCTATCTTTGCCTTTTTGCAATTCGTAAAACATGTTTTTTGAATCGGGATTCAGCAATGCCATTTCTGTTTTAGACTTGACTCTTCGATCGCGGTTCAACTACAATAATTGATGGACATCGTTTGTGTTCGGAAAGCGTCGTAATCAGCCAATGGCCTCTTTCCAAAGACCGATGTACAAATATTATCGCCGGGAAGTGTTCTGAGGGACTATTTTTTTTCATTTGCGACCAAATGTTTCTTAGGGAAAGTTGTTCATATTGATTGGTACTATCATTCCCCAAAATATGGTCAGCTAATTAAATATAATCCTGAATAAGTTTAGACACTCACCACAATGTCTGATAGACGCAGCCAGACAAAGCAGTATGATCCTCGGTTGAGCGATCACTTTCCAGATGGTGATCCGAGGTACCTTCTTGCCGGACTCCATGGCTGCGTCGGTTGGCTTGGCGTTACCTGATGATGGAGACACCAATGGTAAAAAACTAAATCAAAATCGGTCCATCCGTTTGGGAGACCACAAACTCGTAAACTCAAACAAGGGTTCAACCTTTGATTATGTTTGGACCTCCATATCATCTTAGCTGCGGGAATAGGTTAGCCCCCAAATGAAGTATTTAACTATTTGTGCAACCGAGGTAGGTACGTGATTTGGGTAAGTCTGTCGCCGTAAAGTCATTATATGCATATAGTCATTTTGTCTAGAGGTTCAAAGATCATTATTCAGTACCAAACTCAAATCGACCGAAAACTGTGTAAATGTGCCCGTTTCCTAAACGGTCACATTTACACATCGATTTGACGTGGATGAGTAACTGATTTTTTTTTACCTATTGTTCCAATTAAAAAGTTTTACAAAAATCTTTTCCAACTGGATCAGAGGAAATAAACTGAGAAAAGGCATTGAACCTTCAGGTAAGAGCGAACTTTGCCTTTAAATATTCGGCGAAACAATTAATTGTTCCCTTCACGAGTCACCCAAGCAGGTAGCGAGCGTCAATTAAATAATAGACCAGCAATCAAACTTTGTCATAATGACTTAATAAACAGACCAGCAATCTAACTTTGATCCCTTCTGAGATAGATACGAGAGAACCCCACATAAATAATTCACACAAGGTTGGGTAGCCCGCCATTATTGCAATTTACAGCCGAGTTGTGAGTAGCATAAGACATTTATTCAACTATTGACATTGATAAGGGAACGTACCTATACTACGGAACCCTTCAGGGGGGTAGGGGGGGTCTTCAAAATACCACGCGTCGCGTCGGGACAGAGCTTTATAAGCGCATAGCTCTGTCCCTCAATTTCCGCCTTCTGCACTTCCGCCTGCCACGCGACCTTGCCTAGCCGGCGATAACCCAAAGAAGCACCTCCAGTGAGAAGACCACCACCGCCCGTGACGGCCCGCCGATGACCTCACAGGAGTGGACAGAGGCGCTTCCTCAGGAAGGGATCCCATGATCTGACCCTGACTCCCCACGCCCCAGAAAGGGTGCGTAAGAAGAAAGCTCGACTCGACCCTCACTTTCCACTTCCTCGGGTGCTGGAGCGTCTCTCACTGTTAAACACCGAGGAACTTTGTCGGATTGGGACTAAGAAAAGCGCCTCCTCAATTTTTTTGTAAAGGTGAGTATTCCAAAAATACGTAAACCAAAAATATCAGTTACTTCGTGAAAACTGGGGGTCTTGGCATATACTACGGGTCACCGAGCGGGGGCAGGGGGTAAAAAATGGTGATAAATGGATTACGTAGTATGGGTAGATTCCCTAATACGGTAATATGTTAAATGAGTTTTACGGCCTCTTTCAAGAAGTCCCGATAAGCTCACTGTCATTTTACATCAGTCCAATAGGGCTTATCGGGACTTCTTAAAACAGGTGCTTAAGCACACCCTTTTCCCTTACGTGGTGGCACCGGCACGTTTTGGCAGTAGTTCCATTGTCCTTGTGTCCTGACAGCGGGAAAATCCATCGCCGCAATTATTGAACTCTTCCTAAAACGCTTGGAGATGATTCGACGTACCTTCTTCCCCGATAGTGGTTCTCGCAGGCTCCCGCAGTGTCAAAAATGTGAGTGCGGCCACTACAAGGCCGACGGCACCAACACTATAGTAGCATAAACGCCAGCTCTGAAACATATTACCAATAGCATCATTCCTTCTCCCGTAGGTACAACTATCGCAGCATTTCTTGGCGTCTGAGCGAGTTCACGCTCTGTCTCTCGCCCATGTACGTATCTCTCTTGCTCCAGGCGCCAAGAAACATGGCGTTAAGTATACCGGGTGATAGGGACAACATTGCACCCACATTAGCCAGTGAAGTGAGCTATTCAAGCCGAGCAATCTGGCAAGGTTCAGTAAAATCACCCGCTAGCGTGAATTACTCTTACAACACGGACTGATAAGCTATTCCGAGCAATACTTCAGACGTCGTCGACGAGACTCTTACCTTGGTCTTGACTTGGTCCTAAGAAAATCATGGCGTGTTGGTTTAAATATGTAAATTCTAGGCCTATCAAAATACCTGACCAAGGTATTGTTGGTTAAGCACTGACAAAATATCCCTAGTGATTCAGTAGTAGCACGTGATCCGCGTTGATCCAAGACGAATCTCACCAGCCCCCACGCGTCCAAAGCCACCCACCGGCAACGCGATACCGCGATTGTGGGTATTTCCCATCCTTGGTATTTACCTGGGAATCTTGCCATTTTGTTATATTCACGGGAATCTACAATAGTTAGTTAGACGAAATTTTAACTCACCAGCCCCCACGCGTTCAAAGCCGGTACATACCGCCCGACCGGGAACGCGATCCCGTAGCCGCCATAGATGCCCCAGTTGAAGACTGACAGTACCAGCGCTCGCTGGTGATCCGCGAACAGGTCTGTCAGGATCCCGGTTGCGAGGGGATTGCAGCCGGATTCACCTGCGGAGTATTAGGATTAATCACAAGGACGAATGCAGCTTTTAAAGTCAGGGAGGTCATCCAGCCGAGCTCTAGTCACGGGTCAAGAGGTCAGACCCCAATGCAATTAATACATAAGTCGATTTAGGAGCAATCAATAAGATACATTATGGGTCGCCCATAACACTTCACGTGGCTACAAGATCAAGCGACAAGATCTGCTTTGAGAAATTCCATATACCAAGTATGTAATTCGATTAATGAGGAAGCAACAGGGTCTTCTGCGAAGGGCGCTCCTGAAATATCACATGGCTGGCAAGTCTGCGATGAGGAAACAACATGGGGAGGCGCAAGATTATGAGATGACGTACCAGCAGCGAGGATCATCCGCAACAGCACTAAGTGCCAGTACTTGGTGACGGTGCCCATGAGGATGATGGCCACGACGAACACCAGCGTGCAAACTGCCAGCACGCGCGCGCGGTTGAACCTAAAAGTTTGCCACATATCACTTGTAATGAAAATAAACATGCAGTAGGCGGGTTGCCGAAACCGCAGTGTCATGCGCCTAGCTGTGTTGGTCGCGTAGTGCACACGCACATCCTCCAGCATTTCGATATTACGAGTTGACACGCGGCAGCTTTAGAGCTCTAGATGTTTGGCGCGAGCTCTTTATTTTGCTAGTGTATAGATATACAAATACAAATAGGTACCTTATTTACCAAAAAAAAAGGCGACAAAGGACCGTAATACATGGCACTGATATAATAAAAAAATGTAGGTAGTTTGTCCCTTTGGCAGCTTGGCAAGCAAGTTGAGTTAATGCGTAAGTACTAAGACAAGTACTTACAAAGTAAAAGCGGCGTTTCAGATGCAATTCAAGTCACACAATGTGTAACCAAGAGGCGGCCTCCATAGTTTCGTGGCTAGGCATCGAGCTATGGCTAGCAAATACAGTATATTGAGTAATCAAATAAGATCAGTTTTGAGAGGTGGCAAGTGTTGATTGGCATCCTGCCACACGGGGCTGACTATTGTTGACCAACTTACTTGTCAGCCACCACGCCGAGTATGACGCCGACGACTGTGAAGACCGCCATGAACGCCGGGCCCGCCAGGACCTGGTAGTCGAGGCCGAGGCCGTTGTAGCCCCAGGAGCAGTAGCGCGACCCGTTCAGCGTCAGCGAAGCGCATCTGTGGGGCAGAATTGACGGAATCAGTGGCTGATCCAGGATTGTCGTTTGGGGGGGCTTGACCGACTGTAGGAAACATATAGAAACATTGATGACAATTGAACCTTAGGTACGTATTGGTAGAATCACGGTAGAATAATGCTTCCTCATACGTTTAATTATAATAAAACCTATGTGTACTATGGTCTGTCATGTAAGAAACTTTTATACTTTGGTGGGGATGATAGCCATTATGTACAATTTTCCCCAAGAAACCTAAGTTTCGCAAAGACTAAGTTGTTAACAAAGACCGAATATAGTCTTCGGACTTAGTTAACAACTTTGCAACTTTGTTTTTCGTTTTGCGATTTCAAGTTGGTTCCAATGAATTCCACAAGTTATTCACAAGGATGGGCAATGCCCTATGGTCAGTTAATTGAAAGATATCCTGAATTATTGCATTTAATACAACTTTCTGTTACATTCTGTAATTTAAGTCAGCCACTTAGTTTCATAAAACCTATATCCTATAACCTATATCCATCCTCATTCTATGAAATATCTACCTGTTGTTAAAGATCTGCAGAACTTCGGATGACACGTTAGTTAAGGTGTCTGTAGGTCCCAGCTACTATCGCTACTTGGTAGTAGTAGTCGTTAAACCACTCTATCAACCCGCACTGAACCAGCATTGAGGAGTATGGCTTCATATCACTCGTATCCGGGTAAAGGCTTGTACGCTTCAATGGGGTCATTCATGGGCTACGTTTATTTTAATTTATGGCCAAATTCGTTGTTGGCCAAAAATAAAATTGTGAGGTCTTCAGCCATTTAACTGCTTTGTCAGTTAGAGTGCAGTTAGAGCGCCATACTCTGAACCTCCGCCCAGCGGTCACAGCCAGCTGATTCTCTCCAGCCACAGCGGTGCATGTATTTACATGTGTGGCCATACCCGGTTCTGAGGAGGTTCAGTTTGACTTACGGGTAAGGCTGAAGCCCTTAGGTTCTTCTGAGGGTCAAAGTTGGCAGGGGCACATTTTTCCAGGTTCGGAGTTGGGTTGCAACTCCAATCCCGTTTCCAGGCATCAGTCATAATCGTAATAGCAAGCGACATGGAAAATATTACTATAGTGCGCAGGAAGTTTTCCGGAAAATAAATGAGCACCTTTTAAGAATACCATTCACGATATCGTGACCCTCCATTTATAACTGTCCTTATTCCATACGACATAGGGACTATCGCACCGATTTGAATCTCGCGTGAATGTCCCTACTAATGTAAGTGTTCCTAACGGAGTGAAACATATTACATTTTTCGTTCCATTAGATCACATTTTCGTAAAACATTTTCCTCGAAAGCCTCCAGGCCTCCATAAGTGATTTCTTCTCGTGACAATGATAAACATAATATTTCAAGGCTCCGTAGTAGGGTCCGTAATGATATTGTTAGGGATACATTGTTTTCAAGGGTCACCAAGGGATTTACATAAGGGATGTTCTTAACAACCCCTTAGAATAATACAAAGTACACCTTTCTTATTCGGTATATTTTTGTATGTAAATGTAAATATACGCGGAAAAAATCTTATAAATACATATACTATGATGAATCATTTATTTTATTGATATGCCTATTATAAACTTCCGCCATTTATATGATCTGAGATCGAAAACCATAATAAAACGATCTAACAAAGCAACTCTAACCGGATCAAGTGAATACGATTTAGTATTATTTACATAAATCATGACTTGTCTTGTACACGTCTGAATGACGCCCGATAAATATGTAATCTAATCCAATCTACATAGCAAAGTGTTTATGATTATACAGGGTGTAACATAAGGTGTAGTCTTATATTAAAGGGTTTTAGGGACATCATAATGACACAACTTTCACTATGACACCGATTTAATCAGAAAAACTTTATTTTTCACTTCTCTACACAGATCAACTGATCGCTCGGCCCAAAATGTATGAGATTCTAAAGTCCCTGAATGTGTCCTCCGTGTCTGCTAGTGGTTCGACTCCTTCCTGAGAGCGTATTCAGTCGGAGGCGACTTCAATGGAGTGGTGTGACCTCTTCGCGGGTGTCCCCCAGGGTGGTATTCTCTCTCCCATTCTTTTCTCAATTTTCAATAATTCCATCTCTGATGTCCTCTCCTCATCATACCATCTTTACGCCAATGATCTCTAGATTTTCCGCCATTTTCTCCCTGTGGTATGGCCTCATCTGTGGGGGTGTTAAATACCGATCTCGAGAAAATCAGGCACTGGGCCTCGTCTTATGGACCACTTGTCAATCCTAGTAAGTCCCAGGCTATGGTTTTAGGTTCCAGGTTCTCCCTTAACTTATTACAGCAGATGTCCATTGCTCCTGTAACCTATGATGGAACCATAATCTCATACAGTACCAAGGCCAAAAATCTAGGTGTTATTTTTTATAATCAGCTGCCCTGGTCAGTGCATGTCAGCGAGGTTATTAGGCGAGTCTTTGTCAGTTCCCACTCCCTCAGGCGACTTCAAAACGCTCTGCCTCATCAGACATAAATCACACTTGCCCAGTCTCTTCTCCTCCCATTTATTGAGTAGGTACGCTACTTGGCGAGCGTGAACCAAGAGCAACTGAACCAACTCGAGAGACTTAAAAACCTCGGGATTCGGTTTGTTTTCGGTCAGCGCAAGTTTTACCACGTCTCGGAATATCGCAGGGAGTTAAAATGGCGCCCGATTCGCCTTTGCAGGGATTCTCATATCCTCATTTGCGTTTTCAATATTTTATTTAATCCTCGCTACCCTGGCTTCTTACGAGATGGATTCAAATTTCTGTCTTCGGTAGGGTCACGGAGATCTCAAACGAGATCACTAATTATAAGTTCGCAACATATCACTGCCACCTGTGAACTTGGGTTCAGACTTCGAGCTATCAGCCTCTGGAACAAACTCCCGAGCCATCACAGACACCGACACTAAACATTTTTAAAAGTCGTTTAAAATAACACTATCTTTCTCTTCCAAATTAAATTGAAGTATTTGTATTTAGGTATCTATCCCATATCCATATTTATAGTATTTATGTACATATTGCTAAGTAGTTTATTATTTTAATTTACTTATTTGATTTTGTGCAAATAAGTCTACCTGTTGTTTCCTGTATGTCCTGTCCATGCTAGGTTTGCTTGAAGAAATATCTTGCTAAAGATAAGCTCGCCTATGTAAATTTATTTTCTATTTACCAGTTTGTAAAATATTGTTTTTTGTGTAATAAAGTATAAAGTAAAGCAAACATCCAAGACCTGGGGTTTTTTTCCTACTTCCTCAGCCGGGATTCGAACCCGGGACCTCTCGTTTGGGAAGCATAGCATTGACCGCATCACCACAGAGCGCAGAGGTCGGTTATTGATTACTCACGATTTACTAATAACCCGTCGCAGCCAGAGTCGAACACAAAGGGTTCAGTACCAGAGCGTACAATAAAACTTATATCCACCCTTTGAGTAATAAATACATTATTACTCAAAGTATCCAACCACTAAAAATTATGAAACGAAAACAAAAAGAGAACAATATTATGTCCGAACTAACGCTTGTAAATATTCCAAATTTTTAGGTATTCGAATATTTGTCATTTTTTCAGGTATGATTCGAATAATTCGAATATTATTCGTATGATAAAAAATGTCTTAACATTTTACAACTCCGAGTATAATTTCCCTGTATAAAAACAAAACCTTAGATAAAAATTAAATAATAATTGGAATTTCCACAAAGACCAAACATGCTTGTGAACATTTCAACCCTCTACTTATTTCGGTTCATCAGATAGAGCCCGCTGACGGACGGACGGACAGACAGTCAGACGGTCAGACGGACAGACGGATAGACGGACGGCGGACGCTTAACAATAGGGTGCCGTTTGGCACCCTTCGGGTACGGAACCCTGGAAAGAAAAAAATCCAGCGATCTACTTGATAAAACTCTATTTGTCTGACTGACAGACAAAACACAGCCGAAACCGATGAACAAGTCATGAAACTTTGTACCTACCTTTGTAGCGCAGCGTAGCACTAAGAAGGGACTTGGCGAAATTCATCCCCTAAGGGCGGGAAATGGGGGTTTTATACCGTTTGTATGAAAATGAAAAACTTATGAAGCTGAAATTTGCAGGTAGATAGGGCGAGACGTCACAGTTTGCAGGTAGATCGGGCGAGACGTCACAGTTTGCAGGTAGATAGGGTGAGACGTCACAGTTTGCAGGTAGATAGGGCGAGACGTCACAGTTTGCAGGTAGATAGGGCGAGACATCACAGTTTGCAGGTAGATAGGGCGAGACGTCACAGTTTGCAGGTAGATAGGGCGAGACGTCACAGTTTGCAGGTAGATAGGGCGAGACGTCACAGTTTGCAGGTAGATAGGGCGAGACGTCACAGTTTGCAGGTAGATAGGGCGAGACGTCACAGTTTGCAGGTAGATAGGGCGAGACGTCACAGTTTGCAGGTAGATCGGGCGAGACGTCACAGTTTGCAGGTAGATAGGGCGAGACGTCACATTTTGCAGGTAGATAGGGCGAGACGTCACAGTTTGCAGGTAGATAGGGCGAGACGTCACAGTTTGCAGGTAGATAGGGCGAGACGTCACAGTTTGCAGGTAGATAGGGCGAGACGTCACAGTTTGCAGGTAGATAGGGCGAGACGTCACAGTTTGCAGGTAGATAGGGCGAGACGTCACAGTTTTTCAAATATTCCCCCAAAAAGGGGGGAAGTAGGGGGGGTAATCTGTCTATGAAAATAAAAAAAATACTTGACTTATGAATCAGAAATTTGGTTTATCTTCGGGCTGCGCAAATACGACCACGTATGAAAACATCGCAAGGAGTTGAAAAGGCTGCCGTCTTCGCCAGGATTCTATCATCCTCAATTTCTACTACAACATTTTACGGAATCCACGCTATCCAACCTTCCTACGAGACGGTTTTCAATTTCTTTCTTCCAGCAGGCCTCGGAGAACTCATGCAAATTCCATGCTCACAACTCCACAGCATTACACCGCGGCATACGAGCACGGGTTTAGACTCTGGGCCATTCGGTTGTGGAATGCTCTCCCCTGCACCATCAGGGACAATCCAACTCAGAATATATTTCAAATTCCGTGAAGAAGCATGTAATATAAATTATTATTATGAATTATGAAGTATTTAGTACATAATTATAGTAATTATATAATTTATTTTATTTATTGTAAGTACTCGTTTATATCATTATATTGTCGTGCGGGCGGCACGCACCGCACGGTGGCATGCCGGCAGTCTCCGCTTGTGCGGGCGCTGTACAGCCTCAACGCCCTGTTGGCAGCAGCACCTTGCTGCATGATCTGTTTGGTGATGCTTGGAGGAATATCGTGCGAGAATGTCGCAGGTTCTTGTGAGATGAAGGGATGATTGTGATGTCCCTGTATTATGGAATTGAATTTGCGTTTATATTATTTCAAACTGAATTGAATTCAATCAGTAGATATTTATATTAATATAATTTATTTGAGTTGAATCTGTACACATGTAATTTAATTTTTATCTTGTAAATATTTTGTGTATATTTGTGTCGATTTGGCATCTGCTGGTATTGACCAAATATTTATTGTTTTTTTTACAATCACAATCAACCATTCCCATTTTAACCTGGTTTGCTGGAAGAAATCTCTTTGTAAACAATTTTCACGTTACTCTTGTTTTTTCACATGTTTTGTGTGCAATTAAGGAATTATGATTATGAATTATGAAAAGTTTGTATGGAACTCAAAAACTATTTGACCTGTGAAGATGTGGCACATACATAGGTAGGGGGCAGTTTCTAGATACGATACGAGACGTCATTAACAGAGTTCGTCGAAATTGCCCAAAGGAGAGAAAGAGGACAGGGGAAGTATTTACGACAGGGCTGTATCCAGGGTGGGGATACAAGCAAGCAATTTAAAAGTTTATGAAGAATCAACGTCTGAATTCGCGTATGACTTGGCCATTTTTACACAACTCCACGCGGGTGAAGCCACGGGCGACGGCTAGTTACATAAATTATTTCCACACCTACTTCAATTTACTGACGTTTTCATTATGAAAGCTATCGTTTAGGAAAAATTATTCTTAAAACGACATCAGCTGCGATAGAATTATTATTCTTTGTTTCGTGTCTCTGCAAAACGTGATCAGTGGACACAACTACAATTTATTGCAGAGTCAACTGATCCCACAGTCAGGATCCCGGCATCAGTTGACGCGAACCGGCGTGATCCGTTTCTACTTTGATCTGATCCCGGGATCGGTGTGCACGAACCCTAAAATTTTACAGAAATTGCATAAGTTTTGCTGTAGACCTGCACTATATAGAATTTATACAACATGGCATGGCCCTTCTGGCCAATAACAAGTTAGCCTTGATTCTAAGGATCGGATATACAATGATGGAGAAAAATACCCCTTATTGCAAGAGAGGTAGAAGATATTTGACCACAATACGGTCATAGGCTGTGTCTAAGTGGCCGAGTGTTTTTTATCGACTTTTTTGTAAAGGGCTGGGTGATCAGATCAGTGTAGCTTGTAATAAATACGTTATAAATACTTTATCGTGGTGGGTTAACAATCTGAATGTATAGGGTAGATGTGTCGCAGTTAGTTGGTTAAATCAGACACTTAACTAAGAAGTAAGACTCTTTAGACCGTTAATTAAATGCCGACGTTTAACCAAGTCACTAAAACTCCGTCAGACAAGTGAGTGAAAGAAACGTTTAACGAGTTGTCTAAACGTTCCTAGGTAACAAGACATATTTTTTTTTATTTGTTTATGTGTACATAAGTTTATATTTTAAGTATTTTTGTTGTTCTTACATGTTCAACCTAACACGAAGGATAAAGGGGGCTTCGCTTTGCTCACCCTTTACCCAAGCTACCGCAATGTTTTGCCTTGATATAAGCTGTGCAAATCAGCTGTTGTCTCGACGCCATCTTGTTTTGCAACACGCCGGCTTTCGGTAAGACAGATTGTTAAACGTTTCCGACGATGCTTTATTTAAATCAAAATGCTAGTTAGTTAGTTAAACGTCGGTATTTAATTAACGGTCTAGAGAGTTAGTATCTGATTCAACCAACCAACTGCGACAGATGCAGAGAGAAACGGATTGAGCTGGGTCCGAGTCATACTTTAGTAGAATGGTATGACATTTTAGGGGATACCTCATCCGTGCAAAGGTCCCCGTTACTCCAGGCGGAAAGACCCGTAGTGTGAGAGGGACGGAATCAAGGAAACATGTCAAAAATACTGTTTTAAATTAATACTAAGTTAACTAAAATAGCTCTGAACAATTCCAAGACAGATTCCAATTTCCATAACAGGTAATTTAGATATTGTCAAAACCCATCTAAATAAATATTTTTGAAGACTGTGCTATTCCAATTTGTCAGTAAATAAATATAATATAATATAAATATAATAAAATTAGTAAATTTAGACCCCATTTCAATAATAATTTCTATCGAGCGAAATATCTCCAATAGCGTTTCTTATAAATAACACTTAAGTTAACTGTTGAAAAGAGTCCCAATTAACTTTGACTTCTTTTGAACAGCACATAAATAAGTTCAAAAAATTTCGATTTTGTCGATATGTCATAGCTTGGATTGATAATTTCCCAATCATTTCATAATAAAGTCTATTATTTCATGAAAAGGGTTGAATTTCACGAAAACATGTCCTTTTAAAAGCATTTGTATTCAGTACTACGTTGTTACTTTTGTTTTTTGTGTTATACATGTTGAACTAACACGATGACTATTCAGAGGCTTCGCTGCGCCCGCCCCCTTTAGTCTTCACCTAAGTTACCGCAGCGTTTTTCCCTATAAAATATTTCTTCGTTCAATGAAAGTTCTAATGCAACCATGGTTGGCTATTTCATGATATAGTCAATTCTGCGATATGGTTACGACAGATGTACCGCCTTAAGTCAGGCGATGAGCTAGTAATTAGCCTCTAATGTCTGTCTTGCCTTCTCCTTACATAGGTTGGTCATTCGGCCCAAAAAGGTACGGCGAAGAAAATAAAGTTGCTCTGATCAAACCGGTAAATGTTATAATGGGGTCCGTAATTAATAACGGCTGGTATTTAATCGCTCATCAAAAATACTGATTTGAGCAGCGAAAAAGGATCAGCAAAAACACCTTTTATGTTTTCAATATTTTATGAGTACTTGAGTTTGTGTTTTAAGTATTTGTTGTTGTTCTTACATGTTCAACTTAAAAAAATAAAGGGGGCTTCGCTTCGCCCCTTTACCCTTCACTGAAGCTGCCGCTGCAAATATAAGGGAAATTGGCAGCGCAAATCAGTATTTTTGATGTGCAGTTTAATATTTCCCATTAATAACCACTTCTTGTCCATTTATTATTGTTTTTGTTTGCCTCTGTATCGCCTAATCAAGCTAAACGAGATTATCTATTTATTTTAAGGATATTTTTTACCTAGCCTCGCAAGTGATTGCCAGTTGGTAGATAATTAGAAAATGATTGTTTTACAATGACAAATCAACGATGACAAGTGATTGTATCGGCAAGTTGTTTGCGATTGATTGGTCGGTGCATACTTGTGAACTACCTAAAGCTATATTTAGTTCGTTTCTTATTTGACCTTTATATCTCCATAGCAACGGCGATGGGCTAGCTCGAAATTAACTATTGAATAACTGCCGAATGCTACAAGTATTATTAGTTTATTAGGATATCCTAGGTATATAAAAATGGCTGGTATTTAATTGCACAGCAAAAATACTGATTTTCACATCAAAAAAGGATCAGCAAAAATACTTGTTATGTTTTAAGTATTTTTGTTGTTCTTACATGTTCAACCTAATAAGAAGGCTAAAGGGGGCTTTGCTTCGCTCACCTCCTTAACCCTTCACCTAAGCTACCGCAGTATTTTGCCCTGATATTTGCTGTGAAAACCACTATATTTGCTGTGCAAATCAGTTTTCAGTATGTGCAGTTTAATATTTCCCTATAAAAACGTTATGGACCGAGCGAGCGAAGCGTCCAGTTTCGAGATGGGCCAAAAATGCTTTTTTCCGACTGTCTGTTCCCGCCTTGCTTCAGGTCGCACTTTCCAACCGATTTTGAAGACAATTGGCACACAAGTTCCTTGATTGACAAATTTTTAGTCCAACGCAACTTTTGATTGGAGGGAAAATAATGAGGGAAAGGGGGGAGGTTTGCTGTAGCGTTATTTATCGACAGATTTCAATTAAATTTAAGAGGCACGCTAAGAACCTCATTCTACACAAGATGGTGGGGAAAGGGGGCGTTATTTAGCGACAGATTTGAATTAAATTTAAGAGGCACACTAAGAACCTCATTCTACACAAGATGGTGGGGAAAGGGGGCGTTATTTATCGACAGATTTGAATTAAATTTAAGAGGCACACTAAGAACCTCATTCTACACAAGATGGTGGGGAAAGGGGGGAAGTTTGATGTAGCGTTATTTATCAACAGGTATGAATTAAATTTAAGAGGCACGCTAAGAACCTCATTCTACACAAGATGGTGGGGAAAGGGGGCGTTATTTATCGACAGATTTGAATTAAATTTAAGAGGCACACTAAGAACCTCATTCTATACAAAATGGTGGGGAAAGGGGGCGTTATTTATCGACAGATTTGAATTAAATTTAAGAGGCACGCTAAGAACCTCATTCTACACAAGATCGTGGGGAAAGGGGGCGTTATTTATCGACAGATTTGAATTAAATTTAAGAGGCACACTAAGAACCTCATTCTACACAAGATGGTGGGGAAAGGGGGCGTTATTTATCGACAGATTTGAATTAAATTTAAGAGGCACACTAAGAACCTCATTCTACACAAGATGGTGGGGAAAGGGGGCGTTATTTATCGACAGATTTGAATTAAATTTAAGAGGCACACTAAGAACCCCATTCTACACAAGATGGTGGGGAAAGGGGGCGTTATTTATCGACAGATTTGAATTAAATTTAAGAGGCACACTAAGAACCTCATTCTACACAAGATGGTGGGGAAAGGGGGGAAGTTTGATGTAGCGTTATTTATCAACAGGTATGAATTAAATTTAAGAAGCACGCTAAGAACCTCATTCTACACAAGATGGTGGGGAAAGGGGGCGTTATTTATCGACAGATTTGAATTAAATTTAAGAGGCACGCTAAGAACCTCATTCTACACAAGATGGTGGGGAAAGGGGGCGTTATTTATCGACAGATTTGAATTAAATTTAAGAGGCACACTTAGAACCTCATTCTACACAAGATGGTGGGGAAAGGGGGCGTTATTTATCGACAGATTTGAATTAAATTTAAGAGGCACGCTAAGAACCTCATTCTACACAAGATGGTGGGGAAAGGGGGCGTTTTTTATCGACAGATTTGAATTAAATTTAAGAGGCACACTAAGAACCTCATTCTACACAAGATGGTGGGGAAAGGGGGCGTTATTTATCGACAGATTTGAATTAAATTTAAGAGGCACGCTAAGAACCTCATTCTACACAAGATGGTGGGGAAAGGGGGGAAGTTTTCTGAAGCGTTATACATGGACGGATTCAATATTTGAAATTCAAGCGAGGTTCTGTTCTCACAGAAACACTAGTTGTATTGTATTTCGGAACCCTATTTATGTATGGAGATAGATAAAATGTTAAATACTGTTTATTTCTTTATTTGGGAACTAGCTGACTAACTGACCTAATAACTCTAAATTAACTATTTAAAATACCCCAGACACCTTGCTGAAACCTTATGCCTAAAATTTAGTTCACTTGTTTCCTATTGAAACTGATGTCTTTTGAGCCGCTGAACGGATTTTAGTAATAAGAACCATCGCAGTGAAGTCTACTATCATTTACAAAAACCGCATTAAAACACATCCCCAGTTTGACCGCTATTCCTTGTTAAGCTGATAACTCTTGAACTACTAAACCGATTTTAACAAAACATGTCTAAAACTCTTGCAATGAAGTTTACTATCAACTGCAAAAAACTTTACTAAAATCCGTCTACCCGTTTGATCGATATTACTTTTTTACGAACTACAGAACCGATTTTAATAAAACATATTAAAGAACCATCGCAGGTCGCAGGGAAGTTTACCATTTACAGAAAAATGAATCATAACTCGTCCACCCATTTGACCGCTAGGGTGCCACGGACAGACACACAGACACAGCGACACAGCGACACACCGACAGACGGGACGCTCAATCTTATAACGGTATATCCCTCTTTTGGTCTTCGGGGATAAGACCACTTAAGGCGATACCTTGTCCATGCAAAGGTCCCTGTTACTCCAGGCGGAAAGACCCGCAGTGTGAGAGGGACGTAATCGGGAAAAAACGTCATAAAGTGGCGCTAAACCACAGAAAAATTGTTTAAAAATAAACTACGCTATATTGTTAAAACATTTTTAAGGAGAGTTTACGAACACTTAATATCTACATTTTTAACGCAGTTTTACAATGAAATTAGTTAGGATTTCAGAACTACAGGAAAAAATAAAACAATTTAGAGGTATTTTCGTAATTAAATTCTATCGAGAAAACATCCAATCGCGTTTTCCTTAAGTGAGAATCTTAATCAATATTCAATAAACGTTAACCCAAAAATCAAATCTGTAGATGAAAAAAACCTTTTTTTTTCGTATCACCTTGAGGTTAAGAGTTATTGTTATAGGAAAGGTAGTTAAGGTTTAGAATATACCAACGAATATACTAGCAATGGACTATCCTGTCTTAGGTTTGCTGGAAGAAATCTCTTTCTAGAGATCAGCTCGCCTTTGCGCATAAATGTTAATGTATGTTACTAATTATTTACCGTGGAATAAAGTATATTATGAATCGAAAGACGTGTTTCGAACGCCCGGAAGAGCCCACTGGAGCGCAAACTCGTCGTCATGTGCATCCTCCTGCCCATCCTCACTTGCAGCCCACAAATTTGGTCGTTGACCGAGCATCAGAGGTCCAAACTCAAGGTTTGCCTTACAAATTACAAATGTCTTTTATTACTGTATAATTTACATATACTTAGAAAAAGGCCCTTTTTGCCGCTTCTCTACATTGGACCACTGTGGGAGAAGTAAGGCGTAGACACATCCACAGATTGATTTTTAGATCTCTTTTAAAAATTGCTTGTGTTTAACTAATATAAATATTATAATGTGAATTATCATAATTAGTAAGCAGGACTAAATAATTACAAAATTATTAACAGCAAGGTCTGTTTTGAGCCATACTAACCTCATACAGTCCCGTCATTTAAGTAATCTTGAACATTGTAATATCCCCTTTTCGACAAAGTCACTTTAACATGGTTACAATTGCTCAAATGGCAATTTCAAGATTCTAGGTGTTAAACGTATAGATCGCGTTAAGGGGGATCCAGACATGTTCTTTTTTCCGTAACGTACCTCCGTTTCGTATCAGCGACGCGATCCAAGAACGATAGTTTGAACGCCCGGATCATCTCTGATCGAGACGCTCCCGCCGTACCACCGTACCGCACCGAACGGGCGTCCAAACTAGCGTTCTTGGATCGCAGCCGATCCGGGCGTCAACTAGCGTTCTTGGATCGCGACGATGATACGAAACGGAGGTACGTTACGGGCAAAATAACATGTCTCGACCCAGCTTTAGGAACACTATATTGCACTCCAAAACTGGCATAATCCACATACGCATACAAACCGCCAGACTCAGATGGAAACGGGCTGAATGCATCCGGACAAATGGGCGAAATCAGCCATTTAATGGATGCCTACAGACGGAGACCGGCGTGGGGGAAGGCCCAGAAAGAGAAGGAGGGACGACCTGGATAAGTTCTTGCCAGGGTGGGTGGTTGAAGCTTTAGCTAGAGATGTGTGGGCTCCAACCGGTGAGGCATTTGCCCAGTAGTAGGGAAATCGTTTAAAAAGTGGCCAAGTGCGAGTCGGACTCGCCCATGAAGGGTTCCGTTGTAGCAAGTAATTATGTGATTGGATGTCTGTGCTATCAAAAACAAAGTTACATTATTATTGATAGTGTTTGTATGAATGACAAAGTTATCTTTGCGGTTTTTAATAAATGTTTTATATCCTAAAAACTGCTGTGACATACGGACGGACAGACAGACAGACAGACTTGACGAAACTAGCTATCAGGGTTCCTTGTTTCTCTACGGAACCCCAAAAATGAGGAGTCCTACAACAGTGAGTTCACAGACAGGCTCATGACGATGATGATGATGTAGCCTCTCTCCCCGTCCTGACACTTCTTCTGCCACCCCACAACGGAATACTCACATCTCACTAGAGTTGACTTTCTCGCAGACGGTAGGCAGCTGGCTCAGGGTGAGATGTGTGGCGTTGAGCATGCACGCTTTGTCGCCGTAGTGCAGGTCATCGGCTGTCACCTTCGATGTGGTGCCTGTGGGTAGACAGGCAGATTAGATAGCCTTCGTTGGCCCCGCAGTAGGGTAACGTGGTGACAAAATGAAGAAAGGTTGCAAGACCCTTGGAAGTACGATTATCTATAGTAAATTTGCCGAAACGAGTTAATAAGAAAAAAAATAACGTGTTTAAAAAATAATAATGAATGCGACTTTACTTCTTAACGGTTTAGTTGACGCCTACCCAATAACGCTTTTTAGGATTCCGTACCCGACGAGTCCAAACGGAGCCCTAATTGCTGTCACTTTTGTCCGTCCTTCCGTCCGTTGTCTGTCACACAGGTTTTACAGCCAAACGGTTTAAGCTAGTCTTAAATTTTTACAGTATAAACGTCACCGTAGGATTGGGAAAACCGTTAGTTTATAATCTAACGTTTTTTCTCTCGTTAGTTTACAAACTATTGATAAACTGTAGCCAAGAGTCCCGGGTTCGAGTCCTGGTGGGGGCAAATATTTGTTTGATGAGAACGGATGTTTGTACCCTAGTCATGGTTGTTTGTTTAACTAAGTACAATATTTATCTATATAAGTATGTGTATCGTTGTCTAGTACCCAAGATACAGGGAATCCTAGTTTGGGGCTAGATCAATGTGTGTAAATAGTGTCCAAGGGATCATTATTATTATTATTATCATCGATAATTTCGCCTTACTCATCACAATCGTGGGTGGAGCTAGCTATTGTTTAGACTTTGGATACGCAATATTATATTGTATTATGATTATTATTATTATAAACTAACGGTTTTGACAACCTTACGGTGACATAAACATCTTGTTCACCCAAAGCTATACAAATTGTAAAAAATATTTTAAATATTTTAAAGGGGGGCAGCATCGGGTTGAGTATAATTGTTGAGTCGATAATTTATTAGTACTTTTTTAATTACTAGTATTTTTTTTTTATTTAAAAAGCTTTTTTGTCTAAATTTTGTACCGAAGAAATTGTGAACTTCCCATTGACCTTAAAATTTGGTGATAATGATTATTATTACGTATATTTTACAAACTAATATTGATAAATCAGGTGTTTATTTAAAAATTCCCTCATTTTTAGGCTTTAATTCTACTTTTTTTACACAACCCTGAATGTGCGAGGTCCGACACGCACTAGGCCGTTTGTAGGGTTCCGTACCCGAAGGGTTCCAAACGGGACCCTATTACTAAGACTCCGCTGTCCGTCCGTCCGTCCGTCCGTCCGTCTGTCACCAGGCTGTATCTCAAGAACCTAGCTAGCTAGAGAGTTGAAATTTTCACAGATTATGTATTTATGTTGCCGCTATAACAACAACAGGATAAAAGAAATATTTAAGGGGGCTCCCATACAACAATTATTTCAATACCACATACAAACTTATGGATGCACCTGGTTACGTACATGGAGTGTGAAAGTAACCGCACCAATAACTTTGTAAACAATATTTTGCTGTGTAAAATCCAAACTATTCACTCCACACCATCGCTTCCATTGAACGCTGGTACGGAACCCTTCGTGCGCGATTTAGACTCGCACTTGACCGGTTTTTTGTCCTTTCCTGTTGAATGGAACTGTGTGAGAGAGACATCGCTCTATTAGCTCGTTTTAGCGAACAGACTAGTTTGCCCCATTGGGATATTGGGAATTTGAGATAAACGTATTATGTGTGGCGCAAAAGTGAACTGCTATGTCGCACAAGATCCAGGCCAGGCTATCAAAGATGCATGATCCGAGACTTGTCTTTTAGACCTTGTTTTAAAAAAGTAAAAATTTTTTGGAATTAAATATTGTTTTAAGAGCTATTCTTTGAAAGGAAACTACCACTTACAAGGTGATTGGTTAATGGATACATATTGTGATATTGGGATATTGTGAGGAGTTAAAGAAGAGTCTATTTCCAGTAAATCTAATCCTATAAAATCCTATTCGAAAATGGCTAGTACATATTTAATCGCACATCAAAAATACTGATTTGCACAGCAAAAAAGGATCAACAAAAATACTTTTTATGTTTTAAATATTTTATGTGTACTTAAGTTTATGTTTTAAGTATTTTTTGTTGTTCTTACATGTTCAACCTAACACGAAGGATAAAGGGGGCTTCGCTTCGTTCACCCCCTTTACCCTTCACCTAAGCTACCGCAGTATTTTGCCCTGATATTTCCTGTGCAAATCAGTATTTTTGACGTGCAGTTTAATATTTCCCATTTAAAAATATGTAACCATGTGCAAATCAGCAAAAAAAATTCAAAGCATCAAAATTTTTGATGTGCAGTTTAATATTTCCCTTCGAAAATTAATGGGTTTCGAGAAATTTAGGTATAAATTTATGTTTTTTCCAAAAAATTTCATAAAATTAATAATCACGAAAAAACTAAATTACTTAGGGTAAATCATTGCTGTTGTTTGTTAGCTAGTAGGTATATCAATGATTTGATGGTTAGGTAAATGATGACACATTAATTGAAAACATCCCTGTTTTAGCGGCTAATTAATGGTAAAAATGTTCACACTGCAAACAAAGTTATTACAATGATTGTAATGTAGGTGGAGAGGAGAAGGAACAATGGTCACATTTTTATGGAGAATTAAAAATAGAATATCTTTGATCTCCAAGTCGCTACAAAATATTTACCATACTATTAAATAATTAATTTTCAAAGACCTTTCTCCCGGTATGCCTCACTAGTTGCTACAATGGTGGTCCTCAGTCCATACAAAAGTGACTCTTGTTGTTACTGGGGCTATACCTGACGCCAAGTTTCTTGGCACCTGAGCGAGGCCACCATCTCTCTCTCGCCCTTGCATGCATCTCTCTTGTTCCCAGGCGCCGATGCCCCCTCCAGGCGGCACTGAGGCGCCACGAAGCTTGGCGGCAGGTATACGCTCCAATACTTTGTAATTACTGAATAACTTTTTTGTTTCAACTTTTGTGTAAAAAACATGTTGGATAGCTGATGAAACAAGTTTTTCAATTAATTGTACGCTCGATTAGATGTGTTTTTGTCCAAATTACTGTAATAAAATTTAAAATTTGTTCATGTTTTGTGAGTGAGTTGATGGTCTCACTGCATCAAAATTATGAGTCATTTATTAACTGTATGCTATTATATTTTCATTAACTGATGTATTAGTTGTCAAACGACAGTCAAAGAGTTACCCAAAGTAATATAGTTCGTTAACAAAACATACGACAATTTTTGGAATAAAAAAATATGTTTTTTTTTTGGTTAAAACCCTAATATACCCGAAAGTAGGGTACCGAACGGTACCCTATAACAATAGAGTAAAAATCACTGGAAAAGGGCTCTGCTCCAACCCCGCACAATATATGTATAAATTTACTGAACATGGTAGACTATAAACCTCCCTACTTCTCCAACCCTGACCCTTAAATAAAGCTATTCATTTCACAAGACTTGTGGTACCCTTCTAATCAAGTAACATCTAGTAATGATGCTGCAGCACACTGCTCATCCTCTATTCATCACGTTATTACGGTGCTGCCATAATAAACCAGAGAAGGTCTTGCCAGCTCAAAGCTAGTTAATTACGTAATGGAAGTCTTCAAGTTTTCCAACGTATAATGCAGCCTTGGCATTGAACGACCTTCAACTCACATGATCGGTGAAGGTGGTATAACATGAGCAAAAAGGTTAATAATAATAATAATAATACCTTGGACACTATTTATACACATTGATCTAGCCCCAAACTAGCATTCCCTATATCTTGGGTACTAGACAACGATACACATACTTTTATATATAAATATTATACTTAGATAGATAGACAACCATGACTAAGGTACAAACATCCGTTCTCATCAAAAAAATATTTGCCCCCACTGGGACTCGAACCCGGGACCCTTGGCTTCGTAGGCAGGGTAACTGCCGACTCGGCCATTCGGGTCGTCGTTTGTACTTATACTCTCCGGTAGCTGGCCATAGACTATGAAACTCTATCGCTTTTGTCTTTTCTGACATTACCACATACCGACCAATTACAGCTTGACAATTTAATGTAGGAACAAAATAATGGCAACATTAGTGCTATATTAGAGGATTACTGAATGTTTTATTAGCTAAGTCAAATAATTTATAAAAAAGCACGCAATATTCTGGGAATTTTGCCAACATTTTCGTTCCACATAGCCAAGCTGAAAATACTGGGACCCTATTCGCTAACTCAAATACCTCTGGCTGCGGCGGGCGATGGGATAGCCTCCTGTCACGCAAATTGCAGCATTGGATAGTGGCTGAACATGTGTGCGACTGTGCCTCTGCCATCCGAAATAACAAAAAACTATGGGAATGTGACATTTCTTAGCAACTATAGATGGTAACGCTCCACTTGCTGCATTGAAAGATCGACCTACATCGCAGATTATCAAGCGGAACCTTTTTTCTTACGAGCGAACCTCATGTATTCAACTTTGCACATACCATGTTTAATGGAGCCAAGTTAAGAGTAATAAAAACCAATTAGAAGTGTACAAAAAAATCTGGTTACCACATGGTAACATACCGCGATGGTCTACGTAGGTTTTTGTGTTAACTTTGTTGTATGATATCAATCAATATTCGTTTCATTCCGTCAGTTACACCTACATAATATTAGAGCTGCTCATAAACTTATTTTTTTTCTCCAGCCAGAAACCCCTCCCCCATATTCAGGTACTCAAATCCATACCAAATCCAACGCAGTTGTGTCAAATTGACGTTTATAGTATGGGAAAACTATCATATTTCTACAGTTTTCGGTCGATTTGAGTTACTGCGCGCGATTTCTTTTACAAACTTAAAAAAAGACAATTTTCGATTTATGATTGATAATGTGGAAAAATGTTTGTTTTACCTAACTTAGTATGTATGCTTAAGTATTGGAAACTTTTATAAGATACCTATATTTAAGAGCATTCTAAAATAATCTCAGAGGATTAACGGCCCGCTCTGCGATTTCAGAGATATGGTAATTTTTACAAAATCTCCATACATTTTGAATTTTTTATGTTAAGTCTACATAGCCGCCATTTTTTTATTATTATTGATCTAATTCTATCATGGCCATGGCTCTCAGTTAAAGCGATTATTGATAACTGTCATGCAATACAACAAAGGGGTTGTTTTGTAGTCGGTATACCACACGAGCTGATGCCCGCTCAATATGTGGGGACCCGGACATAGCAGGGAGGTCTGACTCCTGGGCATGGGTAATTCCATTTTGTTCCCCGTATAACAAATAAATTAAAAACCTTCTAGCATGCTTTGTACTGGCACGTGAGCTACAGGCAGAATCTCGATACATATGCCAGAAGCTAGTTCTTACCAATATTTGGCTTGCTTTTGTGCGAGTAACAAGCATGTGTGGACGACGACGTCACCTGAGTTAGGCGGGAAACGGACGGTCGTACCACGTGGTTAACCTATGGTGTAATTTGCAATCCTACATGAACTTACCAATGAGATAGTGTCCAAGTTCTCCCACGATGTAGCCCACGGACACCAGGGCGAGGACATACCACTTGTACAGCCCATCCAACTTCTTTAGTAAGCCGCCGTGGAGCATTGTGGAGGTGGGATAATCTATGAATAAAGAAACGATATAATTAATTATGAATAAAGAAACTAATAATCTATGAATAAAGAAACGATATAATAATTAATAATTATAATTTATTCGTCAAATTGCCTGTCGCGCGGGGAATATCCGTAGCCTGTGAAACCCGCTCATAGTATTTCGCTCTTAGAATAAAATATTAGATTAAAATGTAAACAGGGTAAAAGCGGGGGACAGTGGTCACACTTAAACCTGTCAAGGATTGAGTGGCCACCTAAGTAATGTTAAGAATACTTATAATTTGTTTTGAATAAATAAATAAATTAAAAAAAAACCTATAAATAAATTAATTATTTAAAACACCGCCATCACATTAATGAATACCTTCGTCTAATATATAAAAAATGAAATGAAAATAGTTTCCTAGCCTACTGCTACTGCAATTAATTAGCTGGGCTAGAGGGGTAGGGGGAGCTTTTTTGTGTACATTTATATTTACATAATTTTCGCTTCGAAAGTGACTCATAGGTATTATTATTTCGAAATCGCACTAGCCCTGGCTACTACGGGGCTGCCGCGATGCCCCCGCATTGGCGCACCCATCACGCTCGCCTACGCAGCATAGGCTTGCAGGTCGGCTCGGCCGCTCCATCTCGCTCGGTGCGCCAGTGCCCTCCGTGCCTCATGAAAATTCTCTAGAGTCTAGCTACAAGACTGCCTAGGAAGGACTGCCTAGGAAGTGGGGTGCACCGATTCGGATCTTCTATTCCGAAACGCAAAAAATAACAGTGGAACTACATAACGTATATTGCGTTTCGTTACTAAACGTTACGTTTAAAACATAAAATATGTGCTTATATTGCTTATGTCTGGTATTTTTGACGTTTCGATACGACAGTTTTGCAAAAAATAACGTTAGGTTAGGCTCGTCCACAGATATTTTCTAATTCTCACGTTTGTTTTTTTTTGTGACAAAACAGATAACTAGTTATTGATTTCACAACCCCCATACCTTTGAATGTAACCCAAACATATCTCGGAACCTGTTCTGATATTATAGCCGTTTAATGCAAACACCGCATCGAAATAGGTCTAGTACCTAGTTTTCCAGGAAAACGGTAACACACACACAACATCTAACCACAAACGCTTACACCGCCTCCGTTTCATTCCGTCCGTCGTCGTCGTGGGTAAAAATAAGAACAACGCCACAGAGTTATCTTGGCTCCAGCGAGGATTGGTTTCCTCCCGCCCTCGACGCGTCACAAAAGTTGTTTTTTTGGGATACCTTGTCAAAAACCGTATTCGTGTGTTCATGTTTTGAAGTCAAAAGTACATAAAAGTTTCATCTGTGTGATCTGATGATGGATTAGTTCCTCGAATAGAAAATTCGTCAAATAGTCGTAGCCGTCAAATTAACATAGTCATCATATGGCATATTTTTTTTCAGAAGATAGGAAATCTATATTGGTGTCTTTAGATCTTTCAGCCAGTTGACTGCGTCAGGGGTAAGGTTGTGGGACAGGTCTTCGGGTGGACCGGGTTATCGATGAATTGGGCGTCGCTGGATGGTGTGCTCTATTGTTTGGACCTCTGTTCCGCATTCACACATCAACTAACGAAATCCTACAGCTTTTTAAGGCGATCTCGTCCGTGCAAAGGTCCCCGTTACTCCAGGCGGAAAGACCCGCAGTGTGTGAGGGACGGAATAGGGAAAAAATGTATTAACGTAGCGCTAACCACAGTTTTTTTTTAAATAAACTACGCTATTTTGTTAAAAAGTTTTTTAATGACAGTTTAGGAATACATAATATCTACATTTTGAACGCAGTTCCACAATAAAATTTGTTAGGATTTCAGAATTACAGGAAAATTTCATCCAATCTCGTTTTCCTTTAGTGGGAATACATATCAAATACTCAATAAACGTTAACCCAAAAATGAAATCTGTAGATGACTTCATGGTGGAGTAAAAGGATTCGAAAAAAAACCCATTTTATTACGCATCACCTTAAACCGTATAGTTACGACGTGATGACTTTGGAATCGGTTTCAGTGTAATTTAACACAAAAGTACGTGAATTAAATAATCAAATGATTTTATATATTCAAAGCCAATAAATGAAGGTTAACTGCTAATGTTAAAACTGCCTACGGACCCTAGCTACACTGACGAGCAATAAAAAGGTCCACTCACAAAATGGCGACAAACACCTATCCAATGTTTTAAAACATTTAATTTAATATATGAACACAATATTGACGTTTTTACTTGGTAATATTCTGATGCGCTGTTAAATGTACTGCAATATTGCAGACGGCGTCATTAAGCTAACTTTTCCCGTTTAGGAGTAATTTGGTGCTATCTCACTGGAACTTTTTCATTGCTCGTCAGTGTGCGTGGGCGTCGTTTGGAAGTATCGGGATTGGGATCAATGTACTTAATCGACTTCAAAAAAGGAGGGGGTTCCCAATTAGTTTGTTTAATTTCATTGTTTTTATGGTTCCGTAACTAAAAGAGGAATATCGGAACCATTTTAGGATCACTCGTTTGTACGTTCCACCGTGTGTAAATAGTAGATAGTCGTGAGATAGTCACAATAGGGACCAAAATAATCTATTAAGGGCGAGAGCGATTATCCGAAGCGTAGCGAGGGATTCAAAGTGCGTCGCTAGAGGTTATATAATATTGGTACCTCTGATTTTCATCCACCTCTATGAGAAAAATAAATAAGAAATGCTTAGTAGTGATGAATATTTATATTTACATATCCAAATTATAAATTTATATTAATATAATATATATACGTTTTTGGAATTTTATTGTATCTGTTTTGTTGGGAACAGAAAATGTCGTTAACTTAATATAACTTCAGACTCTGATTGGTGATCATGTTGAGTTCAGACGACTTACAAGTATACTTATCCTTTAAACCAGACGAAACCTCTGCTGCTACTGAAAAGATCAATCAAGATCTCCATCGTATTGTCGCGTGGTCCACTCAAAATAGTCTAATGCTTAACCCCAATAAATCAAAATGTATGGTCATTGGAAGTAATAAACAAATAAATAATATAATTTCTCACAAGCCTGAAATCAAAATCATGGAAAAGAGCATCGAAAGGGTTGACGAAATTCGTAACTTGAGGTTGCTGATGGACAGTACCCTCAGATTTGAGAAACATGTCGCAAATACAGTGCGTAACTGCTTCTATCGATTGAAAATACTGTACAAAATTAGGCCTTTCCTCAGCATAGATCTTCGTGTGCAGCTGTGTGAATCCCTTGTGCTTTCGAAACTAAATTATATGGACACGGTATATGACGCGCGCCTCCTGAACCGATCTGAACGTCTACTGCAGCGTGTTCAGAATGCGTGCGCCAGGTTCTGCTTCAACGTACCCCCCCGCGCTCATGTCACCCCTTATATCAATAAGTTCAATCTTCTAAAACTTAGCGCTAGAAGAAATCTTCACTTTGCGACGCTGTTGTTTGGAGTAGTAAGATTTCAGGTTCCGGAATACCTTTACTCTAAACTTAACTGGTCCCGCAGGAACCCGACTAACTCAAGAGCAGCCACGTTTCTGCTGTCGTGTCCAAGACACAAGACTGCTGCATTCCGTGGTAGTTTTCGCTATGCTGCAACCAAATGCTGGAATAATATACCACCCCCGTTTCTGATCTGAAATCAATTAGCTCCTTCAGACACAAGGTACATTTGTTAGCAGCACAAAAAACCATACTATAGGACAGAGCACAGTTGACTTCACCAAATACCTCTACATAGGTATACATATATACATAATAGGTCTACCCAAACTCTCACTCTCTCGCAGACTCACATATTTCCACTACTTAAGCTACACTACTCACTTACCCCAACATTTAACATATGACTGTATGATTGGATTGTTTGTATGTCCGTTTTTTTAACATATGATTGGCTTTATTTATATTATTTTATTTTAATTTCCGATCGATTCTTGATGTTGCATTTTGCCACTGGTGCATAATTATGCTTGAGCTCTTTCTGCGTATTTACTTTTACTCAGATTATAAGTTTAGTTTTAAGTTTCTAGTTTTAGGAAATGGTGTGAGCTGAAAACCAGCGTTACGTGCAGCTCACTGCTACACGTAACACATGCTGAGCTGAAACCATTTTGGCATCTAAAAACCTCAACCCCGAACTGTACTATGGTTTCATTTTCTTTCTGTATATCCTTGTGTTTATTTGTCAAATAAATATATTTCTATTTCTATTTCTATTTCTATTTCACCCTAGCGGTCTAACGTGTGGTCGGATTTTAATTTGGTTTTCTGTAAATGATGGTAGTCTTACCTGCGATAGTATTTAGATTTTATTTATTAAAATCGGTTCAATATTTCGAAAGTTACCAGCTTAAGAAGGAATAGCGGTCAAACGGGTTGATGGATTTTAATGCCGTTTTTTGTAATTGGTAGTAAAATTCCCTGCTATGCTATGCTTTTCTAAGGTATATTTTATCAAAATCGGTTCAGCGGTTCATAAGTTAACAGCCTAAATAGGAAACAAGTGAACCAAATTGTAGCCTTAAGGTTTCATTGGTGTTTTAAATGTTATATAAAATTTATTAAATATGTTGTTAGGTAGCCCTGAGAGTAATTTATACCCAAGTTTGCAACCCCGAAAATCGTGTTCTGCAGTTTTTTCGAGAAAGCTACCTTTTGGAATCTTATTAGGATACATCAGACCATAGTTCACAACTTGTTGCTAGGTGGCGGCAATAGAAACACATTCTGTGGAAATTCCAACTACCTATTACGGCCCACGTGATCCATCCCGCTGACGGACAGACATACGGACGGACGGACAGCGGAACCCTAAAAACGGTTAGTAAGACTTTTCCGGCCGGAAAAGCCATTTTACTGACAACTGATAAGGTTACAACAATGTTGAACGTCCCACAAAGTCTAAAATAAGCCATTATCATGACAACACAATGGTGGCCGCTACATAATTACGCTTGAGTAGCAATTTTCGCATTAAAACGCAATTTTTGGACGTTGGAACTGTCACAGTGACCTAAATAGGGAACAACATAAGTGTCTAACTAAACACACTATGCCAAACATACGCGACCGAAGATGACCGAAGTTCGGCGTGATTCCGCGGCTGACTTTACGCTCCGACGTATTCGGCTGATATGACACACCACAAGTGCTGAACATACGCGGCAGAGTCAGAGTCAGAGTCAATTTTTTCATTGAATATAAATAAATAAGTTATCTTATTCAACGTCAAAATTATACTTACTTATAACTACAAGTAATTTTTTTATATAAAAAAAAGACTACACCGTTTCGGAAGGTGGGCCTCGGGGTTAAGAGAAACGGCAAGACAGTCCCCCATACCTTCTTATAAAAAAGTGACTTTACAACAGGTACTGGTTTCGGTCTAAGGAAATTCGCCGGCGAGCGATAGACTTGATCCATCGCCCCTCGTTGAATTTCTGTGCGCTGAGATGGTATGGACCATGCAGTTTTGTCATCTAAGTATTCCTTAATACTATAATAGGACTTTCTTATCAGCTCATTTTCAACATAATTTTTGAACCTCTTTTCAGGAAGGATCAATGATTCCTGTGGTATTTTATTGTAGAAGCGAATACAGTGCCCCATGAATGATGTGCCTACTTTACTTAGTCTAAATAATGGTAGTGCTAACCTATTTCTATTTCTAGTGTCAATTGTATGGCTATCACCTACAATTTTAAATACAAGTTTTTTCTTACATGCATGATATTCTCGTATTGACAGGTAATCGTAAGTATTACTCAATAGAAAATAAGGGCCACTTACATATTTCTGTTTTTGAGTAAATTTTTAGATGTAAACTAATTAATAAGTGACTAATTAATGATGTATCCTTCAGTATCCAACCTCTTTAATGCTGGTGTTTAAGTCTTACAGCTGGCCAGAAATTGAAGCAAATAAAAAAACGAGTTTCAGGTCAAATTCCTTTCAGATGGAATCACAATTTTATTCTGTTAAAAAACTATTTCTGTTCATCTTTTGCTTCTTTTAACATCTTTTGTTAATAATGCCACGTCAACGAAGGCATATGGATACCATTACTGCCACCAGAGCCGTTACATTGATTGCTGAAGGTCATTCACAGCGGTCTGTCTGTAGCTTTGTCGTTGGGTTTCTCTCGCCGAGCCATCCAAAATGTGTGGGATCGGTTCCAAGAGACTGGCAGTGTTGCAAGAAGGCCTGGATCGGGCAGGGTGCGAGCGACTACGGCACAAGAGGATCGCTACATCCGATTGAGTGCCCGTCGAGAGCGCTCTGTGACGGCACGTAAGTTACAAAATCGCCTACGGTTGACAACGGGGACTCGTGTTAGTGACCAAACGATACGTAATCGACTGCATGAAGACCAGCAAAGGTCCAGACGCCGAGTAGTACGAATTCCTTTATCTAGGGTTCAACGTGGGTTTTTGCCGCGAACATTCAGATTGGAGCATGCATCAATGGGGTATGGTGCTCTTCACAGATGAGTGTAAAGTGAAGCTTTGTAGAGAAGAAATTCCGAAAGCATTTTTGCCCTAGCTGAATCTTGCGCTCGCTTGGTCAACTTACTTAGGTATATTAGATTGTTGTAGTGAAGATATGTTCTCATACAACCCGAAAAAATTTCTGTTCATGAGATTGACTAGAACCATTAGAACATAAGTATTTTACCGTGAAATCGTTACAAATTGCCCGAGAAGTTTTTATAGAATAGATTTTAGTTTTTTAGTCATTCAGTAAATAGATTAAATGACTAGTCAAGTTGTGTAGTAAAAACTAGGCAGCTATGATTTAATTTTGTACGTTGTATTGTAAACTACAAAATGGATGGTTGGGTTAGATCGATATATTAAGATTTATAGCTACTTTGGTACTCTATTTAACATTTTATCTACACAGGTATAATAAACCACATGTTACGACCAGCATAATGATAAACTTCTTGGTAAAAACTCACCCATTATCCGAATATTGATCATTATGACCATAATGTACCAACATTTGTCAAATTATGACATTCAAATTTCGAACGCCGACGCCCGCCTGCGCTGCGATTGCCGCCCCTAGTTTGCCTGTGAAGTTGGTACTACTGAAGTGCAGAGCAATGCCACAATACGCAAAAGCATCATTTGGTCGCCATTTTGAATTCACTCTGCCAGTGACCCCCCCTTCAAAGTCTTTAATGACTGTACTACTAAACAAGTGCAGAGCAATGATCAATGCCACAATTCCGGTCAAACATGCGGTTCCTGAACACATCGAAGAGAGCTTATGATATGTGTGTAGATAAACTAGTGTACCTATGTAACTGTAAATAATTTTGCATTAAAACTTACGAGTGATATTTTTATGAACTGTCGAGTCATAGTTTCATAAACCACTCTCGAGTATTAATGCCCTCCATAATGTAGCAGTCACATTATAGTAGTTTATGTGACTGCTGCATAATGGAGGGCATTAAAACTCGAGAGTGGGTTTATGAAACGAGCCGAAGGCGAGTTTCATAATAATATCACTCGAGAGTTTTAATGCCTAATTATGTACAGTTACATACACTAGTTTATCTACACATATATCATAAGCTATCTTTGATGAGTTCAGGAACCGCATGTTTGACCGGCATTGTGGTTCTGCAATTGTTTAGCTTGTACTTTAGTACCAACTTCACAGACAAACTAGGGACGGCACGCGGGTGGGCGTCGGCGTTCGAAATTTGAACGTCATTATATGTAGAAAAACTACACATAATGACCATTATGTGTAGTTTTCCAGATACGAAACGAGTTTTTACCAAGTAGTTTAACATAATGCTGATCGTAACGTGCGGTTTTTGAACGCAGTAAAGAGGGTTTATGATACGTGTGTAGATAAAATACTATTACGACCTCCTTATACAAAGACCTACATGTTTTGTATTGTTTTCGAGTTATAGTTATAATAATAACATAGTACCTCGTTATAATTCACCAAGTTTAAAACATTGAAAAACCGACATCAAGCCGTTTTGCTTCCTCCCCGCTCGAGATGCGAATGTCGTCTATACATACACACGAAAACGATACTAAGAAACCTGTCTACATAATACAATACGAATATAAACATAAACATAAACATAAACATTTACATACAGGCACATACATTGCTTCTGGCCCCACACTAGGATACCCTGTATCGTGGGAACCATAAACAGCGACGTCACACACATATAAACATCCAAGACCTGTTTTTTTTTTTACCCCAGCCGGGATCGAACCCGGGACCTCTCGCATAGTAGGCAGAGCCACAACCGCTGCGCCTCAGAGGTCGTCAAGAATATACGGCACATAAGTGAAAACAATGCCAATCTCATTTCCAAGCCCTATTTCTTCCTCTACGGTCGAGATGGAATTGTCGTCAAATACGCAAAAAATATACGGGAAATATTAAACTGCACATCAAAAATTCTGATTTGCGCAGCAAATATCCCCTATATTTGCTGCGGTAGCTTAGGTGAAGAGTAAAGGCGGTGAGCGAAGCGAAGCCCCCATTATCCTTCGTGTTAGTTTCAACATGTAAACACAACAACAAATACTTAAAACATAAACGTAAGTACTCATAAAATATTTAAAACATAAAAAGTGTTTTTGCTGATTCTTTTTGCTGCGCAAATCAGTATTTTTGCTGTGCGGTTAATACCCGTCAAACAATACTACGAAATCTGTCTGTCAGTCAAGTCCACACATATTACATGACATAAACGGATAACGGTACTTATAGACCGAATTCATCTTTTAAACTGATAGTCACAGTAAAGCAATAATACGCAATTTCGTTTACCTGGATGATATCATAATTCCAGTCTTTTTGCTTTAGAAAGCAAACTACTAGACCGATTTCTAATTTTCAAGAAATGTGACCAAATTGGAAAGTCACCTTTTCAAATAAAAAAAGGAATTTTGAAATCGATTCATAAATAATATCGGTTTTGAGGTAACAAACATTGAAAAAAATATAAAAAATACAACCGAATTGAGAAGCCCCTCCCTTTTTAAAGTCGGTTAAAAAAGGCAGAGGCCCAGACAAAATATAGGTAGGCCGACGGCCTTTGTTTTTCAGGGTTCCATGCCTCAAAAGGAGGAGCTCTTATAGGATCACTCACGTGTCACATGCACTTTTCTGAGGAACTATAAGAGATAGTCTTGAAATCTTCTGAAAAAATACTTATCCTGATAACCGCAACATAATTCAAATCTCATATGAAAAAAATATTGCCTACAAAAAAATGGAGGGGATAAAATGAACAAACCAGGAAAAAAAACACCGTAATAAGTCATGTAGTCGTTGAGAAGGGCTCTTTTATAGACTTTTCATATATTTTTATAAAATTTAAATTTTGATAACTTCAGCAGTTATGATAAAAAAAGTACGACTTTGAAAAACTATGACTTTTTAAACATCATTTTGCTATGTAAAATCCAAACTATTCACTCCACACCCTCCCTACCATTGTACGGTGGTACGGAACCCTCCGTGCGAGAGGTCCCGAGAGGAAGATTAATAAATCCCCATATCTTGGATGGTTTAACAGGTTATACACGTGTGAGACGTCGTTGTTTCTGGTCCATGGTGAAGCAATGTATGTGCCTATATTTAAGTTACAAACTAGTTTATCCTAGTTCATCCACGGCGTGTCTAGTTTAGCCTAGTTTGGCCAAGGCCGAAGTGATTGCTATAAGTCTTATACTAGTTTAGCACAGGACAATCTAGTCTCCTGAATTCTTGACACGCTTTGGATGAACCGATTTGCCCTCGGTTATAAACTAGTTCGGCCTGAAATCAGGGTTGGCGCTAAATACGTATAAAATAACCGAATGGCCCAAATGAATAGACTGCATTTCAAATCTTCCAGAAAACACGCTATCCATGAATTTACTTGCCTTTGGAACGTGAAAATCAATCAACGAGGAATGTGAAAATTAGCCGATTTATCCTATTATCCATAAAGAACAAAGGTTTGGTGTCATGCTGAGATCTAGGCTATGATAGCAATTAAGACAATTTATCTAATTACCTGACAACGGATTAGGTTGATCATTTTGATTTTTAGACTCTCCAGTAGACTCTTTTAATTAGAGCTGTTAATTAATTTCAGTAATAAGTTCCATGATGAAATGGAACGGCGGAGGTATCACAATTACTACCACAGATTTTCTTAAAGTGGAATATGCAGAAACCCATCTCCTCGCCGATTCGTGTTAGGTTGAACATGTAAGAATGGAGTATTGAATGACTGGCTCGAAGTGGGCACAATTGTGCCTCTGCCACCCCGTATGGGAAAAGGCGTGACGCTATCTAAGACCAACAAAAATTACTTAAAACATTAACTTAAGTACACAAAACATAAAAAGAAGTTCATTAATCCAAAGGCAATTCTGTGGTCGTTTACAAATTCTGGCGGTCGTTTCGAATTTATTGGTAGTAAAATAGGTGCGTTTTTGGTGATGGCTTAAACACAAGCCTATCTATGCTATTGAGATTGAATATTGGAACGAATGACAGCTAGCTAGCTTTTTAACCCCCAACGAAATAGAGGGGTGTTATAAGTTATAAGTTTATGGCTGTGTGTGTGTGTGTGTGTGTATCTGTCTGTGGCACTCTAGCGCTCCAAGGGATGGGCGGATTTTGATGCAGTTCTGTAAATGGCAAAAGACTTTCCTGTAATGCTTCTTAGCCATTTATTTTTTCAAACCGGTTTTGTGTATTTCGTTTATTTTTATTGCTCGTGGAAAATTCACTTTACAAGCATAAAGAAAAGACATTTACAAAGGCAAGCTTTCTCTAACAAGAGATTCGAAATTTATCACCCTAAAAAGGAAATAATTTAGCCAAATTTTAGACTTTAGACAAAGTAGTTTTAACATGGTTTTATAATTGCTCAAAAGGAATTTCAAAATCCCAAGAGGGATCTTGTTGTAGTAGAGAATGCACTGACCCTAGAAAGAATTGCTAACTTTTGCGAGTCTAAGCCGGGGCGCAACTAGTCTGTGATTACTTGATTATACAGCTAAATTTGGAAAATGTTGTACGGTTCTTGCGTACATACATTATATGTATGGGTTTGCTAGGCTTCCTACAGGAGCTGGGTTGGCAGGAGTAGTGCCCCCAACCACAAAATATAGTCTAAGAACCTAGCTGTAGCCACATCCATGTTTTCTCTGATTGGCTTAGAAGGCTTAATTCTAAGCAAGTTCCTCTGATGATTTGGCCGCCAGCAGCCCAGACTTGTCCCCGATCGAACTTTACGGTGGAAAATGAAGAAAAGAAATATCCATCAAGATCAGAAAAATATTTAAAACATAAACTTATGGCAGTTTGGGATCCATCACCCCTGAAGAGTGTGCAGAGCTGGTGGCGTCAATGCCACTGCGGAGAAAATCAGTTATTGAGAGCAGAGGAGATACTACTAAGTGATAGTCTGGTAGACTGGTAACAGTTTAGCGTGCGTGCGGTTAGTGTGGACGAACTCGTTTGCTTTTTAAGCAGTCAGGAAATTATTGCTTTTTTATGTTTAATTAATTCAGAAGTTATATTAAGTTATATGCTTATTGTAGACTGGAACATAAGTATCATTCAGATTTTTGTTATTTAAATGGGTTACCTTAATTTTTTTACTCCGCAATAAAAATATAACACATATTCCATCCGTAGATGAAGTAATCTGCGTTATTTGGGCTCGTATGTATGTTTATTTGTTTGTGTGGTTTTCCCGTTAGCAAATTACATAAACCTGTTCACTCCCTTTCACTGGGCTGGCTTTATCCTCCTTGTTGAAGTTAATGGCTACACTGCGTCTCATTATACTGCCTGTGTCTGGTAATACGGGTTCTGTACAGACGGAGGAGCATTCACCAGGTTTTATGAATATTTACCCGACGACTTCAAATCCAAACGGAGTGAAGCGTCTAATCGTCCACTACTTAAAAGTGACGTCACACTTAATTCAGTATACGAATTGCCCGGACCGTTCGCGTTGCTCGTCTGATAGATTTGAAAATACCGTGTCACTAAGAAGTTCGCTTGATGTAAATAAATTCAGGTTTTTTTAATAAATCCGTAGGTCTACCCTTAGAGCTCTATTTTTTACTCTCATTAACAAAATCGACCCGAATGGCCGAGTCGGCAGTGACCCTGCCTACGAAGCCAAGGGTCCCGGGTTCGAGTCCCGGTGGGGGCAAATGTTTGTTTGATGAGAACGGATGTTTGTACCCTAGTCATGGTTGTTTATCTATCTAAGTATAACATTTATCTATATAAGTATGTGTATCGTTGTCTAGTACCCAAGATACAGGGAATCCTAGTTTGGGGCTAGATCAATGTGTGTCAATAGTGTCCAAGGCATTATTATTTATGTACTATTGTTTATAGAATGGTAGAAAATAACAACATCATTATATATGGACAACATTCATAAAGTTGTTATAATATGTGAAGGTGTGCCTACAACCCCATCCGAGACAACCATGAGACAACATAATCTACGAATCTCTACGAATTCGTCACAAAATTTGTGGTAATCATCATCGTCATCATGTCACTGGGGACCCATTGTTGGGTATAGGCCTCCTCATAAACACGCAGTACGCTCCTGCGCAACCCGCATCCATAGCCGCGTCCATTGCTTTCCCGCCACCCTCGCCACATCGTCGGACCATCTGGCAGATGGTCTGCCGACCGATCTTTGGCCTTCTCTGGGCAACCACTCTGTCGCCGATCAACTCCCATAGTGGTCCAGAGAAGAGAAGAGGCAAAAAATGACGTTTGCTAAGTATATGTAAATATCTACAGTAATAAAGTACTTTGACTTTGACTTTGACTTTGACTTTGATGAATTTGGTAAATATGGGTAGACGACTCGACGAAAAAATAATGTTTGGTGATATAAAAATAAAGTATTATGTTAGCGAGATATTTGGCCATGCTGAAATTTTATTTTATTTCATAAAATTTCAGCCTATTTTAAGAAAATTATTTGAATAATAGGGAAAGCTCCGGTTGAACACTTGTTAAGACAAAAAAATAACGGATTCAACATTTGTTTTGAGGTTACCTACTATATTCAATATTTTCTGTAGCACATAACACGGTATATGTATATATTTTTTTATTATTTTAAAATAAATGTCATTGCTTGTTCAAAAGTTTAGAACGGTTTTACTAGAGGCTGGTTGTTTCTGATTACAACACAAAACACTTATCAATATTTCTTGTTGTTCCGACTGACATTTGAGTTATCAAATGACAGGAAAACATTACAGGATTACTCAAATATCCGTAAAAAACATAATGCCCTTCATTTGTCCTGTACAGCGTGAATTGTTCAAATCCCCTTCGTCGTCGTTAAGTTGGCTGTTCTTAAAAACTGACAATTGTGTTGACAATTGACATTTTTAAGAACGCAATTGACAGTTTTTAAGAACAGCCAACTTAACGACGTCGAAGGGCATTTTAACAATTCACGCTGTAGAGGACAAATGAAGGGCATTATGTTCCTGTAATATTTTTTGAACGGAATTAAGTTGAAAACACAACTATTTCGAAATGGTTTTCTCAGTTGCTGTTAATAATATAATAATAATAATAATACCTTGGACACTATTTACACACATTGATCTAGCCCCAAACTAGGATTCCCTGTATCTTGGGTACTAGACAACGATACACATTCTTATATAGATAAATATTTTACTTAGATAGATAAACAACCATGACTAGGGTACAAACATCCGTTCTCATCAAACTCATATTTGCCCCCACCGGGACTCGAACCCGGGATCCCTGGCTTTGTAGGCAGGGTCACTGCCGACTCGGCCATTCGGGTCGTCGATAATTTTGTAATTATTTATTCCTGCTTATTAATTATGATAATGATATATGTATATATATATATATTGTATTAGTTAAGCATTTTAAAAGAGATTTAAAAATCAATCTGTGGGAATTTCTACACCCTTCTTCTCCTACAGTGGTCCAATGTAGAGAGTGGGAAATAATGACGATTGCTAAGTATACGTAAATATCTACAGTAATAAAGATATTTGGAATTTGGAATTGGAATTTAGAGTTTGGTCCCATTTTTTTACATGGCATTTTAATTGTATGACAAGATAAATTACAACATTGATTAATGACATAATTCCAATTATCTCACAAACGTGACACTGTGCGGCAGATCGTATGACGCCGCAACGAGAATAAAGTAGTAACACAGGAAATACCTCGACCGTGCGAAAGGTCCCCGTTACTCCAGGCGAAATGACGCGCTGTGTGAGAGGGACGGAATCGGGGAAAAATGACAAAAATTCGGTTTTAAATTGATACAAAATTAACTAAAATAGCATGAAAATTTCTTCAATACGTAATTTAGGTATTACCAAAACCCCTCTAAATAAATATTTTTGAATTCTGTGTGCTGTTCCAATTTGTCATAAAATAAAAAAGTGTAAATTTAGACCTCATTTCAATAATTATTTCTATTTAGCGAAATTCCTCTAATCGCGTTTCTGTTATTACAATTTTTTTTTAAATTAAAATCTCGAAAAAGGTCCCAAAATTGTTATATCAATTTATTTAACTTGGGACTTCGTTTGAACAGCAGAGAAATAACTTAAAAAGTGTCGATTTTATCTTAAGAAGAGGTATTGTATGTAGGCTGATTGCAGTGTTCTTAAGGAGGTTTTTCAGAATATATTGATGGTGATTTGATATTCATTCGTCCTAATGTAGATGTTGTTTAACTGTAAACTTTAATTCGGAATTTTTATGACAGACGTCACCTACAGTACTGAATATTCTATTGTGGACATTTGTGGGGAAACAACAAAAAAAATGGCTTAAATGTTATGTCATTATTTTTTCTTTTCCGACCAGCAGGCAACTGTGTCGGGGGTTTTTCAAATGTTATGTTTTAGTTAAACAATAGTTTTACTTAAATTCTTATTAAATCATAATAATAATTCCAGTATCGCAGGCCTTGATGTTATTCTCGGCTTTATTATCCGTTCATTAAATCCCATCGATGGTCACGCTCGTGCATCCAGCGCGCCGCCATCACTAATTGGCGCCAAATTAAATTTAAACGTCAAAGTTTTTTTTGAAATTTCAAGCTCAATGTCACGGCCGTGACTGTCACTTTTACTTCCCAATGCAATTTTCAGACCTCTTGTGTTATTGTTTTCAAATCATAGTAGGCACCGTAGATTGTTGTAGAGGCTGGAAAGTGAGTAATAGATGGACGAGTGAGTTTGAGACGAATCCATCTATTGCACTTTTGGCCGAGAAATCACATAGTGCTTGTCATGACTACTGCGAGGAAATAAAATTAAATATACAGAAAATGTATTTTTAGATAAATTAGTTTTCGAACTCCGCCTGGCGGAGTCCGTCCTCAGATGAACGCCTCCCGACGCGATATCGGTAAAAACTGACACGGCATGAAACGCCATCTGTAGACATGTGACATAACCATACAAAATATGCCACCAATGTTGGAACAGGCCAGAAATGTTTTTGTTGTCCTGGTTCATTGTTTTCATTGTTTTGCGGCCCCATTACTGACCATCTTTCGCCACATTTCCGAGCAGTGGCACTCCACTGCTCGGAAACGCCTGCCTCTGAAAAAGGGAAAATGTTGCCGCAATGCGGAATTGTGTTTTCACGCATGAGTCGCATGAAAATAAAAACTACTTTCACGTGGCTGAAAACACAAAGCCTAGGCCTTGGTGTATTTTGTTCAGGCATTTTCTCAATACAATACTGTAGCAGGTACGCGTACAGGAAAATGAACAAAACAAAATTACTTTTCCCCACATCGTTGCCATGTTTATTTTTCACCTAACATTAAAGAAAGACATTAGTAGACGTCTCGGAAAATTGAATTTCGGGTCAAGTAGGGTTCAATCTAGTAAAGTAAAGGTATTTTATTAATTCTTATGAAGGGTCTAACCGCCATGCCATATATTTCACTATACATTACAGTTCGCGCCATGTTTATTTGACTATGAGCGAGCTGTCACCACTCTCTCTCTCACCCCACCTTACCCTATGCGAGAAAGAGAGGTCAGCTGGCTCAGAGCTAAAGAAAGTTGGCGCGGACTGTAACTAAATCTATTGTTAGTGAGTAGGAGTATTGTAGGTCTTTAACTAATACTTTTTGAATACAAAATCTGCAGCTTGCAATTTGCATATTGTATTTACCAGGTGCTCCAATAGAGTTGACCGGCTTACAACTAGTAACAATTAGCGATGGGGGATTCTCGAGAACATTCTCACCGCGAGAACTTTGCGGTTAAGGTGACACGAAAATAATAATAAAAGGAATACGAATATAAACGAAAGTCAAATCAAATCAAATCAAATCAAATCAAATCAAAAATCATTTATTTCCATAGGATGTTGTTACATCACTTAGATCCGTCATTAACAGCGCCAATTACTTCCACATAAAAAATAAAAGAGAGCGCAAAAAATGCGCTCGACTCAATCTGAAGTAACGTCGCGCCAAACCACATAAACAGTGTTTAGAAATAAACTACGTTATTGTGTTAAAAATATTTTCAAGGAGAGATTACGAATACATAATATCCACATTTTGAATGCAATTCCGCAATGAAATTAGTTAGGATTTCAGATTTACAGGAAAAAATAAAACAATGTTTTCGTAATTGAATTCTATCAAGAATATTTCATCCCATCGCGTTTTCCCTCAGTGAGAATCTTAATCAAATAGTTAATAGACCTTAATATAAAAAATCAAATCGGTAGATGACTCTATAACAGAGTAAATGGATTCGAAATAAACCCATTTTTTTTTCGTATCGTTGTCGGGTGCAAGGGCTTGCAAACGTGTATGCGATATGAACTAAGTAATAAGGAAATTGAAGTTTGACAAACTGAATAGGTGAAATAGTGAAAAAAACGCGCCAAGTGCGAGTCGCTTCGAGAGTTTCGGTGTTGATGTTTTGCTTGTTTCTGGAAAACATAAGTTTTCAAGAAAATTCCTATAAGCGAGAATCTAAGAGAATTTTGAAAAGTGGAGCGACCTCTGTGCCGCTGTGGTTGTGGATTTACCTACCACGCGAGGGGACCCGAGTTCGATCCCCAGCTGGGGATAAAAGAAAAACCCTTGGTCTTGAATGCTTATATTAGTGTGATGTCGTCGTTTCTAGTTCCCTCTACACAGGGTATCCTAGTTTGGGGCCAGATGTAATGTATGTGCCTGTATATATGTATGTATGTATGTATGTTTGTTTGTTGTTTGGTTGAAAATAGATAAGTAATTAAATACAATGAATTTTGATAAACTTAATAGATAAAATAGTGGAAAAAAACCGGCCAAGTGCGAGTAGGACTCGCGCACAATACGTTTTTTCGTGATGTTACTTGAAACAATAAACCCAGTGACTAAAAGTGGTTACTTTTTTCTAGCGGCTATTATTTATTGTAAGACTACGTAAAAACGAAAAATAGTATGATATGTAATGGATACACCGAAGCTATATTATGTAGGTTGTAAGTAAGGTATATGTTGACAATTATTTCTTTGGTAAATCCAAAGCTGACGCGATGGGCTAGCGGAGTAATGAACTGGCTAAAAGTCGAACAACTGTGCCTCTGCCAACCCGTATGGAAAAAGGTGTGACGCTATGTTGTTGTATGGTAAACATTGTTGTTTAATTGTTGCTTATTTGTGATTATTGTTTAATTAAAAAAAAACGTGAATATGATATTCTTTTAAAAATATAACACGGCGAACATGAATTATTTTAAATAATTCAACGCAATGAGCGATCGTGGTGAATAAACGTGGGCTACACTGCTGTTACTGTTTCGTGAATTGGTATGTAAAAATGATAGGTATCGTTTTTAGGTTTATCGCGATTCTGAGTAAAAAAAATACATTCCTTATCTTGATTTTGAAAAAATATATCATAATTGTAGTCAGCATCCTGATAAATCTTGAAAATTATATCCATATCGATTTTTCCAAATAATCTATGTCTGCCGTCTTGCATTTAAAAATAGATATCATGTTCGTATTTATCTTGCATTTAAAAATAGATGTCATGTTCGTATTAATCAGCCTGTTTTTTTACTAAAACACATACAAACATTTATACTATAATTATACAACTATGAGTTACTTTCTACAAAATATCATCAAAATAAACCTTACTTCAATCCTCTATAACTAAGTTCGGATTAAGTTTCGGAGAATATCTGTCCAAGCATGTTTTGTTGGTTACGTAGTCAAGAATCGATATTTCATGTTTAAGTTGATGACCGTTGGAAAAAGGCATTACCCTCCTTCCCATACAATTGTTTAATTCTTTAAGGCTAGTATTTAATCGCACATCAAAAATACTGATTTTCACAGCAAAAAAGGATCAACAAAAACACTTTTTATGTTTTCTCCTCCACTCTTCACGCCCCTGGACTACCTCCCACCAGTTGTTGTTGTGGTACCTCAAGTCATCACTCCAGCGCTTCCTGGGTCCTGGGGGAAGGGGAAGCGAGGCCTTTGCCCAGCAGTAGGATGATGTAGGCTAATGATAATAATATTAATGTGTACTTAAGTTTATGTTTTAAGAATTTTTTAGTTGTTCTTACATGTTCAACCTAACACGAAGGATAAAGGTTGCTTCGCTTCGCTCACCCCCCTTACCCTTTACCTAAGCTACCGCAGCATTTTGCCCTGATATTTGCCGTGAAAATCAGTATTTTTGATGTGCAGTTTAATATTTCCCATGTCCCCCAGTTCTCGATAGATTCTCGACTCCGGAGAACATTCTCGATCCGGGAATGTTCTCGAGAACATTCCTTTTTTCTATCGCTACTTACAATACAACAACACAAGGTGTGTGGGTATAATATAAAACCGCCCACATCAGATCAACACCACTATTTTTCTCCGCCTACGCTCTTGGGTCGGATGCAGTTTAAATATAAAACCTTTACCGGGAAAATCCCTTCACAATGGAAAATGTGATACATTTTACACCCACAATGGATGTTTTTAAAACCTGAAGACAGGCACACAGAGTTTTATACCTAAAGTGAGGTATCTACCACTAGTTTACCTAGAAGCTAGGCTATTGATCACATTCTAAATCGTTCGGTGCTTACGAATTACCTGAGAGCTTGAAATAGACTGAAATGGAATTTACTGTCACACATTTATACTTTATAAAATATATACTATTTAGGAGCAATGAACAGTTATATGACTTTATTTGAAATTTCACATACAAATACTGTCAAACACCTCAGATAAACAGGCAGATAGAAGTTATGGTTTTGAAATTGCATTTTGAGCAATTTAAAAGCCATTTTAAAGCGACATTGTCGAAAAAGGGATATTACAATGTTTCAGATTATTTAAATGACGGGACTGTATGGGGTTAATCTAATTCAGCACAGACCTTGCTGCTAATAATTTTGTAATGGGTTTCACGCTTGCTTCGCACACAGGAGATCCAGGTTCGATTCCTGACCATGTACCAATGAGATAATTCATTTATCTTAAGTACATTATACGGACGTTCTCACGGTGATGGAAAACATCGTGAGGAAACCTTCATTACACCATAGCTGCGGCGATGGGCTAGTCTCCTGTCACGCAAAATGGAGTATTGAGTACTGGCTCAAAGTCGGCACAATTGTGCCTCTGCCACCCCGTATGGGAAAAGGCGTGACTCCTGCATAATAATTAATATTTGTATTAGTTTAACACAACCAATTTTTAAAAGAGATCTAATAATCAATCTATAGGAGTTTCTTCGCCCTCCTTCTCCTACAATGGTCCAATGTAGAGACGAGACAAAAAATTACATTTGCTAAGTATATGTAAATATCTACAGTAATAAATAAATTTGAACTTTTGCTAAAAATATGCCGTTAATGAAATAATGTTTTTGTAAATTCAAAGCGCTGCAATATTGTATACTTCCATTTATATTATAAACTCACCCATTATCCAAAGCAGGCTTCACTATTAATGAAGAGACGTTCTGTAGAGCGTCAACTTCGTAAAATTTTCAGAATGTTATTTTCACAAACAAGCCCTAATATGTATAGAAGATAGCTTAACTTAGCCCACAGGTTCCTACTTTTTGGACGCTAACCCTACAATGTAGAGTCCAAAGTTGAAAAACATTTTTGGTAGCAGTTGGATTAATAATTGTATCCCTCCGAGCACTTTGCAAGGTAATGGCTTTTAATGTTAAACTAAGGGGCTGCTTGTTTCCCGTTCTAACTTCTGTTTAGCCTCTCAACTTTAGATCCTTTTGCACGAATCCATAAATTTTACATTAGATCCTGTCTACAAGTTCCATTCCATTACATACCCGTTTTTTTTTTATTTGTCAGCAGTCATACTGCAAAGAGACTTTAACTGTCTACTAATTAAATTTCAAGTAAATTGTTACTGGCCACATACAGTTTTTTTTTTACCAGTTACCAACCTCCTTGGTGCATACAGAAAATTAAAAACGAAAATATTTTTGTATATAAAACGCGCGGAATCACGGAAGAAGTGGCTGCATGACCTTATGATCTTAGCCTACTCCAGAAACGGGCGAATAAAAAAAGGAAGAGCCCGCGCATTTTCGCAAAAACTTCGATTGATTTAGCATTTATCTTTGTGTTTTTTGTAAAATATGGATGCATTTATGTCTATAATTTTCCTCGTAGGTGTAATAAAAAGCACTATACATACCTCAGGATAAAGTACAGTTCCATACCTCAAATGGTTTGCGCCCCTCGCAAGCTCGTGGCGCAAATGCCATAATCTCGGTATGGAACTGTCACTTTCTTCCCTCTGAAGTAATGTACTATTCTGAGCAAGTTTTTTCAAAATCCTCCTCAAATATTATTCCTCCAAATAAATACCTCCTTGTTTAGATTGTTTTATTTAGCTTGCTCTGTTTGTTTTTGATGTTGATTTATTGGACCTCTATAGAAAAAAAATAGTACACACCTTTAGTTCTTATGGCAATAGAATTCAATATTGTCTGTAACAAAATGTAAACTTTTTATTATGCAAGAAATTATTATTATTATTCTATATGTCATAATAAATCCAAGATGGCCGTTACCACAAAATGGCGGATTACTTTTTTACAGTCCCCTCAATATGAGTATCAAATGAAAGGGCTTGGCTAATAGAAAATATACCTACTATAAAATAAATAAATAAATATAGCTAATAAATGAACCCACTGAGGGGCGCAGGCCTGTAGGATACGAGTAAGATTGAGCCATAATCCACTAGGCTGGCTCAGTGGAGCACCAACATAGGACAGTACACTATGATATTTGTTTATCCAAATCTAAGTTCACCACCCCCTCAATATGGTTAGGAAAGGAACGGTCATCATACCGTTCATGAGTACACCATGATACATTTCAAATCTAAGATGGCCACCGTTACAAAATGGCGGATATCATATTTGTTTCAATACCCATACTATGGGTAATGGCACAAAAATCTTCACAAAATAAAAGGCCCGTTTTGACATTTGTCTTCGCGACGTAACTAGTGATGTAACCATACGACTCGGTACTCGATACTCCCGATAAATCGATTCAAGTTTGCCTAAGTATTTCATCCAAATGAATATGTATTGTAAAGTGCATTGGATTAAAGTTCTGATTAGAAATTTTACCTTAAACTTTGATATTGTAGGTATTTTGGAATGATACATTGTTTCATTTAATATTTTTGTTAAAATAACATTTACTCAATCACAAAAAAAACGAGTAAAGTGATTCATTTTTTCACGGGCTTTTCAGAATTTAAAACAGCTTGAAAAGCCAAGCGCTATAGCGCGACGCTGCGTTGTACCTCACGGGGTTTTCCAGCGCTATCATTGACAATTCATCGTCTGAATAGCCCGTGGGGTACAACGCTGCCACACATGCATTCACTAGGCATGAAAGAGAAAGTGGATTACAGCACCAAGCGCGTGCGGTGCAAGGTCACAACTTCTCACCGGTGATTTGTGGTCATTTTTTTTTTGATGCAGTTATTATCAGTAACGTAAGAGAGATGTGTGAAACAATAATCATCCGAGAATAATACAACCTGTTATTATTCTCGAATGAGGAGTTGAGTTCATCAGATTTGACCATGACAATAGTGGAGAGCAAATTTTCTCGTGTGGGTTACGTTGGTTGCGGTACCATTATTCAAATACTTAACAACATGACATAGCGTCACGCCTTTTCCCATATATGGGGTATATGGAAAAAGGCACAATTGTCTCCACTTTAAGCCAGTTATTCAATACGCCATTTTGCGTGACAGAAGGCTAGCCAATCGCAGCAGCCATCAACGCAAAAACTCACAACGTGTTAAATCTTTAAGATTTAGTTTCGAATCCATGATTGGATCAGAAATCATATTATTTTCCTTTAACATAATATAACACAGCGTCACGCCCTTTCCTGAGGGGGTGGCAGAGGCACAAATGTGCCTACTTTTAGCCAGTTTATCGTTACTCCATTTTGCAAGACAAGAGGCTAGCCCATCACCGCTGCAATGGGGATAAAGGTTTAATTATATAAAGATTGTCCAAGGGTTGGGAATTCAGCCGTAACTTGAAAGAACTTGATGTATAAGAAGTATAAATTTTGAATTTCTACGTGAGCGTGTTGTAGCGCTCCGGTTTTTTAACTAGAAGCTATTTCACGAAAAGCAGGCGCTGTACCCCACGGGCTATTCAGACGATGAATTGTCAATGTGACGGCTCAAAACCCCGTGTGGTACAACACAGCGCTCTGTAGCTCCGTGTAGCGCTCTGGCTTTTCAAGAGGTTCGAAATTCTGAAAAGCCCGTGGGGCACAACGCGGCCCAGCGTTGTACCCACAGATATCGAGAGATAGGTTGAGGGGCGTGGCACGTGCGAACAAATGTAGCTCCGACAGGTTAGATATTAAAAATTCTCGTTAGTCACCGGGCGACCGCAGTGACGAATTCATTTCCGTTGTTTTTCGAAAATGCCGACCTGTGCAATACTCACGTGCAAAAAATAGAAGCGAGATTGTGAACTCCAAGAACGCCGGTGTCACTTAACACTTGTAAGTCTCATTCCAACTATTATTTCTTCTTAAAACACAAGAAATAAACATTATTACGAAAATAAATCATTCGCGGAAAATTCGTCACGAATTGACATTAAAAATGTTGTTCTCGCTAAGTTTACTATACATTGCTTGTTTTGTATCTTAATTTCACTACTTATTGCCAAGCTAACACGCAATGAATATTTCACACTTATCTAAGTACGAAAGCAAAGATGCATAGTGATACGGAGGCGAACTGTTACACGCACACAGAGACGACATATAGTGATGGGGATAGTGATAGGAGAATTATGTTTTTGAATCGATAGATTTTATCATTCCGCAATTACTAATATAGTTAATGTAATAATATAGTTATTTTATTGCTCATAATACGTAAGTTTATTGTTAGTTATTCCAATGATAGCCAAACAGGCAGTTTAGATTTTAAGTTTGTTTAAAACCTCGCCCAACGAAGGATAATGGGGTGTTATAAGTATTGATCGGAAATTACGCTTTCTGATAGAGATGATGCTTTCAGTCAGGTCCGAAGAGTTCACAGTTATACTACCTTCAGAAACCTCTTTGCCTCTCTTTCTAAAGAAGAGAGGCAAAGGGGTCTCGTATGTCGTATGTCGTATAAATATGTCGTATCTACAAACAATTTACTATTTAATTTATAGAACCCGGCATTGTATACGACTGTCTATACCAGTGTCTACAAATTATAATCGATCGATGATACACGCTGTCCTTGCATTGTCCCAACACTAGCTCGACTAGCTAGTATACCTGCGGTAGTGTGGGTGTGTTCGGACGATAGGTGCATGACATTGCACTGACCAATAAAAGCGGAGGGATTGATGGACGAGTGGTGTAAATGTATGCGTGTTCTTAGTTTTCGGCGACAATGGTTCCGATACAAGCTTAGCGCCAAGGGCCTATCTTTCGATATCTGTGTCGGCGACACTGGTTCCGATACAAGCTTAGCGCCAAGGGCCTATCTCTCGATATCTGTGTCGGCGACACTGGTTCCGATACAAGCTTAGCGCCAAGGGCCTATCTCTCGATATCTGTGTTGGCGACACTGGTTCCGATACAAGCTTAGCGCCAAGGGCCTATCTCTCGATATCTGTGTCGGCGACACTGGTTCCGATACAAGCTTAGCGCCAAGGGCCTATCTCTCGATATCTGTGGTTGTACCCCACGGGTATTTCAGAAGACGCGTACGGGAGGCCTAACGGTGATGGAAAACATCGTGAGGAGACCTTTGTATCTCCATAGCTGTGCCGATGGTCTATCCACTAGACTGAAAGACTTGTCTCGAGCAGAGCGAATTAGTGCGTAAGTGACCTCAACTAACGCTTCGTTAACTTAAGTGTGGTCTCAGGCTTCACATCGGCAACTCGACCGTGACTGTAAAATCGTGTTTTATTAGTCGCTCGGGTGAACTCTAAGGATTTTCATCTATCTTTGATACCTTGGGCTGGATGGCTATATTTAGTAATTCTTTGCGGCGTAGAAATAATGAAAAAGGTCAAGTTCGAGTCAGACTTGCGCACCGAGGGTTCCGCGCAAACCGTATCGCGCCTCGCCTTGGTGCGTGACACGTGCCGCCTCTTCTCAAGGGATATTATAAGGGTGCCTCTTTTACTTTTTATGCAGGGAACCCTATTTTTTATAAACATACGACACATACATTGCTTCTGGCCCCACACTAGGATACCCTGTGTCGTGGGAACCAGAAACCGCGACGTCACACACAGAGAAACATCAAAGAACTGTGCTTTTTTTTCTTTACCCCCCGCCGGGGATCGAACTCGGGACCTCTCGCATGGTAGGCAGAGCCTCAACCGCTGCGCCACAGAGGTCGTCGAAATAGGATGGTGTACTTAATGCGCGGCGTGTAAGTTGGACCACAATGGCGGCGTCTGCGCAGGTAAAAATTACATTTTACCCTGCGCAGACGCCGCTGTTGACTAGGCGGGGACCCTACCATGCTGCTATATCTGACCCAGTTGGGATTTTGGTATAGCAGTGAACAAGTTGGTAAATTATGTTAAAACTTGGATATGTATTATTCATACTTAAAGATTATGCCGCTTTGTCAGATAAGCAACAAATCACCACTGGTTAAATCAATTACATAGGTATATATTTACTATAGCAATTAATTACTATCCGTGACTAGGAACCTCGCCTTGCGATGCAAATACATCACCAACCTACAATGGTTGTTGCATTCTTAACTAATTATAAAAAATCGGTCAAGTGCGAGTCGAACTTAAACATGAAGGGTTTTGATCATCATGCAAGAAAATAGTAGTTTATGTGACTGCTACATAATGGAGGGCATTAATACTCGAGAGTGGGTTCATGAAACGAGCCGAAGGCGAGAGTTTCAATGCCTAATTATGTACAGTTACATACACTAGTTTATCTACACACATATCATAAGCTCTCTTTGATGTGTTCAGGAACCGCATTTTCGACCGGCATTGTGGCATTGATCATTGCTCTGCACTTGTTTAGCTTGTTCAGTAGTACCGACTTCACAGACAAACTAGGGGCGGCACGTAGACGGGCGTCGGCGTTCGAAATTGGTATGTCACAATTTGACAAATTTAGGTACATTATAGTCATAATGTACAAATTTTCAGATAAGAAATTAGTTTTTACCAAAAAGTTTTACATTATGCTGGTCTTAACGTGCGGTTTTTAGACGCAGTAAATAAGGTTTATGATACGTGTGTAGATAAAGGTAATAAAATACGTGTATTACATGGGAACCCTTTTAATAAATTAATAAAGCAATTTCTACATCAAAAATTAAAAAAATTACAATAATTAAAAAAAAAATGTAATGACTTATATTGTTATAGAATTATTTGTTGCTTGCCGCTACAAGCGAAATACACATAAGCATTATGTGAACCTTACAACTCTCTACCTACTACGGTACAGCGGCGGCTTAGTGCTCAGGGTCCCGTTGGGGGCAACCTTCGAGTGAGGAACCCTAATTAATCATCAATACAACAAGATGCTTATGATGAGTAAGATTAGTGAGACAACCATAATTCTAATCCACAACCACCATTTAGTTTTAATAAATTCGAAACGGGAATAAGCTTTATGTATGTCTGTATAACTCGTGCCGTATAAACATAAACAAACAAACATTTACATACAGGCACATATATTGCTTCTGGCCCCACACTAGGATACCCTGTGTCGTGGGAACCAGAAACAGCGACGTCACAACCATAAACATCCAAGACCTGGGTTTTTTTTCTTTACCCCAAGGCGGGGATCGTACCCGGGACCTCTCGCATGGTAGGCAGAGCCACAACCGCTGCGCCACAGAGGTCGTCATATGAATTAACCTATGCGCTTCCGCAGTCACTGAATACCTGACATCTTTTATCTACACCGCGTATCATAAACCCTCTTTACTGCGTCCAAAAACCGCACGTGACGACCAGCATATGCTATACTACTTGGTAAAATCTTAATTCTTATCTGAATATTGATACATAATGACCATAACGAATGAATATTTCGACATATTATGCTATTAAAATTTCGAACGCCGACGCCCGCCTGCGTGCCGCCCCTAGTTTGTCTGTGAAGTTGGTACTACTGCACAAGCTAAACAAGTGCAGAGCAATGATCAATGCCACAATGCCGGTCGAACATGCGGTTCCTGAACACATCAAAGAGAGCTTATGATATGTGTGTAGATAAGCTAGTGTTTGTAAGTGTACATATAATTAGTTAATAGGCATTCAAACTCTCGAGTGATATTATTATGAATCTGGCCTTCAGCTCGTTTCATAAACCCTCTCTCTAGTTTTAATGCCCTCCATTATGTATAAGTACTACTTTTTACACCACGTAGCCACAGTAACATATGGTAATATGCGCAGCACCATTTTGCTTCAAGTATAAAAAATACCTATACCTATGCTGTAAACTTAACAGTGTAAAGGATAGGTTACCTACTACGTCATGAAAGTGACAAATAATTAGGTAACATAAGTAGCGGAGTGAACCATATCCGTCCCTGGACATACGACACTCAAAGTAAGCTTATATAAAGTCGCAATTTACATTGGTTTTATGGTAAGTAAAACAAGGGTTTTAAAGTTTCACCAGGCTACTGTAATATTGTGCAAGCGAGAAGCAGTTTTTATGTTTCATAGAACTGGAACAAAATCTTGCATAACATTGGTCTTATTTACCCAAGACAATTAATACTATAATTATCTTATCGCACATTCTAGAATTATTTATAAGGCGGAAGAGATGACCCTTTGTTCTAAGTCCTACTTTGTATCCACTTCACTTTACGTTCATCAACATCATCATAGCTGCGGCGATGGGCTAACCGCCTGACACGCAAAATGGAATATTTAATAACTGGCCAAAGTGGGCACAATTGTCTCTCTCTGCCACCCGTATGGCAAAAGGCATGACGCTGGGTTTTTGTTGTAAGCACGTTCAATTATTTTTTTCCCGACTTCTGAGATAAAAATAGCACCTTCGCTGCTTGATTTTGGGTTCTCAGGCGGAAAAATGATATTCCTAACTCGTTCGAAAAGGCTTTATACGAAACTTCTCGGTTCTTAAATATAAGCCTTAGCGAACTCGTGGGACATGTACTATTTCACCTCAGCAGCTCGAACAAGAGGCTTTTGCTGCGAGTAAACAGTGTGCAAAGTTGCATTTTGCAAACTGAGTGAGACAAAGTAGCTTTCTAATTAACACGCTTTTTTTTTTTTTTTTTTTTTTTTTTATTATTATTAGCTTGGGTTGTATGTATGTATGTATCTATGTATGTAACGGAATCTTTGAACTTAATTTTCACCAGTTTCCAGAAGTCTGATTAATTTGAAACTTTGCAATAATTTGATAACAGTTTCCCATTATCCTTATTAGGACGGCCAGGATTAATACATAGCAAAATGTTGTTTACAAAGTTATTGGAGCGACTACTTTCATACTTCATGTATGTAACCAGGTGCATTCATAAGTTTGTATGTGGTATTGAAAGAATTATTGTATCGACGCCCCCTTACATATTGATTTAACTCGTTTGCGACAGCTGAAAACCTCGGACGCTTGTTTTGGAGGCATAAACGTGATTCTATTTGGTGATCTAATGCAGTTACCACCTGTTCGAGGACATCAAGTTTTTCAACAACCAGAACACATGAAGCCAGCTACACATTTGTGGCGACAGTTCGGTCTGATTGAACTTAAACAAAATATGCGTCAACAAGGAGACACGACATTTATAGATGTGCTTAACGCCCTTAGAGTTGGAGAAATGACGTCTAGGCATCTTGAAATTCTACTTGAAAAAGTTTCAACAGATGCGACTAATGAATTCTCAATCGAGAGTGCATTAAGAATTTACCCAACGAATGATCAGGTTGCTAGACACAACGAAAAAGTTCTCCAGAGTTTTAAGAATAAAGTGACAGTTAGTTATACAATAAAAGCACAAGACCAACTCATTGATGCTACTCGAAATCTAGGTAACAAGGACTTAGATTCTGTGATACCTAGCGATATTAATAAAACCGGAGGTCTTCCGAATGTATTGAAAATATTCGTAGGAGCTAAAGTGATGTTGAGGACAAACATTGACGTGTCGAAAGGTTTAGTGAATGGCAATATGGGTTTTATCACAGAAATTATCTGGCCAAATTTTCGCAGAGGCCAACTATACGCGGAAGACATCCCGTCAGTCCGTATCGATTTCGGATCAGATGGTGTGCACATGATTAAACCAATATCGATACAGTTCCCAGCGAAATACAGTTATGGAACTGCTGAGAGACGAATGTTGCCATTAATCCTGAGTTGGGCTTCGACCGTCCACAAGATGCAAGGTTGTTCAGTCGATCATGCAGTCATTTATCTAGGCTCGCGACTGTTTGCTGCTGGACAAGCTTATGTAGCACTTAGTCGTGTAAGATCTTTAGACGGTATTCGGATTGAAGAACTCGATTGTTCTAAGTTAACACGAAAAACCCCATGCAACAGTGAAGCTTTGAATGAAATGATGAGATTGCGAAATAATTTGTGAGAAATTTCAATACCACATGTCAACAAATAACTAATTGATAAATCGAACTAAAAAATGAAAAATAAATAATAGTTTAAAAAAACTAAAAAAACACGCTTTTATAGCTAACCGAACTAAAAATTAGAAAATAATTTTTAATTTCAGAGAGTTTATAATACAGTAGTAGAAGATCGAACAATCAATCAGAATTTATCACCTCAAAATAAAATTATAATAATGCTAAGTTTAAGTAATTAACAAAAGAATTCAATTCAGAGTAAAAAGCGTGAAAAAAAACTATTATTTATTTTAAAGGCGAAATCGCAAACAGCCAACGGGCATCGAGTTAAAATTCGATATTCTTTGGCTGTTCGCGATTCCGTTCTTTCGCGTATTATATCTCCTAGCCATTCTAATTGATAACTAATACTATTAGAGAAATATTCCGTAGTGTAAATTAGTCGAAGTATATCATGAAAAATTACAATAAATTTGATTTGATTGATCAATGTTGTCCTCATACAACGCATACGCATCTCGTGCCTTTTGAGTCCCTCAGTCACTTGTAATTCTAACGTAGAAACACTTGCTTCGCTCGTTATTCAAATATAGCAACCTTCGCTCACTCGGGACTCAAACAAATACTCCCAGCAAAAATCTACTTTGCTCTCTCTTGTTGCACAAATAACTATTTTTTTATTTGCTCTTTTTCCTTTTCCTCTTCTCTACATTGGACCACTGCGGGAGAAAAGGGCGAAGAAACTCCCACAGATTGATTTTAACCGACTTCAAAACAGGAGGAGGTTCACAATTCGTCTGTTTTTTTGTGTGTTTGTTTCGTGATTACTCCGTCAATTATGAACTGATTTTGATATTATTTTTTTATAATATCAAAATCAGTTCATACTGCAGAGGTGGTCCAATATAAATTTTATCAAAATTGAATTTGCACTTTTTGAAAAAATCAAAATGCATAAAATATAAACATAGGTGACGTTTTGGTTTGTGGTTCCGTGCAGTAAAAGTTTTAACGAGGACTTTTCTTTTATAATTTTTTTTCTTAATTTATTTATTTAAAACAAATTATAACTGTTCTTAACATTACTTATGTGGCCACTCAATCCTTGACAGGTTTAAGTGTGACCACTGTCCCCCGCTTTTACCCTGTTTACATTTTAATCTAATATGTATCTATATCTTCATGTACACAGACTTCATTCGCATCCCGACCGGGGAGGAAGAAGTAGGACTTGGAGTCGGTTTTTTTAAGTTTTTAACTTGGTGATTAAGAGATCTCATACAAATATTAGTTTTATATTAATTATTATAAATAATATGCAGTAATAAGTAATTACAAAATTACTAAGCTAGTTCTATGTTGAGTTAGATCATTTGACGACCCGAATAGCCGAGTCGGCAGTGACCCTGCCTACGAAGCCAAGGGTCCCGGGTTCGAGTCCCGGTGGGGGCAAATATTTGTTTGATGAGAACGGATGTTTGTACCCTAGTCATGGTTGTTTATCTATCTAAGTATAATATTTATCTATATAAGTATGTGTATCGTTGTCTAGTACCCAAGATACAGGGAATCCTAGTTTGGGGCTAGATCAATGTGTGTAAATAGTGTCCAAGGTATTATTATTATTATTATTATATTATTTGTCTATGGTTAGATTATTCTTAACACCATGCATGCACTTTTGTCATTTATGTAAACTTGAATATTGTTATATCGCTTTTTAGATAAAATATTTTAAAATGCTCGAATAGTTGTAGTAGAGAATGAATTGACCCTTGAAAGAATCTAAACCGGGGGCGTAACTAGTCTGTAATTATTTCTTAGGTTATCTTAGGTTAGGTTACAGTTACGCTAATTTTGGAAAATTTTGAAAGGTTTGCGTACAATTATTATATTTTTGAAAATTAATTGATTTGCCACAGTAAATATGTAAACCTATTTTAAAAGTTATCTTAGGACGTTTTTGCGTTCTAAATTATAAATTGCTGGGATAGCTGTTTTCTTTTATAAAACAATAGTGTGAATATCCGCTGCTTTCCCCCGCGACAAGGACTTAACATGTCACTATGAAAGTAACTGAAATAGTCTAGCTTAGATGTAGCCACATCCGTGACACAGAAGAAAATCTGATGTTGCTAAGCCGCAGAACTTAATCTATCAGCTAATTATCGATGTGGGTTCCCCACTGCAAATTGCTATTAATGGTTATTCTAAGAAACTCCTTAACATACACTAATCTGGCATCAACTTGCCCAACATTTTAAATTGAGAATTTGATACACCTGGTTTTACCAGCGTTTAATGATAAATGATTAACTGTAAATAAATTCAAGGTGAAAGACAATTCATTATTAAGATCACAAAAATCTTCCTTTTGTCTTTCAATTTTGAAGAAAAGTGAATCATCCTTCAGCAAACAATACTATGTCAGTCAATTTCACTAACATGAAAGGCAGATCGTTAATATATACCAGGAATAAGAAAGGACCTAATATGGAACCTTGTGGAACGCCGATTTTTACACTCGATCCATTATTTTTTTCGCCGTTACGCGTTCCTGAGAAAAAGGGTCTTGACGGACGGACAAACAGACGGACATTCCTTTTTTTCCTTTTAACGGAACCTTAAACATAAACAAAACAAACAAACGAAGAATACAACTTTGTGGATACTTGTCCACAAGAAATCTCTGCAAGTTGACGAAGGTCTTGTGGGTAGGTATTAATTAACAAATAATTAAGTATGATTTATTTATTGCTCATAGTTGTAAAGAATACGTCGATTTCCCGATAGCAAGCGTCATGTGGTCAAGTGACACAGACAATACCACAATATATCCATTACCATAATCTTAGATCATGGAATGTTCCTAATGTCCTTCAACGAAAGGAATTACCAGCTGGCCAGTGGGAATTCTCGTGGTATTCCTTTACGTTACAACAGAAATTAATCGTGTTTTAATGACATCTCGTATAAGAAGACATCTTTGATGTTTTCGTGAGAAATACGCTTCCTTCGCGCTAATGATGTTTTGGTATTTTTCTTGTGTTGTTTGTAAGAATTGCGTCACATACCATATCAGAAATTGAAATTATACAGGGTGTTCATTTGGAAAGTGAGGCCCGATACAGGGATAAAAGTTATTGTATCGCTTGTAACTAAAAAAAATTTTTTTTGTTAATTTGGTAAGTGAGGCCCGATACAGGGATAAAAGTTATTGTATCGCTTGTAACTAAAAAAAATTTTTTTTCCCTGCATAATTTAGTTCAAAAATGTTCAAATGGTCCTGGAATAACAGGTAATAACAACGCGCTGGTAGAAACTGTGTTGCAGCAAGGCAGAATTATTATACACTAGTTGATCAGCCTACACAGTCACAAGTTCTAATTGAGAAAGGTTTAATGACGAGTTCAATTTACATTTGTGTAATTGATGGTGTGTTTAGTATGTGCAAAGTTTATAATCTTTAGGATAGTCAATGTTAATAAATACCTTGTAAGTATATTGTTGTAGTGTATTGTTGTGTGTGTCTCGGGCTCGCATCCATTCGCAATCAGGGAGTAACAGACGATATTATTTATTTATTAGGGACATAATTAAATTTATGCGTTATCACATTATATGATTCCGGCATACCATGCTACGTTTTCTTGTTTTTAATTATTACTTCCCTTATTGCTACATCAGCCTATAGCATTTTTCTAAAACTGGACCATTGTTATTCTATCCATCTGTTAATTGATCCAATCTGATTCAACGACACTATTCGGCATCGTAGGAATACTTTGACAGTCCAAACATTTTTATTTTACTACGAAAGCATATCGAAGTAACCATGTATTTTCTGCTTCGTATATAGCTAGGTTTTAAAATCAACGATTATAATAGTAGTGTATGTGACTGATACATAATGCCTAATTATGAACAGTTACATACACTAGTTTATCTACACACATATCTGCTCTCTTTGATGTGTTCAGGAACCGCATGTTCGACCGGCATGCTGGCAATGATAATTGCTCTGCACTTGTTTAGCTTGTTCAGTAGTACCAACTTCACAGACAAACTCAAACTCAAACTCAAACTCAAAACGTTTATTGCGACAAACTAGGGGCGGCACGCAGGCGTCGTCAGCATTCGAAATTTGAATGTCATAATTGGTCTAAAATTTATACATTATGGTCATAATGTATCAATATTAAGATAAGAAATGAGTTTTTACCAAGTAGTATAACATTATGCTTGTCGTAACGTGCAGTTTTTGGACGCAGTAAAAATGGTTTATGATACGTGTGTAGATAAAATATTTATTTTACCCACTTACGTGTACGAGTATTACGTTAACGTGCAATCATCAAATCATCATCTTATCTTCGTAACATGCTCTACTGGTCATTACTAGATGATGATAACCTAGATTCTAGGTCAAGGACGGTGTTCCCTGTGCTTTCGTGACCTTGACACGCGTCACGATTAGCACCCAGCACGACTTGTGCCCTGTGCCGCGTCATTTCATATTAACAATGTTATCAACTAGATGTGATGATTGCTATTATGCTTCACAATAATACCAATGAACCAGAAAGAGGCAAATAGTCCCATGGTTTGAGGTAGTTATTAGGTACCTATCGAATTCGGAACGTCTTACAACAGCAAACAAATCGAGAAGCAATAAATGAAGGTACTTAGACTTTTACTAACTATAGGTACCTATATGAGCAGTTGAATGTATGTTATAAATGTTATAATACTCTATCTTTTTTATAGCTACACGTCGACATTTCCAATTCTAGGAAAGATACATAACTACCCTCATCAATATCGAATTTCCGATATGCACAAAATATTTCATTAAAATGAAATCCTTCAATCAAATATTCTCTGAGCCCGCTTCTCATAATTTTATTAAACAGAAGCTGCAATTCAACTTTAATTAAACAGTTTCATTGACTTCCAATTAGCATAGTTTAGCGTTGCTTACAATTGGATGAATTAATGCATTGAGGAGTAACCTTATCGTTATTGACTTAGGTGATGCCCTATAAGGGTGTCACGTACTCACCATTTGTAACATTAAAATAGTCTCCGACTTAAAAATAACATTGATTTAAACCCTCTTTCTCCTAATATTTCAAAGACCGAAGTATGCGTACAATATATCTTGTTTGTGCCCTTTCAATAGCGTCATAAGTACTTTAACAACACATCACATGTGTGGCTTAGTTAGATAACCAATTTAGAAAGTGCATTCTATACGTCTTAAGCTCCCTATCAACTTTCTAAATTTTGGTGCAGGGACTTCTTCTATGATGGCTATGTAAACTACAAATTCACACACAAAGCGAGAGTTATCTCACAGTAAAATCAACGCAGTTTGTGTCAAATTTAATTGTAGTATTTGGGAAACATGTCACTCCGCACACAATACCAATACCACAATCTTCGGATGATTTATGAAAGTGAATAAGGCAGGGAAAGTCAATGACAATAAGAGCGGCTCATTTTCTAAAATGAGCCGACACCTGTCGATACCAGAAGCCAGGACTGCCGGCAGATAAGAATGCGAGAACCGATATGATGTCACAGACAACAATATTGACATATCCGAGGTTATTGCATCGAGGCCTTCACCCACTGGTTGTGTGAAAAAAACACGTTACATTAACATGACATGTCATCTCTCACGTGATCTACAACCTACAACCTACATCCGCAACTACTACTGTATATTTACTGACTTCGGTATACTTAACAAATAATGTCATGCAGCCTAAAGTGCTGATGTGTCACCTTGCAGAATATTTGGTGGCAAGGTTAAGAAGAAAAGGGTCAAAAGTTTTAAGAACCAGAAAGTATCTTTCCTTGTTAGATAGGTATGTGTGTGATGTGATACAGCGAATAAACGACTATTCTATGCTATTGTAATTCTCGCAAAGGTGACACTCTAGGACAGCTGCATGATATTATTTTTTCGAGGTATAAGTGTAATGTGTATACGAGAATCTGCGTAAGTTTCAATGTGCACCGCTAACTTTAGAAAAAAGAACATTAAGGAATAATTTTTGTCATTTAAAGAAGTTTTGGGTCAGCAAGACGCCTGTACTTCGAAAATTTGAAGACTGTAGCTTGAACCGTTTGGCTGTAAAACTTGTGTGATAGACGAGAGACAGACGGATGGCAATAGGGCTCTGTTTGGACCCTTTGGGTACGGAGCCCTAGTGACTAATATAAAAAGATATCTGAAGCCCATGATAAAGCGCCTCATCTGTCAAGACAATAATACTAGTTGGTTGAAATAAAGTAAGTAGCGACTATCGCGTGTTTCTTATTGTGCGTCCTTTAATTAAGATTCATTGTGCGAAGAAACCAACTGTCAAGGACCAGACGACATTAATTGAGGATCGAGTTATGGCATCAAATCTTAACATAAAATACTTTGAATTAATACTGTGAAGGAAAGACTTAAAGTAAGATTTAGTATATTGTGACTTTTCGAATTTTTGAACAAATATAATTTAATAGGCATATGGATACAGTAGCTGAAAGTACATGAGTAATTTTTATTATGTACAACACACGTAATAGTCAGTAAATAACTCAACCTACTTATGAAAAGCTAGACAGATCCCTGAGATGGGGCGGCCATGGCTAGAGGTAGCTCACATCAGGGACTCAGAAAGGCGAGTTTTTTGTCTAGCATTGACACACTAAATGTATGTACATAAAAATAAAAAAATCAAAGCTGTTTTTTAGTAAGATGCAAGAACACGTCCTGGCATGCCATGTCAAACAACAACATTAGCGAACAATAAATTCCACACCACACCATTAGCGAACAAGACGCTAGGTTTAAAAACTAAAACACAACTACTAAAACATTGCCCACTAAAGAGTATGAAACCTATAACTAAATGCAAAAAAAGCAGCGAGCAAGAGCTAATAATATATTTGGTTTGGAATGTGCCCCTTTAAATTAATACCCAACGCGCCCTGTTAAAAATCTGCTCTTTCATCCATGAGTTGCGCCATATTTAATTTAGTATGATGTCACATAGCCTATAACCAGCGTACGATCAAGAAGCTTCAATAAATATTTCATTTGTCAAATTTCGATAAGTAGTTTAGATGTTCTGGATATACAAGATGATACACATTATGAGTTCAAAATCATAACCCTCCCTTTGGCTTTGAAGTCTTCGGGTAAACACGCATACAAGTTGGTCGATGCTCCCTATATCTGTACAGAACTCGTATTACCAGACACAGGTAGAAAATACAACTAAAATAAGGTGAAGTTTGGCCATGAACTTTAAGAAGGAGGATAAAGCTAACTGGCCCAGCCCAGCGAAAGGGAGCGAACCGGTTTATGCAATCCGCTGAGGGGAAAACCTTAGGACTTGTAAGCCCGAAAGCTGAGTGGACGGGCAAGGGGAAAACCTAAGGACCAATATGGCCTGTCCGTATGCTTGGATGACCAACGGAAGAAGGGTTCAGTGAACTAACAGATGAGCTAGTATGTGACTAAACGCCCGGATTAAACACAGTATAAAAGTTGGGAAGGTAAACTGCCAAAGGAGTTCGAGTCGTACTATTTCTCTGGACTGAACTTCATTATCATTAGCCTTATTACAAACGCTGTGTATTCTGAGATAACTGAAATTGACTGAAATGCCGCCATTAAGAAAACAATATTTCTTAAAATATGGTTCTTATTCAAAACATATTTTTATGTAGTAAAAGGGGCGGAGAGCACGTACATAAAGTAATCTTTAGGGGGATTCACTAAACCTAAGAACTTGACTTTGCGTAAGCGCGCATATTCCGCGGAAAATTGCCGTAGGGTAAAACAGAACTAAATGTATTATTGCGCAACTGGTAACTGGTTGTCTTCGAAATAAAATCTATTAACTAGACTATTTTGTATCTAATTAAGAATTCGAAGGCCTCACCTAACGACATTACCAACGCATGTAAGTAGGTTGAAAATGTAAAAAATACCGCACTGCCAAGGCCGAAACCTGGAAGTTTGCATTAGAAAAATAATTAATGTCTATGACACTACTAAAATACGACTACATATCTGTCTAATACAGGTATTATAATAAAATCTGGTTTATTTGATGCATATTACCTCGTAGTTATTACAAGGTCGTGTTTACGTTGGCTTTAGCCAATGCATCTTTTTTATTTGAAAACTGAAAGTATTTTACCTTAGGACGGACGGCAAACAATAAAAAATATTTTTTAAATGATAGACGAAAAAGCATGTACTTTTATATGTTTGTATGTAACTGGTTTCATAGTGTAAATAATGTAATCTACCTTATAATTACACTATTATGAGGTTATATCTTATCCAAGAATCCTTCTCGTTTATAGTGTTATGTAATTATAGAGCTTACCATCAGTTGTACATTGTCAGGACCTATTAAATATTAACTTAGCTTTTTTTTTTACATAAAATGTAGAAAAAACTCTAAGTTAATATTTTTACCCTTTACCCTTAATAACATACATAAAATATTTCCCTCTAGTATATATTATTATTGTACCATAACTTTTTGATTCGGTCAGCGTACGATTTACACTCATAACAAGCCACGCTGAGCCTTATAGGCAGCCTTACCCGGAAGTCCCTATTTCAAAACCAAATCGGTATTTTATATTAATGCCAAGATTTTGTAATCATGTTTGCCTTGTAGCCAAAATCTTCATAAATGCGTCATCTATCTATGACGTGCGTCATGCATATCATGACCAAATTGGTTCCAGGGACTTACTTAATCAAAGTTATCGTCCAGCCATCCTTTAGAATTTTACATTGCATTATGTTAGTAATTAGTTCGTAAAACATTGTTTATATATGGCTCGTTCATTTAGGTACTTACTTAACTACACTTGCTTAAAGACACATTATTTTAGTTATTAAAGGTTTGTCAATTTATGAATGAGAGGGTCATTTTATTTTACAGAATGTATTATTATTTTGTAATAAGTATTTCGTACTGAAAAATTGTCCACCAAAATGTAAAATACATCTGTCTTACCTAAGTTAGGTTAAGATTTTTAATGGTGCAAGTAATCTATATTATTTATGGTTGAGCCGAGTACCCACGACATAGGGAGACCTAGTGTGGGACTTGTGCAACTTATGTCTTGTAAAATAGTTGTGTGAAATAAAGATTTTCATTTTCATTTTTAATTTTCATTGTGTAGGTTAATGGATCTAATAGTTAAGATTAGAAAACCCTAAGTTCCAGTAGGTAAACTCAAACTTATTTGATACCGGGTCGGCTCGTAAAATTAAAAACTTACCAAAGATCTGGGGTTTATATTTTTAAAGCTCGATAAGTTCGCCTTTATACATATGTTTTCTGAAAATATTCAGTGCTTATTTATTTATGCAATAAGGTAAAAATGAAATTAAATATAGTATACCTAAGTAAAATCAATATTTAAGCTAAAACATCGATATATTTTTTCAATTTTACCATACAATTTTATTACTTGAGAACTGTGTGATAATATACTTCTTGTTAAACACATATTCCTATTCTATATGATTAATTAAAACCGATTTAAACGCTCAGAACAGTCGTTGTTATACTTTTAAACTAAAAATAATTTCTTAGACAAAGATTCCTTAGAGACCTTAAAGAGACCTTAAATTGTCTGGGCCCCTGTATAATAAAATAACAAATTGTGTGTATAAATATGCACTCTGGTCTAGGTACATTTCATACATTTCCAGAAATTTCCATGGAGATACACCAAGACTTGCCGGTACATCTCCTCAACTTTGTTGTTACAGATTTTTGGAGTGGTAGCGACGGATTATAAGCATCCTAGGTATAATAATTTTGCTGTATTACACAACATTTCAGTTGCGTAATATTACCGACTGTTTTACAATAATTGATTAATAATTTATTATTAATTGATTTTTCTTTAGACAGCATAATCGATTAGCAAAATAATTGAATCGGCTCTAAAAACATTAACAAATATTATAAATAAAATAACTCTTGACTATTGACGTGAGACAATTGTGCCAATGCCACCCCGTATGGGAAACGACGTGACGCTATAATAAAGACTTTTATTCCAGAAACAGCAAATGAGTACACGTATTATTTCCATATTTAGGTTATTAAAACTAGGCATATGTTTTTAAATAGAAAAATCATATATCCAACAATTTTTGGAATGTTATGTTTGTTTTAGTTTGTTTTGACTATTTATGGTGATTTTTAATTCCAACTTGAGCCTTTACGGGGTTGTTTTTGTATAGCTATATACAATACAAGTGCCCATGTCATACTTGTAGGTACCTATACGAAGACTCACAGTTATTGATTGATGCAAAAGGATTAATATACAATCTATTTTTATCCAAACCATCTGGGTATTAAAACATCTCTATTTCTTTAAAATCCATGGACCTAGATACAATTGCAGTATCACTATGTGACTACGCCCTCAACGTTGCAAAGATTATAATTATTTAATATCTTGTACGATTTATTAGCTGCTGGTCCAATAGCAGTTCTTCCAAATGATATTTAAATAATTATGACAAGTATTTAACTCTGATTTTTTGACTGATGAGAAGTTTATCTCTATAGTATACGCAATCTTCTTACTTATCAATATGTACACAGTTCAACGAATAATAATATTTTATCCTTCCCGCTCGCGTTAGCACTCCCTCCATACGAACCACGACAGATGAACCTCCGATTTCTGAATTGAGAGTTTCACTAATCAAATACTTTAGTATTATTCTGTCTCTGCAGATGTCACATAAAAGAACGGGTCATAACGATACTTAAGTATTAGCCACTGACTCGCACAAGCACACCTCCGGTACGACCGCTCTTGCCAGTACAATGGATTTTCATAGGGTTGCACACTAAGTGGCATGAGGTTGAAATTCGCGGTGCGCATTTGCTTCTTCGCCGCCGACAGCTCGGCTTTTATCGCTATATCGATTGGGCTCTGTACTGGATGATATACGACCGGTATAGCCTAGCGGTTAGTGACCCTGCCTACGAAGCTGATGGTCCTGTGTTCGAATCCCGGCAAGGGCAAATATTTGTGTGATGAGCACGAATATTTGTTTCTTAGTCTTGGATGATTTCTATGTATCTACATAAGTATTTATCTCGATTAAATATACCGTAGTCTAGTACCCATAACACAAGCCTTATTGAGCTTACTATAGGCCTAGTTTGATTTGAGCAAGATTGTCCCCTAACATTACTTATTTATTTATTTATATACTCAAATAGCTGTAAAAGGATGCAGCGAATCGAAATTAGCAATTATTTACCGATTATCGTCTTTTTATCTGACTACGGCGAACACAAAAGTAGGGTTATGGTCTTGGCCGGTAAGTATGTACCTTTATTTACTGGAAAATAAAAGAATAAAGGTAGATAAGTAGTATTGACGTATCTATCCATAATGGTTCTGGGTCAAACACACAGCCTATTAATAGGTATTTGGGTCATGTTCGCATGAAACCTATCTAACCTACTTACTTAGCAAGTAGGTAAAATGAATTGTATTGAACAAGGTGCCATCCCATCACATCCCTTGACTGATTTACCTTGAAATGTCAAAGGCACCAAAGTTTTCATTAGGCAATGTCAACTTTAGTTCATAGACCAAAGGAAATGTAAAGCTTATCTATCCTGCCTGCCTACCTCGTACTAAAATTGTTGTGAATATGATCCCAATGATGAAGATCCCAAAACTTTTTGGCAGAGATGTTTGTAACAAAATTTGTTTCATTCATCTGAATTGTTACTAAACATAGTCAATATCAACAAAGAGTTTGATTCATGCGAGGTTCTATGTACCTATATCTGGATATTGACAATTATTAATTTCTCTGAACAACGAAACTCTTTGCATAAATTTTCTTTTCTTAATTTTATTCTGTGATTCATTTGTAGGTGAGCTCAGATGATCGAAACTCTTTGCTCTACAAACTTTTAGTTCCCTCTACTTGAAACTAATTTGATAATATGCTTCCCCGTTAGGACTTGGATTGCTTCGGACGAGGATTCTTATAGGGAAGAAAGTCACAGAACACTTTAATGCTCTGTCTGTATTAAAGAAGATCTTACCTTTTCAAGAAAACACCAAAAAAGTCACACGCTACCTCTTTTCAGTAGCGAAAAGAGGAAAATTTCAAACACAACTAATTCTATCCAACAAACATTCGCTTGCGAAAACTTATTTAATTTAAAAAATATTATTATTTAATTTTTCTTTGTGGCCAATGTATTTTTTTTATTTACGTGTTCTGTACAACCATTAACACTAACACGTAACGCGCGTGCGCCGTTGATCACAGCGCTTTAGCGACTATGGCACACACCACACAACAACCTCTCCTAAAAGAATGCTAAAAGCACCGGGCATGCCTTCTGTTGACCTTGGTGAACCTTTTTCCTGACCGCAGCGAAGCGGAAAAAAGGAGGGTTAGGTGTGTGTTTGACCGGTATGTATGTATGTATGTCTGTTCCTGTTGTGGCCCATTCAACGGTCCACACCGTTTTCGATAAATGAAACTTCATTAGATTGGGTGGCGCGAGTGTCACTGGGTATATAACATTAAAAAAAGTGCGGGCTAAAAACTATGTTTTTCAAGACCCTCGGGTGGGGCGAATTGGAAATATTTACTACTAATCTTGCACAAGCTTTGAATAAAAGTTGAGTTTTATAGTTTGTGTACTAAAACTGACACTGAAAGTCTTCTGTCAATCATCTCCTGATGATCTCCCCCTGTCCTTCCACACACACACCCACACACCCTCACCCACACCCACACACCCACATACCTACTCACACACACACACACACACATAAACACACACACACACACACACACACACACACACACACACACACACACACACACACACACACACACACACACACACACACACACACACACACACTCACACACACACACACACCCACCCCACTCACTTACACTCACTTCCAATCACTGACACTCCACACCATTACACTCTCTTACCTCTCTGATAATTAAATTGCACCTACCTTGGGTACCTTGATTACTCCGGTTCAGCGTCGGGAGAGGCTGGTAATCTGTCAAACAGGACCTCCTAGTACGGATACCAGTCTCTCACATAGATAAGGCAAAACGCATAGCACCTAAGTTAAACTATGTTACACCATATAAAACTGTGTGAGAGAACAAAATAAACTTTTTTGTATTTTTTGTATTTGTATTATGCACGACAGGAGACTAGCCCACCGCCGGAATGGAAAAAACTTCGTGAGGAACTTTTCCATGGATATATATGAAAATTACCTCATGATGAATTCCAGTATTTAAAAATAAATTCCTGCTATTAACAGAGAAAATGACGATCAGTCGTAGGTAAAAAAATAACATCGCTGTTAAATACCTAGTCTGTAATAAATAAAATAAGTTCTGTCACAAATATTTTGCCGCATAGTAAATAATACCAAGTTTTATGTTATTTAATACTATATATGGTTTGATAGCTCATTAAATACTGATAAATTAGAACGATTATTGGATTTAAATGCTTAAATCCATATTACACAAATGCTAGTTTCTTCAGAGATTTTGCACTTTTTTACCCAATCAAAAATACGGACGTGATTCACTTTATCTTTTTTACATGACTCTTAAAACCTTTCAAACTTATGTGAGATTTTAGTCAGAACCCTCCCAGAACCCGTTACCTTCATTTTGAAGCATAAGATAACTAATTCTGGGTAAAACTAATTTTCATATTCACATTTTACGTAGTGTAGTGTACCCACAAGATCATTTTTATACGTTTTTCTGAAAACGTAAAAAGTACGTAAAGTTCTCTTTGGGAGCAGTTGGAACTGAAAGCTAACAGAAAAGCAAATGCTAGTTGTTAAGCATGGTCTAAAATCGAGGTTTCAGAATAAATAAAAAAAACCTTGTTGGTTATCTGGAACACTGTTTTTTTATAAAATTTGTGGTAAGTGGTATTTTTGTCAGTTGCGGCGTGTTTTGGGTTCGCGATTGTCTCAAGTTATAAGGTTTTTTGTTATATTGCGATAATCGTGTACAAAATGTATTGTATTGCAATTTGATTCGTATAAAATAAGCTTTTTAATCATGTATAATACGAATAAGAAAAAGTTTATTGCTGAGTTTTATCTATCAAAAACCTTGTGACAGAACTTAAGGACCGACTATGGATAAATATAATCATTATAAGACTAATTAACTAACTACTTACCTACTCTAGCTCCTACTCAAGCTTTAACTAACTTAAACATACTTATATTGCAATCGTTAACTTACAATTTCTGTAAAATTTATAAGACTACTTACGATAATATACAGGATGTAACATAAAGGTGTAGTCATATTTTAGGGGGCTGTTAGGGATATTATTCTGAGTAACCTTCACTATCAAACCGATTTGATCTGAACAACTTTAATTTTCAGTTCTCCATACAGTTTGGGCCGTGTGATCAGCTGTTTCGTTTGAAGAAATGAAAAATAAGGTTGCTCTGATCAAATCGGTTTCATAGTGAAAGTTATTCAGAATGTACTACATAAAAGCCTACCAATGCAATCAATGCAAAATTTTTAATCTAAACTCCGTTGGTATGTTTTGTTTTCTGTTCAACGTGATAAATGCAGTTATTTAAATTTTCATAACTGCATTGTCAGTTGATAACGATTGAGGAAAAAAACTACCCAGGTAGTAGATCAATTTCTAGACGAAAAAATGTAATATCTAAAACCTATGCGGAAGTTGAATGCTGTAAACTGGAATGCCTAGAAAAAGAGATTGGAACCACAGTTTAATTATGAAGTATAGGTAACTAATATGTAGTACTTACGTATTTTATACTTTATGGAGGTAGGTATAACTCAACTAGTATGAAAAATTAAGTGTATTGTTACAATTTATACATGGTGTCTCATAGCTCAACATCAAGCGAGAGCTAAGACATGAGTATGCGTACGCGCCACAGGATTTGGCAGAATGTGTTGATAGATGATGAGGGAAACAAGTAATCTTACACACACACACACACACGCAAATTCACGTCTTCACAACACAGTTATACTCCTCACATTGCACTTTATCATGTATATATTTACATTACATACTTTCATTCATTAACGTACTTATTATTCTCATTTTTTACTGACTTTTGATTCTATAAGGAGGTCACTTTTCTTTCTTGGGTTAGTTTCTTTATTCTTATTGGTAAGTTTTTCTTCTACTTTTTTCTATATCTTCTGTGGATATCTGTAACTGGCTTTATTCTTGTATTGTTTAATATTGTAACGTATATTATTTGCTGTTGATGTCCCAAATACAATCAAATAAAATATTTTTTTAAAATATTTTAAAAATCTATGTCACTTGAAGCGTCAATGGCTTAGCGGTATTCACATTCGGAGACGATCGTGGGGGTAGCAACATCTGGCCGAGACGGGTACTGGATGGGTGTCCGTTTCTATGTGGTATTTGTTACGTTAAGCTGCAGGTCCCGGCTACTATCGCTACTCGGCGGTAGTAGTCGTAAAGCTGTTCGGAGGCCCTCATGGGGCAGATTGTAAACATCTGATAGTCCAGTTGGCCGCTAGCCCGACACCCGCACTGAGCCAGCGTGGTGTAGTATGGTGCAATCTTACTCGTGTCTGGGTAAAGGCCCGTGCCCCTCGTTGGGTACGGGGCTATATTATATCATTATTTTATATCACTTGTTTCAACGATAATTTCTTATCAATGTTACTAGAAATGTATGATAGAATGAAGTTTTTTATTACATAACAAAACATAGTGTCACCCCTTTTCCCATACGGGGTGGCGGAGGCACAATTGTGTCCACTTTTAGCCAGTTATTCGATTCTCCATTTTGCGTAGCCCATCGCCGCGGCTATGGAGTACTGAAAGTTTCCTCACGATGTTTTCCATCACCGTCAGAACGTCTGCATAATGTACTTAAGATAAATTACTTATCTCATTGATACATGGTCAGCACCGGGAATCGAACCTGCACCTCCTAGACCCACAAAACGGAGCTCTTTTTAAATTTTGAACATAAAATCCTACCATTAATGTTTTTTCTATTTTTTTTTCAGAACCTGTGTGAGCAGGCCTCTCCCCTGGTACAACTCGTTTGACGTTGAGTTGCGGAACTCCCTTTCTCTCTTATATATCGCGTAGCTCTGTCCATCACTTTCCTACGACACACACAATACAACATCGGTAGCCATGTTATTACTTTAGTTTTCACCTGTCCCGGGCTCTGTCCGTCCGTCTGTCTGTAATCAAATCTTGCAAGTTAAATTTGATCCACTTCCTGGATTCCAATTGAGCGGAAATTTTGCAAGCAAAGGTAAATCCTACGACATCAACGATCATTCGATGCAAAACCATCAAGTTTAGCCTCTTTTGATCCGTCTTCTTGAGAAGTTTTTTGGTTCTGGGTGATATCCCGAGTCTGATGATGGAGCCGGAAAGTGGCTATGGGAACTCTGTAATGATTAGCCATGTTATTACTTTAGTTTTCACCTGTCCCGGGCTCTGTCCGTCCGTCTGTCTGTAATCAAATCTTGCAAGTTAAATTTATTCCACTTCCTGAATTCCAATTGATCTGAAATTTTGCAAGCAAATGTAAATCCTACGACATCAACGATCATTCGACGCAAAACCATCAAGTTTGGCCTCTTTTGATCCGTCCTGAGAATTTTTTTGGTTCTGAAGTATATTCAGGGTCTGATGATGGAGCCGAAAGGTGTCCATGGAAACACTGTAAAGATTCGACGCAACACCATCAAGTTTGGGCTAGTTTGATTCGTTTCGATAAGTACTTTGATCCTGGGTGATATCCCGAGTCTGATGATGGAGCCGGAAAGTGGCTATGGGAACTCTGTAATGATTCGGCGCAACCCCATCGAGTTTCAGCTCGCTTGATTCGTCTTGGCAAGTAATTTGGTTCTAAATGATATTCAGGGTCTGATGATGGAGCCGGAAGGTGAATTGCTTTTTAATCAAATCGCACATAACATCAAGCATCTTGATGTTAGGTGCGACTTGATTGACAAGCAATCACTTCGAATACTAGGGACCCCAGTTTTAGAGGACGGGATCCCCAGCTACGTGGATGAATTTCTAAATTCAACCAAACCTCAGAAAGACTCACCGATCTCAATCCCCACATGGCCATCTGCATTATCCTTCTGCATTTTCGTACCCAAATATTTCTTCGCTAAATATAACTTTCTTCGCTGTTCTCCTCTTTGGAAATACCCTATTCTATTCAACCTTTTAAAGGATTTAACCAAAATTCTTAATTGCCATTTCGACAACCTACGCTGGAACCAAGCCGCCCTTCCAGACATAGTGTTCAGGGATCCGGAAAATTTCCGATGTGGCGCTCCCGGTTAACTTGGCCTCGGCTCACAGCACACGTGAGTTCTATGGTAATATCCTAAACCCATCACTCGGTGATGTAGAGGTCACGTGTCTGGCTGAGGTTAGGAATGCCTAGTCGCAACCATGTCCAAGGCAAAATTGTTCGTAAAACAGTAACTCACAAAGATTGTGGGACGAGCCACCCTGCATCAAAACGCGGGACGAACAGTAGAGCACGCTCGCTTCCTCGCAACCAGGGAGAAAGAATCAGGGCACACTGGCTGCACGCGCTCCCGTCGAGACACATCGGCACCATACTCGATTGAACAACGCTGACTCTCGTCGTCTGCCTGTAACTCACTTTCCTCAATCAAAGCCTATGAAGTTTATAGCTCTAGGTCACACTCATTATGTTGTGGTAATAGTACTATGACTAAGTCCACTAAGTCATTCCTCAACTAAGATCACAATTAATTTACTTTAAATCAAGTTAAACAAGTATCCAATTTATTTAAAGGACTAATTATAAATAATCTGTTCATTCAATGCTTATGGACTGTTTCACAAGGGTATGTTATGGATAACGCCTTTCTCATCAGATTAATACAATACAATATCTACCTACAGTATATACGATTAAGCTAGAAAATAGGGTTTATCCATAAAATACCACAACTTGTGAAACAGGCACTTGGTTTCACAAGCTAAGCATAAACTCAAGTAAATTTTGACAACTTCATATAATTTCATTGTGGACCTTAGTAAAGAATAAAAATAGAAAAATATTTTCTGTTGGACAAGTCAGGCTCGACATCTGACTTCAGGCGATACCTCGTCCGTGCAAAGGTCCCCGTTACTCCAGGCGGAAAGAGCCGCAGTGTGAGAGGGACGGAATCGGGAAAAAATGTCATAACGTAGCGCTAAACCAGTTTTTTTAAAAATAATCTACGCTATTTTGTTAAAAAGTTTTTTTAAGAGATTTTACGAATACCTAATATCTACATTTTGAAAGCAGTTCGTAATTAACTTCTATCGAAAAAAAATCAACCAATCGCGTTTTCCTTTAGTGAGAATCTTAATTATATACTCAATAAACGTTAACCCAAAAATCAAATCTGTAGATGACTTCACGTTGGAGTAAATGGCATCTAAAAAAACCGCATTTTTTATTATTATTACAAGCTTTTATTTAGTTTCACCTGTCCCGTTGTCTGTCTGACTGTCTGTAATCAAATCTTGCAAGTTAAATTTGATCCACTTCCCGGTTTCCGATTGAGCTGAAATTTTGTCTGCATGTATAGATCGGATGACAATGCAATATTATTATGACATAGAGCTGATCTGATGATGGAACTGGAAGATGGCCATAGGAACTCCGTCACAAAATGACGCAACCTCATCGAGTTTGGGCTCGTTTAATTTGTCTTGACGAGTACTTTGACACTAGATGGTAACCAGGGTCTGATGATGGAGCTGGAAGGTGGCCATAGGAACTCCATAATTAAACGACGCAACCTTGAAGCAACCCCATCGAGTTTGGGCTAGTTTGATTCGTCTTGATGAGTACTTTGATACTAGATGGTAATCAGGGTCTGATGATGGAGCTGGCTGGAAGGTGGATGGATGGCAGGAATTTGTATCGTTGTCTAATACCCAAGATACAGGGAATCCTAGTTTGGGGCTAGATCGATGTGTGTAAATAGTGTCCAAGGTATTATTATATATTATTATTACAGGAACATAGGAACGGAAACACGCTACTACGCGCTACGAACTACGTCGTAGTAAATCTCGATTTTAAAATACTAAAAAGTTAAAAATAAAAATAAAGTATTTTTTTTTTAAAACAAGCTTTTATTAAAAATTAACTAAAAAGTTTAAAATAAATTAACTCCACTAACAAATATATCACTTTATAAGTTCATTGTAACCTTTAACGATAATTAAGATTCTTCGTATACGATAAAATAATTACATACCGTCCATAATTATATATTTTTAACATTAACACCTTTACATCTTAATTGTTAAATCTTGCCGTTTTTATCACAGTCCCAATTTTATAAATAAAAGCGTGTTACATTTTGATAGCGAGAGGAAAAGAAGGTGCTAAATGTTCTGAATCATACCACAAAATTTAATTCGCTTTTTATTTATAAAATTGGAACTGTGATAAAAACGGGAAGATTTAACAATTAAAGTGTAAGGGTTTTAATGTTAAAAATATATAATTATGTACGGTATGTAATTATTTTGTCGCGTCTCAACGCGTCTTAACCTAAGCCGTCTACAACTTTGATAAGAAAGATCTCTTATTAGAGATAAGCTCGCTTTGTACACTATTTTCATGTTACTCTTATATTTTTCTTTGATTTGAACAAATTATGAATTATGTTATTTAGACGCGGCGCGACCCGCAGCTCAAGGGCGTACCCAGGATTTCAGCTAGGGGGGGGCAGCTCATACCTGTTTCGAGAACATACACGTTTTTAATTCCCACTTGCCAGGAAAATTGACGTTTATTTTATCTTCTAGGGGCGGGGGGAACAGCAGCCCCCCCCCTGCCTCTACCTGGGTACGCAGATGCCGCGGCTTACGACTTCCCTGAGAGACCATAGCCTACACACGTAATCAAAACAGGTACAGTTTTAAGCAGGTTTCAATTGCTATACACCACGCTGTACTTTCATCTAAATATTTAAAACAGCCCCAACACAATTAATGAAACGAAAGTAAAAAAAAAAACAACAAATATTATGATTACCAAAATGGATAAATGAACAGCAAAAGTTGCAAAAAATATCAGGGCAAAATACTGCGGTAGCTTAGGTGAAGGGTAAAGGTAAAGCCTTTTATCCCTCGTGTTAGGTTGAACATGTAAGAACAACAAAAAATACTTAAAACATAAACTTAAGTACACAAAACATAAAAAGAAGTTTGGTGATCATTTATCCAAACTCAATTTGGTGGACATTTATCCATTCTGGCAGTCATTTCGAATTATTGGTAGTAAAATAGGTGCGTTTTTGGTAATCGTTTAAACACAAGCCGATACAAAATATTCAATTGTTTCCATAAGTTTTTAACCACTGAACCGATATCGTTGAAATATGACTAAGAGCCATGTCAGTGAAGTCTACTACGAATTGACTCCAAATCAAAATCCTCTACCCGTTTGAGCGCTAGAGTGCCACAGACAGACACATACTCACACAGATAGACAGGCGCTTCAAACAAGATAGAAAAGGCAACAAACACAAAACATAAAAAGAAGTTTGGTGATCATTTATCCCAACACAATTTGGTGGACATTTATCCATTCTGGCAGTCATTTCGAATTTATTGGTAGTAAAATAGGTGCTATTTTGGTAATCGTTTAAACACAAGCCGATACAAAATACAAAATGATTCATTCAACATTTAAATTCCTTACCTACTTTACAATAAGGCCCTGTGCTAGGATCATCAGACCCTGTGTTACAGGAACCCCGCTGTTCCCATTTTAGTTCAAATTTCGAATGATGATAATTAATTTAAGAGAATAAATTAGCTAAAATAAAATAAAATGTAATAATTAAATTAAATATCTAATGAAGTCGGAAATAAATATGATCATTGTTTTTTGTTATGATTTTTATTTTGTAACTTTGAGAACGAATTCTGTTGCTGACCAGGGTTTTGAGCCATTTTGTGACACTGGTGTTGTACTCGAATGATAGCTCTAGATGAACATTTAAAAGTTCGTTAACTTTATTGTTAATTATTCTGGACTGTATGTTGTACTGTTTACGAGCGAATACTGTTTTGTGTGCCGGAGTCGTGCAAACTATGTTATGTCTTTTATTTGTCATACTCATGTAGTTGGGATCCTGTAGATGTCTCCTGAGTATCAGCTGGAGTATGTAAATTTGTCTTACACTCAATAGATTCAGACAAAGAGTAAAGTTCGGAAGTCGGAAACCGGTATGGCTTCAGGAACATCACCTTCAGGAGAGACCTCTGTGCCCTCTCAAGACATTTTGGATTTTCCTGCTCCACCCCAGACAGGACTGCAGTAGGATTTTACAGACTGTACCAAGGCGACGTATGTTGATCTTAGGAGATCAGGTGGTGAAGCATGTCTCAGGTTTTTAAAGATCCAGATCAGCTTCCTTACACGTGAGATGATTGAGTCTATCTGGGGAAACCAGTTAAGATGATGGTCTATTATTAGGCCCAAATATTTGACTTTATTTACTATCTTAATGTCCTCACGTGGTGCATGCAGCACCAGTACGGGCGAAACAGGAGTGAACTCTAATTTGAATTCAAGAGGAGGGATATTTGTTTGTAGGATTGAAAAGGCTTAGTTTGATTAACATTGAGTGTGAGTAGATTATTTCTTAGCCATTGTGACATAATATATTAAAAAATAGTGTCAGACAGAGAACACTACCCTGTCGAACCACATAAATGATAAAGGTATCCGTGCTGTAATGGGAGCATATTTTCACTCGCTGCTGTCTATCCCGTCGGTAATCGCTGAAAAGGTTGTGTGCAATGCCTCTAACCCGAATTTTTCAAGCTTTTCCAGAAGGATTGGAACGGAGACGGTGTCAAATGGTTTTGCCAGGTCTAAGAAAATCCCAAGACATTTCTCTCGTTTGTCAAGACTGCTAATCACCTTATCAGTTAGTTTAGTAACAGCGCCTTCTCTCTGCGCCATCTCCCATTTCTGAAACAGATACTGTCCATCAGAAAGCAAATGTTTATCAACCCGGTATCATCAGTTATTGTTTATTAGTTTTCCTAGGAACTTAGGGAACTGTTAGAACTGAAATCGGTTATAGTTATTTAATTCTGCTAACCACCTGATCAGTTAGTTCAGTAACTGCGCCTTCTGTCGATCTCACATTTCTGAAATAGATACTGTCGATCAGAAAACAAATGTTTATCATCCCGGTATCATCAGTTATTGTTTATTAGTTTTTCTAGGAACTTAGGGAACTGTTGGAACTGAAATCGGTCTATAGTTATTTAATTCTTCTTTGTCTCCACCCTTGTGAATCGGATATATGATAGTTCATTTAAGAACCCGGAGAAAGACTCCCTGAGCAAAACAGAGATTGCACAACCGACTGAAGATTGGAACTAGAATATGGCGTGAAAATTTTATAAACTTCGTTGATATCCCGTCCCAGCCCACTGCACTATCGTCCTTAAAGTTTATTATCATTGCAAGGACATCAGCCGGATCCGTGTCAACAAGACCAAAAGAATCGACCGTTATTGGTATATTTATGGTAGGGTGTTGGCGCGACTGAGAGGAATTGAGAAGCCTTTCAGCAAGACTCCTGCCAATATTCGCGAATTGCTCGTTGACAACACGTACCGAATCTGAAGAGGAGGATTCTATATAATGGAGATCTGTACTGTTAGTTTTGTTATTAGAGATTCAAGCAATCCTTCTTAGATCCCCAAAGTGCCTTTGAATGCTTACGTGATATTTCAAGTTCCAAGCGGTCATACTTGCACTTCATATTATCATTTTATGTAGTTATGTTATCTGGATTTTCTTTAAAGCTTTATTCATACCATCTCTATTTCTTATACACCGAAGCAATCCCGGGGTGATCCACGGTTGTATAGGTCTTTTTCTATTTGCAATATTAACTATTTTAGAGTTAACACTAATTGTTTTGGAGATTATATTAACTAGCCATTCCGCGGCCACGTTCGGATCAGATCATTCCCAAATCTCGGTTGAATTAGCGTTGGAAAAGTCAGCTACAGCGTTTTTGGACTCATTCACGGGCTTTGTTCTAATTGAATTTCTGAAACCGGTCGATTTTGTAGATTAAACATGACGGTCAGATGTTCAATTATGGTATGGATGTCTCTAAAATGGCTACTGATGCTGGTAGCAATGATTGGAGGACATATCGAGACAGTTTGTCGTGTGTTGGTAGGGTGTGCGCAGGAGGTTCAACAAGCATGTTAAAAGGTTTGACTGAGTTTATTTAAACATGTTTTACAATGCGAAGCTAACAACTTTGTTTCTGTCATTCCACACGAAAAAACACATGACGTTAGGGGTTACTGGGGCAAATTAGTAGATTGTTACAAAAGCGAGGAAAGTGATCGAATTACAAAATCGACACTTTTTGAAGTTTTCTCTGCTGTTCAAAAGGGGCTACTTTTGATTATTATTTTTTTATCATTTTTGGGACCTTTTTCTAGATTTTGTGTATTCAAAAACGAATGTGGAGGAATTTCGCACGATTGAAATAATTATTGAAATGAGGTCTAAATTTACACTTTTTTGATTTTCTGACAAATAGCAAACATATTTTAAAAATATGTATTTAGGTGGGTTTTGACAAAACCTAAATAACTGGGGCAAATTAGTAGATTGTTACAAAAGTGAGGAAAGTGATCGAATTACAAAATCGACACTTTTTGAAGTTTTCTCTGCTGTTCAAAAGGGGCTACTTGTGATTATTATTTTTTTATCATTTTTGGGACCTTTTTCTAGATTTTGTGTATTCAAAACCGAATGTGGAGGAATTTCGCACGATTGAAATCATTATTGAAATGAGGTCTAAATTTACACTTTTTTGATTTTCTGACAAATAGCAAACATATATTAAAAATATATATTTAGGTCGGTTTTGACAAAACCTAAATAACCAGTTATGGAACTTTTCATAGCTATTTCAGTTAATTTTGTATTAATTTAAAACCGTCTTTTGTAATTTTTCTCCGATTCCGTCCCTCTCACACTGCGGGTCTTTCTGCTTGGAGTAACGGGGACCTTTGCTCTATGGTTCGAGGACGTTTTACGTGGCTATGGGAACTCTGTAATGATTAGCCATGTTATTACTTTAGTTTTCACCTGTCCCGGGCTCTGTCCGTCCGTCTGTCTGTAATCAAATCTTGCAAGTTAAATTTAATCCACTTCGTGAATTCCAATTGATCTGAAATTTTGCAAGCAAATGTAAATCCTACGACATCAACGATCATTCGACGCAAAACCATCTAGTTTGGCCTCTTTTGATCCGTCTTGAGAATTTTTTTGGTTCTGAAGTATATTCAGGGTCTGATGATGGAGCCGAAAGGTGTCCATGGAAACACTGTAAAGATTCGACGCAACACCATCAAGTTTGGGCTAGTTTGATTCGTTTCGATAAGTACTTTGATCCTGGGTGATATCCCGAGTCTGATGATGGAGCCGGAAAGTGGCTATGGGAACTCTGTAATGATTCGGCGCAACCCCATCGAGTTTCAGCCCACTTGATTCGTCTTGGCAAGTAATTTGGTTCTAAATGATATTCAGGGTCTGATGATGGAGCCGGAAGGTGAATTGCTTTTTAATCAAATCGCACATAACATCAAGCATCTTGATGTTAGGTGCGACTTGATTGACAAGCAATCACTTCGAATACTAGGGACCCCAGTTTTAGAGGACGGGATCCCCAGCTACGTGGATGAATTTCTAAATTCAACCAAACCTCAGAAAGACTCACCGATCTCAATCCCCACATGGCCATCTGCATTATCCTTCTGCATTTTCGTACCCAAATATTTCTTCGCTAAATATAACTTTCTTCGCTGTTCTCCTCTTTGGAAATACCCTATTCTATTCAACCTTTTAAAGGATTTAACCAAAATTCTTAATTGCCATTTCGACAACCTACGCTGGAACCAAGCCGCCCTTCCAGACATAGTGTTCAGGGATCCGGAAAATTTCCGATGTGGCGCTCCCGGTTAACTTGGCCTCGGCTCACAGCACACGTGAGTTCTATGGTAATATCCTAAACCCATCACTCGGTGATGTAGTGGTCACGTGTCTGGCTGAGGTTAGGAATGCCTAGTCGCAAGCATGTCCAAGGCAAAATTGTTCCTAAAACAGTAACTCCCAAAGATTGTGGGACCACCCTGCATCAAAACGCGGGACGAACAGCAGAGCACGCTCGCTTCCTCGCAACCAGGGAGAAAGAATCAGGGCACACTGGCTGCACGCGCTCCCGTCGAGACACATCGGCACCATACTCGATTGAACAACGCTGACTCTCGTCGTCTGCCTGTAACTCACTTTCCTCAATCAAAGCCTATGAAGTTTATAGCTCTAGGTCACACTCATTATGTTGTGGTAATAAGTACTATGACTAAGTCCACTAAGTCATTCCTCAACTAAGATCACAATTAATTTACTTTAAATCAAGTTAAACAAGTATCCAATTTATTTAAAGGACTAATTATAAATAATCTGTTCATTCAATGCTTATGGACTGTTTCACAAGGGTATGTTATGGATAACGCCTTTCTCATCAGATTAATACAATACAATATCTACCTACAGTATATACGATTAAGCTAGAAAATAGGGTTTATCCATAAAATACCACAACTTGTGAAACAGGCACTTGGTTTCACAAGCTAAGCATAAACTCAAGTAAATTTTGACAACTTCATATAATTTCATTGTGGACCTTAGTAAAGAATAAAAATAGAAAAATATTTTCTGTTGGACAAGTCAGGCTCGACATCTGACTTCAGGCGATACCTCGTCCGTGCAAAGGTCCCCGTTACTCCAGGCGGAAAGAGCCGCAGTGTGAGAGGGACGGAATCGGGAAAAAATGTCATAACGTAGCGCTAAACCAGTTTTTTTTTTAAATAATCTACGCTATTTTGTTAAAAAGTTTTTTTAAGAGATTTTACGAATACCTAATATCTACATTTTGAAAGCAGTTCGTAATTAACTTCTATCGAAAAAAAATCAACCAATCGCGTTTTCCTTTAGTGAGAATCTTAATTATATACTCAATAAACGTTAACCCAAAAATCAAATCTGTAGATGACTTCACGTTGGAGTAAATGGCATCTAAAAAAACCGCATTTTTTATTATTATTACAAGCTTTTATTTAGTTTCACCTGTCCCGTTGTCTGTCTGACTGTCTGTAATCAAATCTTGCAAGTTAAATTTGATCCACTTCCCGGTTTCCGATTGAGCTGAAATTTTGTCTGCATGTATAAATCGGATGACAATGCAATATTATTATGACATAGAGCTGATCTGATGATGGAACTGGAAGATGGCCATAGTAACTCCGTCACAAAATGACGCAACCTCATCGAGTTTGGGCTCGTTTAATTTGTCTTGACGTGTACTTTGACACTAGATGGTAACCAGGGTCTGATGATGGAGCTGGAAGGTGGCCATAGGAACTCCATAATTAAACGACGCAACCTTGAAGCAACCCCATCGAGTTTGGGCTAGTTTGATTCGTCTTGATGAGTACTTTGATACTAGATGGTAATCAGGGTCTGATGATGGAGCTGGCTGGAAGGTGGATGGATGGCAGGAATTTGTATCGTTGTCTAATACCCAAGATACAGGGAATCCTAGTTTGGGGCTAGATCGATGTGTGTAAATAGTGTCCAAGGTATTATTATATAATATTATTATAGGAACATAGGAACGGAAACACGCTACTACGCGCTACGAACTACGTCGTAGTAAATCTCGATTTTAAAATACTAAAAAGTTAAAAATAAAAATAAAGTTTTTTTTTTTAAAACAAGCTTTTATTAAAAATTAACTAAAAAGTTTAAAATAAATCAACTCCACTAACAAATATATCACTTTATAAGTTCATTGTAACCTTTAACGATAATTAAGATTCTTCGTATACGATAAAATAATTACATACCGTCCATAATTATATATTTTAACACCTTTACATCTTAATTGTTAAATCTTGCCGTTTTTATCACAGTCCCAATTTTATAAATAAAAGCGTGTTACATTTTGATAGCGAGAGGAAAAGAAGGTGCTAAATGTTCTGAATCATACCACAAAATTTAATTCGCTTTTTATTTATAAAATTGGAACTGTGATAAAAACGGGAAGATTTAACAATTAAATGTTAAAAATATATAATTATGTACGGTATGTAATTATTTTGTCGCGTCTCAACGCGTCTTAACCTAAGCCGTCTACAACTTTGATAAGAAAGATCTCTTATTAGAGATAAGCTCGCTTTGTACACTATTTTCATGTTACTCTTATATTTTTCTTTGATTTGAACAAATTATGAATTATGTTATTTAGACGCGGCGCGACCCGCAGCTCAAGGGCGTACCCAGGATTTCAGCTAGGGGGGGGCAGCTCATACCTGTTTCGAGAACATACACGTTTTTAATTCCCACTTGCCAGGAAAATTGACGTTTATTTTATCTTCTAGGGGCGGGGGGAACAGCAGCCCCCCCTGCCTCTACCTGGGTACGCAGATGCCGCGGCTTACGACTTCCCTGAGAGACCATAGCCTACACACGTAATCAAAACAGGTACAGTTTTAAGCAGGTTTCAATTGCTATACACCACGCTGTACTTTCATCTAAATATTTAAAACAGCCCCAACACAATTAATGAAACGAAAGTAAAAAAAAAAATCAACAAATATTATGATTACCAAAATATTTTTTTCCTACCCAAAATGGATAAATGAACAGCAAAAGTTGCAAAAAATATCAGGGAAAAATACTGCGGTAGCTTAGGTGAAGGGTAAAGGTAAAGCCTTTTATCCCTCGTGTTAGGTTGAACATGTAAGAACAACAAAAAATACTTAAAACATAAACTTAAGTACACAAAACATAAAAAGAAGTTTGGTGATCATTTATCCAAACTCAATTTGGTGGACATTTATCCATTCTGGCAGTCATTTCGAATTATTGGTAGTAAAATAGGTGCGTTTTTGGTAATCGTTTAAACACAAGCCGATACAAAATATTCAATTGTTTCCATAAGTTTTTAACCACTGAACCGATATCGTTGAAATATGACTAAGAGCCATGTCAGTGAAGTCTACTAAGAATTGACTCCAAATCAAAATCCGTTTGAGCGCTAGAGTGCCACAGACAGACACATACTCACACAGATAGACAGGCGCTTCAAACAAGATAGAAAAGGCAACAAACACAAAACATAAAAAGAAGTTTGGTGATCATTTATTCCACCACAATTTGGTGGACATTTATCCATTCTGGCAGTCATTTCGAATTTATTGGTAGTAAAATAGGTGCTATTTTGGTAATCGTTTAAACACAAGCCGATACAAAATACAAAATGATTCATTCAACATTTAAATTCCTTACCTACTTTACAATAAGGCCCTGTGCTAACATCAGACCCTGTGTTACAGGAACCCCGCTGTTCCCATTTTAGTTCAAATTTCGAATGATGATAATTAATTTAAGATAATAAATTAGCTAAAATAAAATAAAATAATTAAATTAAATATCTAATGAAGTCGGAAATAAATATGATCATTGTTTTTTGTTATGATTTTTATTTTGTAACTTCGAGAACGAATTCTGTTGCTGACCAGGGTTTTGAGCCATTTTGTGACACTGGTGTTGTACTCGAATGATAGCTCTAGATGAACATTTAAAAGTTCGTTAACTTTATTGTTAATTATTCTGGACTGTATGTTGTACTGTTTACGAGCGAATACTGTTGTGTGTGCCGGAGTCGTGCAAACTATGTTATGTCTTTTATTTGTCATACTCATGTAGTTGGGATCCTGTAGATGTCTCCTGAGTATCAGCTGGAGTATGTAAATTTTTCTTACACTCAATAGATTCAGACAAAGAGTAAAGTTCGGAAGTCGGAAACCGGTATGGCTTCAGGAACATCACCTTCAGGAGAGACCTCTGTGCCCTCTCAAGACATTTTGGATTTTCCTGCTCCACCCCAGACAGGACTGCAGTAGGATTTTACAGACTGTACCAAGGCGACGTATGTTGATCTTAGGAGATCAGGTGGTGAAGCATGTCTCAGGTTTTTAAAGATCCAGATCAGCTTCCTTACACGTGAAATGATTGAGTCTATCTGGGGAAACCAGTTAAGATGATGGTCTATTATTAGGCCCAAATATTTGACTTTATTTACTATCTCAATGTCCTCACGTGGTGCATGCAGCACCAGTACGGGCGAAACAGGAGTGAACTCTAATTTGAATTCAAGAGGAGGGATATTTGTTTGTAGGATTGAAAAGGCTTAGTTTGATTAACATTGAGTGTGAGTAGATTATTTCTTAGCCATTGTGACATAATATATTAAAAAATAGTGTCAGACAGAGAACACTACCCTGTCGAACCACATAAATGATAAAGGTATCCGTGCTGTAATGGGAGCATATTTTCACTCGCTGCTGTCTATCCCGTCGGTAATCGCTGAAAAGGTTGTGTGCAATGCCTCTAACCCGAATTTTTCAAGCTTTTCCAGAAGGATTTGAACGGAGACGGTGTCAAATGGTTTTGCCAGGTCTAAGAAAATCCCAAGACATTTCTCTCGTTTGTCAAGACTGCTAATCACCTTATCAGTTAGTTTAGTAACTGCGCCTTCTCTCTGCGCCATCTCCCATTTCTGGAACAGATACTGTCCATCAGAAAGCAAATGTTTAACAACCCGGTATCATCAGTTATTGTTTATTAGTTTTCCTAGGAACTTAGGGAACTGTTAGAACTGAAATCGGTTATAGTTATTTAATTCTGCTAACCACCTGATCAGTTAGTTCAGTAACTGCGCCTTCTGTCGATCTCTTATTTCTGAAATAGATACTGTCGATCAGAAAACAAATGTTTATCATCCCGGTATCATCAGTTATTGTTTATTAGTTTTTCTAGGAACTTAGGGAACTGTTGGAACTGAAATCGGTCTATAGTTATTTAATTCTTCTTTGTCTCCACCCTTGTGAATCGGATATATGATAGTGCATTTAAGAACCCGGAGAAAGACTCCCTGAGCAAAACAGAGATTGCACAACCGACTGAAGATTGGAACTAGAATATGGCGTGAAAATTTTATAAACTTCGTTGATATCCCGTCCCAGCCCACTGCACTATCGTCCTTAAAGTTTATTATCATTGCAAGGACATCAGCCGGATCCGTGTCAACAAGACCAAAAGAATCGACCGTTATTGGTATATTTATGGTAGGGTGTTGGCGCGACTGAGAGGAATTGAGAAGCCTTTCAGCAAGACTCCTGCCAATATTCGCGAATTGCTCGTTGACAACACGTACCGAATCTGAAGAGGAGGATTCTATAGAATGGAGATCTGTACTGTTAGTTTTGTTATTAGAGATTCAAGCAATCCTTCTTAGATCCCCAAAGTGCCTTTGAATGCTTACGTGATATTTCAAGTTCCAAGCGGTCATACTTGCACTTCATATTATCATTTTATGTAGTTATGTTATCTGGATTTTCTTTAAAGCTTTATTCATACCATCTCTATTTCTTATACACCGAAGCAATCCCGGGGTGATCCACGGTTGTATAGGTCTTTTTCTATTTGCAATATTAACTATTTTAGAGTTAACACTAATTGTTTTGGAGATTATATTAACTAGCCATTCCGCGGCCACGTTCGGATCAGATCATTCCCAAATCTCGGTTGAATTAGCGTTGGAAAAGTCAGCTACAGCGTTTTTGGACTCATTCACGGGCTTTGTTCTAATTGACTTTCTGAAACCGGTCAATTTTGTAGATTAAACATGACGGTCAGATGTTCAATTATGGTATGGATGTCTCTAAAATGGCTACTGATGCTGGTAGCAATGATTGGAGGACATATCGAGACAGTTTGTCGTGTGTTGGTAGGGTGTGCGCAGGAGGTTCAACGAGCATGTTAAAAGGTTTGACTGAATTTATTTAAACATGTTTTAAAATGCGAAGCTAACAACTTTGTTTCTGTCATTCCACACGAAAAAACACATGACGTTAGGCGTTACTGGGGCAAATTAGTAGATTGTTACAAAAGTGAGGAAAGTGATCGAATTACAAAATCGACACTTTTTGAAGTTTTCTCTGCTGTTCAAAAGGGGCTACTTTTGATTATTATTTTTTTATCATTTTTGGGACCTTTTTCTAGATTTTGTGTATTCAAAAACGAATGTGGAGGAATTTCGCACGATTGAAATAATTATTGAAATGAGGTCTAAATTTACACTTTTTTGATTTTCTGACAAATAGCAAACATATTTTAAAAATATGTATTTAGGTGGGTTTTGACAAAACCTAAATAACTGGGGCAAATTAGTAGATTGTTACAAAAGTGAGGAAAGTGATCGAATTACAAAATCGACACTTTTTGAAGTTTTCTCTGCTGTTCAAAAGGGGCTACTTTTGATTATTATTTTTTTATCATTTTTGGGACCTTTTTCTAGATTTTGTGTATTCAAAACCGAATGTGGAGGAATTTCGCACGATTGAAATCATTATTGAAATGAGGTCTAAATTTACACTTTTTTGATTTTCTGACAAATAGCAAACATATTTTAAAAATATATATTTAGGTGGGTTTTGACAAAACCTAAATAACCAGTTATGGAACTTTTCATAGCTATTTCAGTTAATTTTGTATTAATTTAAAACCGTCTTTTGTAATTTTTCTCCGATTCCGTCCCTCTCACACTGCGGGTCTTTCTGCTTGGAGTAACGGGGACCTTTGCACTATGGTTCGAGGACGTTTTACACTCGAGTGCAATACTCTACTTTCCATTACTAAGGCGAGGAATTAAGAAACAGCCTACAAAGCAACTTCTTAATAAAAAAAGTATTTTTTAGTTAAAATATTTTTTCACTCCACTGCTCGGAAATGTGGCGATAGATGGTCGTTAATGGGGCCGCACAAAATGAATAGTTAACCAGGGCAATAAATACATTTCTGGCCTGTTTGAACATGCCAGAAAAAACATTGTTGTTGGGTTGTTCGTTGTGGTTCTATCGCGCTATGCATGGGTCGTCTACCCTTGCTCAGAAATCAAACTTTAACATCCTGAATTGGTTTGCTGAAAGAGATATCCTAACAGAAATATCTTCGCCTTTGCACACATTAATATTTATCTTTTTATTTGAATTATAGGTTTTCGTCCTTCCTCGTATTGAGGACTCCGTAGGTACCCGAAGGGTGCAGAAAATAGTTTAAAAAGTTGTGTTCTGTTTGTTTGTTTTGTCAGAATTAAGTTGAATGACGAGAAGTTGTTCAAATCAAGCTCGTTGCATGACATATTTGATAGACATCTAATGTGAGGGAAATCGTACGACAACATCATTTAAAAGGAAACTTATGTCAACTATTCAACAACAGTCGCTAGCTGTCAACAATTATCCAGATATGGTCACAATTAATAAATATACGTCAATCACAAGCAATTTATCTAGTATTTATAGACCACCACGAGTTTCCAGAGGCAGAGTCAAGCAGAAAGACAAATTAAAATGGCGTTTTTAAATTGCTACGAATAAATTCAGTAGGAATCTAGAGTTGACAACTTGTAATCAATTAAAACAAACATTAATTTGATTCAGGAAATGGAGTGTCTTGATTCGAATGATTTATATCCGGCCTGATACCGAATAACTCACTATCCGGTATCAGGCCGGCGCGGGCGGGATAATAAATTAGGCTCGAATGTTATTATTAACAATAAAAAAATACGGAATATCTAAAGTAGGTTATGTATTGTAACGTCAAAATAACAAAATATACTTACCATTTTGTCCTCTACAACAAAAAAATTAGTACCAGCTCGTACTGCATTGGGTCAAATTGTGGTGGATTCTTTCAAACAAATTTCCCTGAAGAAGAAATAAAAGGTTTTGCTTGTCTTCATAGATAAGGCCAGCTGCAGAAAAAAATCGTTAAATCAAGTTAAAATTAAAAATGTATTTATTTTCTGCAAATATTAACATATGTTAAAAAACGACATGTTTTGCATCTTCTCTACATCGGACCACTGTATATGCTGCTCCAGGGTGTTAGAAGATAAATTCTGGCGAACTTTGTACTCATACCATACTCAGCTCAGCTTCATAATACCCAAACTCAACAGAGTTTGAGTATTATGAAGCTGACCACCAAATATAAGGGTCACTAAATCTTTTTAGAATTATAGATATAGAAGTTGTAAACTTCGATTATGAACGAAAATACCCGAATCGATCGTGCGCCACCTACGCATACATCATGTTACAATGCGCCATTCGGCTATCCGGCTTCACGGTTGGGCGAATATCCGGTTACCGGTAAGCGGCCAAACTACTGTCCTTAACTTATTACCTTTTCAAGCTAATTTGTTAACCAATTACTTGCAAGTTAATAATATAAATCTTACAACTGTAAACTAGAGCACGATGTAAGGTAGCAATCAATCTATGCGACAGCTAACTAAGGCAAGGACCTAAGGTCTCATCGGTAAGACCGACCTTCAGTTAATAATTTTGGATGGGTGACGGGCGTGGCCCCTAACAATTGTTCTGACATAGGGCCTTACACCGTAAATTCTGCGATTACACTACCCTGTTTAGAAACCCACTCTAAATAATAATAATAATACCTTGGACACTATTTACACACATTGATCTAGCCCTAAACTAGGATTCCATGTATATTGGGTACAAGACAACGATACACATACTTATATAGATAGATAGATAGATAAACAACCATGACCAGGGTACAAACATCCGTTCTCATCAAACAAATACTTGAGCCCACCGGGACTCGAACCCGGGACCCTTGGCTTCGTAGGCAGGGTCACTGCCGACTCGGCCATTCAGGTCGTCAAAATTCCCTATTTTGACGACCGACTACGTGAATTCGATAGTCATTTAAAAGATTACCGCTGCAGAGTCTAGCTAGCTTAAAGCCCTAGCAACAAGATTTTTCTCAAGTTTATCTAAGCACGTACCAACTTACATATCTTGTGTATTTATGTGCGAATCATGATCAGTCCCTGATTGATGTCACGAATTCATGAGGAGTTGCTTATGGTAGAGTCGTAGAGTCTATAAGATAGACCTCTAAGACCGGTCAGACCATATAATACTTGGGCACCACAATTGTCTAGTTGCTAAGGCTAAGTGCTATCTAGGCTCATCTGAGATAATATGTAGTCTGAGCACGATATTATACTAAGTTGCGCGTTAGTTTTGCTTGCTATTGTAGGTATAATAAATAATCCATTGAGGTGAAATCTAATCCAAACACATAAACACAGTTACTGACATGAATATTATAAGAAATTACAACTAAACTTAGCTTTCATTTGTAAATTCTACAAAATTGTTGAGCTGCCAACAAAGCGGCGAATCTCGTCCTTACAAATACTTATTTTATATTATTGTGATTGGTAATTTTGGAGACATCTTAATTAAATAGTTTTGTAGGATGTTATCCCCCAGTTATTTTTTATTATTAGAAGCCATTATGTAACAGAAAGGTGAAGTCTTACTTTAAGGGGTTGTAATATTTGTAATTTCTTTATTGTACCACACACAACAGACATTAATTGTCATACATATCTGCTTTATATATATAATTCTGCTGTACGTGTGTATGTCACTGAACTCCTCCTAAACGGCTGGACCGATTTGAATGTTTTTTTTGTTTGCGTTTGTTATATTTATAACATACCATAAAAAATATATTATTATACATCATACGTTATTTAATGGAAAAAAACAGGTACAAAAGCGAGGTTATTTTTCCACAGCTTTTCGTCGATTTGAGTTATTGAATGAAAATGGGATTCTTTCAATATACTTTATTGCACATAAATACAAAAAAAATAAAAAGGAAAAAAAATACATAGAGCTTTCTTCCAGCAAACCAAAAATTTAGATGGATATATCAGGGACTTCAATCTGAGAAGTGAAGAGCTCCGTGGTCTAGTGTGTTTCCCGCTTGCTTTTCACGTAGGAGGCGCCAGGTTCGAATCCCGGAGCCGACCATTTACCAATAATATTAAGGTGAAACAACGGAAAGATATTCTTGCACTTACTGTTGAAAGACAAATAGAGGTATCCTGTGTTGAGTTGGATAGCCATATTATTGTTTGTGTCTACAGGCCACCGAGGGATGAAAAAGGCCATGGCAATTTCGAAATATTTGAGAAAATTATGGAGGAAGCCCTCACTAAACTATGTAATAACAGAAAAAAGTTAATTATTTGTGGCGATCTTAATGTAAATTTGCTTGTAGGAACAACAATGAAACAACTTTATTCAAATCGTTTAATTTATGTCATGTATTTTTAGAGCCGACAAGATTTTTATTATTTATTATTATTATTATTTATTTATTGTCAGATAGGTACACATCCATAGTAAATTATAAAAAGACAAAATATTTTGTACATTTACACACAGGTAACCTAAACTATTTTTTATTTTTGTATAGGTGCACATCTATCCAGTGTTTCAGCAAGGGACTATCGACCCTATCCCCTAACGCACTGATGATCCCGTTCGAGCTGCCGCGAACACGACTCATCATAGAGGCTGCTCTCTTACGCAAGATGGCAAAAAAGTCATCCACTCTTGCCTCCATGAACATCGATGAGGCGCTGCAGTATCGCGGCAGCCCCAACACAATCCTCAGCGCGTTATTGTATTGGACACGCAGAGCGCTGTAGGCCCTCTGCGTATAGCGAACCCACAGACTGCAGGTGTAGAAGGTTTGACAGTAAGCTCTGAAAAGTGTAAGTTTCACTTCTTTAGTGCACCGTGCAAACCTGCGGGCCAGCATATTACAGCGAACCGACAACGCCCTGCGCTCTCTCTCCATGTCCAGATCATCTGTGAGTGTCTCCGTGACCACATGCCCTAGGTACTTAAATTTTGCGACTCTATTCAGGGCGATGCCACATAATTTGACAGGAGGCACAAAAGATGGTTTTTTAGTGCTGGCCTTGAATACAAGCATTTCGCTTTTTTTGGCATTGTACCTTAGGCCATGCGACCCGGCGTATGACCCACAGACGTCCAGTAGCCGCCTGATGGCTCGAATCGAGGGGCTCAGCAGCACCATGTCGTCAGCATAGCTTATGTTGTTCACCATGACGCCGCCGACTGAACATCCGACCTTGGTGTCGCTGAGCTCCCCGATCAATTTGTTCATGAACAGGTTGAACAGCTTAGGAGACGTCAGCCCCCCCTGTCTCACTCCACAGCTCAACCTGTATTCTTGACTTAATGAACCGGCCCACCTGACAGCGTTGCGTTGATTGCCATACCAATATTTGAACAAATCAATGTACTCATCAGGTAGGCCAGTTTCAGTCGCCAACTTTTTCCATAACATGTTATAGTTAACTAAATCAAACGCCTTGGACAAGTCTAAAAAGCAGGCATACACTGGCGTTTTTCTGTCTGTGTAGTACCGGACAGTTTGCTTGAGGCACATGATGGCACTTTCAGTAGACAGCCCACTCCTAAAACCAAACTGGGCATCGTGCAAGATTAGATGTTTATCAAGTTGCTTGTCAAGCAAACTGTCCAGCACCTTTGCCGTTATAGTGGCCAGTGATACAGGTCTATAGTTACCTTTGTCACTAGCATCACCTGTTTTATTTTTAATGATAGGTACAACAATAGTTCTCATTAGCTCCTCAGGCAGATAGGAGTGTCCAATACTGGCGTTGATAAAAATCTTAAGAACCCTAGGCAGATGTGCACCAGCATATTTCAAGTGCTCAACGCTCAACCCGTCGTGTCCCGGCGACTTCCCTCGTTTCATTCCACGTATCGCCCTATCTACTTCTTTAATAGTGAAGCGAGTGTATCGGCTTGAAACTGCCCGCCGGGTATGAGCATCTGACACTACAGTGCCTGCGGTTGGCATAACTGCAGGCACTACATTAAAATATTCTTTAAACATATTGGCAATGTCGATATTTTCAGACAGACCCGCCACGCCCAGAGGCAGACTCGAACGGGGGCTCAGCTTGTTTGTCTGTTTCCAAAAATTTTTGAAGTCCTTAGCTTCGTGACTAGTAGCAAGTATGTCCATTTTGATACGCTCATTGTTATCCTGGCACCATTTCAATTTATTTTTAAATAATCTTTTGGTCTCTTTCATATTGTCATAAACTGAACCATTGGCGGGTTTTCCCGAGAGTACCCATGATTGAAACCCAAGTCGAGCCTCCCTATGGAGCCCCGCTACATGTTTGTTCCAGCCCACAATGTATTTCTTCTTATTATTAACATTTTTGACTATGTAACTGCCGATAGCAGCCTCGCTCAGTGCGTTAACTATGCGTTTATACAAATTATCTATAATTATTTTGTGATCAGTATTTGTACATATTCCATCATCGCAGTGTCTCAGCTCTGGAGGAAAGTCTATATCTCTTAAACGGCTATGACATACGTTATAGTACATATCTATTTGTGCAGCGTCTCTATTTCCCCAAATGACATGAGATGGAGTGTGATTCGCTACTTTTATTTTAGGTGAAAGAACCGTGAAATCACACTCAATCTGCAAGGGAAAGTGATCCGACCATGACACATCATAACGCACTTCAATTTTACTAACAGATTTATATGCTACACTACTAGTTACACAGTGATCAAGCCATCGACAGCAGCCATGTACGTCACTAATATACGTATAAGTGTCTGAGTCAATACCTAGTGATTCAATGTCCGCACAGATCCACTTGTCCACAGTGTTATCCTCAACAATGGCACTCACCTCCGATAGGCATTCAGTGAAGATTGGAAGGTTTTCTTTCGAGTCCGTAGGCATATATACGGAGAAAAACATAGCAGACCGACTAGCCACTTCGCACTTTATAGCCACCAATCGCACACTTTTACAATTGATAACAGTTACTTTATCAAACGCGGTTTTACGCCACAGAATAGCTACCCCACCGTAGGGCCTTCCTCGCAACACTCCCGCCGTCGTATCCACGGCCGATACTCCAGTCGCAGCGAAGTCAGGATGGATGCCGCTCAGGTAAGGTACGTCGTGGGGCAACAGCCAAGTCTCCTGCAGTGCAATTACATCCATCGATAGGCATAGCTCTCTGACATGGTCCGAAACACGCGTCACGGACTTACAGTTGAAGCTTGCGAGCTTACAGGTTCTGCGGCTCAGTTTCTCCTTGAAGCTAAAAGTTTATCAGTGTCTTTAATAGCCATCCGGCTAAATATAAAATACCTACGGAAAAAAATCCCGTCTGGCCATAGGTCGTCGTTGTAGAACACCGGTAGTTTGTCCTTAGGTATGTAGATTTTATATGAGTTGTACTCTTTTTCCTTTTTCATACCTACTCGCACTGGAGACACAACAATCTCAGTTTTCGCCTTTATGTACTCAGCGACATCCACTTCCGAGGATTCTAAAGAAACGTTGTAGATGAAAAGTGGTATTTTCGGAGCCGCGGCTCTAAATTTAGATGTTGGGTCAACAGGGGCTCTTCCTTTTCTTCCTACAAAACGAGATTTAGACTTTCGGTTCTCCACCGTTATCCAGCCATCTTGCTCAGATTGAGATTGCTCCTTTTTATTGTTTCCGACAGCTGGTTCCGTTAGTGTCTGAAACCGCGGTAGGGCCTCACCGGCGGTGGCGTCCACTGGTTGCCTACTGTTCGAAACCGCGGTACTAATACGGGCCTCCACGCGTGAGTTAGTCGGTTGCGCAGGCACCGCAGCCGTCTCAGCCGCCACGCTTGCGTAAGACAGAGACAGCGGCTCGCGCGCCTCAGTCGTTTGCGAAAGTGTTTTTTCCGTTGGCTTACCCTCTGGACTTGATGATGAGGATATTGATGACGCATCTTGCTGATGAGTTTCTGACACAGCAAGGAAACCCATAGGGCCACTATTGTTTTGGTAGCTGTCTTCCAGGCAGAAAGCGCCTCTTTTTGTGTTGACATTAGAAACAATGCACTGTCGTTTCATCTCGTCGAGCTCGGATTTAAGTTGTTGAAATTGATGAATAGTAACGTACTCTGTTTCCGCCGCCTTTGCGCATTTCTGCTGCATCGCACCAAGCTCCCTTTGTATCAACACAATGTCTTTTAGAAGTCTAGTGACGTCTACATGGTCAAATGTGACCGGGGGGAGTTTTCCAAGATCCCTGGCCACGAAGATCGGCATCTCTTCGGGATCCGTTTCCCTGAGGAGGCAGATGATGTCATCCAAGTTGCGTTGAGTCTTCCCATCACGTCTACGTGTAGTTTTCTGCTGTGAGACTGACTCAAACAGAAGGATTTTTGCTTTTTCGATTTCGTCATCAGAAAAAGCCGTTGCACAAATCTGCACTAAACTTTCATCCACCATAACATCCATTTTGTTTTGCACAAAAGCAAGTAACTCGTTTATCACGATGTTGCAGGACTTGCATTTTAACACGTAAGAGGCCATCGCCCCTGTATTTAACAATAACAACAATAAATCACGTGATATCGACCAACTGCACACCGCAAGCGCGCGCAAGCGACTGCGATTTACACTTACCAGCTAAACTTGCTTAGATAACATTTTTGTGACTGTGCATTCACAAGTAAAAGTGTAATTAACTGCTTACCTTCCGATCACAGTGGTCAAACAGTTTAATTCCCAATTGCTATTAAGGATACGACTGGTCCATCATTATATAGGCCTATTACCTCCCATAGACTATAGACATATAAGAAAAACTTAGATATAAATTTGCCAGTACCGGATTTTAATGAACAGAACCCAAACAAAATCTACTCAGACTTCTTCAACATTATTCAGACAGAATTCAATAAAGTTTTCAAATTAAAGAAAGTCAGTGACTACAACGGTAAATCTAAATTTAATGACTGGGCAACGTTTGGAATTCGTAAAAGTAGAGTTATCTTGAATGACCTTTATGATCAAAAAACCTGTAACTTTGATCGAAAATTTCATGACTATGTTAAAAAATATTCCAAAACCAAATACCAAATACCAAATGTCTTTATTACTGTAGATATTTACATATACTTAGCAATCGTCATTTTTTGCCACTTCTCTACATTGGACCACTGTGGGAGAAGAAGGGCGTAGAAACTCCCACAGATTGATTTTTAGATCTCTTTTTAAAAATTGCTTATGCTTAACTAATACAAAATATAATATTTAGTCATTATCATAATTAATAAACAGGAATAAATAATTACAAAATTATTAACAGCAAGGTCTGTGTTGAGCCAGATTAACCCCATACAGACCCATCATTTAAGTAATCTTGAACATTGTAATATCCCTTTTTCGACAAAGTCGCTTTAACATGGATTTTAAATTGCTCAAATGGCAATGTCAAGATCTCCAGAGGTATCTTGTTGTAGTAGAGAATGCATTGACCCTTGAAAGAATTGCTAACCTTCGCGAGTCTAAACCGGGGCGCAAGTAGTCTGTGATTATTTCTTAGGTTAACATTACAGCTATCGCTAAGTTTGGGAAATTTTGTAAGGTTCTTGCGTACGTACATTATATTTTCGAAAATAAATTGACTAGCTACAGTTAGTATGTCAATTTCTTTAAAAAGCTGTCTTAAGGAGTCTGTGCGTTTTAAATTATAAATTGCTCGAATAGCTCTTTTCTGTAAAATAAAAATAGTTTGAATATCCGCTGCTTTTCCCCACAACAAGATACCATAGGACATGACACTATGAAAGTAACTAAAATATACTAGCCTAGATGTAGCCACATCCGTGTTTTGTCTGATGTTCCTAACAGCGTAAGCCGCAGAACTTAATTTACCATCCAATTTTTCTATGTGGGGTCCCCACTGCAATTTGTTATCAATGTTTATTCTAAGAAACTTCGTGTCATTTACTAATTCTAACGTATTGCTGTCCAACACTAAACTGGTTACAATTTGCCTGACATTTTGAAGTGAGAATTTGATACATTTGGTTTTACCAGCATTTAACAATTATTAACTGTGAACCAATTCAAGGTTAAAGATAATACTCTATTGACATCATCAAAATCTTCTTTTTGTCTTTCAATTTTGAAGACCAGTGAAGTGTCATCAGCAAACAACACTATGTTAGTCAATTTCTCCACCATAATAGGCAGATCGTTAATATATACCAGGAATAAGAAAGGGCCTAATATGGAACCTTGTGGAACGCCAATTTTTACCCCCGATCCATCAGATTTAACGCCGTTGACTTCTGCCTTTTGAATTCTATTGCTTAGGTATGATCTTAGTAGATCCAACGCTTTATTTCTAACTCCGTAATGATTTAATTTCATTAGTAACGTGTTATGATCAACACAATCAAATGCCTTCGACAGATCGCAAAAAACACCGATAGCATCCTGTGCGGCTTCCCATGCAGAATAAATATGAGATATAAGGGTAATACCTGCATCCGTAGTCGATTTACCCCTAGTGAAACCGTATTGCTTGGCGTGGAGTTGTTTTGTACTGTTGAAGTGTGAGAGCATTTGATTGAGTATAATCTTTTCAAAAATTTTACTTAGTGCTGGAAGAACCGATATTGGTCTGAAATTTGACGGATCACCCTTGTCTCCTGACTTGAACAGAGGTATAAGTTTACTGTGTTTCATGAGGTCTGGAAAAGCTCCATCATCAACACATTTATTAAATATATAAGCTAGGTGTGGGGCTATAACAAGTATTATTGAACCAATGACTTTGACAGACATACCCCACAGGTCTTCAGTATTTTTTAAGTGAAGTAATCTATACGGTTTGACAATATCCTGGGGACATACATGATAAAATTTAAAATCTACATTACTGATGCTAGTTCTGTTTTTAACAAAGTCTCTGCTTCATATGGAGATGAATTTAGACGCTCTGTTGTGAGTAAGGGTGCATTGGTGAAGAATGTTTCAAAAGCTCGAGCTACCTCAGCGTTGGATTTAACAACATCATCACCTATCTTTAAGCAGAAATCATTATCCCTTGGTATAACTCTGCCAGTTTCACGGTTTATGATTTGCCAAACCGTTTTCATTCTATTATTTGAATTTTGTATTTTTCTATTTATGTGTAAAGTTTTTGCAGTTCTACAAACCAACTTGAAAGTTTTGGAATATTTTTTAACATAGTCATGAAATTCTATATCAAAGTTATAGGTTTTTTGTTCATAAAGATCATACAAGATAGCTCTACTTTTACGAATTCCAAATGTTGCCCAGTCATTAAATTTAGATTTACCGTTGTTGGCACTGACTTTCTTTAATTTAAAAACTGTATTGAATTCTGTTTGAATAATGTTGAAGAAGTCAGAATAGATTTTGTTCGGGTTCTGTTCATCAAAATCCGGTTCTGGCAAACCCATATCTAAGTTTTTCATATACATCTCAAGCTTTCAAGTTGGTTTGTAGAACTGCAAAAACTTTACACATTAATAGAAAATTTCAAAATTCAAATAATAGAAAGAAAACAGTTTGGCAAATAATAAACCGCGAAACTGGCAAAGTTATACCAAGGGACAATGAGTTCTGCCTAAAGATAGGTAATGATTTTGTTAAATCCAACGCTGATGTTGCTCGAGCTTTTGAAACATTCTTCACCAATGTACCCGTAACAGACCGACTCCATCTCCATATGAAGCAGAGACTTTATTGAAAAATAACACTAGCGTCAGTAATGTATATTTAAAATTTCATCAATACATGACAATGTCCTGGGGGTATACAATCCCCAGGACATTGTCAAAACGTTTAAATTACCTAACTTAAAAAATACGGGAGACCTGTGGGGTATATCAGTCAAAGTCATTGGTTCAGTAATTCTAGTTATAGCCCCACACTTAGCTTATATATTCAATAAATGTGTTGACGATGGGGCTTTTCCAGACCTCATGAAACACAGTAAACTGATACCTCTGTTCAAGTCGGGAGATAAGGGCGATCCTTCAAATTCCAGACCAATATCTGTTCTTCCAACACTAAGTAAAATATTTGAAAAGATTATACTCAATCAAATGCTCTCACACTTCAACCGTACAAAACAACTCCACGCTAAACAATATGGTTTCACTAGGGGTAAATCGACTACGGATGCAGGTATTACCCTTATATCTCATATTTATTCTGCATGGGAGGCAGTACAGGATGCTATCGGAGTTTTTTGCGACCTGTCGAAGGCGTTTGATTGTGTTGATCATAATACGCTATTAATTAAATTAAATCATTATGGAGTTAGAAATAAAGCGTTGGATCTACTAAGATCATACCTAGGCAATAGAATTCAAAAGGCAGAAGTTAACGGCGTAGAATCTGATGGATCGGGTGTTAAAATTGGCGTTCCACAAGGTTCCATATTAGGCCCTTTCTTATTCCTGGTATATATTAATGATCTGCCTTTCATGGTGGAGAAATTAACTGACATAGTGTTGTTTGCTGATGATACTTCAATGGTCTTCAAAATTGAAAGACAAAAAGGAGATTTTGATGATGTTAATGGTGTATTGTCTTTAACCTTGAATTGGTTCACAGTTAATAATTTATTTTTAAACGCTGGTAAAACCAAGTGTATCAAATTCTCACTTCCAAATGTCAGGCAATTTGAGACCAGTTTAGTGTTAGACAACAGCACGTTATAATTAGTAAATGATACGAAGTTTCTTGGAATAACCATTGATAGCAAATTGCAGTGGGGACCCCACATAGATAAATTGGCTGGTAAATTAATTTCTGCGGCTTACGCTGTTAGGAACATCAGACAAAGCAGGCTAGTATATTTTAGTTACTTTCATAGTGTCTTGTCCTATGGTATCTTGTTGTGGGGGAAAGCAGCGGATATTCAAACTATTTTTATTTTACAGAAAAGAGCTATTCGAGCAATTTATAATTTAAAACGAACAGACTCCTTAAGAGAGCTTTTTAAAGAAATTGACATTCTTACTAACAGTAGCTCGTCAATTTATTTTCGCAAATATAATGTATGTACGCAAGAACCTTACAACATTTTCCAAACTTAGCGATAGCTGTAATGTTAACCTAAGAAATAATCACAGACAATTCTTTCAAGGGTCAGTGCATTCTCTACTACAATAAGATACCTCTGGAGATTTTGAAATTGCCATTTGAGCAATTTAAAAAGCATGTTAACGCGACTTTGTCGAAAAATGGATATTACAATGTTCAAGATTACTTAAATGACAGGACTGTATGGGGTTAATCTGGCTCAACACAGACCTTGCTGTTAATAATTTTGTATTTATTTATTCCTGCTTATTAATCATAACAATTAAATTTTTCATATTTGTATTAGTTAAGCACAACCTATTTTTAAAAGAGATCTAAAAATAAATCTGTGGGAGTTTCTACGCCCTTCTTCTCCCACAGTGGTCCAATGTAGAGAAGAGGCAAAAAATGACGTTTGCTAAGTATATGTAAATATCTACAGTAATAAAGTACTTTGACTTTGACTTTGAATGAGATAAGTATATCTTATCATACGGACGTTCTAACGGTGGTTGGAAATATCGTAAGGAAACCTTGATTACTTCGTAGCTGCGGTGATAGGCTAGCCCCCTGACATTCAAAATGGAGTATTGAATTATGGAGAAGTTATCGTCTCATAAAATATCGACTGCATTGCCTAGCACCTACAAATAACAAGATTAGTAGACTAAGAGCCTGTTTCACACCATGTCGGACGACAGTTCTGCCAGTGGCCGACTACTGTCGGATCTTGCTGTTCAGATTATACGCCTTCATCATCGAAAGTCGACCCGACAGACATCATGGCTGAACGTCCAGCAAATGTGTCGGATCTGACAGTTTTATCGCGTAGCCCTAATGTTGCAGGGATACGACAAAGCTAGGTACTTGTCCGAATACCAAACGGATTTTATCAAACCCCGGGAAATAATAAAATAATGACTTGATTTTAACACATCCCTAAACAGATCTATGGATTTGTTCGAATACCCAAACTGGTTAAGTGATATGACAAAAACATTGTTTTTGGGATAGGGATGTGTTAAAATCAAGTCATTATTTTATTATTTCCCAAGGTATTTGGCCAAGTACCATGCTGGTCGAAAATAAATGGCAAATAAGCAACCAATACGGTTCTGTGAAACTAACTCGCCCGAGGTTCTTGCCTTTCTCCTTGTGTGCTGGTCGCGTTTCCGAACAGGCGGTAGAGTTGACTATTCTAAGCGATCCTAAAAAATCTAATTAATATATAAATCCCACCAAAACATTTTCATGTTAAATGTTGCCAAGACGGGACCATATGACTCGCACTGTCAAAAAGTTATCAGATCTCATGTGGAGCCAATTTTCGAACTCTACTCGCCCTAACTCTACAAGCCCAAACTTCTCAAACTTCACTGTTCTTGCAATTACGTATAAAAAATCTATTTAATTTTTACAACATTATTTTTTACTATAACCCATTTTCCGATTTTCAAACCGTTCTTGTTTTAACGAGATTTGTTCACTCAATCCGTTCTCGCAGTAATGAGTATAGTTCTTGTAGGTTCGAATAAACAAATCTATTTCATTTTTACAACATATTTGTTACTACAAGAACGATTGTATAACAGAAAAGTAATAAACAGTGAAAAAAATACTCCCCTAACGCCCATGTGGTAGCGAAACGGCCAAGCCACATATATTGACTAAAGTGTAGAGTAGGGTTTGTCAATTTTTCCAACTTTTGATTTTTTCTGTTTAATACATCTCAAAAGTTGTATTGTAGACTAAAATTTAATTCTGCATTTTTGCTTTTTTATTTGGTAGGTACTTATGGCTCGCTCAATGACCTTGAAGTTTCGTGAAAATTTCTTTTTTCTGCGAGTTAATACAGTCAATATTACATTATGTATACATCTGCAAATGTGGTGTTGCAGCACAGTGTTTTTGTAAAACTTACTGTAACAACAATTACTCATTTTATCAGTAAGTTGCGCTTGAAATTTGTATATTTTTGGAGTACCCACTTAATTAAATTTTTGTTCTTTCTCACTCCTTCAGTTAATTTAGTTATTGTTTAGCATTGAAATGATGTCGAAACATAGTATTGCAACCATAAATAAAAACAAAATAGTATTTATGGATAAGTTCCCGGGAAAAAAAAAGTTATGTGCTTCCAATTTACGAAACATTACGAATGCGTCTGTCATTAAATGAAGATAGAAAATCAGCTGGAACCTCAAGCAAAGACTATCATATCTGAAGTTGTCCGAGATGTTATGGAGTGTGGAAATCAGCGACAATTCCGACGGTTTCTGAGAACAGGATGGGTCAACTGCAATTGTGGTGCGGACCGATTGGAAAACATGGCAACTTGCGAAAATAAATCGATCACATCATTTGAAACAATTCCTGTGGAGCTGCCTGATCTTACCAATATCCAATTAATAAGAGATCAACTATATTTTACATTTTTGCATTATTTGCAATGCTGCGTCAACTGTAGTCTTAAGTCCTGACTTGGCCAAACGAAATCCTGGGAAAATGTCACACGCAAGGTGGCTTACAACTGCCAATAAATACTACGGCTTTACGTCTCGACTATGTGGCCATCAAATGGACTGGTCTTGTTGGCAAATATATTTGCAAAAGTTACAGCCCAAATTGGTTTCAAATAAAAATTAACATCTCTTGTGAAGATAGTGCCAAGAACTTGTGGTTTATTATTGAGAATACAAGGTTCTTGTCTGAAGACATTAAGGCTGTGATAGACCCATTAATACAGCGTAGCGAGTATTTTAAACTCCCTGAAACCTTGCTTCTGTCCATGTTGACTGATAACAACAAGCCTATAAGAGAACTTGGTTGCAGAAGAGTACTCGAAAGAACTTTTTCGCCTTTTAAAGAAGAAAAAAGGCGAAAAAGTTCTTTCGAGTATATAGCTAAGAGCACGATACAACTTTTGAGGGGTATTACATTTTTTTTTAAAACAACTTATTTTTTTACCCATACAAAGTGACACACCCTAGTGATAGGATTATGGTCATAATGTGTAATTTTTCAGATAAGAAATGAGTTTTTACCAAGTAGTTTAACATTATGCAAATCGTAACGTGCGGTTTTTGTACGCAGAAAAGAGGGTTTATGATGACGTGTGTAGATAAAATATTTACTGAGACTACTATTGTCATAATATCCGAGAAGTTATAAGTTTATTGGCTTGGGATTATTCCTTTGATTAGATTAACCCAATATTAAGATATGTTAAAATCATGTCATTATTTTTTTCCCGGGATTTGATCAAATCCAAAATTCCCGGGATTTGGCCAAGTCCCTGATTTATTCATATCCCTGAGACAAAAAAGCGCTATCGAAATACATACGCCAATATGCATCCGACACCTTGTCGGGATCCGACAAGACTGTCGATTGGTCCGACATAGTACTGTAAGGTTCGATATTTGTTTATGCGATTATTTTGTATACGGGCCTCTTTAGAGTGGGTGTCACTTTGACACTGTTACTTTTTATAGTTTTAAAAAGAAAGAGGCTTGGTTGTGAGAAGTCCATGTGACACCCACTCTAAAGAGGCCCGTATACAAAATAATCGCATAAACAAATATCGAACCTTACAGTACATATTAGGGACATCACTAGGGGCTAGCCCGCCGCACAGCTATAGAGAAGTTCTATCTATTGTGTTGCCTAGCACCTACAACTAACAATGTTGGTAAGGCCCTTCTGTGGTTAGATTGAGCCGTTGTCTTCAGTTTAGATCAATACTCAATATAGATGTATCATCAAAGCGAGGCTGGCTTTAAGAAGTACTTCGTCTCCAATACAAATACATAACACACGGGGTTGTTTAGTAAAGTTACGTCCGATTCAGGGACTGTACTCGTTTGTGATAAAAAAATGTTTTATTTTTCCCTCGCATTATTATGATATTTATGGTTCACGAATGCCTTGGTCGATTCATTCTGAAGTAACCGCTACGTGCGGCCACGCCCGGTCGGCGCGCGCCGAATGCCCTATATTGCGAGCGCGGTAGCAAGCGATAGAAGGACACAACTCAACATTTTCTAGGTATTTTTCACTGTTTTTTTAAATACTTTTTTTGCTTTGCTGAGTCGGGCGTAACTTTACAAATAAACACCCTGTTTGTACATTTGTGCCGTTTGTTCCAAAGGGCGGAAGAAAAATAATCCCCTGGCTCTTGGATGTTTATAATGCTTGTTATGTCGCTTGTTCTTGTTCAGTGTAGAGCCAAGCGATATAGGTTGTCTATCTTGTTTAAAAAGGTTAAACGCTGTTTAATATTTTTGGTGGTAACATGGTTTTTGTTTATCGTGCTAAAAATTCAGCACAAAATAAGATTAGAGCGAAACGAATCAACGACTTGACAATTTATACGATACTTTTAAAACGTTCAACGCAATTGGCCACTATATTTTGTTTTCATTCTTAAACACTAAATTAGCTTGTTTCATGGCAATTCTAATAATATATAGGTTCCTATCCTTTTCATACAATAAAACGCCGTGAGCGACGTTTTAGTAGGAGCAGGCAACAGCCCGCGGGGACCACCCACGTAGCCCCCTTGCCGGTTGAGCGTAATTTTTCAAAATGGCGCCCGCCACGATAAGGGATAGCACAGAATAACTAATAGTACTTACCGTCCCGTACCTATAATAAAGCCAAGTGAGTATTTATAAAAACCTAAAGAAGCAAACGAACGTAGGTACCTACCGCAGTAATTATTTTCTGAAGCTGATCGAATCGCTGACATTTGTAAAAGAATATTTTTTATACCTATGTGTTCTACTATAGGAACATACGCGCTAGTGACTTGAAAAACTGCAAAAGCAATAATTAAAATATTACCGTCAACAACACTGCCAAAAGAAATTCCATTAAAGAGCCGAAGGATTTTCAAAAGGGAATAGCTTAACTTGGGCATTCCGCTTCACAGAGCACGAAAATTGCTTTTGTTCCTAACGTGGCTTTATTGCAATTCTGTTATACAGCCGAGTTACAATTCACTTCAGAATTGTCTATAAAAGTTCTATTGAGTCACAGTGACAGTGCGATTGTGGACTTGCTTTTGACAAATAAAAAAAATAAAAGAAATAGACTAATAGAAATGCATAGATACAGATACGATATAGATAAAACATGCATAGATTCACGTCTTTTCAGCCGACTTCTAAAAGGAGGAATTCGACTGTTTTTTTTGTATGTTTGTTAGGCGATTAATCCGTCAATTATGAATCGATTTTGATAATTTTTATTGGAAGGTCATACTTCAGAGGTGGACCCATATGAATTTAATCGAAATTGATTGAGCGCTTTTTGAAAGAATCGATAAAAACAAAAAATATATACAAAGATGACATTTTGGTTTGTGGTTCCTTGCAGCAAGAGTTTCGATAGGACTTTTCGTACACAGGCTTCATACGCATCCCGACCGTCGAGGAGAAAATAGGGCTTAAACTTGAATTCGGTTTTTTTGTATGGCAAAACTGTCACATTAGCACAGTTCTCGGTCAACTTGAGTTACTGAAAGGGGTAGCCTGGGCACGAATACCTCGCCGTGTGACGACGTCCGTCGGCGCTTTGCCGAATAGACAACCGACGTTCGTTGTTATGCGTACCCTACAGGCATGCAGAATCGGAATAAAGCCAATGTCATTGTCATGTCATTAGTGAGACTTTAGTTAGAGCATTAGTCGCATGACAGCACGACTCAAGGTCGGCAAAAGATTTACTTTCACTTCGATTACTTCCTTGTTGTTATGCATTGTTTTTGATTACGCAGGAAATTACCCTTGCTACGAATGTAATCAGCTGATGATTAATTTATAGATTGCATAGGTAGATGTAGTCAAGAATCAGATGATCGATATACAAACAGAAGTGATATATAGTGAGTCAGTTAAATCTAATGTAACCATAGATTTGCCAATACGGTATTTGACAAGGTTCATTTTGCTCTAGCAGTGGAATTATACCTGGGCCAGGATTGTCAGGATTGACATCCAGCAGAGGGGAAATCGAGGAGGTGGGGGTGACGTCCCGCAAATCTGAAGTACACCCGCAAAGGCCCTTGCGTCATCCCTGTTAAAGTACTGCGCAAGCCCGCATCGACCCTGTTTATCGATTTCGATCCTGCTAACATTGAAGTTTGCACTTGTGCTTGTGTATTTAAAATGTCACAGGCTGCCTCTTCGTCTAATAACCCAAAAATACATTCTGAAGCACGAGAACTAGCTAGAAAAGTACTGGAAATTTGTAACGGAAAATATATTTCGAAAAACAAGTCCAGACTCTTGAAAATTAGTACCCTATTAAACTAACTTATATTTTTACGACAATTTGACGCTAACTGCGATCGAAACGAAATAAAAAACAGTAGTTTATCTGACTGATACATAATGGAGGGCATTAAAACTCGAGAGTGGGTTTATGAAACGAGCCGAAGGCGAGTTTCATAATAATATCACTCGAGATTTTTCATGCGTAATTAATCATGTACAGTTATGTAACTCGCCTTCGGCTCATTTCATAAACCCACTGTCGAGTTTTAATGTCCTCCATTATATATCACTAGGTATATGTACACTAGTTCATCTACACACATATCATAAGCTCTCTTTGATGTGTTCAGGAACCGCATGTTCGACCGGCATTGTGGCAGTGATCATTGCTCTGCACTTGTTTAGCTTGTTCAGTAATACAAACTTCACAGACAAACTTTAGGGGCGGCACGCAGGCGAGCGTCGGTGTTCGAAATTTGAATGTCATAATATGGCTAATTTTGGTACATTATGATCATAATGTATCAATATTCAGATAAGAAATTAGTTTTTACCACGTAGTATATCATTATGCTGGTCGTAACGTGCGGTTTTTGGACGCTGTAAAGATGGTTTATGATACGTGTCTAGATAAACTAATTTAATCACAACAAAGCACTGGGTTCTTGTGATTTAATCGCCACTTACATTTTAAACTTTGTTTCGAACAACTCAGCGTAAGGAATCAGTCTGTGCACAGCATTTATTAATGCAATAGAAAACCTTATAACAATTACTTCGTATTTGTCGCGATAATCGTGACGCGGCTGTCATGCGGCGTGTGCGATAAATCGCCATTGCCAGTCGGCTTCTTCCGTTCTGCGAATACCGGATGCGGAAATACTATAAAAAAACATGGCGGCAACGATCGGCCTACGGATAGCTGAAATCGGATATTGATTGATATTATTACACGTGTATGTCAATGCAATTGTTGTGATTTTTCCCAACAGCGCCATAGAAGGAATAACCCAGTTATAAATACGCCCTGAATGACAGAAAATCTATAACATCCATAACTTAGCTTCAGCGTCACGACTTTTCTCATACGGGGTGACAGAGGCACAATATGGTATTTGACAAGGTAGTCCAATAAATCTAGAAACGTGTTTCAACCTATTTCAACAAAAACGTTTATCAATTCTGATATTCTATTGTGAAATTCCAGCAGTTGCATTTTATAAACTCAACTCAATTTGTGTTAAAAGACAGTATCGACCATGACGTCACATGCTAGTATTTCTTATAACTCGTGAACAAAATTACTGTTTTGACAGTTCCTAAAAGTATATATTTTGACTAGCAGTCAAATACCGTCTTGCGCCCTCTTTTAGCCAGTTATTTAAATCAAAATCAAAATCCAAATTACTTTATTACTGTAGATATTTACATATACTCAGCAAATATAATTTTTTGCCTCTTCTCTAGATTGGACCACTGTAGAAAAAGGAGGGCAAAGGAACTCCCACAGATTGATTTTTAGATCTCTTAAAAATTGGTTGTATTTATTCATTTTACTTATCCCATTGGTATAAATAAGTAAGTATGAACCATGAGGTTAGCACCGAATTCAAACCCGTAACTTCTTGCGTGAGAAGCGAGCATAAATCCACTAGACTCTAGCTAGACGGAGATGTCACTATGAATCCGATTTGATCAAAGCAACTTTATTGTTACTTCTCCATACAATCACCTGATCGCCCAGTCCAAAATGTATGAAGAAGTGAAAAATAAAGTTGATCTGATCATATCTGTTTTCATAGTTCAATTCTCCGTAAAATTTGGCAACACCTTTTGTTACGGCCTGTATAACATACCATTTGGAAAAAGCAGTAAGAATACATATACATATGTATATATTAGTATAAGTAGTATTAGGGAACCCTCCAGACTCACTTCGTGTACGGAACCCTAGCGATAGACCTTGTAACAACTGTGGCTGCATGTGTCTGTGTAACTCGCTATTCCCGCGCGCTTTTAAGACCGACGATAACTGCACCGCACGACACGCCTCCGAGTTTAATTTCACTGCGTGGAAAAGAAAAGGCCAGGGCGATATACGAATGATACGAAAAAAAAATGGGGATTTTTTAGAATCCATTTATTCCGTCATGAAGTCCTCTACAGATTTGATTTTTGGGTTAACGCTTATTGAGTATTTGATTAAGATTCTGGCTAAAGCAAAACGCGGTTGTATGAAATTTTCTCGATAGAATTTAATTACGAAAAGACCTCTAAATTGCATTATTTTTTCTGTAACTCTGTAATCCTAACTAAATTCATTGTAGAACTGCGTTCAGAATGTGGATCTTATGTATTCGTAAACTCTCCTTGAAAATATATCCAACAAAATAGCGCAGTTTATTTTTAAATTATTTTTTTGTGGTTTGGCTTTTGCTTTGACGTTATGGCTTATTTCCCCGATTCTGTCCCTCTCACACTGCGGGCTTTCCGCCTGGAATAACGGGGACCTTTGCACGGACGAGATATCGCCTTAACGATGTCCCTTACTTTACGTGTGTCGTGCAGTTACCGTGGTAACTGTAACAACGGCCATTTCCGGTTGGCCTATATCCTCACTATCGCGGTTCTGTCACAGCCAGCGATGCGCATCCTGTACGCTTTAGAAACGACGACTCCACTGTGTACCTCGGAGGTGTCCAAGTTCCTGGTGGAATGGAAACGTGAAGCCGTATTTAAACATCTTACTTATGTACTCTACTAAAGACTGCAGACAATCTAAGATGTTTATCTTAAGGAAGGACCCCAGAAAGGCTAAGTATGTACTTAATCTTAGTAGGGGAAACTTAGCAAAACTGGTAGGTGTGGTGACAGGTCACTGCGAACTAAATAGACACCTATCACTATTAAGGCTGGTACATGATCTCACTGTGGCTTGGAAGAAAGTAGCCAGCACTTCTTGGGAGAATGCGTAATGTATTCAAACATAAGATGGCGAACACTAGGGATGGATAACATTAAAGCAGATGATTTGTCAAACTTAAAGTTTAGCGACATCCTAGAATTCATTGAACGAACAAGAAGATTTGGGGAGGGACATCTGTTGAGCCAACAGTAACCAGTGCCCAAACACTGGGAATTGGGTGATATAGTCACGATAGAGGACCGATCACCCGCCTGTGGCTCAGCGGGCGTCCCACCTCGTCATCATCATCATCACACGTAATCTAAGTAAGTAAGTTTTGTACTTGATTTCCAGGCAATAAGTTTCTAAATCACGGGCCATTTTTTGTCTATCCACAGACAAGTGGCTATATGATTTGATTATACCGAAAGACGTAGTCTTTGGGGTGTTATGAACGTTATTGTGAACAATTTTCACAATAAAACTTGTTTAATAGCAGCAACTTTATTTCGAACAAATCGACAGGCCACTCGGCCCAACATGTATGAAAATCAAAAATGAAGTTGCTCTGATCAAACAAGCTTCGTGGTAAAAATGGCTCACAATGATTACCTCAACAACCCCTGAAAGATTGACTACATTGTCGACCCGACGACCCGAATGGCCGAGTCGGCAGTGACCCTGCCTACCCTAAGAGGCCAAAGGTCCCGGGTTCGAGTGCCGGTGGGGGCAAATATTTGTTTGATGAGAACGGATGTTTGTACCCTAGTCATGGCTGTTTATCTATCTAAGTATAATATTTATCTATATAAGCATGTGTATCGTTGTCTAGTACCCAAGATACAGGGAATCCTATAATAGAGCCCAGAAGTTCAAATTCGAGAGATCCGATTAGTATGTATGATTTGATTATATGTAGGTACCGGGTGTTCCTATGGTAACACAATAATAATAATAATAATACCTTGGACACTATTGACACACATTGATCGATCTCTCGAATTTGAACTTCTGGGCTCTATTATTCACGACACGATAAGTAACATAAACATTTACATACAGGCATATACATTATAGTATACCCTGCGTCGTGGGATCCAGAAACAGTGATGTCACATATAAACATCCAAGACCTGGGTTTTTTTACCCTCAGCCGGGGATTGAACCCGGGACCTCTCGCATGGTAGGCCGAGCCACAACCGCTGCACCACAGAGGTCGTCTATACGTAAGGCTTATTAATACAAACTCGTATTCAGGGTCTAACAGAAAGGTGAAGTGATATTTTAGGATGTTGATAGGGATATTATTCTGAGCAACTTTCACTATGAAACCGTTTTTATTTTTCACTGCTCCCTACAAATCAGCTGACCGCCCCGGCCCAAATCACAAGTAGGAATGAAAAATTAACTTGCTCTGATCAAATGTTTTATAGTTTAAGATGTTCAGAATGATGACCCTAGCTACCTCCTAAAATATCACGACACCCTTCTGATACACCCTGTATACAGCCAGCCTCCGTGTTCTATACAAGTTGGCCCAATTCCAATGGCCCGAAAATTTGTTTACCCATTATATTTCGGTCCAGACAATTTAAGGTTTGCCTAAGAAATTATTTTTAGTTTAAAAGTTATGATTTGAAAATAGTAAGAAGATTGTACAACTAGAGCATAAAATGGCTCGTTTATGCCCGAACGAGAAAAATTCAAAAATTCAAAATTCAAAAAGGGTTTGTTTCCATAAGAAACACATAGGTTAGGTACATTTGGAGAATGTCAAATCTTAAATTCAACTCAATAAACGTTAGTTGCGTATTCAATTTTTAAGTTTATTTACTTTTCACTGTTCACTGCAATTAATTTACAAAATGTTGCAAATTTGCAGAAGAATAGAAATTGCTAATTCCCGCCATGAAAGTTTTTTGATGTTTTTATTGAAGTGAAAACTTCTTTAGCCACATTGGGCACCTTTTGGTAGAGGAATGGGTTTGCGTCACCGACATGCCCGCGTTGGGCACTTTTCGGTTGCGAAAAATCTTATGGGTTTGCGTCACCGACATGCCCGCGTTGGGCACTTTTCGGTAGAGGAAAATCTTATGGGTTCGCATCACCGATATGCCCGCGTTGGGCACTTTTCGGTAGCGAAAAATCTTATGGGTTTGCGTCACCGACATGCCCGCGTTGGGCACTTTTCGGTAGCGAAAAATCTTATGGGTTTGCGTCACCGACATGCCCGCGTTGGGCACTTTTCGGTAGCGAAAAATCTTATGGGTTTGCGTCACCGACATGCCCGAGTTGGGCACTTTTCGGTAGAGGAAAATCTTATGGGTTCGCGTCACCGACATGCCCGCGTTGGGCACTTTTCGGTAGAGGAAAATCTTATGGGTTCGCGTCACCGACATGCCCGCGTTGGGCACTTTTCGGTAGAGGAAAATCTTATGGGTTCGCGTCACCGACATGCCCGGGATGGGCACTTTTCGGTAGGGGAAAATCGTATGGGTTCACGTCACCGACATGCCCTGGTTGGGCACTTTTCGGTGGGGGAAAATCGAAGCTTTTAAGTGGAGACTTCAATATTAACTTTGCAGATGATAAAAATCTACCATTAATTCAATTTCTAAATGAAACACTTAATTTTAAAAATGTCCAATGATCGAAAACTCGAAACAATCGATGCGGTTTTTTCGCGATACTTGATACTTAGATAAATTCCAATCAAACATTTTCATTTCTTACTATAGTTACCATAAGCCTATTGTATCTTTTTTATAACACAATGAAATAATTGAATGTACAAAAAGTCAATGAAAATAAAGTTAAAAATCAAGGGGAAATATTAATATCAACATCAAAAATACTCATTAGCACAGCAAATATCAGGGCAAAATTCTGCGGTAGCTTAGGTGAAGGGTAAAGGGGGTGAGCGAAGCGAAGCCCCCTTTATCCTTCTTGTTAGGTTGAACATGTAAGAACAACAAAAAATACTTAAAACATAAACTTAAGTACACATAAAATATTTAAAACATAAAAAGTGTTTTTGTTGATCCTTTTTTGCTGTGCAAATCAGTATTTTTGATGTGCGATTAAATACTAGCCTAAATCAGTACCTACATTGAAATGTATGTAAATACAAATACTATCCATAAATAATATGAATGTATATAAATTGTTATTTCAATTGAATTATATTTATATTTTGTCATGATCTTAAAGAGCCCATAATATATTTGAATAATTAAAAAAACATATTAACATGCATATAATTGTTGCTCGGAGAGTCAATAGATGTGAAAACCAGATTAAGGTCGATAATTTTAATTCACACATTAAGAAATTTCAAATTTTAATACTAAAAGTTAGTTTTCACTTCTATCGGCAGTCCCTATAACTGCCATTTTTTTTTGAGTTATTCGACCTATTTTAAATTGCCAAGTCATTTTTTTTTGTAAATAATAAATGACAACTATTTTATTTTGTTTTATTAAATTAACGATAGATAAAACACGGGAGTAATATTTAAAGCAAATGCAATAAAATAACGACTTTTTCTGCGCCGTTTTATTGTGCGTATGGATGTTGGGCCTGATTATCTGAGTGTTAGCAAAAAAAAAAAAACTTTATGCACTAGGGCATAAAAAGCGTCTTTATGTCTCCAACGCACAACATAAAGACGAACTTTTAGAGCGTGAGAAGAGAAATAGTAGATTGTTGCACCAAGAAGAAAGTACTTTATCATAGCATCGCGTGCTTATTTGGAGCCAGAGCGCCAGCGAGGGCTCTAAAAGGCACAAGTGCAATATAAATTACTAAATGCGAAGTGCATGATCTGATTGTTACTGCTAGGAAAGTAGGTGAAAAATAAAACTGAATATTTCCCAGTTGAAATTGGCTGTTACTTTCTCGCCTTTTATTTAAATGTAATACTTTATGGCCAGTTCTTTTAGCCTACCACACACATCACATCACACGCAAACGGCCGTCAGGTTAGCCAACCGAACGCATTGTCAACCTAGGGTTTTACTTTCAGTAACTTCACTATTGCCACCTATTCGGTGCAGTAAAGGATTTCCATACATTTTTTCTGCTCTTCAGCAACGAAGTGCCGCATTATGCTGGATACGTAGTGCAGTTATGATAGAATTGCAGTGTTGTAGGAAGAAAAATATATATTTAGATATGTACAGATTTTCGACTGCTAGCTAAAACACAAAAACTTACTTGAAATCTAACTTAAATGGGCTGGACTGAGATATTAAGTTAATATGAGTATAATCAATATTTGGACCACTGAAGTTGGACCCAAAAGTAGTCCTTGACCTAATTGATTGACCTCTTTACCTAAAGTAGCATACATATACCTTTAATGCCCTTTCTATAGAAAGGGCAAGCATCAAAACTTGTTGGCCTTAGGTACATAGAGATGAACGATAAATCTGGTTTCTGAGAGGTGTAATGTGATTAAATTTTCCGTTAATAGTAAAGGTTTTATTTATCTTAGATTAAAACTAAGTATATGTGTACCCTAAGGACATATTAATGCGCTGTCACGCTAGGATCCCTAGATACTTGTTGGCATCTCTAGAAGTGCCATCACCAAAGTTTCAATGCCGCGAAGAGAGTTCAAACGTCCGTCTCACTTCGCCTACAACCTTGGTACAGTGGGCGGCTCAGCAAGCGTAACTCTTTTGTTCAAAACATATTTAGACCTTCCACAGATTCGTGAACCGTTACGCCTGATTTGTAGTCTATTATACGCCCCCTGATTAAGTAAGTGAAGCGTTTAATTGATATTCTGCGGCATTAAAAACTTAGTTTGCAGTAGAGTAATCTATTGTTGTCACATTAACGACAGAATCAATAAACCTCGCACAGCGGAAAATCGTAGCAGCAGTGAAAAAAAGCAGTTTTTACAGCGTGAAAACGACACCCTCTCATCTCATTTAAATTGAATAAAGTTTAGTTCCCTACTCACTGAAAAGGGTCGAAGGTCGGAACCCTTAGAATTTGTGAAATATCTGAACAGCATTTTTGGCTACAAACTTTGTAGTAACATTGTTCAGACAAATTTTATAAAGAGTCCAACCATTTTATAATAATAATAATAATAATAATATAATAATACCTTGGACACTATGTATTTACACACATTTATCTAGCCCCAAACTAGGATTTCCTGTATCTTGGGTACTAGACAACGATACACATACTTATATAGATAAGATAGATAAACAAACAACAAACTAATATTTGCCCCCACCGGGACTCAAACCCGGGACTCTTGGCTTTGTAGGCAGGGTCACTGCCGCCTCGTCTATTCGGGTCGCAACTCGGTACAGGAGTCTGCCTTTGTCTTAACTGGAATGAGAGTTCCTTAAAGTAATGATAGAGCAATAATTTACATTTGTTTTGTTACTCCATGCGCGTGAAAAACTGTTTCCGGAGCGTAAACTGTCAGGCGAAGGTACAGCAAGGTGTGAAATTTACATTGACGCAAATATTTTAATAACAAGTGAAAAAAGCTAGATTATCGTCTGCCAGAACCGTAAGCAGCTGAATCTAACACATTTTTTTTCTGAGATATGACGTAACAACATTACTTACTAAATAAAACTTTCTCGTAGTTACTTATTAGCGTCAATTAATTAGTTAGTGAGTTAAAAAGCTAAACAATAATTATATCATCCATACAATTTGTGAAGTTATCTCATTAGCTCCTAGTTAAAGTTATCGACTTTACCTTAAGTGTAAAAAACAAGTAAGGTTCCAAGAGTTTCTAGAATATCTCGCATCTCCTGTCTCCTCTAAAAGTTATTCTCAGATAGTTAGATCTGTTAGACTGGCCATCTCTTACTTACTCGTATCACAATAACAATCTTTGGTTTGTTCAGAACAGGGCTCTGTTCTTTGTGTCTGTAGTCCAATAAATCTAGAAACGTTTCTCAAGCAAAAACGTTTCACAATATCAGAATTGTACATTTCCAGTAGTTGTATTTTATAAACTCAATTTTGAGATCAAAAGACAGCATTTTACTATGACGTTACATGCTAGAATTTCGTAGAACTCGTGAACAGAATTACCATCCAGACAGTTCCTATAAAGTATATATTTTGACTATCAGTTAAATACCGTATTCAATTCTCCATTTTGCGTGACATGGTCTAGACACCCAGTATCACAACTTGGCTAAGTTGTGATACTGGCTCAGTATTTGCCTTGTAGTTTTGTGTTTGCTCTCGAAGCGATTAAGATGTTTGGGAGTGCTTGAACAGACTTTGTCTAGAGGTTAAGTTTGGATTGTTTTACTTGTTCCAGAGGCTTGAGGTTTGGATAGACTACGGGACAATCAGGGCAAAGCCGAACCCAGAATCAGAAACATAGCATCACGCGTTATCCCATGCGGTGTGCGCTTCAGTCGAGGGGATCCTAAAGAGTAGAGAGACGCGTTGATAGCAGATAGAGCGTAAGAAGACTGACAAACCTCGATATTTAACTGAAAATTACTATTTTTGTTTTACACAACAATAAAACAACGTTTTTGACATTTCCAAACGTTGTCTTCCCTAAAAATATATCATGCAAAAAAATAATTTGCTTCAAACTTCACCCAATCATTCTTCTTGGCCATTCTCTCCAGAATGAAATCATACAAATTGACTCCCGTGTTCCGCCGCAAGATTTCTCCAACACCCTGATTCGGCGCTTGACACTTTTTATTAAATTCCTAATTATTTTCTTCGCGTCACACCTTTTCGCATACCGTTTGGCAGCGGCACAGTTTGGCCACTTGTTCTTTGGTTTCCCCCTTATTTATTACTCATTAAATTACAAACTTTTGAGAATGCTTATGGAATGATTATATTTTAACCAACGACGAAAACGACGGGTGTTATATTACAAGTTTGAAACGTCGGTGTGAGTCTGTCCGTGTCACTGTAGCACTCAAACGGTTGGTTTTAGGTCGTGCCTTAACTGCACAACGACCCATTCCTGCAATAGAAGTCCCGTTAAAGGTTTTGAATTCTATTACCATTGCCTGAGGTTCAAAATCGCGACGCCTCAAAATGGGGTTGGGTCAGTGTGAGGTTAAAAGAAAAAAAAAACGGTCAGGTGCGAGTCGAACTCGCACTTGTCCGTTTTTATCCTTAGGACGAACGAGTTCCGTATCACTGCCCAATGGTAATCAAGTTTCTGTGTGTGCCCCCCTATTTAAATCATATATTTCTCAGTATTTTTGCTGAAATATTTAAGAAAAGACCTTTTGTAAACTTTCAGGTTTATGAAAAAAATATATTAGAAATCCTCACCAGTCCTTTCACGAGACATGTCACACGAAAAGTTTTTTTTTTTTTTTAATATTTGATTTTACACAACGATATCCAGTGTCATGGGAACCAGAAAGAGCGACGTTACACACTTACATATATCTAAGTGCCCGCCCCCTCTATTTTAACTACTTATACATACTTATCTCATTATTTTTTGTATAAGTAGTATAAGTAAAGACCTTTAATTTCATAAATTATTCAAAAGTTTAGGATCAGTAGTTGCGGAGAATAGAGGGGGGCTAGTGGTATTTTTGCTTATTTTCTTAAATATTTTTTTGAATTCCTAGTTTTTGAAAAAAAATGAGATCCTCGCAACAAACCCTTTCATTAGACATGTCACACGAGACAGTTTGATAATGTTATGTAAAAAAAGGTATTATCTCCCATAAGTCATTTACATAAGTGTACCAATTTTCAACTTAATTTGTTCACAATTCGGTCGTCTAAAATTACTTTTACACACCTAGGACAGATACACGAGTGACCTTATAATGGTTCCGTTTTCTCCTCTTAAAAGTACCCTAAAAAACCTAACCCTTTTAGGATCACTTCGTTGTCCGTCTTTTTGTCCGTCAAGAAACCTCTTTTCAGGAACGCGTGGAGGTATCAACATGAAACCAATTTGCGCCCAAATAAAACTCAGAAGTAGAATTGTGAAATTATCTTTATTATTGGATGGATACTAACCTATTTATAAGAAAAACATAAAACTACTGGGCTCATTTGGTATGGAAAAATTCGAAACACTCCTTTTCGATGCACAATGTTTTTAAGCATTTCTTACACTGCCAACGTGCTTTTTTATGGCATACTGCACATCTCAGCTGATGTCCAAGTTATCGAGCATAGTGTCCATTGCCGTCGTACTGCAAACTTGGCATCAAAGAAGCTGATGGACGTAGACTTTGCGCGTTTGTTTGTCTCAAATAGTGACGAATAATATAGCGTCGAAAGTGAAGCTGATCTACCTTTGTCTCATTGGTCGGAAGGTGAACACGCCATGCATTAGCAGCTGCTAGATCCAGCATATAAGTGAATAAAACCCACCACCACTTCTTGCCTCTGAGATGAAGACTTCTTGCCTCTAAAATGAGATGGACTGATCTGCTTGGTCCACCCCTCCCATTCCCTGATTATATCTTTGGAATACGTGGAGGATATTGACATCGACTTTCTGCCGTTCCGTGGCACTCCATCTCTTCACTTTTCCTAATGGTAAAACAGTATAAAAATTTGTGCCCATTGTACACAAACTATTGTCAAGCCATCGAATAAACAAAATTTGATTGACTGCATCAAATCTGTAGTCGAATTCTGCTCGGTTTTTCTTCTTCATTTCTTTTACAGGCACCAATGGACACTTCTTAGTTCTTCCTTCGCGAACAGTACCAGTCGCCCGATATCCAGATTGGCGTAGATCTCGTAGCAAAACGTAACTCGTAAAAAAATGTCAAAGTATACGACGTGATCGGTAGGAGTAGTTTCCAGTTCTTCAAGAAGCTGCTTCACCACCCTCGTACCCAGGGGTCCTGAAGAAATAGGTGCAGACGATTTGCCACAGTAGATATCAAAACCATATCAGTATCCATCAGAACTTGTTACCATCCAATTTTTATAACCAAATCGTACTGGTTTACCTCTTAGAAATTGTTTCGCTGGATGACGCCCAAAATACTTCACCATTGACTCATCTATCGACAAATCTTGATGAATTACACCCCACTGCAAGAATTTCTTGATGAGGATGTGAGCGAGAGAACGTACTTTGAACATCTTGTCTGATGATTCGGCCGCGGCAGTATTGTCACGAAAATGCAGGTATATTTTGATTTCGAGAAACCTGTTCCTTGACATAGATTTTGCGACGATGGATACCTTACAGTTTTCATCCAGAGACCAATATAAATATTTCTCTGGGCAGTGAATGATAGCCAGTCAGCAGAAGAATCCCAAAGAATATTTTCAATTCTTCAATAGATACATGGAAGTCATGCTTATTATTTTGTGCGGCATACATTTGCGAATACTGAGAAATCATTGTCATGACCTCCTCATCAAAGAACATTTCAAAAATATTCACAGGGTTTTGGTTTTTAACCTTATCAACCAGATTTTGTAGCCGTGAAGATACATTATCATCATTGGATGGAATAGGTTGGTAGGTAGGCACACATTTACGTCAGCGGGGCTCTTCCATTGTAGATCTAGGTCTTTTGGACGCAGATAGAGGCTCATCATCGCTGTCGCTCCATTGTTCTTCTTCTCTGTCCACAAGCACTTCTACCCTTCCTGGCACATCTTGCGGAATGTTATTACGCTGCATATTGTCATGATCGCCTTCTTCCTCATCGGTGACAGATCTTCCTCGGATCAGGAGGAAGTGTTACTAACTCAATCTCCGCATCAGCATCTTCCTCACACAGAATAGCCTCAACTGCCTCCTGGAGTCCGCGACATTAGTTGCGATGGTCAAATGCACGTCGCGCCATTATTTATTTATTATTTACCTACGGACGAAATGAGGAGAAAATTACCACTAATATGCCCACGGGCCCCAATTGGGGGTGTAATTTGTTCAATTCTAAGTACGAAAACAAAGTTTTGCTTGCCCACGTGGGCATATAACATAAAGCGGGGTATATTCTAATAATCTAATATATAATAAGCAAATATATGGTAAAATATAGAAAATAAAGAATACTTACTTTTGGGAACCACTTCGCCAGAATCTAACCACATAAAAAACTATTTAAACCACTATAATGTTGTTCAGATAGGTATTACTGTATTTTATTACCAAAGATGCACTATTTACCTTAACGTATTCACCTTAGAAACAAGAATAGCTATTAATATTTTTCAATTGAAGGTACTTAAAGAGGCGTCCTCATATGGGGACGGAGGGCGTAAACGGGCTTCGATTAATCAGGTCTGTGGTCTCTTGATGCTATTGAAACTGCTGTAAGGTATTTTATTTAAAATTATATTACCTTCGTAAAAAGTAATTTTTTATTCAAAAATAATTTTGAAAAAAAAAGGATTCTTGAAAAAAAAAAAAATGTAGGCCAACCAAATCAAAAATACCGCCTCACATAAGTCTCAATTTTGCTGAAATTGCTTACTTTTCGCAAGGGAATCAAAACCTATAGCGTTGAATAATATGATGATGATCATGAAATTTGGCAGGAACTAAGGTCTAAGGTACAAGTAAAGAAAAAAATTTAATTTGTGCGGAACCTTCGGTGCGCGAGTCCAACTCGCACTCGGCCGGTTTTATTTTTAATTGCTAGAATTGGCTTCAAACAAACTATCAATATCCGTTGCCTTGCGTGGGTGCATCAAAGTCAAAGTCAAAGTACTTTATTACTGTAGATATTTAATATACTTAGCAAACGTCATTTTTTGCCTCTTCTCTACATTGGACCACTGTGGGAGAAGAAGGGCGTAGAAACTCCCACAGATTTATTTTTAGATCTCTTTTAAAAATAGGTTGTGCTTAACTAATACAAATATGAAAAATTTAATTGTCATGATATAAGCAGGAATAAATAATTACAAAATTATTAACAGCAAGGTCTGTGTTGAGCCAGATTAACCCCATACAGTCCTGTCATTTAAGTAATCTTGAACATTGTAATATCCCTTTTTCGACAAAGTCGTTTTAACATGCTTTTTAAATTGCTCAAATGGCAATTTCAAAATCTCCAGAGGTATCTTATTGTAGTAGAGAATGCACTGACCCTTGAAAGAATTGCTAACCTTCGCGAGTCTAAAACGGGGCGCACATAGTCTGTGATTATTTCTTAGGTTAACATTACAGCTATCGCTAAGTTTGGAAAATGTTGAAAGGTTCTTGCGTACATACATTATATTTTCGAAAATAAATTGACTAGCTACTGTTAGTATGTCAATTTCTTTAAAAAGCTCTCTTAAGGAGTCTGTTGGTTTTAAATTATAAATTGCTCGAATAGCTCTTTTCTGTAAAATAAAAATAGTTTGAATATCCGCTGCTTTCCCCCACAACAAGATACCATAGGACATCACACTATGAAAGTAACTAAAATATACTAGCCTAGATGTAGCCACATCCGTGCTTTGTCTGATGTTCCTAACAGCGTAAGCCGCAGAACTTAATTTACCAGCCAATTTATCTATGTGGGGTCCCCACTGCAATTTGCTATCAATGGATATTCCAAGAAACTTCGTATCATTTACTAATTCTAACGTGCTGTTGTCTAACACTAAACTGGTCTCAACTTGCCTGACATTTGGAAGTGAGAATTTGATACACTTGGTTTTACCAGCGTTTAACAATAAATTATTAACTGTGAACCAATTCAAGGTTAAAGACAATACACCATTAACATCATCAAATTCTCCTTTTTGTCTTTCAATTTTGAAGACCATTGAAGTATCATCAGCAAACAACACTATGTTAGTTAATTTCTCCACCATGAAAGGCAAATCATTAATATATACCAGGAATAAGAAAGGGCCTAATATGGAACCTTGTGGAACGCCAATTTTAACACCCGATCCATCAGATTTTACGCCGTTAACTTCTGCCTTTTGAATTCTATTGCTTAGGTATAATCTTAGTAGATCCAACGCTTTATTTCTAACTCCGTAATGATTTAATTTAATTAATAGCGTATTAAGATCAACACAATCAAACGCCTTCGACAAAAAACTCCCATAGCATCCTGTGCGGCCTCCCATGCAGAATAAATATGAGATATAAGGGTAATACCTGCATCCGTAGTCGATTTACCCCTAGTGAAACCATATTGTTTAGCGTGGTGTTGTTTTGTACGGTTGAAGTGTGAGAGCATTTGATTTAGTATAATCTTTTCAAATATTTTATGTGTTGGAATAACAGATATTGGTCTGAAATTTGAAGAATCGCCCTTATCTCCCGAATTAAACAGAGGTAACAGTTTACTGTGTTTCATGATGTCTGGAAAACCCCATCGTCAACACATTTATTGAATATATAAGCTAAGTGTGGGGCTAAAACTAGAATTACTGAACCAATGACTTTGACTGATATACCCCACAGGTATTCCGTATTTTTGAAGTTGAGTAATTTAAACGTTTTGACAATGTCCTGGGGATATACATGATGAAATTTTAAATATACATTACTGACGCTAGTGTTATTTTTTAATAAAGTCTCTGCTTCATATGGAGATGAATTTAGACGGTCTGTTGTGAGTACGGGTACATTGGTGAAGAATGTTTCAAAAGCTCGAGCAACATCAGCGTTAGATTTAACAACATCATCACCTATCTTTAGGCAGAAATCATTGTCCCTTGGTATAACTTTGCCAGTTTCGCGGTTTATTATTTGCCAAACTGTTTTTATTCTATTATTTGAATTTTGAATTTTTCTATTAATGTGTAAAGTTTTTGCAGTTCTACAAAGCAACTTGAAAGTTTTGGAATATTTTTTAACATAGTCATGAATTTTTCGATCAAAGTTATAGGTTTTTTGATCATAAAGGTCATACAAGATAACTCTACTTTTACGTATTTAGATTTACCGTTGTAGTCACTGACTTTCTTTAATTTGAAAACATTATTGAATTCCGTCTGAATAATGTTGAAGAAGTTTGAGTAGATTTTGTTTGGGTTCTGTTCATTAAAATCCGGTACTGGCAAATTTATATCTAAGTTTTTCGTATATGTCTCTAGTCTATGGGATGTAATAGGCCTATAAAATGATGGACCAGTCTTATCCTTAATAGCAATTGGGAATGAACCTGTTTGACCACTGTGATCGGAAGGTAAGCAGTTAATTATATTTTTACTTGTGAATGCACAGTCACAAAAAACGTTATCTAAGCAAGTTTGGCTGGTAAGTGTAAATCTAGTCGGCTTTAAAAATACATGACATAAATTAAACGATTTGAATAAAGTTAGTAATCGTTGTTTCATTGTTGATCCTACAAGCAAATCTACATTAAGATCGCCACAAATAATTAACTTTTTTCTGTTATTACATAGTTTAGTGAGGGCTTCCTCCATAATTTTCTCAAATATTTCGAAATTGCCATGGCCATTTTCATCGCTCGGTGGCCTGTAGACACAAACAATAATATGGCTATCTAACTCAACACAGGATACCTCTATTTGTCTTTCTACAGTAAGTGCAAGAATATCTTTCCGTTGTTTCACCTTAATATTATTTTTTACTAAGATTAAAGAACCACCTCTATCAGCAGTCTTTCTATTGTAAATACTGACAATTTTGTAATTATTTCTGTTAAAAGACATCATATTTTCCTTCAACCAGGGTTCTGTAACACAAATAATATCAATGTCAGAATTTTTTAGAAATAATTCTAATACAAGTTCTTTGCCAGGTAGCCCCTGGATGTTTTGATGGGCAATATTTAACTGGGGCTTACATTTTGACATATTTAGTGGCTCTTGTATGCTAGAGATTTCCTCTATTGTCTTATAAACTAATTTAAATTACTTGGAACTGATTACAATGTTGCATGCAAAGTATAATTAACAGGTGAATTCCCAATAGGGGTGCATGTCATATTACTCTTAACATAAGCTGATGTCAAGTTGAACTTGGTTAAACCAACTATAGCTGCGTCGCATATATTATAAGCTAACAATGTAGCTACTAATTTTTTATATTTATTAGACAGGTACATACAATGTATCCTGTGTCAGAGTAAAGTTATGAATCACATTATTCATGTCGAAATATAAAATAGCATCGCTGTGATTACATGTTAAATTAAATAAATGAATATTCATTCTATGCACAGATTTGTTCTGTAGTTCTGTCAAATTACAGGCATATGGAAAATTGCATAGTATAAATTTGCATTTCATCCTACTATGTAAGTCTAGAAGTGTTTCAACACTTTTATTCAAATCATTCCGACTAATGTTTGAATGATTTCCTACCATAATTACAATAATTAGATCCAAATCGATGCTCAGCTTAAAGGTCAATCAATCAATCAATCAGCCCACATTCACGCCGTCTGCTCAGGTCTTTATCCTCCCGCATAGCACAGCTAGATAACGAAAAGGATCTCTAATTCTCTAGATAACATGCAATTAGGAGATACATAGCTTTGCAAATTAATGTAGAAAAAAATTGGTTGTCTGTAAAGTCGGTTTACGGACGATAATTTTACTTGATAACGTCATAAGCTGAACGCTTAGGCCGATCTTGCCTCTCTATCGCTTGTTCCGCGCTCTTGCTTGCACGCACGCTAAATTCGTGGCGCGAGGTATATACCAAGCGGTATTTTTCTTTGGGAAATTTTAAACTGCACATCAAAAATACTGATTTTCACAGCAAATATCGGGGCAAAATGCAGGGTAGCTTAGGTGAAACCCCTTTTATCCTTCGTATTAGCTTGAACATGCAAGAACAACAAAAAATACTTAAAACATAAACTTGAGTACACATAAAATATTTAAAACATAGAAGTGTTTTTGCTGATCCTTTTTTGCTGTGCAAATCAGTATTTTTATGTGCGACTAGCCTTTTTCTTTTCGTCGAATTGATCAAATGACTAACGTAGCGATTCGAATCAAGGCGACCTACCCCACGGCAGCCGGCCGAGGCTTCTATTGTCGTGCATTTGAGCAAATCATTTGATCCCTTTTTTGCAATTTCGTGGTCGAATTATTCGCTTTTTAGTGGATTAAGCGCTTGCCACTTCCAACACTTCAGTGATGACGGGTCTCGCTTTCATTTCGTGCATGAAATTTTATTGTGAGGAGACTTTCATAGAGATAGCAAGTTACACACTCTGCGTTGTCGGTAAGGGACAGAGCTATTAGTTAGTCTCCCTTTCCTTTTATATGCAAAAAAAGAAGAATGAGTTTGACGCATAGCTCGGTATAACGCGTATTACGTCACTTCAGTCACGTCACTTCAAACTGACAACTGTCAGGTTGAACCCCCGATTTTAGGCAATAAAATACAGTATGAGTCTTTTAAAGTGCACCTATCGAACAGGCTCGAAGAGGACCAAATTTTATCGTCAAAAAAAGATAGGCATTTTTTATGGTATCGGACGTTCTGTGTATCGTATTACACGTACTTGGCAGTATTTATCGTAAATCCCGTCTAGTCAAAGTCAAAGTCAAAGTCAAAAAGTACTTTATTACTGTAGATATTTACATATACTTAGCAAACGTCAATTTTGCCTCTTCTCTACATTGGGAGAAGAAGGGCGTAGAAACTCCCACAGATTGATTTTTAGATCTCTTTTAAAAATAGGTTGTGCTTAACTATTACAAATATGAAAAAATTAATTATTATGATTAATAAGCAGGAATAAATAATTACAAAATTATTAACAGCAAGGCCTGTGTTGTAAGTAATTCTAGAGCTCCGTGGTCTAATGAGTTTCACACTTGGAGATGCAGTTTCGAATCCTGACCGTATACCGATTAGATAATTTAAGAGACCTATTTCAGTTCTGTTTCAGTTGCATCATAAATAATAGATTAACCGACTATCTTGAAAAGAAAGGCTTGCTCTCCGATCAACAGTTTGGTTTTAGATCTGGAAAATCTACTGACGACGCTGTCAATGAACCCACAAGTCATATTGTTGAGTGCATGGTCAAAGGTCTGAAGACAATAGGTATTTTTCTCCACCAAGCAAAGGCCTTTGACACGGTCTCCATCCCTATATTGCTAACAAAATTAGAAAAAGTGGGAATCCGATTTACTCAACTTAAACTGTTCAGGGACTAGCTTGATAATAGAGAGCAGTGTGTTAAAATAGGCGAATGTGTCAGTTCTGATCTTAAAGTAACACAGGGTGTGCCTCTGGGGAGCCTATTAGGTCCCACACTCTTTCTTGTTTATATCAATTATCTGTGCGATGTTGAACTTCAAAACGGAGGAATCTTCTCTTACGCAGATGACACAGCACTCATCATTGCTACGAATATCTAGGATCAAAATTTTAGATATACTCAAGAAGGTTTTAATAAGGTAACGAAATTGTTATATAGCAATGTTCTTTGATTAAATACTGACAAAACTAAATACATGGTTTTACTGTACGAAACTCTTCCCAACCGGCAGCAAGGTTTGAGATCACTGCTCATACCTGCCAAAGATCTATGGACAGAAACTGCTGCTGCAGTATTCTTAAAAAGACTAACACAATAAGGTACTTGGGTGTTCTGTTGGACAAAATTTTAAACTTTTCGCAACACATAAAATGAATAACTAACAGAGTAGGTAAACTCATTTAAGTCTTTAAAAATCTCAGGCATGTAGCGAACCCAAGGCTCTCAAGACGGTTTACTTGGCACTGTGTCAGTCAATTATTACCTACTGCATTTTGTCTTGGGGTGGTGCTGGAAAAACGAATATGTTGGGCCTTGAGAGAGCTCAAAGAGCTATTCTCAAGGTTTGTACTTTTAGACCTAATAAACTCTTTTCGACATACCACCTTTATCAGACATGTGGTGTCCTCACTGTTCGCCAACTATTTATTCAACATCTCGTTCTCAGTCAACACTCAAAACTTTGACCCAGCTGTACTCTCTACTCGTCGTAATGACAGAGTTTGCAATATGTACGTCATCAATAAAAAAACACAGCTTGGCTTTTTCTGAAAGGTTTTCCTGTTCTAGGGTCCTCGTCTATACAACAGCATCAATCGAATTCACAATATGCCCTTAATAAGAACATCTGTAAAACTCACTTTACTAAGGGGTTACTAAATCTATGCTGAATGTCTACTTAAAACATAGTTACAATTGGCTTATTTTTCATTACGAATATAAATATACACTTTCATACAATTGCAACCTGCATTTAACTTTCATTAGTTTTGTGCAGAAACAACTTACCCACCACGATTGCTCATCCTACTTTTTCAATACCTTAAAGTTTATAATCTTACATCTTACATCTTGACAGAGCAGGCACACTCCTTACTCGCAGGCACACTCAAGTTGCTCACCCTTCTGTGTAATCTACCGAGCACCATTTGACAACCGAAATACAGTGTTTTCACTAGTTCGCTTGTCACTGATTCCTCCTATTTTATGATATATGTTCCTAATTAAGTATTTCTCCTTTTTTTTTGTAAGTGGAACCTGTGTAAACCATGCTATCTGTCAATAAACAATTTCATTTCATTTCAATTAATTTATCTTAAGTACATTATCGGATGTTCACTGTTTCGGATGACACCATAAGCTATCGGTCCCGGCTGCTATCGGTATTTGATAGTGGTCGTAAAACCCCTCCATCAACCCGCACTGAGCCAGCGTGGTGGAGTATGGCTTAATCGTACTCGTAGCCGGGTAAAGGCCTGTGCCCCTCGGTGGGGATATTAATGGGCTACATTAATTATTTATTAAAATAATTAATGTAGCCCATTTAATTTAAACTCTTTTCTAAATAAGATCTCCAAAAATCAGAATTATTCTTAAACAAAGTGTAATTTAATGTTACAGCTAACATTTTCCCCATAAGCACTAATGTGTGACTTTCTTTTTTTCTTTGGTGCATGATGAATGTGGTAGTGAGAAAAAACAAAAAAACAACTGTGGGATTTTTGTTGTCTATTATTCATATTTACCATTTGTTATTTGTACTATTTAACAATACTGCGTCGATTTCGCTGTGGATTGGAGGGGATGGTTATACTTGGGTATTGGATCACCTGTATACTAAATCGTCACAGCGCATGAGGGCAAACCCATTGCCCTTCTAGTAGTTTACTTAGCGTTGGCTTCCTTGAGATACGAATTAACTAGTTACTTGTAACCCAAGAACTATCCAAAGATCAAATTTATTAGTAAAGTTAACCATACTTAAACCCCTAAATTAAATTCAAAACTGTGATTAAAACTATGGAATATGAGCAGGCTGGAACAGGCTGCACCATGTTTCTTTGGTTCCAAGCGAGCTGTGACCCCTCTTTCTCATAGGGTAACGACCCTGCCACACACTCGTCGAGTGGCATGGGAAGCAACGAGGAAAGGAGGCAGGAACGCAGTGCGGCCACGTCACTCGTCATGCCGCACCTCGTGCTCCTCGTCATGCCCACCGCTCCCCGTTTGGTCTGTTTTTTTGCGCGAGTCAAAGGGCCAGGACGATTATGCCTACCCATTTATGATACCAATTCCTGTAATGCCTTGATTTGCTGGAAGAAATATATTTTTAGAGATAAGCTCGCCTTTGCACATGCATTTTCTTTTAATGTAACTTTTTAAATATTTGTGTGCAATAAAGAATTATGAATTATGATTAATTGCGCGAGTAGAGCACTGCTCTAGATGATGATGACAGAGTCCGCCAGAGAGGACAACATCGCGGCAGCGCGAGGAGCAGAGCGATGAGCAGTTTTTTTTTTGATTGGAGGGGAAAAAAATGGAGTTACCCATGCCCAGGCGTCAGACCTCCCTGCTATGTCCGGGTCCCCACATATTGAGCAGGCATCAATCAGCTCGTGTGGTATACGGACTACAAACAACCCCTTTGTGCTTACAGATATCTGTCTAAGACTTTACAATCACGCGTCGCGACAAACCCCCCCCCCCCCCCCCGTGATGATGATGATGACCATTTGTGGCAGATTTCTGCCATTTGGGCAGATTTGGCTCCCAAATTTTGACTCTAGCAGAAAGTGCTGACGAATTCAAAATGTGGCAGATTCTGGCAGATTTTAAAGATATTTATTATTTTTTTACATAAATCGAAATCTTATTTATTTTTTCATACTAAAGTGTAACCTATTAGGTAGGTTTTTTTTTTCAAAGCTGGTCACATTTTTTCTAATGAATATAGTACGCGGAATTCGCGTTTATTCTATTTCTACGTAGGTATGCTTTATGATTATGAGACGTAATAAGACAGTTATAAGGTTTATTTTTATTAACAGTTGAGTTCGGCAAAATTTGGCTGGTTTTTTGCCAGAGTCCGGCAGATTCGCCATTTTTAAAACGGTCACCCTGATGTACAGCTCACTCAGAGCCAAATAAACTTGTCGCGAACTTACTTATCCCGCTTACATTACTGCACTGAGGCATTTACATCCGCCACAACTCATACTAACTGAAGATTCGCTTTAATTAAATTATCTTCATAATTCATAAGTCATAATTCATAATTCTTTATTGCACACCAATATTTAAAAAAGTTACAGTAAAAGAAAATGCATGTACAAAGGTAAGCTTATCTCTAAAAAGAGATTTCTTCCAGCAAACCAAGGCATTATAGGAATTGGTATCATAAAAGGGTAGGCAGTGCACAATAAATATTTGTTTGGTGAGAACGGATGTTTGTACCCTAGTCATGGTTGTAAATCTATCTAAGTATAATATTTATCTATATAAGTATGTGTATCGTCTAGTACCCAAGATTCAGGGAATCCTAGTTTGGGGCCAAATCAATGTGTGTAAATAGTGTCCAAGGCATCACATATGATAATATAAATACAATAACTTATACGAAAGAGAAAGGTGGTGCTCTTTAATACGTTTCCTAAAAGAGAAAAGAGTAGGTCTGTCTCTATAGCGCAAGGAAGTGCGTTCCAGAGTCGGACCGCCCCGTAGCCTGAAAGAGTGTTTTTACCGCGGAGTGGCTAAAAGTGAGACTGTGTGAGATCTCCGGTACCGTTATCTACACAAATTTTCCATGCTGAGTGGCCGAAGCACATAATCACAGATGCAGTGAATCAATACCACAGAATACTTAATAGTACTATCAAAACACCGTTTTGCATGACAGGGGCTAGCCCATCGCCGCAGCTCTATGGGCATGTGAAGATTTCAAACAACAAGATTTATCCAAAATCGGCGGCAGTCAAACTTTCTGACATACCTACGTCAGAAAGTTTCCTATTGGCACTAGATAATTTTCATGAGTCCGGGGTCGGGCATTCCTGGGCCGAGCATTCCGTCGCCGTACAAAATAGTGCTCGACCCCGGAATGCCCGGCCCCGGAATTGGCGTCCCGAGTACCATAGACAACTGCTACATCAGAGATTAGGGTGTGTTCATAGTGTCTCTATCACAAAAAATCTATTAATATCATTAAATGTTTTTTTTTTATTTGCATACGCTTCGCTCCGCTACGCTTCGGTTTTGCTTCTTCTAAGTTCCAACCTAACCTATAACCCAATTTAAATTTAGCCACAATAACCTACTGTAGCCAAATTTGACTCAATAAATATAATGCACTTGAACTCAGTCTTCACAGTGTTATTTTTTTAACAAATAGCAGAATTGAGTTTATTTTTATTTTAAACTAACCAAATATGAATAATATTAGTTTATGCCATGTGTCAAGTGAATGTTAAACTTGCTTACAAAAAAACCTCACACCCACCATCAGGTTCATTTGATGTTTTTGAAAAAGTCATGGATGACATATTATTTAAAGTATCAAAATGTAATAAAACTCTTATGATATGTGGAGACTTCAGTGTAAATTTATTAGAAACTTACTCCCTTAGTACGAGACTAACTTATTTAATTCTCACAACTTAAAGCCACTTTTCATGGAACCTACTCGAATAACTGAAACCTCAGCAAATTGTATAGACAATATATTTGCTTATCCAAATGAAAAAATTGTACTTAAAAAAATTATAAGTAATTAAAAGTCAGACCATTAGACTAGAAATTAAACATAAAAAAAGTTCTACAAGAAAGATACAATACATACCTGTGACTGCACATCGGTTTGAAAGGTTTAAATTGAATTGGGATGGCAAACTACCTATCAATTACTCTAATAATAACCCTAATGAGTCATATTGTATTTTTTTTTACAAATTCAGCAATGCGTTCAATGCATATATTTACTACCAGATCGATTGTGGTCTCAGACAAACTTAACTTAACAGTAAGTGGGCCACAGTAGGTATACTTAAAAGTAGACAAAATTTATATGAATTATATAGTGAAAAACAATGGAATCATAGTGAAGAGTTCATGGATAAAGTAAAAAAGTACTCAAAAATCTTTAAAAAAGTTTGCCATGCTAAATCAAATTATATCAGATCTAAAATAAGAAAAAGTGATAACAAAATTAAATCAACTTGGGATATAATTAAAAGTGAGACTGGAAAGGTCAGTATTAAAAACAATGAATATGCATTAAAAATTAATGATATTACTTTCAAAAATGATATTGATGTAGCTAAAGCGTTTGAATTTTTTTTTACTGACATCCCAATCTCTACTACAAAGTCTTTAGACTCTTCCAAAGTAGTCGCTGAATCTTTGCTAAAACACTATGTACCTAGATGTGAAAATCAATTCTCGTTTAATTATGTAGATGATAAAGATATTATTAAAGCCTTTAAATCAATAAATGTTAAGAAAACTGCAGACCTCTGGGATATTTCTGTTCATGTTGTGAAGCCCCTAATAAATGTTATTGCACTTGATTTAGCTTTCATATTTAATGCATCTATTGAATCTGGCGTGTTTCCTGATTTAATGAAACACAGTAAAATAGTACCTTTGTTTAAATCGGGTAGTACATCTGACCCTTCTAACTTCAGACCGATATCGGTATTGCCTACATTTAGTAAAGTATTTGAAAAAGTAATTTTAAATCAACTTCTTACACATTTCAACACCAACAACATGCTCCACTGTAAACAATTTGGTTTTACACAAGGCAAATCAACTACTGATGCCGGTATTGAGTTAATATCACATATATATGATGCCTGGGAGGAGTCGCATGATGCTCTAGGAGTATTTTGCGATTTGTCTAAGGCTTTTGATTGCGTTGACCATGGGACATTGATCAGGAAATTACATCACTATGGAATTAGGGATAACTCTTTAGATCTTCTCTCTTCTTATCTAAATAACAGGATACAGAGAGTTGATATTAATGGAAAACTATCTCCAGGGTCTGTTGTTACTATGGATGTACCGCAGGGTTCCATACTCGGGCCATTCCTGTTTTTGGTTTATATTAATGACCTGCCACATCTTGTCAGAGATAATCATGAGATTATCTTAATTGTTGTTAAAATGAAACGACGCAGTTTGAACTTTGACGATGTGAATAATGCAATCTCAAAGGTAGTCAATTGGTTTAGTGCTAATAATCTGTTACTGAACAATAACAAAACTAAATGTATTCGGTTTATACTCCCCAATGTTAAACAAGTCTCGGCTAATGTTAATGTTAAAGGTGATAGAAATTGTAGATAGCACGGTATTCCTAGGAATCACCTTAGATAAAAAGCTTCAGTGGGGCCCACACATAGATAAGCTATCAAAAAAACTCAGTTCCGCAGTTAAAAAAATCCATGTTTTTACGGACGTGGAAACAGCTAGACTAGTTTACTTCAGCTACTTCCATAGCATTATGTCTTACGGCATACTGCTGTGGGGGAACGCTGCAGGCATTAACATAATATTTGTGCTGCAAAAGAGGGCTGTTCGTGCAATCTACAATGTGGGTCCCAGAGAGTCACTGCGTTGTAAATTTAAGGAAATTAACATTATGACAGTGCCGTGTCAGTATATTTATGAAAACCTAATGTACGTCCACAAAAATATTGATAAATTTCCTAAGAATAGCGACAGGCACAATGTCAACACTAGAAATAGGAATAAACTAGCTATACCTACTACTAGGCTCCTTAAGGTTAATGTTTCTTTTAAAGGGCAATGTATTCGCTTTTACAACAAAATACCGACTGAGTTACAAGAATTGTCTGTAAATAAATTTAAAAATGTTGTCAAAAATCACTTATGTAAAAAAGGTTACTACAAAATATCAGATTATGTAGAAGACAAGAAAGCTTGGGAAGGTGTTTGCTCCAATTCTGTAAAAAATAACGTATAAAGCTGGAGGTTTCTAGTCGCCTCTTTGCCTCCAGCATCTAAAACATTGAGGTGACGGAATTCAAATTGAGTTCTATATTTCCCTGTACCTTATACATGTGTTAGTTTAAGATTTGACATTCTCCAAATGTTACCTATGTGTTTCTTATGGAAATAAACTCTATTTGAATTTTGAATTTTTGAATTTATGACCATGGCCTTAGATTCGTCTAAGTTGAATGGAAAATGTTCGACCAATCAGAAGCCAGTCTTTCCAGCCAATGAGAGACGTCCCACAATTCTGGGGCCGGGCATTCCGGGGTCGAACAGGCAGTGCACGGCTTTAGAATGCACGGCCCAGTAATGTGCGGTTTGGAATGTCCGGCCCCGGAATTGGCGTCCCAAATCCCACGATTCCGGGGTCGGGCATTCCGGGGCCAGGCATTACTGGGCCGTGCATTCCTGTCCCCCATTTTCATTGTTCAGGAAAAAACTGATGGATGAAAATGAGGAACCGTGGATTTGCCGAAAAAACTCTTCGCTATATTTTCTATAAAATATAGCGAAAACAGTAGAGCCCTTGAAGGACGAACAGGCAGTGGAGTCCTAGAATAAGAGTCCCGTTGGCATCCTTGAGGAAAGCAACCCTAAAAAGATGCATTGAATTAATTATTTAAACTGTCTCAAACACCACGACCGGGTTCGAGTCCCGGTGGGGGCAAATATTTGTTTGATGAGAACGGATGTTTGTACCCTAATCTTGGTTGTTTATCTATCTAATCATAATGTTTATCTATATAAGTATGTGTATCGTTGTCTAGTACCCAAGTTACAGGTAATCCTAGTTTGGGGCTAGATCAATGTGTGTAAATAGTGTCCAATGTCTTATTATTATTATTAAGGGGGAACATTAATAACTCTGAAATCGGTCGTGTGGACGAACCTTAACATCTGTGGCGATACTCACAGAATGAATGGCGGGGCTCAGACTATTATCCAAACTGACAGAATTGGCTTCAAACTTTCGTCCTTGTGAAACTGAAACAAATGGTTATACTGCGACTACCTGACTTTGATACCTCACGCGATGAAACTTACTGTGGTGGGTGACGACGACGGCCGGTGAGAGGTATCTGGGGTAAGTGGTCTCGCTATACAAAGTGTGTTGTCATTGTATGAGGTTGTTCCCTAAAAATCGCTCATTCTGAAAACCATATTCTAAGAAGCCGATTTGATCTGAGCACCTTGAATTTTCAGTCCTCCTACATTGTGGGCCGGGCGGTCAGCTGAAGTGAAACAACATTTGCTCTAATCAAGTCGATTTGATAGTGAAAGTTGGTCAAAATGATGTCCCCAACAAATATGACTGTAGACGGTACGTTTGTGGAAAGTAAAGGACATAATAGTAGTATCTACACACGTATCATAAACCCTCTTTACTGCGTCCAAAAACCGCTCGTTACGATCAGCATAATGTTAAACTACTTGGTAAAAACTCATTTATTATCTGAATATTGAACATTATGACCATAATGTGTAAATTTTCTACATATTATGACATTCAAATTTGGAACGCCGACGCCCGCCTGCGTGCCGCCCCCACTTTGTCTGTGAAGTTGGTACTACAGAACAAGCTAAACAACTCAATGCCACAATGCCGGTCAAACATGCGGTTCCTGAACACACCAAGGAGAGCTTATGATATGTGTGTAGATAAACTATTGTATGTAACTGTACATAATTAGGCATTATGTATCAGTCACATAAACTACTATTATGTGACTGTTACATAATGGAGGACATTAAAACTCGAGAGGCGCGTTTTATAATAATATCACTCGAGAGTTTTAATGCCTAATTGTGTACAGTTACATACACTAGTTTTTCTACATACATATCATAAGCTCTCTTTGATGTGTTCAGGAACCGCATGTTCGACCGTCATGGTGGCATTGATCATTGCTCTGCAGTTGTTTAGCTTGTTATGTAGTACCAACTTCACAGACAAACTAGGGGCGGCACGCAGGCTGGCATCGGCGTTGGAAATTTGAATGTCATAATTTATCGAAAATTTATACATTATGGTCGTAATGTATCAATATTATGATAAGAAATGAGTTTTTACCAAGTAGTTTACCAACATTATGCTGGTCGCAACGTGCGGTTTTTGTTCGCACTAAAGAGGGTTTAAGATACGTGTGTAGATAAATTAAACTAATTATAATAAAAGTTAGTAATTACTAACATTCCCGGTAAAATGTATGCATCCTAATAATATTTTTAATCTCTGAAGATCAGAAAGAAAAGAAAAAACACGGCATCATCCATTTTCCCATACGAGGTGGAAGAGGCACAGTTATGTCAAAGTTTAACCAGTAACATGATTAATGGTCACCTGTAAACCACCAACCTAGGCAGGTGATCAATTTCGAATCAGTTGCACACATTGAATCAACAAAGAAACGGGGATTTGTCTATCTGTCTAGTGAATTTCCCCGCAGCCTCATGTAGGCAGCTATATATTTATCAATACAAGTTTCAATAACGGTATTACCTTCCGCAAAAAGTCTTTCACTGTTATTTGCTTACTAAGTATGTAGAATTACTTCGGATATTCTTGGGTACTCAAAAACATGCCCATCATATCACGTACGTAGTAAGACAAAAACGAACATTTCCGAGAAAATACGAAAGGAAAGGATTATTCGCTACATCTGTATTAATACTCTTATATGTTGCAGGGATGTGATAAAATCAGGGACTTCGCCAAATACCTAAGGGACTTGATCAAATCCCGGGAAATTGTAAAATAATGATTTTAATGATGAACAAATCCCTGAACTAAATCTAGTGATGAATTGAAACTCCCTATACGATTTCAGTGAAATGTCAAAAATACTTGCCAGTTTTTGCGTTGCGTTAGGTCACAACTTTATATACTAACCGTATTGGTTGCATATTTGGCATTAATTTCCGAGCAACAGTTACATAAAAACATATATTTTTTTATTTCACTAAACCAGTTTCGGGATTTGATCAAATCCATCTGTAATGGATATTTTAAAATCATTTCTCGGGATTTGGCCAAGTCCCTGATTTTATCATATCCTTACAACATTCAGGGTGTCCCGTAAATAATTGTCCAACGTTAAAGGGAAGACTGCTCACCTTATTTCCTAAAACTAATTTAAATATAAAAAAGCGAGTTACCAAGGTTATTTTTTTCGCAATTCTCCATTCCGTCTTCCGTCATGACATGACGTACATCATGTTTTAATGGTGTCGCTGCCAATGATAACATTTCCAAGATCTTATTTTTGTAGAATAAAGCTAAATAGTTTACCAATGTAACCACATAACAGTTTTGCTACTGACTGTTATTAATGACTTGTAAAAAAATCACAAGTAGAAATATTATTTTTTGCTGCCTTCAGAAGACCGAAATTTAAAAAAACTACTGCAAAATTCAGTTAAGACATTGAGCTGAACCATTCTTTCAAAAACGATGCAGGCCTAGCCAGCTATGTAAATCAGTTTTAAATTTAAGAGTAGACTTTTTCGTTGCAAGTTATTGCTATTAATCTGAAAAATAGAGCTAATTTAAAAAATAAAAACAAGCAAAATGTGTAAAACAATATTTTTACCTATTTTGATGCGTTAGCATACCTGTCTAAGCACTTCTCTCTAAACATTTCATTACTTAAGACAAGCGAATGGCGACAGAACTCGGCGCGAGTAGGTATTTACCAAAATACAAGCTATCTCAGAGCTATAAGAGCGCAATTGCCTAAATTTTCGGCCGAATTATGCTTTTGGGCGGTAACGTTTTTCTACCCCTAAACCTTTATAGAATAAGACAAATTTGGTCTCATTCGTTTCCACACATCATAAACGATGCTTGTAGTTTTTCCTTTTTTTGAAAATCTGGCTTGATTAGTTAAAAATAAATAAAATGCTCGAGGGTTTTTTTTGGTCAAAAAAGTGAATGTTTAGGTCCTTATATTTACTAAAATACAAAATATTTCAAAAAAAAAACAAAACGCACGAGCATAGTTTTTCATAGTATCTCAAACATGTGAAAAAATTGTGAGAATCGGACAAGGTTTAAGGGGTGAAAAAGGTTACCGCTTATTGTATGGAGGCTCGCGCCCACACGATTCTCTTTGTAATATTACATCATGTCAGTTCTGAATATGAAACCGCCACCTGCGCAGTTGCGGCGGAATGAGTCATCATCCATCAGAAAGGAACAAGATGATATGTGTGAATAGAGTCTGCGCCGCCAATCATGTCCTGCGACTGAAATCTAAATTAATACGCTAATCTCACTGATTATAGTCTAAAACTGACTTCCCACGGTGCCTCATCAACATATTATTTAATCCTCGCTGCCCTGGCTTCTTACGAGATCGTTTTGAATTTCTGTCTTCGGATAGGCCTCGGAGATCTCACTCTTGGTCACTGCTTATACATAACTCTGCAAGACAACACATGAACATGAACATGAGTTCAGACTACGAGCTCTCACGGCTACAACAAACTTCCTAGCTCCATCAGAGACAGCCCGTCACTTATTTATTATTTTTTAAAGTAGCTTAAAAAAACTATCTTTCTCTTCCATAATAGACGTACGTAAGTATATTGTATTGATGTATATTTTGTGTATAATTTTATCTATTTGTATTGATATTATACATTTATGTACATTTTGGGAAGTAGTTTATTATATTATTATTTAACGTTGTGCACATAGGTCTACCTGTTCTTTAATGTATCATGTCCATTCTAGTTTTCTGGAACTATAAACTCTTTTTAGAGATAAGCTCGCCTTTGTACACCTAGTTTCCCTTTTGATGTACCTATCTTCTGTTTTTCTGTAATAACGTTTATTCAATAACGTATCTTCAATTTCAAAATCTCCGGTATCCTGTTGTGTATGCACAAGCCCTTGAAGGAATTGCTAAGTATCGGGGGTCTAAACCGGGGGTTATAGCTAGGTATTGCTAATTTTGGAAAATTTTGAAAGGTTATTGCGTACATAATTATATCTTTGAAAAGAAATTGATTTGCTACAGTCACGCTGATTTGTTCGAAACAAATTAAAAAATACGTGGTGAATAAACGAATTTTACCACAAGAACACAATGGATTGCCGTGATTAAATTAGGCAACAAATATAATGGTCACCAAAATATATTTTTTCCTACCCAAAATGGATAAATGAACACCAAAAGTTGCAAAAAATATCAGGGCAAAATACTGCGGTAGCTTAGGTGAAGGGTAAAGGGGGTCGAGCGAAGCGAAGCCCCCTTTATCCTTCGTGTTAGGTTGAACATGTAAGAACAACAAAAAATACTTAAAACATAAACTTAAGTACATAAAACATAAAAAGAAGTTTGGTGATCATTTATCCAAACACAATTTCGTGGACATTTATCCATTCTGGCAGTCATTTCGAATTTATTGGTAGTAAAATAGGTGCGTTTTTGGTAATCTTTTAAACACAAGCCATTAAATTAGTCTAATCACCACGTATTTTTAAATTTTGTTTCAAACCCTACGCCCAGTTTCCGAAAGAGTTGTCAAATGTAACAAGCGATTAATCGATCATTAATTCAAAATAGCGGCATGTGATTGGCTGAAATGCGTTTAACAAGAGTTTAACAAGTTGTCACAGCTAATTTTCCTTTCAGAAACCGGGCGTTAGTATGTTACATTATTTAAAAATTCTAACTCTTACAAATCAGTGCCTGGTCCCTCCCTACTTGTCAATGCTCCTTGTCAGACAGAATATAAATTGCAAAAACAGGGGATCAAAGTTCTTTGAGCCAAATTATCTGGAACAAAATGGCAATTTGGTTTCCCGAGGGTCTAATATAAATTGTCATTTTGCAAAGCTTGCGTCTAGGGCGTTTCTGCATTAATAGAACGAATGAATACAGAAACGTAGGTATATAAACTTTCTTCTAATATTTCAAGTAAAATTATCATTATTGATATGAGCGAACCTGAAGCTTTTTCGTCCATTGACAGGTGAAAATTTTCTTTATTCATTCGGCCCTATATCCCACTAATATTATAAAAAATATAAAGTTTGTTAGTTTATCTACGCACGTATCATAAACCCTCTTTACTGCGTCCAAAAACCTCACGTTACGTCCAGCATAATTATTTACTAGTTGGTAAAAACTCATTTCTTATCTGAATATTGATACATTATTTATCAATGTTGCGACATATTATGACATTCAAATTTCGAACGCCGACGCCCGTCTACGTGCCGCCCCTAGTTTGTCTGTGAAGTTGGTACTACTGAACAAGCTAAATAAGTGCAGAGCAATGATCAATGCCACAATGCCGGTTGAACATGCGGTTCCTGAACACATCAAAGAGAGCTTACGATATGTGTGCAGATAAACTAGTGTATGTAACTGTACAAAATTAGGCATTATTTGTGTCTCGCTCACGCAACAACGCCGATCGGAGTTAAATGACAAATTTTATTCATATCGGTTCGGAGTTGTTGCGTTGCACACAGTTGATCATTCACAAGTCCACGTAGACCAAGTTGCGGGCACCAGCTAGTAGTATTTATTGATAATAATAAAGTCTTCTGTGTGGGATTGTCAAGTTTTCTTTCTCTTTTAGTATTACTTGCTATAGGAATCCACAGTGCCCTACCGGGAGTTCAGATTCATTTAATTACTTCCTTCCTGAGTCTCAATGTTCATTTGCCGCTTTACGTGGTGTGTAGGGCGTACTTAAGTTATCTTAAAGTTTCTCTGTAGATGGCCTTGTCTATAATTTTGAGCTCCGATCATACGTTTTTTTTTTCCCAGGCTTCTGCAAACATTGCTAGACGTACATACTACGAGCAGCCGTAGCTTTATTCTGTATTTCTGATATCAATCGTAAGATTGAAAATCGATCAGTAATAACAACATGATTATTTTACACGAGCTGACTATTCAGGTAATGTGATTGGCTACTTTCTCATCTTAAATGTAGTGCGGTTGATTTCGGTGATACACAATAAAGCTCCAGTATTATTTCAAATCTCTATGAATGTCAATTACACATAAATAAATTGTTAAAATCCAATTATATTGTGATCCAGTCCTGTCACCCTCCTATGCTGCACCCTCCAGATGCAGTATTACCGTAGCAACACTACCTCACGCATGCGTATAGTCGCCCTACCCTGGTGCCCTTGGACCGGGACGAGGCGAGATGAAGATGTAGAGCTAAAGTTAGCTTGCTATAGACCGCCTCACGAATTAAAAGCGCTGGGAGAAAATGGCGTACAGGTATTAAAAAATGACTATCTGCGCATTTAATGCCACCGCTCACAATTCGCGAAGCGACATGTCATCTTTAGAAAATTGACATTTCGAAGGATGGTAGACGCCTTTAGAGAACATTTTGATTGCGATTGCGACTGTTGTTGACGGATTTGAATGAACAAAATCGCAAGTTTGACAGTTGACATTTCAAAACTGCAATCAAATTCCAATACTAATTACCTGTCAGACAGAGATGGAGAGCCTTATTAAGTATTTCAGATATCAATCGTTATACTTGTCAAATTGAACAACTAACCAATAATAACAGTTGGCCCATTCGCATAAAGAAGCAAAGTGAGGCATCGCGACTTAGAACACCATGCCATGGTGATAAAATTCAAAACCTATAACGGGCACGTGACATCAATCGATGTCGGTTTTTTAATGCGATTGATACCAGAATTGTATCCACATAAAAAAGGCCCGGTGCCCCAAACTAAATTCAACCTTATTACGTCAGTGACACGAACGCTGTCACCGGGCCTTTTATTTTGTGAAGACTGTACTTTCGAGTAATATGGCAACAAGGTAGTCACTGTACAATGTAAACTACTCCATAAGGGTACTGGTAGACCCGGATGCATACACAACCGACCACTCAAAGTTTGAGGGGCGCGGACATCATCGGATTATTTGGGGGGCGGGGGGAGGGAAGAATCCATGATTACGTCATCTGCGCTTCGTTTCCGAAAATAAATTATATTTAAATATTTACGTCCAATTTTGAAGATTTTCTTACTGGTAACACTTACTTGATGAAACGGGATTTCCCCTGCTATAGACAAACTGTGGAACAGTGTGACCAGATTCAGTATTTTTATACTTTTTCGGCATATTTTATCGACTTTTCCAAGCATCAGTATTGTTATAGGTATATTGGAGGAAGTAAGTATTTTGGGTATATTTTAGGTAAAAAGTTATCAAAACTGTAGCGGTCGTGCCCGCGAATATTGATGTTCAGGTGACACACCCTCTTCCCATATTTAGGTCATTTAAGACCCATAGAAACATGACAGACGTGTTAGTGCTAATAAACAGCAAAAATTTTAAGCACGAAGATTACGTAATCAAGGCGAGGGGGGGGGGGGATTAACACGCTCAGCGCCAGTATATCTTTAATGATACACCATAGGGTGCTTTCTCACAGGCTAGTGTATACCTATAATTTTTTTGTATTTTTTTTTAATAAAACCCCCATATTTTCTTTATTTTTTAAGATATTTACACCCCAAAAACACAGGCACATTCTCCAGGGCCAATGCTTTTGAATGCGCTACTAAAATGTATGAAACGGTGTATATTGTGGGATACCCCGGCCTCCGAAGTCGGGCAGTGTGGTGTATCATTAAGGATACACTGGCCTGTGACAAAGCACCAAAGCAGCACCCGTATGACTTTTAGCAGGCCTTAAACTCTGAGTGCTCGGTTGTGTATACATCAGACCCCCTTCCAGGGGCAGAGGCTGGCGAAGGGCAGGTTCGTGCGTGCGGAGCGCACACCACCCGCACGTCCGCGAACTGGTGCCATACCACGCCCGACCGGCTCCGAATGCCCCGCCACCCGGTTGCCTAGCCGGCGATCACCCACTGCAGACCAGCGCTACATGAAGACCACCACCCGTAAGGGCCACCCCATCACCTGTCCATAGGAGTGGATAGAGCCGAAGCCTCGGGAAGAGGTCCATTGGCCTGACCCCGACTCCCTACGCCCCTGAAGGGGTGCGTGAGAAGACCTAGACGACGACGTTTTTTGTTTCTGTATCCCCAGCCGGGTAGCTAACCCGGGACCTCTCGCATGGAGGGCCGAGCCACAACCACAGAGCCTCAGAGGTCGTTTTAGAAGCACTTGAGGTTTTTATGTGAGGTTTGTAAATGAAATGCAGTTTTCAACAGTTATTACAATTTAAACAATTTTGTTTATTTTCCACTTTATTTTTATACTTCAATGTGATATTTGAGGAACATGGTACTAAAACATCCACATTTTGTCAAATAATTCTGTTTATATGACATAAGTAAATTGCAAGTTATCAAAGGCAGTCTTACTACAAAAAATGCTACTTTGTTCAAGACTTGTTTAAAAACAAAAATATATGGGATTTGACAGTTGTTTTGAGGTTAAATTACTTATGTTAAATATTTTTGTAGTAACAAAGATAAGCTTTTGAAGGCGTGCAAAAATGTAGGCGAAGTTTGAAGATCCAGTGGTCGGGAGCCTCTAGCGAACTGCCCCCTTATTGTCAAACTCTAACAGCATTGAAATTGACTTCTAAAGGATTTTCACCAACCAGTAGCCCGATTCTGTAACTCGATTCTCTGTATTTGCCATCGATCCGAATCGCAATCAATTTGACCTTTTGAAGGATGCTTGACGCCTTCAGAGCACATTTTGATGGCGATTGCTACTGTTTTTTGAACTTAACTAACTTACACATTTATATACAGGCACATACATTGCTTCTGACCCCACATTAGGATAGCCTTTATGTGGAACCAGAAATAGCGACATCGCACACATATAAACATTCAAGAATTGTTTTTTTTTTCATCCCCAGCCGGGGATCGAACCCAGGACCTCTCGCATGGTAAGCAGAGCCACAACCGCAGCGTCACAGAGATCGTCAATGACTTTGAAGGATGGCAATGGACTTAATGACTAGTTTTACGGTTATTATTTCAAAATTGTAATACAATTCCAAGTAAGGAAACCTGTCAAAGATGGAGAATCAAGCTACTGTATCTCTGACGACTAACTCTATCCCTTTCAAATGATGGTTTTGAAGGATTTTTGCCAACTTGGATTGGATGTTCGAAAAATCAGAACGCGATTATTTCCAGACAAGCTGTCATCTAAAGCATTCTGAAAGGTAAAACGATAATTTTAATCGAATCTATAGATGTCAAGAGGGGTGAATACTTTCTCACTTCCGCAGTAAAGGCTTGATCCTGCTTGGCCCTGCACGGTCCCCCTAGGTTGTGCTAACGAGCAACAAATCCACACAAAAAATTCTAGGATCCTCGAAAAAGAATCCAAATTCAGTGAAAACTATAAAATTAATGTAAGTTGTTAGACCGCCATTGATTAGGAAATTTCAGACATCATAAGATACAAAATCAAGCTACTTAAAACCACTATTTGATTCTAGCTATCATTTATAGCGATTGTGATTGGTGAACATCCTTTGAACGTCATTTTCAAAGGGACTAGGATAGGTGTTTGGAGTTAGAGAATAAAGAGGCTGTATGGAAGAATGGGTTTTCAGCTGTCAGAAAAGCCCTCCTGAATGGCACATTCTCCGGATCGGTTAACTAAAGCAGGCAATTCCACTATATGTACAGTAACTTTAAAAATGAATGGTTTTATTCTAACCTCGAAATAGGTAAACAATCACGTGTCGCCTGTCGATTGACACGTGACACGAATGCAAAAAGATCACTCTATATTAATAAGCAGTAGCAAAAGCAACTGTCTCCTTCGTACACATAAAAATGACCGCGCGCGAGAGAGACAGACAGACTATTGATGCCCAGGCAGTGCAACGTCACGCCGCGCGCTTATTCACAGACACTACACAAGCGCAACGTGTAAATGTGTTGAACGTGCCAGTTTTAGTTAACCGATCTGTACTCGACTTCAACTTATGTGATTGATAAGTAAGTTGATAATTACATTTATATTTAACACATTAACGGTTTTTTAATTAACATCCTTAGATTTATTCTGTATTACGAATTCGTCCATGAGTACAAAAACATGATATACACTTATATAGGTATATAATTTAATTTATATGCCTATGGTTGGTTCATCGTGGCAGATTATCCATCAGAATATAAAATATTTAGATTTTTTATCTATTTATTTGATTACATAGAAAACTGGTAAAACGTCAGTCAGATATTTTGTTCTCATTGACTTTAAATTTAAATAATTAGTTGTACTTTGAACACTGTATACTCTAAATGAATGACTATTATTATTCCACAATTAGTAACAGTTCTTGATGATTCATCCCACTTTCTAGGGTATCCCAAACATCTCCCTCATTCGCTAACTCAAATCTTTGACCATGTTACTCTCAAACTGCAAGGCATCCTGTCTGTTCCACGGATTTCAGGAGGTTTGAGTCAGCGAAAAAAGGCCCAAGGGCGCCATATAATGCGGGAGAAAGATAAATCAATCCACTTGCTACGGCGAATTCTTTCATCATCATCAATCATAATACTCAGCCCATATCTACCCTCTGCTGGGCTACCTCTGTACATCGCCAATCCTTTAGGTCCTGTGCCAACCGCCTCCAGTGAGATAATATTGGGTTCAGGACAGACAATACAGATTCAGGAGTTCATAATTCGAGTAATTCAATAGCTATTTCCAGGTTTTTTTATTGTTTTAAAATTAATTTCAATATTTTACATCTACTTATTAAATTTTCTTTTAATTTTCAGTTTGATAACTAAAATTTTATCTTCAAAATCAGTGCCTCCTAAATGTCACCATTTTCATGATAATATTCGTAATATTTTTTTACAGCTGACACTTCAAAAATTATATAAAATTTTCTATTAGCTAAATGTAGTCTCATTCATACTCACAAAGTTTATAAAATTAGGATCTGTCATTCCTAAAAATAATACAAAAATGTTTGTACTGAAAATTGAGTTAACTTCAATTTCTCCATACAAAACGCCAATTTCATATGTAAGGATCTAATAGCTACCCAATATATGTAAGGTACCCGACATATCTGCCTGACAGTCGTACATGGCGGGCAAAACTGCCAGTATATGGCAAGAACAGGCACTGATCCTGCCTGATGCTTGCCTGATGCTTGCCTGATGCTTGCCTGGTGCCCGTGCTCAACATCTGACATGATCCGAGCATCCGACTTGTTGCGACTGTGCGTGTGTGCGTGTTGCCTTGAATGCGCTTTAGTAGTAGTCACTTTTCGATACGTGTACATATGCGCAGTAATTCCCGCCAACGTCGCCCAGCGCTCTTAATTGGTAGCGCGAGGTGTACAGATGCGCCCGCGCCGGATCGCCCCTCATTTGCGCACTTCAATAGAAGTAGAAATGAGCATTTCGAGTTTTTCTTTCTTTCAAATGGCATTTAGCGACAGCAAACTGTTTTGGACGAGTTTTATAGAGCTTTATAAGTCTTTACCATGTTTATATACATAACATCGCGATCAAGGCAGAGGCCCGGCTCGTGCCTAGCAGATCCTAGATGCATCCGGCGGGTGAATCTATCTGAGATATGTCCGACGGGTAGCTATCGGGTATATCTGTGCGTATATGGTTGGCTTCTATCAAACCGTCGGGAATGTCTACCCACTGGCCAACTCTTTGGCTCCCTGCATAAATCTAACCCATATAAGCTCGCTCCCCCGCATTTGCCTCATAGTGACATAAAGTAGCAATCAGGGTGGGTGATGAAGGTGAGATATGTCCTGGCCAAATCTTTGATATATGGTCATTTATTCCTATAAGGCTAGATTCCTTAAAGGCCAGACTCCTAAAAGGACATATTCCTGAAAGGAAGGATTCACAGACACAAGGACAGAAAAGTACGTCCACAAAAACAATTAGATCAAGTAATATTCGAAGAGTTGCAGGTGCAGGCGACTGATTTGATACAATATAATAGCCCCACAAAACTGCTTACGCAGTTTGATTGTGGGGTCGATGAGTCTCATTTTTATTTATTTTTTAAACATAAAAAGAAAGTACTTATGAAATATTTTGTAGGATAAAATGGAGTGTTAATTAAGCAAATATTTCTTTAACTTCGACGAAAACTTATGTCTATTTTTTTCTTGTCTAATATCCACAGGTAAAGTATTTAGAAGGTATGGAATACGCTTGCAGGCATCTCATCATTTAGGAATCTGTCCTTTTAATAATCTGGCCTTACAGGAATAAATCCAATATCTATTTAAAACTAAACTCTAACTAACATTATTACAAATAACCGTCTCCTCCTCCCGAGGCTGGACGTCGTTCGCCATCGGAGCCATCGCGACCAACTGCGTCGCGGTGGGCCTTCGCTAGGACCTTCTTGGTACTTCCTTATTGATCCTCAGCTCTAGCGCTATGTGCGAGGCTATGGCTACGAACAGGGCTCCTGCTAGGGTGGCCAGTTGTGTGGGTACGCAGAGCAGGTGCCGGGCGGCACAGGAAAGGGCCAGGCCTGCGTGGCGGGCCGCGAGGGTGATCGACCAGGGACCGCGCCAGCCTGGGCCGCCGATGCAGATGCCGGCCTGTGGGATGAGAGGGTTTCAGGGGGTTAGGGGAGAACCTATCTGTTAATCTATTTACTTAATAATTTTCAATATACATCATGTATTTACATTTTTGAACTATATTTACCCGCTTGCATTAAATGCGAGTTTGCAATAAAATGATGGATCTGATCTGGAGTTTGGAATGTGTAGAGAGTCCCTAATCTCACTAGAGAAGCACGTTTAATATTTATGAGTCAAATATTTGTAAGCAAGGTTAGTAAGTTACTCTAGATTTGATATAGTGCTAGCAGTGCAACGAAAATGGCTGAAAATTATGTTTGAAGCATGAAAATCGGAACCCGTAGCACAAAAAAAAGAAAAAAAAAGGAGAGGACGTCTTCTTTTTTTTTGTATGGGAAAAAAAATGTGTTGTCAAATGAAAGGGCAAATTCTATAAAGCAAATTCTAAAAATATTTCACATAATTACATTTCAGTCAAATGTTTTAAATTACAATAAAAATATTTTTTAAAACTTGGTATGTTTTAAAAATAATTTTTATTGTAATTTTGGCTAATTTGGGTTCTCCAGATACAAAACAGTTGTTTTTTTTTGTGTGTAAAATATACCTCAAATGATATGTAATATCCTCATATCTAACCCAAAGAAAGCAATTTTAAAAATATTTACATTTACTGTATATTTTTTTCATGTACAAAGTGTGACATTCCTCAAACTTCAGTATTTTACGAGACTAGAACCTCAACGTGCTGTTTTTATATATTGGTGATATATTAAGACTATTCTTATATTCTAATACAAATCCAGCTTCACTTCTGGTGATTATGTTCAATTAAGTTTACAGACAATACTTCTTCAGAACTTGCTATCCTCGTTTCTCCCGGTAATGGCATCCAAGATATAGAGAAACACGAATCCAAGGGTCGTTTACCTGTAGCACATCCCACAGCGAGCCGCAGGCGCCCCACGCCGCCGCCGCCACCGCCGGCAGCGCGAGGTCCGTGCGCGCCGCCCGCCACCGCAGCAGCGCCAGCATCAGGGACGCGTGCGCTGCCGCGCCGCCCGCCGCCAACGCCTTTCGCCGCCCCCGCGCCGCCGCCATGCTGAGTGTGGCGGCGGAGAGGGCCTGCAGTGCGCCCGCGCCGCAGAGAGCGCGCCATGCGCATGACCAGCCGCCGACGCAGACTCCGTACCACTAAGGAAATACACACACGTAGGGTCACGGCTGGTCCCCACGGGGTGGCAGAGGTACAGTTGTGTGCGTGGCAGGGAGTTGGCCCATGCAGCCAGGGCGATATGAAGGATTCCTCACGATGTTTGCCATCACCGTTACAACACCCGTACAATTTTTGTTGCTGGAGCGCACGTGAATTAAGGAAGACTTCAGAAGATTCAGTCACAATGTGTTAAGTTATCGTCAGACAGAACTATAGGCGTCCTTATTTATTTATACAGCTCTTACGACATGCGCAGTGCACACTTCTACATGCTTTTCCATCTAAAGCTGTGGACGAATAAAACTAGAGGACAGACAACCGTAGTACTTTGAAGCGTAATTCGATTTTTAGTTTAAATGTATATTGCTAGATAGAGCTACTAGTTCAAAATTTATTTCTAGTATTGGTAGTATCGTGGTGGTGCGCTTAATTTAGGAAAGATGGCGGTATAAGCGTTAATTTCCTAAGAAGAAACAAGGCTTACGCTTATGCCATCTCTGATTTTTCCTCGATATTACTATGGATTATACTACGCCGTTACCCTAAGCACCCATCATCTATTGCGTGGTACAGCGACATCTAGAAATAATACAGGATTTTAGCTTTCTAGCAGGGTACGTTTTTTTTATGACGTTGTCAGTCCTCTAGTTTTATTCGTCCATGCTAAAGCTATTTAAAACCAAGATAACAATAACCAACCTTAACATAAGAAGTATAAATAAATCCCTGTTGAAGTCCAATAAACAGACCCATCGGCAGGCCCAGCAGGGTCCTTGGGTCCCTGACCAACGACCGTGTGTCAGGAGGCGGGCAGGGCGTGGAGGCAGCTCCAAAGACACCCAGGCTTATGGAGCTGAAGACCAGAACCGCCCACACTAACAGCAGGATTGTCCGCCCTTCTATACTGAGTGCGGTGCTGGCTAGCGACTGGGTGGATGGGCAGCCTGCTGCACCACAGGTCTGCTCCTGGTAATTCAAAGATTTTGTTAGCCTATGATTTCCTTGTATCAAACGTAATAAATGTGTGGTCAGGGACCCACATCTGGGGATATCCGGAGCAAACCTAAACCCATCGTAATCACATCACCTACACCTTTATTCCTGCCTGCTTTGTTTCTAGAAGCATAGTTTATCCCTGCCCTGGGGCAGTGCTTCTGTGTTTCTTAAACCATTTCTTCCAAAAGTTATGAAAAATCAAACAACTTGCCTCGTAATCATCTTCAGAGAAGTACTCCTCGGGCGGCGGCCACCTCGGGGACGTCGCATTTGGGGGCGCTGCTGAAACGGCCTGCATCGTTGTGTAGTCATCAGGCCACAACGTCAACGCCCCTCCCATGAGGAGTGACCCACCCACCAATCCCAGATCTTGCGCCGCACGCAACGCTCTCAACGCTCTACGTAGCGCTATCTTTCTCCTACACTCATCACCAGCACTTTGAGCAAGGGTCGTCGCAGACGCAACCAACGCCAGCGACAACGGAGACAGAGTCAACCCACACACACCATACAGCGTATACAGAACCGGCAAAGGTGTGTCCACAGTATGAGCCACCACTAAAACACATATCAACGCGTGTCCGATGCTAATCACCACTCGCGTTCCAGTCTTCTGGAGAATAAGAGGAGAAAAAGGTGCCACTATAGCGGCGATGGCGTGCATCAGAGCTAGAGCCATTCCGCCTGCTTCTGCTCCAACATATGCCGAGAAGGGTAACAACCCTGTCGCACAAAGGGCACTTGCTATACATAGTAGGGTAAATCTTCTGACAACTGTCCTTGCAATCTTGGGTGGCTGGCGAGTGATGAGGCGTCTGACTGACGCCGCACCGACTGACGAAGCGACGGAGTCCCGTCGCCTTGGGGCGGCACCAACCACTCTTCCGGGAGTCTGCTTCTTCCACGGCCATTCTTTCTTGTATATCGTGCTCACTGGGATCTGGGAAGAGAAAAAAATTGTCACTGGGGTATAAAACACCGGGGAGAGTAAGCCGATCGGGCCTTGGCATTGCAAGGAAAATGTACTAGGAGTTTACCTGCAGCAGGATTTTGGGCGGGTATCGGCGGGGGTCGGAGCTGGTACACTAGGCTGGTAGGCTGGTTGGGGCGCTTGGCTTATGATACCAGTATCAGGAAAGCAGGATAGACGTCCGGCCGGTGTCGGTGGGCATCGGAGCAGGTTCGGGAGGCAGGCCGGAGCACTAGGCTACACACCACCTGTACAAGTATCAGGAGGGCATAGATCCGTTGAATGACTACCAGGAACTAATATTGATGCAGCAATTCTCCTGCTATTGCTTTGCGAGGAGAAGTACCAGGAGAGTATACATCCGTTGGAGTGTTACCTGCGGAAGATTACTGTCGATGGGTGGTGCGGTGTTGGTGTGGGTGGCGGGCCGGTGAACTTTGCTACACTCCACCTGTGTTTTGTACTTGTACTTGTAGTACAAGGAAAATATACATATGTTGGTGTTCCCTGCGGCAGGATATTGGTACAGCAACAATGAGGGTCGGAGATAGTCTCGGAGGTGGGCCGGGGCGCTTGGCTACAATCCGTTTGTGTTGCAAGTACCAGGAGAGATAAATCTGTTTTTGTTACCTGCGGTAGGAAATTGGTGCGGTGTCGATGGGGGTCGGAGCTGGTGCGGGAGGCGGGCCGGAGCGGCGGTCGCGCGCGCTCCGTGAGGTCGGGGAGGCTGCCCATGCGATGCGGTATGCCCCTCTAGCAAACAGCGGCGCGCATTCAGCCCCTGCAGAGAATACCAAAGGTGATTATGAAAATGCACAAACTTAGCGTGCTTTTTCATATTCGCTGTGGCAGAAGCATATTTGTGTCCTGTCCAGTCGCCAGTAACTCAATAGTCCAAATTACGTAACAGAAAAGAAAACGCTATATTGTAGTTTTTGTATTACAACCTGTATAAAGCTTACCTATATCAGAGGATAGAGGTTTTGGAGTAAGAAAGACTTTTGGAGTAAGAATATTTTTTTATTATTACATTTCTTTAGTCTGCTAGTCGTTGTTCTAGAATGTGCGAGAGGTGCGGATTTGTGCTTCAAATATTCCGTGTAGCTTTTGTACGTTAGGCAGTTTTGTTTATTTCTTGCTGGTGTCTAGTATATGTATAGTGTAGTATATTTTCATGACAGTCTCGTTTTATTCATCAGGCCTGAAGGCTGATGCCTTGTATTTGAACTAGTTGGTTTGGGTGTTTGTGAGCGAGTCCTAGGCCCATTATCGAAGTTTGCTTGGGATCGTAAGAAGTCTTGTTGATTATGATAATTCATGTTTTGTGATTGTAGTGATGTTAGGGTGGTTGATACTCCTGTTCGGATTTCGACTAGTGTTTCTTGGAGGAGAAGCTTATTTCTTATAATAAATCGTCATTGATCGCCTATTATTTGTCTAGATGCTGCAAAATTAGGCGAAAGTGTTAAGAAATCTTCGTGGACCTGTTGTAGGATTCTTATTTCTGGTTTCTGATAAAGTAGTGGTAAGATAAGCACGCCAGATGGTCATGTTCATTTCGGCTGTCCCTTTTATTCTCGTCGCCATCAAAGGGTGCAGGGTGGTTGGCACTTGCATCCTGCATGACATCTAATGACAATGTGCTTGGGGATGATGATGTATGAGGTAGGCGAAATGGTGATGAACATTGGGATGTGCACAGTAAAGGTGGGTGAATGATGGATGGTATATTCATGTTGAGGCTCTGCCTATACAGATCCTCGTGACCGATGGTTCGCTTGCTGCGACACCCAACACCGGCTCCAGGTGTGCCCCGGCGCGGCGTCACCCTGGCAGCGGCCGTCAACAATAGAGAGAGACCCCCTCAGAAACGAACAGGGGCTGACCCCGCGTGACGAGCGAGGCATTCTCCTGCCGTGTTACATTAACATTTAAAGTCTCGTCTAACCTTATCCCCTATCCCACCGGTTTGGGAACCGTTAGTTTGGGAAGGTGATATGCCAAGCTGGTATAGGCGTGGAAGTTGTGGGTATCTCCTTTTAAAAGGGTGAGAGTCAGGATGTTCACACTACAGGGGCTTACATTTACCAGATTAATTTAGTTCCTCTCTCCGTAAGCTCCCACCACTTCAAGGTGCTATGCAGATTAGTGCAAGGGGTTTGTCACACAAAATTGAACGTGAATGACTGACATGTCGTCTCCGTCCTTTAATTCTAAACTTTAGCACGGTTTGAATTCAAGTCACGGGTCTCCCCTCCTCGATAGAGTAATAAATAACGATTTAACATCAAGCGGCAAGCCGATCGCCTGACCTAATTTGTTTGCTGCCTCGTAGTTTATCTGGATGATGCATTATCTGCTTGGGGTGGATACTATTCGGGGTGTAATTTAACAACATCAAGTTAATGTCATGTTATTTCTATTGGGCTAGCCCCCTACCACGAAAATTGCACTATTTATTTACTGGATAAACGTGGGCACGACTGTGCCTGTACCACGTCGTATGGGAAAAGGCGTGACGCTGGTTGAATAAAACTTATGATAATTGACCGAGCGAACAAAGCGTCGCCGTTTCAGCTTGGACAAAAATGCTTTCGTATGTCCGTCTGTCCGGCTGTCCTACTCTTCAGGTCGCATTTCTCTATCGGTTCTCGTGACATTTTGTGAGCAGGTTCAATAATATAATATCGATAATCGTATGGAATATTTTTGTCGATTCAGTTTTTGGATTTTCTTCAAAATGGTGGAGATATGGTGTTACAAAGTTATTTGTGCGGCTACATGTACGTAACCGGGTGCATTCATACGTTTTTATAAGTCGGGGTAGGTATTTGTTTTTATAATAATTCCACTTGTTCATCCGATAAATTTGAAGGGGCGGGGGGTGTGAGGGGGAGGAAAAGAATGAAATAAACGGTCAAGTGCGAGTGGAAGTCGCGCACGAAGGGTTCCGTACCACCGTATTTATGTAGGTATTCAAGTTGGTTTTACGGGGATTAGGTATCTTTATTTTGTGTGTAAGATAGCAAAATGTTGTTTACAAAGTTATTGGTGCCCTTCATACTCCATGTATGTAACAGGTGCATTTGTAAGTTTGTATGTGGTATTGAGAGATTTTTTTCACCCGCTATTTAAACCATACAGTTCTCTGTTTTTCCCGTAATGTTTATGTAAAAACCTATTTTTTCAAAATTTGAAGATCAGTAGTTTCGGAGAAATGGGGTGGCCTTTTTTCTTTTTCTTTAACATGTTTTAGCAAAGCATTTCAAGTTTATAAAAAAAAACCTGGTTTTTCACAATCGTTTTCTGCCTCTATCCGAAATCCGAATAGATTATATGCTAAGTTCTTATCCCTCAAAGGGTTTGTCGAGGGAAAAATTCACGACACTTTACCTATTCGACAATTGGTTTGACTAATACACTGACGAGCAATGAAAAAGTTCCAGTGACATAGCACCAAATTACTCCTAACCGGGAAAGGCTAGCTTAATAACGCCGTCTGCAATATTGAAGTACATTTAACAGCGCATCAGAATATTACCAATTAAAAACGTAAATATTGTGTTCAAATTTTAAATTAAATGTTTTCAAAATTGGGGCCATTTGGAAAATAAAACCAAATCCATAAGTAGGGGGTTTATTAGGTGTTAACGTAGGTTTTGATAACTCAGTAGTTGGTGTTTCCTCCATGTGCTCTCAATACAGCTTCTACGCGATCGGGCATGCTGAATACTAGATTCCTCAGCATATGCTGAGGAATATTCTTCCATTCTTCGATGAGCGCATACTTCAAGTCACGAAGTGTAATTGGAGGTGGAACTCGGTTTCTCACACGTCTGTCAAGCTCATCCCAAGCATGCTCAATAGGATTCAAATCGGGGCTCCTTGCTGGCTACTCCATTTTGTGGATTCCTACGTCATGAAGATACTCATTTACAACTTAAGCAGTGTGGGCCCGTGCATTATCGAGCATGAACACTGCATTGTCGCCCTCATTGGCCAAAAACGGACCAGCATGTTCATTGAGAATATCTTCGATGTATCCCACAGCATTTAGGTTCCCGTTCTCAATTGGAACTAACGCTGATCGACCCTTTGCAGAGATACCTCCGCCATGTGACACTTTTTCTTCAAAACATGCTTGTGCAAAACGTTCTCCTGGTCGTCGGTTTACTGTTTTACTCCCATCGTGATGGTACAGCATAAATCTTGACTCATCAGAGAACATCACCCTGCCCGATTCGTCCTCACCCCATTTTGTATGCTCGCGGGCTTATCGCAATCAGGCAAATTTATGATGCCGTTCCAGTTTTGGGCCATTTTTTGGCCTGTAAGGCTTCAATCCTCTTTCGGCAAGACGTCTCCTGACTGTCCCCTCGCTTATTGGCTCCCTTCGAACTTGCAGAAGTTGTTGTTGGACCGCAACTCCCGTCTGGTGTCGATTTCTTAACATGGCTGCCTCAATGAATCGATCTTCTCGGACTGTTTTGCACCTTGGCTTGCCAGTACCTGGTCTTCTCAGGTTTAATCCAGTCTCCCTAAACCTTTGGATCACTCGTCGGACAGTAGTATGTATCACGCCCATTATTCTGGCCGTATTTCTTTGCCTGGTCCCCAATTCCACCATAGTGATGATTCTCGTACAATCCTCGGGTGATAGAGGCGTGATTTATGGGTACGAGAGCCGTAAGACTTTACAATTTAAGAATCCTTTCACAACGGCGAAAACAAGGATGAAATCAAAAGCAAAACAAAAAACGAAACAAATATATTCCGAAATTTTCAAACCCCAAAATTTCGATTTTCTACTTTTTTATCCATAGCTTCAAAAATACCACTATTTAAAAGAGTTTAAGTTTGCACAATAAAATAGATTTCATTATACTTTTTAATTTATGAAGCTAGGTTCTTTGTCTTCGGAGTTATTAACCCTAGAAAGATAACCTACGTCGCATAGGCGCCCACGCTGCAAATATACTGCTGTCTCTTTCCAATCGATGCGCGTATCAACGGGTCGTTTATAGCCAACACAGTCGTCGGTCAGTGCTGTAGCAGGACGGCTGTTTCTTCGCGGTAAGTATTATATTTTCGTAGTTATGACCAGTGGTTGCGCTCGCGAGGCGTATGGTTATCTTTTGTGTAACTTTTAGTGTTTGCATGTATACTGATGTGACATAAATTTCACTCGTTTCTGTTTTATTTTAGGATGCATTATATGTTACTAACATGGGGACCAGAAAGGCGTTACAGGAAGATGAAATTTGTTCATTATTGAACCAAGAAGATGAAGATGTCGGCAGTGAGCGTGAGGAAAGTGACATCGAGATAGAAGATCACGTGAGCGAAGACGATGTTCAGAGTGACTTTGAAGATGAGTATATGGACAACGAGGAGCCCGAAGAGTCAAACAATGTACCGGAAAGTGAAGATTTATCCCAGACTGTATCCTCAGCGTCACCTGAAAGTCCAATGCAAGACCGTCGTATCATAACCCCTCAGGGTAGAGTAATTCGAGGTAAGAACCAACATTGCTGGTCAACTGTTAAAGGTCGAACTCATGGCAGAACATCTGCAATCAATATAATTCGCACAAATAGGGGTCCAACGCGCATGTGCCGAAATATATGTGATCCGAAACAATGTTTTGAGTTGTTTCTTACTGACGAAATCGCCGAAGAGATTGTTCGTTGGACAAATGTTGAGATATCTGTAAAACGTCGAACTGACATGACCAAAGCCACTTTTAGAGACACATGTTTGACAGAAATTCGAGCTTTGATTGGGATGCTAACCCTGAGTGCAGCATTGAAAGATAATCACTTATCAACTGAAGAGCTATTCGACAGTAGCTTTTCAGGAACAAGATATGTTGCAGTGATGAGCCGAGATCGCTTTGATTTCTTGATTAGATGCCTCCGGATGGATGATAAATCTTTGCGGCCCCTTACTCGTCAAGAAGACCCTTTCATACCGATCAGAAAAGTTTGGGAATTATTTATAACCCAATGTAAACTCAACTATTCGCCAGGAGAACATGTCACAATCGACGAGCAATTGCTAGGGTTCCGAGGGAGGTGTTCTTTTAGAATGTATATTCCCAACAAACCAAATAAGTATGGCATAAAAATTCCAATGATGTGCGACAGTGGAACAAAGTATATGTTGAATGCAATGCCATATATTGGAAAAGCCACAAACACAAATGGATTGCCGCAGGGAGAATATTATATCAAAGAACTATCTCGACCTATTCATGGCACCAATCGCAATGTTACCTGCGACAATTGGTTCACCTCGGTACCACTAGCAAAATCACTCCTTCAAGAACCTTATAAATTGACTCTTGTTGGGACGATTCGATCTAACAAACGTGAGATTCCAGAGCAACTGAAAAACACCCGATCTCGACCAATAGGAACGTCAATGTTCTGCTATGATGGCTGTTTGACACTTGTGTCGTACAAACCAAAGCCCTCTAAAATGGTTTACCTGCTGTCTTCATGCGACGAAGAAGCTGCGATAAACCAAACTACTGGCAAGCCTGAGATGATCATGTTTTACAATCAGACTAAGGGTGGCGTCGACACATTTGATCAAATGTGCTCGGGAATGTCTTGTTCAAGAAAGACCAACAGATGGCCAATGGTCATGTTCTACGGCATATTGAACATAACCTTTGTAAATTCATATGTAATTTACTGTCACAATATGCTGTCCAAAAATGAAAAGCCTTTGAATCGCAGAGAATTTATGAAAAAACTCAGTATAGAGCTGACTACACCGTGGATGACGCAAAGGCTGGAAGCTCCCACTTTGCCAAGACATGTGCGAAGCAATATTGAAATTGTTCTGCCAAAACCTACCGCACAGGCTCCCATGGATGAAGAAGAGGAGCCCCCAGCAAAGAAAAGACGCTACTGCAGTTACTGCATATCAAAAAAAAGGAGAATGTCCAAGATGACTTGCGCCAAATGCAAAAAGCCCGTTTGTGGCGAACATAAGACTGAAATTTGTAAAGACTGTCTGTAAACCAAGTATTAGTCATAAATGTTATGTAGGTTGTTATATACTTTTATTGTAGTTATATTGTCAACTTATTTGTAAGAGAAAAACACTATTTTTTGTAATAATTTATGGGTATTTCCCCCATAAAAAGAAGGATGTTGATTTTTTTTTAATTTTTCATAGACGTCTAGTGATTTATGTTTTCAAACTCTTAAAATAAAACAATATCTTAAAGTAACGCATTTTATTTTTAAAACTATCCCGGACTATTAAAATGAGTATATTTGTTCAGGCAAATATGCAAAATATACCTTATTAGACGCATTACAAAATCATGCGCCTTTGAAGCGTATGGTTATCTTTTAGGCACGTTGTACTATGGTTATCTTTCTAGGGTTAAGATGTTTGTCGGCATTTTGTGGGTGGAACTTTTTCATTGCTCGTCAGTGTATAATAAACAGACTGGATATAAAAAATAAGTAAAACAAATATTAATTTATTTTCAATGTTATTTACTTATTAGCTAACGTATGACTGTATACTTAGTAGATTGACACACGGGGAACTGACGAAAAGTGAAATCAACGGAAACGGCGTAAAAACAGAGAAACAAACACTCAAATTAAGAAAAAAGCAACTAAACTAGTAATAATAACTAACAAAGATGCAAACTGAGAATATGTACGAAACAAAACCGAAATAGTATTAGAATCCAAAGAACCGAAATAGTATTAGAGGTTCTTTTTTTTCCTTTTAATGTACGGAACCCTAAAAAACACTCAAAGAGCCAGTAAGTATTACTTGAAGTTATTACTTTGGCGAAGTTGTAAATTTGTGATGGGGAGTAAAACAAATGTAGGATATGTAACGACCACACAGTTGTAAAAGTTGATTTCTTCGGTCTGTGTGGTTCCTGTAATAACTTTCTAAGACGTGAACGATGCTACATGCGTATTTTTGTCAACGTTCAACAGAGTTTGGCCAGACTTATACTCACACTTACTTACAGGGTAAGCTGAATAGCTTACCCTTTTTTTTAGGTTTGTAGTTTGGCCACAAACAGAGATTTATTTATTATTTTTATTAATTATTTATACCATTACAGCAAATGCCAAATCGACATAAACATACATGAAATATGTACAAGATGTTAGATGCATTCGACCATTCTAATGGGTAATAAGAAGGGTGTTATACGTTTAGAGCATCCACCGCCTATCTGGGAGTAATTAAAAAAGAAAAACAATGTTGATTATACCTTGCCAATTAACTACTGTGTCGATAAATGACTATATTACAACTGTGACGAACATTTCATCGACAATGCTTTTCACATCACTAGTAGGGTAACTTACTAGTCGTTGGACAGTTAAGCGACCCTCAGCAAGAAAAAAATAATAAAACGAATAATATTATGTAATGTGATTGACTTGAAGTAATTATATATGTATACCTCGATATAGTATCGATTACGTTACATTGTTACATATTGGTTAAACGTAAAGCCGATTTTTGTACGAAACGGCTAAGAAAAAAGATCAAAAAGTGTAGTTATTGGACAGAATTTTCAGTGACAGGACGAAGTTTTATACAGTTATTGGACAGATTTTATTTATTAATTTATGACCTAAAAATTCTATCTCAAATGTTAATTAAGGAGATAGGGGTTCTTTTATACTTAGAGACAGAAATTGGCTGTTTATTAATTATATTAATAAATCGAAAATAACAAATCAGAATAAGGTATATTATTTTTTAGTTTTACACAATTCAAACAAGAAATCTACCTCTTCGCTGTTTACATCATTTGTCCGGTCATCATTAATAAGGTCTGAATAATCATCATCATCATCGTTAGTCTCTGTGTAACAGCTGTGACAGACGAATAAATCTACATGTAGATGTCTTCAGGTACATGCTGCTGGTGTTTAGATGGTAAACATTTGGTGTGAAAAATTGAAGAGCACATATCGCAAACAACGCGATTTGTAGTTTTTGTTGCCTCTAAACAGATTTTACAGGCATTGGAAACACAAGTTTTTGATTTATTTATTGTTTTACTTTGCTTTCCTTGTCTACTAGTTGCTTTCTTTGCTTTTAATTCTTCTCTCACTCTTTTTCTCTCATTCTTTTGTAATATTTCTGTTTCTTTTTTTTCCATTTGCTTCCGGAACATTTCTTTATACTTTTCCGATGTAATAGCAAAAGGCATTCTTATAATATTACGTTTGCCCTTTCGTTCTGGTGTTTTCGGTATCGTAAGATAATTGCCCAAATCAGAATTTATTATTTTAAACGCGGGGCTAACTTGAAGCTGCGAAATGTCATTTTCTTTTCCAGCTAATTTGATTGGCGTTTTTTCAATGGGCTTAAAACCATATGTGGTTAGAATCCCTGTAATAGGACACAACTTACTTTCTTGTTGATCCTCGGATCCTTCTTGGGTGTCGTCATTGACAGTAGAATGGACTTGCGATTTTGTGAACTTCGTTGTATCGATTTCTGTAGTAGAACATAACTTAGAGCTGATACGGGTGCCTAGTTCCTGTGGTATTAAAATGTCCTCAAGTATTTTAATCGTAGGTTTCTTGACACTTTCAAGGTGCGTGCCTGGTAAAACTATTATTTCTGTTCTAATGTCATGTTCATGTGGTTGTAAACCAATATCGTTTACGTCTGTAGAGTGTAATATTGAAGGAGACGGCGTTCTTGTCTTATCTCTATGTGTTACGTTCAGAATGTCATCGTCTGTGATATCTGTCGGCGAGGGCATGATGTATTCGGAAATTAACGGATTGTCTCTTGATGCTTTTATCGAAGGTGTTGCAATTAATGAGGGTGTGAAGCTGTGGAACAACTTCTTAAGAATTTTTAAATTTTCATCAATTTTATCCAGATCTTCATTTTGCTGCAATTCTATTGCTTTAGTGGGTCCGATTATTTCCAAAAATGTGGAAAAAGTCAAGGTATTGTCAGGGTTTACGACTTGAGCAATTTCCTTGTCAGTTTGTGTTTTGCTCGGTATACATTTTTTGTAATTAACGGCATTGGCATTAAAAGGTACAAGACCACAGGCTTTAAACCCGTTTATTAATGTCGGAGCTTTTAGAGATGTTTCAAGCGCCTTCTGTAGAACGGGAGCAAAATTAACCTTAGTTAACACTTGTCCTGTTTTTTGGCGAAATTCTCTTGTAGCTTCCTTCCATGCCATTTTGACAGGTCGAAAGACTGCTACGTCTGCTGGTTGGAGGATGCGTGTTGCATTTGGGTACAAAGCAATTAACTCAATTTTAAGCTCTGTACATAATTTGCTCACTTCATATGTCAAATGTGTTTTATGCCCATCTAGAAAATATATGACAGGCAGAGGTATTTTTGTTTTTGGAGGTAAGGATAGAAAACATTTCCTATGTATTCGAAAAATACTTCAGACGTCATCCACCCATTTTCACTCCTACCTACACCCCAATCAGATGGTACTTGCTCTGACACTTTTTGAGGAATTCTTTGATAGTTAAAGACGATCATCGGAGTGCAAGATTCACCAGCAGCTGAAAATGTGAACATTACAGTAATGGACTCTTTTGAGCTACATGTTTCAACATCATAAACATCTTTATCACCCTTCATTGCCAAGACCTTTCCAGTTTTAGGACACAACTGGAATCCACTTTCGTCACCATTAAAAACGCGCTTTGGATCATCTAACACGTCCAACAAGTTTTTCTCAACAAAATATTGGTGTATTTCTGAGAACCATTTACGGATGTCAGCTTCAGATACGCAGGCACTAGGCAATGAAACACCTTCACTTGTCCTCTTTACGATGCTGGGGTGACGTTTTAAAAATCCTCTAACCCACCCTTCTCCAGGAAAGTTGTCTTTAAATGGATTTGGTCGGGGGTTGTCTGTTAGGAATCTTTGAACGCTGGATTGAAGGTCTTCTTTTTTTAAAGGGAACCCTTTTCTTGATAGTTTTATTATCCAGTTTTGAAGACAAGTTTCTTCTTCGTCTGTCAGGTAAGGCGATGGTCCGAAAGAAGTCTTATGACCTGGATTTTTCAGTTTGAAGTGTAACTTGGATTTTGGAATGTCATACTTCCTAGCTATATCTCGGATTTTTCCGCCGTTTCTCACTTCACCTAAAGCTTTTTCCATTGTGTCAGCATCGTGTCGTATCTTATACTTTGTCTTCGGCATCTTGGACTATTCGTCCTGCAACCAAACAATATATATTATACCTACCTACTTAAATTAGAAATACATGTAACACTATTGTCCAATAACTGTTCATAAACGTATATTACAGTTGTTGGACATCGTCCAACGACTGTCTAGTATCAGAAGTGACGAGAGAAAAAGAATACTAATGATCTTCTTCCTAAATGACAAGCCACGAAGACAAAGAATTCAATAACTGTTGTTATTCTTCAAAAATAGTGATTGGACACCTTGTCCCATAACTAAGACACCATACAAAATTAATTACAGTTGTTGGACACACGATTTTTAACCTCAAATTAAAGAAATGAGTCTTTAAACTTACAAATAACGTGTAAAACAAAGTCACTTACCTCATTATGAATGAACAACCTTGTAGGTTATTAAATAATGTATATTTTAAGGGAATTACACCTTCGAGTCCTTAAGAAATTTGTTTATTTTCGATGCACTTTAACGACATCGACCGCCAACGTAGGAAAAAAAATATTTACTGCTTTCAACGCCGTAGACTTGGGTAACTCGAGAGTAAGATATAACATGACACACATATCGGTTGACGTCCATTATATCATAGTTACATCCCAGCGATATGAATCATATCTTACTCCCCAAACAAATCTCGCTCTCTCTGCCCAGGCTACACTAAACACAGTTGTGTGAGAACAAACCAACAAAACCAGACGTCTTCCAGTTTAAAAATGTCACTATTAGGCAAACAGCAACCTTATCACCTTAACATTTGGTCTACATTTGGTCCACATCTTGTTGGCAAATACACAATTGACCAAACCAACCACACGTATTTCAGTCTTAAATGTCACTTTTAGGCGAAAAGCAACCTTATCACCTTAATCCTTGGTCCAAATTTGAGCCGGATATCTAGTAGTAGCGATAGCGAAGGCGAACACACACTAACCGCACCGAACGGATCGACGGCGCCGAAGGAATCTACCACGCTGCTCTCGGGCGTTGCTCTGTCGCACTCGCACGCCACACATGACCGGATAAGCATGGATAGGTGTGCGTTCATCTGTACACCAGAGCGAGATTCGCGGAAACGAACACGTGGGTTTTTTCGGCTATCATCAGTTGGATTAAGATGAGCGAGAAAGAGTATGTGTTTGTCATACTATAATAGGCATAATGTTTCCAAAAGTTTGCTTATTGATTTGAATCTTATCGCATTGCAATAAGCTCGAAAAGCAATAAAAAATCTATGGGATATAACGTTCATAATAATGTATGAAGAAGCTATGGAGGCCTCAGTTCGCTGTCAAGGCAAAAGTGATCAAGGGATCGAAGCGGGCAATAAAAAGTGGTCTCTAGGTAAGTTGGTTAAGGCATAGTTCAAATGGTGAAATTAAAATGCAACTGTTGCAATTCGTTTGTTATATATTTTGTATTGAGTAGGTTATTTTTCGAGACTCTTCCAACTCATCAACTCATTAAACAAATATAAGAGCCTTGTGAGATAAAAGAGTAAGAAAAAATAAGTGGGAGTTTGCCATGACTACCGCTCCGGAGCTTTCCTGGTGCAAAGGGTTTCACTTGCTGTGCAGCGCGGCAACGCTGCCAGCGTAATGGGTACCTTTGGTCCGGGAGCGTTCTGGGGTGGTTTATTTGTATAGTTTTATGTATTTTAGATTTATTTATTATTTAAGTATTTTAAGTGGGAGTTGGAGCGTTATGAGAAGCCATAGATTTGAATGAGTGAGATATGATAGAGATTAATGTGTCACCGAATCAATAGATATGAGATATGGTTACTCCTGATAAAGACACACTTTGCGCAAGTCTAAACGCCATCTTTTGGTTGTCTCAAATATTAAAACAAAAGCGCAATCAACGCAAGATTAACGATGCGTTCACAAATAGTTTAAACAAAACATGCAATTCTTAAAAAATATCTTAAAGTGTGACAGTGTCCAATGACTAGGTTTGTCCAACGACTAGTAAGTTACCCTATAACCTACAAATGTATTAGTTTCTTTATATAATTTTAGTGCCTAGTTTTGATCTAAACCCAATGTTTACGGCAATCTTGGATAATGAGCCGTCGGGAAAGTTTATTTTCATTGATATTTTAACATCTCACTGTTCTTTTACACGAGATAATATAGGTTTTAGGTACTCAAATATAGAAGCTCAAATTGTCACATCCGTTTTCCTTACTACATAGACGACCCGAATGGCGGGGTCGGCAGCGACCCTGCCTACGAAACCAAGGGTCCCGGGATCGAGTCCCGGTGGGGGCAAATATTTGTTTGATGAGAACGGATGTTTGTACCCTAGTCATGGTTGTTTATCTATCTAAGTATAATATTTATCTATATAAGTATGTGTATCATTATCTAGTACCCAAGATACAGGAAATCCTAGTTTGAGGCTAGATCAATGTGTGAATATAGTGTCCAAGGTACTATACTAGGACTCTTTATATCGTGGGGACTAGTAAACAATAATCAGGAGTGATTAGTGTTGGCCTACATGCTAGCCCACCTATAAATATATATATATATATATATATACTACTCAAAAGAAAATAAGGGCCACTTACATATTTCTGTTTTTGAGTAAATTTTTAGATGTAAACTAATTAATAAGTGACTAATTAATGATGTCCGGCCTCCTTCAGTATCCAACCTCTTTAATGCTGGTGTTTAAGTCTTACAGCTGGCCAGAAATTGAAGCAAATAAAAAAAACGAGTTTCAGGTCAAATTCCTTTCAGATGGAATCACAATTTTATTCTGTTAAAAAACTATTTCTGTCCATCTTTTGCTTCTTTTAACATCTTTTGTTAATAATGCCACGTCAACGAAGGCATATGGATACCATTACTGCCACCAGGGCCCCGATGCTTCTAACCACAAGCCTGAGTCAAGCCTATCGCAGGCTCGGAAGTCACGTTTCATGGAGTCGGGAGAGAAAGAGATAGCCCGAGCCTGCGATAGGCTTGAGTGAGGCTTGTGCTTAGTAGCATAGAGGGCCAGAGCCGTTACATTGATTGCTGAAGGTCATTCACAGCGGTCTGTAGCTTTATCGTTGGGTTTCTCTCGCCGAGCCATCCACAATGTGTGGGATCGGTTCCAAGAGACTGGCAGTGTTGCAAGAAGGCCTGGATCGGGCAGGGTGCGAGCGACTACGGCACAAGAGGATCGCTACATCCGATTGAGTGCCCGTCGAGAGCGCTCTGTGACGGCAAGTAAGTTACAAAATCGCCTACGGTTGACAACGGGGACTCGTGTTAGTGACTTTGGTCACTAACACGAGTCAAACGATACGTAATCGACTGCATGAAGACCAGCAAAGGTCCAGACGCCGGGTAGTACGAATTCCTTTATCTAGGGTTCAACGTGGAAATCGTTTAAGTTTTTGCCGCGAACATTCAGATTGGAGAATGAATCAATGGGGTATGGTGCTCTTCACAGATGAGTGTAAAGTGAAGCTTTGTAGTGATGATCGGCGGATTAGAGTATGGAGATGACAGGGTGAGAGATTTTCCGATGTCTGCATCAAGGAAATTGACCGCTTTGGAGGTCCTAGTGTGATGGTTTGGGCTGGGATTATCTTACAAGGCAAAACTGAGCTGGTTTTCTTAAATCAAGGCACAGTAACTGCACAACGGTACATCGATGAAGTCATCAGGCCTCATGTGATTCCATTCTCACAGAGAGTGGGGCCAGGGTTGTGGTTAATGCATGACAATGCCCGCCCACACACAGCTCGGGCCACTCAGACTGTACTGGATGACTCCCATATTCGTGTCCTACCATGGCCAGCGTATAGTCCGGATTTTAATTCAATAGAGCATATGTGGGACCAATTAAAACGAAGGGTTAGGGAGCATGAGCAAGAGGTTCACAACCAGCAACAGCTTATGGATGCTCTGAAACGTGCATGGGAAGAGATACCTGATGAAAACATCAGAAACTTAATCGAGAGTATGCATTCAAGGCTCCAGGAGTGTGAAAACAGGAGAGGAGGACACACCCGTTACTAAACCATTAAAAAAAACAGCTTGTGTCAGTTTTTGTTTTGTTTTGCAAAGAGTTTCTGTTTAGTTTTTGCTGTTGACAATGGACTAATTTCATGTTAATTGAAATAAGTGAAACAATTGACTACACAATTAAATGGTTATTAGCATAAGTTAAAACAAAAGCCTTGTTACATGTTATTTTAATAAATATACATTACTGTTTACTATATTTTTCACGTAGCAATCAAAATACTTAGTGGCCCCTATTTTCTTTTGAGTAGTATATATATATATATATATACACAGGGTGTTAACGGGGTCATGATTCAAACCTATCGGTCCTAACTCGAAGAATTAATGCGATTTCTAGTATAGAGCAAATTTTTAAAAAATTACAGCCTTTTTTAAACTAATCAACAATTTATTTATCCCAGTTAATAACTCAGATTATGGTTACCCTATTAATTCATGATAAAACCTTTTTAATAAACAAATGATTAGATGAGTAAGTAGTAGGTAATTGTCAACCGGTTTTTAGTCTTGTCAAGTGCGTAGGGTGACCATAATAATTAATAAATAGGGAATCATTTTTAGTTTTTTTTTACCTGCGAAAAAAGTGCTAATTTATGCACTCCAATCTACAGCGTTGTATTCCTAATTAAGTGCCAAGTCTATTTTCTCTTTCTTGCTACACGACCCCGTTAACACCCTGTATATATTACTTTTCGCATGCGATCGGCACCCACTTACTGTACACGACATTGTGCATTTATTGAAGATTTTCCAACAATTGTTTGTTATTTCACCAAAAGGTTTAACAGATTTATCAATTTAATTCTCATCATCATCAATTTAATTGACCGGCTGCAGAGATCTGACCACGATCTGACTCAAATGGCGACCCGTCAAAATTTGAAAAGATTCCAAGTGCTGACACTTTGTAAGCTACGGTGACCATCCCAATTTGATTATTATTCAGTTAGCATATTTGAGTATTGGGGTAATTGACAATTGAAAATTTGACAATTGGGGTAGTACTCTGTCACGTGATCATTATTTCTTCTATTGGTTTATTTGTTCTGAGGTCCTTGAGATAATGTCCTTGCCAAAACATGGATGCAATTTTAAACATTTTCAAACATTTTTAACCCCATTACAGTCATCAATTGCATACCGCACTGACAAGCGGTGCGCGCGCAGTCATTGTCGCTTGGCAACAATCGACACACAGTCAGAAACTGTCCGGTTTCTCATCTCACCTCTAGTGTGTTAAATCCAAGCAAACTCAAAAAAGCGGATGGAAAAAGGTAAGGGTAGACTCAAAATTCCTCTTGTATAGGTATCGTAAGAAAACTTTATGTAACTTCTCGAGCATAAAGACATGTTAGCTTTCGTGTGGATTCCAAACAACTGAGCTGGCCGCTGGCTTCAAGTTTGGTTCTCACTAGGGCCGTGTAGAGAAGCTGGACCACACCCAGGTTATGGAATCCCTTACTATTCCGTATCACAAACCCTAATCTTTTGAAGCATTCCTTGGCCAAAGTGCGCATGTGCTCATGGAATGTATGTTTAGGGTCGAAGGTAACACCGAGGCCCTTCATCGAATACACTCGAGTCATAGACTCCGTGCCGAGTGTATACATCGCACATTATCCTATAGAGAAGCGTCAGTGAAGATATATAACACATTTATTAATATTTTGAGATCTAAAAGTGTAATTTTTCAACAAAAAGTGGTACTTATATTAATGTAACGTGAAATGGAACGAGTTTTACAACACTCATCAGTGGAAGTGACGTCCTGCATGCCATTGTGACATTTCGATGTAAGGGACAGAGCTATGCGTCAGTCTCCCTTCTCTTTCTAAGCAAAAGCTGGAGAAGAGATTGACGCATAGCTGTGTCCCTTGCAAAGAAGTGTCACAATACGGTTTGTCTGCTAGTCAAAATATATGCTTTTTAGGAACTGTCAAAACGGTAATTTTGTTCACGAGTTAAAAGAAATACTAACATGCGACCTCATAGTCAAATGCTCTGTCTTTTTAACACGAAATAGAGTTTATAAATTACAACTGCTGGAAATATACAATTCTGATATTGTCAAACTTTTTGTTGAAATAGGTCCAGCTTGAGACACGTTTCTAGATTAATTGGACTTCCTTGTAAATTACCGCATTGCATTCAGGACGTCACCTCTCCTGTGGGTTGTTTCGCGCTAAACTGTCAACTGTCAGTTTCAATCCGCGGTTTTTGGCAATAAATTATGTGTTTTTTAAATAATCTCGTGGTCCATTCGACATTATATGACGTGAAAATGAAAGAAACAATAAAATTAATTCATGTTTTCTAATTATTTAATTTTTTAGGAAAATTTATTTCTAGGAGAAACAGCGACCTTTTATATCTTCCAATTACTCGGTTAAATATACCATATATAAATATATTACTTTAGTTTAACATCGTGTTTATTTCTGTATCCTATTTCATATCTTGCACTTGAAAATATCATTTCGAGTCCTTCGCAAACATCACTACTTAAGAGGATTTCTTCTAAAGCTTTTTACTGCCCTTTCACTGCGTAAAAGCTTTTCACTGTCTTTTTTGGGGTTGCGTTACCAAAGGATGCCAATGGGGTATATAGTTATTGTTTGATATTAATATTACCTCTGGAATGTCCCTGTACAGCGAATCTCGTGGACCCTAACGCGTCCAAGGTTCTGGCGAAAATAAACTTTCAATCGACTTGCGTTAGGAATTTGATAAGTTTGTTAGGTTATTTTAATAGTTTCCTAACTTGTTATGTACCATAATAAAGTTTATGAAATTACCTATCCTGTGATGTATAGTACTCACATGTGATAATAAAGTTATTAGGCTTTTCATCGATTGTTTGCAGAATCCATTATTTGACACTGACACCTCTAATTATATTTCGTTCTTACGGGCCAAACACAAGACTTACACTATTTTCCATTTTTCACATCACCACTATTAATTTCTCCAGCGATAAGATGTATTATTTTATTACAAAACACAGTAATTACTTCACAATAAATAAATATTGCCAAACATAAAATGTAAGTCTGCGGCCGGTCGCCTGCCCAAAATGGCGACATGGCTTGGTATTTTATTTATTTTGATAAATAGGCTGTCTCAATGTCAGTTCCAATCATATCACACGGTTGCCAACTCAACTACTCATAATCTAAGACTACTTCCGGGAACGTTCTGAAACTTGGTGAATATTCATAAAACGTCGAAGTTTGCAATACTTCTATGCGCTTATGTAGCGCATAGGACGTTTGATAATTCATGTTTTCTAATTATTTAATTTTTTAGGAAAATTTATTTCTAGGAGAAACAGCGACCTTTTATATCTTCCAATTACTCAGTTAAATATACCACATATAAATATATTACTTTAGTTTAACATCGTGTTTATTTCTGTATCCTATTTCATATCTTGCACTTGAAAATATCATTTCGAGTCCTTCGCAAACATCACTACTTAAGAGGATTTCTTCTAAAGCTTTTTACTGCCCTTTCACTGCGTAAAAGCTTTTCACTGTCTTTTTTGGGGTTGCGTTACCAAAGGATGCCAATGGGGTATATAGTTATTGTTTGATATTAATATTATCTTACATGTGTACCAGAAAGGTGTATTCTTATTTTAAGGGGCTGTTAAGGACATCGTTCTGAGCAAGTTTCACTATGAAACCGATTTGATCAGAGCAATTTTATTTCAAAATACAAATCAGCTGACGGCCCCCGGCCCAAACTACATGGAGATGCAAAAAATAAAGTGCTCTGAACAAAGCAGATTCTTAGTGAAAATTGATCAGAAAGATGTCCCTAGCAACCCTTTAATCAGAGAATATGACCCCTACACCTTTCAGTTAGATCCTGTACAGTCCGACTGTCAAATCACCTTGATTGATTTTGAACTGTAACGTAATCTTGATTTTGCGTGATCTTGATACGGAACCCATCGAAGGGAGTTCAACTGCACTTTTTATTGCCAGTTTTTATTGGCTGGCTTTGTCTCGGTGTGCGTTTATATGGAACTATCACAATATTTGGCGTTGGCCTTTTTAAGGATCACGAAGTTATTGTCATAGCATAATGTTCTAGTGCGTAGTTGTTTGTTTTCATTGTACGTACTTACATATTTCGGAACATACATATGAAGAGGAGAAGAGATTTATAAAGAAAAATACTTTGATTCTTTGAAAGATACTTTCGAAGTCAAACTTGTTCAAATCAGAATGATGTCAATATCAAAGAAAACCCTCCACTCCAATATCAACCCTTCTGTTACGTAATGTAGGTCTTAATATATCGTGGCTAAAGTAAAAAAATATCATTTCGTGATGTGGCCAACTATGTTTGAATTAGAAGTTTCATTGAATGAAGAAATCTTTAAGTTCTACACTGCGGTATCTTAGTAGAAGACTAAAGAGGGCAAGCACAGCAAAACCCCCGAATAGTCTTCGTGTTAGGTTGACATATATAACAAAATACCACGTCACTTTCTAACCATTTCATTTCGATTTCGACATTACTTGAAAAGATCGGCCACATCATGAAACGATAATTTTCATGTTCATAAAAATAAACAAAAAATGTCTTAAAATACAGTCAAATGTCGCGTTGGCGAGGAACTTGGAAGAAACTATTACTTTAAGAATATTATGATACTCCGATTTTTCTCGCAAACGCGACACCTTACCGTATTATAGTATGTCATTTTTTGTGTGTTTTCACATTTTTTGTGCGCGGAAGTATTGTAGAAAAAATAAATACTCCCATTTTTCTCGCAAAGTTTTTGTTTGTTTTGTGTTCTCTATCCATATTATATAACAATGATCGTGCGTTAAAGTCTTAAAAATAAACTATTTGGACTATGAGACAAACGTTCTGTAGTCTGAGTTTGACTAGATTGCCTTTGGTCTTGGAAACACACAAGATCATTAAACCCGGCACCGGGGGAGTTAGAGTCACCTTCTCTATCTCCCACTGGGGTAATTCCTGTCCGGCGCGTCCTAGTCGCGTGAGTGGGCATCCCCCACTCCAGTAGGCAGGAGTGGAAGGTAGCCAAGTTCGGCAGGGACCCAGTTCTGCGGGCGATATCGCGGAGCCTTTGCCCAGGGTTACGGGTGAAGGCGGAGATAGAAGCCATCGCTACGGCGTAGCAGGCGGAAGAGGCATAAGAAGGGGGCGGACTGCTGATAAGCAACATTGGTATGCGGACACGGCGAGACAGCACGGCAACGTGGAGGGCTTAGGGCGATGGTAGAGGACAATAGCAACCATAGGTTAGACACTGCATCCGAAATCTTCTCTAGTCGTGGCGGTCCCCGTCCCATTAGACCAAGATAAGTAGGGACGAGGGAGTGCATCCGTACAAGTGCAAACACCTATCCACTATAATATGTACTGCGTAACTGCTATCGACAAAAGGAGCCGATTCCACTACAAGTCCTGTGGCGATGAACAGAGGTAGAGAGGGCTCGCGGTGATACTAGCGGGGCTTTGGCTGATGTTTGCACATGGGCAGCTCCAGGAGAGTGGTCGCTTCTTCACTGCAACGGGGTAACAGTGCGGATTGGGCAACCCTTTGAGCGACGGAGCAGCCCCACTTAGGGAGACACTGCTCCCCCTCTCAGCCGGGGAGGGGGCCAGAAAAGGTGTCCCAAAAAATTGCTTACCCCAACCCACGATGATGGTAGTAACCACGGCTGCCTCCGCATCATTTCAACGTGGTCGACGCAACGATAAAATAAAAAATACAAGAAAAGAATGTTCACATTCGGCGCGTGGAATGTAGTAGCAAAAAGCTGCATTATATAATTCCACAAAAGGTCCACATCCGTTGTTAAAGCACTTTTAACGACTTATTAGTGCTCACTCGGACTGCAATCGCTGCATAGGAAATAACGAAACCCAATATAATGCATCACTCTGTACTGCGATTATATTAAGCGCTACACAGACGCCACAGATTCACTGTTATTCAGCGTTTAGTAGCGTTATGCCATATCAGCTGCAAAAGTGCATTTTGTGGAAACCAATAGTGCAGTTTTCTGTTTTTAAAAACATAATTGCATTTTAAAAGAGAACACACGAAACTCTATAACGCAAACAGTCACAATGTGAAATCCATTAAAAAGATATAATGCTCTGTGCTGATTAAACATCCACTTTTACGCCATAACTGAGCTGATAGAGTATAAAACAACTAAAACATCTTCATTTGCAAGGAACACTTCAACGCTGTCGTACTGAGAAAAAATAAAAAATGCGTTTCTGCATACCACAATTTCACAGATAACTACTTGGGGCACTCTCCTTTTTCGTGATGGTAACCTGTGTCCTGAGAGGAAGACCCCAGTGGGTGCCTGCGAGCTTCGCCGCTACGACGTGGATATCGCTGTCTTAAGTGAGACACACCTCTCAGACGAGGGCGAATTGGTTGAAGAAGGCGGCGGATACACCTTTTTTTGGAATGGGACGTTTGCATCGGAACCCAGACGCTCTGGAGTGGGATTGGCGATCAAGACCAGCATTTCGAGAAAATTAGACGCGTGTCCTATCCACATATCGGATCGCGTCACCACACTACAACTCCACCGGGACGATATCAACTACCTGAATGTGATAAGTGTATAGGCACCAACTATGGATAAGGATGATGACATTAAGGACAGGTTCTATGAAGAAGTCACGCAGGTCCTCAGCAGGATTCGACCACAGTAGCAAATCTTCTGTTGGGCGACTTTAATGCACGAGCTGGGCGAGACTACGAACCCTGGCCAAAGGTCTTGTGCAGGCATGCGATTGGTAATATGAACTCTAATGGCCAACAACTACTAAAATTATGTGCTCAGTTGATGCTAGCAATTACCAACACCATGTTCAGACTCCGATCAAATTGTCCGATCAGACTAAGCAAATGTGAGACAGAGGGATATCTCCCAGGTACAGATAACGCGCGTCATGAGCGGTGCTGTCTGCTGGACCGATCATAGGCTGTTCGTTACGAAGATGAGACTCCACCTCCACCCTCCTAGAAGATCTCAGAGAGTAAAGCCTGCGTGTTAAGACGTCAAAAGCTTCAAAAGCCAGAGAACAGAACGTTGAAACTCTGAAAACCGCGTTACAGGAGCTAAATATTGAGAATGGTTTTCATGAACCTTCAAGCTGAATGGAAGACTTTATCTACGCGCTTATTTGATACCGCATTACAGACTTTTGGCTTAAAAATCCGGATAAGTGAAGATTGGTTCGACGATAATGATACATGTCTCACAGAAACACTAAGGAAACTAAGGAATCACCGATCCCTCCCACATAAGCTAGACCGTGGACAGGGAGACGTAGCAGATGAGGTGAAGCAGAGTGGGTCTGAGCTACGCCGACTCAAGAGAGAGTTGAAGGACAAGTGGTGGCAAGAGAAGGCCCGTTAAATACAGTGGCTAGCCGACACGAACCGGCTGGGAGAGTTCTATGGAGAGGTTCGCAAACTCATCGGTACAGATCATCGAGTCAATGTATCCCTAAAATCACCTGACGGGGAACAGCTACTCACAAGCAAAGAGGATATATAATATGAAAGGATGCACAAATGAAGTAGTGGAACTAGCCATCATACGGCACTAATACTGCGCTTTCCAATAAATAAAACTTGTGTGTTCCCCTTCTAGTACACACCTGTCAAAAATAGTGACACATGTCAAAACCAGTGACACCTATCAAAAATAGTGATACATATAAATCAACCATGACATTGGCCAGTACTGCTATGGGAAATAAAAATTCTGCCGTGGTACTACCAGAGCTGTTGGTATTCTGTTGTTTTTCCGTAAGGTATTCCCTAAATCATAGATTTTTCAGAAAAGCATCCCAAGACAAAGTTGTAGAACATTGAATTTCCTCTGATATTCATTGGTGATACGTATTTTTTGGCCACAAAACTTGCCGAAAACCGTAATTGAAAGATGGAAAAAAATCTCAAAATGTGAACCGGGGTCGCTTCGCCGGTCCTGTGCTGACCTGGGCTGGCTAGAATAGCCGGTCCCACTTTTTCCACACATAAAGGGTCCAAATAAGAGCCCAGGTGTGGAAACAAAGCCAGCCTCTTTCTTACACTCAAAACGTAGAGTTGTTATGCATGCATACAATGCTTATCTTGATATGATCTCCATTGTACAACTTGTACCGGAGACCACAACCGATCTCCGGAAAAAATAATACTTTCTATAAATAATAAATAATGTTCCAACCTTCGAGTTTCAACATAACATGTTTTATGCAATATTCAGTAGAGATCGTAAAGATTGACGTCCAATCCGAGAAAGATACATTATTTATTACTTAGACAGTATTGTTTTTCTGGAGATATCGATCGTGGCTTCAGAATAATTGTAATAGTTGTACAGTGGAGATATTATCAAGCTAAACACTGAGTGAATGCATAACAACTCTACATTTTGAGTCCACTCAGGCATTTCTTCTTTGGCGAGCTCTGTTTCCATGCCTAGTCTCTCATTTGGAGCTTTGTGCGTGGAAGGAGTGGGTCAGGCTATTGTAGCCAGCCCAGCTCACGCCAGAATACTTCGAGGCGACGTAGGTCAATACAGGACTGGTGGAACGACCCCAGTTCACATTTTTACCTGCTGACTGTAGTAAAGTATACTACTACTCTACTTATATTGTGATTTATTGTTAACAAATGAATGTCATTGGCCAGTCCAAAAAATTCAATATGAACGTCAAAGTCTAAAGTTTTATACTGGCCAAGTGCTAGCCAGTGACATTTCTTTGTTCACAAAAAAATCACAAGGTTAGTATTGCGAGTTTAGTTAATTCTTGTGTAAATCAATGCCACTGCGAACCATTTTCGTCGCTGAAGAATCATTATTTTCATATTATTTTATTCATTCTCGTAACATCGGTAGGGTTGTCAACCGAATGCTGTCCTTCACAAATCAACGAAGGTGTATGCCCTTTGTGCCCTGAGGTCGTTGCTCCCTGGACGCTCTGGCTGGGAGAATAGAGTGCCTAGGTAGACAAATAGCTCATTTTCTATCTCTGAGAGGTTATCTCGGAATTTGATTGGAATTTTGAAACGACTTTGAAAACGGTCGCTATCGCAATAAAAATGTGCTCTGAAGGGGTCCATCATCCTTCAAAATGACAAGATGATTGCGATCCGGATTGAGATAGAGATTCGACCTACTGATCATACTGAGATACCATTGGTTGATATTATACATATATATGATCACGTGTATATGATGGTGTTCGGTGATGTGAAACATCGTGGGGCCACCCTCATATCTCCAGAGCTGCGACGATGGTTTAGCCCCCTGTCACGCAAAATTGGACTATTGAATAACCGGCTAAACTGAGCCTCTGTCACCCCGTAAGAGAAAAGAAAAATACCCCGTAACGCTACGTCACATTTTTTAGGGTCTTAAAGCAACCTGAAAACCCTAAACATGAGTTTGCATAAAAAAAAATGATTTGTAAGGAAACGCGGATAATAAAATTTTAGTCATTCGATTGACTTCTGTTCCTTACAAGTAGAGTTCCTTGCATTCATAACGGTTTTTAACTACACACGTATCATAAACCCTCTTTACTGCGTCCAAAAACCGCACGTTACGATCAGCATAATGTTAAACTACTTTGTAAAAACTCATTCCTTATCTCAATATTGACACAATATTGACTCAATATTGATCACATTATGACCATAATGTGTAAATTTTCCACATCTTATGACATTCAAATTTCGAATGCCGACGCCCGCCTGCGTGCCGCCCCCACTTTGTCTGTGAAGTTGGTACTACAGAACAAGCTAAACAACTCAATGCCACAATGCCGGTCAAACATGCGGTTCCTGAACACATCAAAGAGAACTTATGATATGTGTGTAGATAAACTAGTGTATGTAACTGTACATAATTATGCGTTATGTATCAGTCACATAAACTACTATTAGACGTTTGACCACGCAGACGAAGTCGCGGGCAGAAGTTGCCATAACTATCATTTTCTTTTCGGTTAGTATTTCCATCGAACTTTTAGCCAACCTCTGCTATAATACCTATAATATACCAATCAACCAGTACCTATACTTTTATTCGTATTATTTTTTTCATTTGGAAAAAAAGGTGCTCAAAGGTCATGAGATCCAGTTGTAGGTACCTGACCTCTAACCCCTTAAAGTCCCGGGCAGTGTTGCCCTCTCGTTGTCTGATCCCTCGGTGACGTGAAGGTCTTATTTATGGAGTAGCACCAATCGCTGAAAGGTTGTTATCTTGTAAACACTTGGACTGCTACAATCACAGCCGTAAATTCACTTGACTCTACTGAGTTGAGAACATTTCCAAATTGATACCATTTTGACTGCACATGCCATCTGATAGAGATAAACGATCAAATCCCCAGTACTACAATCTCAGATGCCTAGATAAATAAATATATAAATAGATGGTCTTAAATCAGGCAAGATTATAACGGAAATTTATCAAAAAGTGAAAAAATATGTAGAAAATGGGCTACCAAATTAGGATTCGCCATAATCTTTTTGAATCAACGATATGTCATATCACTCATATCGTATTTTAGCTTTGAGAATCTTGTCCGTCCTATCAACAATAGATTGATCTCATTCACACACAGTAAGACGGTCACCTAAAAAAGATTATCGATAATGACACACCGCCTATAGATAACCACGTTAGTTTCCATGATTGGAATGATTGGATTGGGCGCTAAATGCCGTATTTGGCTTGTTGGCGGCTCCTATTTTGTTTAGAGACTGACTGCCAAATACAGCATTTGCGCCTCGAGCAATCGAGCTATCGACATGCTATCGCTATGCGTTTCCCATATGAGAATTGAGCCCATGTTATCATGACACAAGGTGTAAATTTTTCAGCGTTGACTGCTCCTCCATATATAGCTCCATGCTCAGTGGGCACTCGTCACTGCTCTTGAGAAATCTTGTCTTCTGACGAAGGAAAATGTTGTCAGCGATGCAGGAATACCCAGTTCTTTGTAAGTCGCTGCCATTGTTTTGAATAAAGCCCCATATTTTTTGGGTCGTCCAATATAAAAATACCAAAAATATGTAAATTTATTTTAACAGAAGCATGAAAACTCTTAACAATTGTATATAGTGATCACGTAGTTACGTTACGTTCATTTAGCAAAATCAATACTAAAGACAAACTGATAGTGATATTCGACTCGATCACAAATCTAAACAAATCTCAAAAAGAAAATATTCTGTCTTTCTTAACTTTAAAAAAACCGGTCAAGTGCGAGTCTAAATCGCGCACGAAGGGTTCCGTACCACCGTTCAATGGAAGCGATGGTGTGGAGTGAATAGTTTGGATTTTACACAGCAAAATATTGTTTACAAAGTTATTGGTGCGGTTACTTTCACACTCCATGTACGTAACCAGGTGCATCCATAAGTTTGTATGTGGTATTGAAAGAATTGTTGTATGGGAGCCCCCTTAAATATTTCTTTTATCCTGTTTTTTAGTATTTGTTGTTATAGCGGCAACATAAATACATCATCTGTGAAAATTTCAACTGTCTATCACGGTTCGTGAGATACAGCCTGGTGACAGACGGACGGACGGACAGCGGAGTCTTAGTAATAGGGTCCCGTTTGGAACCCTTCGGGTACGGAACCCTAAAAACAAACAGAAGAAAAAGCCCGAGCAATTCTACGGCACAAACATGCTAGTATAGTTCACAACAATTTTCAATATTAATGCTAATGCAGACGCGATGAGGCAAACACCCGCCCACTCTGTATATTGTAGTTTTCCATACATTAAGTCGTTACCAATAAGGTTTATTTTAGAATTGTTTTTTGCTGGCAACATTTGCATACTACAGCATGTTTTAAATTAAATATTTTGTTTGTCTAATAAAACACGCAGTAGTCCGCAAACATGTCATTTATGATGCCACCATTTATTTTCTGTCATTAATTACCAAATTTTTGTTTGTATTTTACAATTATTATTGGTAGTAGACACAAAAATATAACAATCAATCACCTGTAATATATACTTGTGTCCTTGTGTGATGTGCGTGCGATCAAGATTAACCAAATCAATATTACTATACCCACTAACGTGTACCAACCTTTTTTCAGCAACCTCTTTCACAACTTAAGCGCATTGGCGGAATTCACATCACTTGCACATGCAACACTCTATGAAAAATAATTCTAAATTATTTTCTTTTTTTTTTACACAAAATACATTTTAACTGCCAGTACCAGCGCAGCTAAGAGCAAAGAGTTCGCTCTCTGCTGTTTTTGTTATTTTAGTTCAGTTTTAGGGCTTGTTTTAGTCAGTCGAGATATTTGTGATTTATTCCGGCTTGTTTAGAGACAAGGGGATGCTGCGGTCCGCGAAGTGACACTGAATTCGATGCAGGGAGAGGGCGGCCTCCCAACCAACCTCCCAGTAGGGTGACCGCAGGGCGGGTTTCCCGGGACTGTATTTTTGAATCGGAATTTGTTCTGTGCATATTGAATTTCCTACCATCTTGGTTTGCTGGAATAAATCTCTTTTTACATGTTTTTTCTATTGTAAGTTATCTGTATATCTGTTTTATAAAGTACAATAAAGAAATTACGAAATAAATAGAAACATTTACGTTTATTACTGGCATATAAATTTCTTCTGACCCTTCTCTAGGATAATCAGCGACGTCACACACATATAAAAATCTAAGACCTGGCAATAGCATGATATAAAAAATAACTGAATAAAGCCCATTTAAGGTCCCCATCGAAGGGCACAGGTGTTTACTCGAGTTAGATTGAGCCAAACTCTACAACGTTGGCTCAGTGCGAGTTAATAGAGGGGTGCCGGTGGCCAATAGCTACTCTATCGTCACAGTTTTTTTTTTTTTTTTTGGAGGGAAAAAAATGGAATTACCCATGCCCAGGAGTCAGACCTCCCTGCTATGTCCGGGTCCCCACATATTGAGCGGGCATCAGCTCGTGTGATATACGGACTACAAACAACCCCTGTGTTTACATTGTCCTACTAAGACTTTACTGTGAGCCATGGCCTCGGTATATGCTGAAGGCTTTCTACCTGCAATTTGCCCTTTTGCCTCTATCATCACAGAGGTATACCTGGCGCTAATTTTGCTGGCGCCTGAACGCCGCCTGGAGGGGGTAGCGGCGCTTGCGCACAATGGCGAGAGGAGAGCGGTTGACGCCGCTCGCACGCCAAGAAACCTTGCGACAGCTTCTAACACCCTCTATGTGACGCCATGTTTAACCATGCTTATTTTAGGTATTTAACTGCGCAAATGCCACTCAAAAAAAAAATAAGCCCTAGTCCCCCACTATGTCGACCCGAATGGCCGAGTCGGCAGTGACCCTGCCTACGAAACCAAGGGTCCCGGGTTCGAGTCCCGGTGGGGGAAAATATTTGTTTGATGAGAAAGGATGTATGTACCCTATTCATGGTTTTTTATCTATCTAAGTATAATATTTATCTTTATAAGTATGTGTATCGTTGTCTAGTACCCAAGATACCGGGAATCCTAGTTTGGAGCTAGATCAATGTGTGAATATAGTGTCCAAGGTACTATACTAGGACTCTTTATATCGTGGGGACTAGTCTCTTCCAGACCATTTACAAAATGATGTATGGATCTTAGTTCTTTAATATTTGGCGTATAACCGGTAAAAGATAAAAACAATAATCAGGAGTGATAAGTGTTGGTCTACATGCTAGCCCAGTTAACTCATTCGCTCAGAGATCCTGAAAATGCATCGTGAATGGTAATAGCGTGCAATAAATAAGTAAAAGTCATTGTATCGAGTTTGTCCTTACCCGAGCTTGAGGAGGGGCGTCGGTCGCAGTAGGCCATTCAAGTCAAGTCAAGTCAAATTTCTTTTTCACTGTAGATATTTACATATACTTTTTAGCAAATGTATTTTTTTGCCTAATGCTTATCTAATACAAATATTACAATATTTATTATTATAATTATTATTAAAATAATTAATATACAAAATTATTAACAGCAAGGTCTGTGTTGAGCTAGATTAACCTCATACAGTCCCGTCATTTAAGTAATCTTAAACATTGTAAGATCCCTTTTTTGACAAAGCCGCTTTATCATATATTTTTTTAATTGCTCAAGCTCCTAGATCGGTCTCCTTCCCAACTATCGGTACCCATTCGCCTATCCGACCTTCATACACGCAAAGAGGTTATCAACGACGAAGAAGTTTGTTGAGTAAATTGTCATAAATCCAAGCCAGACAATGCCATAGGTTGTGAAGGTGTAATCATATTTTAAGGGATTGTTAGGGACATCATTCTGGACAAATTTACTATGACAGCCATTTGATAGATCAAGTTTATTTTTCATTGGCAACAAATATAATGTTCACCAAAATATTTTTTCCTACCCAAAATAATAATATATAATAATAATACCTTGGACACTATTTTCACATATTGATCTAGCCCCAAACTAGGATTCCCTGTATCTTGGGTACTAGACAACGATACACATACTTATATAGATAAATATTATACTTAGATAGATAAACAACCATGACTAGGGTACAAGCATCCATTGTCATCAAACAAATATTTGCCCCACCGGGACTCGAACCCGGGACCCTTGGCTTCGTAGGCAAGATCACTGTGTCAAAATGGATAAATGAACACCAAAAGTTGCAAAAAATATCAGGGCAAAATACTGCCTTTATCCTTCGTAACGTTGAACATGTAAGAACAACAAAAAATACTTAAAACATAAACTTAAGTACACAAAACATAAAAATAAGTTTGGTGATCATTTATCCAAACACAATTTGGTTGACATTTATCCATTCTGGCAGTCATTTTGAATTTATTGGTAGTAAAATAGGTGCGTTTTTGGTAATCGTTTAAATATAAGCCCTTTTCATTCATCCATACGTTGCCCGGGCGGTTAGTCAAATCGGTTTCATACAGAAAGTTGCTCAGAATTACTTCCTGTTTGCTGCAAACTGCATTAGATGCAGTGAACACTCCAAGCCCAGCCTAACCTGTTGCATTCTAATTCTCGTGTGGCCACCCTCCTTACTCTCGCTAACATAGGGGGCGATAAACACCCCCCCCCCCCCCCCCGCTGGGTAGCAAGAGGGGGTGGTATCGCGCATGCGCGAGCTGTATGCTGACCCGGCTCTGCTTGGGTGATCAGTACTGAAGGCAGATATTATTTATAACTTACGGGACATTACCTGGAGGGAGTTTAGGGATTAGCCGAACGAAGGAGTTTCTTTCGCGCCCACGTTTCAGGCACTGACTCTGCTCAATGCCTGTGTTGCTCAGCACTCAGAACTAGATGTGTTTAGTATGCCGTTCTGTATGTTTTTTCAAACTGTTTACTTGTTTTTAAATAGTCGTGTGTGAGTTATATAATAATTTATAAGGTATGTATGTAGGTATGTCTGACTGTTTTTTTATTTCTGTCTACTTGTTCATATTTTCAGTAATCTCTACTATATTTATCTGTAATATTTCACTGAGTGTTAAGCTCACATTGTTTGGTCCTTAGACTGTAAATATGAGATTTTATTGACATCTACGGGTCATGACCCGTAGATGTCAATAAAATCTTTAAATCTTGTGTGATGCTAAATCTACTTATGGGGTTGGTTATTACTGATAGGGCTAATGGATATAATGCGAGTCTAGCGCTAATTCAAGTCAAGTTTGGGATTCCAATCCATATATATATTCTATTCCTAACGTTACCATATGTCCCACTTTGGTCGGGACAGTCCTGCTTGTGTCCCGCTGTCCCCGAAGAGCAAAAATGCCCCGCTTTAGCAAATAGATCAAAGGTTATTAAATGGACTTACATTTAATATTTTACCAAGTTAAAAAAACTAGTGTCGTTTCTAAGTAGTTTAATAAAACGAATTAATATTTTTCAAAAAATGTAGCCAAACTGGAAAGTCACCCTTTCATACAAAATATATTTTTATAAACCGCTTCATGAAATAACTGTTAAGTTTTGAGGTAAAAAAAAACAGCGTATTAAGAACCCCTCCTTTTAATAAAACGAATTAATATTTTTCAAAAAATGTAGCCAAACTGGAAAGTCACCCTTTCATACAAAATATATTTTTATAAACCGCTTCATTAAATAACTGTTAAGGTTTGAGGTAAAAAAAAAAACAGCGTATTAAGAACCCCTCCTTTTTTGAAGTTGGTTAAAAAATAGTAATAACGTAAAAGCAAAAAGGGAACCCCTGTCTGTCTGTCTGTCTGTCTGTCTGTCAAGCCCATTTTCTCAGCAATAGTGGAGGTATCAAGTAGAAATTAATATCAATTACCTACTCAGGTCTGTGGTGCCTTTAGAGCTGTAAAAAAACAAACGTCTGGGTCTAAGCAATCAAAAGATACGGCCGTTTTTGCAGCATGGGATTCAAAACTTTTCGTAATATAAACTTTTCGTAAAATAATTAATTATACAAAAGTGCTATGTATCATAACAATTTATTAGTTTTAACGTAGAATACAATTATGTTACAAAGAAACCAGAGTGGTCATTCTCACTAAAAGTCTAAAATGTCTTTTCTTGCGGCGTCTTTTCTTGTGTAGCGCGTTGCTCCCATCCACCAAATATGGCGAGGGGGTGATGGCTGGTGCACAAGTCTTACTCGTGAACGGATGCTGGGGAGACTGGTCCAGTCTGGTTTCTCATAATTCATGTTCCTTACAGTTTGTCTTTGTTCTTAGTTATTTATTTTGTTAGATTGTTATTTTGAGACATCATGACAGTGGCACTTATTGATACGATCTTAGAATATTAATATTAAATTTAGTAATATTGTTATAAGATTAGATTATTTGTATATAGTACATTGTTTATTCAAAGTTCAAAGTTCTTTATTACTGTAGATATTAACAATATTCTTACAGCGGGGGTAAATTGATAAAATAACTTGCTTAAATGACGTCGCATACGTATAAACTACCTGCCTGGCAAATTTTAGCTTCTTAAGGGCTGAACATAGGCCTATGGCATTGAGAATTAGACAAAGAAAACAAATACCCGTCGCATCGCGTCGAAGCAGACTGACGCATGCTCCCGCGCAGAGCCCCGCGGGACAGCCCGAGCTCCGAGAGCGAGAAAATTATAGAAAATATTACTAAACTCCTGTAATAATATAATAAAAAATAAAATAAAACAGCCAAAAAATTTCCCTTTTTTTTACCTATTTTTGCGTGTAAGTTTCATATAGGAAACTGATTTCGTCTCCGAGCGCTTGTTCATTTAGTTGAATAATAATGCATTGTGAAAAATATTTTTAAGTTATAAATATAACAGATATCCGGTAATTTTAAAAGTCCATTCTTATCTCTAATAGACCTTTTATAACATATATTTATCCTACATTTTTATGTTGTCTAGTTTAGCCTAGAATTGAAGCTAAAGATGCATTTCTGGCCATATTTAATCCCTTAATATAGGCAGATAGGAAGTTGAACAATGCAGGCGATCAGCTCAGTCAGAGATTTCCAAAATTCAGCCCCCCCATTAAAGTTTGTACCGACTGGCCATTTCTATAAGAGTTTGAGCGGGGCAGCCGCGGGCGCCTGCTAGTTTATATAACATTAAAACTGGCTGACAAGTAAAACACGTTACACTTCTACCAGCTGGTTATACTCGTAAAATAATTGTTAGGCCTTCGCTACGCTTAATGGCAATAATTATCTAATTATTACTTCTGTGATAGTTCTTGTTACGAAGTAAATGTTGTAGTCTACATTCTAGAGTTGTATGATTAACCATCCCAGAATGAACTAAGTAAGAGTTAATTACTTACGCAGGTTTAAGTTCAATAAAACTCGAGACGATCGTTGTGTGGAAATGAGCATTTTAGATGGAAATTTGCTTCTAAGTTATTTTCTGAATAAAATAATAATACATTGGACACTATTTTACACACATTGATCTAGCCCCAAACTAGGATTCCGTGTATCTTGGGTACTAGACAACGATACACATAATTATATAGATAAATATTATACTTAGATAGATAAACAACCATGACTAGGGTATAAACTCCGTTCTCATCAAACAAATATTTGCCCCCACCGGGACTCGAATCCGGGACCCTTGGCTTCGTAGGCAGGCTTACTGCCGACTCGGCCATTCGGGTCGTCTGCGTCAATTTCTGCCGTAACAACAAAGATTTGATTGGATTGAGCATGCGTCCACGTTTTCTCTCAAAAATATCTACACTCGTAGAGAAAAGGCAATCCATTTTCGTTATTTATAACCATCCATCACTGGATAAATGTATTTCAAGGCTGGTTCTTTACAGCATGAGACTATTTCCAATGGCCTTAGTATAAAACAAGCCTACTTATTTACCTCGCCGACACGCAATACAAAGATGGCATTACCAGTAATCGTGTCACTAGTATTAATCACCGCATTGATATTATTATATTTATCCCAGAGAACATACAAGTATTGGAAATCAAAATCAGTGCCATATGCTACGCCCATACCTTTTCTGGGATCCTTTGGGTCTTACATTCGGCAACAGAAGGCGTTGGGTGAAGCAGTCAGTGATATTTGCAAGAAATTTCCAGAAGAATCCTTGGTGGGGGGATTCCTGGGGACGGATCCGGTTCTGATCATTCAGGACCCTGACCTTGTTAAGCTGGTCACCACGAAAGATAGCTACTACTTCAGTGGAAGTGTCAAGTCTGGAGATGACCAATGTAGAGTGATAATGCAGCCTTTGACAAAACTTTTCTCTGATGATTCAATGAGAAATATGTTTTATTTAATCCAAAACTGTGTTAAAGACTTTAAGAAGCTTCTAGAGGATGAGATAAAGATCGGTGAAGCTTTAGAAGTGAAGTGTGTAGTCGCACGGTTTATAATGGACTGCTTCGGATCATGTGTATTTGGTACTGAAATTAAAACTATGGAAAACTCTTACAACAACTCATTTAGAACTGTTATAGACCAAATGTATGGGGCCAAGAAAGGAACTGCGTTAAGTTCTGTTTTCCCATCAATCTTCCAAAAGTATATGCAACCTCCAGTGAAAGATACGTTCTTGGCAAAGCATCTATCTGAAGTGTTTCAACGCCGACGAAAGAATACACTAAGGAGACCAGATTTTATCAACCTACTGCTTGAGTTTCAAAACAAAAACAATGCCATAGAAAGCAAGTCTACACACCCGTCAAAACCAGGTAAAGCAACCATCTGCCTGGAAATCAGTGACGAAACTCTGATCGCTCAATCCATAGGCTTCTTTACTGCTGGATTCGAAGCCACCACTACGATATTAACATTGACTCTTTACGAGCTAGCGAAGAACCCTGAAGCCCAGAAGAAGGCTTCTGCAGAAATAGACGCCAACTGCAAAGAATCCCTAGACTACGACTGTTTAAATAACCTTCCTTATTTGGAGCAGTGCATATCAGAGACTCTTCGTCTACACCCGATGCTGAATATTATAACCCGTGAGGTCTTTGAGAACTATACGATGCCGAATCGCATCCGCCTTGACCGAGGTGTGAAGGTTTTTGTTCCTGTGCTACACCTCCACCATAATCCGAAGTGGTTTCCTGACCCAGAAAGGTTCCGGCCAGAGAGATTTTCAAAGGACGCAAGGGGGAGTATTGTACCATATACTTATATACCATTTGGTGAGGGTCCTGCCAGTTGTTTAGGTAACTAGCCAGTTTTTTATGAAGCTTATCTTAACATATATTCCATTCAAGTTAAGTTAGTGAGCCTATCCTGAGTTTTCTAGCAAGCAATTTTACAGGTGATTTTTTTCAGGTCAGAAGTTCGCCAAGCAGCTAATCCTATCAGGTCTGGTCAGCATGCTCAGCAGCCACCAGCTGTCTCCGGCTGAGGACATACCTGCGACCATGACTCTTCGTGCAGCATCAGCAACCCTCAGCCAGCATCGGGAGACCATTCGGCTAACGGTCACGAGGAGAGACAGGATCGATGTGCGATGATGATATATTATGAACAATTGCAGTCAGCAAGCAGCACAATTGAAGAAATTTTTGACTAGCACCAAAAGGTCGAACAGGCGGAATACCCCCATCGCATCTCTTTAAAAAGAATCAAAAACTGCAGCTGGAGACATGTACAAATTGAAGCTGTTAACCGATTCTGACGTCAAAAAAGGAACAAAAACAGTTTCAGGGCGGTGGTCCAACTGCTCTGTCCAATTAGTTGGACTCCGGGCCTTTACTATGGGTCGTGGTCCAACTATCTTTGCAGTTGGACCACGGCACCATAGTAGAGTTCCCTGGTCCAATTAAAACAATTTCAAATAATATAACTTAGCTTAGCATAATGGTAAACTACTTACTTGGTAAAAACTCATTTCTTATCTAAATATGAGTACATTATGACCATGTCAATATTTCGACATTCAAATTTCGAACGCCGACGCCCCTAGTTTGTCTGTGAAGTTGGTACTACTGAACAAGCTAAACAAGTGCAGAGCAATGATCAATGCCACAATGCCGGCCGACCATGCGGTTCCTGAACACATCAAAGAGAGCTTATGATATTTGTGTAGATAAACTAGTATATCTAACTGTACATAATTAGGCACTAAAGTCTCGAGTGATATTATTAGCGCTGGTTGACTTTTTGGCAGCTAACGGATTGGCGAAGGCGCAGGTGAAAGCTAGTAGCTGTAATGAAATATTAGGCTGCACACAAATAAAAGGCAATAATGTCATCAACACTGTTTATTTAAGTACCTTTACTACTAAAATGCAATTGCACTTTAATTTAATAAATATCTAGTATATTTTAGTACTATTTCTACTCCTTTCAAAAGCGACGAAACGTGACGGTTCGGTGCAATCACTCACTTTTTAAAAACACTTCGGAGTACGATATCCTACTATATATGCCGATAAAGATGGGACTATAAATGGCATCGAGAAAGATCACAAAAACCCGATGTGATATTCAATCCCATTCTTTAAAGTTGCTGTTATACAATAATAATAATAACAAAGATACGAATAATGACTATTATTGTCTGCCATAATTTCATTATTTATTATACATACCTACTAAACATCTGTAGTGTTGCGTCCTCTTACAAAGTTGTGGATATAACTGTAGAAAATGTCGTAAGATTTCCATGATTTATTGTTACGTTCAAAACATTCAAAAATTTTAAGAACATTAACTCCTTGCAAAACCTCAATGTAAGATATTATTTATTTCATACTAACAAGCTTATTGTAATCCTACAAGTACCTTTTAAATATGTATCTATGTTTCCTTTAAGCTAGGTTTACACGAGGCCAGTGCTTGTCTGTTGGACTGCCGCCAGCGCCACTGGCTTCGTGTGCCTTAAGTCCATTTCAACCACTCCCCATTAAGACAGCTTTTCATTTAATGCCGATTCGACAAGTTCCTATTTTGGCTAGGTTCATAACAAGTTTCCATTATGACTCGGTTTATAACGACAAGTTTACATTATGGCTAGGTTCATAACGACAAGTTCCCATTTTGACCACTTTGACAGCTGTCCAAAATTCCAAGTCTTTAATACTGTAGATATTTACATATACTTAGCAATCGTCATTTTTTGCCACTTCTCTACATTGGACCACTGTGGGAGAAGGGCGTAGAAACTCCCATAGATTGATTATTAGATCTCTTTTAAAAATTGCTTGTGCTTAACTAATAATAATTTTATTATATCATTATATCTTAATTAATAAGCAGGAATAAATAATTACAAAATTATTAACAGCAAGGTCTGTGTTGAGCCAGATTAACCCCATACAGTCCCGTCATTTAAGTAATCTTGAACATTGTAATATCCCTTTTTCGACAGTCGCTTTAACATGGTTTTAAAATTGTTCAAATGGCAATTTCAAGATCTCCAGAGGTATCTTGTTGTAGTAGAGAATGCATGGACCCTTGAAAGAATTGCTAACCTTCGCGTGTCTAAATCGGGGCGCAAGTCGACTTGGAAAGTGGTCAAAAATGGAACTCGACATTATCAACCTTAATCATAATATATCATGCTTGCAACCCCATTTAACTCGTTACTTTTTAAAGTATAATAGTTTTGTGGTAAGTAATAATTAAGTAGGTACCTACCATTATGTACAATTTAACCATGGATTCACCTTCTGGGAAGCTTTACAAGTCGTAATTGGAAGTGGTCGATGTGATATCAAAGTAGATTAAATCTAATCAAATATTCAAGTTTACCATAACAATTGACTTGACATTTTCTACGCAATGGCATCAGTTTGTACCGTTCGAGATTTGTCAAACCAAGGAGCACGGACGTCCCTATCTAGAAAAAATACACAAAGAAAAAGGGGAACTTAAAATAAATAAAAACAAAACACAAATTGACAAAACGACCTCATTTGTTTATTACTTGTCTATGGATAATAAATAAAAATAGCATCACAATTACGATATCCAATGTCGAAGATATTTAAAAAAGCACAAAAATAATACTTTCAACAAAAAAGTAATAAAATTACTCAAAAACTTTTTTTTTAATTCTTTTACATTTAAATAAAAACAAAAGGAGACACTCCTGAGGTATCATAGGATAAAAATAATAATTGAACTAATATATCTGATTAGGAACTGACCATAGTGTAGTATCTCTCTGTATAACAGAGTTTATAATTTATAGATCTACTTTAAGAATATTTAATGGTCTCCTATAAACTAATTATTTCATATTTGATCGTTTGCCTACTTTGACCGAAGACCTCATAATTACCGTGAACTCATGGTTACACTTCTAATAATCTACTTCATTGTTAAAAGTCGAACAAAATTCTACTTTGTGTTGACAATTTAGTACCTAGCTATGTTTGGAATTCGAAGTGCCTTATAATCGGTAGAATTGTTTGTTCGAAATCGGCCAAAAAAAAACCAACGACCAAATACATAAGTCCTAGAACAACAATGACTGGCAACAGCTTTGAAAAGCAAAAGATTTAAAACCTTTAGCCTACTATTAATCTTATGACTTACCGAAAGGACAATACTTCACAAAACAATTTAAACTTAACAAAAAATTGTAGTACATCAAATGCATACATTTCACTCGTTTTTAAGTAAAAGACAAAATTATATTACCTAGCAATAAACAAAGTTTCGGCGTAAATTCACATATTATTATTAATACTGCAAAATTAACAACATTTAAATGTCATAAAACTGGTTCGTAGAAAATAAATAAATAAATTACATGATGATCATTGAACATATAGCATTACATTTTAATAAAGCCACACTGCTACGGCAACTGATGGGTAATTAACCAATAAAGCCACACTGCTACTGCAACTGTTGGGTAATTAACCAATTAAGCAACATTGCTACGGCAACTGTTGGGTCATTAACCAATAAAGTCACATTGCTACTGCAACTGTTGGGTAATTAACCAATAAAGCCACACTACTACTCCAACTTTTGGGTAATTAACCAATAAAGCCACACTGCTACGGCAACTGTTGGGTAATTAACCAATAAAGACACATTGCTACGGCAACTGTTGGGTAATAAACCAGTAAATCCACATTGCTACTGCAACTATTGGGTAATTAACCAATAAAGCCACATTGCTACGGCAACTGTTGGGTAATAAACCAGTAAAGCCACATTGCTACTGCAATTATTGGGTAATTAACCAATAAAGCCACATTGCTACTGCAACTGTTGGGTAATTAACCAATAAAGCCACACTGCTACGGCAACTGTTGGGTAATTAACCAATAAAGCCACAGTGCTACGGCAACTGTTGGGTAATAAACCAATAAAGCCGCATTGCTACTGCAACTGTTGGGTAATTAACCAATAAAGCCACACTGCTACGGCAACTGTTGGGTAATTAACCAATAAAGACACATTGCTACTGCACTGCAACTGTTGGGTAATTAACCAATAAAGCCACACTGCTACGGCAACTGTTGGGTCATTAACCAATAAAACCACATTGATACTGCAACTGTTGGGTAATTAACCAATAAAGCCACACTGGTACTCCAACTGTTGGGTAATTAACCAATAAAGCCACACTGCTAAGGCAACTGTTGGCTAATTAACCAATAAAGTCACATTGCTACGGCAACTGTTGGGTCATTAACCAATAAAGTCACATTGCTACTGCAACTGTTGGGTAATTAACCAATAAAGCCACACTGCTACGGCAACTGTTGGGTAATTAACCAATAAAGACACATTGCTACTGCACTGCAACTGTTGGGTAATTAACCAATAAAGCCACACTGCTACGGCAACTGTTGGGTCATTAACCAATAAAACCACATTGATACTGCAACTGTTGGGTAATTAACCAATAAAGCCACACTGGTACTCCAACTGTTGGGTAATTAACCAATAAAGCCACACTGCTAAGGCAACTGTTGGCTAATTAACCAATAAAGTCACATTGCTACGGCAACTGTTGGGTCATTAACCAATAAAGTCACATTGCTACTGCAACTGTTGGGTAATTAACCAATAAAGCCACACTGCTACTCCAACTTTTGGGTAATTAACCAATAAAGACACTGCTACGGCAACTGTTGGGTAATTAACCAATAAAGACACATTGCTACGGCAACTGTTGGGTAATTAACCAATAAAGACACATTGCTACTGCACTGCAACTGTTGGGTAATTAACCAATAAAGCCACACCGCTACGGCAACTGTTGAGTAATTAGCCAATATTTTTAAAGAATAATTTTACTGACATTGTTTTATTAGCAATAGCGAGAATGCGGTAAAATAAACACAAATCCAGTTGAACCTGAGGTATCGGCGGCGTTTCATGACTATTTTTATTATTAGGACGTTTTGCAACAAATATTGATTCTCTATTTGCTCTCTATTGCCTGTACCCAGTATAAATAATTAAATTCGTCAAAAATATCGGTAAATAGTTGAGAATACAGCAAATAATCTCTTCCTTGGTTTGTCTTTATTTACGTATTACATTATTTATCCTATAGAAATGCCACATTTATATATCTGAATGCAGGTGGTTATTTCGCCTTGGGTCTGATAAAACGGTGATATTCGATGGCACCATCATCATCAATTCATAATTCTTTATTGCGCACATATATTCTTAGACGTCACATGAATTAAATTTCCGATAAACCGATCTCAAATATATGTACAAAGGCAAGCTTATCTTAAAAAGAGATTTCTTCCAGCAAGTAGATTTTAACCGATGTCCTGTGATTTGACATGTATGTGTTGTTCTATTTAAGTTTTGACAGGTACATACTGATCTTGAATTTTCACATTTTACATGTGTTTTCGTTTTTTTGACACCTGAAAAAAAATCTATGGGGAATGGAGTCGATGCGACGATCTGCACCTGCGTTCACATTCACAAATTATGTAAGTATAATAACAATCATAACATTCCCGTAAAGTACATAATACTAACAGATCCGACGTATGTATCACTGTACAATCGACAACAAAAAAGTCCTAAATCATTGACGCACCCGATCTTCGCACTACAGTCTATCACAACAAAATGGCGGCTGGCCGCCATATTGACGCACGTCCTAACCTCAAAAACGTGCCTCACTCACTCAACCGCAAATTGCAGACAACTTTTTAACTACAGAACGACAAGAATCATAAAAGTAGCGGAATGCAAACAAAGTTATTTTAATCGTAAACGCGAACATAGCTTTGTCTTTTGCATTTGCAAGTACCGGCATACGTCTTTTAATAAATCCAGTAGCCTGCCTATTTCGTGTCGTCTTGTCGCTGTGCAGTAAGCTATGTCCACACTAACCAATATGCCTCTAACGCTTGCGTACAAACGCAGTTGAATGCAAATGCGCGACAAACGCGTTGCTGACGTGCGTTTGTTGGCCATTTGCACAAAAAACGCATGTCAAATGCGCAACAGGCACAAAATCAACAGGAAGAATCCCGAATCATTTGTATATTTCGCATACGTACGTCGACTAATATCGCCTGATCACGGATGATTGATTACACATCGAATAAGCATGCGAATTGAACTCTCAGTAACTCTTACGGAAAGCATTTTCATCAAGACTTCTTAGATCAGTCAAATATTCATGGTATCAGCTCTGGTGTGGACATAACTCCTCTCTACGGTAAAGTCTGGTGGTTTGTGCCTTCATATTTACACAGGCTTGTAATTTCCCTTGGGCGTGTAGAACATTTGCCCGGTGGCGACGCGGCGGAATATCTCCTTGAGAAGCAAGCCCTTCTCCTTCTTGATCTTCTTAAGAAAGCCTCGGTTCTCGTTGGCGCGGCGCGACAGGTAAGGTAGGACCTCCACTACGGGGCCGTAGGGCACGTACTTGTAGGCGGAGTAGCCGGCTTGACCTGGAAAGACAGGAAATGTCTAAATAGTCACAATAATATATCTCAAAACTGAGCTAGAAATCTATTTCGCGATGTAGATATACATTGAAACCGGATTTCAGCAAAGTAGCATCATCAAGGTGTTTACAATACAGTTCTTTGTTCTGAATTTTAGTCAGAGTATTTCCAGGTAAGTATTTGACACAATACAAACAAATCTTATGTTCTACATTAGACACAAATATAAAATAAACACAACGTCACGCTTTTTGCCATACGGGGTGGCAGAGGCACCAAGTCGAGCGATGATTGCCATCTGGAATGGAAGTACCAGGGCGACATACCTAGCGGGAATGTGACATGGTCGCACATCCCGAGCGGTTGTCCGAAGCAGACGACTCTGTCCGCAGCCTTACTTACTGAAATAGTATGAGTAATAAAGGAACTACCAGGACGATAGATAGATAGATCAATAAATGTTAAGAAAACTGCAGACCTCTGGGATATTTCTGTTCATGTTGTGAAGCCCCTAATATGTTATCGCACTTGATTTAGCTTTCATATTTAATGCAACTATTGAAACTGGTGTGTTTCCTGATTTAATGAAACACAGTTAAATAGTACCTTTGTTTAAATCGGGTAGTATATCTGACCCTTCTAACTTCAGACCGATATCGGTACTGCCTACATTTAGTAAAGTTTTTGAAAAAGTAATTTTAAATCAACTTCTTACATATTTCAACACCAACAACATGCTACACTGTAAACAATTTGGTTTTACACAAGGCAAATGAACTACTGATGCCGGTATTGAGTTAATATCACATATATATGATGCCTGGGAGGAGTCGCATGATGCTCTAGGAGTATTTTTCGATTTGTCTACGGCTTTTAATTGCGTTGAACACGGGACATTGATCAGGAAATTACATCACTATGGAATTAGGGATAACTCTTTAGATCTTATTTCTTCTTATTTAAATGACAGGATACAGAGAGTTGACATTAATGGAAAACGATCTCCAGGGTCTGTTGTTACTATGGTTGTACCGCAGGGTTCCATACTCGGGCCAAACCTGTTTTTGGTTTATATTAATGACCTGCCACATCTTATCAGAGATAATCATGAAATTGTACTGTTTGCAGATGAAACTTCAATTGGTTTAGTGCCAATAATCTTTTACTGAATAATAACAAAACTAAATGTATTCGGTTTATACTCCCCAATGATAAACAAGTTTCGGCTAATGTTAATGTTAAAGGTGATAATTTAGAAACTGTAGATAGCACGGTATTCCTAGGAATTACCTTAGATAATAAGCTTCAATGGGGCCCACACAAAAACTCACAAAAAAATTCAGTTCCGCAGTTTTTGCCGTCAAAAAAATCCGTCCTTTTACGGACGTGGAAACAGCTAGACTAATTTACTTCAGCTACTTCCATAGCATTATTTCTTATGGCATACTGCTGTGGGGGAACGCTGCAGGCATTAACATAATATTTGTGCTGCAAAAGAGGGTTGTTCGTGCAATCTACAATGTGGGTCCCAGAGAGTGACTGCGTTGTAAATTTAAGGAAATTAACATTATTACAGTGCCTTGTCAGAATATTTATGAAAACCTAATGTACGTCCACAAAAATATTTATAAATTTCCTAAGAATAGCGACAGGCACAATGTCAACACTAGAAATAGGAATAAACTAGCTATACCTACAACTAGGCTCCATAAGGTTAATGTATCTTTTGAAGGGCAATGTATTCGCTTTTACAAAAAAAACCCAACTGAGTTACAAGAATTGTCTGTAAATAAATTTAAAAATGTTGTTAAAAATTACTTATGTAAAAAGGCTTCCTACAAAATATCAGATTATGTAGAAGACCAGAAAGCTTGGGAAGGTGTTTGCTCCAATTCTGTAAAAAATAACGTATAAAGCTGGAGGTTTCTAGTCGCCTCTTTGCCTCCAGCATCTCAAACATTGAGGTGACGGAATTCAAATTGCGTTCTATATTTCCCTATACCTTATATATGTGTTAGTTTAAGATTTGACATTCTCCAAATGTAACCTATGTGTTTCTTATGGAAATAAACTCTTTTTATTTTTTTTATTTTTTTAAGATTTACCTGGAGGGAACGTGACATGGTCGCACATCCCGAGCGGTTGTCCGAAGCAGACGACTTTGTCCCAAATCATATTGCGGGTGATGTCATCTGGAAACACTCGAATAAAGGAAGTTCCAGGGCGTCATACCTAGCGGGAAGGTGACATGGTCACACATCCCGAGCAGTTGTCCGAAGCAGACGACTTTATCCTCAGGCTTGATGTTGTACTCCTTCATCAACTGCAGCGCGTAGCGGACCGTGTCCTCATTGTGGGAGGCCACCATGATGCCGACGTTTTCCCTGCGGGCACCCTGGGGAATAACATAAATAGGCAATGAGTAAGTAAGCCAGTAAAGCCAATGTTTTAGCCATATAAATTTAGCCCATAAAATGTCCGCACCGAAGGGTTGAAGGTTGAAGATTGAGTCATACTCCACCACTCTGGCTCAGTGCGGGTTGATGGAGTGGTGTCAGACTAGTGGCGAACCCGACTGTCAGAAGGGTAAGAAGCTGCCCTATTAGGGCCTCTGACACAGCTTTACGACTACTACCACTGAGTAGCGATAGTAGCCGGGACCTACAGCTTAAAGTGTCATCCGAAACAAGTAAGCAGCCAAAACAAATGCCACATAGAAAGGGATACCCAAATTTGAGTTGTAATGCATCTATTTTTAGCTGCTGACTGTATTACTTCTTGAAAGTGGCTTATACAATAAACGTTTTCACTTGTGGGGACAGAAGCAATGTATGTGCCTGTATCTAAAAGTGTATGTGTATGTAGTCACCGGCTCCGGCGATAAGTTCACTCGGCTGAGAATCTCCTTCAGACACTTGTGGAAGGAGGTGGTGGTCGCCTCGACGCTCTCGCAGGTCGGGTCCTCGTAGCCCATGGCTGCCGCTCGGGCGCGCTCCTGTTGTGCAGGACACATATATAAACTCGTCTGGCCATTTCTCTTCGAGGGTGGACATAGGAAGCACACAATACGGTATTTGAAAAGGTAGTCCAATAAATCTGGAAACGTATATCAAGCTGAACCTATTTCAACAAAAACGTATGACGATATCAGAATTGTATGTTTCCAGCAGTTGTATTTTATAAACTAAATGTTCTGTTAAAAAGACAGCATTTGACTATGACGTCACATGCTGGTATTTCATAAAACTCGTGAACAAAATTACCGTTTTTACAGTTCCTAAAAATTATCTTCTTTTGACTAGCTGGCAAATACCGTATTGGATATTGGACTAGGTAGCGAACAAATATAAAAGAAAATATGTCCTACGTAGAAACATATAAAAAGGGTCGTCGATCAAAATAACAAAATTTTACATTTCTGGGAGTTATATTTTACAAAGGTAATTTTGTGTAAAAAAGACTTCAATGAGTGATTACTTATTAAAATCACAATTTTGATATACAACTGAAACATGCGTTTTAACAACTCATAAAAAGTATCTATTTTGATACCTCGTGAAATAGCAGATTTACCTAAACATAAAAATAGGATGAACGTACATTGTCAGTGTCAGCTAACCTTTTGCAGGTCGGTGTTCTGCACAGGGGCTTCCAAATATTAAGCATAGAGTAATGCGGTAGAACAACTTGATGTCTCTAGCACGAATCACAAGAGCTGTCAAGAAATCATACCTGCTCGATGTAAGCGCCCCGCACAAGCTTGGCACCCCAGAAGAAGTTCTGGCGTTGGGCTTGCTCCAGATCGGTCACAATCTCGTTGTAGGTATTCTTCAGGTAGGTCTGGTACGTGTTGAACACTAGGAACTTATCCTGGAATACAACGATTTAAAAACTTAAACAATGATTTGAATACCATCTTCCGCTTGCGCGATGTAGGATTCTATGAAAATTCCATACCAACTCACTAGCCCTATCTATCTGGCGCGCAACAAACTACTCACTTGGTTATATCTCATCCTCATCTCGAGACAGATGCGCGAGATGGCCCGCTGGAAGTAGGTCCTAGATCATATATTGTCATCTTTCCATCAACTTATTTGAACACATTGGCCGAATAAATAAAGAAAAGTGCAACCTTTGCTTCTAATATTTAATGGAAAATGATCATCATTAATATTTTGATATTAATAGTGATAATAATACTTGTTTATTTGTTTGTGTGTATGTATGTATGTCTGTTCCTGGGTCCCCTTGTAACTACGCAACGGCTCAACCGATTGTAATAAATAATACATCATTAGTTAAGTCTTGGTGGCGCAAGTGTCACTGGGTACGAAAATAATAAAAAACTAGATGGCCGATTTTAAGCGCTTTAATGTGTGGACTAAAAAATAACTTTAAGACTCTCGAGTGGTGTAACAAAATAAACGGCTTTAAAAAGCGAGTACTGAAATGTTTACTAATCTTGCATAATACACCTTACTTTTAAACTAAGCCTTTACAGATATTTGTGTTTTTTTACTAAAAAATAGGAAATAAATGTCGTTAAATTAAAATTATTATAGTACAGTGTTAAATGAAACCTAATGCAGTGGGATCCACTTGCATTTAAATTTAACTTAATTAACACTGTACTGAAATAATTTTATCGAATCTCAATACATACGTCAAGTTCTATCTTGTTGTCTTGTGCTTTTTAGTGTACCACTGTGACAGGTTATTTAGTTTTTTAAATTACGTCATTTATTAACAATACACTAGCGCCATCAGTCTGCTGGCTAAGAGTGTTTGGAATTAAAAAAGCGTTCGTAAAAAACACTTTTACAATATCGCAGTGAAAGACTGCGGCATAAAACTGTCCACGGTGAAGGAAGCCAAATTAAAAATCCTTACTTGGTTAAACAGTAAAGATTATGATACTACTGAGAAAATTTTAGCAGTATGTTTATAGTTATTAATTAAAAATCACCAACTACTAACATATACACACACACAAAGTTTCGAAAGCATAAATAATAATTAATTTTAGAGTTTTAATATATTTTTTAACCTTATGTGAAAAGTGAGAACCTTGGATATTTTTTTAGATTTATTTATTATTTTTTGGATTTCCTTGTCATCGTTTTACTTAGCATTTCCTCTCTTCCCCCACGAGACAGGCTATGCCTAGTGTGGCAGTCAGCTAAATGCAAAAATGTACAATTTCTATATGACAATAAGTATTTTTCATTTTCCTTTTCATCTTTTGGGCACTCACTTTGTTATATCTCTTCATCATTTCGAGACAGATGCGCGAGATGGCCGGCTGGAAGTAGGTCTGCTCCGCGTCGATCATGATCCTCACGTCGGCTTCATCAGCGGTCTTGATGATGTGGTTCAGCCGCCGCAGCATGTTTCGGAACATCTCCTCTTCCTGAACGAGAACAATAAAAATTACAGGTTAGCGTCACGCACGGTTAAGTCCTCGTTAAGCCAGTTTAGCTATGGGCCATGTGAAAAAAAAACAATGGTACCAAACTAAGAAAACCATTTCAAGATAATTGTGTTCCTAACTAAATTCCATTATTCCCATCAAATACAAACACAAAATACAAATACAAAAAAAAACATAGTTGTTTGTAACTAGGTTTTATATTATTTACAGTGTTTCAAACGATGGTACCCAGTAGTACTGGGTGTACAAATATTAACCTTATTATATAACATCTAAAATCTAAATTTAATCTTAACATTGTCCACTACTTTTACAATTTAAATCAGTATCAGTATAAGAATTTTATTATAGTTTTGTTTTATGGCTCTAGGTATACTAATATTGCGTTCTCGTTATATAGTAATACATTTGAATTAATAAAGCTTAAGTCGATGTCCTGTACAAATATAATGAATAGTAGTGGGCCAAGCAGGGATCCCTGGGGAACACCGGATGGTATACTTACCCAGGAAGATCTAAAACCATTAAGTACAACAGCTTGACAATGGTTTGATACATAGGAGCTAAACCACGCAAATAGACTGCCTCTGATACCAGCACCCCCAAGCTTTTTCAGCAATGTGTTCAATGCGATCAAAAGCCTTACTGTAGTCTGTTTAAATAACATCAACCTGGTCACCATCATCCATACGCTCGGTAACATAGTCATTTAGAATTGCCAAGTTTGATACAGTTGATCTACCCTTTAAAATTCCAAGGACTAAAACTCGCTTTGAGATTATTATAGAGCTGGGCATTAATGATTCGTTCGAGAACCTTAGCAATTAGGCATGATTTGGAAATAGGTCTATAATGCTCGACGCAATCCCGGGAGCCTTTTTTATGAATTGGTGAGATATTAGCGGTTTGCCAACGAGCTGGCATTACACCCTCCTCCACCGAGCGTTTGAACAGGATAGTCAACGGAAAGTTCTTTGGAACATGAAACCAGAAATTTAGCAGGGATTGTATCGGGATCCGCTGACTTAGTTATCTTAGCTTATGTTTAGTTTGCTTGTGGTTGATGAAATTGAATAATTTTAGTTTTTTGTAGCTTTATTTTTAGATTGTTATCCTGAAGCCATTCCATAAGCCCAATGTTTTGTTTATATCTAGTTCGAAGTTTAGTGGCTCTGAACATTTTATGACAACGGCACAGTCATCCGCAAAGAAAACTGTAGGATGTGGAGCACTTTCTCGTAGATCATTTATATAGGCTAGGAACAGGAGAGGCCCCATCAAAAATATTACAGGATTACAGGATACAGGAAACAAAATGTACTTCATTTGTCCTCTACGGCGTAGTTTGCTAAAATTCCCTTCGCCGTCAAGTTGGCTGTCCTGTAAAACAGTTTTCCTGTCAGTCGATAATGCAAATGTCAGTGGAACGTAAACCAATTAGTTTTATAATCGGAAACAACCAGCCTCACGTACAACCGTTCCAAAACTGGGAGCAAGTGACGTCACGAGGGGTGAGCAAGTGACGTCACGTTATAAAAAAAAGCCATCCAGTACCCGAAATATTCAAATTCGTTTCTTAAAATAGCCTAAATTTTCACAATATAAAATAAAAAGTATGAACGTTTTTTTAGCATGGTTTATTCTCCATTGGGGTTGAATTGGTTAGCTTATCGCTGCAGCTATATGAGATATGAAAGTTTTCTCATGAAAGAAAAGTAAAAACTCAGTCATGTGCGGGTCGGACTCGTACACGAAGGGATCCTTACCATCGTATAAGAAAATCTAAGGACTAAAAAATAACAAATAAATGTGTCCAAACTTGGTTATGATACCAGTCCTCACAGACTGCGGATCCGACGCAACGTCAAATGGCTCGCGTCACCGACGACATTAAGGGCCTTACCACAAAAAGATGTTCAACACTTGTTTCAAAACAAAAGTGTATGGGATTTGACGTTTGTTTTGAGGTTAAACGCTGTTTAATATTGTTTGTGGTGCGTGACAACACGATATTTACGATGACATCAATGATAGCAAGGGTGTTATAACACTTCTGTACGGGGATCCCTTTAATTTAGAATATTTTATGAAGTTTCATAATTTCATAATTTCTTTATTGCACACAACTAATATATGGACAACAAGACTTACATAAAATAGTGTACAAAGGCGAGCTTATCTCTAATAAGAGATCTCTTCCAGCAAACCAAAAGAAGTTAATTATTTGTTGCTGAAGCGGCAACAGAAATAGCCATTCTGTGACCATTTCAACTCTCTACCTATTACGGTTCATGAGATGCAGCCCTCTGACGGACGGACGGACAGACAGACAGCGGATGCTTGGTAATGGGATCTCGTTTAGCACCCTTCGGGTACGGAACCCTAGAAAAGTGAAAAAAAAATCCGCTTGCGCGACGCAGGTTTGTATGCAAAATGTAAAACAAAAACTAGCGCCATCTGTCGCCTACCTTAGGCAGGATCTGCGAGATGAGCCGCCGCATCTGCCCCGTCTTCGGGTCGGGTACTCGGAAGCCTTCGGACAGGCCCATATTCTCGTCGAGGATTCCAGACCAGGGGAACAAGTGGACGATTCTGCGGATAAAATGGTTAGTAATTTATAATGTGGGCTTTCTGTAGGCGCATTGAACAAAAGTCATGTGTGTGTGTGTGTCCTCTCGGGTTTCTCCCCAATTTACTAAAAATCTTCCAATTATTATTTTTATTCTGAAAAAACGCTGGTTCTTTAGAAGTAAGGTTCCTTATAAGGAATCAAAACAGTCAGATCATTTGGCATGGTGTATTGGGTGACAAGTAGATAGAGAACAATATGGAATAGACAAAATTACTACGATATTTTTTTTCATAACAATTCTTGGGTTTTTTATATTGGTCACCGTGGATTGATCAATTCTAGCAACCCTGATCTCAAGCTAGCATAACAAAATCGATGATCCAATGGAATGATGCTGAGCTGACAGAGATACCGAAAGTCTGAAATTGATGATTGATATGCTGGAAATCTCGAGAGTAAGTGAAATGATTGCTAGATTGTATAGAGGAATTGTGTCATGAAAAAAAATCGCTTAAGTGAACGTGAGACAATCAGTTAGCAGGCTAGCACTGGGGACTTGGCAACGCTTACGACTCGAATACTTCGCCACTGACCCATCCCAGGGAAATATGTGCAGCACACTGGAACAACACACCGCAGCTTCATTTCATCATTATCATCAGCCTGCCAGGGAAACACATCACGCACACGTACGACAGAATTAGGAATTCTGTGTGTAAATATTTGCACACAGAATTAATTTGTAAATAATTGCAAGGGTATCTAACTCGAAAGCTATTTTGAGATATTGTGTTGTTAAAAAACTTCCGTACTACCTTCCGTACTAACGTTCCGTACTACCGTACAATGGTAGGGATGGTGTGGAGTAAATAGTTTGGATTTTACATGGCAAAATGTTGTTTACAAAGTAATTGGTGCGGCTACTTTCACACTCCATGTACGTAACCAGGTGCATTAATAAGTTTGTGTGTGCTATCGAAGGAATTGTTGTATGGGAGCCCCCTTAAATATTTATTTTATTATGTTCAAGTATCAAGTATATTTATTGCATTCCACAGTTATAAAGTTATATTATAAAGTTACAACATTATGGACCTTGTTCAGGCACAGCAATATGAGAGAGGACGACATTATAGTATTATAATTATTTTTAATTATAACCCTTATTAAATTATAATTTGAGTACTTATCTAGATGGAAAAGGTGATATTTCTGTAATTGTCTATGTCATTGTTAATATGTATTATATTTATTTATATATATTATTTATAAATATTTTATTTATTTATATTATGTTATTATTTATTTATATTATTATTATTATTTAAGTATTTATACATATTATGTTACTGGGTTAGTTCTATATGTATTTTTAATTTATAATTTGTCATTCAAGTAATCGTTTAAATTATAGTAACATTTTGTGGTCAAAAGTTGTTTTAATGATCTTATTAATATGGTGTCTTTAGTTTCTGTTGTCAAATGTTCTGGTAATTTATTATAAATTTTCGCGGTCATTGATAATGGGCTTGTTGAGTGAATATTTAGTCGAGAAGGTGGTAGCGCCAGTCCCTTTCGTGGTCGCAGGTTGTGGTTTGTCGACATTTGATCTTGGCGTTTTGTATATAATTCGGGGTATTTTCGGACAAATTTACACGTTTCTAATATGTAGATACTTGGAAGTGTGAGTATTTTGTGTTCTTTAAAGTATGGCCTACAGCTGTCTTGAGGATGTATATTTACTAGTATGCGTATGAGTCGCTTTTGGAGTGTGAATAAGCTTGGTGCGTCTGTGCTGTTACCCCATAATAAGATACCATAACTAAGCCATGCATATGCGTAGGCGTAGTAGGTAACAAGGGCTGTTTTTAAATCTGTTGTTTTTTTAACCTCCCGGAGGGCATATGCAAATCTGGATAGTTTAGAACGTAGTTTTTGGATATGTGCTTTCCAATTTATATTTGTATCTATATTTAAACCTAATAGGGAAAATGTACTCACTGTTTCTAGTTTGATGTTGTTAAATGTGAAATTTATGTCTATTGATGTTTTTTGAGGTGGATGGAATAACATTAATTTTGTTTTTTTGAAATTAATCTGCAGGTTATGATCACTTAGCCATTTTGTAGTATTGTTAAGGATAGTTTGTAGTTTATTATTTATTTCTAGGTTATTTGTGCAAGGTGTAAGGATTGAGATATCGTCGGCAAACAAGACACATGGGTCATTTAAGATTTTGGGGAAATCATTTATGTAAATTAAGAATAATAAACAACTTATAGCGCCGCCTTGAGGTATTGAGCCTTTTACAACTTTAGTGTCAGACTGGATTTTTATAATTTCGTTACAATTTTTGTTAAAATATTCTATTTCTACCAATTGCTTTCTATCGCTTAGGTAAGAGGCGAACCATTTATGGGTTTCTCCTCGTATTCCCATTCCATATAATTTATCTAGCAATATATCGTGCCGGACTCTATCATAGGCTTTCGCCATATCCAGTAGAATACCTATGGCATATTTCTTATCATTAATCATATTTATAGCTGTTTGTATGTATTTGTAAACCGCTAAGGTTGTAGATCGTTTTTTACGGAATCCGTTCTGGCTTTCGTTAAAAAGTTTAAATTTTTCACAAAATTTATAGACTCTATTACAGATCGCCTTTTCAAATATCTTAGAAGCCGTCGGTAGGAGAGCAATTGGACGGTAGTTTGTTGTTTCAAGTTTAGAGTTTTTCTTATGTTTTGGCTTAATGAGAGCAACTTTGAGTAAGTCTGGAAGAGTGCCTTCGGTAAAAGATTGATTTATCATGTGGTAAAAAGGTAGTGACAACTCTTCTGCACATTGTTTTAATAATTTAGGAGGTAAGTCATCTATGCCATGACTATTTTTAGGTTTTAAGTTTCTAAGTAAGTTATAGACTTCTCGTTGGGTTACAGGATAGAGGAACATGTTTCTTTCGGATTGGTGAGTCGTTGGGCGGTTTGTAGATTCCGATGTAGTGCTCTCTGCGTCATTGCCCACTGTTGCAAAGTAGTCATTAAATGTTTCTACTACTCTATGTGGATCTGAGATAACTGTATCATTTTTTTGTAGATTGATGTTATTATAATCTCTTTGTGGTATTTTGTTGGTGCATTCATTTATTATATCCCACATAGTTTTCGTTATATTATTTGATTGGGTAATTTTTCTCTTAAAATTGTTTTTTTTAGCGATATTTATAGTTTTTTTCAGAGTTTTTTCATATTTTTTATAGTAATCGGTTAGTATTTTATTGTATTTAGATTTAATTGTTAGGATTTTTAATAATCTTTTTGTTTCGCATGATTTTCTTATTCCTACTGTTAGCCAGTGTTTTTTATTATTACTTTGTATCTTTATTCTACGTATGGGTATGCATTCATTTAATATTTTATGTATTGTGTTATGGAATATAATATAATTATTATTTATATCGGTGTTTGTATTAAAAAAATTGTACCAGTCGATTTTCTTTAATTGTGTTTTAAATAATTTCATATTTTTGCTGTTAAATAATCTTTTTCTTTTAAACCAAGTTATTTTCTGTATGGGTTTAGGTAGTTTCAGATGTAATATGACTGCGGAGTGATTACAAAATCCAAATTCTTCTACTGAGGTGTGAAATATGTTTTTATTTAGATTTGTAAATATTAGGTCTAGACATGTTGATGAGGTTGCTGTGTGGTGTGTTGTCTGTTGTATGTGCTGGGTTAATTTGAATTTTAACATAGATTCTAGAACTTTACCTGTCTTCGGATTTTTATTAAGCATATCTGTATTAAAGTCTCCCCCTATTACAATATTAAACCGGAAGAATTTATTGTTAAGATGGTTAAGCATTGTATTTAATCGATCATAAAAAACGTCCTCCTCTCTCCTATTCCAGTATAACGATACTACAATTAGGTTTTCACTTGTTATTTTTACTGCACATATTTCAAGTATATATTCAATAGACATATCGGCGATCTCTACTATCTCTTCATATTCTATATGGTCTTGTAGTAGAATGCACACACCGCCTCCAACTCTATTTTGTCGACAGAAGGTCGTTGCTAGTTTATATCTGCTAAACTTGAGTAGCGCTATCTTTGCTTCTGTTAGCCAGGTTTCTGATATACATATGGCATTATATTTCGGGTTCTGGTTAATGAATGTTTCTAGTAAATCCTGTTTATTATAAAGGCTTTGGAAGTTCTGGAACATTACATTAAAATATTTATCTTTGTCTTCGAAAGGAACTGTTTTGGGAGTTATTGAAGTAGTTGTTGTGATGGGAATCCTCCGCTCTCCCCCTGTAGTTGTTATTTATGTTATTTTGTTGATCTGTTGTCTCTACATTGGTGTCAGGTTCGTTGTGTTGTGTTTGGGTCGTATTTATATCAATTTTCTTTCCATCTATAAACAGCTTATTGTCGCGTATTATTGCATGTTTTCCTTTTTCTCGAGCGTTTAACATTTCTTGTCGCATGTTTTTTCGTTGTTCTCTCGCGTTTTTGTCCAGGTATTCAGATACAGTCAGTCGTGTTCCTTGAAAGCAACGGCTATTCTCTACGATGTATTTTGTCATTCTTTTGCTTAATAACTCTATGACGAGTGGTCGGCGGTTAGATTTAGTAAATTTTCCAATGCGATGTGTATCTTCTATGTAGCCTGTCAGCTCTACATGCATTATGTCTCTGAAAATATCAATTATTCGGCAGTGCAGGTCATTTTCGTCTTCTTTGTAGTACTCGTCTAGACCGTAGAGTACTATTTTCTTTCTGTGGTTTTCGGGTGGTATTTGGGAATTTATAGATAAGGTGGCGGGGGACTTGTGTATAAGGTCTTCTATTTCCTGTTTTAGTTTTTCGTTTTCTTTATTTAACTGGTCTATTTTGGTAGCTAAGAGTTGAATATCTAGTTTTCTTAGGCAGTTTTCTTTAGTTAATTTAGATGTTTCAAGTGAAATATCTGCCTTTAATTCTGATATTGCTTTGTTTATTTCAATTTGAATAGTAGACTTCAATTGTGATAATAAGGTCCGGTTATTTTCCTTTAGTTGCATATCAAACATCTCTTTCAGACTTTGAAGGCTTATTTCGTTGGGGGAAATGTCTTTCTGTTTTGGAGATTCTGGGCGGATAGTATCTCCCAATAAGCTTGTGTTATTAAACAAAGAGGTATCTGTATCTGCTGTTGAGCTTTTTTTCCTCATGGTGACACCGCCGGTGTTCAAGGGATAGTTTTCCGGGTTGCTTATATTATTGGGCGTGTTGGCATTTCGTACCGGGGTGTTTTCGTTTCTATTTCGTCTGTCTGTTGGTTTACAAGTCGGGCATTTCCAGGAGTAGTCATAGTTTTGTTTATTTTTCACATAGAAGTCTTCTGTTATATTCAGGCATTTGTAGTGGAAGTTGTTTTTACATGTGTAGCATGATATTCGTTCAGCTATATTCACGTGTTGCTTGCAGGCTACGCAACTCATTGTGATGCGTTAATCAGTATTTTGAAGTTATTGTGTTATTGTTCCGTTGTTGTTGTTCAGCGCCATCTAGTGATGGGTAGCACTGTTTAATATAGGTTTTATGGCGCCCTCTAGCGACAAGTGGCAGTATTTCAATTTTTCAATACATGGTTGATTTCTGGGGCAATTAGGTTTAAGGTAGTAATTCTGTTGTATGTTGATAGATGTCGCTAGCTTCGTTCCCAATCCGTGATTTTGCTGTTTTTAGGTTATGTTTAGATAAAATGGAATGTGTATTTTGAAATCACTATTTATTTAGTTATTTGTCAGTCAAAATCAGTTGGACTAACCTCAGTTTAGTGCTGTGTTTGAGCACCGGTGGATATATTGTTCCTTAAAATCAGATAATTCCTTAGTCTTGAGCTTGGTTATTTTCTCATTTATCTTCCTGGATTTTAATATCTTTGCACTGATAACAATGGCACTGGTTCTTCGCTTGGTTTTATATATAGATACGTATTGGTTTTGAAGTTAATGCGGTTTTTTACACAATTATCAATTAATTATTCAAGAGCCGACGTAACTTAGACTGTGGCGCCCTCTCATGTTTTTTAATATGTGTTGTTATAGCGGCAACAGAAATACATCATCTGTGAAACTTTCATCTGTTTAACTATCACGGTTGATGAGATACAGCCTGGTGACAGACGGACGGACGGACAGCGGAGGCTTAGTAATAGGGTCCCGTTTGGCACCCCTCGGGTACGGAACCCTAAACAGGCTTTCAATCCCATCAAAAAATATAACAGGATTACTGAAATTTCCGTAAAAACAGAATGTCCTTCATTTATCCTGTGCATCGTAGTTTGCACAAATTTCCTTCCGGAGAAGTTTTCCTGTAAAAATGAGAAATTTCAATAGTTTTCCAGTCTGTCAATAACTCAGTCGTCTGTCAGAACGTAATAGTAGTTTATGTGACTGCTGCATAATGGAGGGCATTAAAACTCGAGAGTGTGTTTATGAAACGAGCCGAAGGCGAGTTTCATAATAATATCACTCGAGAGTTTTAATGCCTAATTATGTACAGTTACATACACTAGTTTATCTACACACATATCATAAGCTCTCTTTGATGTGTTCAGGAACCGCATGTTTGACTGGCATTGTGGTTCTGCAATTGTTTAGCTTGTTCTGTAGTACCAACTTCACGCAGGCGGGCGTCGGCGTTCGAAATTCGAATGTCAGTACCAACTTCACAGACAAACTAGGGACGGCACGCGGGTGGGCGTCGGCGTTCGAAATTTGAATGTCATTATATGTAGAAAAACTACTCATAATGACCATAATGTGTAGTTTCCAGACACGAAACGAGTTTTTACCAAGTAGTTTAACATAATGCTGATCCTAACGTGCGGTTTTTGAACGCAGTAAAGAGGGTTTATGATACGTGTGTAGATAATAGTAGTTTATGTGACTGCTACATAATGGAGGGCATAAAACTCGAGGGTAGGTTTATGAAACGAGCCGAAGGCGAGTTTCATAATAATATCACTCGAGAGTTATTCGACTAGTGTAATAAATGGGTTCAATGTCCGCTCTGGGAGAAGAACAAGCCACCTGAAACCTTCAACATGTCGGCTGCACTCATCGTGAGTTTTCTATAGCTTTACAATTGATATTTGTGGGCTAAATATACGTAATAGTAGTTTATCTACACACGTATCATAAACCCTCTTTACAGCGTCTAAAAACCGCACGTTTAGACCAGCATAATGTAAAACTATTTGGTAAAAACTCATTTCTTATCTGGAAATTTGTACATTATGACCATAATGTACAAAAATTTGTCAAATTATGACATTAGAATTTCGAACGCCGACGCCCGCCTGTGTGCCGCCCCTAGTTTGTCTGTGAAGTTGGTACTACATAACAAGCTAAACAACTGCAGAGCAATGATCAATGCCACAATGCCCGTCAAACATGCGGTTGCTGAACACATCAAAAGAGAGCGATATGTGTGTAGATAAACTAGTGTATGTAACTGTACATAATTAGGCATTAGGTAGCAGTCACATAAACTACTTGCTTTGGTTGTTTTGAATGTTCACAGTTGATGCGAGTGTCATTTATTTTCCTTCAGAAACAATTAGCCGCAAGTATCCGTTCACACATTTTGATCAATCGACGTCACAAGAGGTGTTATTTTAAACAAATATCTATCACTCGAAATATTCAAATTAATTTCTTAAAATAAAATAAAAATGTTACGTATATTTATTTAGCATCGTCCATTGTCATAAATTCAGGACAAGGCATTCCAGAAGAACATCTAAAGCCAAAGTTACGGCTCGCTAATGATTACCCGATTTAATATGAATCAAAGCATCCAAGAGAAACCATCCTTTACTGTCTGGGCACTCTGTACAGTACCTAAGTAAATCAAAATGGCCATCATTAAGTATAAAATGGCAGGGCATAAATGGCCGTAGTACGTGTTTTAATTCTTACAAATGCTACTGTAACAGATTACATGCATCGTTGTTACGACTCGTGACAAATGCCATTACAACGCAGAATGCGCCGTACTCCAAATATTAATAGCTTATAAAAACACTGCCAATTTTTTTCTCAACAGGGAAACTAACGCCATCGACATTCTCAACCTTAACCTCGTAACAATAAGCGTCACCAATCAACTCTTGATACGTCTCCAAGTTGATAATTCGCCAAAGTGAGTCATATTGTGTTTTAAAAATGTCTGGTCTTGGCAATAGCTTTGGGTAACAACCCTAGGCTTACGTAACAGCCGAGAAACACGCGCACACCCATCCTACGTCATTCGACGTCACGTGGCGTGGGTTAGAAACGGCTTGTGTTTGAACGATCACCAAAAACAAACGCGCCTATTTTAGGTACTACCAATAAATTCGAAACGACCGCCAGAATTCATAAACGATCACCAAATTGTGTTTGGATAAATGATCACCAAACTTCTTTTTATGTTTGTGTACGTTTATGTTTTAAGTATTTTTTGTTGTTCTTTAATCTTCAAGGGGATACGAAGGATAAAGAGGTGAGCGAATTCACCTAAACTGCCGCAGTATTTTGCCCCGATACTTTCTGCAAATTTTGGTGATAATTTACCCATTTTGGATAGGAAAAAAATATTTTGGTCGTCATTTAAATTGTTCTCGTTTGAAACTATCAACTTATTAATTTGGTGTTCTTAAGGTTATTGTTTAAAGCGTTCCTTAATTACCGAGAAGTTAACACCTGGTTATCTATCTTTAGATTTCCTGAACACATGGTCAATCTTGTGGTTTCCGAAGTAACGGTGCAGTTGCTCGATTGTTTTATGGCGGCCATGTATAATCCCATTTTAAGCTACGGGATTATTCCCATTTCAGATTACTAAAATCTTACAGTATTCCCAGTACACATCAATATCGGGTTTTTCCCAGCAATTCACCTCGATACCGGGTATATTGCCAGTTCTTTTCTTCTTCTTCTGCTTCTCAGTAAGTGGGTATTGTTTGGCGTGAGCCTTACCCCTCCTTGTCGCTGGTCATCTTCTTCATGAACTCTTGCACATGCGGCTTTTGGCTGTGGTCCCCGAAGTATCTCTGCAGGTCTTCAATGGTCTTGTGGTGGGTCAGCACATTGCCGGTGCCGCCGACAATCTGCTGCATGTAGTTGCGCGCGCGCATGATGACTTCCGATAGTTGCAGCTGGAAGAGAGGATGGCGTTAGGGAGGCTCAGACAAGCCGAAGGTTCCGGGTTCGAATTCTGGCCGAGGTAGAGCCAAGGATATATTTTCCGGGTCCGACTTGCCACTCAAAAATGGACTTTGAAATAACTGGCTACTATAAGTACCGCTGTTTCAGATTCTCACAGAGTATTGTAGTGTGAGACTTGCGGCAATGTACTTTTTCCATGTAAGCATGTTTGTGAATGTGTATGTAGTTTTGAGGAGAGTTGTGACTTATCACTTACAAGTAGTTGTGGTCTGCCCAGGGCCGTCAGTTTGATAGCCATCAGCCCGGTGCTTTGCGTTGTGTCTATAAACAAATGTCATAAAATCAACTCACTGTATACAAAGATCACGTGGCTTTTACTTCGTACTTCATTTACAGCGAGAAAGGCAATTAGCTGAGCCATCCTACTTAATAAAGCAGTAGATATAGCAGCCCGGTCGATCTAATTCCATTTCATACTGTAACGGGTTCAAATGAAGCTAATCTTTTGTCAAACTAATGAATACCTTTAACTATTCACTGAGCTTAGATATATATTACCATATTGGTCACTTGAAATTAATAGCATTTTTTTTAAAACACTGACAATTATTTTTACCAACTTTGTAATAGGTATCCATCTACTTTATTAATAAATTTCCCAAATGGCCAACCCTACAGATTGTCGTAACAACTTCACACAACAATTTATAGGAAAATGAGTATAGGTAAATAAGTACATACTATTATGATGTTAATGATCAAACATTATAATAAGGTTTAAAGTTGTGCGGCTGTACAATACTGAAACAATCAACTGATTCGATGGGAAAATTACAATGACAATGACTGTTATTAAAATACAATATGCTTTCTTAAATACTGAACAACGATACCTACAAAATACATATCTATAGTTCGGGTTTCCATTCGATTGAGGAATCCCACTTTTGTCTAACTAGTCATAGTTTATCCAAATGTTGTTCCGTTTACCTATTGCGCTAAAACACGTATCATCTGCATGACGGTCTTGAAAATCTGAGCGAAAAAAAAGTAACGTGAAGGATACTTCTGAGATCAGCATAACGCTTTTTACGAGAAACGGCAAATATACGCAGATTGTGTTATCGCATCTATTAATGAAAAATGTTTCATAGCCGTTTATGGGTTGGTTCCGTGACCAGGAATTTAGATGCAACCAAGATCAAGGAAAGAGCTTCGACTATCTGACAATATTGTTAAGGTGCCTGGGAGTATACATAATGTGGTATTTGACAAGGTAGTCCAATAAATCTAGAAACGTGTCTCAAGCTGAACCTATTTCAACAAAAACGTTTGACGATATCAGAATTGTATCGTTCCAGCTGTTGTATTTGATAAACTCAATTTTGTGTTAAACAGACAGCGTTTGACTGACGTCACATGCTAGTATTTCATAAAACTCGTGAACAAAATTACCGTTTTGACAGTTCCTAAAAATTCACGATTTTGACTAGCAGTCAAGTACGTATTGTGGGATATCGTAAGAAATGTCAACTTTAAAGAGCGGCTATACACAGCAGAGGACTTCGGCCTCCCGATATTGATTACGCTAACTCGGCCCATGGCTTCGCACTTATATTTGATAAAGTACATTTTCACTTCTGCCAGATATATCGTGGTACTGCTGCCTGGCTACAACATTCGCAATTGGACCGCTGTACTATATTCCGCCTAGCAAAATTCTTGCACTGATATTCTGAGCTGACTGCCAACCTCCAGTAGACGAGAGGTGACCTAATCAGGGTAGATTTTCGGACATTTGTTCCCGAGTATCCACCCCAGGGTGTTTCTTGGGAAACTTGAAACACCCGAGAGGCGCTAAGAGACGAAGCAATTACCTGCAACTGCCTCGATACTCCTCAAGAATGCCTCCATGTTCCGCTCGCAGGCAGCCTCGTTGAGGTAGAAGTAGGTCCGCGCCGCGTACACTTTGTACCGCCGGTCTGCGAACCGCTGCTCCACGTGGTACTGCTTCAGCTGGCCATCCCCGTCCTCCGGCGTGGACGGCTGGCCTTGTGAGACTGACGCGCTTGGAACATGAAGTTAACATTTACCCACTTGTCACTAGCCTCAATGCCAAATGCAGCCAATTAATGTCCCCGCCGAGGGGCACAGGTCTTTATCCAGATACGATTAAGATTGAGCCATATTCCACCACGCTCGCTAAGTGTGGGTTGGTGGCCAGCATGGGAGAATAAGCACAATTATAACCGCAATTTTCTGAACTCCTGTAATATCTGGGGAAGACCCAGCAAGTTTTAAAAACCCAGGCTTATTAGAGTTATTGTCTTGGGAGATCATCTTGGGTATTATTTGGAGGAAATAGTCGTTATTCGTTTTCTCGGGAATACTTAAATACCCATTTTAACAAAGTTTCTGACTAGAGTCAAAAATTGTATGCATCATGGTGATATATCGGTCTCCGTTACTCCAGGCGGAAAGACCCGCAGTGTGGGAGGGGCGGAATCGGGGAAATTGACACATAGTCGGTTTTAAATTTATACAAAATAGCTATGAAAATTTCCATGACCAGTAATTTAGGTACTGTTAAAGCCCATCTAAATAAACATATTTGAAGTCTGATTGCTATGCCGATTTGCAGGAAAATGAAAGTGTAAATTTATCTGTCTATCGAATGAAATTCATCCAATCGCGTATCTGATTAATTACACAACATCTAGAATAAGGTCCCAAAATAGATATACTAATTGTAAATTTAAGTTGCGACATGTTTTGATAAATAAGTTAATAAAAAAATTGGCCAGGTGCGGGTTGGATTTTCCCACGAATGGTACCCGTACCATCGTAAAATAAAACTTAAAGTAAAACGGTACAACTTGGTAATTCGCAGGGGCAGGGATATTTCAAACAAGTCGCTTGTATGGGGACCGCCTTTAATTCCCTTATTGTTATTAAATATCGCGTAGTTCATCATTTATTGCTGAAGCGGCCATAAATATACACATTCTGTGAAAATTTCAACTCTCTCCCTGTTACGGTTCATGAAATGCAGCCCGCTGATGGACAGACAGACAGACTGACCAGACCGACGGGCGCGGGCGGACGGACGGACGGACAGCGGAGGCTTACTAATAGGATACCGATTCAAAAACGGTGAAGTGCGAGTCGGACTCGCGCACAAAGGGTTCCGTACCACCTCACAGTGGTATTTAAGTTTCTTGAATGGGGCTTAGGTATCTTTAATATTCCCGTGTGTTTTAAGGCTAGCAGTTAATGGCACATCAAAAATACTGATTTGCACAGCAAAAAAGCGTCAGCAAAAACACTTTTTATGTTTTAAGGCATTTTTTGTTGTTCTTGCATGTTCAACCTAACACGAAAGATTTACCCTTCACCCTTCACCTACTTCACCCTTCACCTAAGATATTTGTTGTGAAAATCAGTATTTTTGATGTGTTTAATATTTCCCGTGTTTTAATAGCAAAATATTGTTTACAAAGTTATTAGTGCGGCTATTATCATACTCCATGCATGTAACCAACTGCATTGATAAGTTTGTATGTGGTATTGAAATAAATTGTGCCCTCTATTTAAGCCACGTATTTCTCATAATTTATCCTGTAATATTCACGTAAATTAAATTTTCTATTTTCAAAATTTAAGGATCAGTTGTTTCGGAGATTAGGGAGCTATGGTCGACTTTATGGTCTTTTTGGTTGGATATTTAAAAATAATGAAGTACTTCAAAGTTATGAAATATATATATATATATATATTTAAACTCCACGCAACAAACTCTTTCAGTTGACACGTCACACAACACAGTTCGAAAAAAATCTTTTTAATTTTTCTGATTTAACCCCCATAATTGCCCCACCAAATTCAGAATTTATTTGCTTACGGAACACGTTCGTGTTTAGGTCACATTAATACATAAGTGTACCAAATTTTAACTCAATAGTTGTAGTAATCGATCGTTCAAAATTATTTTTACACAACTATACAGACACACGAGTGATCCTACAATGGTTCCGTTTTCCCTTGAGGCACGGAACCCTAAAATGCATCGATTTTAAAGTTATAAATAATTTATGAGACGATGAGACGATCTCCGATAGACCTATTAGATAAAGGTCGTAGAGATGTCAAAACATGCAAAAAACAGCTATTAGCTATTCAATTCAAAAACAGCTCTAATTCTCATCACAATAGACTGCCTAATTTGACTGACGACTGTTCTACCGTCTGCCTAGCGTCTACCATTATTAGTTTACAAAGATGCGTCCTGCGCTTCACACTCCTTATTACAACGACATAAAGGTACGATTGGCTCGCGATTTGAGATTCGTTTGTCATGCTCGACATATGTAGGTCACCTACCTATACGTATTTATATTTCTGGCCAGCTGCAAGACTAGTTTTAGAACACTTTCTATGATTTTAATTAGTGTCTGCCTAGTAGCTGTACCTACCTACTGACATATATAGCGTTTGGCATATGACGTCACGACGACGAGTAACATATATATCTACCTACATCCATATTCAATAGATCGCTAAAGCAAATGAGGCAAATGTCTCGAATTACTCTATCGATAGGTTTAGTTGGGGCATGTATTTTCGGCACACGCTGAGTTCTAGGTAAGCTATACCGTTGCAGACGAATTACAGCCCGTATGCACCACGGAATAAGAACGTTGTATTGTACCACTAAGCGGGTGGTCTAGCTCACACTGAGTTTACCTAGAGACATTACGATATTCCCGAAATAGTCTAAATAGTCATTGTAGACCATTTCAGCTGAATTTAGACCTCTGTCCCTAATACTGACAGATGTGAAATGTGACTTTTAAGGATGGCTCCACTGTAGTATTCACATGTGGGTTTGAAGTTTTAAATAATTCATATACGGATCGTATCACGTATATACACGTATCATAAACCCTCTTTACTGCGTCCAAAAACCGCACTTTACGACCAGCACAATGATATACTACTTTGTAAAAACATTTTTTTTATCTGAATAGTGATCCATTATGATTATGACCATAATGTATCAATATTTCGATGAAATTCAAATTTCGAACGCCGACCCCCGCCTGCGTGCTGCCCCTAGTTTGTCTGTGAAGTTGGTACTACTGAACAAGCTAAACAAGTGCAGAGCAATGATCAATGCCACCATGCCGGTCGAACATGCGGTTCCCGAACACATCAAAGAGAGCTTATGATATGTGTGTAGATAAACTGGTGTATGTAACTATACATAATTTAGAGTTTTAATGCCTTTCATTATGTATCAGTCACATAAACTACTATTAACATTTGATTTCGTGATTAGTTTTGATGATGACAATTCCGTGAATAGTGTTGTTAATAGGCTCTGATGTGTTAGACTGCCCCGGTACGAACAAACCTAAAGAACAAATCGTTTTATTTCCTACAGGATAGGAAGGAAGTCCAGTGAGGACGTATAGCCAGTAATTTTAAAATTGATGCTTAAAAAAATGTATCCTACAATTCGCTGCAAAAACAACTGCCACATTGCCATTTGGCTTAGGCCGCGTTCACATTGAACGGTCCAGTTGCATGCGATTTTCTAATTTCTGTCCATTTAACAAAATAGTGTTGCACAATTTGTACACTCCGACGATTCAGATTTGGCGGTAACTATACTCTAATTGCTCGAATATCGTAGGAAATGACAGCTACGATGTTGCCACTCATTATTATTATTAATTACTTATTTCAAAATAGAATGATATCACAAAAATATGTTACGATAGCTAATAGTACCTACCAAAAATTGCGAAAAATATTTACCTATTGAAAATACTCAGCAAATGAAAAATTTATAATGTATAATTTGTAGATGGATGTGATTTTATAGTATTTTCATTAATGACAGTGAATGTCATGTGAAACCTGTAGCTCTATTTTGTATCTTTTGACAGATCCAGATTCCTTCAAATTTAAATAAGTCGCTTTAAATGACAGCTTGTGTGAAATATAATCTTTGATCGATTAAATGTCATTTAGAGGCTGCCATAAATTTTGAAAAAGGATTTTTAATAGAGATTTCTAAATGTCAGATATAGTGCTACTGAACCCTGACAGTAAAATATGGATACAAATCTAGTAACTACAATTTTATTCCATATCATTATCGGATGAATCAACATTCAGGTTAATACCTAATCTATCTGAAAAAGTATCAATAAGGTGGTCGAGATGCCATTTTTGGATGCCATTTTTAATTGCTTCTTCCATTTCTCAGGCTTAACGGTGGTTATTCCTTCATGGATCAGACTTTTGCCATCTTTCATTTTGAACATTTTATCGTTTGCAGCCTTTAATTTGCCCCCAAGTAACTCTATAGGATTCGGTTAGCAGTGGTGAGGGGTATGCGTACAACCGTGATTGCTGCCATCTCGATCACTGCATTCCATATTTTACCTTAATATTACACTTTTTTGCTAATTCCAGCAAGACTTATCATATCCTATTTAAAATCGAGATCAAAATATTTGTGAACCTCGTAACAAGTCCTCTCATTTGACAATTCACACGATACAGTATGAACCACATTTTTTTTAAATTTTCTAAAGTGCTCATCAAAAGCTCCTCATATTTTATTTTATTTTACATATCACGATCGTGTTTGGGTCACTTAAAATACATAAGTGTGCCAAATTTTCACTAGTAGAATATGGACGGGAAACACTACGTAAATAAATCGAGGGATAAATCGACAGCAAATCAGAAAATCTCATGCTCAACTGTGTTGTCAATGCGAAAAAAAAACCTTCCGGGAAATAATTATGTGTGCTACGTTGGTATTTTTTACTATTTTTTTCTTGTATCCGTTATGAAACATTATTATCTTTGGAAATATAAGGTTTTTGGTGACACGAGTCTTTTATTAATGGTTAAAAAAAGACTACAGAGCGTAACCATACATTTTACAATGGTATCATAGTTTTTTTACTTTTTTGCAGCTAATTACGGGATATACCTTAGTTACTATAAACAAAATAGTCTGTGCCAAGAATTTGGCTATTCATCTAACAGAGCATGCATGAAGCATTATTTTATTATGAGCTCAGTCCTGGCGGGATTGCACGAGTGCAAACTTGCTCGAAAAACGCATTAAAATGAACGTTTACAGAACTGGTACAATACAAACATAGCGTCACGTCTTTTCTCATACGGGCTTGGTAGAGGAAAACTGTGTACGAGTGACGTCACAAGGGGGGATATTTACAAAATTATTCAAAAAATGGCAAGACATCCATTACTCGATACATTCAATGAGTTTCCTAAAATAGCTTAAATTTCACAGAATAAAATAAAATGTAGTACGCATTTTTTTTTTGCATGGCCAATTGTCCAGCGATATACGTCATACGACATGTGGTTGTCACGAGACATCTGTTTCTATAGAAATATATGCAGAAATACAGCTGAACAAACCTAGACGGTATAACCTCTGGAGTTGGAGTAAAAAGTAAAATAGCTAACATTGTATCAAGCAGCTTTACAACTACCAGTTATGCAACATCGATCTTGTAACTCGATGTCATGCTTGATTTATAATCACATGCTTGCCAAGATTCGCCTAACTCCTATAAGCCAGAAACCATGGCAATTTCACGGAGAGAGGCAAACAAACTCTAATTAGTTTATGATTATTTATTTAACCTGCCATCAGGACAGCCTATTTATTTTAAGTGGATCAGAAATGGACAGAAATATTGATTCCAGATTCAAAACGAGCCCTATTAAGGTTACGCGAAATGCACCACGTTGACCAAATAAGAAACTTACCGAATAAGAAACAGACCAAATGCGCCGAAATTTTATAACGATAGATCTCCTGACTCGATTCAAGGATGGAACTGTAGTAGATTTAAAGCAATCATTTGACCTTACAAGGTCGGACTCTGACGCATTGTTGACGTATCTGGTCATCCTCAATTCCCGCACGAAGCCGTATTGAAATGGCAATGATCTTGTCCGGCGCTTGATTTCAGTGTTACGTAATGTAAGCTTGCCGACGACCTTGGGGACATGGGTTTCAACCGAGCACCGTTCACAACTTTTGAGAGTGGTCTCAGCTGTTATGTCACAATGCACCGGTTTCTGAATTGAGAATTTCACTAATCAAATACTTAAAGTATCGTTATGTCTCGTTCTTTTGTGTGACATCTGCAGAGACAAAAACGATACTTAAGTATTTGATTAGTGAAATTCTCAATTCAGAAATCGGAGGAATGACGGTTTAGCCACGTCAAATCTGTCATTTTCACGCTCATTACCCCTTGGCTGGCATAGGCTTGTAGAATTTTTATTGGTTTTGGACTTTAATACCAAACCATACGGTTGAAAATATGGTGGTATATATATATGGTCATCCACTGTCAGCTAAGGGGTTAACACGGGTCTAATAAGGAAAGGGCAGAAAAGGGTAAACATTTTATGGAGTCGTATCAATTTGTCAGGCTTAGACGTTTATGGAGGCTTATTGGCCAACGGTGACCAAGAATATTCAAAATTAAAATTAAACTTAGCCTATTAATGTCCCCACCGAGGGGCACAGGCTTTTATCCGGATACGAGTAAGCCATACTCCACCACGCTGGCTCAGTGCGGGTTGATGGATGGGTTGTACGACTACTACTATCAAGTAGCGATAGTAGGGATCTACAGACAGCTTAACGTGTCATCCGAAACACTGAACGTCCGATAATGGAGCTAAGATAAATTAATTATCTCATTGGTTTGGTACATGGTCAGGATTCAAACCTGCATCACCTGTGCTATAAGCAAGCGTGAAACCAATTAGACACCGAGCTCTTCTCCAACCAAGGAACAAGAACATACTTAAGAATTATTATTTTTTGCCGAAGCTACAAGGAATTACGATGAAAGTACAGTTTTGTTCAATCTACTAGTTAATTAAGCTGATGATTTTAGCAGTCAATAAAACCATACCAGAGAGTGAAATAAAAATTAGGCCATATGAGGCATGTATAGGAACTACGGCGAAGATAAATGGTTGAAAATTAAATGATTAAGTGATCGATGTTTACACTGTGCAACTAGGTACGTAATAATAATTCTATAGCGATAATTATTGCATTGCTATTATTTAAGACTATAGCTACATACTTTGCATACAACTCACGAACTAAATTAGCGTTGTGACAGTTCTCAAAAAGAATCTAAATAGTTTGAATAACTCACCACGATCTATTACAGAAAATGTACGTCTACCTGCTGTTTAATCCATTTTCTTTATTAAAAATACTTTAATTTTTAAGGCTGCACTACGCTACAATGGTAATAATAAAAGAAATCAAAATAAAAACCCAATAACAGCCAATTCTTGTAACTTTCTCGGGTCATTCTTTAATATCTCTGTAAATCTCTGTGTTGTAATGCTGCCCCTGAAATAATTGCCAAAAATATGAGCCAGACAAATAAATAACTCAAAAACACTAGCCACTTCTGAAAACTACAGTTACTAATTTAATAAAAAAAAACTGAATACTACGTGTTTACACAATTTAATAGGGATGATAATTATGTCCTAAAACGAAGAGGGTTAAAAATAAAATCATTAGATATGGAATACGGTCACTTAAAATACTCACTTTTTAAGAACTGTCAAAACGCTAATTTCCTATTTACATGGGTGACTAGTTTTGTACGTGCAGTCTGCACGGGAGTTAGCTGGGTCAGGCTACATTATACTAAACACTATGCAGCCTGGACCGAATTTTGTGCAGAGTATACAAATGGTTCAATTAAAGAAAGGGACTGGCGATGGCGGCGCGATTTAGGACCAGCTAAACAAACAAACATTTACATACAGGCACGTACATTGCTTCTGCCCCACACCAGGATACCCTGCGTTGTCGGAACCAGGAGCAGCGACATCACACACATATAAACATCCAAAACCTGTTTTTTTCTGTATCGCCAGCTGGGGTAGGCCACAACCACAGCGCCACAGAGGTCATCAGCTCAGATTGTACGCCGTCTGCCGCAGCATCCTTATACCGTCTCGCTCAAATGTAACCCTCGCGCCGCCATTGTCAGTTCTTTTCTCTATTTGCATGGCTCATACAAAGAAGTGACGTCATAATTTCTCACCTCACTTCCCGCTTCTCAGCTTCCTCCTGGGAAATGTCCTCCTCGACAGAGTAATCCAGGATCGACTTAACTCCGAACGAGCGCAACCTGGAAATCACACAAGTCAACATATTATAAACAACATTTATGTGAAGGCACATACACTACACTGCTTCATGGTCCAGATCCATGAAAGAGCTGATGAAGGGCCACCTTCCACTGACAATTAAGCAGACACTCGTCGAAATTTGTATCCTGGCTAATCTCACCTACGGCGCCCAGACGTGGTCTCTGACCGATCATCAGAAGTCTAGGATCAAGGTTTGCCAAGGGGCTTATAGCATGGCAGGAGTAAAATTGACGGACCATGTCAGAAATAGCAAAATGCGCTTCATGCAGGGCATTGCAGGGGGTGCACAGAGTGACAAACTGAAGTGGAGCTGAGCCCGACATGTCTGTCGCATGCTCCCGGACAGGTGGGCAAAGATTGCGACCGATGGCTGCCTCAAGACGGACGCCCCGCAGAGGTAGGCTCAGATGGCGCGAGGACCTGATTGTCGGGAGAAGGCTGAAGATGGGGAGGTGTTGTCCAAGGAGCGTTGAGGCTTTTGACCAGCAGTGAGATACACTATAGGATAAATAACAAAAACTATATCGCTTCTCACACGACACCAGGGTAACCTATGTTTGGCAACTAGAAACAGCGACGTTTCACACATACAAATATTTGTATGGACATAGATATGGATGTATATTGGATATCCAATACTAAGGCTTTTTTACCCCCCGGCCCTCTCTCGGGATAAAGAGATAAAGTAGCGTTCATAATCATGGGTTGACGATGATTATTACAACAAAATCATTTGGCCAGCAAAGGCAACTTACTATGTCCAGCGACTCATCAATCGCATATTTAGATCTCGTTCGCATCTTTAGATCTCAATCGCATCTTTATATCTCAATCGCATCTGTAGCTCTCAATCGCATCAAGATTTATTCATTATTTAAAATTAATATTTTTTGAAAATTAGGTAATTTAGTGTGAAAAATGGATAAAATTCCAAATTCTCTAATTTGAAAAATAATTTAACAAAAATTAATAAATAATTAGTAACAAAACATATAAGCCTTTATTGAAATGCTCTAAAAATAAGAAAATAAACATCAGATTGAATCAATCTCATCAATTCATTACTTTACACAATTTATAGGATATAAAAGCTTGTTGCGAGATTTACTTGTGTAGATGAAGTAGTATGGGAAGGCGATTCTGAAAATAAATACTTTTTTTTCCTCTTAGATTTTCTTATACGGAATATTTTTTTTCAAAGTTAAGCCCAACTCGGGGGTGGTTATTTCCAGGACACTGAAGCAAAACATATTTGTATGTCACTGTAAGATTGTCAAAACCGTAAGTTAATAAACTAACGTTTTTTTTTCTCGTTAGTTGCTCAACTATCGACAGATAGTAAACTGTAGGGTACTCCTTACTATATGATGCGTTAGTTGATAAACTAACGGTTAAAACCGTTAAATAGTAAACTGGTTTGAACTTGAATTGCAAACGAAATACCAGGGCAAACACCGCGGTAACTTAGGTGAAGATCAGAGGGAGCGAGCGCAGCGAAGTCCCCGAATAGTCTTCGTGTTAGGTTGACATGTAAGAACAAAAGAAACGTAAATTCTAAACCCTGTCGGTCTGGTTTACCTTCTGTCGATGGTTGATCTACTAACGCGTTGGTTTATCAACTAACGGTTTTGACTATCTAACGGTGACATATATAAAAACCTAAAATTCATTAAATTGTGGCCTCACTTCTAACGCTTGCTACTGCGCTCGCAATATGGCAGACGATGCAGACTAAGATGCACAAACTGGTGTCATTGGTCAAGTCATATTGCTCTGCAGTTGGTGAATATGCTAATATGCTTCATAAGTATTCAAAGAATACTTAAGAATTACATAAGAATTTCAAAGGTATCTTTATGTTATAGATATAGAATAAGTGGGCGGAGTGTTATCGGAGTGTATAAACCTATCAAGCCCGGCTTACCTGTCAGTGACAGGTGTACCTGACTTTGGCTTACATATCAAGTGTAGGTCGGCTTACCTATCAAGTGTAGGTCGGCTTACCTATCAAGTGTAGGTCGGCTTACCTATCAAGTGTAGGTCGACTTACCTATCGAATGAAGGTCGGCTTACCTATCAAGTGTAGGTCGGCTTACCTATCAAGTGTAGGTCGGCTTACCTATCAAGTGTAGGTCGGCTCACCTATCAAGTGTAGGTCGGCTTACCTATCGAGTGAAGGTCGGCTTACCTATCGAGTGAAGGTCGGCTTACCTATCAAGTGTAGGTCTGATTTTATTCTGGTCCTCTCCAGCGACGAACTGACCGTAGAAGGTGGCCTTCATTACAATCTCGAAGAGCCGCTTCCCCATCACCTGACGCATCCGCTTCATAAGCTGTAACAAGCGATTGAGCACTTTAGTGAAAGAGCTAATCGGTTGGGTTCTCTACGGAACCCTAAAAACGCTATGGCTCTGCCTACAGTAGGCACTTGAAGAGTTCCCTCAATGTCTCCAGGATCCCATCATAAGATCCTGACCTGATTGGAAAGTATACGCCTTCGAACAAAAAAAAACCTATATCGGTCCAACCGTCTTCGAGAAATTGATGAACATCGATAAAAAATCTTAGTCACCATATCAAATATCCCGACAAATTGAGAACCCCATTTATTTATCATTGTTTTGGTTAAAAAAAGGCGGTTATTTAATCGCAACCAAAAATACTGATTTGCGCAGCAAAAAAGGATCAACAAAAACACTTTTTATGAATGAATGAATGAATGAATGAATGGTGCTTCTCCAGCCAGGGTTCTAAACCTGTTCCGGTCTTTCGGCCGGCATACCAGAGGGCACAAGTTTTGAGGGGGGGCGGAATGACCTGCTCTGTAGGAAGGGAAGGATAGTGAATTCAATCGACCGACTCTTCAGCCTGAAGCCAATATAGGATATGTGCAGTGCAATGGGGAGGATGTGGGATTTGGAGAGCAGCTGTTGTTTTCTTCAAGTTCTTGTTTTCCTTCTATTTTCAGTTATTGTTAATAGTTGAGTTTCCTGAGTCGTGTTCGTTTAGGTTATCCGGTAAGTTCCCAGTTTCGCTTTTGCTGTCTGTTTCTGGGATACGGTATATTTGCCTCTAGGCCATCCTGACTTCGTCCCTGCTGTGTGATGATTCTGTCCAGTAACTGTGTTCTTCACCGTAGTATTTTATGTCATGCTTAAGGAAATCTTTCCAGGTGTATATAAGTCGGCCGACTTTCTTCTTCCTTGCTTCGTATTTGAATGGAGCGTGTAGTAAGTGCTGTTGTGGGCGTCGCAGAATATGTATAGTAACATATCCGGTGGTTTTTGATTCGTTTGGTTATCGTTTTGCCCTGTAGTCAGTCATGAATTTTGTGGTATCTTGGATAGCTTCTGGCGTTCTCAAACATGTCTCTGAGGATCAGGCGTTCATATACTGACTGTCAATTGTTTGCTTTAGTGAGGGTTGCCGCTTTTTGTCCGTATTTTATAAACAGTGCAATGACCATTTTGTAAATCAGGCGCACTATATTTCAGTCTATGTTGGATTTCTTTATAAAAAGCATTAGGGCCTTGGAATTGCTTGGAATGGCTTGCCGGCACCTCTTTTTTATTGTGTCCTATGTCCTGCCGTAATATATGTGCCGAGATATTTGATTTCGTTTACGGTTCGTATTGGAACTACGTCCAATTCACTGGTTGTTTATGGGGTCTCTTATAAGAATTTTCGTCTTTCTACTTTTAAGTTTGCCATGAGCAGTTCTCCGATGATATTTAATTATTCACTTTTAGCTACTCCGCGGCATAGCAGCGCTGCGTATAAACGCTCTTTCAGGTTGCGGGCGGTCCGACTCTGGAACGCACCATTTTGCACTATAAGAGACAGTCCGACTCTTTTTTCTTTTAAGAAACATATCAAAGAGCTCTACATGTCTCTTTCGTAAAAGTTATTGTATTTATTTTATTATATGTAAGGTTTATGTATATATCGGTAATTATTTCGTATTTGCTATCTGTATTTTACAGATATTTTAATTTATTCCTAGGCATTTTAGTTATAGTAATTATTGTGCACTGCCTACCCTTTTATGATAGCAATTCCTGTAATGCCTTGTTTTGCTGGAAGAAATCTCTTTTTAGAGACAAGCTCGCCCTTGTACATGCATTTTCTTTTGATGTAACTTTTAAAATATTTGTGTGCAATATTGTGAAGGAGGTTTGTTCCTATAATTCCCTTTTTCCTGTATTTCTTTATAGCGTCTTGTCCGATGCGAGCATACAGATACCAGAGATAGTGTTTTGACATATGTATCATGTTTGTTTCCTGTATATAGGCTATGTGTATGTTTTTGTTAGTCAATTTCCGCGTCAATGTTGAGTCTTTTAGTTATTTCGGCGCATCCTCTAACCTTGCAAGTAGCAATGCGCATACGCTCGCATGTGACTTGTGGTTTAAATATGGGACTGTTTCGTATCATCGTATATCCGGTGTTGTCTGGGATGTCTTCTGTTGATGTTATGGTTGACCCTGAGGAGGTCATGGGTGTTGCATTAAGTATCGGCGAAAGTATGGTGTTATCAGTTTGGTTATCGGTTGCTTGATCCGTGGGTAAATTTGGCGATTCAAGCAAGTAAACGCTGTCGTAGTGGTGTCCTGTGACGTTGAGGTTGATAGATTTCACTGCATCCGCTGGATTCTTGGGCGTGAATGTGAGCTATGGTGTATTTTGCTGGTGGATTGTTGCGTTAAGTAGAAAGTATTCGGCAGCTGGTATTATAATCTCCTCTCCAGCCCAAGTACCGTAATTGCGTAGATTTTCAGTGTTGAGTTGTTAAGGATTTCAGGCTCAGTGATTGCGAGCTTTGTTCTGTTCATCGCCGTTTTCTTCTACATATTTAACTAGGTCCTTACGAATGTGAGTGTGGTTGCATGTTAATTGACATAAGTGATTAATTTGGTCAGCAATTGCGGTGAATAGGCAGTTACCATCTCAGCGTTGGTTCTTCCATTAGGTTATCTTCTTGGGATATTGTTGAAAGAAAGAACTTAGAGATAGCGTGATTTATTTGAACTACCTTTGTCTACGATTAACAGATCATACGATTTGCGATTGTCAAAGTTTGTGCGTATCTTCGTGCGCCCTTATTCTCGGTAGAGAGCCGCTTAGGACAAAAAGTCTCCGATTTTATTGTTGTTATTGTTCATCAGTGGAAGTCTTTTGTTAATTGCCTGTTTTCTGGAAGATGGTGAAATGATCCTTTTATGATATGCATTTGTTTGCTGTTTCTCTTTTTTCCCAGAATATGCAGTTATGTAGTAGACGGGCTTGCATTATTGTTTTATTTTTGTGGAAGTGAAAGCTTCTGCGTTTGGTGCGTCGATCGCATGTTTGATGCGTGGATAATTTCTGTTAGCTTCCACGTATCTAGCTAAGTCGCTTCTGATGTGGGTATGGTTGAATGTCGCTCCAAACAGATGGTTGATTTGGTCTGCAATTGCATGGAACAGGCAGTTTCCATCTCTGGGCATTGGTAGAGTTTCCATTGTGAGATATTACTACAGGAGAAAGCCTCGTGGTATTTTAGCTAATATGAATGTGTGTGTGTGGGTTGTTTCTAAGAGGTGTACGGCCGGTATGATGAGAGACGCTGTTTGGCTTTTTACGATCTATTTTTATTCTTATGTTTCCCGGTATTTCCAAGATGGGCTGACACCATAGAATGGGTGCCAGATGTGTGAGGGAACGTTGTGAGCCTTTTGTGCTTCGAAGCTTTTTCAATTGTTCCTAAATAGCAGTCAATTGTTTTGTCTAGTTTCTGGGAGTTTGGTGAGATGGCCTTTTTATGGCATGCACTTGTTTAGTTTTTGTTTATTGTCGGGTTTAGTATATTTGCAGTTTAGCTACATAAAAATAATTCTAGGATTGTTAAGTTTTGGGTTGGCTTATTCACTGAGATTCAGGGTTTAGTGGATGGTTATTGTTAATGACTGTTTTGAATGGTCTTTCGAAGATGAGGAGAAAATAAATCTCGAGGAGAATTATCTCGAATTTATTTTCAGGCAAAGCAATATAAGTATATGTAGCTATAATAATGTTTTATTAGTTGATTTTGATATTGCGTAGGTAGGGAATTGTTATATCCTGCCTATGACGCACCTATAAATGTGATTATGCCTTAGTCAATAGGGGCGACCGCGGCTTAAATATTTTATGAGTACTAATGTTTATGTTTTAAGTATTTTAGTTGTTCTTACATGTTGAACCTAGCACGAAGGATAAAGGGGGCTTCGCTTCGCTCACCCCCTTTACCCTTCACCTAAGCTACCGCAGTATTTTGCCCTTATATCTGCTGTGCAAATCAGTATTTTTGATTAAAAACGTAAGTGCTTAGCAACAGAAATTTGGGCATTACCATTATGTAGTCCTTACATAACGTAGCGCGCGTCACATCGTCAGGTAATCTGTAGCGAGTGCGGACATTACCACTTTGGACTTCGTTTACTTTTAACAATTAAGAATATTAATATTCAAGCATACAGCTTGAGAATTAAATGTTGAAAAAACAATCCTGACATTAGCAGACTATCATTATCTACTAATCTAAGGCTAGTATGTAATCGCACATCAAAAATACTGATTTGCACAGCAAAAGGATCAAAAAAAACTTTTTATGTTTTAAATATTTTATGTGTACTTAAGTTTATGTTTTAAGTATTTTTTGTTGTTCTTACGTGTTCAACCTAACACGAAGGATTAAGGGAGCTTCGCCTCGCTTACCCCCTTTACCCTACTCCTAAGCTACGCAGCATTTTGCCCTTATATTTGCTGTGCAAATCAGTATTTTTGAAGTGCAGTTTAATATTTTCCATAATCTTATAAAATACGTATTAGTTTGCCAATTTGTGTTTTTTCTACATTGAACTGCCAAGCTGCGTATTGTGTGTCAAAGTTATGAGGAAGGGAGTAAAGGATTTCAAAAGGCCAACAATGCCAATTGTAAACGGATTTATCATTCAATTTGACTGCTGTCATATATCTAATCTACGAAGAAACGTGTCAGGTTGGTTTCTAGTGACTATAAAAGAAACTGATTGATAAGCAATACTGATAGTACCTACGACATTCAGTAGATTGTTGTAGGTAGATGTTATGTTATATATTGTTAAGGTGTAAACAAGCGCCAATGCCTTTGAGCATCAGAAAAAGAAAACAAATACTCGTCGCAGCAGTCGGAGCCGACTGACTGCACCGCCTCGCGGCTCCGCGAGTTGACAGATTATACAAAATATATAGGGAAACATTAAACTGCACATCAAAAATACTGATTTGCACAGCAAATATACTGATTTCCACAGCAAATATCAGGGCAAAATACTGCGGTAGTGTAGGTGAAGGGTAAAGGGGGTGAGCGAAGCCAAGCCCCTTTTATCCTTCGTATTAGGTTGAACATGTAAGAACAACAAACATACTTAAAATATAAAAAGTGTTTTTGCTGATCCTTTTTTGCTGTGAAAATCAGTAATTTTGATGTGCGATTAAATTCTAGCCAAAAATATATTAAATTAACTCGTTTAATTAAGTTTTAATTTTAATTTAAAACAAAAAAATACACATTTTTTATATCTTTTTCGTCATAGAATTTCACATAGAAAACTGATTTCATCTCCGAGCGAATTCCCATTTAGTAAAAATTAATGCGTCCAGAAGAAATGTTTTTATATTATAAATATAACAGACAGTTGATATCATTACCATGCAAGTTCTTCTCTAATAAACTTTATACAACATATATTCGTCCCAATTTTTTCTCCCAGCTAGTATCGCCTGGAATTTAAGCTAAAGATGCACATTATTGACGCTTTTTTAAGCCTTAATTGCCCAAGTCCGCAATATCGTAGTCATCTCGCATCGCGACGAATTCAAGGCCACACAATCACGATGAGCTACAGTTCCAGCAATAACAACACTTAGCTACAGGTAATAAGCTCTAGAAAGGCGATCCCAGAGGTCTTCGTAGCTGGTGTCACAGAAAAGTAGTTTGGTTCGGTTCCGCTGAAAATTGCCCAACCAGAGCCGACTATTCTGTACCGTGATTTCAGTTATTATGAGTTATGGTAATCAGGCTAGTTATTTGGATAATTTGCTGTAAAATTCAGTGATTCCTCCAGAAATGTTCACATCGCGATGATGATGAAAATTTACGTAACATAGCACAGCGTCACACCGTTTCCCATACGGGGTGGCAGAGGCATTTTTAGCCAGTGATTCGATACTCCATTTTGCGTGACAGGGGGCTAGCCCATCGCCGCAGCTATGGAGTAATGAAGGTTTGCTCACGATGTTTTCGGGCCCGAATAATGTACTAAGATGAATTATACTTATCTCATTGGTACATGGTCAGCAGCGGGATACGAACGCTCCTCCTGCGGGAGAAGCGAGCGTACCCACGAGACCACGGAGCTATTTTGAAAATTTAAGGATCACTAAAGAAGAGCAGAGATTTTGTGATAAGATAACTTCGGATCACTAAAGAAGAGAAGAGATTTTGTGATAAGATAACTTCGGAGGACTTATCTATCGAGCAAAAACAATCAAATTACGTTTATAAGTTAGCGAACGCAAGCTGACACTCATGCATGAATCTCGTGATCAATAAGTCTAGATAAATAACTGCTTTAATACTCACACATTGGGTAAATTGAGGTTTACAAAAGGTTGTTTTAGCCTAATGCGTCGCCTTAACCCCTTGACTGGCCTAGGCTTGCTGAATTTTCATTAGTATTGGACTTTAACACCAAGCCATAAGGTTGAAAATATGGTGGCGTGTATATGCCCACTGTCAGCTAACGGATGAAGAATCATGATCAAGTTCAAGATCATGAGATGTACTTGGGCGTTTTTCTTCTAGAGCTTATTGATATTTATATAAGGTTGACTGTTCCAGGGTACAAATGAAAATTGCTTTTGGTAAAAACGCTCCCGACATCGTGCGAAACCTGTTCCCTTTTTATCCCGTGTTTTTAGGGTTCCGCATGAGTATTTCATTGCGAACCATTCATCGGGTCACTGAATATCAAAAACGTTTTTCCGAGTCATCAACATCTTCATCACATCGATAGGCCTGTTGCGTTGAATAATATGACATTTAATAATATTATTTGGCATAATTCCTTTTAACCGTTTTTTTTGTAAATAATCAATAAGTATAAATAATTACGCATAAATTTTAAAGTCATAAATAAACATAGAAAGCATAAACATTATAAACAGTACAATACAAAATAAGCATATCATTTTATAACAATAATATCACATACTCCAATACATATATGGCTTTTTATTCTTACATTTCAACCTAACAGGTAAGACTAAAAGGGGCTTAGCCTCCTCCTGCCCTAAACCACCACTTTACCCAGATATATGTCATGTGCATATTTAGTTCAAAAAATTTACAAATCATTATTAGCCAAAAAAATATGTATGTAAATCATCCATTAGGAGATGCAAAAGTAGTCCAACTGTAAATATAAAATCGTAAATAATTAGAGGTACTTATATAGTTTAATTGCGCACTAGGACTATCCTGTTGCCTGTAAACCTAGGCAGGATAGTAAAGTTGGTAGAAATCTCTCTTTAGAGATAAGCTCGCCTTAGGTCTTAAAATGTTTTGTTACCTTACCATTAAGATTTCTGTACAACAGAGAATATGAATGTGAAATATACTAATAGCAAGTTATGTCAAGCAAAATAGTAGGCCGAAGTATAGTTAAAAGAAATTGCTATCATGCAATTATTCGTTACGACAAACTCATCTCGCGAATCAAAACTGGAAAACACAAAATGATGGGAATCAAAGGAATCCCCACCTGAATTGGTTAAGGGCCTCCATTTTGGCACGATCAGATTCAAAATATTCATTTGTCGCTTTTCTGTAACACAAAAATAGTCCACAACAATATTTGTGTTAGTAAAACTTGCATCAGACAGAACCCACGACAGTACTCGCGACTCGCACTTCACCGTCACTTATCCAATGCTTGATGGCAAAGGTCGTTGACTGCAACGGATGGATTCCTCAAAAGAGGCGGTGCCTCATTCTGCTCATTCCTTTGCCATTATCTCTATGCTATAATAGATCGTTGGATCGAAGATCGCTTAGAAGGAGATACTTTCGTTTCGATCGAGTGAACATAGATTCGCTTTCGCTGACTACGCTTTTTGTCTGTTTACCAAATTAGTAATTGCAATATAAAATGCCATAGATTTCCCGATTCGCTGAGTAGATTTAGAACAAAAAAACATCTTAATAAACGTAAATAAGGATTGACTCGACTAGAGTGCACGTGCTCCGTAGAACAATAGGCCCTTTTTTGCCCAAATGACCCATCTGTGACTGTGAATTGAAGTGAATCTTGAATTTGCTCAGTTCAAAAGATGTGCGGAAATAGGATTGAAACAGAAATAGTCGGGTGAAGCAGGTCGAATCTTAGCATAGCCAGCGAGCGACAGCGACTGGCAGACAATGAATTCACTCATAGTCTGGAGAAGAGAAAAGACGAAGGCAAACTTCATAGACAAAAGAAACCCGAAGATTTCAAACCGCTATTTTGCCCCCATTACGCAAAAAGAGGCAAGTGAAGTGAGTTTCGAGAAAATTTACATTTCGTACTAGTTCGCAAAGGCTTATAATAAGGAACCGAGAAGTTTACGGCACGAGCCGAAGGCGAGTTTCGTAGCGAGGTTCTCAAAGAAGCCTTTTCGAACGAGTTACGAGTAGAATTTTTCCGTCTGAGAACCCAAAATCATGCGGTAAAGGTGCAATTTTGAGGTTAGATGGCAGAAAAATCTATTTCTCGTCCTAATAGACGTTTAATAACGATAAATACTTAAAATTATTTTATGTTACATAATAGTAGTTTATGTGACTACTACATAATGGAGGGCATTAATACTCGAGAGTGGGTTTATGAAACGAGCTGAAGGCGAGTTTCATAAAAATATCACTCGAGAGTTTTAATGCCTAATTATGTACAATTACATACACTAGTTTATCTACACACATATCATAAGCTTTGAGGTTAGAAGGCAGAAAAATCTATTTCTCGTCCTAACGGACGTTTAATAACGATAAATACTTAAAATTATTTTAAGTTACATAATAGTAGTTTATGTGAATACTACATAATGGAGGGCATTAATACTCGAGAGTGGGTTTATGAAACGAGCTGAATGCGAGTTTCATAATAATATCACTCAAGAGTTTTAATGCCTAATTATGTACAGTTACATACATTAGTTTATCTACACACATATCATAAGCTCTCTTTAATGTGTTCAGGAACCGCATGGTCGACCGGCATGGTGGCATTGATATATTATGCTGATCGTAACGTGCGGTTTTTGTACGCAGTAAAGAGGGTTTATGATACGTGTGTAGATAAACATTGTTTTAACCATTTTTATTGTTGATATGTTCCAAAATGTTTATTATTTCGGCTAATAATTAAGATATTGCCATTCTGTTTACGATTGTTAGTAAAAATATTAAGTAAAATATTTTCATTTGGATGTGGGTAGTTCTCTCCAAAATAAACATAAACATTTACATACAGGCACATACATTGCTTCTGGCCCCACACTAGGACACCTTGTGTCGTGGGAACCAGAAAAAGCGACGTCACACACATCCGAAACCTGGAGGTGTTTTTTTCTTTACCCCCAGCCGGAGATCGAACCCGGAACCTCTCGAATGGTAGGCAGAACCACAACTGCTGCGCCACAGAGGTCGTCTTATTACTATTTTGTATGATGAGATCCTATTTAAAGATTTACGAGCGTTATGAAAAGATTGCCCTTTTTCTCACTAGAAATGCCTCTTTGTTGGATTGTAGTTTTTGGTGGTGGAAGCACCTTAAGACTTTAAAATCTTGTTGCTTATAAATCTTATAACAGTTATAAGGGTCGATTTCAAATTCAGTTTTTAGGTAAAATCATGGCTGGCCCCTTTCGACAACCACCTACATTATGTCATTGATGTATGGACAATTGACAAATTGACAATTTGTATTGTGTTGTGTTGTGCCCTGCCATTCATAAAAATCTTCTACCGTCATTTTCTTTGATTTTACATCCTTCCCTGCCGTACTGACGTTATCGAAGTCATAAACCTTATTTTTCATTTTATTCATTCATATTTCAACCCCGTAGTGGAAGGAGTCAGCCGGCATGAAAGTGTAACCTGCCTTAAAATATTTGATAGTTTTTTTTTTCTGCACTGATTTGATTAGAATTGACAGTATAAATCAGAGCCGCAAAAACCGTCCCATTGTTGTTTTGGGCAAGGTAGTTATCAACCCACTGGATTATATTCTTGACATATCTATGAAACGTAAATAACGTTATCATTTCATCTTAAGGGCTTCACGACAAAGTAATGACGACACACTACTGTCTCCTCCGACTTTAGTAGGTACAAAGCTTTCATTGAAAACGATGGGTGAAGATAACCGATTTGAACATGTCAATTCGAGGCAACATGATAAGTTTTTGCAAGTCTGCTGATTATACAACTGTATCAGCATCACGTAAGTGAGAACCGGATCTATATTGTTCTCTAGATTTGTTTCTTCGCTCATATGATTTGCCCACTTGGTTCAGATTACAGTCTTCCATAAGATAATATTCATTATGTGCACCATCATCATCGTGATCAGCCTGTCCTGGAACCCACTGCTGAGTATCGGCCTCCTCATATATACGCCACTCGATCTCGATTACCACCATCATGCAAATTAAATACTTCACATTTCTCACATTATTCATGTCCTAATTTTACAAAAGATATGTTGAACTCATGGATAACATATTTTTTAGTAAGACAAATGAAAATCCAGATTTTTTTTCAAAAACTCTTCGTGCATGCGTGCTATAGATAAATCACTCGGCAAATATGAGCGATTTCGAGCATGCTCGCGTCTGCAATGAGATTGGGTTGAAATTTTGTATGTAGGTATTGTTTTATTGGTTTATAATAAATTTTATTGTGAGGAGGGTTTTTGCATCTTTTGTCTTCTGGCGGTTCCACCGAATTCTTTGCATTGGCCAAAGTCTGTAACGGCTTGTCATTAGAGACATTTTTATCCTAACATAGTCAGCAACAATGTTTTAAATACGCTGTGAGATGTCATCGTGATCTTTTAGAAAACAGGGGTGAGATTGCTGTCTTCGGTATCCATCTGTAATAGGTTCTTGGACAGTTCTTTGTTTCACAGGATTGAAGTCTGGTGTAGCACGAAGCTTTTTCTGTCTTTGCCATTTAAAATTAAAAAAACAATGATTTATGTTTTTGAGTCAGAAAAATTTAGAGTACACAACTTCTTACAGGAAACCGCACGAGGCGATTGTACACCATGTTTCTCCCTTCTGCTAACTTTTTCGCTTCTTTTCTTTCTTAAGTGATGTAATTGTTTTTCTTATTGTGTCTGCCTTAGTACATTATTCTTAAATATATATGGATATCCCATCATTTGATTTCTATTTCTCCACAAATTTCTGTTTCGGATTCGTTAGAATCGTTTCTTCTTACATTAATATTTTCTTCATTTGTGGTGTTGATTATTTCTTCATTTGTATTGTTAATCGCTCTTTATTTATAGTGTTTATAATTTCTTTATTCAATTCTTCATTTGTATTCTTAACTATTTGATCAATAAATTCTTTATTTGTGTTGTTAATTATTTCTTCATTTGTATTGCTGATTATTTATTCATTGGTGATGTTAATTATTTATTCATTTGTGGTGTAAATTATTTCTTCATCTAATCTTTAATTTGTCTTGTTATCTGTTTTTTTTATTTTTAGTTCTACTTATTCTTATTCTATGCATAAGCATAAAGAAATAATTCTTTATTCGTTATATCAGTTTCATATCAGTTTTCTATTTTATATAGATGATTTCAAAATACGAAAACCGTCGGGAATAATTAGTTTTCAAGTTATTTCCGACGTCCGAGTTCGACCAAAAAAGCATCAGCAAAAGCATCTAAAACCGTCGTCTTTCTAAAGTCGTTACACCGATAGATTGCGTCAAATTATTTCTTGTTTTTGAACATCATTATTGAAGTTGTTATGGCCAACAAGGATATGCTGCCATTTAGCTAAGTAATAATGACATATCCCCTAACCTCCGATTTCTGAATTGAGACTTTCACTGATCAAATACTTAAGTATCGTTCTGTTTCTGCAGATGTTACAAAAAAGAACGTGACAAAACTAAAGATTCAGAAAATACTTACATCTGTCTCTGCAGATGTTACAAAAAAGAACGTGACAGAACTAAAGATTCTGAAAATACTTATGAATGAATGAATGAATTGAATGAATGAATGGTGCTTCTCCAGCCAGGGTTCTAAACCTGTTCCGGTCTTTCGGCCGGCATACCAGAGGGCACAAGTTTTGAGGGGGGGCGGAATGACCTGCTCTGTAGGAAGGGAAGGATAGTGAATTCAATCGACCGACTCTTCAGCCTGAAGCCAATATAGGATATGTGGAATGGGGAGGATGTGGGATTTGGAGAGCAGCTGTTGTTTTCTTCAAGTTCTTGTTTTCCTTCTATTTTCAGTTATTGTTAATAGTTGAGTTTCCTGAGTCGTGTTCGTTTGGGTTATCCGGTAAGTTCCCAGTTTCGCTTTTGCTGTCTGTTTCTGGGATACGGTATATTTGCCTCTAGGCCATCCTGACTTCGTCCCTGTTGTGTGATGATTCTGTCCAGTAACTGTGTTCTTCACCGTAGTATTTGAGGTCATGCTTAAGGAAATCTTTCCAGGTGTATATAAGTCGGCCGGTTTTCTTCTTCCTTGCTTCGTATTTGAATGGAGCGTGTAGTAAGTGCTGTTGTGGGCGTCGCAGAATATGTATAGTAACATATCCGGTGGTTTTTGATTAGTTTGGTTATCGTTTTGCCCTGTAGTCAGTCATGAATTTTGTGGTATCTTGGATAGCTTCTGGCGTTCTCAAACATGTCTCTGAGGATCAGGCGTTCATATACTGACTGCCAACTGTTTGCTTTAGTGAGGGTTGCCGCTTTTTGTCCGTATTTTATAAACAGTGCAATGACCATTTTGTAAATCAGGCGCACTATATAAAATGCATTAGGGCCTTGGAATTGCATATGGCTTGCCGGCACCTCTTTTTTATTGTGTCCTATGTCCTGCCGTAATATATGTGCCGAGATATTTGATTTCGTTTACGGTTCGTATTGGAACTACGTCCAATTCACTGGTTGTTTATGGGGTCTCTTATAAGAATTTTCGTCTTTCTACTTTTAAGTTTGCCATGAGCAGTTCTCCGATGATATTTAATTATTCACTTTTAGCTACTCCGCGGCATAGCAGCGCTGCGTATAAACGCTCTTTCAGGTTGCGGGCGGTCCGACTCTGGAACGCACCTCTTTGCACTATAAGAAACGGTCCGACTCTTTTTTCTTTTAAGAAACATATCAAAGAGCTCTACATGTCTCTTTCGTAAAAGTTATTGTATTTATTTTATTATATGTAAGGTTTATGTATATATCGGTAATTATTTCGTATTTGCTATCTGTATTTTACAGATATTTTAATTTATTCCTAGGCATTTTAGTTATAGTAATTATTGTGCACTGCCTACCCTTTTATGATAGCAATTCCTGTAATGCCTTGTTTTGCTGGAAGAAATCTCTTTTTAGAGACAAGCTCGCCCTTGTTCATGCATTTTCTTTTGATGTAACTTTTAAAATATTTGTGTGCAATATTGTGAAGGAGGTTTGTTCCTATAATTCCCTTTTTCCTGTATTTCTTTATAGCGTCTTGTCCGATGCGAGCATACAGATACCAGAGATAGTGTTTTGACATATGTTTCATGTTTGTTTCCTGTATATAGGCTATGTGTATGTTTTTGTTAGTCAATTCCGCGTCAATGTTGAGTCTTTTAGTTATTTCAGCGCATCCTCTAACCTTCCAAGTAGCAATGCGCATACGCTCGCATGTGACTTGTGGTTTAAATATGGGGCTGTTTCGTATCATCGTATATCCGGTGTTGTCTGGGATGTCTTCTGTTGATGTTATGGTTGACCCTGAGGAGGTCATGGGTGTTGCATTAAGTATCGGCGAAAGTATGGTGTTATCAGTTTGGTTATCGGTTGCTTGATCCGTGGGTAAATTTGGCGATTCAAGCAAGTAAACGCTGTCGTAGTGGTGTCCTGTGACGTTGAGGTTGATAGATTTCACTGCATCCGCTGGATTCTTGGGCGTGAATGTGAGCGATGGTGTATTTTGCTGGTGGATTGTTGCGTTAAGTAGAAAGTATTCGGCAGCTGGTTTTATAATCTCCTCTTCAGCCCAAGTACCGTAATTGCGTAGATTTTCAGTGTTGAGTTGTTAAAGATTTCAGGCTCAGTGATTGCGAGCTGTGTTCTGTTCATCGCCGTTTTCTTCTACATATTTAACTAGGTCCTTACGAATGTGAGTGTGGTTGCATGTTAATTGACATAGGTGATTAATTTGGTCAGCAATTGCGGTGAATAGGCAGTTTACCATCTCAGCGTTGGTAAGGCTTCCATTAGGTTATCTTCTTGGGATGTTGTTGAAAGAAAGAACTTAGAGATAGCGTGATTTATTTGAACTACCTTTGTCTACGATTAACAGATCGTACGGGTTGCGATTGTCAAAGTTTGTGCGTATCTTCGTGCGCCCTTATTCTCGGTAGAGAGCCGCTTAGGACAAAAAGTCTCCGATTTTATTGTTGTTATTGTTCATCAGTGGAAGTCTTTTGTTAATTGCCTGTTTTCTGGAAGATAGTGAAATGATCCTTTTATGATGTGCAATTGTTTGCTGTTTCTCGCTATTTCTCAGAATATGCAGTTATGTAGTAGACGGGCTTGCATTATTGTTTTATTTTTGTGGAAGTGAAAGCTTCTGCGTTTGGTGCGTCGATCGCATGTTTGATGCGTGGATAATTTCTGTTAGCTTCCACGTATCTAGCTAAGTCGCTTCTGATGTGGGTATGGTTGAATGTCGCTCCAAACAGATGGTTGATTTGGTCTGCAATTGCATGGAACAGGCAGTTTCCATCTCTGGGCATTGGTAGAGTTTCCATTGTGAGATATTACTACAGGAGAAAGCCTCGTGGTATTTTAGCTAATATGAATGTGTGTGTGTGGGTTGTTTCTAAGAGGTGTACGGCCGGTATGATGAGAGACGCTGTTTGGCTTTTTACGATCTATTTTTATTCTAATGTTTCCCGGTATTTCCAAGATGGGCTGACACCATAGAATGGGTGCCAGATGTGTGAGGGAACGTTGTGAGCCTTTTGTGCTCGAAGCTTTTTCAATTGTTCCTAAATAGCAGTCAATTGTTTTGTCTAGTTTCTGGGAGTTTGGTGAGATGGCCTTTTTATGGCCTGCACTTGTTTAGTTTTTGTTTATTGTCGGGTTTAGTATATTTGCAGTTTAGCTACATAAAAATAATTCTAGGATTGTTAAGTTTTGGGTTGGCTTATTCACTGAGTTTCAGGGTTTAGTGGATGGTTATTGTTAATGACTGTTTTGAATGGTCTTTCAAAGATGAGGAGAAAATAAATCTCGAGGAGAATTATCTCGAATTTATTTTCAGGCAAAGCAATATAAGTATATGTAGCTATAATAATGTTTTATTAGTTATATATTATTTTATTAATGTTGATTTTGATATTGCGTAGGTAGGGAATTGTTATATCCTGCCTATGACTCACCTATAAATGTGATTACGCCTTAGTCAATAGGGACGACCGCGGCGGCGGTAAGTGGTGGTTTATTATTGTCAGGCGGCGAGTGGTGCTGAGAGAAATAAAGTTAGAGGTAGGTAATCACTATCAATGATGTCCTAATCGGAATGATCTCACCAGGTTGGTGTGTTTAGCGGCGGTGGTGGTGGAGGCAGTAGCGTTGAGGGTGTGTTGCGTAGGCGTCGCTCGCTGCCGGCCTGTCGCTGCGTGGCTCAGACGTGCACCTGGCCTAGAATAAATTCTAGGGCTTGCACAGATGGGATGCCTAAGAGTATCGCGCAGTTCTCTGGGCATTCATTACACTTGACCGCACTAGTATCATCACAATCACTGAAATGCGTGGTATTGCACAGATGGGGTGCCTAGATGGATCGCGCACATTCCCCAGGTAACCCTTACAGTAACACGCGGTATAAGCCAGCCTATAAGCCAGGCTCGTTTTCGGGCCTCCGGAGGCAGAACAAAAGGCGCGCGCCGGGGATGAAAACTATTGTTTGTTTAAACGCGTTTGGGAGATCTCGGGGGGACACGTCCGTTCGGTCCGGCAACACAAACGCCACCGAACTAAAGATTCTGAAAATACTTACAAATAAAATACGTAAATTTGTCTAAGATTTTTTTAAACATGTTCTATGTGACACGATCACTTCTCTTCGTTCATCTACTGCGCAATTTCTCAAGCTATCCAATGCGATAAAAACAAAAAATACGTTTTTTTTTTCAGATGCCTACGTTTTTGGCTTTTGGAGGCAGTATCGGAAGTAGACTCAGTAAGTTCCTCAGAACCAATAACAAATGCCCCAAGCCATGAAGAAAAATAACTTGGGAAAAAACAGCGAGGCAGCTCTCATGAAAACCAAGCCGAAATGGAGAGGAGTCCGCAAATGGAAGCAATGATACTGACAACTAAGACACCAAGAACTGGAAAAAATTAACTGCTGCTCTCAAAATCATCTCCAGATATCCTATACGAAAAAAAAATGGGGGTTTTCCGAATCCATTTACTCCACCATGAAGTCATCTACAGATTATATTTTTGGGTTGAGTATTTGATTAAGATTCTCACTAAAGGAAAACTCGATTAGATGAAATTTTCTTGATATAATTTAATTACGAAAACACCTCTATTCTTGAATTCACCCTCCTTTCCATTATTAGTCCTTAAGAGCAGGTCACTCCCTATGCTTTCAAAACTTGTGTCCTCTGGTATTCCGGCCGAAAGACCGGAACAGGTTCACAACCCTGGCTGTAGAGGCACCATTATCAGCAGTTGTGGAAGACCACTGTAATGGTTCTTTTCCCTTGCAGCCATACTTAAAAGTCATAAAACAAATGGTATTTTAAATTTAACAAAAAGTTTAAGTTTTGAAGTGGGCTTCCACTTCTGCTACTGATGTACCATTGGCCTGGCTAGAGAGGTTCGTTCATTCGTTCATTTATACATTTAAAAAAACGGCAATAAAAAATGGAGACTATTTTCACTCTTGTAATGACTACAAAATGTCCCGTCAATCAACTCAGCCGGTGGGGCCTCAATTTTCTCATTTGAGATGTCATGCTTCAGACAGTTCAGTTGCCAAAACTTTACGACAAAGAGTAGGTGTGGCATGAAATTCTTTTGTACGACAATGTTTTTTTATCGTTCAGCAAGACAAAAAACTTAAAAATGAGGAATTTTCTGACAGCTGAAAAAAGCTTCTAAACTTTCAATGGATGGCGTTAGATCTCGATCGCTGTTTAACATTATGTTTTATTTATGTTTAGTATGTATGTATCAAACATTATTATGTATTTGTGTAGGAACTCGAGTGTGTAGTTTATATTAATTAGGGCTACATATCATACTACATTACTACATAAGTATATGATACATTATGTGTTATTGTTGTAGACGGGTCTACCTCGGCTCCACAATTAACCCATCGCATCCTTACTTGGTTTGCTTGTAGAGATCTTTATTATAATAGTATTAGTATTTATTTGTATGAACTATTTATGTATATGTTATATATTTATTATATATAACATTATTTTTAGTATTATGTAGATATTGGTAAGTAGTTTATTATTTTTATTGTTGTGTACTACCTTTAGTTACTTTTTTCCTCTCCATTCTAGGTTTGCTGGAAGAAATATCTTGTTAGAGATAAGCTCGCCTTCGTACATGTTCTTTCCTTTATATTTGTTTTATTTTCACTTTTTTGTGCAATAAAGTACAAAGTAAGTAAGTAAGTAAGAGACAAGCTCGCCCTTGTATACTATTTATGTTAACATCATAAATCAATTATGAATAATGAACATTTCGTAAATCGATAACACAAGCCATTTTTTTACATAAGCTGATCTTTATTTCTTTATACTTAGGGGCGACTAGAAGGCGAAATAAGAGTTAACTCGAGTAACTTTAACAATTCCGTACAATATAGAGTTGTCAAAGTTTACACAAGTAAAGTCTTATCCCGCTTTCTAGCTAGTAGCTAGCTGCTTAGAGACACATACACTCGATGCTTAATCGTAAATGTTCGTACTAATCTCAGAGATCCTAGTTGTTCCCATAGCATAGTGATCGTGACATTGCCAATTTGCGTAAGGCTATTTCCGATCTTGGAACTTAATTTCGCTAAACAAATCGCAGACTCCATTTATCACCTCCGTCCGAAGTTGCACCGTAAACTGGTAATAACCGAAATTCAATTGTTGAAACCTAACAGATGTGTCACGTTTTCTTACACTTTTTCGGCTGGAGTTTTCGTAGATCTGAAAGTGCTAATAATAAAGTACATAAGTGCCATAACCTGACTGTTTAATTTGCAAGCAAAGGTGAAATAAATGTAAGATTTACTCAATTTCTAAGATGCCTTTATGATTTGATTAATCATCAAAGTGGGTAACTCGAACTCATCAGTAATGTTCAACATGTGATTATATTTTTTCACTATAAGTACATATTAATTAACCTTAATTTGCGTTAATAAAACATATTTTTGGGTGTTTAGCTGTTTTGCAAGTGTTATTTTCAGCTGCGCGCGCATCGTTAGCGTGGCGTGCGGAAAAAACAAAACCAGCGCGCCATTTTCCATAAATATTTGTTGACAGTTTGTGTGGTTAATTATTCTCAAATCTTGTAAGTGTGTTGAAAAACTTCGTATGAAACACGTGTGCATTGGTCATTAGACACTCGGCTACCTTTCCGCGCTCGCCGGCGTCTCGCGCGAACAATACCGCCTCTTGTCTAGTCTAATAAATAACCCACTTTGCACACTTTGATCGTAAGTACTAAGTCTTAAGTTCCTACAAACATATGTTATGTGTCTTGTCTTGTCTCACCTTGTATATGTCACCGTAAGATAGTTCAAAACCGTTAGTTGATAAACTAACGGTTTTTTTCTCGTAAGTTGGTCAACTATCGACAGATGTACTGTAGCGTACTGCTTACTATATTATGACGCATTAGTTGATAAACTAACGGTTAATCCGTTAAATAGTAAACTGGTTTAAACTTGAATTGCAAACGAAATACCAGGGCAAACACTGCGGTAGCTTAGGTGAAGACTAGAGGGTGCGAGCGCAGCGAAGCCCCCGAATAGTCTTCGTGTTAGGTTCACATGTAAGAACAAAGAAACGTTAATTCTAAACCCTGTCGGTTTAGTTTACTATCTGTCGATGTTGATCAACTAACGCATTAGTTTACCAACTAACGGTTTTGACTATCATACGGTGATATATATATATATGTTACGGCTAAAGCTAGGTGTGAAACTAAACTTAAGTTTAGCCGGCTAGTCTTAAGATTAATTTCGAGCCTCGGCTAATATCCGAAATAATGTTCATTGCGATAAATGATTTCAACATTAGTCGGCTAAACTGCAGTTTAGCCTCGACGCTATTGAGGCTAAAGATGGGTGAGAAAATATGGTTGGCATTAGCCGACTAAACTTAAGTTTATTTTTCAGTATACCTAGGCTAATGTTTAAAAATTGCCGTCTTGATCTGGAATGATAATGATTCGGTAGCCGTAAACACTGCGGTAGCTTAGGTGAAGGGTAAAGGGGGTGAGCGAAGCGAAGCCCCCTTTATCCTTCGTGTTAGATTGAACATGTAAGAACAACAAAAAATACTTATACTCGTCTTACTATAGTTTTTGTTGTTCTTACATGTTCAACCTAACAAAAAGGATAAAGGGGGCTTCGCTTCGCTCACCCCCTTACCCTTCACCTAAGCTACCGCAGTGTTTTTCCCTGATATTAGAAATAGCTTTCTCATCTGAATAAAATTATCCCGCCCCGCTCCCCGCAGACATACGAATACTTCGTTTTCTACATTAGCTAACTAATGTCCAACATTAACCGAAACGCATCGGCTAATGTGCAGTCTAGCCGATTAAAGATGACATGACGTTATCACAAACGAACAAGACTTCGGACATTAGCCGAGGCTCGAAATTAATCTTAAGTTAAGTTTCACACCTAGCTTTAGCCGTAACATATACACTTATGCCCGGTTTCGGAATTCGTTTAATCGCCTGTTACATTTCACCACTCTTTCAGAAACTGTTGCATTAAACATATTGAGTGTATATACTATTAATTAATATGTAGGTACGAAAAGTAGTTGATTAACCTATAACTGTAATCGTATCAGAAGTGTTACGGATCGGATAACCATGACAAAAAAATAAGTACAATAAATCAGTGTTAAACAGATAACGTATGTGCTTGAAATCTTATCATTTAAATAAACAGCTGTCTGGCGTAAGTCTCGCAACTCTTAAAAACATGACGATTGTCCAGATTAGATAACAACATAATTAACATTGGGATTTGTAAACAATTGTCACTAAAATAGGCGATAACGTGAAGATTATCCTAATGTTAATTAGATTAAGGCATGATATAGGAAATAAGAGATTTTTCGCAGCACCTGCTCGAAAATTACACTTTGTACATCATGCAAACCTTACGTAAAGCAAGCTCTAGGCTTTAGCGGTCACATAAAGTTGTACTGAATTTCATTATTCAGAACCTAGATCACTCCAGCCAGGGTTAGGAAAAGTTTACGGCACGAGCCGAAGGCGTGGGTAGCAGCGAGGTTCGTAAAAAGCCTTTTCGAACGAGTTAGGAATAGAATTTTTCCGCCTGAGAACCTAAAAACAAGCGGCGAAAGTGTTATTTTTAACTCAGAAGTCGGAAATAGTAGATTAAACACAAAGGGGTTAATGCACTGTTTTATGTCACGGGCGCGATATTGAATCCTGAACGTAACGACGGACTCTTCCAGTGGCATTTCGCTCGGGAATTAAGGCTGAGCCCTGAGTGCAGTGAGAGATTCAACCGTGCCCAAGACAAAACAGCTTCATCTCCGAGGAGTAGCGAGGAGTAGTAGATTCAATATCATGCCAGTGATATAAAATAGTGCTTTATCCTTTTAGTGCATAATCTACTATTTCGTAATAAGTAATAATAATGGTATTTCTTCAGATAAAGACTTCATATGGAATGAAACAGGCATATTTTCATTTGTTTTCTTTACTGTTTAGTAAAAACAATAATGGTGTTTTAGAGCACTAATAATTTTCATTCATTTTATTATCACAATTTGCAAAGATCTAAGGCTCGTGGATCGGTGAAAATAGCCGAAGGACTTTAGAAATGCTTTTTCAGATTTTTCCTATGCATTATAACTATTATAAGTGCTTTAGAGACGATATCAAAAATAATTAATTTGCGAACTTTAAAAAAAACGCGATTATATATTCAGGACAGTGGGATCGATCTGGGAGTATTAGGGTGGGGACCGACAGATTTGGCCGATTCTCGATATGTGTTTTAAAGTTCATTGACTTTAGTTAAAAATTGAGGAAGTTCATCGGCCTTTTATGTTAGTTTCGATGAATTACTTACAATCGATCGATATGTTCTTAATTCATTCTTAATGGTTGGATTGTATACTGGATTCGATCGACGTTGTGGATATGTGACCTAATTTTTGATAAAATATTCTCTTGCAGCGGAGAAGGGGGAGGTGCAGTGGCGTGAGCAAACAGTAAAAAAATCAAAACCTGATAATCAGTAATAAGTTTTAGATATATACCAACTACATTCGCATAGTTATTTCAAAATAATCCTTGCTCCGCTGCAAGGGGGCTGCGGCGACGCCCCCACTGCAGCGCACACGGTCGCCTCCGCCCCTCCGTGCCTCCAGCTCATAAAAACACTCTCCCTAGAGTCTAGCCACACGACTGACTAGGAAGTGGGGTGCCCCGAATCGGATTCTCTATTCCAATCCAAAAAGATTATTATGACCTAATAAATTAAATAAATAATAATACTTATATAAGCTGAAGCGTCCGTGGCCGAGCGGTAGTCGCACATCGGAAACGATCGTGCGGGCAGCAACATCTGGCTGAGACGGGTACTGGATGGGTGTCCGTTTCTATGTGGCATTTGTTTCGGGCGCTTCCGTGTTTCGGATAGGTCCCGGCTACTATCGCTACTCGGTGGTAGAAGTCGTAAAGCTGGTCAGAAGCCCTAATGGGGCAGCTTGAAAACATCTGATAGTCCGGTTGGCCACTAGCCCGACACCCCTTCATCAACCCGCACTGAGCCAGTGTGGTGGAGTATGGCTTAATCTAATTCGTATCCGGGTAAAGGCCCGTGCCCATTTCGACAATAGTTATCGCCTGGACAACAATAAACTTTTACTGAACGAAACACCAGTACCTGCTTGAAGTATTAGGATACGGTAGTTATTAAAATGCATGAATGGTTTTCGTTTCTACATGGGAAAGCTTTGCAAGCAAATCACAATGTTATAAATTGTATGTTATGTTTGTAGGTACACTAGATACTTGAAGTGTTTCAAGACTATGTAAAGGGTATGGTTCTATTATTTGTAGAAAGTAATCTAACTTTTGGCTTTTGGCTTATAAAATAATAGGTAAGAGGTAATTAACAATTCGAAACAGTTCGATAAGAAAACAAACCTTATTAATATATAAGCATGAACAAAAGACGAGGTATTAGGTACCGCTAAGTATTCTGTGGTCTTAGGTAAGGTAAGTAGGTAATTCTTGATTCTTGAGTTCTCAAAGTGAAGTTTTCAGGTTGTAGCTAGATATGATTGCTCCTGCTGCAAGAATTTGTGGTAAGGTGTTGCCAACCCTCCATCAGTATACCTAATGCTCTACCAATCTCCTTCCAAGTTTATGTAACATTTTTAAGGAAAACCCACCCTTCGCTACAATGCATCCCACTCGGGCTTTCCCGAGAAATCGCGCATGCGTGCCGCACACCTCATCGAAAATCCATCTACATTCATTATCAGCACTCAACAATCACGACTCCCCTTGGATTGGAGCCCCCTCATTCGACCTCCTTGTGATATTGGCTATTGAACTCGAGCACAAAAAACGAGTAGGAATCACACAAAAAATCGGCCATTCAGCTCAGCAACCGGCACCGAATCCATTCAGCTCAGCAACCGGCACCGAATCCAGCCATTCATGCCGTCTACGACTTTCGCTCAAGGCCTCTAATGTAAGCAGCGTAAAATCGCGTTAGACAGACACATCAGCACATAACCTTGCGACTTCCATTATTCGCATTGTATCAACTCTGTTCGGTCGGCTTGCATCCTTACGTAACTAGTCAGCTGAGGATCGATTACTCACCATATCGTTGTTCTCGACGAGCCAGTTGATCGAGCAGATCTGGTAGACCACATAGGCCCTGACCAGTTCGCTGGTCTTCTTGCTCTTGAACGCATCTTTGGGGCTGCTGAAGGAGGTGTCTAATTCGTCTCGTTGAGGCGGCGTCGCAGAGGATAATAGGCGCGCGCTTCTCGGCGCTGTGACCACCAACCGCCGGATCAGAGCCATGGTTTTTTTGCGATTTTTTGTGGCTCGCTCGCACTGCTTCACTGAGGGGATCACTCACGCCGGCGCTGTCACGTGCACGCCCGCCGTCGACGGATGACAACTGACAACTGACACTGACTTACACTCGCGCTCGATAGCAGCTGCCGACTGACTGCGCGCGCAACGTTCCATCCAATATTTTAAGCAAGGAGGTGTGTCATCGGCTCGCGTCTCGATTGGCGGGAGCCGCTCGACGAGCGGCCAGACTCGTCGCAAGATTGAACTCTTTGGTACAGGCCGCGTCAAGTTTACTCGACGAGTTTGTGGCAGGGGTAAAAGAAACTTACCGCGGCCTGTACCAAAGAGGTGGTCATGCGACGAGGAAAGGAGGCAGAGACCACGTGGTCACGTTACTAGTCATGCCGCACGTCATGCTTGCCCTTTTTGGCGCGAGTAAAAGCGAGAGCGCAAACATCGCGGAGCATAGTGTGGCAGGGGTATTTGGCTACGAGCGAGCTGTGACCTCTCTATCTCGCATAGGGTAAGATGGGGTGAGAGAGAGATAGATGGAGAGAGAAAGAGGTGTGTCAGACAGCTCGCTCAGAGCCAAAGAGTCTTGGCGCGATCTTTGAGATTCTACTTGGGTGAACTCTGGGACGACCTCTGTGGCGCTGGGATAGTGGCTCTTCACTGGCTCTGTCTGCCTACCATACGACAGGTCCCGGTGCGATACCCGGCTGGGAACAAAGAAAAAAAAACAGGTGTTGGATGCTTATACGTTTGTGCTGTTGCTGTCTCTGGTTCCCACGACTCAGGGTATCCTTGTGTGGGGCCAGAAGCAATGTATGTGCCTGTATGTAAATGGTTGTTTGTTTGAACTTCGCGCTCATGTCAGGCCGGATACGGGCACTTCCGGAGTACCGTGTGATGATGATAAACGTTTTCACAAAAAATACTCCTTGTATCTAATGCTGGAAGGTCAAATAGAGGGAAGAAGGAAGAGGTAGGCCACGAAGAACCTACAAGGACCAAGTGAAGGGAGAAGGAGAAGATAAATGTAGTGTCGATCAGGACGTCAAGGAGCGGGCAGTGTGTAGAAGTGCATGGAAGGAACTCAGCCGACAAGAGCGCTCTTAAATAATGAATAAATGCATCAAATGCATTGAGTTATGCAATTACAAGGTACTTATGAAATGTAGCCACTCATTGATTAATAACCTGACCGGTTAACAAGATCGCCTGAGCAGCTTGAGCAGTAATAAGTTAGTGGCAACTTATTTTTCTGAAATCGGAGTAGACCAACAACCAACAAATACCCATAAAAATCATTTCTACAAACCTAGGATCAAGAAACTGATGTTTAACTTGGAACTCTTGGATTTACGTAAAAATGACAAACTGACACACGTTTTAAAAGAAGGATGCTTGTGTTTTTTTCTAAAATCAACTTAACAAACAAATGGATTTTCTTATATCCTATCCTTATCAAAAAACGATTAATTAACGCTCAGTATGTGTAAAATCTTGCAATGCAACTGGGCCACATCTTCAGCGCAGCGTAGAAAAAGGAATAAAGTTTACTTCTTAAAATTTTAACAGCCTTACTAAGTTATTCACGGTTTAACATAAACAGTGTTTTGTCTTGCTTTGACATTTGACATTTACTCGACGTATGAAAAGGACAAAACACTGAATAAGTTAAACCGTGAATAACTTTGTTTATTAGAGGCCGTTAGTATTTAATCAACGCAACGTACAAATTTCAGCTCACCAACCTAATCAGACCGAATCCTTTCTATTTGACTGGTAATAATTGCTGCGTTATAGGTAGATAATGATACAAATATTGGAAAGACCTTGTGGTTTGTTTACCATGGCTGATGCATCAGCTACCTACCCTATTTGTGCAACTGTATGCATCACTGAAATAAAACCACAGCCTGGAACAAACAATAATATACTGCATCTAACATAAGGGTTAGTTAGATCAGTATCGTTTATTCGCTGCATCTGCACACACACAATTTAAATAATAGTAATTAGCAAAGTGGCTATCAAGTCAAATGTGGCATTGTTGCCGAGACAGCAAAATGGCGCAGACTCAACATAATGCCACAGGAAACCGTGATGCTGGTACTCTGCCGAACAAGGACAAAGTTTGAGTCAATTTTTGCATGTTACAAGTGGTCCGTGAGAAGTAAATTTATTAGCATGTATTAAATTACGTGTCTAAATGAATAGTATAATTATTGGTAATAATTGATAGCACTGTTGGTTGAGTATATGCCTCCTCACTTACAGTATAAGCCACGCAACTCGGTCCTGCTCTTGTACGACTTTTGTTTTCCAGCTGTATAGGTACTCGTTCCTCACCGACCAACCGCTCGTCCGACCATCAGGCAGATAGTCTGATGATGATGCTGCGGCCTCCTTTTGTAGGACCACCACTTGGTTACCGACTGGTTCATGAGCTGTTATCTCGCCTTAGGGAAAATTATTGAAAAACCTTCATCAGATAACTGTAAAAAATAATGCATTACAGAAACCGTAAACTGACAATCACGACAGAAATGTATTATTCAGTGTACAGTCAGCATCAGATATATGTGAGCAGGTTAGCTACTCAAAAAGACCTACACATATTAAAACATCAGAAATATCGATACAGTCAGTGTCAAAATTATGTCAACATCCAAGTTAACTCTGAGGGTGTTGACATAATTTTGTCACTTTGGCTGTATCGATATTTCTGATTTGTTAAGATGTGTAGATCTTTTTGAGTAGCTAACCTGCTCACATATATCTGATGCTGACTGTACAATCATTTCAATTGTCCTTTTGTTCTAAATTGAGGTAAAAACAATCGAAAACCACAAACATTACTAATACTATAAAATAAACTGATATATCACGCGTGTACTCAACATGGATAAACCAAATCGCCGAGTCACAATAACAGGTAAAAATAGAATCATGAATGAAAGAACCTTATCATATCAATGATAAGAAGTTGTAATTATGATGAATCACACTATTATTGGTTCAGCTATTGCTAATGTGAATTTCCAAAACAAAATAATCAAACAGACGAGATAAAGATGTGTATTGTTTTCTGATAATGTTTTCCGTAATTTCCAGTGTTATGTAGGCAACAATCTACCAGGTCGGGCCATATGTTTTGTCACATACAAATATGAAATAAATTGCAATAAAATCTCTGTAATACAAATATTTATATATCAAACGAAAGGTTACAAAATGCAGATTTCAATGACATTGAAGTTATTCAAAATGAGCACCCCTATTTTCGATAAGCCTTTAATCTGCGCGGAAAGTCATCGATAGAAGCACGCACGACATCCATGTCAATATCGGCCACAGATTTAATGGATGCTTTGAGAGACTCCAAATTGCAATGAGGTTAAGCGCAGACATTCTCCTGTGAGTAATATTTTATAATCAATGGATTCAAGTCTGGACTCGAGGAGGGCCAGTCTTCGTGTCTGATAAAGTCGATTCCACGGGAGGCGAGCCAATTTTGAGTGTTTTTTGTCTTATGAGCTGGGTCCTGCTGTACCCACTGTCTGTTTTTGAACCCTTCCTGTGAAAGAGTTTCCACCAGGTTTATTAGGACTGTGTTTTGATACTCGAGTGCACTTGTTTTAACTCCTTTTCCACAAAAATAGTTGGGCCCGAATAGAAAACCCCAATCCAAACCAAGGCTGGCGAAGGATGGTGACCACGCTGAACACGTGGGATACGTCTGCTCGCTTCTTCATTGTTATGCGCATACACTCTGTTTGTTACAGCTTCCCTCGAAATCAAAGATTTTTTCGTCCGAAAAAAGGATTTCATAGTATTTTTTTTCCCGCGTATCGCTTTAGCAAGACTCGGGATCTGTCGAGCCTGATTTTCTTCAGTCGTGAGTTAAGCAAATGTGCAGTTTTTCCGGTAAGCTCATAGTCCAAGGTCTTCATTCAATACCCTTTTAGCTGTAGTTCTACTTACCTCCTCATCCTCATCCAAATGAGAATAAGATCCAAAAACTGTTGTCTCTCCAGAGAGACAACAGTTTTTGCTTCCAAACGGGATTTATTTGTATTCGCGCCTTCACTGCTTTGACCACTGTTGTAGTCCGAACAGTACTAGGACGACCGCTCCTCTGCTTATCTTCTGATCTAGAATCTTCCCTGAATAGTTTGATAGTACGATAAACGAACCTCATTATTTTAATTTTTTCAGCAGTTTGAAAGCCTTAGTTGGCGCGTGACCGCAGCGATGCAATGCAATTACCGTAACCACAGACATATAATGAGATATGACCGCAACCTGTATAGTCTATTCGCGTACACTCCATTTAAAAAAATAAAGAAAATTAATTTAGTTTCTTCAAATATTCGTTTTTCGACAGACCATAACCTTTTTTTTGTTCTCGTTCTAAATTCAAAATTTGAGGTATGTGACAAATCTTATGGCCCGACCCATGTAACTGCACGGAATAATATTAGATACTCAAGAATATGTCCTGTTCCGGTATTACCTGAAAGGAAAATATCAAGTATTCCTTTGAAGTACAAGTTAAGTGTCACGTAATTATAAGTAGGTACTGCCACAGGTACTGCAAACATAAACAGTTGCTAAGGGAGAATGCAGTTATTAAATCTAAATTAAATTGCGACCTTTCCATAATTTTATCAAACATATAAAATAATGATGCTGCAAATGTCCTTCCTCAAAAGAGAGATAAAGGGAGATTTTGGGAATGAACGTTTTATTTTAGAAGTCGGTCATTTTGGAAACAGGGATTTTAAGGAAAATGTTTTTTTAGGAAATGTGAATGACGTTTTTTGAAACTTACATTTTGGGGAACTGGTTCAGGAAACGGATTTATTCTTCTATATACCTTCCTGGCTTTACTATAGGTATTCCAATATTGAATGTACTACTGGTTAGCTACGATTGTCTTAAATCTGCTACAATTATCTTAAATCTGAAAAGCAATCAACAACTCAATTAGCATAATAATAAAACAATACATATCATGTATACATAAGATACTTTTATTTGAAAAATACTTCCGTGTTGCTAACAAACTAGTCACAATATGGCATTCTACATCCCGAATAAAAACATACCTATTTATACAGTGTCTTATTGCAAATAAATTATAGCAGCCCATAGAGTCCAGAGACCAGACCGCGAATATATCCGTTAAAAATACACCGCCTAAGACTTAATATGTACATCGCCCTGAAACAAAATTGAATTTCGACTATTTTAAAATAAAATCACAATCAAAAGCTGATATTTACACCGAAACTGTAGTCTGCTAAATGTAGCTAGAGAATAAAAATAATAATTAGGATTATATTTTCTGCTACAAGAGTGGGAATACAAAAAATGATGCTTTCTTTGTCCCTATAGCAGAAAATAATACTTTGAGATTGTTTTTCTGGTCAAACTATATTTTACAGACTAATACAAAAACTTTTGGCGATCTATAACTTATACAGTCCATGTCCTAAACACAGAATGAGACAACGCCATAGGTATGTTGCAGGCAATTTGTATGATTCAGCATTTTACAAACGGCGTAGTCCGTTTACAAACGCGCGCTGTTATGTAATATGCCGAAGGCAAATTGACACTCCTTAATGTTTTTAGTATGTTTTTTTGTTCTTAAATGTTCAACCTAACACGAAGGATAAACGAGGCTTCGCTTCGCTCACCCTCTTTACCCTTCACCTAAGCTACCGCAGCGTTTTGCCCTGAGAATTTGCTATTTTAATTTCAATTTGCAATTTGCCTTCGGCATATTACATAGCAGCGCGCGTTTGTAAACGGACGACGCCGTTTGTAAAATGTGGAATCTTACAATTTGCCTGCCACAGGTATATGGGGTTCGGATTACTCTCTCTATCACACGATATACAATTTAATTTCCATTAGTAAATATATTGGTGTTCCAGTGTTTAAAATTAATATCCATCTAACACCACACAGTATAAAATTATCATTTATAAAATAAATATAATGTGAACTCGTTCATGACATCTCATACTTAAATTCTACGACTCTTATAAAAAGATTAGATATGCTTACTGCAAAGAAATTATAATGAAATTAGACACCAATATCTAGTAATGTCTTAATGTATAGTTTGCGCAATATTTCTAGAAATGCTATAGAAGTTGTACTTGACTGTATAACGCTAATATACATAGAAATACATAGTGTAACATACATACTTGTCTCGATACATAATCATCATATTCGACTATCCATAACACTACATGATTTTAGCCTCGCTAGAGTATTAACCTTCCCCTGCATCTAGCGCACCTCCAACTAAATCCAGGCAGAAATATACATACATGTTAGATTCGCTTAAACATATTAAATACTGTAAAATGTCGTCGCTGTTAACTCTTTTCTTTCACCAAGAAAATAGAAAATGAACAAAAAAATATATAACGTAAAATCAATTATTCGCGTCACATAATATCACTTCATGTATATATGCTACGGTCAAAGTGGTTACTTTAAGTAATGACCGCCTAACTTGGTCAAAGTGGGAAATAAGGCAGAATTTCTCACATTAACTGTTCACTATGTAAAATCTCCAGACCAACCAAAAAATAACCAAAGCGTTAGTAAGAAATAACGATAATGCACGATAAGTTTTAGCCACCTCTTCCTTCAATACCGACACATAAATAACTCAGGCCAGAATACTATGGCGAGGGATGAGCGTTAGCGAAGTCAATAGTCTTCTGTTAGGTTTATTTTTTAAGAATGAATTTACTAGTTCATATTACGAAATGCTTTATTTTTTATTTGTTTATCTAGCTGTTTAGGGTGTTATTCCATCTCACATGCTTTATTTCGTACATATTTATCACTTTCCCCAATAGCCAGTGGTTATTAAATATAGGTATAATGGCCGGTTAAAGTGACAAATCTCAAAACATTCGTCATTATTGACCGGCGATTATTTATAGGTTTGATCGTAACATACCACATACCACATATTCTAACCGATTACAAAATATTGGGATTTCTATATGTGTGTAATATTAATTACTGAAAAGGCAAAATATATGTAGACGAGCCAATCCATTTATATGCAAAAGCATGTCTCCTTACGAAAACCTAAATAAAAATATATATGACTATAATTTAAATTGTATGGTAAAACAAACACATTTAAACATGTTATGTCTATGTATAGAGAACTATTTTCTTTCATATAATATAAAACTTATATGATAGATGTGATTCTAGTACTACCTACTAAAGTAATATTTACAATTATTGTTACTATTACATTTTAATTTCTGAATGATATTGGTGAGTCCTGAATCTTTTCATTCATTGACAAAAAAAAATTAACCAACAAACTACGGAATACATTTTGTTATTTTTAAAATAACCAAAGGAAAATTACAACCTACCCATCAGAAGTACGGCAGTGAATTATTAGCTCATAAAAACTTACGTTTTTACATAAATGTAAATAAAAGAATATTCAACCATTTCGTATTTCAAATAAAAAAAAATGATTTCCCGATTTCTAAAGATCATTTTAGTTGAGGACTATATATAGTGCTCTGTCAGTACCAAACATGCGGATAGCCTCATCCCATTCCTCAGTGTACTTGTGAATATGAAATTATGTATGGCATCTTGACATTTTAGTATTGATGTGATATAAGTAATGAATGATCCGTCCCTATACACACACATCCACGAAATACTTGTGATAGGCACTTCTTGGTTACTTATCCCTTGTTATATGACTATTGCTCATTTGCTTATTTGTCGAGAATATCGAAATACATCATGGGAAACTGGTGTTGTTCAGGATAAATCAGGTATGTATGGGTTAAACGGAAAACTATGGGTTGCGGTTGTGTTAACATATCAAGCGGTTTGTATATCGGACATTTACATAAAGCGCCATGTAAAATTAAAGGCTTATAATATATAGTCTCGTCATACAAAAAATGTGGATCTTAACGTCAATATTTACACGAATTCAGTTCCTATGCATTGGTGTTACGGATTTCTAATTAATGATATCATAATGATAGCACTCTATACATCTACAATATAAAATTTGACACCACCTATATCATAGATAATATAACATATTCAACTAGGGACCGTTACAGCGATACCGAAAGACTAAAGCGAAAAAGAATATTAACCCTTCACCGCATACTAACCCATATGGGTTTCATATATTTTGAACATTACCAAGCAATAAGGTTGACAATCGTGACCCATTTCGGGTAAGCCCGTGCGTTAAGGGGTTAAATACCTTAGATTCTCTCGGTATCAATGTAAAAATAGATCAATTTACAATCGCTTGGCTTGGTCACCTGTGGCAGATCTATTTTCCGACAAATCAGAGAAAACTCACAATTCAAAACATCCGAACATAAAACCAAATTAAGTGAGCAATTCAAAATATATTAGCGCCTTTCCGACGCTACCTCGACTTTGTCGTACAATGCGTAAATTCTATTTTTTTCGCGCTCAAGGAGTGGGACACATGACAGCAAAATATTAAACGTACAGAACGCGCTCTAGTTAATGCGTGGTGCACAAATAATGTGACTGTGATGTTATAATATAATAACAGTGCATTATGAAACAAGGGGGCAAAGTTGGCCATAACATACGAGGTTAGTTTCCAGCTCGAGCCGCAGCGCAGCGCTGGCCGCAGAGCAGTGAAGAACCGAGTATGTTATTTATTAGCAATTGCTCACGAGTCTCATACGACGTTTTTCAACACACTTGTGTAAGATATAAGTAAGTACTCGAAATATTCACAATAAAAACAATTATTGACAAGTTTTATTTGTTGAAAACTGGATGAAAATGGCGCGCCCTTTATTTATTTTTTGTTTTCGCTCGTTGACTCTGACAGCTAGGGCAATGCAGAAACCAAACAAACAGCCAAATATTAAATGTTATCATAGTAAACGAAATACATCTCTGTTTTCTTAGTACTATTCAAGTCTGTGGTTTGATTGTAATTTGATTTCATCATAAATGTTTAGTCATCTTATTTTGACAATAACATACTTGACGGCCTCTGTGGCGCAGCGGTTGTGGCTCTGCCTACCATGCGAGAGGGGTAATGAAAAAAAAAAAAAAAAAAAAAAAAAAAAAAATCCCCAGGTCTTGGATGTTTATATGTGTGTGACGTCGCTGTTTCTGGTTACCACGACACAGGGTATCCTAGTGTGGGGCCAGAAGCAATGTATGTGCCTGTATGTAAATGTTTATGTTTATGTTTTATGTTTATATATTAATCAATAATTAAAGTCAAACTTATATTTTTCCAGCATAAAAACTCTTTGTGTCCTTAGTTGATATATAAAAACGCTTTGCTGTCATTACTTGATAAATTTAAAACTATATCCATTACCACACTTGTACGGTAATATCTATTACCGCACGCGTGTATAACAGGCAGCATTATGAATTATGATTCTAAAACCAACGTCATAAGGGTCTCTTTACGAGCAAGTGTGTTGAAAATATTATTATCTTATAACCATACGACATAACACAACTGTATGTTATCCACGCTTGAAAAGTTAAAGTGACCAAGCTGCAGTCATTCTAATAATGACACATAAACAATACAATACCTATATATATATATATATATATATATATATATATATATATATATATATATATATATATATATATATATATATATATATATATATATATATATATATATATATTTATATATATTTATATAATAGGCACGATGATGAACAAACGCTCAATGCCGGCACACACAATTCTACCAATCTACTAACGCAAGCGAGGGGTGAGGTCCTACTCAATTAACCATTGATCCAAATGACGAGATAAATTTGCATTCACACAAAAAATAACTCGTACAGCACAGAACACGTCATAGAAGAAGAACGCTCAGAAAATTTGCTAGAAATAGTTTACAATCTCCTTTTGGGCTTAGCCGCTTGAATCAATGAAAATGCAATTATTTTATTGATTAGCAACTTTTTCTTAGTCTAATTAGCGTTCTTTATTACTTTACTTTATTTTATCTGACCCGTCAAAAGCGTTATAAAATCAGTTGGCTTTTAAAAAATCCTACAGCTTACAACGACGTCACATATTAACGTCGTCTAAGCCCTTGTCTTGGGAATGGCTGAATCCGCCATTAACAATTGAAAAGCAATTTTACAAATTACCCACTGATGAGAGGTTAAATAAATTTTACCCCCAATACGAAATCACTTATGACCATCTAAGAAGTTCTACTTCATTAATATTTATTGCGATTCCACCTTTATCGGGTAAGCGTCGTCATTGCCAAAGTGTTAAATGGCCGACAACGCTGAGGTTTAAAATCAAACAAAGGATACCGCGGCGAAGAAACACTTTGTGGAATATTCTACATACTCTCAGTATTCTTAACATAATCATAGGTATCGCACGATACCTAATAACCGTAAATATGGCCCGTCACTTGAATCAATCAGCGTACACAAACTTTTTACGCGACTTTCCTAGAATAACACTACTGTACCACCAGGGCACTGACTTTCTCATACAACAATCTTAGTTACGGTGTTGCCATATCATCAATTTTCCACATTTTAGGGAGTATTGCTATGTTCCTTTTTGGAATAAAAATTAATAAATGCTTGGTCTCGATTGCCAGGGTGTACCTTCAAGGGAGTTGGCGAATTAAATGCAAGATTTTGTCTGAGTTAGAAACAATAGATTAATGAAATTTTAACTGCAATAACTACAATACGTTACTGTATAGTTTTTCAACCCCGTAATTTCTTTTTCTAGCAAGCTGGCAACACCCAACCACCACCATAACATATTTCTAAGCGCTAATGGAAAAAGGCGTAGGCAAATTGCTACCACCTAACACTTTCTAAAAACCTTCAAACATATTGCCGAATTTTTACAATTTTTATAAATTTAGGACTCGAGATTAATAATTAATAGGATTTCTTGCTTTCGTGAATCATGTCATAGTCTTGTTCCGTCTACGCACTGTTTTTAATAGATTTTGCTTTCACTGCCTAGCTTCATTAGTATCCATATAGCATACGTGCAATAACTCACTGATACTGTATTGTCCGTACTCTTTACCAGGCAGAGAAATGTAGGATTACCTGCAATATAGAAAATTTATTTTTAATATTACAGTAAAATATGTTTTAACAGCAACAACACACAGAGAAAAGTGTAAAATCGATTTAGTCACATTCATTTTGGGAAACGGAGGTTTTAGGAAAAGGACTTTTTGGGAAACGGTCATTTTGAGAAACGGTCATTTTGTGAAATGGATATTTTGGGAAACGGTTACTTTGGGAAACGGCAATTTTGTGAAACGGCATTTCGGAAAACGGTCACTTTGGGGCCTATGCGTACCGAAAGGTCACAAGTCGAGTAATGAGCAACCAACAAGATTTGTTGACTTCAGTTGCACATAAGTCGGGGCCCTGCAAATCTGCAAGCTCTCGGGCTCGATTTTTTATCGCGGTTTTATGCCGGACGTTAAATGACGTTTTGGGTAACGGAAAATTTAGGTAACAGACATTTAGGGAAACGGGGGAACAGTTTAGAAACAGACATAATATGGGGAGGCGTACTTTTTAGGAAACGGTATTTTTGGGAAAACGCGATAAGAGAACGTGCCCTTTGCCAGCTCCTACGGTACCGCTCTACCCTGCCCTTGGAAAACGGATATTTTCGGTAAAGAAAGTTTAAAAGAAAACGGACAATTTAGGTAACGGACATTTTGGGAAACGGACGAATGGTTTGAGAAACTGACATACAGGGATACGTTATTTTTAGGAAACGATAATTTTGGGATAAGATATAAGAGAAAGGGCTCTATGCCTCTGCAAGCTCATACGGTACCTAGTTGGAGTCTTCGTCGTCGACCATGGAGCGCAGTTTGGACAGCGTGCGGCGCGCAGACGGCGTATCGTCCTCCTCGTCTGACGAGATGACGATCTTCTGTCGCGGTTTGACGCCGGTCTGGCCGCGCGTCACGCGCCGTGTTGACGCGTCGCCGCCCTCCGCTGTAGAGTGAAGTTTGGTGTTATAGTCGAAGTACGGTTGTGCTATCGCTCGCTATTGAGCTGGATTGTGAAATCGTGAGTCGTCGTGGATTTTGCATACCTCCATACTTCAATTACGGATAATGCTTTAGTATGAAGCTGTCTTTATCAATTTTTAGCTTTCCAAAATGAACCGAAACTTAAGAAAAGTGAATTAAAGCGACGGGTAATTCAAAATGGAAAATATTCATAGTTGAAAGCCCACAAATTGGGAAAATTACCTGTCATACACACCTATCCACTCCCCACCACCACTACCTATCTGGGCCACCGCGATATATATAATAGTTCTAGCAAATCCCACCTAATATATATGTTAACCTTTTGCTATTTGTTTGCATGCATGAGCTTATATGTGTTACAAGAAAAATGTATTCGTACAATGATTGTGGCCTAGAGACATGAATTTTTGACTGTACAATGTACATAGCAGGGAGGTCCGGTCCAACCATGTATTATGGTAAACTTCCATCCTCTTTGGTCAGAAATCGTTAGAAAAAACAAAATTAACAGAAAAACTGGATGCTAAACCCCGATAATCTACATTTCACAATAACTACACTAAAAGTAATTTCTATTTAAATTCAGACATGAAAGGAAGAGACGACAGTACGGGGAAATTTTCTGTACTTTTCTTTATGTAGTGCATGCATCTTTATATTTTAATAAATCATTGTCCTGAGTTCTAAGTTCTAAGCGTGACGTGTGCCAGATTCTCTAAACTCATTTAGCATCCTAAACTTATTTATATTTGATGTGACATATAAAAAATACAGTTTCTAGCTAAGCCATATGTAGTAAAACATTATTATGTTGATAATTCTTCTAGGGCTGAATCTTTATTCGAAATATTTTCAATTTAGTACATATTTATATAAGAAAATAATTTAACACAAATCAATAGCTATTTGTTTTATTCTTCATAGTATTTCCAGCAGGCATTCCAGGTGTCTTAGTGAACACCAATTAATAACTTTATTTATATCATTTAATTTGTATCATTTTTTTTTAGAGCCGACTACAATTACACATACCAGCCAAACCTGCTTCGATAACCTTTTTTTTGTGATTGTGATTCACAAGTAAAAATGTAATTAATTGCTTACAATCTGATCACAGCGGTCAAACAGTTCCATTCCCAATTTCTAGTAAGGCCAAACCTGATCAACCATTTTATGGGCCAAATTCATCTCAGACTAGAAAAATATACAAAAAACAAAATGTATCCATACTTCATCAACATTATTCAAATAGTATTTACTAAAGAAATAAACATGAAAGCAGGATGCCTGATAATGCGACGACAATGCTGCGTACCGCGTTTATTTTTGACATTATTTTATTAATTTGACATTATTGTATTACTTTTGACATATTTTATTACTTTTGACATTGTTATATTACTTTTGACAGTATTTTGATACTTTTAACATTAATCTATTACTTTCGACATTATCTTATTGTTTAATTCTTAATTCGTATTGTGTAGCAATATTTGTATTATATGTGTTAGACTCGACATTATGATTTAATCCAAAAATTCCAAATGCTAACTCCCTTTCACAATTTATTTCGCGACGATACCGTTACTGTTTGAGTTCGTTTACCTTTAGTTTATTTCCCACTGGCCACCTGGTGTTATCAATCAACTTTTTAATTTGATTACTTTCTGGGTTTGGACTGAAAAACAGCGTCACAGGCCTGCTTGTGACATCACGCTAGCCTAAGCCCTTTTGCTTTCGCAGCACGTGTACATGACTGCAAAACCACCCACAACTTATGTGGGTTCTTGTTTTTTATTTTATTTTACTGTGCTCTACTTAACTTATAGATGAGCACAGTAAAATATAATAGACAATAAATATATAATAGACACACAATAACACGACTATCTAACTCAATACAAGATAGCTCTATTTGACTTTCTACAGAAAGTGCAAGAATATTCTTCCATTGTTTTACTATTTTTTTGTTGTTTTTTTGTTGTTTTACTATTATTTTTCCTAAGATTAACGAACCACCTCTATCAAAACACAGTACAGTTTGTTAAGTTTGTTATTCTCATTGTTATGTCGATATCAAATCAATTCGCTTCGACAGAGGAAGAGTAGGGTTTTGCCCACCACTAAAATGGACTCGTGACGTCACAGTAAAAATTTAACACGCTTGGTTCTCAATCATTTTACCGTGTTACTGTCGTCTACTTCAATATAGGTCGATGGATGCTAGACCTACAATCCAATCCCATGAATTGCAATCCAATATATAATATACAAGGTGTTAGAAAACCCAAGCAGAAGATCTCTTAGAGAACCTAAGCAGAAGATCTCTTAGAGAACCTAAGCAGAAGATCTCTTAGAGAACCTAAGCAGAAGATCTCTTAGAGAACCTAAGCAGAAGATCTCTTAGAGAACCTAAGCAGAAGATATCTTACCGCCATCTTCCCGCTTGTTATTGTTGTCTTACCGCTATCTTTCCACTTCACATCGACCTTAGCGAGCTGCTTGGCCCGCTTGTCCTTCTCCTTCTTCTGTATCTTGGCCTGCTTCAGCGCAGCACACTTCTCGGCGATGAGCTTGTGAATGTTGTTGTTATTATTATACCTTACCGCTATCTTTCAGCTTGTTATTGTTACCTTACCGCTATCTTCCCGCTTCACGTCGACCACGGCGAGCTGCTTGGCACGCTTCTCCTCCTCCGTAGCCTTATTAGGTATCTCTGACATCTAGGAATTCCAATCGCAATTGACAAATCGTGCAATCAGTGGTCGTATCATGTAATTCAGTTATCTAGGAATGGCTATTGAATGGAATGGCATTTGAAAAAATAGCTAATGACAATGCGATTATTTGACACGGGCGTTCTTTTTTGCGACTTTGCTAGTTTAAGCGATATTCTGATTGCTGAATTTTTCGAAAGAGATTGAAATTCTTTTTTATTGCACACAAATATTTTACGAGTTACATTAAAAGAAAATGCATGTACAAAGGCGAGCTTATCTATACAAAGAGATTTATTCCAGCCAACCAAGACATTAAAGGAAATATTATCATAAAAGGGTAGGCAGTGCAATATTACTTGTATAAATAAAATGCCAAGGATTAAATAAAATAGTGCTCTTTGATACGTTTCTTAAAAGAGAAGAGAGTGGGACTGTCTCTTATAGCACTAGGAAGTGCGTTCCAGAGTTGTTCCCGACACCTGAAAGGGTGTTTATGTGAAATTCCTAGGTGTCTGAATTATATGCTAAGGCTAGAACAACAGTGTGCAATAATCGCGTTGTCAAAAGTCAAAGTAAAATTTTTTTCAACATTAATTTGTAGATGGCGATCAGCCTTCATAACATTAATTTGAATGCCATCGGAATTGATTTCACAGATACAGAATAGAGCTACAGGAGACATTGAACTCATACGACCTTACTAATAAAAGAAGTTATTAACTGTGTAACTTATACAGTGTTTTGTTTTGCTTTGACATTTGACATTTACTCGACGTATGAAAAGGACAAAACACTGTATATGTTAAACAGTGAATAACTTTTTTTTAGTAAGGCCGCTATAGTTTATCTGGCATATCTCTCTACTTTTGCCAGGTAAAAGCCATCCATCCATTCATTTTTGACATCTAAAATTACAATCTCCAATATAATTATAATGTAGGCAATGAGGAAATGTCAAAAGTAAAAAAAAGGATTGAACAGAGTACAAGAAGTCATTTAAAAGTTTACATCATTGATTTGGTTGGGGTGTAGATAAGGGGGCGCCAAGGGAAAAAATACTTAGAAAATGACCGCCCCTTAACGACACTCTGACTCATTGAATTTTTTATTCTTTCTGTATCTTGGCCTGCTTCAGCGCAGCACACTTCCCGGTATGTAAATATAAATGTTATTGTTGTTACTCTTATCTTACCGCTATCTTCCCGCTTGTTTTTGTTATGTTACCGTTATCTACCCGCTTCACGTTCACCTTGGCAAACTGCTCGGCCCGCTTCTCATCCTCCTCCTTCTGTATCTTGGCCTGCTTCAGCGCAGCACACTTCCCGGCGGTGGGCTTGTGAATGTTGTTGTTATTATTATACCTTACCGCTATCTTTCAGCTTGTTATTGTTACCTTACCGCTATCTTCCCGCTTCACGTCGACCACGGCGAGCTGCTTGGCACGCTTCTCCTCCTCCTTCTGTATCTTGACCTGCTTCACCGCAGCACACTTCTCGGCGCTGTGCTTTTTAATGTTATTATTGTGATTGATATCTTACCGCTATCTTCCCGCTTTTTATTGTTGTTATTGTAATCTTCCCGCTTGTTTTTGTTATCTTACCGCTATCTTCCCGCTTTTTATTGTTGTTATTGTTATCTTCCCGCTTGTTATTGTTATCTTACCGCTATCTTCATGCTTGTTATTATTTTTCTCTAACCGCTATCTTCCTGCTTATTGTTATCATACAGCACCGCTATCTTCCCGCTTGTTATAGTTGTTGTATCTTACCGCTATCTTCCCTCTTCACGTCCACCTTGGCGGACTGTTTGGCCCGCTTCTCCTCCTCCTTCTTCTGTATCTTGGCCTGCTTCAGCGCCGCACACTTCTCGGCGGTGGGCTTGCCCTCCAACCCCGCCGCGTATAGCAGCTCCATCATCTTGGAGACGCGCTCCTTGTTCTTCGTACAGCCTGTGGGACAGTCATTTTATAACACTTGCTCGTAAAGTGACTTTTTATGGCAACCCATTTAGATTAAAAAGTCTGTCAGTCTGTGCTTAGTTTTTATGCCTACAAACAATTAATATTTTTGTGAATAAATTAACTATTTTAGGTTAAGTACACATATATTATCATCATCAAAATAAATAAATCATCAAATTTTTATCGTTATTTCATAAATAAAAAAAAAACATTACATATTAATTAACCTTAATTTGCGTATAAAAACATTATTTTGAAGGCTGTTTAGCGGTTTTCCGACGCTCGGAAAAAACAAAACCATGATACCAAAATAAATATTAGTTTACATTTTCGTTGTATGAATGTTATCAATACAAATCTGTTTTTTTCCTCGCAAGTGTGTTGATAAACGTCGTATTAAACTCGTGTACAATCATACACACTCGGCTATCTTACCGCGCTCGACCAGCACGTCACGCGAATAACACCGCCTCATGAGTAACATCCAACTTAGAAAACTTGTATCATAAAGTATTGTTAACCAATACTTTGGGAGTAGGCTTCTTTCAATATCCAACAGATGGCATTGAAGATGGCCCTACCATTTATTCCTTTGGCTTATGTTGAATGTGGTAAATATGGTAAAGTAAAGTCTGTGATATAATTGGAATTAAAGAATAAATTTTCTCAAATATTTATCTTTACTGCCAATTACCTCGGTAATGTCTCACTTTAGGTTAAATATCACAAGACATATTTTGTTTGTTAAAGTGTCCTTTACCCATATTTACCAATATGCCAAAGAAAAAATGGTATAGCTGTCTTTAACTCCATTATTTAGAAAAAAACCTGGTCTGTAAGTATTTCATTTCTTATTTTCTTTGGATGCCCTTGGCACAGGACTGTGAGAATTGTAGCTATGAGTGGATCTATGTGGACTGAGCTTGATGACCATGAGTGGTGAGCAATAGAGTGATAAAAAAATCACCAATGTGACGAGAGGGCCTGTCTATGTGTTCATGAACTCATGTGGCATCGTTAGTCTAAAACGGGTTAACTGATTCCAAATACAGTTTTTTTTAACCATGTTTTAACAGTTTTTCTTAGAATATGTTTCATCAAGATAATATGAGTTTTGGCAGTTATAGAAACAAGGTAATTTGACATAAAGCCTTCACGGGCCGGAGCGGGCTGTTATAAGACACTCTTCATTTAATACGGGCTTTACACTACACCCTGCCCACTGCTACTCGTGCCGCCGCGCCGGAAACATTTCTCGATGCGGGAGTGTCGACGGGCATTATTATTTACATTAGATCTATTACACCTATATACTTCTCGCTCACACGCATACCGTTGTCTCATGCGGCTGCCCCGGCCCTTTGACGGCTGTGCTAAAACGGACAAACGCAGGGAGCACGGCAAGTGGGCAATAACGTGACGAGCGGCATGAGCAGTGAGCCTTTTCATTATGCTCCTGCTCACTTGGCTGCCGTGTTCCTTCCACGCACAGCTTCCACGCACACCAAACACAAAACCTCACTACAAAACGGCGCCACCCTCTCCCCCCTCCCTATTTCCTGTACTCTTACACGAGATACATCGCCGCTGCTAGCTTCTTGTGGCGCTACAAAACATATGCCACTCGTGCGATTATTCAGCCTTCTTCCTTCGCTTCAGTCAATCACGGCGAAGTCGTTTATGACACTGCAAGCAACGGGGCAAAAAGTAGCGGCCACCGACCGCTTGTGGTCAGTGTTCGCGTTTTGTGGCAACTTTTAGTGTTACATGTGCGGCGAGGAGCCACGGGATATTACCTTCGACGAGTTTCTTATAGTCGAACCGCACGCCGGCGAGCTTGCAGTATCTCTTCATGTCGGTGATGCCGGGCTCGCGCAGCTCGGGCGGCACGGGCGGGCGGCCCCTCCTGCCGCCCCCGCCCCCGCCGCCGCCGCCGCCCGCCGGCTTGGCGCGGGGGGACGACTTGCTGCCTTTCGGCCGGCCAGGGGTCTTCTTTAGGGGCCGGTCCTGGTTACAACATAAAAATAAACATTTACATACAGGCACATGCATTGCTTCTTGCCCCACACTAGGATACCCAGTGTCGTGAGAACCAGAAACAGCAACGTCACACACATATAAACATCCAAGACCTGGGTTTTTTCTTCACCCCCAGCCGAGGATTGAACCCGGGACCTCTCGCATGGCAGGCAGTGCCACAACCGCTGCGCCACAGAGGTCATCCAGAGAGGTGCGAACAACGGCAGTTTTTATAACAGCTGCTTTTGTAAACGTCTGCTCAGGATGTAAACACTGTTGGTATGAAAATTGTACTCGGCAGCGCGTCCGAGCGCGCCCGCGCTGTTGCCGAAGCGTGCTCACTCAGTCATCAGCGGAGTGGCAACGTAACGTGAAAACTGAAAACGTCGCGCGCCAGATGGTGTTCATTCATTACTACGATTGCTGTGCTGTGTGACAGCCGTTATTGATAGCAAGATGCTTATATTATCAACAGCAGGGTTGTTCATTATTTTGAAACGGCGCATAACTGCCGGCAGGGCGCAGCCTTCGGGAGACGAACTTAAAAACTTGACACTGCTTGCTCAGTTAAGGTCTAACTATTTAATTTCAATCCTAGCTTACATATTAGTAGTTTATATGACTAGTTTATCTAGTAAGAAAGAAAGAAAGAAAGAAACATTTATTATAAAGACAGTGAACACACTACAATTACAACAAAGAAACAAAACACATGATATAAAATGAAATGACAGTCGTGGTGTGTCACTGTCATTATAAATGGCGTCTGACTCAGCATTATGTTGAAGGCCAGGCCTTCAACGCTGATTTTCAGTCAGCGCCAAGTGTTACCTCGCGAGCGCCCCAGACCGCGGCGTGGTACAATCCATAAATACATAAATATAAAGAATATATAAAAAATAGGTAACAATAATGGTAAATATAGATATGGCTGTTATATATGGCACATACAAAAAGTTAAATAAATAAACATGGCCCGCGCTTTTCAATCCCTCTTTTCATTAAATTTAAGTGTTGGGTTTTCGGTCCCACTGACAATGAGCGACCACAGACTCAAGTCTTATTGCGGCGTGAGGTTGGTACGGAGGGGAGGAGTAGTCTCTGCTGATCTAGCAAATGTGCCCTGAGTTTCCGCCCAAAGGCACACCTACTAGCCGCTTGACGGACTGGAGGGGGAATATCATTCCAACACTTAGATGCCGCAAATCTGAAACTCCCGCGGAAAGTCGCCGTTCGATGCGCCGGTGTAAGTATTCTGTGCTTGTGCACGCCACGTAGCCTGGTCGCCCATTTTATCTTGGTGTACAAGTAGGGTGGGGTTTGCGTCTGTATTACACCAAAGAGTAGTTTGGCTAGGTGTAAATGCCGACGAGCTTCCATGTTCAGAAGTTTAGCTGCATCCAAGTATGGGGTGATATGGGATCTAGGAGGGATTTTAAAACAAAAACGTATACATGCGTTTTGCACACGTTGGATTAACCTTTTCGACCGACCAAGTATACAGCTACCATATACGACATCACAGTAGTTTAATCTAGATAATATCAATGATTCACTTAGCCTGACACGCAAATCAGTGCTAAGGTAATCACGTATATTATAAAGAATCTTAAGGCGGTAGAAACAATTGCTGACTACGTTTCTGATATGATTTTCGAATCGAAGCTCACCGTCCATCAACAACCCAAGATTATCTTGGTGTACAAGTAGGGTGGGGTTTGCGTCTGTATTACACCAAAGAGTAGTTTGGCTAGGTGTAAATGCCGACGAGCTTCCATGTTCAGAAGTTTAGCTGCATCCAAGTATGGGGTGATATGGGATCTAGGAGGGATTTTAAAACAAAAACGTATACATGCGTTTTGCACACGTTGGATTAACCTTTTCGACCGACCAAGTATACAGCTACCATATACGACATCACAGTAGTTTAATCTAGATAATATCAATGATTCACTTAGCCTGACACGCAAATCAGTGCTAAGGTAATCACGTATATTATAAAGAATCTTAAGGCGGTAGAAACAATTGCTGACTACGTTTCTGATATGATTTTTGAATCGAAGCTCACCGTCCATCAACAACCCAAGATTTTTTGCTTCTACGACCCTTTCCACTGTGTCGCCCCTGATAGCTATATCATTGAGGGCTAGGGCTTGGACAGTATTATGGATCTGACATTTTGTACCAAGGATCATGTACTTAGATTTTCTAGGGTTTAGCACTAGACAGCTCCTCTCTGACCATGACGCCACCCGCTCTAGATCGTTATTTATGGACTGGACTGCAGTGTTGATGTCGGAAGAGACGGATGATATATATAGCTGGGTATCATCTGCGTAGAGATGGCACATGCTGCTCTCCACGACAAAAACTATCTCTGCTGTGTAAAGAATAAACAAAAGGGGGCCTAATATCGACCCTTGAGGCACACCCCTTGTTAAGCGCTTTATCGAGGAAAACAACATACATAGTACCATCGCTTTTTTCCAATCCAATAACCTGCGCATGGGCCGAGAGGTAGCTGTCAAACCACTTCACCGTGGTACTGTCAAAACCATAATAAGACATTTTCGATAATAAGAGGGGCGCGCTCAGACAGTCGAAAGCTCGGGAGAAATCTAGCAACACCAGAATTGTGCTTCTACCTTGGTCAAGCTCCGACAGGATGTTGTCCACTACGTCAATAAGGGCTGTTGAAGTCCCTCTACCCTTCCTGAAGCCTGACTGCAATTCCGGTAGTATGCCATTTCCCTCCAGATACCCCGACAGCTGAGCACATACTGCCCTCTCTATTATCTTGGAGAGACAGGGAAGGATACTGTTGGGACGGAGATCGGAGATATGAACGGGATTAGGAATTTTAGGGAGTAACAGCCCTAACAACACATATTATTGAACAAGTTGACTCTGGTAAGAAGTGTTTGGCTGTGTTCTTAGACTTAAAAAAAGCTTTTGATACAGTTTGTATCCCCATCCTAGTACAAAAACTAGAGAGAATAGGCATAAGGGACATCTCGCTTAGGCTCCTTAAAGACTACCTATCAGACAGGAAACAGAAGGTTAAAGTGGGTCAATATATTAGCGACGAAGTTGAAATATCCTATGGAGTCCCACAGGGCAGTGTTTTAGGACCTACATTGTTCCTTGTGTACATAAACAATTTATGCAACCTTAATATAGAAAACACAAAAATTGTCTCATACGCGGACGATACCGCTCTTGTTTTCTCAAATACGAATTGGGATTTAACTCGTATAAATGCAGAGGCAGGTCTGTCCACAGTTGCGCGCTGTCTAAACTCTAATTTTCTAACCCTCAATGCGGCTAAAACGAATTATATTTGTTTTGCAAAGTATGATCGAACTCAACCACCTGACCACTTTGATATTAAAATCCATACTGACTGTACTGACTAACAAAACTGTAACTGCCCCACTATCTCTAAAATATCAAAAACTAAATATCTCGGCGTAATTATTGATCAGCGGCTATCTTGGTACCCACACATAGAAATGGTTAGCTCTAGAGTGAGACGTTTAATTTGGATCTTTAAATCATTAAGACATATCACTACACCGTTACTACGCAACAAAATATACGTGGCACTGGCGCAATCAGTAATAAGCTACTGTATTCCAATATGGGGGGGAGCTGCAAAAACTAAATTTATAGAAATAGAAAGAGCTCAGAGAGCTTTAATAAAGGTGATGTATTTTAAGCCGTTTAAATTTCCGACAGAGGAACTTTACTCCCTGAGTAAACTTCTAACCGTAAGAAAATTATATATTATTAACTCAGTACTAAAAACTCACAATACAACAACCTTTGGCCCAAACTTTGCAAATAAAAGAAGGAAACATGTAATAATCAATTTGCCTAATTACAAATCTATGTTCGCTCGCAGGCAGTTTAAATATCAGTCAGCACACCTATACAACCATTTAAATAAAAGCCTTGACTTATACTCGAAAAACAAAAAAGAATGTAAAAAAGCCTTGACTGAAACTATATATTCTAAAACATACGAAGAAACAGAGAACTTAATAATTAAAATAAGTAGATAATTTCACACCCAATATTGATATATAAGTAGTTACTGATAACATAAATAATTCCAAACTGGTAGAAACCTTTCAAATTACTTTTTTTATTTTATTTTTATTACTCACAGACACCATGATACACACGCATACACACACACACACACACACACACACACACACACACACACAAATAACCTGTATACTGAATGTTTAATGTATATTTATTATTTTAATACTTCATTTAACTAATTTGAATTGTTGTTAAAATCTTTAGTAACCTTAAAGTAAAATTTAACTTTGTTATTATTTAATCTATTTCTAATTGTTTAACTTATGATATAATAGACTTGGGTCAGAGAGCGAAGTCGTCTGGCACAGGTATTTTCATACTTAAAAGACGGCTTCAGCTTACACTATGTTAATTAATACTCATGGTTAAACAATAAACATTTTTGTATTTTGTATTTTTGTATTTTGTAGGGAGTGGGGTAACCTTTGCAGTTTTCCAGTCAGTCGGGAAAGTGTTGGTCAGTATGCTGCGATTAACCATGTCAGTCAAGATCGGTAGTGTCCGCGGCATGGTCAATAGCAGCATGTCGATGTTAATATAGTCGAGTCCGGTAGCATTTGTCTTGATTTTCATCAGGATCTTCGATACAGCCAAAGGAGTCAATGTATTTAGAGTGAAGTTAGTAGCCCTATGGTGTCGGTTAAACTCAAAGTAAGTAAGCTGTGACATAGTCACGTCGGGTTTTCCTGGAACATTTAGAAAGTGGTCATTAATCATGTCAGGGTCGTTATAGTGTGAGGGTAGCTCCGCATTCCGCTTGCCCGGCAGAACAGTTCGCTTGAGGGTCTTCCACAAACGTCTCGGGTCGGAACAGCAACGATTTACGTGCGCCTCGAAAAAAGCACATTTTTCATGATACAAGGCAGACAGCACCAGGTGTTTTAACTCTAGGTAGTACTTTCTGTGCCCTTCTAGCCTTGTAGCCTTGTACTTCCTATGTGCTTCGTCTCGTAGGCGCATCATCAAACGCACGTTGTTCGTGAGCCATGGTTTAGGAGCATCCCTCACAACTATAGTCCGTATGGGCGCGTGTCGGTCAAATAGGTCTCTTAAAAGTCGAGTAAAAAGTTGTACCATATCGTCCACGTTGTCCAGTAGTAAAATACTATCCCAGTCTAATGAGTCTCGGTCTTTATCAAATTGATCGCGATCTATGTCAGTTATGGGTCGATATGTCACATACCTAGGTTGAGGCTTTTTCTTTTTAACGTCGAGGTCGACGGTAAGGAACGCATGCCGGCCTAGGTCTGTTATGTGATGAACGTCGGTCCCACGAATCCGCGCGTCAGTACATATCAAGTCAATAGTCGTCTCACTGTGGTCTGTGAAATGGGTCGGTCGGTCCACAATTTGTGTCAATTTCAGTGATGTCAAAAACTCCGTCAACCGGGAAAAATTTGGGTCGCGATTGTCAGCCACGTTAATGTTAAAGTCACCTAACAGTAAGACACTATCGTAATCAGTCATAGAAGTCAACGAGTCTATAATCGCATCAAAGAAAGTGACAGCGCCAACCCAGCGTGGCCGGTAAGCCGTGCCGATTAAAAGTTTTTTTCCCCCGATGTTGACTCGCATAAACATCTGCTCAACCGCAGCGGCGGGGGTATCCGCGGGCGCGGGGGGGAGCGGGCAGAGCCGGGCCGCGACGCACATAGAAGCCGACGCCACCACCGCGCGCACGCGTCCCGCGCGGCCGCGGGGTGTGACGCAGACGATAACCAGGCACGACGGGTGCGCAGCCCTCTTGGCCCTCATGAAGCCAGGTCTCATTTATTGCCGCTAAGTCAGGACACAGGTTGGACATAGTTACTATGAATTCGTCGTGACCAGTATTCAGTGAGCCAGCATTAAATAGACTAACACGAAACGGCTTTGTGCTAGGCATAGCGGTGGTATAATACATATGTTAAAGGTGCATAAAATAGAAGGTAAGAGATACATATTATAAGAATAATAATGCAATTAATGATAACTTTGGGGGCTGACATAGTAATGAGTAGTTTTCGTAGAACATAAATATTCGATTGCAGGCACACAACGCAATACACATATCATAAGCTCTCTTTCTATACACATATCATAAGCTCTCTTTGATTGATCATTGCTCTGCAGTTGTTTAGCTTGTTCAGTAGTACCATCTTCACAGACAAACTAGGGGCGGCACGCAGGCGGGCGTCGACGTTCGAAATTTGAATGTCATAATATGTCGAAATATTGATATATTATAGTCATAATGTATCAATATTCAGATAAGACATTAGTTTTACCAAGTTTGTATTGGACGCAGTAAAGAGGGTGTAGATAAAATTTGTTACACGGTGACAAAGTTATCACTGTACAACCGACGTCGGTCGTGCCGTGTCTTATGCCACCGGCCAGCGGCCAGCCCGCGCGCCCCGCCAGCCAGCAGCGACGCAGCACAATTATGTGCCGCGCGCACGGCTGTTTCTGTATGTGCTACAGGCCTGATGATGACAGATATTGGTGCAACTCACGTCGTCACTCTCGCTGTCGTCGCTGCCCGACGATCCGGAGGAGTCGTCCGACGAAGACGAGTCCACTGTCGTCACCTGGAACCACGATTAAGTAGTGTTCAGTGACGAGTTGGCAAACAATTCGCGACCATTGCCTACTGGGATAGCCAAAAGTCAAAACGTGAGACATTTTATCATTTAACGGTATATGTATGTATTGTATATAAGTATTTTATTTTCTGTATTTTATATTATATGTATTTTAGTGTAGATTAGATATTGTACACTGCCTACCCTTTTATGATACATTTCCTTTTCATACCTTGGTTTGCTGGAAGAAATCTGTTTTTAGAGATAAGCTCGCCTTTGTACATATGATTTCTCCTAATGTAACCTTTTAAATTTATAATGTGTGTGTGCAATAAAGAATTATGAATTATGATTTTTTTACCGGTAAGTCAAAATTGAGACACATGGTGTTATTTCAGATTTTTTAGGACTGAGCACCTCGCACTTCGTAAATTCTTTATTTTACTTTACTTTCTTTATTTTACACAAAACTGACATTCAGATAACTTATAATACATAAACCAGTCAAGTGCGAGTCTAACTCGCGCACGAAGGGTTCCGTACCACCGTACAATGATAGGGATGGTCCCCAAAAATCCAGTGAATAGTTTGGATTTTACATAGCAAAATGCGTAACCAGGTGCATTCATAAGTTTGTATGTGGTATTGAAAGAATTGTAGTATGGGAGCCCTCTTAAATATTATTTTATTCTATTTTTTTATTTGTTGTTATAGTGGCAACATAAATACATCAGTATGAAAATTTCATCTGTCTAACTAACACGGTTCATGAGATACAGCCTGGAGACGGACGGAAGGACAGCGAAGGCTTAGTAATAGGGTCCCGTTTGGCACCCTTCGGGTATGGACACCTAAAAATCTTGTACAAAGGCGAGCTTATCTCTAACAAGAAATTTCTTCCAGCAAACCATGATGTGCAGGAATAGTGATGGTTGAGCGGGGGAAGACCTGCGAGTACAATAAAATTATAAGTACTACGAGTGTTATATACTACTAACAATATATAATAACAACCCTAATTGCTAAAAATAGACTGCATACAGTCGATTTCGATAGCATTTCACAATAATGTAAACAAGCCAATTTACACACGATTACGCCGTAACTACTTACATTTGAATATCAATCCTGAACACATTCACATACCAAGGAATCATTTATTGTTCTTACATAATTTCGACACCAAGTAACTCCCCTAAGATAGTTATTTTATTGCAAAAGTATCGGACGACGAATATTTCAATAGTGTGTCAATGAATAGTCATATTATTTTTTTACTCATCAAAGCGCATCAAAGTCTTAATGTCTTTGGAAAGTTAGTGTGGTTCATTCTTTTAAATCGATCCGATTCGATCGATCAATCGGTTTGATTGATTGATTTGCAACTATGAAAAGAATAATGAAGAACTTAAAGGAGATGGCTAAATCTATATTTATTTATTCCTCCAGGGTCTGTGATTGTCATGGACAACGCCCCGTACCACTCTCGCCAGCTTGAACCTGTGCCTAATATGAGCTGGGGGAAGCGAAATAAAAGCACAGTTACTCACAAAATTCGTAAAGGAAAAGTATAGAACAAAATATGTCGATGATCTCGCCGCATCTAAAGGAGTAACTGTGTTGCGCCTTCCTCCATATCACTGTGAGTTGAATCCAATAGAACTGATTTGGGCACAGGTAAAATCTTACGTAGGAAGATATAATAAATCTTTTAAAATGGCAGAAATAAAAAATTTGTTAAAAGAAGGATTGGCGAGAGTCGGAGCAGAACAATGGGCTAAATGCGACGGTCACGTTCAAAACAAAGAGGAACGTTGGAAAACAATTAGACGGCTTTATGGATATGGCTAGCGACGCTGTAACTCAGCCTTTTATTATAAATTTGACCGATGATGACACATCAAGTGATGATGAATCTGTCACAAGCGAATGCCGCGCGTCGGGTTGGGATATTTCACTGTCTACGGTTATTTTCTATTTAGTATGATGCTAGAGCTCGTCTAAGCTGAAATCACCCACGCCATTCCTTGGTTTTGTACTAAAAATCGATCGCAAATCGACAGCAAACTATATCTCTTTGATCAATGCCTTTGACATCAGTGTAGGTACTATCGAACCATCTGAATCATGACCCACCATAAGCTTATTTTGCTAAACCCCTTAAATGCAAGTAGGTCGAAATTCGCTTGAAGGTTTATTTCCTTGGTAACGAACTTGTTATCATTTGATTAGACACTGACATTACGATAGATCTTACAAGTTTGAAAGTTTCAAACGAATTATCAGGCAAAAGGGTCACGATTCAGTTGGGTCGATAGTACAACACTCAAATCTCACTCAATCATAGACAACTGTCAACTGATATTTTTGTTTACATTATTGTGAAATGCTATTGAAATCGACTTTACACAATAACTTAAATACAACGAATCAACATATATATAAACCATATACACTTGATTTGATTGGCCGTTTCACGCGGAATATCTAACGGCGCGCTCTGATTGGCTCGGGAGCTCTGTGTATATTTGACTGGAAAGGTCAAAGTACTACCATCAGATAAGAAAATAAAATGTAAAGTTGGCAAAAGTTACGTGTTGGAAAAAGTAACTTAGCCGCGGCTATCCAAGTGTCTAGTTGGGGGAAGTGATGTCGTGGGGGAAATGACGCTTTGGAGGAATGTGTCCAGTTGGGGAGTGTCGAGTTGGTTACAGTGACGTGTTGGTCAGTGACGTGTTGGACACAGTGACGTGTTTGTAGAAATGACGTGTTGGTCAGTGACGTGATGGTCACAAGGAGTGTTGGACACAGTGCCGTGTTGGTCACTTTGACGTATTGATCACAGTGACGTGTTGGTCACAGTGACGTGTTGGTCACAGTGACGTGTTGGTCACAGTGAGGTGTTGGTCACAGTGAGGTGTTGGTCACAGTGACGTGTTGGTCACAGTGACGTGTTGGTCACAGTGAGGTGTTGGTCACAGTGAGGTGTTGGTCACAGTGAGGTGTTGGTCACAGTGACGTGTTGGTCACAGTGACGTGTTGGTCACAGTGACGTGTTGGTCACAGTGACGTGTTGGTCACAGTGAGGTGTTGGTCACAGTGAGGTGTTGGTCACAGTGACGTGTTGGTCACAGTGACGTGTTGGTCACAGTGAGGTGTTGGTCACAGTGAGGTGTTGGTCACAGTGAGGTGTTGGTCACAGTGACGTGTTGGTCACAGTGACGTGTTGGTCAGTGACGTGTTGGTCAGTGAGGTGTTGGTCACAGTGAGGTGTTGGTTACACTGACGTGTTAACAAGAGTGACGTATATATAGCGAGGTATAGTTGACATGTTAAAATGATGAATTGGTGACAGTGAACGTACTCTCACCTCAGCAGTGAGTATGCCCCGCGCCTGCAGCTTAGCCGCCGCCAACTTAGCCGCGGCCGCCTTCTGCGCCGCTATCTGCGCGGCCTGCGCGGCCAACTTCTCTCGCTCGGCGTTCGCGTCGTAGTAGTTGAAGAGTATTTCTGTAGACACTGGCACGTCGCCGAAGTATACCTCGTTGGGTATGTGCGCAGAACTTAGGCAGTCGTCGCTCCATCGCCTGTGGAGAGAATGTAAGGTTTATTTGGTTATCCATGGGTTTATTTGTGTTATTTTGTCCTCACTAATAGCACCATATAGAAAACAGATAATACAAAAGAGGCCTACACCCAGTAGTGGGTGAATGTGGGCTGATTGTTGATGATGACGAAAAACATATACGTAATTTTGCTGTAACTAACACCATATAATAAAGAAATAAAGGCATCGGAGCAAGTGGAAGTCCTACGTTTCTGTGGGGGTCCCCACAGATAGGCAGGCATTTAGGGTGTTTAGTGAGCGTTTCCAATGTGGAAGATTATTTCTTATTTCAGAAATGTACCAGGTTTTCCTCGCATCTTGGTCATCCATCCGTCTGGCTGTCGGCTGAGAGAAAATGAACAGGCGACGTTCGGCGACAGAAGACACCACGCTCGTGAAGCGTAACCTCGATCGCTCCACCACAGAAGCCCTAGAGACAGCGCCGCCTCACCTCCTGAACTGTATGCCCGAGAAGTCCTTCCGGAAGGGTCTGACGGCGTACTGGTAGCCGGGCGCGCGCGCGCGGGGCGGCGGGGGCGCGGCGCGGGGCGCGGGGGCGGCGGCGGGCGGGCGCGGGGCGGGGGCGGGCGGCGGCGGCTTGGGGCGGTTGGTGGAGCCCTTAGGGCGCCCGCGCTTCTTGCCCTGTGTGAGGGATGGGTTGTTACATCTGCGATTGTTTAGGGTTTCTATGTGTAGCGCAGACATAACTGCGGCGTTAGGCTTGTTCCCTTACGGGGTGAGAGGGGCATACTACGCTCACGTTTAGCTTTACCTCGAGCTCGAGCGAAAGTAAAATTTTCATGACAGGACAGGGCATAATCCCATCGCCGAAACTATATTGAGATACAAAGAACTCCTCACAATATCTATCTGATCGAAATAGAAAGTAATATGATAGAATATAACTAAATGAATTCAGTCTGCAAAAATACACAAAACAAAATAACTAAATGAATAAAAATAAGTGAAACATACAATTAAAAGTAATAATAAAAACACAACAACAAAAAGATTGACATAGATACACAACAAAAAAGAAAAGAAAAAAAGAGAGAGAACAAACAAGCAAGACTTCACAATGAAATTTTGTGGATATGAATAAAACGTCCCATAATATCGTCAAGTATATATACCCTCACTTCCAACCTCGATATCCCATCGGACTAAGCTTCAATGTATACTTGATATTTGCTTTACTACGTTATCTGGAAGCAATATTTCTAGAAAACTAGAAAAAACAAAAGGCACCACTTTTGACACAATTAACTCATGTCCGCCATCTTGGATTTCAACAGGGATGTCATTTCGTATTCAGCACTCTGTTTATTACTAGAACACATGTAAATAACGTCGATATCGTCTAAGTATACATTCACTTCAAACCTAGATGTCACCATTCATACATAGTATCGGGGTATACTTATCTTACAATGTTTTGTTTGTTACTTTGTTTAGAAACGATATTTCAGCGTTTAATTTTAAAATTGTTCGCAAATGCTTATTATTGTATAGACGTAAGTAATATAAACATCCCTATGTACCAATTTATACTAGGTACATAACATTGAATTATTATTCATGTCATGACGTGTAATGAATATTATCAATAAATGATGTCTATGTCTATGTCTAATTGGTGGACGAAGAAAAAAAACAAAAGCACCACTTTTTGGCATAGGGTTTTAGTAATTGTTAAACAAACCCTATTTTTAAAGAGATCTAAAAATCAATCTTGGATTGTTTCTGGTGGTATAATGTAGGGAAGAGACAAAAAAGTGACGTGTACTAAGCACATTTATAAATATTTACAGAATTAAATATATTTAGATTTGAATGTGTGATGATTGATTGATTGACTGATTGAGAGACGAACCTCTGGCGACGTGATCTTGCCGGGCGTGGTGCTGGCTGTGGGCCGGTCCGGGCTGCCGAACACCTCGCTCTTCACCTCGCTCTCTCTGCAACATGTTCAGTAGAAGAAGAAAGACAGACAAGCACAACGGGCGAGAGTTATGTGAGTGTCGTCGCTGTGTCTGGTTCCCACTACTGGGTAACCTAGTACAAAGGTAGTTCAGGAACAGCAGCCTTATGGCGTAAGTCGTCTGAGCTATGAACTTCATATAGACTTTTACGTTTGACACCTTGCACCAGCTTCATCTGTCAAATTGGTATCACGCAAGTAGCATCATAATGGAGGCCAAACCCAAGCTCATTGAATGAAGCCTAGAAGCCTTCGGTGATACCCCGCAATCGATGAAATTGTATGAGCATGAGATGAACTATAGACACACGCTATGAACTTCAGAGAGTTACGCCATAAGGCTGCTGCTCGCCTAAGTTTAAAAAACAATTCATTAATTATTTAAGAGCTACGCTCTTGTCGGTGGAGTTGCTTCCATGCACTTCTACACGTCGCCTTCTCCTTGACGTCCTGATACGACACTACATTTATCTTCTCCTTCACTTGGTCCATGTGGGTTCTCCGTGGTCTACCTCTCTTCCTTCTTCCCTCTAATTGACCTTCCAGTATAGTTTGGAGGAAGTTGTCGTGCCGTATCAGGTGTCCCCTCTTCTATTCTCAATAGTTTTCAACAAAGAAGCGATCGAGATGTGGAGTTGGAGAAGGATTGGAAGAATCAGTTGGATGGAAAGGGAAAGCAACGAGGAGGTGTTGCAGTTGGTTGGGGAAAAAAGATCTTTGTTGAAAAAATCATAGGGTTACCAAAAATTTTAGTGCTTAATTTTAATGCTGCCGCTACAAATGATAAGATTTTCAAGATCTTCTTTTTATAAATAGCTAAATAGTATCTTAACAACAGTTTTGTTACTAATTTTTATAAATTGACTGACTAAATCCCGACTGGATATAGGTATTGTTTTTTCTGCTTTCAGATGACGGAAATTAAAAATAATCTCGGAAAAAAAACACATTGAACTGGACTGTCATTTTAATAACTTGTACAATTAAACAGCTTTGTAAATTGGTCGTTAAGGTCGAAAAGTTGTACTTATTATGTAATTTAATTCAATAAAATGCTGTTTTTAGTAGCCTTGCTTTTAATATTTTCTCGCAGGAGGCGCGAAAAGTAGAGTATACTGCTCGGGGATAAAGCTGTTTTGATTTGGGCACGCTTGAATCCCTCACTGCACTCAGGACTCAGTCTTAATTCCCTCGCTTTGCTAGGGAATTAACACATGACACCCTCGCTTCGCCCGGGAGTTAAACCTACAGTCCTTAGTTACGTTCAAGATTCAATATCGCGGCCGTGACATTAAACAGTGCTTTTTCCCCTTGGTGCATAATCTACTATTTACAAAGGTAAATAGTAGATTATGTATAATAATCACAATTATAAGTAAAGTAAAACACATTATAAGTAATGAAAGTAAAAGTACTTTCATTACTTATAATGTCATACTTTTTTGCAGGAGATTAATTTTTATATCTGTCTAAATCCGGAAAAAAAGGAAAAAAATATATTTCTACTCGGGATGTTTTCATAAGTCAGTAACAAAACACAGCATTAAAAAAACACGATGTACGGTAGACGGAATGGAAAATTCCGGGAAAAAATAATTACACATTAAACATTTACATACAGGCAAATACATTGATTCTGACCCCACACTAGGATACTCTGTGACTTGGAAACCAGAACCAGCGACATCACACATATAAAAATCCAAGTCCTGGGGATATTTTTTTTCTTTCCCCCAGCCGGGGATCGAACCGAGGACCTCTCGCATGGTAGGCAGAGCCACAACCGAAGCGCCACAGAGGTCGTCAATTCTTGGTTACCCTTTTGTTTTATTTTCAAAAATTTAACTTCTAGGAAATTAGGTGAGCTGTCTTCCGCTAAAAGTTGGATCATTATTTACGGGACACCCTGTATAAATGTTCATGTTTGAATTCATAATTATAATAGCACAGTGCGATTCTTCAGCAGTCAAAACTAACTACACCAGGGCCAAGATAAAATATCACATTTGACACTAATCAAATTTTAACTTGTAACGGAAGGCACACAATACCATTTATTGTTTCAAAATTAGAACTGCACAATTACCTTAGTTTATCAGTTAAACATACATGTTTATCGTAATAATGACGAAAGAAGGCACTTTTACAATTTATTTTGACCAATAATCTGTTCTAAACATAATAAACATTTTTTTCTCTAAAAACTGAACATCTTTACAAGGTTACGTCGGTAAGCCCTTTTTTAAATCGCGCCCAAAAAATCGATCGATGCATCGATCAAGAATAATTGAATGCTATGAAGACTGCGTTCAATTCACAGATGTTTGAAGTCCGTATCGATTTATTCAATTTAATCGATATTTTATGATGGTCGCGGCATAAAGCTGAGACTGACAGATGTAAATGTAATTTCTAAACGTGGCCCTACAATATCTAAGGCACTAAACTGACCACTTTGAATCCAACGGCTCTTGTGTGGTCGCCATAAATTCCAAATTTTAGAAACACTTTTTTATTAGTTTAGTTGTGTTGCCTCCAGCATCGGTTCCACTAATACTATGGTAATAATATGGTCAAAAGTGTTTGGTCAAGTTCTCTTTCGGGTTGTCAATATTTAACTGAGATTTGTTGCTTTACCCAGAGTACACATACACAGCGGTAGACCTTTGGCAACACTTTACTCCGACAATCTATCCATTTCAAACCGTTAATTTGCTTACTGGCACACGCTATCCATTTCAAACCGTTAATTTGCTTACACGTGATATCAGTGTGAAGTGGCCTGTCAAGGTAGGTAAATGCTAATTATTATTACCCTTCATGTTATATTGACAAGTAAAAACAAAATAAACTAGTGGTTCTGTGAGAACATTAGACCTCGCTTCAATTTCAAAAATTGAAATCGGTATAACGATATAGCAAACTTCCTCCCCCTTTGCCCTTTTCCACTCCCCCCTTTTGGACATTTTTCGCAACATCTTGTGTAGAACGAAGTCGCTAGTGTGCCGCTTCAATTTGTTTGAAATCCGTGGATAAAAGATGCTACAGCAAACGTCCCCCCTTTTCCCCGCAATAAAAAATTGCGATTGACTAAACATTTTAATTAAATCAATGAACTTGTGAGCTAATTTTCGTCAAAATCAGACTGACAGACGGACAAAAGCGTTTTTGGTCAATCTCAAAACTGAACGCTTCGCTGGCTTGGTCAAACATGTTTCACATCCGACTAGTATCTTGTAGGACTAATGAAGAATGCTTAATTTGAGCTTTTGAATTGTATTTAAATAAGAGGTGTAGAAGCGACTTACTTGTTCTCTGTAGTAGTAGAATCGGGTGCTCGTTGTGCGTCTCCTGTCTCAGTTTTGCACGCTTCTGTGGACAATCATTTAGCATCAGTCCGGGGACATTCACATCTGTGTCACATGAATTCCTGAACCATTATTTCCCTATTAACATGTGTGATATAAGCCCTTCAGAATGGTGATAGGTTTGACAGTTGACAGAAAACCTCTGTGGCGATGCGGTTGCGGCTCTGCCTACCATGCGAGAGTTCCCGGGTTCGATCCCCGGCTGGGGATAAATTAAATAAAGCCCCAGGGCTGGATGTGTCTGATATCTCTGTTTCTGGTTCCCACTGTACAGGGTATCCGAATGTAGGGCCGGAAGCAATATCGGTGCCTTTAACAGTTTATTTAGTTCCCATCACTTAATTATTTGATAGAACATGGCTCTTATTTCTGATTACCAGTTCACAGGCCTTAACCTCTCAGTATCCGAACGCATCAATAGCTGCAAAGTCTAAATACCGTTGGTTACCACGAGCAGCTATTGATGCGCTGGTGATGCTGTGTTTACAAACCGGTATTTTGGTACAATTTTAGTGCATAATGTTGGCTTGCTTGGCAAGTGTAAATGCGGCATTAGTCAAACTCTACCATGAACATATTTGTCTGTGGTGTTTCGTTGAAAAAAATATTGAGACTGGAAAAAATAAAATCTCATCTTTTCTGAGTTTTTATGGTGAATATTGAATTGTTTCTATAAGAACACACTAATGTTTTTATTGTTTTGAAAAGGTTATCTTGTGTAGATTACGTAGGTATCAAACAACATGTATATTTGCTGATGTTTTTCTCATGTCGGCTAGATTTTTGTCGAGAGGGAACATTTTCATAGAAGTCGGCGATTCTAATGTCGGTACAAAAATAAACTAAGGTCACAGTGACATTTTTTTCGCATAAACTAAGAGAGGGTTTCATTAGCTACTCAGATCTACAATTCGTATAGTTCTAAGAGTTACCATTCCAACAGAATCACTTGATACGTCAGCCAAGTGCCGCGCGCGGGTGGGCTCAAAATATGCCGCGGATCCTAGCTGTTCCGCGCCGGGGCGGCCCGGATTCGCGGAGGTTCATAACGCAAGGTCTATTCTCTGGGGGTCTTATTTAAGGTATTTAAGGCTTCACAGGCGGGACAGGGGCGGGGCGGTAGAGGAGTGGGTGTCCAAACACAAGAAACTCTATGAAGTATCCATTCCTAAGGTGGGCCCGTGCTGTTGTGTCAGTGTGGTGGCCCAATAGGCCATACATTTGACGACACTGACACCCGCCCCGCCCGCCCCGCCCACGGTGTACCGAATCCTTCAGGGATGCACTATTATTGAATGATACTGACCTGCAGGCTTATCCCCAACCTTTTCTAAGGCCGGTATAGGTTGACCGCCTTCTGCAAAAAAAAGACACTGTTATGGAAATTTTATGGGCAAGGCCTCCAGAGGCACAACTACTCTACCTACACCATATGAAAAACAAGTGTTACATGAAAATATTGTTCAAAAGCGTATAGAATAACTGGCTCAAAGTGGGCACAACTGTGCCTCTCCCAACCCGTATGGGAAAAGGCGTGACGCTATGTAATGTTATGCGTTATTAAGTATCTACGTAAATTTAAATAAAACAAAAAGTAAACAAAAAAAAAGGTTGATGCTTCTCTGTCTATGTGTGTAACTGTCCGTGGCACTCTAGAGCTCACGGGTGGACGGATTTTAATGCGTTTTTTTTTTAACCGGGTAGTAGACTTCCCTGCGATGATTCTTAGCCATGTTTTATTTAAATCGATTCAGCGGCCCGAAAGCTATCAGCCTAACAAGGAAACAAGTGATCAAATTCTAGACTCTTAAGGAGTCATTAATTTGTCGGTGCTGATTTACATTTAAAATTTATCTTTATTACGGAATCACCTTTGAGTTGCTGTTCAGGTTTTGACGCAGCATCCATCGGCTTCTGTGCTGCCTCTGGAAAAATACATTATCGATATCAGAAATATTGTTGTGACTCTGACAAAAGGCCACTAGTTGCATGTACTAGTGGCACTGTGAGCTGTAGACCTAGCGAGTGACACTTTATTTTAATAACACTTACATACTTATGAGTGCACCTGGTTATGTAAATGGAGTATGAAAGTAGCCGCACCAATAACTTTGTAAACTACATTTTGCGCTCTTAAACCCAACCTATTGCTTTATCACTAAAATTATACAACCTGTTACTCTCGCGGGCTCTATAAAGCCAACGACACCTCATGTGTTAAAATCCGTCAAGATTTTTGGACTATAGCGGTTTTTTTGAAATTTGAAAATCCCTACATCTCCGCTATTTTGAAAAATTCCAAAAACTGAATCTACAAAAAAGCTATCGAACCTGCATACAAAAATTTACGAGAATCAGTTTAGAAATGCGGCCTCTAGAGGATAACATCCGGATACACATTCAGACATAAGAAAGCATTTTTGCCCAATCCTCAAACGGAGATGCTTCGCTCGCTCAGTCAACTATAAAGTATAGGCACCAAGCTATACGCGGTTTAAAACGCTGTCCCTCACTTTCCTACGATGTTACTGTTCACACTACTATAAAAGCAGCTAATGGCTGCACATCTCCTTATTTATTTATCGGTTGTAGCTCTGTTGTTTATTTACTGCTGTCATGCAAATATCGTAGAAACGGCAAAAGCTTTTATTTGTGCTGGTCGTTTCGGACGTCAATCTCCTTAAATATAATTTGTTAATTCTGACCATGAGCTACATGGTCTTGTTGGTTCCTCGCCTGCTTCTCAAGCAGGAGATGCAGGTTCGAACCCGGGCCGAATGAGATAATTAATTCATCTTAAGTACAACATCTAACATTCCTGTAGGTCCTCGCTACTATCATTACTTGGAAGCAGTAGTCGTTAAACCCCTCCAACCACCTGCTGAGACACAGCATGATGGTGTATGGGATATGGCTCAATCTTATTTGTATCCGGGTAAATGCCTGTGCCACTCGGGGGGCATATTCATGGGCTACATTTATTATTATCATTGATTCATTCTCACCATGAGCCTTTTCAGGCTCAGCTCTGTGCGGAGGTAGCTCGTCAGGCTTGAATATGTCTGTCTTGATTTTAATTTTCGGCTGCTCCATGTCACCTCCCTACAAAAAATAAACAAATACTAATTTATAATCATAATCATTATAATTTATTCACTAAGAATTTCACATATTTAACTTGTTTTTACACTTGGCAAAAATGTTCACGACTCCCTAAAAAAGGGCGAAGCCTATGTATCCACAGGATGAGTAGTACCTAGTATTAAGGTCACATATATTGCTTTGGCCACTCACTAGGATATCCTGTGTTGTGGGAACAGGAAACAGACAAAATTATTAAAATCTAAGAGAATTTCTGTTGTACCCTACAAACATTCATTGATTTGCTGGCTAAACGTGGGCACCGTATGGGAATAGCCGTAAAGCCATGTTTTGTTTTTATAATTTGCGTAAGTTTATGTCCAGGCCCGAAGTGAGTCCAAAGAACTTGAGGCCAAGATGAAGCTAATTTAATTAATTGATTCCCAGTTACTAAATCCACAATCTAACATAGCATGGCGCGAATAGTTGCAATATTTACTACTAGTGGCCCTGTGGGCAGTAACCTCGCTAACAGGGGGACTGTGAACCAATTTAGAGGTAAGTATTTTAGATTCAATCAAAATCAAGTTGTATTAACTTAGTAAACTACATTTTGCGATTTAAAATACAATCTAAAAGTCAAGTCTATTTCACTCAATCTCATGGTCTGTATAGATCCTCTCTACTAATCCGTCTCCTACTTCCAGGAGTCCAAACTTGGTACGTTTTGTAATATTTCTTGGATTTTTAGAAAACAGGCGGCAGAAAGGTAATATTGTTGTATATTTTTAGAACGGGCTCATGAAGCCCTTTAATTTAATACCCCACACAATAGGTTTCCGAAAAAAAAAAAACGCCATACAAAAAAAAAATATGACGTCATAACTTCCACCCCCCCCCCCCCCCCCCCCAAGGAGAAAATCGAGAAAAGCTCTCGACAAAAAATCTTTTAATTCATAATTCAAGGAACAGGTGCCAAGTTTTGTGAGGATCGCTTGAAAACTGTGGCCCCTAGACCTGAACTGACAGACACGTATAGAGACAGAAGAAAGCAAAATCGGCCTCCTATCTTGTCGAAATGGAGGCCTTCGCTCGCTTCGCTCGCTCGGTCAATGAAATTCTCAATATATGTACGCGATACGCCGATTTTGTTGGCTTCTGAGTGCCGCCTGGCGGGGGTGGCGGCGCATGGGTTCAAGAGATATTCATGCATGGACGCGAGAGAGAGGTGAAAGCTGGCTCACAGGCCGAGAAACCTGGCGAGGGCTGTTTTCCTCACCATCATATCCGGCTCCGGGTGCGGTCGCTTCTGCGGGTCGGTGGGCTCCACCTTGATCTCGGGCTTCAGCTGCTTCACGTCGAGCGGCTTGTGCGTGTCGAGTGGCGGCAGCAGGTGCGACTGCGGCGGCCAGGCCGCCTTGTGCATGCCCACGTCCGCGTAGCCTTGCACTGGGGATGGCGGTGGGATTGTTATTTTGAAATTGCCATTTGAGCAATTTCATAAGCTTAACATGCTTTGTCGAAAAAAATATATTACTATGTTCAAGATAACTTAAATGATGGCACTGTATGGAGTTAATCTAGCTCAACACAGACCTTTTAAAAGAGATCTAAAAATCAATCTGTGGGAGTTCCTATGCCCTTCTTCTCAGTGGTCCAATGCAAAGAAGAGGCAATAAATAATGTTTGATAAGTATATGTAAATATCTAAAGTAATAAAGATCTTTGAATTGACTTGACTTGTTAGTTCATCACTTATCCTAATAACATTATAAATTTAAATATTTGTGGGTTTGATTGGATGTTTGTTTATTATTATTATTTATAATGCACAAGCAGCAGCTGATGCATGCATATCTGTCCACATTTCACTGCACTTGTTTGATAAAATAGTCAAGTCTTGTTTTTGAAGCTTTTCTCTCCCGGACCACTTGGTTTGACAAAAGGTGTTTGCTTGACAAGAACCTGTGGATTTTCAGTGAGTGCCCTCTGAGGTGGTGATTCGGGTTCTTAGTAAAAATTTCTTAAATCGTTTCACCATAGCCACATATTTACTGGGCAAGCAGTCCAACCAGTTCGAAGAACCCAGTTAAGAAGAACCTCTCCATATGTCTGTACCCTATAGTAGGCCAAGAATTATCTTGCTGGATGAGCATCAGCCTCACGGGGCTGCTCGCGCAGTCAGTTCACGGCTAATCATGCCATCATTAAATGGATGAACTTTAGAAAGTAATTATTCACATGATCATCTGCATCCCTAGCCTACCCCTAATTGGATATTCAACCATTTTATAGCCTATTTATTTTAGTTTCAATATAGGACTGATGCTGAAGGCAATACAACTAAAATAACTAGACTAACTAACCTAAATAACATATTGTGTTTGAAAATGGAATCTGTGGCTACCGCACTATAGCTGTCAGGTTCCAGGTTGTCAGTTTAGTGCCTTGGTTCCAGTACGAAAAATATATCCATGTTTTTCTAGGGCCATCAGTCTCAGCCTGTCAGTGAGGGAATATTGCTTAAAAAGATTGATTATTCAAATTAATTGGTTTTGACACCTGAATAATCCCACTGATTATTTAAGAAAAAACATAAGATGTAACACTTACACATATGTGACTGTGGCATATGAAGCTGCGCCTGTGGTTGCTGTGGTGGAAAGCTCTGATGGTGAGCATAGTTCTGATGAGCTGGCGGCGCATACGACAGGTTCTGAGGGGCATAGCCTCCGGGCGGGGGGGGACCATACGCGGCAAATGCATCCGGGGGTGGGTAGTGAGTGTTGTATGCACCAGCATATGGCTGGTAAGGGATTTGGTGGCCATTGTCTGTAACAATATAAATATTTGGTGTGGGTAAGGTTTGAGATGTTTGTCTCTTGGGTTAATGATAGGATTAGAGTTCATTTTATGTTACTTTATAACAAACATTAATTTTTTCAAGTCTGGCTGCTGAGAGAATGCGATCCTGACAGCACAAACCCATAAATTTAATGTTTAAAAAGCGCGCGCCAATCCTGCCCGGACCGAACACATGCCAATTGCAGTACTTTTTTTTCTGCCCGGCCGGGGCACTTACCAATCAAAGGGTCAGAGTGTCGATAAGGGGGCGGAAGCCCCCACTTGTAAAATATTCGAAAATTATAACTTTTTGAGGCCGCCATACGTTAGCGTTAGGGTGTAGAAAAGGGGGCGGGCCCAAAAAAAAAATTTTTTTTTTGTGAAAAAAGACTTAGAAAAATTTCGTAAAAATATTTTTTTTTACTGTTTCTTTTTACCTCGGAATCGTGTAGTGCTGCTCTTTGCCATCATTTTTGGTCATATACATTTTCCTCGTGCACCTCACCGATTTTGAGATATACGTCATAACGATGTTTGCCATATCGATATCTCTATAAATAAAGGTCCTAGGGAAAACATACATATGACATAAAATGATGGCCGTAAGGCACCCTAAACGATGCGCAAGTGAAAATATCAAAATTCAAAAAAAAAAATTTAGTCAAAAATTTTCTAAGTGTTTTGCCCCCTTACCTACAATACCACCGCTTTCAGCGACTTAGAAAAATTTCGTGAAAATAATTTTTTTTAACTGTTCCTTTTTACCTCGGAATCGTGTAGTGCTGCTCTTTGCCATCATTTTTGGTCATAGACATTTTCCTCGTGTACCTCACCGATTTCGAGATATGCGTCACAACGATGTTCGTCATATCGATATCTCTCTAAATAAAGGTCCTAGGGAAAACATACATATGACATAAAATGATGGCCGTAAGGCACCCTAAACGATGCGCAAGTGAAAATATAAAAATTCAAAAAAAAAAAATTTAGTCAAAAATTTTCTAAGTGTTTTGCCCCCTTACCTACAATACCACCGCTTTCAGCGACTTAGAAAAATTTCGTGAAAATAATTTTTTTTAACTGTTCCTTTTTACCTCGGAATCGTGTAGTGCTGCTCTTTGCCATCATTTTTGGTCATAGACATTTTCCTCGTGCACCTCACCGATTTCGAGATATGCGTCATAACGATGTTTGTCATATCGATATCTCTATAAATAATGGTCCTAGGGAAAACATGCGTATGACATAAAATTATGTCCGTAAGGCACCCTACACGATGCGCGAGTCATGCATAGTTTGTATGGAGAATGTTGCATATTTTTCGCGCGGACATTAACCAAACCTTGTTTTTCTAATGCAGAGTAACGAAAAAAGTTATATAGTGTATAGCACTAGAAAAACAAGGTATGGTTGATAGCCGCGCGAAAAAAAGCACCACTTTTTTATAATTAACATTGATGTATTTCTTCAAACAATGCATTCCACCTTTCCTTTCTTACTTACCGGCTTAGAACGGTCAAAATTACGACAGGTATATTTAGATTTAATAATAAATATTTTTTCCCATTGTCGTGACTTTGACTTTAAAAAAGGTGGAATCATCATTATGTACAATAATTTCTGATTTATCGCTAACAACATTTAACAAGAAATACCAAAATCACAATAAAAACCGTCCACAACGTGTGACGCGACGTATACTATAGTAGAATGTTTTCGTCTGTCCGAACTCGGTGATAAATCATAGGAGCTAGAGAGTGATATCTTATCTCTTTGTCGCACTCATGCGCAGGATAGGAGTCTATTGTTTTCACATAGGGATGAGAGTAACTGTAGTCTATAAAGAACTGCGAACTAAAGATAAGCCGAGTCAAAGACGCCGTTATAGTTTGCCTTTTTTCTTAGAATAAGTGTATTGTTTTCCTGGCGTAGGAATATTGAGATAGTATTCATTGTGACCATATGTGGCAGTTTCCTGCGCATCTGCGCATTAGTCAGTCAGTCATCAGTGTTTGTGAAGTGTGCACGTGATCGGATCGTAACGAGTTTGGCGGTATCGTTCTATTTTTTATTTCTTGCTTGTTGCTTTCTGTTTTCAACGACAATGCCAATGAGTCCTAGAGAGCTACTTCTTGCTAGAAAATTTAATTTCATAACTTTCATGGTTATGATTTCTAACGAGGAGACTGCCCAAAGAGCAGCTGAGGATTGGTTGCTGATTCCAACTCGGACAATACGCTGTCAAAGTTGCAGAAGCACCATGATTAAGGAATCGAAGACCAGTTATAAACTGGGCTTCCGTTGGCGTTGTCGTAGGAACAATTGCAACCGTTCGGCAAATCCTTTAAAAAATACTTTTTTTGAACGCAGTCGCGTCAGTTTTCTGGATACCCTGAGGCTAATCATGTATTTTTTCGAAAAGATGAAAGTAACAACAGCCGCCGAACACGTCGGGGTAACCAGGAAATCGGCGATACAAGTGTATCATTTTTTAAGGGAGGTGTGCGAAGTGGCTGAGGCGCATGATCGCGAAATGATAGGCGGTGATGACGACATTGTAGAGGTAGATGAGACGCACTTGTATACACGTAAATATCACCGTGGTCGACTCTTGCGACGTCAAACGTGGTCGTTTGGTTGCATGAGTCGGCTTACGAAACGTTTACACGTTGAGTTAATTCCCGATAAAACCCGGGCAACTTTAGACGCTATAATCGCGGCCAACGTGCGTCAAAATACCTTTATAATGTCCGACATGCATCGATCTTATTTGGGGGTAGACCTTCGCCTAGGGATGCGTGGACACGCATACGTTAACCATAGCCTTAACTTCGTGGCAGGCACTAGGTCGCTCCCAGTCCACCCTACATTAGGCAACTCAGTACCTGGCACTACCAATGTGTTAGTGAAAGTCCACACTAACACATTGGAGCGCCAGTGGCTGGAGTTGAAACGTCAATGTCGGACTTGCCGCAGTGACCGTAGGTTGAAGTGGTACATGGGCGAATTCATGTATCGCAGTAATGTTTTAAAACACTTACCATCTAAAGCCGCTCGTTTTCGTCGTCTCCTCCGGGATATTCATAGAGTTTATCCCGGCTTGGGAAAACGCGGCATCAAGCCTAGCAATTGCCGCTGTTCGCCTAATTGTCCAAGGCAATGAGTGATACTTGAGTTCGCCCGTCGATGATTGTGTAATATAGTAGTCAAATCATAGTTATATTAAGTGTTGATTTTTCAGATTTTTATTATATTATTATGTTGAATTTGATTTTGCACGATTTGCTTTTACTTTTATTTTGTATTTTTTACTGTGATTTTGGTATTTCTTGTTACAGGTTGTTAGCGATAAATCAGACATTATTGTACATAATGATGATTCCACCTTTTTAAATACGCCAAAGTCACGACAGTGGGAAAATATTTATTATTAAATCTAAACATACCTGTCGTAATTTTGACCGTCCTAAGCCGGTAAGTATGAAGGGAAAGGTGGAATGCATTGTTTGAAGAAATACATCAATGTTAATTATTAAGAACGCAATGTTATATAGGTATTTCTATACGCAGGCGGTTTATCTATGCGCAATGGCGCAGGTACCTGTCCCAATTATTGAATTATTATATTAACCCGTCGCGTCAACCGTAACAATCTTTTTTTTGTTTGAATTGCAAAGTACAATGATTAAGAGTGGTGCTTTTTTTTCGCGCGGCTATCCATATGGTATGGTATGGATAACCATACCTTGTTTTTCTAGTGCTATATAGTGTAACGAATAAAATTTAGCTCGACATGTATACGTCTACACAGTGAGTTAAAGGAGCTCAAAGTTCGTAACTTTTTTCGTTTCTCTGTTCTGCATTAGAAAAACAAGGTTTGGATAATGTCCGCGCGAAAAATATGCAACATTCTCCATACAAACTATGCATGTTGATACTCGCGCATCGTGTAGGGTGCCTTACGGCCATCATTTTATGTCATACGCATGTTTTCCCTAGGACCATTATTTATAGAGATATCGATATGGCAAACATCGTTATGACGCATATCTCGAAATCGGTGAGGTGCACGAGGAAAATGTCTATGACCAAAAATGATGGCAAAGAGCAGCACTACACGATTCCGAGGTAAAAAGAAACAGTAAAAAAAAATATTTTCACGAAATTTTTCTAAGTCGCTGAAAGCGGTGGTATTGTAGGTAAGGGGGCAAAACACTTAGAAAATTTTTGACAAAATTTTTTTTTTTTGAATTTTGATATTTTCACTTGCGCATCGTTTAGGGTGCCTTACGGCCATCATTTTATGTCATACGCATGTTTTCCATAGGACCATTATTTATAGAGATATCGATATGGCAAACATCGTTATGACGCATATCTCGAAATCGGTGAGGTGCACGAGGAAAATGTCTATGACCAAAAATGATGGCAAAGAGCAGCACTACACGATTCCGAGGTAAAAAGAAACAGTAAAAAAAAATATTTTCACGAAATTTTTCTAAGTCGCTGAAAGCGGTGGTATTGTAGATAAGGGGGCAAAACACTTAGAAAATTTTTGACTAAATTTTTTTTTTTTTAATTTTGATATTTTCACTTGCACATCGTTTAGGGTGCCTTACGGCCATCATTTTATGTCATACGCATGTTTTCCATAGGACCATTATTTATAGAGATATCGATATGGCAAACATCGTTATGACGTATATCTCAAAATCGGTGAGGTGCACGAGGAAAATGTATATGACCAAAAATGATGGCAAAGAGCAGCACTACACGATTCCGAGGTAAAAAGAAACAGTAAAAAAAAATATTTTCACGAAATTTTTCTAAGTCGCTGGATGACGAGTCGAAATTTTTCTAAGTCTTTTTTTCAAAAAAAAAAAATATTTTTTTCGGCGCTCTGTTTTTTTTGCCCCCTTATCTGCACATTGACCAGGCTATCTAAACGCGGAAAAAATTCTAAGTTTTTTTTTCCTTGGCGCCCCCTTATCTACACTCCAACCAATCAAAGGGTTAAGGAAATGTCATAATCACATTCTAAAAACAGCCAGTCTACATGAATAAATAACACAAAGATATTGTTCAGACAGCTTTATGAATATAAAAACACAGTCCTATGGACGTGAAACCGGTATCAAGTTTTTGCATACATATCATTAGGTATTTGAAACAACAAAAGCATTATATGGTGGACATTTTCAGAAATATGGGTGGTATTTGACTTACCCATATAGTTGAGGGGAATTCCGTTCCCCTGGACTACACCATGGCCCGGCTCTCCATCCATTCGCAACCGCTTCTGGTTCATGGCTCGCTCGGCCTCATAGTTCATCTTGGTAACTAAAAACAGAAACACCATACAGTACCACACTTCGACAGCACCTCACAAATCATTCTATACACGACGCTGGACAAAAATAAACAGTTTTCAGTTAATTACAAAGACGCCAACCGGACGCTACACCACAAAACACAGGTTATATGCCCTGTTAAAGCAAACAAGCGTACCTTTGTTGGTCACTGATTGTTATTGATTTTACTGGATAGGTGCACCGAGAGCCTTCCTCCCGATGATTTGGCGCATAATAGGGGACTTTATTGAGTCAAAATAACTGTTGCACACAAAATATGCATCAATTTATCAGCGTAATGACAGAAAAATTAGAAAAAAACACAAGTGAAGCGGAGTTTTTTCTCTCATACTTCTTCTTTATTTTCTTTTTTTTTTTATTATTTGAGAATGGCAACATTGCTGGGGTGCATTTGTAAAGAGTGTTTGCGTTTTCTTTGCAAAGTAGTTCCAAAATATGAAGAAGTTGATAGATTCAAAAAGATGTGAGCTCTTACAAATCAGTGCAATGCAAAATAAAACTTCAAATACTTTGAAATACGGTTTTGTGTCTTTTGAAATTTGTCATGAAAATAGTCATCGATATTTGGTATAAAATTTGAACGCTCCCGGAAATGAATTATCATTGTTGTGTTGGTAACACTGACTTTTCTTTCATCCTTTTTTTCGTTCATAGCAGTGTGACCATATGTGGTAGTTTCCTGCCTTTTTTGCAGTTTTAGTCCAGTAATTTAACCTCTGGCGGTTTATGGTGACTGAAAAAGATACGAATTTTAGTACAAATAAACTTTCATTACGACCGAGCGGCGCGTGGACAAGAGCTCTCCTAAAAAAGTCAAAAGGAACGTAGAAACATAAATTCGGAAATATAAAAAAAACCTACGCCGTCCAGGCTCATCATCATCCATCGACAACAGTGACTATTAAGTTTACGTACGCAGTGGTGTCCAATGTAGTTATCCTTAAGGACTAATGGAGATTCTTGTCAACTTTATACAAATAAATAAGCACATGAAAAGCATACGTTATTTTACTATCAATCGTGACAGACAAAAGACAAGACAGCGACAAGAAGAACAGTAATTATTTTACAAAGTAAACAGTCAAAGAGTTTGAATAGATATATATATAAAACGACTTTAACAGTGACGTTTTATGAAACTGGAAGTTTTTTGCAGTATTTCACGACATTAAAGTAAAAGGGAAAAAAATACCCAATTTTAAAATGGCAACATCCATTTACCTGTGGTCTGACACATCTTTGTAACTTGTTAATACTTGTTGTGTTACAGTTCATTCGATTATGAACTATTCGTAAAGTAACATAATGAACATTATGTTCATAATAATCTTTATTCAGTTTATTTTATTTTGTAAAACATTGCACAATATTTGATTACTTTTATATCTGACTTCTTCGAAACCATTCACTTTGGATAATAAAAATACTTCTTCTGAATGTTGTAGACTAGAAAGCTTTAATGACTAGAACCTTCTGAAATTTTGTTTTTATGTTTTCAAGTTGGAAGAATTCAAGTTTTCAAGTTTCTGTTTTTCACTACACTTTTAAATCAAGTAGTTTCAGTTTGACAGTCAAGCAAAATAATTCACCAAGTTAAAAAAAAAAACGGACTTCAAGTTCAAGCTCTATTTCTCCCCGGTCGGGATGAAAATTTCGTCTTTATACAAGCAAAGTCCTCATCAAAACACATGCTGAAGGGAACCACAAACCAAAACGCCATCTGCGTATCTTTTATTTTTATTTTCTTGATTTGGTTCAAAAAGCGCTGGATAAATTTTTATAAAATTTATATGGGGCCACCTCTGAAGTATGACCTACCGATTAAAAATAATATCGTCAAAATCCATTCATTATTGACGTAACAATCGCTTGGCAAACATACAAAAAAAAGTAAATGGCGAATTGAGAACCTTTTTGAAGTCGGTTAATAAGTATTTTTGTTAATGAAAGTCATACGTTTAAATACTATCCTTTAAAATGTCAGCATTTTTTTGCGGCATTTTATTCAAAGTGTGTGGCACAATTTGGCAATTTTTTGACATGGCAGGATTTCCACTTTCAAGAATGGCAGGATTTCCACTTTCAAGATGTTCACACTGATTCATAGCCTGCTCCACAACGTACATTATTTTATTAGTAGTGGCCTTCTCATTAGTCTCCGCTCCGACACAGATAATATACTACTATAAAGTAGTGTCTCCGGGAAGGACTTTAGCGAGACGGCCGTTACATATGCTTTTGCTGATTATTTATATGCTTTATTAGTGTATATACAGGTATATTAGTGTATATATATAGTGTATATACGCAAAAAAAATAGGTCTCACGCGTAAAGATTTTATTGTGAACAACACAAGGTACCTATCTGATCCTTGGATGGATCCTTGAGTAAAAGTGACTTATCCTGTCTTTCATGGTTTTCCTTTCATTTAATTTACTATGTTTGTTAGAGAGATGTGATCCTTATGATTGACGCCATAAAAGTACAGGTGATGTTTTTTCGAATTTTAGCCGGTTCGATTCCTGGTTGTGGCAAGCGTATTTTTCAAAATCTTTGAATGCAGTTTTGTTTCTTTTAAAAAATAAAGGAATCTTCCTTTGAGGGAAATTTGCTACCTCCATTATTTAGAGTACTCGCCCTCCAGGTGGTGTCACAAAATTCCACCCTGTATAGATAATTTCAAAATAAGCGAACCATCGGAAATAATTAGTTTTCGAGTTACAATTTTGATTAAATCGCCATTTCAAACATTCGGGACCGTAGGGATGTACAGTTATGTGCAAGTATTGGGGTAGGGAAACGACGAATTGGCCGTTTTTTTAACGTTAGATGTCGTTCAAAGTTCATAGAACTCGTGGCTTGAACTTGACCTGAGTTGAATTACTTATGTCAGGTGTGTGTATGAGTTGACTGTTTGTAATTTGGTGTTTTATAAATAAATAATTGGATAAATAAATTGCGTGTTTGCGTGGGGGGAGGGAAGGGGATGTGTTGATAGGTAAAGTCATAAATTGTAGGTTTATGGAGCTGATACCAAAAACTAATATAATAAGCGACGCACTCAATGAGATACTAGGAAATCAAGTAGCGGTGCAGTAAGGTAAGGTTGACATGGTGCTACTTTTTGCTTTCGGACATAAATATAAAAAATAATGTAAGTTTTTACAGATCAACTACCTATCTGCTGGAACTTTTTAGTTATCTTACTTTCTATTAAATGCAAAATTACCATCCGCTTGAAAGTAGGTTTATTATACATAAAAACTATATCTAGGTACTTTATGCAATATGATATAATATGTTTAATATAGTATAATTATGTATATACAGGGTGACTGTCAAACCTCTAGCTATATCAAAAGAGCGTACTCCTTGATAAAAGTACAAAATGCATGTTTTGTTACTTTCGTCTGCTTTCATAGTAAAATATTAAGTAATCAACCGTCAAAGTATTCCTACTAGTCCCGAATAGTGTTGTTGCCATATTTACCGCCCGCCCAGTGTTGATAACATCGCACCGCGGTTTCGCTTTGTGTACCGCCGCGCTTTCACTTTGTGTAGCGCCGCCGCCGCCGCTACAATCGTCTCGGCATTACGTAGGTAAGGGCGAGACGATCGCAGCGGCGGCGCGGCAATTTGTAGTAAAAAAATTCCTGCCTAGCTACTAAAGAATACGTTAATTTACTTATAACAAACCTTCAAACTACTAGCTACCTTACAACCTATCTACCTAACTACCTAACTACCTACCTACCTACCTACCTAGTCAACATTTCAAATAAAACAAATGGATTTTCGACCCGCTAACGACCGCTCTTGAGGTGAACGCACACTTATCGGCATCGGCACGCATCATCCGCACGGAGCGGATAGGCCTTGTCTAAGGAATCTTCCCTGCGACTCGTGTGTTGCTCTGTCGCACGCACGCAACAGAAGGCAAAATGCTTCGTCCGCATAGTCCGCGCCAAATCTGATGACGTCATCAGGATTTCTCCGGATTCCGACGCGGATAGGTGAGCGAGGTTTTGTATGCGGTGCGGTTTTTCGGTGCGGACTATGCCGATAAGTGTGCGTTCACCATTAGATAGGTCAGTTTAACTAGTTTTTTGAGTGGGGGTCAGTAAGTTAGGGTGGATCAGTCAAGAAGCTACTAACCACCGGTGGGCCGCGATTATTATTTAGTTAGGTACCTACCTACCTACCCTAGCTACTGAGTTCTGGTGTAGGTATTATAAAACTTTTACTTATTTTCATGAGATGAGCACGAGTTTAGGTATGTACTGTACGTAGTTTGTAGTTTAGGATCAACTTGATGTGCTGCGAACTGAAGAAATTATAAAAAACAGTGATATTGAATACGTACCTCAAACTTAGCTGTACTTCAACAACTGTTCAAAATGCAATCCGTTCCTTTCTAAACACAGTCTTGCACGTTTCACTGCATTACGACGCACTTTTCTTAAGACTACCACATCACTTTTTACAGCGTCAAATGCACTTGTGATGCGGTCTTTGAGTTCTTGCCGGTTCTGAACCTCGTCCCAGTAGACACGCCGTTTTATTTCGCCCCACAAAAAGAAATCTTCATTTAATTGCTGCACTTTTTGAAAGTGGTATGGATGCTGTCCAGTAGAGTTCAGCAACTTCTACACAGAATACTGGCTGATGCCGAAACGATGAGCTGCGTATTGTTTCGAGGGTTGCGCTGAAAGTACTCCAAGATAGCGTCTTCTACCTCCACAGCCAAACGCGGCACGCCTCCACCATAAGCATGGCTTGGCACTGTGAACTGGCCATAATGCAGAAGCCGTTGGTTTGCCGCTAAGATGGTTTGACGGTGGGGGACAGTGGCGTTAGGTAGTCCTTGTGCTTGGAGCCGAGGGATGCTCTGCGTCTCGTACAATCTTCTGGCTTCGTACAGGTTTTCTCCACTTTGGATGTACACACGCACCATCTCGTAATATTCACGATTAGAGTACATCTTGTATGAGCGCATCAGACGGACACGGACTCAAAGATAAAAGTACCCGCGCGGCGGCGGGGCGGCGAGGGGAATTTGTAGCGTGCGCACGTCAAACCGCGATAAGGTTGCGCAGGCGACTGGACTTAGTCTTGTGTCGGTCATGTCATGTACGAAGAACGAATAGGAAACGCTACTGTGCAATGAACGAAAAGAAACGTTTCCCTCCCTTAATCGGACATTCGCTCTATTAGGACTATTAGGACATCGCTCCGAGAGAGCGGCGGCGGCGGGCGGGAGGCATTGAGCCATGCCGACTCGCTCTCGCATACACAGACACGGCATTCACATCTTGATTAGAATGACAGTCCTAAGCCTGTTTAAGTATGAAGGGACATCAAATATTATTTAACTTTTTATTTCCGCTTTGCAAACAGACATAGAATTGTAGAAATATGTCAATATTATCAGAGTATAATATTCCTCAAGTTTCTGCTCTGCGCGAAAAGAAAGGTTAACCTAATAGCTCCATTTTTTATTCGATCCTACGTCATACATAATAGTACCTACTAATAAAGATGTTAGATCTTACTGGTACACTGATTGAAATGTCCTAGTATGGAGCGCTCTCTGATGACGTGATGACCGAGCAGGCATATTTTTTTATTCATAAGATCCAACGTCCTATTAGTACTAATAGAGCTGTTAGAGTGTACTAGTACACTGACTGAAATGTACTAGTACGGAGCGCTCCCTCTGATGACCGAGCAGGCACAAGACTAACTGGACTGGCGTCGGGCAGTCTGGCTGGCGGCGGCGGCGCACGTAAAGGCATTGCGGGGGTGCGCCGGGCGGGTGCGGGGTGCGGTGGGCGGATTAGACACCGCGAGTCACACAACGCCACCCTGAGCGCGTAGGTTGTCTTTAAATTCGAATATGGGAGCTATTTCCTATTAATCAAATATGAAAAAAAAAAAACGAAAAAAAAAATTTTTGTTTTCTACTAGTGATTCTGATTCCAAAATTTTATTATAGCTAGGGGTTTTAAAGTCACCCTGTATACTATTGGAAATAAGTGAAATATCAATTAAAAAAAAACATTTATATACAAAACATAACCTAAAGACTATTTACCATTTACACACGAACTTAAAAACTTATTCATCAAAGGAACAGAACCATTTACAAATCAACAGTTAAAATCAATTAGAGTAGGTAATAAGAGAATAAGATTACGTAAGAGAGAGAGTAGAGTAACAATAATAAATAAGAGATACTGAGGTACCTATAATCCGTAGCAGATTGCACCGAACGGCTACCAGGGCAGCGCTTTCGCAGGCATTGAAGTCAGAAAAACAAAATGAGTCATTTTTTTCTTGTTGGAGGGGAAAAAAATGGAATTACCAATGCCCAGGAGTCAGACCTCGGATTACCGCGATCACCGGATTAGTGGGGGTCCGGATTAGCGAGGCCCTACTGTAGTATCAAACTACTAATCTACTATCGACCTAATCGACTCAAGAACAACCTGCTGTAAAATTCAGTTGGAAAAGTATATACTAATAATAAAATCTATAGCTTGTTAATATGTTATTAATAAAGGAATGTAGGTTTGGAACAATCAGATTGACAGGATTCGCTTTCGGCCGATAGCACAGAGTTATATATATTTTTTACAAATAAAAAGAAGAGAAAAACAACCAAAAAAGTTATTTATAAGTCAGAATATTACATTTTTTTAATTGCGGCAACGTAAGAAGAATATTTTTCGTTGAAAATATCTATACTACTGTAATTATCATTGTACTGTCGAGTGGCTCTGACAAGGTAACGATTTTTTGCGTAATTTTTCTTAGATACTGGTATTGAGAAACTAGCGCTTGAACGAGTGCGAGTAGGACATCTGAATGCAATTTTACTTAATAGATAAGATGATTCGATCTTATTGTTAATTAAATTAAATAAGAAAATCTGGTCTCTAATTTGTCTTCGCTTAGCCAAGGATACAAAAGTATTACAGTATTCATCAAAACTTTTGAATTTATATTGAAATCTTTTTAAAGATGTATTTTGGATTATCTCAATCATATCTATGTACTTGGAATATTGTGGGCTCCATACCGTGGATGCATATTCCAGACTAGATATAACGAATGAATAATAAAGCATTATATATAAGTACATGGATTATTAAAATCTCTACCCTGCCGGAATATAAAACCTAAAATTCTATAAGCTTTGGCAGTAATCTTATTGGTATGCGAGGCAAATAACAGTTCCTGATCAAGTTGTACCCCAATATCTCTCAGCTCGGTCACCCGCTTCAGAGGTTGATAAAAAAGTGTGTAATTAAACGGAGTACTTTCTTCTATCTAGAAAATGAAATTGTAAAATATTTAACTACATTAAGGTGCAATTTATTGTCTAAACAATGCTTACATAGGTTATTCAGATATTTTTGCATTTTTAAACAATCATCAGTTGATTTGATAACATTGTTCAATTTAGTATCATCAGCGTATAACAGAATTTTAGAGTGAGATATATAATTAAAAACGTCGTTAATGAAGATGTTGAAAAGCAGAGGACCGAGATGAGATCCCTGGGGAACCCCTTAGGTAATATAGCTACAGCTTGAGATTTGTCGCGTAGGTAAGATTCCAGCCATCTAAGGAAGTTACCGTGAACACCGAAACGAGCTAACTTTTTAACACGTAATAAGTGAGAAATTTCATCAAATGTCTTAGAATAATCGGTGTACAAGCCATCCACACTATACCCCTCATCCATAGCATACAGCACATTATCCAGAAATTCACATGAGTTCGACTCAGTTGCCCTGCCGGTAACAAAACCGTGCTGAAATGATGACAAGTAGGGCCTGATAATGGGAAATAAGGTGTCATACACAATTTTTTCAAAAAGTTTAGGTATAGTCGATAATTTAGAAATACAGCAATAATTTTTACAATTGGGTTTATCGCCACTTTTTTAAATAGGGATTACCAATGACTTTTCCCACACTTTAGGTAAAACACAAAGAGAAATTTGTCAAGTGTCAAAAGAGAGTTGTCAAATGCCTAGTTGCATTTCTTTAATAAAAATATCGAAGACTTGGCTTAGTTGCCTTTATTGAAAAAACATTGAAGAATTGGCCTAGTGCCTTTATTGAAAAGCGAAGATTTGGCTATTTAGTGGCCTTAGGAAGACTTGGCCCAGTTGCCTTACATTACACCCATAACATTGACAACTTATGACAAAGCTGTATGGTCTAAAACCTTTGCCTGCCTAACAAGGCGAATTAATTAACCAAAACAAAAAGCGGTATGCATGTTCCGAGTTCCGAATCGCACAGACATTTATTTTACAATGCCATTCCTTCCATCAGATCGACTGATTTGATATATACGTAATTTATACGATTTGCTTTAAGGATAGAAATAACTACTGACCTAAAAGCCTATTAACAGACATATAATTTGGATATTGTTTTTTTTGATATTTTTACCATCTTTTGATGTATAGAAACGTTCACATCCGAATATTACCATCGTGAAGATGGTGATATTCGGACCGTCCAAAACTTTTGCGTGAATCTTTTAGGTTATGTTTTGTTGATTTCTTTCTGTCTCTTGTTTGTTTGTTCTGTCGAACTTCTTCAGTTTTCCAAATACTGAAATTCAAATCAGCCGGAATCAAAGCTAACATTTTTGTCATTCATTAACGCTGCAATCATTTCGCATAAAAGCAAAATGGAGCACATATATTTCCTTTCGGGTTTCGGCTGCGGCCTCTGTTTAGGTTTATCAGTATTTGCTTTTCGAAGATTCTTTAGAAGCCCTACAGCAGGTTCTGCAGCCTCTGCAAGCTCTGTCATCACTAAGGCGAAGGCTGTGAAGAAGGTGAGATCATAACATTGTTGTGTTAACACCACTGACAATGTGGACACGCTATATATTAATGGTTCTATATATTTTCCTGTGACTCTTGACTCTTGAGACAGTGACAACCTACCTACGCCGTCGCACCTCAGAATGTCCTCAATTATTATTCCTTCGCCTTTCCAATAGACAATGCCTTCCCAAACATAGCATATATGTTTCTACTGAGTAACAATCTTCCCATTTTCAGATGTTATCAAATACTGAATACAAGCTAGTTCTTGTTGTTAGAACAGACCTGCAGATGAGCAAAGGTAAAATTGCAGCACAGTGTGGCCATGCAGCTGTTGGAGCATTCGAAAAGGCAATAAAGAGAGACCCCGAAGGCTTGGACATATGGCGAATGACAGGCCAAGCAAAAGTAGCACTCAAGATCGACAATGTTGATGAAATAAAACAGATAGCAGATAATGCAAAGAAAATGGGGTTGATAACGTCCCTTATTAGAGATGCGGGGCGAACACAGATTGCACCAAATTCTATTACTGTTTTGGGCGTGGGGCCCGCACCTAAAGATGTTATTGACAAAGTTACGGGCCACTTGAAGTTGCTGTAAAGTTTAAGTATGAATATAGTTTGCATTTACAATTTTTACATGTTTTTATTACTGTTTGATTAAAAAAGTACCATAATTGACCTTTACGCGGGCAGGATTTGCGCGCGCTTATTCAACAGTTTTTTTTTACAGATTGTAACGTTTTACAGCCCTATCGGTATTTTTATCAGATTTACAATAATACTTCGTGTTTGAGTGCAGTTGTTTATGTTTGGTTATTTGAAATTTTCAGAATATATAAAAAAAGGCTTAGAGATTCTAGAATACGAAATTTCAGATTTATAGCTCTATTGGTTTTGATAAAAAGTGTAAAAACATCAATTTTATTTATCTAGATGATATTGTTGTGTAAATGGTTTTTATTTTTTTTTCATGCAAACTACGATAGTTAGAGTATTTCTGATTACATATTCTGGGAGCTCAAAATCATGCTCAAATACGCTGCGAGTTTCACCTCTCTACACAGACTTTGTACTGCTGGTGTATTATTGCGTTTTTTTTCGAAAACCGCTTGAGCTCATGTTCTTTAACTTCATATTCTGGGAGCTTAACATAAGCTTGCAATGCCCTGAATTTGGGCCCCGTTTTCTATTATTTTCAAGGTGTTTAATATTTAAAAAAATAGGTTCATGGATACCTTCTAGTACCCTCAAGTTGAAAATGTCGCAAATTTACAGAGCAAAGAGTTGAAATTTGCAGCATGTATAGAAAAGACTTATTGATACCAGAATACGAAATTTCAGATTTCTAGCTCTAGTGGTTTCTATAATAAAAATAAAAACAAATTTTATCTATCTAGATGATATTGCTGTGTAAATGGTTTTTTTTTTCTCGCAAACTACGTAAGTTAGAGAAGTTCTGATTGCATATTCTGGGAGCTCAAAATCATGCCTAAATGCGCTGCGAGATTAACCTCTTTACTCGGACTTTGCACTGCTGGTGTTTTATTGCATTTTTTACGAAAACCGCTCCAGCTCAAATTCTGAAACTTCGTATTCTGGGAGCTCTAAATAAGCTAAAAATCCCCTGAATTTGAGCCCCGTTTTCTATGACTTTGTACTGCTAACTTCACAGAGCTATTACACACCATTGCACCCAAAACCCAAACAGGGACCTTGAAGACTAAAATCACCAGTAAATTGATACAGTATATTTGAAATCAAGTGCTAATTTTTAACATCAACGCGCTATTTTTGTCGTCTTTGACAAGTGCATGATGCGCTAACATCAACAAACAAAAACAAAAATATCGAAGTTTTTGAAGGAACTAAAACTTTTTAGATCACAATATTTAAAAAACCGGTCAAGTGCGAGTCTAAATCGCGCACGAAGGGTTCCGTACCACCGTTCAATGGAAGCGATGGTGTGGAGTGAATAGTTTGGATTTTACACAGCAAAATATTGTTTACAAAGTTATTGGTGCGGTTACTTTCACACTCCATGTACGTAACCAGTTGCATCCATAAGTTTGTATGTGGTATTGAAAGAATTGTTGTATGGGAGCCCCCTTAAATATTTCTTTTATCCTGTTTTTTAGTATTTGTTGTTATAGCGGCAACAGAAATACATAATCTGTGAAAATTTCAACTCTCTAGCTAGCTAGGTTCTTGAGATACAGCCTGGTGACAGACGGACGGACGGACAGCGAAGTCTTAGTAATAGGGTCCCGTTTGGAACCCTTCGGGTACGGAACCCTAAAAAATTGTGGGATTTATGATTTCGGTAGAAATTAAATGAGTATGTAATGTGAAAGTTTATTTGTTTTATTCATTAAATAGTCATTACAATATGTACGGTATTTGACAAGGTAGTCCAATAAATCTGGAAACATGTCTCAAGCTGAACCTATTTCAACAAAAACGTTTAACAATAAATATCAGAATTTTATATTTCCTGCAGTTGTGTATTATAAACTCAATATTGTGTTAAAAAGGCAGCATTTGACTTTGACGTCACATGCTAGTATTTCATAGAACTCGTGAACAATTATAGTTTTGACAGTTCCTAAAAAGTATCTATTTTGACTAGCAATCAAATACCGTAATACCACAGTATACATTGAATATATAGAATACTGTGGTATTACACTATAATAGGTTTATTTCACTGTCGGTCGTTGTTTAGGAATTACATTTATCCGCATCCTCGAAAGGGAACGTGCATTTTCTTTGTCAGTGAGTTCAATTTGATCGCCGTCTGACGCCCGCAATACGGTATATATCAAGAAATACTTATTGTACAGAATTACACACGTATTCCTATTATAAGGGGTACATACCAGAGGCCTAGGTTACACACAAAACGGCAACACTGCTTGCAATCAAAGCTCACGAAATGCTTGCAGCCGGCCGCAGCGTCCCGCCATCCCCTCCCATCACCTGAACCTGATGCTCCTTCTCTGGGTCAGGTCTGGCTACAAACCTGGCACTACCTGTAACATGGTATTAGTATAACGTAATTGGTTACGAGGAGTCTGAGAGACCCCTAAGGAAAAGTAGTACTAGGTAGGTACTTAGTTCCACTGGTACTACAAATGATACATCCTTAGGTCGTAATTCGTAATTTCTTTATTGTACTACACAAAACAGTGATACAGATAACTTATAATAGAAAAAACATGTACAAAGGCGAGCTTATCTCTCAAAAGAGATTTCTTCCAGCAAGCCAAGATGATAGGAAAGGTGATGGTTGAGCGAGGGAAGACCTGCGCGTACAATACAACTCTATAAATACTACGAGTAATATATACTTCGAACAATATTATACTGATAACCCTAATTGCTAAAAATAGGCTGCATACACAATTACTTAAATACAACACGTAACACTATGAATAAACCGTATAATAAACTAATACATACCAACCGTTGGCTGGACGGTGGGACTCGCCGCTGCTGGCTCACTGGGTGAGGCTACACGTTAGTGGGTAGCCTAGGCACTCGTCCTTCTTCCCCTGCCGTGTGTGTGTTTTTATTTTAAAATTTTTGACATTTTTATTTTGTAATGATTTATTTGAATTTTAATTTAATTTTATTGTTGACATAATGTGTAATTTATTCTATGGGCTTTTATGCCTGCAATAAACGATTATTATTATTATTATTATTTATATATATATATATATATACATAGTCAGGTCATAAGTTCTGTCACACAATAAAAACTTTTGAATTTAGAACGCTGGCCACAAAAAAGTTTATTGAATTCGAATTTCGAATTTTTCATGAAAATTGAAATGTGTACTTTTTAGAATTTTCCTCTTTTTTAAATATGGAGTGGACACTTAAAGAAGACCGTGTCGCAGTTATTGCGTTGCATCGTTGCGGTTACGCGCCAATTCAGATTTTCGACTTACTGAAAAATTTGAATATAACCAAAAGATTCGTTTATCGTACCATAAAACGATACAATGAAGACTCTAGTGTAGATGACAGGTCAAGAAGTGGTCGCCCTCGCTCTGTTAGGACTTGTCGTGTAACGATACGAACCTAACCAGAACCTAACAGAAAACAACCAGGATAAAATTTAGTAGTGACAGTTTATTGGTTATTTACAGTGAAGTCTGTAGTGCGACCCCGGGATAAGGCCTTTAGGTGGTTCTTCTAGTTCAGAAGCTGACGTGAGACTCCAGAATTTCAGAAATGTTCCGTTCTTATACCCTTTTTATAATAGGGCAAGCAAGGACAGGAGCAGTTACCAAAGCTTCTTTAAGTTTCTCGAAAGCAGCTGCAGCCTTGGAATTTTTAAGACATTCAAGAAAATAGCACGTAAGTAGCATAACACTAGACTCCAGCAGTGATAAAAGCCGTGAAGGCGCGAATTCAAAGAAATCCCATACGTAAGCAGAAACTGTTGGCCCTTCAGATGGGGTTAAGCAGGACCACGGTGAAAAGGGCGTTAAATGAAGACTTAGGGCTTAGGGCATATCGAAGAAAAACAGGACATCGTTTGGACGCTCGTTTAATGGACCTGAGACTGAAGAGATGCCGCGCTTTGTTGAAGCGGTACGCGGGAAAAAAGCATCGGGAAATTCTTTTTTCGAATGAAAAAATTTTCACCGTGGAAGAGAGCTACAACAAAAAAAATGATAAGGTGTACGCACACAGCAGTGAAGAAGCGAGCAACCGTATTCCGCGTGTCCAACGAGGTCATTTTCCATCCTCGCTCATAGTTTGGTTGGGAGTCTCTTATTGGGGCTTAACTGAGGTACATTTTTGTGAGAAAGGCGTAAAAACGAATGCAGTTGTGTATCAAAATACAGTCGTCAAGAACCTTGTGGAACCTGTTTCTCATACCATGTTTAATAACAGGCACTGGGTATTCCAACAAGATTCTGCGCCAGCTCATAGAGCGAAAAGCACACAAGACTGGCTGGCGGCGCGTGAAATCGACTTCATCCGGCACGAAGACTGGCCCTCCTCCAGTCCAGATTTGAGTCCGTTAGATTACAAGATATGGCAACACTTGGAGGAAAAGGCCTGCTCAAGGCCTCATCCTGATTTGGAGTCACTCAAGGCATCCTTGATTAAGGCAGCCGCCGATATTGACATGGACCTCGTTCGTGCTGCGATAGACGACTGGCCGTGCAGAATAAAGGCCTGTATTCAAAATCGCGGGGGTCATTTTGAATAAACTTTATTACCATAAGAATCTATGTTTTATTAAGTTCATTTTGCTATATAAATGTTTACATAAATAATAAACATGTCTAAATTATTTCATATTGCACATGTGACAGAACTTATGACCTGACTATGTACATATCTAACTGGACAGGGAGAGAGGTTTTTAAATATATTTAGAGATCGACTGTCCCTGATAGTGCAGGGAAGCTCATTCTACAGTCGTATGGCTCGGGTTCTGAACCCACGCTCGTAGGCTGCAGTGGAGCGATTTGAAGCTTTGAGGATAGACGCTATATGAGTTCTCCGAGGCCTGCTGGAAGAAAGAAATTCGAAGCGATCACGTAGGAAGTTAGGGTAACGAGGGTTCCACAAAATATTTTAAAGGAAACACAGGATATGAGAGTCCCGTCGAAGCCGAATCGGTAGCCACTTCAGCTCCCTGCGATGCTGAGATACGTGGTCATACTTGCGCAATCCGAAGATGAACCGAATCCTGAGATTTTGAAGTCGTTCGAGTTTGTTCAGTTGTTCTTCATTTGCGCTGACCCAGTAAACATCAGCATAATCAATGAAAAGGAGAAGAAGGGACTGAGCGAGAGTTATTTTGGTCTGGCGAGGAAGAAAGTTCTGAAGTCTCCTGAGAGAGTGAAAGGTTGCGTAAACTCGCCTGCTGACCTCATTAACATGCATTGACCAGGACAATTGATTATCAAAGATGAAACCCAGGTTTTTAGCTTTTTCGCTATACATGATTACAGTACCGTTATAAGTTACAGAAGGGACAGACCATTGCTGCAACGTGTTTAAAGAGTGTCTGGTACCTATAATCATGGCCAGGGAATTATTCGGATTAACTAGCAACCCAAATGACGATTCCCATCCACTGATCCCAGCCAAGTCAGCGTTCAACGCCTCCACAGCGGAATTTACATCATCTGGAGAGAAGTGACGATAGATCTAAAGGTCATCCGCGTGGAGATGATAGGAAGAAGAAAAGACATCGGATATGGAATTGATAAATATTGAGAACAGAAGAGGAGAGAGAATGCCACCTTGGGGGACACCGGAGGAGAGGTCACACCACTCCGTATAAACCTCCTCCGACTTGATACGCTGTTTTCGGTTTCTTAGGTAAGAGTCAAACCAGCTTGCAGAGAGGGGACGTTAAGGGATTTGAGAAGTTCAACGTGAATGTCGAAGTCAACACAGTTAATAGCAATGCTGAAGTCCAGCAGAGCCAGCACCGAGAGCTGCCTTTGATCCATGACGATCTGAATATCATCGGTCACTTTTAATAAAGCCGTAACAGTACTATTAAAGCCTGACTGAAGCTCTAGGGAACTTTGGAGCTATGTTTTGCTAGAAATTCTAGAAATTGCTAGAAATTCTTTCTTAACAGTGTCGCTTCCAACATTGCTCAGGTTGAAAGGAGTGGTGTTGGGAGTAACATAATTGTTTTTACATGCTTCGAGTAAACAATTTTATTGAAAAAGTATATTATATACAACCTTAATATTACCTTAATCCTAGTACCTAAACTTAACAAATAAAATAAATAGATTTCTACAAACTAAGTCTAAGGATTCTTGATTAGCGTTATTTAACCAACAAACTTCCAAATGAGATTATTGCTATGACAAAAGCCGTAGGCGCTTTACTCGCACCAACGAAGAAGCAAGCGATATGTAGACGTCACACGAATACTCGTGGAGCGGGGTGCGGCCAGGACTCACTTTGCTCGGGGCTACCGTACCTCACATTCGCCACCACTACTTTGGAGCGCTAATTTATTATGGGAACTATATTTTCTATCACCACAATTTATATTTGTCATCAAGTTGTATCACCTAATAAATAGATCTATCGCCACGAAATATTTTCGTTCTCAGATAAACAAAAATTGTTCCCAGGTATGAATTATCAAATTAATGTTAATATATGTGTAAAATAAGAGATCGATAACCAATAAAATTATATTGCATTACATGAATATAAACTTCGTTCTTATAATAACAGTTTTGTTACTTAAATAATAGCTCTGTGCTCAGAATGGTAGATCTGTCACCAAATAAATCGATTATCGATCCCTGACTGCGACTCCTTTTTATTTGATATTTTGTCACCAATACAGTAGTAACATTTTATTTCGTTCAGATATTAAATTAATAGTATTCGTTACCAATTTAATACATCAATTTATAATTTTAATGAAAAAATGATCAAAGGGGCGGAGACAAATTGGCGCGCTTTAAAAATTGACCAATCCGGCCTCAACGATGGGTAGTAGGTAACTAGGTTCGATCACACGATGCGTGACGCGGGCGGCGTGCGAGAGAGATGCAAGTTTACTTCATTCGCGATTTCATGTTCATTGTTGTAGGTGCATTTTATTATCGTTGTGGATAATTTGTTGTTTTAGTTAATTTCTTAAATGTTTATTTTTGATTATGGCATCAAGTAGTGGTGAAGGTAATGCAAGTCATTCAAAAAGTTTATCGTCGTTTGTCGAGCAATCATTCGTGGAGAAAGTGCCGATATTGGAGTCTGATGAGGAAAATGAGGAAGGTACTGACACTGATGAAGGCACCATACCAAAGAAGAAACGGTCGCAAAGCAAGGATTGGATTTTCGTTAAAAAATTTGAAGACAAACACAGTGCTGAGGAGTATATAAAGGCTGAAAAAATTTGGTCTTTTCTACGAACGCATGATGTAGAGGAAGGGAGAAAAAAGTACTTTAGATGTAATAAAGTGGTGCGGAAGGGACCACAGTGTTCAGCTCAGTTGTATTTACTCATGTACTCATTCTCGGATGAAGTATTGTTGTTTCGGACAGATTCTGATCATGACCACGATTCAAAAACGCTCGCTTGTTATGGGCTTAGTGACAGAGTAAAGGAAGAAATAAACAAATTATACGACTTACATCTCAAACCAAAAGCCATACTTGCAAATTTGACTAAAATTGATGGTATTAAAGTGCCAAAAATGTCCCAAGTAAGGACGTATTTAATTGACAGACGCCGTTGTAAATACGGACAGCCACGATCAGCCTAGGCGAATTGGAAGCTTGGCTAAGGTCTCATTCACCAATTCCTGACAACGAACATGAAGTTTATGTTATGGGGTATGAAGTGATTGAAGAAACTAGTTCACCACGCTTTAGATTTGTACTATTAACAAAATATTTGCTGCAAAAAGCACGTGACGTAAAAGTTATTCTTGCTGATGCTACATACAAGTTGGTGTGGCAAGGATTCCCCGTTCTTGTCGTTGGAAGTACAGACAAAAATAAACGATTTCATCCATTCGGGCTTGGGGTTGCCACTAATGAGGAAAAAGAAGACTTTAAGTTGTTGTTCGATGCCATCAAGACTAATATCTTTAACTTGTACTCACAAACATTCAAACCAGAAGTTCTAGTATGTGACGCAGCGAAAGCAATACAAAATGCATTTATAGAGGTAGGTATTTGGTGAAGATGTCACAATTCGAAAGTGTTGGGCACATGCTAAAAAAAAATTCAAGCTCATGTAGAGAAAGATACGCGAAAAAATGTTCACAAAGATTTGTTGACAGATGTGGATTCTCTCCAAGCAGTGACTGATTCAGAAACGTTCGAGTTAACTTCACAAGCATTCTTGAAGAAATGGGAGGATGAGACAACTTTCATCCAGTATTTTCCATCCAGCTCATACAAAACCGTAACTGGTATTTGGGGGCTCACATGGGTTCACCAGCGACTAATAATGCACTAGAATCACATAACCGAGTAATCAAAGATGAATAGACGCTCCGTGAACGTTTGCCACTGTCTCGTTTTTTGACAGTTGCTTCAGAGTTTGTAAATGGATGGTCGTTAGCTGTCGATGAAGTATTTGCGACATTACCAACTATGACTCTGAAAGACTGGACGGAAGCCTACCAATGGGCTAAGTTGCCTAAAGAAGTAATACTGACGTATAGTGACGATGCTTTTAAACACTACGAAGTACCGGCTGGTAAGGCAAACAAAATACAAAACTTTGAAAATACATGGACTGATTTTGATGAATACAAAGTACAATGGTTCAGCAAATGGAGAGTGGATCTACCGCACAATATTGATTGGATGCATGGGAAATGCAACTGCCCTGCGTTTTACAAGAAATATATGTGCAAACATATTATCGGATTAGCCATACGCTTAAAGCTGGCCAACCCCCCACCAGAAGCAAAAAATGTGCTTATCGGCCAGAAAAGAAAAAGGGGGCGCCCTTCGAAATCCAAACCAGCGCTGATTATTCAGTGATTATTGTTTTTTAACATTAAATATTGATTATTTTAACTTTAATTAAGTGTTTTATCTACAATTATGCTAGCCATAAGCCAGCCATTAAACCAGAGCTGATTATTCAGTGGTTATTATTTTTAAGAATAAATATTGATTATTTTAACTTTAATTAAGTGTTTTATCTACTATTCTGCTAGCCATAAGCCAGCTATTTTAAACCAGCGCTGATTGTTCAGTGGTAATTATTTTAAACAATAAATATTGATTATTTTGACTTTAATTGTTTTATTTACTACTCTGCTAAAATTTTTATTTAAATATAATTTATACTACCAGTGGAAATTTAGAACCTTGGGAGTCTAGTTAAGTAGCAGAATCTTTTGGTTGAAACGATGATGACAACCCTAATTTTTTATTTGAACTTAATGCAATTTTCTAGTAACATAATATGATTTATTGGTGATCTCTTTAAATTAGTTTGCTTAAATACTTATTAGGACACACCTATTATAATACATACAAAAACATTTATTTGGTACTAGACCTTATATCTCAGGATTTTAGGTGATTTATTGTGGAACTGATTTTGCATTGTTTGGTGACTACATTTTGGTGACAGATCTACTATTTTGAGGACAAACCCTATTATTTAAGAAACACAAAACTAATTAAATTGGTGATAGCTTAAATGATACCCATTTATTATTTATTTTAAACTAATTCCAATTGTTTGGTTTTATTGTCCTGTGCATGGTGGAGCGCAGTGTTTAATGATGCTTATTTAGCTACCTATCAATTTTAATAGGTGTGTGTGTTTCCCAGTCGGGGTTTTACTTGCCGGACCCAAACTATATTGGGACCCTGATGGCCACTTTCCGCTGCTGATCCGCCCTGCCTGACTCTGGACTACATCGGTGACGTCACAAGACGCGCGCCACCACCTGCCGCATAGCTACAGGGAAGTGGTTACCTATTAAGTCAGTGCTAAGTGGACACGGCTTACCTATAATTGTGAAATCTAGAACTCATCCCTGAGAGCTAAATCAACGCATAGCTAATTGTTGGGCATCCTGGAGTTTTCTTAAATTAAACCTTGTAATTTCTGTTAATTAGTGTTTTGTTTTACCCAGACCCCCAACAAGCGTTACATGGGTGCAGGCTCTGAAGAGTGGCTTTCTTGATAGAAGGGTCCATTACAACTGGCGGAGCAGAGAGGAATTGATTGAGAGCGTTCAGATCAACATCACCCGAATGCATGTCCTGGGATTTGCCAATACCAAGTGTCCTAAGGAATTTCCACACCTGAGCTGGGGTGTACCTTTCGATACACTCGAAGATGTGGCGGCGCTTGGCGTCTTGACAGAGACGATTGCATCGATTGCGAAGGCATTTATAGGAGAGAACGTTATCATCTGTCGGATCCCTTTTGTAATTACACTTAGCGCGATTTTCTTGGCCATTAGGCGCTTGATAGCATCATTCAGCCAGGGCGCCAGCAGGTGTTTAACCCTGACTTTCTTAATGGGAGCATGTTTGTCGTAAAGTCCCAAGACAATTGCATTAAAATTGTGGATTTTGTCGTCAACCTTCTCGCTCAAGATGACAGGGGACCAATCGACCAGTGAGACATCAGTCCTAAAGGACGCCAGATCTATGCCTTTAAGCTTCGAATATCTATGAATTTCGTTCTGCTCTTCGGACACACAATCTTATAGGAGAGGTAGATGAAATCGTGAAAGGAGAAAGGATAGTTAAGTTGACCGTGAGAGGCAACCTTATCCAAGTTGGAGACGATTATGATGTCTAGAAGAGAGCGAGAACAATGCCGCTGGAAATGAGTGGTCTCAATTGGCAAGATGTGGAGATTGAATGAATCAACAGCAGAACGGGAATTCTTTTTGATGAGACAGATGTTGAATCCCCAATAATGAGAGTGTCGTCGTAAATTGGGGTCAAATCATTAAGAAGGGATTCAAAGGTGTCGAAGTAATCAACACGAACATAACAGAATTTATCCGCATATAGAACCATTCCTTGATCCCGAACAGCATGGCTTTGTCAAACTGCGTTCCACTCTTACCAATTTGCTTATTTACTCCAACGATCTCTTTGAAGACATGGATCAGAACACTGCAGTGGACTCCGCCTACACCGACTTTAAAAAAGCATTCGACAAGGTCTATCACTTGCTGCTGCTAAAAAAACTGGCATTTAATGGTATTGTTATGTATGTATCTGCGTGCGGGCTTCGTCCCAACTCCACGATGCCAATAAAGACTAGTGTGCAAATAGCTGGCGTTTGACTACCACGTATCCATCAGTGGCGACGAGGATGGGATAGAGAGTAGGTCTAGTACATACATTGGTCAGTGATAATGGTACCGCTTTTACATCAGAGCGTTTTCAAATGTTCTGTAAGTTGAACGGGATACGTCATGTACTATCTCCGGTCTATCATCCGTCCACCAACGGACAAGCCGAGAGTTCGGTGAAAATTGTAAAAAAACCGGTCAAGTGCGAGTCTAAATCGCGCACGAAGGGTTCCGTACCACCGTTCAATGGAAGCGATGGTGTGAAGTGAATAGTTTGGATTTTACACAGCAAAATATTGTTTACAAAGTTATTTGTGCGGTTACTTTCACACTCCATGTACGTAACCAGGTGCATCCATAAGTTTGTATTGAAAGAATTGTTGTATGGGAGCCCCCTTAAATATTTATTTTATCCTGTTTTTTAGTATTTGTTGTTATAGCGGCAACAGAAATACATAATCTGTGAAAATTTCAACTCTCTAGCTAGCTAGGTTCTTGAGATACAGCCTGGTGACAGTCGGACGGACGGACAGCGAAGTCTTAGTAATAGGGAACCCTAAAAAGGACTTAAAAGTATATTAATGAGTAGTAACACTAAAGCATTAGATAGTAAGATACAACAATATCTTTTCAACTATCGTAATTCCCGTCATAGCACCACTGAAAAGTCTCCTGCAGAATTATTGTACGGCCACAAATTGAGATGTCGGTTGGATTTGTTATCACCTACCGAGTCGTCGCTATCGTCCTCGGTCGCTGACCTCACGGAGACTGTAGCTAGGAACCAGTCTTTACAGAGTAGACATTATGGCGGTAAGAATAGGGCGAACTTTGAGACAGGAGATAAAGTGATGACTAAGAAATATAATACGAAAACTAACTATCACTGGATAAGAGGAACAATTTCGAAAAATAAGATTGGTAAAGTTATGTACACTATTTTTGTACCCGAGTTGAACTGTAGTGTGAACCGTCACGTGGACCAAATAAGAAAATACCAAGGCGCATTAGTTCAAAACGAGTCCTGGGATGCAGACGTGATTCCTGATGTAGGAACATCTTCAGACCAGCCGAGCGTGCGGGCGTCGACCAGCGCCGCCGCCTCTGCAGCCGCCGCAGCGCCGTGCGCGGAGAGGATAGAGAGTAGTGAGCCGCCGCCGCCGCCGCCGCTGCCTACCGCGTCACACGACTCGCAAGAGGCTAATGTTGACGTCAGAGTCAGCGCCGATGATAATGAGAACGCCCCAGGTGACGGCTACACTGCACAACCTAAGGGTACTGGTTCGGACACTGAGGCGCTCGTAATCGGCGACACTCGTAGTATGCGAGTTAGGCCGAAAATCAACTACAAACTATGATGACTATTATTTGGCTTTTAGGAACTAAATAGGTATTGTTTAAACATACATTAAGTTAGGCTAAGATTACTTCAGAACTATTGGTGAAGGGATTTTTATGTATATATCTGCATGCGGGCTGCGTCCCCACTCCACGATGCCAATAAAGACTAGTGTGCAAATAGCTGGCGTTTGACTACCACGTATCCATCAGGTATCAAAGGAGACTTTCTCAGATGGTTCGCATCCTACTTAGAAGTCAGGCACCAATCTATTGCCCTAAATGGCAAACTGTCAAAAGCAGTCTTGATAACCTCTGGAGTTCCCCAAGGATCTAAAATAGGCCCATTTATTTTTGTAATTTTTATCAACGACATAAGACAGTGCTTTCAACTAGTCTTGTGCCTGCTCGGTCATCAGAGAGAGCGCTCCATACTAGTACATTTCAGTCAGTGTACTAGTACACTCTAACAGCTCTATTAGTACTATTAGGACGTAGAATCTCAAGAATAAAAAATATGCCTGCTCGGTCATCAGAGAGCGCTCCGTACTAGGACATTTCAGTCAGTGTACCAGTAAGATCTAACAGCTTTATTAGTACTATTATGTAGGACGTAGGATCAAATAAAAAAATGGAGCTATTAGGTTAACCTTTCTTTTCGTGCAGAGCAGAAACTTGAGGAATATTGTTACGCCGGTAGGTTAGGTCAAAAACTTTGAACGTCAATTTCAGTGCTTTAGAGGCGTTTTCAGCAGGCTGAAAAGTCATTTCAGGCCGTTTCAGAAGTTACTCTATCACATATCTAAAGATCGAAATTTCACCCAAGTTGCCGTCGTTTTCAGGCGCCTGAAACATGTTTTCAGTCCGTTTCAGGGCACCCTCTATCAGATGACGCCATAACCTGAAAACCCGTTTTCAGGCGTTTTCAGGACCCCTTATGGGCCTCTGAAGCACAAATCGTTATATGGCGAAATATCCGGTAGGAGTGACAGAGATAGCACTACTAGAAAGAGATAGCTATACTCGGAACATTCGAGAAGTGTGTGACAGAGATAGCACTACTAGAAAGAGATAGCTATACTCGGAACATTCGAGAAGGGAGTGACAGAGAGAGTGCACCATTAGAGATAGACATATATGGTCTCGAATGTTCTCGGCCCGCACGCTGGTCCTTACTAGAATATTCGCGATATGTGTGGACAATGTGTCCAGAGCGGCTCCGCGGGATATAAAAGGCGTCGACGGCCGGCGCGAGTTAGTTACATTTTAACTGCGATCGAGTGCTAGTACAAGGATAATCGGAGAGAAAGACTCTTCGTGTGAATAGTGAGTGCATAATTAGTGAAATAGTGTGTGTGTTTTAATTAGTGGATTTTATGTACAGTTCGTGTGAATTGTAAGTGCCTAATTTGGGTAATAAAGTGAGTGTTTTAATTAGTGGATTAATTCGTGTTTTTCTATCAAATACGAACCCCACGCTCGTAACATTTGGTGTCAGAAGTGGGATAGAAAATGCCGTTAATGCCACGAGAAACCGAGCCAAAAGGAGTGACGACGCGAAGCCAAACGTCTGGGTCTGGAGACTCGACGCCTGGTACGTCGGAATCACCTGCTCCAGCTGCACAAGGAGTAGACCTCAACGTTATCTTCGTCCTCCTAAAGGAACAAGCGAGAGAGCTAAAGGAACAGTCGCGAAAACAGGAGGAACGGGCCAGGAAACAGGAGGAACAGGCCAGGAAACAGGAAGAACAGACTCTTATCCTCCAGAATGAGCTTAGGGAACAAAAGGATCACCAGGAGGTACAGGCACGAATGCTTCGTGAGGTACATGAGTCCACGACCGAATGGAAGAGAGAGTTGTTCGAGGTCCAGGAAAAACTGGCCAATATGGATGAAAAACTGGAGAGTCGAGTCCATGATGTCGATAAAAAAATTGAGACCTGTGAGAGCCGTCTCCAAAAACTTGAGATCAAAGTGGCTAATGGTCCAAGTACCTATGTACCCAACGCATCGGTGTCCGGAGGCGGCAGGTTCAAAGTGCCCCCCTTTGACGGTAGCTCATCGTGGACTGCCTATAAGCTGCAGTTCGAGTCTGTTTCCCAGGCTAATGGTTGGAGTAAGGAGCAAGCCAGGACAGCACTGACGTTGGCGCTGCGCGACGAGGCTCTTACCATACTAGAGGCTCTGGGAAACGACCGGACGTACGACCGCCTTCTAGAAGCCTTGGAGGCACGATACGGTGACAGTCACCTGGAGCACGTGTTCCGAGCTCAGTTAAAGGACAGGACACAAGGACGTAACGAGTCCTTACAACAGTGGGCCCTGGAAATCGAGAAGTTGGTTAGGAAGGCCTATCAACGTACGTCAGCATCCTTTGTGGACAGTATGCTGGTGCAGGCCTTCGTCGATGGGATCCGGGATCTGGAAGTGAGGGCAGCCGTGCGATTGGGACATCATGGCAGCCTAAAGGATGCAGTAGCCCACGCTCTCGAGGTGGAAGCTGTACGACAGGATTCATCCAGGCCTTTCAGGGTGCGAGAAGTGTCGACTACGAAGCCAGTAGATTCCCGCCGCGAATTTGGGCCACGTTGCTACCATTGTGGAGAACGTGGTCACCTGCAGTCAGGCTGTCCGAAAAGGACTAGGAGGGACAGAGACCCCGCTCCAAGGACAAGGACAAGGAGCGGGCCAGGCCATCGCGCGAAGATCGCAGCGAGCGGAGCGAGAGAGGGGATCGAAGCCAGCGGGACCGAGACGGCGACCGTGACCGCAAGCATCGCAAGGACAGACGTGACCGGTCACCGCACGAGCGCGGCTCGCGACGTCACTCGCGCGACCGCCACTAGAGATTCACTGAGGAATCACATAGCACCTCCAGCCGTTGGCAGACGTAGAGGCACGAGAGGAGCTCCCGCAGCAGCGGCGGCGGGGGGCTCGGCTCGGACCGGCGCGAGCGGGAGTGCGGCGAGCGGGACCGCAGGGACAGGGGGGACCGCGGCGACAAGAACAATGATAAGAACTGATACGGTTAGCGACGAGTGGAGTGATGAAATCATGCAGCAAGCGCAACAAGAGGACCCTGACGTGAGACCCATTTTTGATTGGATTAATGCTGGCGCACCTAAACCAAGATGGTGTGATGTAGCTCCTATGAGTGCGGTAACAAAAAGCTACTGGGCACAATGGGATAGCTTGGTTATGCATAATGGCGTTCTATGTAGAAAACGGGAATCAACAAATGGGAAGGATGCTCACCTGCAAGTCGTTGTCCCAAAGAAAAGGGTGAAAGATGTTTTGAGAAGCTTTCACGATGGAACATCCGGTGGACACCTTGGAGTAAAAAGGACCCTAATGAAAATTCGGCAACGTTTTTATTGGATTCACTGCCGAGAAGATGTTGAAAATTGGTGTAAACGATGCACTAACTGTGCATCAGTCAAGGGACCGCATACCCGTAGCCGAGGAACACTCAAGTTGTACAACTTGGGAGCCCCTTGGGAAAGGGTTGCATTAGATGTCGCAGGACCATTCCCAGCATCGGACTCCGGAAACAAGTACATTCTTGTCGTGATGGATTACTTCACGAAGTGGCCTGAAGTATTTGCCATTCCTAATCAAGAAGCGGTAACCATAGCTGAAAAGTTAGTGAACGAAGTATTCTGTCGGTTTGGGGTACCACTCGAAATCCACAGTGATCAAGGAAGAAACTTCGAATCTGCGATCTTTCAGGAGACTTGTCGCATAATGGGAATTCATAAGACGAGGACTACGGCGTATCATCCACAGTCAGATGGAATGGTTGAGAGATTTAACCAGACACTGGAGAGACATCTAGCCAAGGTCGTTGAGAGCCATCAAAAAGATTGGGATCGGCATATCCCCCTCTTCCTGTTGTCTTATAGGTCCGCAACTCACGAAAGTACTGCGGTTACTCCATCGTATGCGAATTTTGGAAGAGAACTCCGTCTGCCTGCAGATCTCCTGACTGGACGTCCGCCCGATACACCAAGGACCATCACGGAATATGCAAGTGATTTGCGGGATCGGATTGATGATGTTCACAGCCTGGTACGTGAACACGGGCTCCATGCTAGCATAAAGATGAAAACCCGATATGACTGGAAGTCTTATCAAGTGGGTTTTGAGGAAGGTTCGTTGGTGTGGCTACATAACCCTATGCGACGAGTAGGAAAGTCCCCGAAACTATCTCCGAATTGGGAAGGGCCTTACAAGGTAGTCACCAAAATAAACGACGTCACGTATCGAATCCAGCGGAATCCTCGTAGTCCGAGCAAGATTGTTCATGTTGACCGGCTAGCCAGATACCACGGAAATAATGATGCTCGGGACGAGCATGTCTGAGGAGGGGGTAGTGTTACGCCGGTAGGTTAGGTCAAAAACTTTGAACGTCAATTTCAGTGCTTTAGAGGCGTTTTCAGCAGGCTGAAAAGTCATTTCAGGCCGTTTCAGAAGTTACTCTATCACATATCTAAAGATCGAAATTTCACCCAAGTTGCCGTCGTTTTCAGGCGCCTGAAACATGTTTTCAGTCCGTTTCAGGGCACCCTCTATCAGATGACGCCATAACCTGAAAACCCGTTTTCAGGCGTTTTCAGGACCCCTTATGGGCCTCTGAAGCACAAATCGTTATATGGCGAAATATCCGGTAGGAGTGACAGAGATAGCACTACTAGAAAGAGATAGCTATACTCGGAACATTCGAGAAGTGTGTGACAGAGATAGCACTACTAGAAAGAGATAGCTATACTCGGAACATTCGAGAAGGGAGTGACAGAGAGAGTGCACCATTAGAGATAGACATATATGGTCTCGAATGTTCTCGGCCCGCACGCTGGTCCTTACTAGAATATTCGCGATATGTGTGGACAATGTGTCCAGAGCGGCTCCGCGGGATATAAAAGGCGTCGACGGCCGGCGCGAGTTAGTTACATTTTAACTGCGATCGAGTGCTAGTACAAGGATAATCGGAGAGAAAGACTCTTCGTGTGAATAGTGAGTGCATAATTAGTGAAATAGTGTGTGTGTTTTAATTAGTGGATTTTATGTACAGTTCGTGTGAATTGTAAGTGCCTAATTTGGGTAATAAAGTGAGTGTTTTAATTAGTGGATTAATTCGTGTTTTTCTATCAAATACGAACCCCACGCTCGTAACAATATTATACTCTGATAATATTAACATATTTATACAATTCTATGTGTCTGTTTGCATAGCAAAAATAAAAATTTAAATAATATTTGATTTCCCTTCATACTTAAACAGGCTTAGGACTGTCATTCTAGTCAAGATGTCAATGCCGTGTCTGTGTGTGCGAGAGCGAGTCGGCATGGCTCAATGCCTCCCGCCCGCCACCGCCGCTCTCTCGGAGCGATGTCCTAATAGTCCTAATAGACCGAATGTCCGATTAGAGTAAGGAAACGTTTCTTTTCGTTCATTGCACAGTAACGTTTCCTATTCGTTCTTCGTACATGACATGACCGACACAAGACTACTTCCAACACTGTCACTATTTTCTGTACGCGGATGACCTAATTCTATAGAAAAATCCACTCTGCAAATGATACCGTGTTGCTTCAACAGGACCTGGACAGACTTGACGCTTACTGTATCCGTAACAGCATGTCCCTTGCACACAATAAATGTCAATACATCAGATTCACTAAACATGTGATAGAGCGTAATACACGTGAATACCATATAGGCGGGACATGCACTTCCAAGGGTTACATGTATGCGGGACCTTGGCGTTTACTTTGACGAAAAGCTTACTTTCGACGCACACATCACACACATCACTAAAAAGGCCTATCAGATGCTTGGATTCCTCCTGCGTATAACAAAGAGCTTCAAGAAACCCAAGTCCTTCCTCACGATTTACGGCTCTCTTGTTCGTTCACATCTTGATTAGGCATCCCCTATTTGAAATCCTTTCTACGCGACGTGACTCACAAATTGAAATGGTGCACAGGAAATTCCTTCGTAGTTTTAATTACCGTGTAAGGGCTCCAAAGAAGTCATACGTTAACTTGCTTACGAACTACAGACAGACGTCCCTCCACGATCGTCGAACGCTCGCGGACACCGTTGTTCTCAAGCGGAGCTGCACCAGTTACTACAACTGCCCTGAGCTTGTCTCTCTTGTAAGGTATCACGTCCCGCTCAGAGCTCCGCGGCACAAGCGGCTCTTCCACGTCAGAGTCTCTCGCACCCATGCTGGTAAAAGGGCGCCCACAGAACATTTAAATTATTAAATGTTCTGTGAGGGCGCCAATAAATCGACTCTGTGCAGACCACGACAAAAACTTTGGGGAGGTTGACTTTTTTGACTCATCTCTCAGTCGGTTCAAGCATTTCATACGCAAGCTGTTGTTCACAAAACTCGCAGATAATATTCCCTGATTGTGGTGGGTAACTGGGTTGTGCAATTGATTTCATTCTTTACCTGCACAAACGAGCAATATTACTATTTGGACGTTTACTATACATACATGTACCTATCAGTGATGCAAAAATATCTAAAAAACTTGGTTGGTTTATTTTGTGTCTACTTTAATGAAATAATGCTTTTATTTGTCTTTTTCTTTTAAGCACTTTGTTTGTTGCTCATTCGGAGATATATGTTTTCCATCATTTACCCCATAAGTGGGATACCCTAAGGGATAAGTTAGATATTTATTTAATGTTAAGTTTTCCTCTGTCTGCCTTTGTAATGTAACTTGTCCTGTTTGTAACCCCATGAATAAATAAATAAAATAAATAAAAGAGAGGGGCTATAGAGGACACCAAGCAGCACCTTATTGTGATGAAGAACAATTTCAAGGAAGAGGCATTCAGCAGCCTCGGAGTACTGGCTAGGGGATACATTGATCACCTTACAGGCAATTTCCGCACGCAGGTAAAAAGCGACACCTCCGTCTGCCTTTCCGGTTCTGTCGTTCCTACATAGCCTGAAGCCTGGAAGAGAGTACATGGATGAAGGCTTAAGGAACGACTCAGAGACAAGGATGCCGTCCACACGTTGCTCACAAAAAGCCTGGATGAGATCGGGGTAGCTAGTGTGAATACTTTGAGCATTGATGTGCACTATGTTCAGATTTTTCCCTGAACCACCAAAGACAGTCCTAAGTTTGACGGAATGCGGTTCTTCCACAGTGGAAATATCCCTTTCCGCACTAATAAATTTATCGCTAGAAGCACACGACAAGAAGCTATGGTTGTGGATATCCATACTATGTATAGGTAAATAATATAGATATGTTGTACGATTCCATCGTGCATCGTCAGACTTAGTAGCGTCAGCATAAATGTCTAATTGTAGTTTTCATTATTTTGTAAGTTAGATTCATCGATCAGTTCACATTCGTCTATCAATAAGTGCGCACCAATTGTAATCATCATAAATAAAGTGATTTATCAAGTTATCACTCTTCTTTCCTGTTCCACCAATCATCATCAGTATCAAGTTTTAATGTACCGCCAGCAAGGGCTCGTACATTAAGTGGTCCTTCGAAACCTGTGTTTAGTGCAACTTTGTGTTTTGATCGTGTGACCGCGAATCGGCTCTGTTGGCCTGCCACCAGCGGCAATCCCCAGTAGAGTTGAGAAGGCGCAAAAAGTCATACGTGAGGAATACAAAAGCATTAGACACGCACGACCAAGCGATCAAGGATTTAAGCCCTAAGGAGGTTTTTATCAAGAGAACAAGCTCTCCCAAGTTTACCAAGAGATCAAGCTCTACAAGTTAATCAAGTAACAAGGTTTATCAAGAAACCCCTAAGAAGCGAATGACAAGGAACTCAATTTCATCAAGGGAACAGGAACTATCAAGCTAGTGATTTTATCAAGAAATTCATCAAGTAATTATTTATCAAACAAGTGAGTTTCTACATATCTCTACCAAGTGAGTTATAATGGAAACAAGCCAAGAATTCGTCTACTTGTTGCAAAATCAGCAACAAATTATCGACGGAATAAATCAGCTATGGTCGAATTACAAAAAAGACGGCCAATCTCGCAAGACAACTGATTATATCAAAAGGAAGGTAGAAACGTTAGATACGTATTGGGCTGAGTTTCAACGGAATCATGAGCGGTTAATGATGGCCGAAAATCAAGATGGCGACTACTTTACGGCCAATCAATACGAGCATTCCCAATCTTATTACCAAGAAATAAGGGAGTCGATTCTCAGGAGCCCCGGGTTTTCTCTAAAACCACCAACGCCACTATTAATTCCTAAGACAGTTGACGTGTCGGAAGAAGATAAATCGGGCGGCGAATCAAGTCAGCAGCATCCGAGGCAGAACAAGCTGCACGCCGAATCTGCGCAAAAATATCCCAACAAGTTAGAGGAGATGATGCGTCGGCAAACAAGTAACTTCAAAGCCTTCTCCCGCACCCTATCAAGCATCAACTTATCAGAAGTAAAGGAAAAGTGGGAATTCGATGACCTACTTAAGAATTTAGATGCACGGTGGGCAACTATCGATAAACTTCACTGGGACATCGATAGCGAGCTCCGTGGGGAAGAAGATGAATATTACGAGCAGACCTTCACCAAGCATGAGAAGAGCTACTGTGAGATAAAAAGAGAGATCAATAGCAAGCTGTGGTCCGTGGCTCATCGTGAAAAGTCCACGCCTAAACTGGATATTCCTGTTTTCCATGGCAACTATCAACAGTGGACATCGTTTAAAGATCTTTTCACGGAGACCATTCATAACAATCCCTGCCTATCAAGTGCGCAGAAGATGCAATTTCTAAAAAGCAAAATTAAGGGAGAACCAGAACGCCTCATCCAGCACCTACCGATAAGCTCCGAAAATTACGTCACCTGCTGGGACATCATCAACCATCGATACAATAACAAAAAGCTTATATTCACAACCCACATGAATACTATGATGTCCCTCCCCGTTCTGCAACAAGGCACATCGGGTCACATCAAGAGACTGCATGATGTAACGGTAGAATGTCTGAATGGCATAAAAAATTTGGGTATCAACATTGATACGTGGGACCCCATCATTATACATCTTTTATCATCAAAACTGGACTCCGAAACACACAATGACTATATGTCTATGTTGAAAGATCCAAGAGAAATACCGCTATTGGATGAATTCCTGAAATATCTCGAATTACGATTTACTGCATTAGAAGCATCAAGACGAAAACAGGAAAATACTGCTCAAAAGTCGTCTAACAATCCACCTTCTACGTCATCGACCCCTTACAATGCATCACGTTCCAAGCACTACTATTCAAGCAACAAGGCTACTTCGAATACTCAAGCAAGAAACCAGATAAAATGTCCCGTTTGCGATCAAGATCACGGGGTCTATTATTGCCCACAGTTCAGAGGAATGGATCCTGCAACGCAAAAGAAAACAATTACTAAGCTCAACATATGTAGTAATTGTCTCTATTCTCATAAAGGGAAAGATTGTTCGTCGACAAAGCGCTGCCGTGAATGTAATGGCTTTCATAATACCATTTTACATGAAGCTTTTAACAATCAAACCCAAAGAAATATGCCACTAGAATCACAGCAGTGGACAAAGAACAGTGGAAATACACATGTTGCGCAACAATCAGGCAAGATTATTCAGCAATCGTCAGCAAACGAAGTCTTGCTAGCGACAGCGCTGATCAAAGTGCAAGCCAGAAACGGAGTTCAACATGTTTTGCGCGCGCTCATAGATCAAGGCTCACAAGTTTCCTTAATAAGCGAGAGAGCTTCACAACTTCTGAAAATTCCAAGACAGAGTTGCAAAGGCGTTATCACTGGAATCGGCACTAACGACACAACATGTAAAGGCGCTATGAAAATACTATGCACGTCATTAAGGGGAAGCTTTAGCTTTGAAGTAGAAGCGCTAATTATGAAAAGTTTGACACGAAACTTACCAAACAATACTATCAGTAAGCCATCATGGGCGTTCCTCGAAGAAATTGAATTAGCCGATCCGCAGTTTTACTTGAGCAACCCCATTGACATACTCCTGGGTGCCGAAGTATACGCCAACATTGTCCTTAGCGGTGTAAGAAAACAAGTATCGTCACCGTTAGCCCAAGAAACAAGACTTGGTTGGATACTGTGTGGAAAAATTCAAAGTCTGCACTGCAACGTAGTGCTGAACAATATAGAAGACATTCAACAATTTTGGCAGATAGAGGACATTCAAGGAGCATCACGAAACTCATCAGAAGAGGAAGATTGCATTAATTTCTATAAGTCAACAACATCAAGGTTGAGCGACGGACGATACCAAGTGCGACTCCCTCTTAAATCGACTGCAAAATCAGATCTAGGGCAGTCCAAAAACAAAGCGATTGCACAATTTCTACAACTTGAACGGAAATTTTCGAAGCAAAAAATTATTGCTTCGCTTTACAAAGAATTTGTGGACGAGTACCTATCGCTTGGACACATGAAGCTGGCACGTGACGGAAATCATCCCGAATATTTTTTGCCACACCATTGCGTGTTACGAGAAGAATCCACTACCACGGCACTTCGTGTGGTATTCAACGGATCCGAAAAAACTTCAAGTGGGCTCAGTTTGAATGACCTGATGTACAAAGGGCCCAATTTACAAAAAGATATTTTGGTTCTTATACTGAAATGGAGACAACACAGGATAGCGTTTGTGGCAGATATAGAAAAGATGTTTCGACAGCTGTGGGTACATCCCGAGGACCAACATCTCCAAAAAATCATATGGCGAGACTATCCACATCAACTCTTACAAGAGTATCAATTGACAACAGTCACCTACGGCACCAAGGCCGCCCCCTTTCTTGCCATGATGACGCTAAAGCAATTGGCATGGGATGAAAGACTCAAGTACCCAGAAGCTGCCAAAGTAGTCGAGGAGTGCTTATACATGGATGACCTGCTACATGGGTCGGACTCGGTGACGGCAGCCAAAAGGTTACAGGAAGATCTTATTCAACTGATGAGATCAGGCGGCTTGAATCTAAGAAAATGGAAGTCCAATCATACCGCTTTAATGCAACAAGACACCAACAAGGGTGAAGGTACTGAGAACACTTATCAGTTCATACAACCAGAATCGATGAAAACGTTGGGACTTAATTGGAGCTCGGCAAATGACGTCTTCACATTTCGATCAAAGATTGAAACCACGACTGATACCAAGACAGTGTGTACGAAGAGACAGTTGTTATCAGAAATCGCCCGATTATTTGACCCCCTTGGCTGGCTCACGCCAATTTCTACACAAATGAAATTACTTTTTCAATCCGTCTGGAATAGAAATCTTCAGTGGGATGACAAGATACCCGAAGATATTCACAAAGAATGGATAAAAATAAAACAACACATATCAGCTATAAATAACCTAAACATACCAAGATGGTTAGGTACAAACACTTCAAGCGATATAGAGTTGCACGGCTATTGTGACGCATCGCAAAAGGCATACGCCTGCGTTATTTATTGCAAACTAAAAATATGTGGCCAATATCAAATCACTCTCGTCGCGGCCAAATCAAGATTAGTACCACACAATAAAGAGATAACGTTACCAAAACTGGAGTTATGCGGAGCCCATTTGCTGGCCACACTGATGGAAAAAGTACAAGATAGTTTGAGCAACCATCATATCAAGATGTATGGTTGGGTTGATTCGACTGCCGTCCTTGGCTGGCTACAAGGTCAGCCTCAGCGCTGGAAGCCGTTTGTTGCTAACAGGGTGCAACAAATTACACGAGTTATGCCCGCGTCATGTTGGCGGTACGTCAAATCTGCCGAAAATCCCGCAGATTGTGCTAGCAGAGGACTCAACGCTACACAGTTACAAGAACATCCACTTTGGTGGCAAGGGCCGACTTGGCTACCCACATTCGATGAAAAACAGAGATTGAGCAAATTATATTCGACTGATGAAGAGGCCAAGCCAACGAAAGCGAGTGTACAGGCTGTAACAAGAAACAGCAATCTTGTAACTGAGTTGTTAAACAAGTACAGCTCATACATCAAGGTAGTACACGTACTGTCATGGTTACGTCGATTCATAAGTCGGAAACAAGACAGAAAATATGAGCCCTACATAACACTGTCTGAAAGTAGACAAACTACTCAAATGATTATAAAGGATGTTCAAGGAAAAGAATTTCACGACGAGATAAACGACCTCAAAAACGGCAAACAAGTGTCGTCCAAAAGCAAGATCTTCAGTCTCACACCCTTCCTCGATGAAAATGGCATACTCAGAGTTGGGGGAAGACTGAAGCACGCACACATTAATCCAGAGATGAAACACCCTGTAATTTTACCTCAGCAAAGCCGCTTGACGGAATTAATTATTTTGCAAGCGCATGAACATACCTACCACGGTGGTGCTCGGATTACATTGTCATTCATAAGACAAAAATATTGGATACTTAGTGGAAATAAGACCACTAAGCAGTTTATTCGTCGGTGTATTACGTGCAAGAAACACAAGCCTACAAAAAATAATCAAATAATGGGAGACTTACCGGAAGCAAGGATCAAACCATCTCGTCCTTTCATGCATACCGGTGTTGACTACACGGGACACTTCTACATAAAATCCAACAAGGGACGTGGTATCAAGACCACCAAGGGCTATGTAGCAGTCTTCGTATGCATGGTGACCAAGGCGGTGCACCTAGAGCTGGTTTCCGATATGACAACATCTTCATTCCTCGCCGCAATAAGAAGAATGGCAGCGCGCAAAGGAAAACCAGGACATTTTTACAGTGATAATGGGACCACCTTTGTTGGAGCTAACAGATGTCTACAAGAAGAATATCAGGAGATAAAAGAGCTCATCAACGACCAATTCTTGGGGGAGATAGCCGATATGGAGATAACATGGCACTTCAACGCCCCTTCCTGGCCGTCAGCAGGAGGTCTATGGGAGGCGGCAGTAAAAAGTTTCAAATTCCACCTGAAACGAGTGGTCGGCGACCAACGCCTTACATATGAAGAATTCTCAACCCTCCTTGCACAAATAGAGGGTTGCATGAACTCAAGGCCATTATGTCCCTTATCTGAAGATCCGGAAGACCTGAATTATCTCACACCTGCTCACTTCTTAACCAGCGGACCAACTCTTACCTTGGTTGAGACAGAGAAAGACCAGCGCACAAGATGGTACCTAACACAAAAAATATTGCAAGATTTGTGGAAGAGATGGGTCTCAGAATATATGATACAATTAGCCGCCAGAAGCAAGTGGAAAAATCCGCGGCGTAATTATCAAGTCGGCGACGTCGTCATGATCCATGATGAACATCTACCCCCAGGCAAGTGGGCGATGGGTCGAGTTACGGAATTGCACCAAGGCAAAGACGGATACGTACGTGTCGTTACGCTGAAAACGAAGAATGGATTTTTAAAACGGCCTGTTGTAAAAACTTCACCTTTACTGGAGAACGACGATAAGGATCAAGATGCGGGACCTCAGAGCCAGAAGGTAGGACCACGTCAATCAAGTGACGTAGTTACAGCTACCCTACAGAGACCGACGCGAACAAGTGCGATCAGTCCTATCCAGTTCAAACTCAGTGCAGTTGTTACAGCCTTATTTTTGCTGCTAACATTCGTATGCGATTCTCACTGCAACACAAATGTGACCCAATTCAGACAAGGACAAGCTATATACTTCGACAAGATCTCAGATATGATGCTGATTAAAGACGAGTGGAAAATTGTCGCCTATTATAACTTGCAACCTTATTGGGATGGAATAGACGCATTCAACAAATACACAAAAACGCTCCAACAGACATGTATTATGATACGGGAGCAAGCCCACTGTGATGTCATACTACTTCAATTACGGCACGGATTCTCCGAACTAGAGTACTACGACCAAGTATTACTTACTCAGCACACGTCGAGCACGCGACTTGCCAGACAGCGCCGGCGCCGTGGCCTTATCAATGGTGTCGGGTATCTCGCTAATGGATTGTTTGGAATATTGGATGAGAATTTCGCTGAACAATACAGGAAAGACATCGCTCTAGTTCGAGACAATCAGAGACACATAGCATCGCTTTGGAAAAATCAGACCTCAATTATAGAGGCAGAGTTCAATTTATTAAAGGGAGCCGAAAATACTATGGAAAAGCAACGCAAGATGATTAACCAACATATAAATGCAATAGAGGAATCCGTGAAGCAACTGAAAGATGAAGCCCAACGAAATCGCATCATTAGTTCCTTTAACATGGGAGCGACAACAGCAAGCAACATGCTATTCAGTTTACGGAATATTCAAAACACGTTATTAGATACTATCACCGATCTACACCACGGTCGGTTCGATTACCACTTGATAACTCCCGAACAACTCATCCAGGAATTGACGACGATTGCAAGCCATTTACCCAAAGATGTGTCGCTGCCGCTGGAGAACTTTCACACAGAAGTTTACAAGATTTACAGATTATTACAAGTAAAATCAAGATTTTTGGAAGACGTACTTCTTTTCGAAATAAAACTGCCACTCATCAGTCGAGACAGTTATGAAATTATGAAAATGATACCGATACCAGAAGCGAAAGGACAGCAAGCAATCACTGTTGTCCCAATATCGGATTACATTGCGCTAAACATGAAAAAGGACATTTACATTCCTTTGACCGAGACCGACATCAGTTTCTGTTTGGTTCTATATCAAACTCATTATTGTCAACTCCTGAAACCAGAGTATCACCTAAAAGACGACAAGAGTTTTTGTGACCTGGAAGCTGCAGAATGTACAACAATGAGCAAGACATGCAGAAATAAATGGCAAGAGGTCAACAGCGTAAATACATACCTATATTTTTGCTGTAATCGGTGTCAAGTCCGAACAATATGCGAAGATCAGGTGACAACACATCAGCTGAGCAATAGCGGTATAATACATGTGAGTCCGAACTGCGTCATAAAAACGGATAGTTTCACTGTGACTCCACACAAAATTCAAACAAGTGAAATTAAATTAAAACCAGACATATATGCACCGAAGATTCCTCAGATAAATAACATCATCAACATTACCATCCCTACCACTTTAGCACAGGATGATTCACAGGACATGCAACAACAATTGTCCTTGTTAGGAGAGAGGATAAACCAGCTGAAGCAAGCAGAAGTAATATCGACAGACCTCTCTTATCACGATGTTCATCACTACACTATGATTTATGTGGTTTGCGGAATCTTAGTCATTATTGGAATAATGACAATCATCAGAAAGCTGCAATGTGGATGGTTGGTGCACAGCACTGCGCCCCCCGCCCCCCCGCCGCCGGCCCCGACGCAGCCCGCGCCGCCCGCGCCTGCTCTGCCCCCGCTGTCCGCCGGCTACGCCCGTCCCACCGCGCACGCGAGCAACGCGGGCAACCACAGCATCGAGATACCTGCTATACACCCCCGCGCTGACAAGAACGCAAGGGTGCAATTCAAGATTTCAGATTATTAGTGGTTCTGTGTTGATGTGATGTGCAATTTTATTAAGTTTCTTAAGGTTTAATTGACATGTATTAATTATTTAAGATTTTTCTCATCTCAGGCCCCGGAATATGTACGATTCCATCGTGCATCGTCAGACTTAGTAGCGTCAGCATAAATGTCTAATTGTAGTTTTCATTATTTTGTAAGTTAGATTCATCGATCAGTTCACATTCGTCTATCAATAAGTGCGCACCAATTGTAATCATCATAAATAAAGTGATTTATCAAGTTATCACTCTTCTTTCCTGTTCCACCAATCATCATCAGTATCAAGTTTTAATGTACCGCCAGCAAGGGCTCGTACATATGTCGTAGTGTACGAATTGAGATATAGCTATAGCGTAAGGCAATAGAGATAAGTACGGTGACACAAGCGATATTTGCATTTCGCTTAGGTTAAGCCAATAATGGAGGTTAGGTGTGCATGCTATGCTATAAAAAGGGTGTGCGCACCAGTCAGCGAGTTAGTCTCTCAGGGAGGTCTGACTCCTGGGCATGGGTAATTCCATTTTTGTTCCCCTCCAACAAAAAAAAAACAGCGTGTTTGTCTATCATCGTACGGAGCGCACCTCCTCCCACATTATTGGACTAGCCAGTCCCCGTGACTAGTGTGGTTATTATGTATCTAGTACTCCCCGTGTTCAGTGTGATTATTCTGTAACTAGTGCTCCCAGTGTCAAGTGTCATTATTCTGTGTCTAGTACATGATTCGTGCCCTAAAGTTAATAAACTGTGTTATAACGAAGCTGTTGTCTCCAATGCTCGATTACCCATCACACCCATCCTCGGGATGCCCTCAGCCATCGGTCCTGACCCTTCTGCGACAGATATATGTATAAAAATATATATTACAATAATGTAAATATGAATAAAACAACAAAAAATAAATACGATGTAAATAACTTAACGGGTGACCTAGACCCCTTATCAGACAATGATTGCTGTTAGAAATCAGAAAACCTGCTTCATTCAGTAATAAACAACAGACAGGATCACAGGATAAAATAAATTAACAGCTGGGCAGCGGATAGTGAAGGCACAGAAACATAAAATAGAACATAACATGAAAGATGTTTTAGAAGTTAGAGTGCCACGGCAAGGTAAACGCAATAAGGAGCGCGAACGAAACGCAAACATCTCTGCCGGAGGACAGGAATGCACGGCTCAGTAATGCCTGGCCCCGGAATGCCCGCGGAATTGTGGGATGTCTCTCATTGGCTGGAAATATTGTCTTCTGTTTGGTCGAACATTTTCGATTTAACTTAGACGAATCTAAGGCTATGGTCATACTAGTGAGGTTTTTAGTAAGCAAGTTTAACATTCACTTGACACATAGCATAACCTCAAAATTATTCATATTTGGTTAGTTTAAAGTAAAAACAAACTCGATACTGCTATTTCGATATATACGACTTCAAGTGCATTTTAGTTATTGAGTCAAAAATTGGCTAGAGTAGGTTATTGTGGCTAAATTTCAATGGATTATAGGTTAGTTTGGAACTTAGAAGAAGCAAAACCGAAGCGTATGCAAATGAAAAAAACATTTAATGATATTAATAGATTTTTTGAGATAGAGACACTATGAACACACCCTAATCTCTGATGAAGCAGTTGTCTATGGTACTCGGGATGCCAATTCCGGGGCCGGGCATTCCGGGGTCGAGCACTGTATTATACGACCACGAAATGCTCGGCGCAGGAATGCCTGACCCCGGAATCGTGGTCTAACGGGACGCCAATTCCGGGGCCGGACATTCCTGGGCCGGACAATACTGGGACGGGCATTACAGGGACTCTCTCTGCCAACACTTTAAAAATAACTTAGTACAAAGTTTGACGTTTGCGTTTCGATCCTACTGTTAAAAAGTACACAGATGCAGATGCGTACCACAATTAAAAAAATAAGAGTGACAGACCAACCATGTCGTAATGTCTAAAAAAGCGAAAATTGAACTTTAGTCTCATAATGGACATACGCTTTCGTCAAATATAGGCTTTCGTCAAACCATACGCTATCGTCAAAATACGCTTTCGTCACCTCCCCCACCCACCAACCCACCCTTTATACCTAATTCTCATCATGTATAGTACGCCCATTTTAATAAACTCGACAAATGGGCGGACAAAGCCCCACAGTCTAACTTGAAAATAAGAAAAAATGTTAGGTATGAAAAAATATGTGACGTTCCACAGGTGAAGGAACCTTATGGTCGGTATGGAGTTATTCATACGCTGATAAACTTTGCCTGATAATAATCTATTGATATAAAAAAAATATTGACCTCATAAGATAAGTAGTTACAGAAATAAAATAAAAATAAAGTTTTGACTGATATCATACATACAAACGCATGAAACAGCGTATGAGTAGGTATATCTATAGGTAGGTATAAATGCAAAATAATTTTACCAAATATTCTTTGTTTATGACTACAATGTATCTAACCAAAAGTAACACATTTTTGTCGGGGGACAAGCGAAAAATATCATTTTCCAAAACAGCTATTATTACCTGTGGAACGTCACAAAAAAATGTCTAACTTATAATAGTTATCCGATAATTATCAAAAAGTGTAATTATCTTGATAATTTTGAATCCTGCAGTCCCCTTAGTGCACTGTGCAAAGGCGTAATCTACATAGAGGTTTTAAGAAATTAAAGAAATGCTTAAAAATCAATTAATATTGTACTTGAATTACAAAAAACTTACATTAAGATAACTATGAAATTAACAAGGCGGGAGAGACTTGGATTGTTCACCCATTTAAGAAAACATGGTATTGTTAAAATTAACAAATAATGACTTATCTATATATAAGTGTAATTATCATGATAATTTTGAATCCTGAAGTCTCCTTAGTGCACAGTGCAAAGGCGTAATCTCCATAGAGGTTTTAAGAAAAAAATTAAAGACATGCTTAAAAAAACAATTAATATTGTACTTGAATTACAAAATACTTACGTAAAGATAACTATGAAATTAACAAGGCGGGAGAGACTTGGTAAAGGCACTGAATTGTTTACCATTTTAACAGTACTGTTAAACTTATCTAGTTCTGGTATTGTTAAAATAAATGTGTTTCTTTCTAACTCATCCTAATTTTCTTACTTTTCATAAAAATACAGAATTACCATGTTTCATCTAAGGAGTCAAAATATCAAACAAATGTAACAAAACTAAGTAATTTCAACAATTTGGAAGCGCCAATCGTATACTAAACCTTATACTTATTTTCTAATACTTATAAGTAGGAAAGTAAAAGTAATCGTAAATTAATTATGTAAAAATTTAATATTAACAAAATCTCTATGTATGCTTTCCGTACATATATTCTAATGTAAAGCCATAGTATTGTTTCTTAAATTATAACTAAATCTAACATGTGTGTGAATCAAGAATCAACTACATGTAAAATACGTAACTTTTCTACTAATACGTATTAGTAATCTCTATTTTCATTTTGCATTCGTTTTATAACATACATACTTATAAATGTACTCTGCTGCAGCTTGACATAAAGTAAAATGACAGTAATAAATGCAATATAAAAAATAGACAGCTGAAATGTAGCTGTATCACAAAGCAATAATTATATAAACAAATTAATAATTAAAATATCCTAATTTATAAAATATCGAAAGAAAACTTTTGAACCTGATTGACTGGGATAATTCTAAGTAAAAAACGATGCTAATCTTATTCCAATAAGGCACCATATTTAACGGTAAAATCAATCACTGACTTGTGATGTATAGGAATCACACATAATTTGACTTCCACATCATTATAAAATAACGAAACTAAAACAAATAATTATTAAGTAAATCAGTAATCGAGATAAATCAGTCGAATAGAAAGATAGCCGCCCCAAAAAATAGCAATGGCATTTGTTGACATTGGTTCAGAAAATCTAATTTCAACATAATTCAAATGCAGTTTAGAACGAGCCTAATTATATTAGTATTTAAACTGGATGGCGGCTCAACACAGCCTACTGAACCTACGTGAGAAGATCTAGGCAAGCGATGGTTACGTTAGCTTTACTTGTTTGCCAAGGTTCGTCGAACTCCTGCAAGCACAAACTTGTAAACGGCTTCTGGTCGTACGATTGACGTACGACGTGTAGCGTGCGTGTGTTTGTTGTGCCTCTTGTCGCACGAATGACGTACGACGTGTGGCTTACGTGTGCTTATTGTGACTCTCGTCGCACGATTGACGTACGACGTGTGGCTTGCGTATGTTTGTTGTACCTCTCGTCGACTGGCGAACGTCGTGTGGGTTGCGAGTATTTGTTGTGCTTCTCGTCGTACTATTGACGTTCGACGTGTGGCTTGCAGGAGTAGAGCAAACCCTGACAAGTATGTTAATCAATCAGTACATATGTCGGTTGTCTGTATCACGTAGGTTAGTGTGTGATGCCGGCTTGAATCAGGAACATGATCATCATTACAATACACATCTGCTTATTGAATTATAAACAACAGAATACGCATAATAATAAGCACTTGTAAGTTATTTGAGCAACTGTCGAATCCTAATAATGTGCCTCCACAAGAAAAGGTACTTTTATGTCGCCTCTGATATTTTTCATAATTAGAATAAAATATGTAAGTCGGATCGCAACTTTTTGTACGTCAGCATTTGACATCAGTCTGAGCTTTTCATCCGAACTGGTCTGCAGAAACAAATTGTTAGTGTCTCAAAATGTAGATATCTTCATTTGGACTGCACAGAAAAACATCTCAAGCGACAATAAAGATACATTGTCTTATGGAAACGATTAACCCCCCGGTACAAAAAACTAATGCACTTAACACTTACAGACTAAAACTATCCGGCTATAAAGGTATTGGGTACTCGGAAAGGCGTCGCAACTGCAGCCATACTGCTTAACTGTGTAGCTTCCTGCGGTAGCGGTGAGGTGCGGGAAGGGTGTGTTGTCGTGAAGTCTTTATGGCGCGAGAGTTCAGTGCGGGTCCGGCATAGCATGTAATTTCACCTCTCCCGCACCGAAACACTACCGCAGGAACCTACTCTGTTAATAGTGATGTGTGTAGAGTAGATATAGATTTGTAATACTTTTGGAGGTGTAATTCTGCCTTGTTTAGTGTAACCTAACAACTATGAATCCGGTACCGTAAAATGGGTGAGCTCAGTTCCAGGGGTGAATAAGGCTCTTATGGAAGAGTTAATAAAGGTCATCCCTATTCACCCTTGCATCATTACTCACCCCATTTTAAGGTAGCTTAACCTCGGGTAGGGCCAAAAACAAAATGGCTAGAGCTTATCGCTGATACAGCGAACAAAAGTATATCTTATTCTATTATCCGACCCCATCCCAGTCCCTATGTAGTTTTAGTGCTGAGTTGGTCAAGGAACGCCTTGATCCCGGCGATGGACTTGCCCAGTTTATCCTGCGCGCGCGCATCGTGCGGCTTGCAGGCGCGCAGGTGCTCCATCATGCTGAGCATCACGTTGAAGCCGGCGGCGGCGACCTTGCTGCCGACTACTTGTAGCTGCGGGGAAGAGGGGGTGCTAACTTCAAGGTGATGAAATAAATAAAGTAAGGAAGCTGACATCACGAAACTTGCATCCATCCATCGCTGTGCAATAAAGAATTATGAAAGCTTAACTCTTCAATATCCACCGGCTCCCCGGCTTACCAAGCCATAAGGTTGAAAATTAATGGCTCTCTGGGGAGCCAGCGGGGCTTGACAGGCTAAGACACGTTTTAAGTCAAAACTTGAAACAGTTTATTGGAGTTGGAGTCAAGTCAACCTTTTGCCCACCACAAACGGCTCTAGCCGTCCAATGACAGTCGTGCTACTGTCAGCATTATCTTGGCACTTACTGAAAATCAGCGCTGAGTAACCGTTCATCACCGTTACCCTACCGCCTACTGCGTTGATTATTTATTTATGTATTTAAGGAACACCATCAAGGAATACAATAATATTAAGTAAATGGTTATTCTTAAAAGTTACATAGCTGTTTGATTCCTTAATTATAGGCATCCACATCATGCACCATGATATTTGACAAGGTAGTCCAATAAATCTAGAAACGTGTCTCAAGCTGAACCTATTTCAACAAACATGTTTGACAATATTAGAATTGTATATTTCCACCTGTTGTATAAGTTATGTATAAGTTATTTTTTTTGTTAAAATGACAGCATTTGACTATGACGTCACATGCTAATATTTCATAGAACTCTTAACTTAACAAATTACCGTTTTGACAGTTCCTAAAAGTATATATTTAACTAGCAGTCAAATAACGTATTGTGTTTTATTTTTGTCTTTTTTATTTATGTGAGGCGGTTTATTTGTTTGTGTGCAATAAAAGTCTTTCTTTCTTTTCTCTCTCACACTGACGGCCAGAGCCTACAAAATTGAAGATAGAAAGAAACCTTATCCCGTACAAATTTAGGTATATTTTGTAGCATAGCAAACATGTTTGGCGTGTTAGTGACACATTTTGTATTTGATGTGTGACTGTAAAAAAGGAGCCCTATAAATGTCACGCGAGCACTTTCTTTACTGATTTTCCTTCGACATCCGAAATTTCGTTATTCGATTTTGCTATTTTCGTGCGTTTTTTCAAATTCGAATATCCAAAACGTCAAATATGACATTTGCGACAGATGCAACAGCGCGATCTGTTCTATTTTATTGCTAAAATTTAGTAGGCAGCTTACCTGAACAGACATTGTCTTACAGCCTGTAACATGAGAGTTTTTTAACGTTCCGTTTCCTATGTGGTATTGACCGGTTTTTACTTTTTCTGTGTGCATCGGATAAAAATTAACATTCCATTTGGGAATATTTATTGGCAACACCGATGACGAATGATTTAAAATGACAGAAAATCGACGTCCTGCTACTTGTAAGTCGAACGTGACATAAGTCGCATGCTATATATTATGTCACACGAGTGATTCAAAAATAGAGCTCCAGAAAGATTGTGAAGAGCGCCCAAAGAATTCTTTGCCATGTCTTGTAAGCCATAACAAGTTCTAGTCTATTCTCTAAGTTCGCTCACCCCGGCAGGCAGTGTGTGGACGGTGTCCGTGTCGTCCGCCGCGGGAGCCTCCAGCTTTAGCTTCTTGGAGGGCGGCGGCAGTGTACTGCACACCTGTTAAACGGGACAGTAAAAAATATCAGCAAGTAGCCACATTATATGCGTGTATAGGTACATTAGTGACCACATTAGAAACATATTTTCGATATTAATAATAAAACGAACGAACAGAGCGGCGTTACTGCGGCTTGCCGCTGTCGCTTACCTCGCTGGTGTCGGCGCCGCCACGCTTGCCGCTGTCGCTTACTTAGCTGGTGTCTGCACCGCCACGCTTGCCGCTGTCGCTTACTTAGCTGGTGTCGGCGCCGCGTCGCTTACCTCGCTGGTGTCGGCGCCGCCACGCTTGCCGTAGTCGCTTACCTCGCTGGTGTCGGCGTCGCCACGCTTGCCGTAGTCGCTTACCTCGCTGGTGTCGGCGCCGCCACGCTTGCCGCTGTCGCTTACTTAGCTGGTGTCGGCGCCTCCACGCTTGCCGCTGTCGCTTACTTAGCTGGTGTCGGCGCCGCGTCGCTTGCCGCTGCCGCTTACCTCGCTGGTGTCGGCGCCGCCACGCTTGCCGTAGTCGCTTACCTCGCTGGTGTCGGCGCCGCCACGCTTGTCGCTGTCGCTTACTTAGCTGGTGTCTGCGCCGCCACGCTTGCCGCTGTCGCTTACTTAGCTGGTGTCGGCACCGCGTCGCTTGCCGCTGTCGCTTACTTAGCTGGTGTCGGCGCCGCCACGCTTGCCGCTGTCGCTTACTTAGCTGGTGTCGGCGCCGCGTCGCTTGCCGCTGCCGCTTACCTCGCTGGTGTCGGCGCCGCCACGCTTGCCGCTGTCGCTTACTTAGCTGGTGTCGGCGCCTCGTCGCTTGCCGCTGCCGCTTACCTCGCTGGTGTCGGCGCCGCGTCGCTTGCCGCTGTCGCTTACCTCGCTGGTGTCGGCGCCGCGTCACTTGCCGCTGCCGCTTACCTCGCTGGCGTCGGCGCCGCGTCGCTTGAAACTGCCGCTTACCTCGCTGGTGTCGGCGCCGCGTCGCTTGCCGCTGTCGCTTACCTCGCTGGTGTCGGCGCCCCGTCGCTTGCCGCTGTCGCTTACTTAGCTGGTGTCGGCGCCGCGTCGCTTGCCGCTGTCGCTTACCTCGCTGGTGTCGGCGGCGGCGCAGCGTCTCTTGCCGCTGCTGAGCTCCGTGTCCTCGTCTCTGCGCAGGTCCCGCTTCACGCAGGAGCACACGCGCGCGCCGACCGACTGACGCCCGTGGACAAGCCCGCTGCAACACGAACGCAAGCAAATACGATTATGCAATAGTTAGGCACATTACCCAGGAATGGATTCTGCTCGACTGGTTTACTGTTGCGCAGAAAAGCAGCCCAATTTCTAATAGTAGCAGATCGTACAAATAATCAAAACTGAACTTAAATATTAGATCACGACCGAAGCCAGGTGTCGGTAGGGGTGCCGCCGCCTCCACTACTGAGTGGCAGCGGCACAGCTGCGGCCACGTATTCTACATATTTCCCTCACTATGTACATTATGGTGCACTAACGTTTCGTCCTCCAGAGTGAACACGATGGCGATGGCGCGTCGGTTGATGCCAGTGCTGCACGAGTTCTTGCAGACGAACTGGTACGCGTGCGAGAGAGCCGCCGTGCCGTCGTGAGGCGACGCCGCGAGCTGGACTAGCACTGCAATGTAACAGATTATGTTTGTGAGCTCTGAATTGTTCCTGACTATTAAGTTATCACGATAATATCCTTTATCACTTCAGTCAGGCAGGCCAGATGGGACACGCCAAACTGCGTCCACTCCTCGACTCCAGCCTCTACAAGGGCTGCGTGAGATCCCGCCTTAACTACGCGGCCCGGCATGGTACGCCCTATGCTCGGAGACGAACAAACGGAGACTCCGAGCCCAAGAGATCCTCTCTTTGCGTACCATCGTCGGAGCCCCCCGCTCGCAACGCGACGATCCAGAGGGACCTAAGATGGGAAGCAGTGGACCAGTTTGTCCAGAGGCTGGCGAACCCCGACCGCCGCCGCCCGCCACGCGACCTAGTTGCCTAGCCGGCAATCACTTCATCCAGTGAGAATACCACCGCCCGTGAAAGCCCCCCAATTACCTGTCCGCAGGAGTGGACAGAGGCGATTTTTCAGCAAAAGATCCGTTGATCTGACCCTGACTCCCCACGCCCAGAAGGGGTGCGTGAGAAGATTACCGGAACGAGTAATCTTCTCGCGCATTCTTCCCTAATAACTCCTTGAGCTATAGGCCACACCCCGGAAAATAGTTTGGTACCATTTATGACGAAACTATTACACCTATTGGTTTGAGCTTTGATTTAGCGATGTAATTTGGAATTTTTCTTTATCTAAAAACGTGAGAAACAAATTTTAAGTGGAATTTAATGCATGCATAATAACAAGTTGTTTTTTTGATAGGACTAATCTTTTTTCTGCCGGTGACCAGCACCGCACACCACACAAACGTTGTTTGTACTAATTTTGTGCAAAAATGTGTTGTGAATATTACCAGAGTACCAGGAGTCCGGCCGGTGCTCCGCCCCGCAGTAGTAGACCCCCTCCGCGCCCCGCTCGCGCGTCGACCGCAACACGTGCTGCACTGTTGAATGCTCCAGTCCTGGGGAAATAAACAATTATATATATCTAAGCCGACCTGCAACAGACTTTTCATAGCCGCTAAATAAACAAAACTTAAATACATTACGACTATAAAACTAAAGCCGAATTGCAACGGACTTTTCATAGCCGCTAAATAAACAAAACTTAAATACATTACGAATATAAAGCTAAAGCCGACTTGCAACAGACTTTTCATAGCCGCTAGATAAACAAAACTTAAATACATTACGACTATAAAACTAAAGCCGAATTGCAACGGACTTTTCATAGCCGCTAAATAAACAAAACTTAAATACATTACGACTATAAAACTAAAGCCGAATTGCAACGGACTTTTCATAGCCGCTTAATAAACAAAACTTAAATACATTACGAATATAAAGCTAAAGCCGACTTGCAACAGACTTTTCATAGCCGCTAAATAAACAAAACTTAAATACATTACGACTATAAAACTAAAGCCGAATTGCAACGGACTTTTCATAGCCGCTAAATAAACAAAACTTAAATACATTACGACTATAAAACTAAAGCCGACTTTCAACAGTCTTTTCATAGCCGCTAAATAAACATAACTTAAATATTAGGTCGTTACATATGAAATTGGCGTTTTGCATGGGAGGAACATAAAGTCGTTTTTTTTTAAATATAATATATTTATATAATATATTTATTTAATCAAAGTATGTACCATTGCTATCTATACACTTTTGCCATCTCATAGGTAGTTCTTCGATCCCTTTACTAAAAAAAACATTCGGACGGGAATCAATAAAATCTTTAACACTTTTAAAGCCAATTTTCGAAAAAGTATTTTTCTTAGTTTTTTTAGTCTGGGTGAGGTCACCGGTGACCTACATAGCATTTAACGAGTTAAAGGCGGTTTGGACTGCCCCATCGGAGTTGAATTTTTTCTCTTTCAAGAAATTATCCAAATTTCGAAAAAATGGTAATCTGTTGTAGCAAGGTCCGGAGAGTACGGTGGATGTCTTAGACATTCCAATTGAAGCTCCACTAATATGGTAGCCGTCTGTTGTGCAGTGTGTGGTCTAGAGATATCATGAAGCAGCAGTGGCCTAGAGCGACTGACCAGCCTCGGTTGTTTAGCAGCTAGCTTTTCCATCATGATTTGCATTGCATTGCTGACAATAGACATCTGCCGTAATCGTCTGGCCAGATTTAAGAAAGCTGTAGTGAACGACACCAGCCTAGTCCACCAAACGCTCACAAGTAACTTTTTTGGAGTCAATTTTCGCTTGGGGCATGGTTTGGCTAGTTCGGCAGGGTTCAGCCATTGCGATGAGCGCTTCCGATTATCGTACAGGATCCACTTTTCATCACAGGTAATGATTCGATTTAAAATCCTTTCATTATTGTGCCGGGTGAGTAATGCAACGCAGCAGTTTGTTGATTTGCTTCACTCAGTTCGTGAGGTTTTCCTTTCACCCACCTTTCAAGCTTTTTCACCTTCCCAATTTGCTTCAAGTGGATTAAAACAGTTTTATCACTAACACCGCAGCCTGCAGCTAACTCGGACGTGGTTTGCGATGGATCCGCTTCCACAATAGCCTTCAATTCTTCATTATCAACTTTGGTCTCCGGCCGTCCACGGGGCTTGTTCTGCAGGTCGAAATTTCCAGAACGAAAACGTTGGAAACAAAAACGCACTTTGTTTTCTATTGCGGCACCGTCGCCATACACATCATTAATCCTTCGAGCCGTTTCTGCAGCACTGGTGCCACGGTAGAACTCATACTCGGAAATAACGCGATATTTCAAGTTTTCCATTTTGTAAGCTGAGTGACGCAAGAAAAAAAATAATTGAGGAAAAAACAAATGAATTATAATTTTAGAAACACAGATACATGAGAAAATAGCTGTAAGAATTTGAATTTGGAATTCCTAACCATAGAGGAGATATTTGAGATCAAAGTGGCCAGTACGGCGAAACGCCAATTTTATATGTAAGGACCTAATACATTACGACTATAAAACTAAAGCCGACTTGCAACAGACTTTTCATAGCCCTTAAATAAACAAAACTTAAATAGATTACGACTATAAAACGAAAGCCGACTTGCAACAGACTTTTCATAGCCCTTAAATAAACAAAACTTAAATACATTACGACTATAAAACTAAAGCCGACTTGCAACAGACTTTTCATAGCCCTTAAATAAACAAACTTAAATAGATTACGACTATAAAACGAAAGCCGACTTGCAACAGACTTTTCATAGCCCTTAAATAAACAAAACTTAAATACATTACGACTATAAAACTAAAGCCATCTTGCAACAGACTTTTCATAGCCCTTAAATAAACAAAACTTAAATACATTACGACTATAAAACTGAAGCTGACTTGTAACAGACTTTTCATACAAAACAACTCCATGCCAAACAATACGGTTTCACTAGGAGTAAATCGACTACGGATGCAGGTATTACCCTTATATCTCATATTTATTCTGCATGGGAGGCCGCACAGGATGCTATCGGAGTTTTTTGCGACCTGTCGAAGGCGTTTGATTGTGTTGATCATAACACGCTATTAATTAAATTAAATCATTACGGAGTTAGAAATAAAGCGTTGGATCTACTAAGATCATACCTAAGCAATAGAATTCAAAAGGCAGAAGTTAACGGCGTAAAATCTGATGGATCGGGTGTTAAAATGGGCGTTCCACAAGGTTCCATATTAGGCCCTTTCTTATTCCTGGTATATATTAATGATCTGCCTTTCATGGTGGAGAAATTAACTGACATAGTGTTGTTTGCTGATGATACTTCACTGGTCTTCAAAATTGAAAGACAAAAAGGAGAATTTGATGATGTTAATGGTGTATTGTCTTTAACCTTGAATTGGTTCACAGTTAATAATTTATTGTTAAACGCTGGTAAAACCAAGAGTATCAAATTCTCACTTCCAAATGTCAGGCAAGTTGAGACCAGTTTAGTGTTAGACAACAGCACGTTAGAATTAGTAAATGATACGAAGTTTCTTGGAATAACCATTGATAGCAAATTGCAGTGGGGACCCCACATAGATAAATTGGCTGGTAAATTAAGTTCTGCGGCTTACGCTGTTAGGAACATCAGACAAAGCACGGATGTGGCTACATCTAGGCTAGTATATTTTAGTTACTTTCATAGTGTGATGTCCTATGGTATCTTGTTGTGGGGGAAAGCAGCGGATATTCAAACTATTTTTATTTTACAGAAAAGAGCTATTCGAGCAATTTATAATTTAAAATGAACAGACTCCTTAAGAGAGCTTTTTAAAGAAATTGACATACTAACAGTAGCTAGTCAATTTATTTTCGAAAATATAATGTATGTACGCAAGAACCTTACAACATTTTCCAAACTTAGGGATAGCTGTAATGTTTACCTAAGAAATAAGCACAGACTATGTGCGCCCCGTTTTAGACTCGCGAAGGTTAGCAATTCTTTCAAGGGTCAGTGCATTCTCTACTACAATAAGATACCTCTGGAGATTTTGAAATTGCCATTTGAGCAATTTAAAAAGCATGTTAAAGCGACTTTGTCGAAAAAGGGATATTACAATGTTCAAGATTACTTAAATGACAGGACTGTATGGGGTTAATCTGGCTCAACACAGACCTTGCTGTTAATAATTTTGTAATTATTTATTCCAGCTTATTAAATAAAAATAAATCATAATTGTATTAGTTAAGCACAACCTATTTTTAAAAGAGATCTAAAAATCAATCTGTGGGTAGGAGAAGAAGGGCGTAGAAACTACGCCCTTCTTCTCCTACAGTGGTCCAATGTAGAGAAGAGGCAAAAAATGACGTTTGCTAAGAATATGTAAATATCTACAGTAATAAAGTACTTTTGAGTTTGAGTTTGAAAAAATAGCCCTTAAATAAACAAAACTTAAATAGATTACGACTATAAAACGAAAGCCGACTTGCAACAGACTTTTCATAGCCCTTAAATAAACAAAACTTAAATACATTACGACTATAAAACTGAAGCTGACTTGTAACAGACTTTTCATAGCCCTTAAATAAACAAAACTTAAATACATTACAACTATAAAACTAAAGCCGACTTGCAACAGAATTTTCATAGCCCTTAAATAAACAAAACTTAAATACATTACGACTATAGAACTAAAGCCAAATTGCAATATACTTTTGATAGCCGCTAACTACAGTTTAAATTCGACTGTGTTAAGTAGGAACCTGGCGGAAAGGCAATGACTTTACCGTGCATGACTACGTAACTTGGGCGGTGTTGTGCTTTAGTTGTCAAAGTCAGGTGCCCTAAATTTGTAAAAAAACACCTTTCTAAGAAACACAAACACTCGATAGAATTAGTACATTGTTGTTTAATACCTTTGAGTAATAATGTATAAATACTAAAGTAGGCGCGCAAACTGACTTTCTTGCAGCTATAAGTAGAGCTAATTCACTCAACACCAATTCAGTCTGTGCCAAGCGCTTGCCGAGCCGTGACGCTTTTGATACGAGAGTATGTCACTAAATAATGCCGTCATGTGCTCTGCGGTACTGTAAAAACTACACCGTAAAGACCAAAAAAGCTAAGGATTAACTTTTCATGTTAATTACCCTGTATTATCAGTAAAATACGCGTATTCAATAATATTTTGTGAATTATAAAATCAACAAAGCGACAGCTATGTTTTCTCTTTGAAAATCAAAGAGTAACAAGATTTTTACATTTATACATTTAAATGTGTCATTTCCGAATACCAACGTGTTATGCACGTCACATATTTTTAAATTTTTATTGCACATGAAAATTCACTTTACAAACTTATGGAAAAGACACTTACAAAGGCAAGCTTATCTCGAACAAGAGATTTCTTCCAGCAAGGCCAAGATGATAAGGATAAATTTCATAGCAGTGACAGGTAGCTTGCGCAGAAATATAGCTCATGTTTATCTGACGAAAATTTAAAGAACTGTCAATTTATTTATAAACTGACTAACAACATCAAAACCAATGAAAAAAACCTCATTAAAATATTGGATATGTGCATATTCTCTTTTATTTTATTCCCAAATACACATAATAGGTCGCCTGCGCTTAAAAGTATGCAACATAGGCAGGATTCGCTCGATAGGTATACTTTTGGGCAAAGGCGACTGTACGTCTTCGGCATGTCGCATCTGAGCGCAAAGATTGTTATCTTTGACAACTGACACGATCGCTCTCGTCAAGAGGCCGGGCACATATTTTGTTCGAGCTAGCGTCTCTAGTATTTATACATTATTACTCAAAGTTTAATACGATGTTTTTCAAGAAAATTTGCGAGGAAAAACTGACTTCCCGCCGTTCAGCCATTAAAGGCAACAAACACACAAACAAACAGACAGACTCACCGGCGTTGCTCACGTTGGTGGCGTGCCTGTGCTGCAGGCAGCGCTCAACTCGCTTCTCGGCTTGTGTGTCGTTGCTGAACACTGTGAGCGCGCGCACGAACATCGGGTGCGTCGCGCGGCGGAAGTCCCAGCGGAATTGTATAGTGAAGTTATTGCCCATCTCCACGTAGATCCGGTTCAGTTTTGCAGAGTACTGGGGAGTTAGTTATTGTAAATTAGTCATGGGTATTGTACAATCGAACCATCTGAATCATGACCCACCATAAGCTTATTTTGCTAAACCCCTTAAATGCAAGTAGGTCGAAATTCGCTTGAAGGTTTATTTCCTTGGTAACGAACTTGTTATCATTTGATTAGACACTGACAGATAGATAGATCTTACAAGTTTGAAAGCGGGCAACTCTCCGGGCTTGTGTGACAGTTTACCAACACAAGGTGTTACTGATAATAGTTCTGCCAAGTCTGATATGACCACAACACCTGATATTATAATGTACTGTGATGAGATTGGAAGTGGCATGGGCTCAGCACTCCACTCATACTCTAACTAAGGGACATAGTGTTATTAGTAATTGCTCACCTTTTAGCACTGTAGATAATATTATAAATCAAATTTTGAATGACAGCACTATCACAGCCAGTGCCACACTGATAATTTTCATGGGCAATAGGGGAGATGTGAACAAAAATAATTTAATAAAATTTTATGAAACATTGAATGGTCTTAGTGTGAAAAAAAATATATTGTTCACATTTCCCTACTGCAACCAATTGACACAAAATGAAAATGTATATAGACATAATATGAATATAACTATGTACAATTTATGTACATATAATAATAAGTTTGATGTTATTGACACTAACAATTATGTTAGTAATTATTTTACTATGACTAAAGGTACATTTTACCTTTCAAATTATTGTAAACGACAAATAGCTATGTCACTATTATATTTATATGACATTACAGCCAAAAATTTGGCTTCTACCTCTGCTTTTACTGAGCAGCCTAATATGAATCTGGTATCAGACCAGAATAACAGGATGCATTTAAATTAGTTCATAAGACAACAGAGGACCCAGGCTCTGGCAACATATGTTCTAGTATATTAGAAAACCCTAAGAATAAGGGAAGCTCACATGCTAAGTATATAAGCCTGGTTCATCAGAATATTCAATGTATTAGAGGCAAAGATCTACAAATAGAGTTATTTTTAAATTGTAATAAAATTGACATTTTGTGCATAACAGAGCACTGGTTAACTATTAATGAAATTATGTTTAGCTTTAAAGATCACCAGGTTGGTAGTTCGTTCACCAGACTTAATTCAATACATGGTGGGGCATTAATCATACTAAACAATCATATGAAATTCAAGGAACGTAAGGACATTGTTTCCTTATCTGTTGAACGAACTATAGAACTTGCAGCTGTGGAATTAGAACAGTTCATCGTTATATGTGTCTATAGGCCACCCTTGAGCGACTTTGAAATGTTCGAGAAAATAATGGAATCCGTCCTAACTATTTCATCACACAGTACGAAACGATTAATTATATGTGGTGACTTTAATGTTAATCTGTTAGAAAGAACTACTCTCAGCGTTAGATTGATAAATCTTTTCTCATCATTTAGGCTTAGCCATTTATTTATGGAGCCAACAAGAGTGACTGCTACTAGTGCTACATGCATTGACAACACTTTTACTGATGTTATTCCAATCAGTAAAAGTGTTATCAGTGAATTGGATTCAGATCATTTAGGTCAATTATTTCAATTTGATTCTATTAGAGAACCTGTCATTAAAAAGAAAATTTCGTCTGGGCCAATAACTGCTGACCGGTTAGAAAGAATGAGATACTCTTTAGCCCAGGAACTACCGTTTTTGGCTGCTGAACAGTCTCCTAATATAATGTATAACTTATTCTTTGAAACCTTTATGAAACAGTACAGCGCGATATTCACTTCAAAATCGGTTGTGGTTAGTGGTTCAAACGACTTTAGTACGTGGGCTACTGCAGAGTTGCATAAACGCAGGCAAGCATTGTATGCATTGTATGAGGAACGACGGTTCAACATGAGTGACGAATTTAAAGAACAAGTCAAACAGTTCTCCAAACAATTTAAATTAGACTGTCATACAGCTAAACGTAATTTTCTGAGTAGTAAAATTAAGAATAGTTCCGATGTTATAAAAACGACTTGGAAAATAATTAATGAGGAGGCCGGTCGTAGTAAAAAAGCGAGTCACGATTACGAACTAAAAATCAATGGACAGCTTACGAGTTCTAGCTTAGAAGTTGCAACTGAATTTGAATCGTTTTTTACTAATGCACCGGCTTCCACGACTAAGCATTTAAATTCGTCACCTTTGTCTGCTGTTGCAATATTAAAAGATAATGTCTCAGAGTGTGCTTCATACTTGAATTTTAAGCACGTCACAAGTTCAGATGTCGTAAAGGCATTTAAATTGATAAATGTTAAGAAAACGAATGATCTTTGGGGACTCTCTGTTCACGTCGTTAAATCCCTGATCGAATTAATTGCACCTGACCTAGCGGTCATTTTCAACAATTGTATAGACTGCGGTGAATTTCCTGATTTAATGAAACAAAGTAAGATAATTCCCCTCTTCAAAGCAGGTAGTACTCAAGACCCCACCAATTTCAGACCTATATCAATACTACCAACTTTTAGTAAAATTTTTGAGAAATTAATCTTATCACAGCTATTACATCATTTTGAATCAAATAAGCTAATGCATAACAAACAGTTTGGATTCACTCGCGGTCGTTCAACAACAGATGCCGGAATTCAGTTCATTGAAAGTATTTTTGATGCCTGGGAAGAGTCACAAGATGCCCTAGGCATTTTTTGTGACTTATCTAAGGCCTTTGATTGCGTTTGTCATGAAACATTGATCAGGAAATTACATCATTATGGAGTTAGAGACACGTCATTGAATTTGTTAAAATCTTATCTGAACGGAAGAATACAAAGGGTAGACGTAAACGGAGAATGATCACCAGGATCATTGGTTTCTTTGGGCGTGCCACAGGGCTCAATATTGGGACCCTTCCTATTCCTCATCTATATAAACGACTTACCCTATCTAGGAAGGGACTGTCATGATATGGTACTGTTTGCTGATGACACCTCACTTATTTTTAAAACAAAGCGAAACCAACACGCTAATGATGATCACGTGAACAATACCATATCAAGAGTGGTAAATTGGTTTAATGTTAATAATTTGCTATTAAATGAGAAAAAGACTAAATGTGTTAAGTTTCTTACTACTAACGTTAAAAATAATCAGACATGTATAACAATAAAAAATGAGGAATTGGAATTGGTAACCAGCACAGTGTTTCTAGTTATAACGTTGGATTCCAAACTCCAATGGGGTCCACATATTGATAAGCTATCGAACAGACTGAGCTCTGCAGCTTTTGCATGCAGGAAAATCCGTCACTTGACAGATTTAAAATCAGCCAGATTAGTTTATTTTAGTTATTTTCATAGTATTATGTCCTACGGTATTCTGCTCTGGGGCAGTGCTGCTGACATAAATACTATTTTTGTGCTGCAGAAGCGGGCTGTTCGTGCGATTTATAAAATGAATAATAGAGATTCTCTTAGAAATAAGTTTAAAGAAGTAAATATATTGACAGTCCATAGTCAATATATTTACGAGAATATTATGTATGTCCATAAGAACATTGTTAACTTTCGAAGAAACTGTGATATACATAACTTTAATACTAGAAACAAGGACAAACTTGCAGTGCCCACTACTCGGCTCCATAAAATAAAAAACTCGTTCAAGGGTAATTGTGTAAGATTTTACATTAAACTCCCAAGCACTTTGACAGATCTATCAATTAATATGTTCAAGAAATACATCAAGCAAAGGCTTATTTCTAAAGCTTACTACAGTATTAAAGAGTACATAGACGATAAAAATGCTTGGGACTGAATTGTTCTAATTAATTGTGAGCATCCTCACTGCCAGAGTTTCTTTTACTGGACACTTGGAGGTCTTTTACACCTCCAAAGATTAATTTAATTATACAACTCTTGACTGTGGGGACCATTTACATCTCCTATCATCATTGTATTATTCACTAAAGAGACTATACATCTCTGTTATTTATATTTTAATTATTTTATTATGACATTTGAGACTCTTTACATCTCTCAGAAACAATAATTAAGTACTTTTTTTTTTCTGATAATATGATACAAATAATAATACCAAATGTTCTGTAAAAAATGAAATGAAATGACATGTGAAAGTGCCCTAGTGGCCTATTTACAGAATAAACGTTTTGAGTTTGAGTTTGAGAAAGTTTCAAACGAATTATCAGGCAAGTGGGTCATGATTCAGTTGGTTCGATAGTACATACGACGCGACTGTGAGCCAAGCGAGCGGCAACCTAACTGAAATCCCGAACGTCGCGTTGTCCGGTCGAACGTTCCTAAACTATTGAGTGAGACCCACCCCCCTAGTAATGGGGAGTTAGGTACGGTAAATTTGTGTATTGATTTTCAAGCTAATACGACAAAGAAATCTTATTCAAAGCTGAGTACTGGGGAGTTTGGTATTGTAAATTAGTCATGGGTATTGAATTGATTTTTAAGCTGACACGATTCAACTAAACTAATTCAAAGCCAAGTACTGGGGGGTTTGGTATTATAAATTAGTCAAGTGCATTAATTTTCAAGCTGACACAACTAAACAAACCTTATTCAAAGCCGAGTACTTGGGAGTTAGGTATTGTAAATCAGTCATGGGTATTCTTAATCTGGCACGACTAAACTGATCTAATTCAAAACAACACAAGGATTTGAAATTGTAATCTTCTTCTCCTTCGCTATAACATTTTGTCAATATGGGCGGCACCATTAGATAATTAAAACTATTAAATAAGGTTACTAACCATATATTTCCGCTTGTGGACGTCTGTGGCGCTCACACGAACTTCAAAGTTGAGGTCCCCACTAAACACCCCTATCTCTGGAGGTCCGAAGCGAGTAATCTGAAGCAGAGTCAATCAATACGTCTTGAATATATTTATCGTGGGTAAAACCCCTCCAACAACCCGCAATGAGCCACCTGGTGGAGTATGGCCAAATCTTACTCATATCAGGGTTTACTTTCATGGGTTACTTTTGTTATTATAATATAATAAATTTATATAAACATAAGCATTTTCTATTCTAACAATATTGGCGCGAATGTAGACGTGGTAAATGAAAGAACTAACTAAACAATAATTAAACACTAATCACAGACAAACTATCTACTGAACAACTGATAACAACAACAAACAACAACAATAACTTCCAACTAACTGGAGACTTATATTATTCTTTACGAAACACCCAAGCTATTTATAGGTACATAGATAAGATAGAAATGATCCAAAAAAGTTCATCAGATGCCTCCTCTACAGAATGACCCGCAACCACCTACGCTACTAAGAATTTCTTGTACCAATACAAGTTAATATTATCACCTGCCGATAGAAGGCAAATGCTCGGAGCAACAACTCAATGTAGTGACACATTTATGCATAGTTTACATTTTAGCAAACGCAAGGCAAGGCCAAGTGCACGTTCCTGTCAGGAATCGCTCCCGGTATTTCGTCTAACTTCTATTGTAGCAATTCAAAGCTGTGTAATCATGTGAATTTATGTTATATTATGTTCTAAATGAAAAGTGGACTATAATAATACAAAAAGCAGTTTCCCTTTTATAAGTCACCTTAGGGCTAAAAGGACAATAACATTAACCTTATGACCTGAGCTAGTAAATCAAAACAGGATATTTAAATATTTTTACTAACTCTATAAAATATGTAATAATTTGTACAACTGCCCGCATTTCCTAGAACAAATTAAATTTAAAGCTCCTGCACGTCAAACTCGTCTACAAAAGCTATCTACAGTCCCCAAAAGCAACACTTATGCTGGCCTTAGAGCACCCTTGCGTAGGATCTGTGACAACTACAACAAAAACCTTGCCTCGATCGATATATTTAATAACTCACTTGGTAAATATAAAAATCTGTTACATTGTTTACTCTCTCCAAATACACGTAAAACCAAACTGTATAAATAAAATCAAACTGTTCGCCATCTAAATCCCGCATATCCCATTATATGATTGCTAATTATTTTTTACCGTCCTATGAGTAGTTTAACTATTTTATCTACACACTTATCATAAACCCTCTTTACTGCGTACAAAAACCGCACGTTACGATCAGCATTATGTTGAACTACTTGGTAAAAACTCGTTTCGTATCTGGAAAACTACACATAATGGTCATTATGTGTAGTTTTTCTACATATAATGACATTCAAATTTCGAACGCCGACGCCCACCCGCGTGCCGTCCCTAGTTTGTCTGTGAAGTTGGTACTGACATTCAAATTTCGAACGCCGACGCCCGCCTGTGTGAAGTTAGTACTAAAGAACAAGCTAAACAATTGCAGAACCACAATGCCGGTCAAACATGCGGTTCCTGAACACATCAAAGAGAGCTTATGATATGTGTGTAGATAAACTAGTGTATGTAACTGTACATAATTAGGCATTATGCAGCAGTCACATAAACTACTATTACGCACCAACAGCCGACAAAGCTGAAAGAGAAATAGACCAGTTATATGCAGAAGTAGAGTACCTTTTACAATACACAAAGAAACATGATATTAATGTCATAATGGGCGACTTTAATGCAAAAGTGGGTGCAGTAGAAGTGCCAGGCGTTGCTGGAGCGTATGGACTGGGTATCAGAAATGAACGCGGAGATTGAATTCTGTCAAGATAATGATTTAGTCATCGCAAATACCTTGTTCAAGCTTCCCCCAAGACGACTATACACTTGGACGTCACCACAAAACACCGCAGATCACATAGTAAGAAACCAAATCGATTTTGTGATGGTCAACAGGCGTTTTAGAAATTGTGTGAAGAGTGCCCAAACCTACCCCGGGGCAGATATTAAATCTGATCACACTCCCGTTGTGATAAAAATGGCGTGTCGATTAAAGATCATTAATAATAAGTTTAACATCAGACCGGACATAAGAAAACTGAAAATTCCGGAATACAGAGTAAAAGCCTATAACGCAATTAACTCATGGGCAGAGAGTAATATAGAGCCAGCGTCAGTTGAAGAAACAACAGCCAGTCTGAAAGAAACAGTAGATGTCATAAACAGAGCGATCCTTTGCACAAAACTAGGAAAGAAGAAACAACAATGGATGAATGAGAGTATATTACAGCTAATGGAGGAACGTAGACTATACAAACAAAGTACAGAAGAGTATAAGGCCTTAGACAAAGTAATATCAAGAGAGATTCGTAAAGCTAGAGCGAAATTCTACGAAGATAAATGTGCAAGGATGGAAGAACTAAATAAGAAACACGACAGTTTCAACTTGCATATAGAAATAAGATATGGTAGGATTGTGCAAAGGACCGAGCCGGAATGTACTAGTTGACAATAATGGCATGCTGCTAGCGGACTCGGATAGCAAAAAGAAAGCTGAAGAGCTGAGAAATGATAGGTTTGCTGGAAGAAATCTCTGTTGAGAGATAAGCTCGCCTTTGCCTTTTAATTTCGTGTATAATTGTATTGTTGTAATGTTCTGTGCAATAAAGAATTGTGAAAGCGTGGAAACTCTACGTCGATGAAATGTTTGCTGATGTAACTAGAGGCACAGCGAGCACGACTTGTGACGGTACTGGACCTGACATACTAAAATCAGAGGTGACAAAAGCGCTACAGCGAGCGAAAACAGGAAAGTCGCCAGGACCAGATAGCATACACGTAGAGATACTGAAGCTTATTGAAGACCAACAGATTGACGCAGTGACCAAACTCTTCAATAATATCTACAACTCAGGTATTTTACCTAAGGATTGGTTACAATCCACATTCATCACGCTACCAAAAAAGCCAAATGCGAAGAAATGCACTGAGTACCGGACTATAAGCCTGATGAGTCAAGTACTGAAGCTGTTTCTTTCTATAATCCATGAGAGAATACGCGCTAAATTTGACAATGAGCTTGGTGATACACAATTTGGCTTTCGATCGGGAGTGGGAACCAGAGAGGCCCTATTATGTTCTTGTACAGAAATGCAGAGATATGCGGAAAGACGTCATAATTTGCTTTGTGGACTACGAGAAAGCCTTCGATCGGGTCCAACATAAGCTATTAATGCGTCGACTGGAGGATATCGGATTGGACGGCAAGGACATGCGGATCATACAGAACCTTTACTGGCACCAGACAGGCACCGTCAGAGTGGAATGTGAGGAAACCGAAGAAGTCGCAATATGCAAGGGCGTACGCCAAGGATGCATCCTGTCTCCGCTTCTTTTTAACTTGTACTCGGAGGCCATTATTACTGAAGCGCTAGAGGAGAGAGAGTGGGGCGTCAACATCAACGGACAGTTTATTGATAACCTCCGATACGCTGACGACACGGCCCTGATAGCCTACACGCCGGAAGACATTCAGTTGACAGTGAACAGCATCCACGAGTGCAGTCAGAAAGCCGGACTTTCGATGAATTTATCCAAGACCAAGATCATGGTAGTGTCTAGAGACAGAACACTTAACCCGACAGTCACAGTAGCCGGGACCCAGATAGAGAGAGTCCAGAAGTACAAGTACCTTGGCACATGGGTAAATGAAAACTGGGAGTCCGACCAAGAAATAAAGACCCGTATTGAAATAGCCCGTGCGTCCTTCAATAAAATGAGAAAGATACTCTGTACCAGGCAGCTAGACCTAAAACTTCGGATACGACTGCTTCAGTGCTACATTTGGCCGATAGTCTTCTACGGATGCGAGGCTTGGACCGTAAAGGAAGAGACCCGCAAAAGACTAGAGGCCTTTGAAATGTGGTGCTACCGGCGGATGTTAAGAATTAGCTGGATCCAGAGGGTCACCAATGTGGAAGTTCTGAGACGAGTCGGAAAATCCCAAGATCTCATGACCACCATCAAGAGAAGAACAGTTGCGTATTTGGGACATGTGCTCCGCCACGATCAATACAAATTGCTTCAAGTGGTCCTGATGAGAAAGATTGAAGGGAAACGGAGCGTCGGAAGAAGAAGAGCATCGTGGCTCTCCAATATCCGGAAATGGACCAGCATAGCCGGCGTCGAGGAACTTTTCCGCCTAGCTAAAGACCAAAAGGGATACTCGGAGCTGACTGCCAACCTCCAGTAGTGGAGAGGCACTGGAAGAAGAAGAAATCATGCGCCAAAGAAAAAAAAAGGAAGGGATGTCTTTAACGCCATCCATTGGATTTAAACTAACTAAACGCGCATTTCCCGCTATATAATCATACAATACGCTGAGAAGCGCGGTTTTAAGGTGATACTAAAAAAAATGGGTTTTTTTTCGAATGCATTTACTCCACTATAAAGTCATCTACAGATTTGATTTGTGGGTTAACGTTTATTGAGATTAAGATTCTCACTGAAAGAAAACGCGACTGGATGAAATTTTCTCGATAGAATTTAATTACGAAAATACCTCTAAATTGTTTTACCTTTTCCTGAAATTCTGAAATCTTAAGTAATTTAATTGCGGAATTGCATTCAAAATCTTTTTGAATACATAGCGTAGTTTATTTTAAAACAATTTTTATGTGGTTTGGCGCCACGTTATTTTAGTGTGAATCAAGCGCATTGTTTGCGCTCTCTTTTCTTTCTTATGTGGAATTAATTAACGCTGTCACTTTCGTTTACATTAGAATGCCTTTTATATATATTTTCTCGTATCATCTTAATACGCGCGGCAACCGCACGATGTTTAACCTCCCTTAGAACGTCCGTATAATAATGTATCTAAACTCCAATGAGTAAAGGTACACTACCCCTGTACTTGGTCAGCGCCGGATTCGAACCCGAATCTCTCAAAAGGGGTGACGCTGTGTTGTTATTGTTTCTAAACCCTTTATCGAGCAGAGGCAACTTTATGCCCATTAAATTTTCTACCATATGGCTTGGTAATAAATTCCAAAACCAATGGGTTTTTTGGTTTGCTTATGCCAGGTAAATGTTTAACTCATTTTAATGTTATATGTTGGACTTACGGGCTGGTGTATGGTCTGTGGCAGGGACAAATCGTTGACGTCAGCAATATCCAAGGTGTCATCTTGAAGGGCAGACGGCGATAGGGTGATAAAGTCTGCAAGATTCTGGTGTGGGTTGTTTATTGTGCTCAGATCAAAGTCCTTTGCATCTTCGATTGCAAAACTGGAAAAAAAGAATGGGTATATTGAGTTGCAGGAACTTGAATTGTTTGAGTAGATCTGTGTTACATAATGCTACTACATATTTTTTTATTAATATATTTTCCTCCCTCGCATCAGCTTCGGCCCCTTGAAGTTTTTAATAATCCGCAGGATTTTCCTTCAATACCACATACAAATTTATAAATGCACCTGGTTACGTACATGGAGTATCAAAGTAGCGCGCACCAATAACTTTGTGAACTACATTTTGTGATCAAAAGTCCAACCTAATGACTTTTCACTAAAATTATACAGCTAATATCAAACTCACGGTCTCCACGAATCCAACGACACCTAATTTGTGAAAATCTGTAGAACCGTTTTGGCTGTAGCTTTTTTTTTTTAGATTTTCAACCCCATATCTCCACTATTTTGAAAAATTTCCAAAAACTTAATCAACAAAAAAAAACTATTTAATTATAGAGCCTGCTCACAAAACATCACGAGAATCATATGAGAAATGCGGCCTAAAGGCCTCTAAAGAGGAAAACATCCGGTCATACGAAAACATTTTTGCCCAATCCTGAACGTAGAAGCTTCGCTCTCTCGGCCCTCTAAGTAAACCTTAACCCTTTTCTGGTTAGCGGGAAATATATTCCCACCAAATATTCAACTTTATGTCTCGGTGATAAAGTCCAAAACCAATGAAAAGTTTTATATGCTTATGCCCGGAAAGGGGTTAACTTTGTTATTATGATTGCTATGGCGCGTCCGCACGCTCGGCAAGCTTCCACAAGCCATCACAATTTCAAGCGTGTGGAGAGGTCGTTTGGCTTGGTTTGCGGACCCGGTACCACTGGTAACTTATTAAATAAACCAGGAGGCCGAAAGCCCTATTTCGTAAAATGAAAAAACACGTTCGTAATTCAGTTTTGGTTGGGTTCAATGAAATTCGGAAATGAAAACTAAGAAAGAAATTCTTATGGCCACTTTATATATATTTTATTAGGCATATATTTGTACTTCCTTTACCAAAAAAAATGCGAATTGTGCTGAAACCTTGGTGCGCGACTCCCACTCGCACTTGGCCGGTTATTGTATAATGATATATGTATGTAAGTCTAGTTTTAAGGTATTTATCTAAGAGTAACCTAAAGCTGTAATAAAAAAAATGATAACCTTTCTTATTCATCATCTTTACCTAACACTACTGCGCCACAAAGTTAACTGTGTAAAGATAACTGTCTGATGCAAATCTCAGGACAAGTGGTGTTGAAATCCAAGAGTCATCTATAATTGTAGATTATTACCTGTTTGATCTAAAATCTAAACTCAGACATATTCCAACTAATCAGTGTTAGAGGAAGTCTGGCTGGGATTGGTGCCATTCATTTATTCATGGGGTCGTTGTATGCATGTGTAATGTATCAACTATTATTATCATTATTATTATCAACTACTGGGAAATCGTCCTCCTCTCTCATATTTTGTTTATGTTATGTTTGTGTCTGTTATGCCACCTTGCATATTGCTTGTCTGTTTTGTTTTTATTTGGTCGTGGTGGGCTGTGCTTATATTTTAGTTATTCAAATCTGAATAACTAAAATATAAACTGATCAATATCAGTGTTCCATACTTTAATATATTTATTGTATTGACAGCATTTAGACAAGTATTGTATCACATGCTTATTTTTAATGTATCTACCACCACTGGTTGGTCACCGCTGCCCCTGACTGAAAACTAAAGTGTTTTCACCTTAACAATATGCTGAGTCAGCTTCCATTTTGCAGCTGCTGAAGCAGATCGCGATAACGACTTCGTATGCCTTTGATTTTTTTTAACCTATGCGCCTGGATCAGCTGTCAATAAACACTTTCTTTCTTTCTTTCTTCTTTCTAGGGAGGCAGTTGCTCACGTCCGAAGGAGATACTTGGTACCTACAGCCCTTCACGTCCTCCAGGGTAGTGCAAAATTTACCGGTTGTCGAAAGAGAGCCTGTCCAAATACAGTGAAATCTAAAAAACACGTGACATTGGCGAAATTAACCTAGATGTTAGACCGCCATTTATTAAGAAATAATAATAATAATAATTCTTCTTTTAAAATCAAACAAATAGCATCAACATAGCGTTACGCATTTTCTCGCACTATGTGGGTTCGTCAGGCCACATCGTGCGCCCGCCTTAAGCCAGTTAGGTATTTAATATTGCGTAATGAATAATATAAATATCAATATGTGCAATCGTTTAAAACCTCTCAACTCTATGTAAGTCCTTACAAGAAACTTATTTTCCATTTCATGCCATGTCATTTAATGTGAGTTGAAAGGACAATTCCACACACCTTGTAAAAGCTCTGCCATTTCTATTGATTGCATCATCTTTTCATCATGAGTTGTAGAAAATTCTAAGAAGTTAGGTAGGTAGGTATGTACTTAACTTTAGTATAATATATCAAATAGTGTTTTAATAACTGTAATGAATTACAACTTTTTTTCACTGAAGTTATGATGATGAGGATGGACTATGAGGATGGCTTTGGGTGAAATAGTCTCAATAGAGGACCAATCACCCGCATGTGGTTCAGCGGGCGTCCCACCTCTTCATCATCATCATGATTATGCCAGTTCTGCCTGATTTCCAAAAGGGAATTTGAGGAATTAATCAAATGAATTTTACAAAAGAGAAGCTTAGAAACTTCATGGTTGTGTGACACCTATTAATTAGCCTGAAACCTTCCATAAATTAACCCGCACAGGGCAAGCATGGACTTGGGCAGTGCTTGGCATAGCTTGTAATTTGGGCAATGTCCCCAGTGGTAGTGGTGACATGACTGGGCCATGTTCACTTAAGGTGAATAACACAAAAAAAAAAAATGGGGTTTTTCCAATTCATTTACTCCACCATAGTCATCTATAAATTTGATTTCTGGGTTAATGTATTTGATTAGGATTCTCACAGAAGGAAAACAAGATTGGGTGAAGTTTCTCAATAGAATTGAATTGCAAGAAGACCTCTAAATTATTAAATTTTTTCCTGTAATTTTGAACTCCTACCTTATTTTTTATATTACCATTGCAGAATTGCATTAAAAATGTGGATATTATGTATTTGTAAACTATCCTTGAAAATCTTTTTGACAAAATAGCGGTTTATTTTTAAACAATTTTTATGTGGTTTGGTGCTATTTAATGTAATTTTTCCTTGATTCCGTCCCTCTCACACTACAGGTCTTTCCGTCTGGAGTAACTGGGACCTTTTCATGGACGAGGTATCGCCTTAACTTTATAGAAGAAACAAAGAGGAAACATTATAAAAATGAAGAAGATAAAACATTACTTACTAGTCATCTTGCATTGTTTCAATTTGTCTCTCCAGAATTTCAAAATAATTTTCGTGTTTTGCTGCCATTGTTCAGCAGCTGAGACTGTAAAATAAAATATTACATCATCAATTTCCCAGTTACAAGTTAGAACTGAAAATGAATATTCATATATTTAGTTCTTCATGACCAGAGGTCGGAGTAGGTAGATTGATTTTATATACTTGCATCAAGATATTATAATATGGACATGCCATTTTATCCATTATATGCTGGAAGTACCGGAAAAAGTTCCGGGATTGGAATTATGGAATAAAATAAAATAAGAAACATACAGATAGGCTAACAAAATCGTTTATTATATGAATGATTGATTGAATTCAATGAACAATTCTTTTGAATTAAACAAAAACATAAATAAATTATTTTTAATCCTCAGGTATTTTTGTATAAAATAAAATACTGATTTCTTTCACCATTAGCTAACACTGGCAGCGTAGATTGATATTTTTAATATTTTTTTCACCTTAAACACAAATTCGTGCTAATTTCAAAATTCCGGAACAAATATCACAATAAATATGAAGTTTCGGTATTTTGGAGGCATAATTATCCTTATGTTTGACGTCAACGACCTTAAATCAATCTACCTACTCTGACCTCTGTTCATGACCTAACATGGACCATATAAAACTTATTTTGGCCTCCACACTAAGTACAACCTGCAAGTGATGATTCTATAAGTTTTAGTTAAAAATACTTTAAAAATTAAAACAATAGTGTTCGGACAGACACAGCACTAGTGCTGGCCAATCATTCTTATATACACAGTCAGGTCATAAGTTCTGTCACACAATAAAACTCAAAGAAGACTAAATGTATCAAATTTTGTTTGCCTAATATACGACAGGTTGAAAGAAGTGTTAGAATAGGATCTGAAAGATTGGACCTCGTTGAAGACACAATCTTTCTCGGAATCACTATAGATTCGAAACTTCAATGGGGTCCTCACATAACTAATCTCGCACGAAGACTTAGCTCAGCCGCTTTTACGGTCAGACAAATCAGATATCTTACAGATGTTGAAACTGCCAGATTGGTTTACTTTAGTTATTTTCACAGTATTATGTCTTATGGAATATTGCTCTGGGGGAGAGCAGCAGATATAAATACGATATTTTTCTTACAAAAAAGGGCAATCAGGGCGATATATCAATTAGATGCTAGAGAATCATTAAGAGAAAAATTCAAAGAAATTAATATACTTACGGTTACCTGTCAATATATATACGAAAATATCATGCATGTAAGAAAAAACATAGCTTTATTTAAAATTGTAGGTGATAGCCATACAATTAACACTAGAAATAAAAATAGGTTAGCACTACCATTATTTAGACTAAGTAAAGTAGGCACATCAATCATGGGGCACTGTATTCGGTTCTACAATAAAATACCACAGGAATCATTGATCCTTCCTGAAAAGAGGTTCAAAAACTATGTTAAAAATGAGCTGATAAGAAAGTCCTATTATAGTATTAAGGAATACTTAGATGACAAAACTGCATGGTCCATACCATCTCAGCGCACAGAAATTCGACGAGGGGCGATGGATCAAGTCTATCACTCGCCGGCGAATTTCCTTAGACCGAAACCAGTACCTGTTGTAGTCACTTTTAAAAAAAAAGGTATGGGGGAGTTTCTTGCCGTTTCTTCTTAACCCCGAGGCCCACCTTCCGAAACGGTGTAGTCTTCTTTTTATACAAAAAAAATTGACTTGTAGTTATAAGTAAGTATAATTTTGACATTGAATAAGATAATTTATTTATTTATATTCAATAAAAAAATGACTCTGACTCTGACTCTAAAAACTTTTGAATTTAGAACGCTGGCCACAAAAAAGTTTATTGAATTCGAATTTCGAATTTTTCATGAAAATAAAAATGTGTACTTTTTAGAATTTTCCTCATTTTTAAATATGGAGTGGACACTTAAAGAAGACCGTGTCGCAGTTATTGCGTTGCATCGTTGCGGTTACGCGCCAATTCAGATTTTCGACTTACTGAAAAATTTGAATATAACCAAAAGATTCGTTTATCGTACCATAAAACGATACAATGAAGACTCTAGTGTAGATGACAGGTCAAGAAGTGGTCGCCCTCGCTCTGTTAGGACTCCAGCAGTGATAAAAGCTGTGAAGGCGCGAATTCAAAGAAATCCCATACGTAAGCAGAAACTGTTGGCCCTTCAGATGGGGTTAAGCAGGACCACGGCGAAAAGGGTGTTAAATGAAGACTTAGGGCTTAGGGCATATCGAAGAAAAACAGGACATCGTTTGGACGCTCGTTTAATGGACCTGAGACTGAAGAGATGCCGCGCTTTGTTGAAGCGGTACGTGGGAAAAAAGCATCGGGAAATTCTTTTTTCGGATGAAAAAATTTTCACCGTGGAAGAGAGCTACAACAAACAAAATGATAAGGTGTACGCACACAGCAGTGAAGAAGCGAGCAACCGTATTCCGCGTGTCCAACGAGGTAATTTTCCATCCTCGCTCATGGTTGGGATTCTCTTATTGGGGCTTAACTGAGGTACATTTTTGTGAGAAAGGCGTAAAAACGAATGCAGTTGCGTATCAAAATACAGTTCTCAAGAACCTTGTGGAACCTGTTTCTCATACCATGTTTAATAACAGGCACTGGGTATTCCAACACGATTCTGCGCCAGCTTATAGAGCGAAAAGCACACAAGACTGGCTGGCGGCGCGTGAAATCGACTTCATCCGGCACGAAGACTGGCCCTCCTCCAGTCCAGATTTGAGTCCGTTAGATTACAAGATATGGCAACACTTGGAGGAAAAGGCCTGCTCAAAGCCTCATCCTGATTTGGATTCACTCAAGGCATCCTTGATTAAGGCAGCCGCCGATATTGACATGGACCTCGTTCGTGCTGCGATAGACGACTGGCCGCGCAGAATAAAGGCCTGTATTAAAAATCGCGGGGGTCATTTTGAATAAACTTTATTACCATAAGAATCTATGGTTTATTAAGTTCATTTTGCTATATAAATGTTTACATAAATAATAAACATATCTAAATTATTTCATATTGCACATGTGACAGAACTTATGACCTGACTATGTATATATAAGCAGTAATGTAAGTGAAGGCCAAACAGAGATTACTGAATCTCAGTTAGTTCATTAACCTTATGTAAAGCATGCCATGGTAACACTAACTTTCCTCCCTTTTCCTTTCCCTAGGCTATGCCACAAGAAGCATTCTGATGTGCAGTCCTTTTGATGCTGACAGTAATATTAGTTGTTGGTTTGACCAATAGAATTAGGACACATGGTGTACCAAGAAAGTAGTAAGCAGGTACATTTTCCTGGTGTGTTGATAGATATTCTGTGTATCAACATAGCAGGGACAGTGAGTGATTTAAAGGTTGCTGCAATAGCAGGCTATTGTGGAAGCGTAGTGCTCAAACTTTACACATAACCACTTAAACGGAAGTTTGATGAGATCAAAATAAAGCCTCCATGTTGGGAAACAATAATGATAAACAGTTGCATGTTGCATGCCAAAGTTTTGATTGTTATTGTTTGCTATCTATAAAAGAAGTTATTGTTATAGATTACAGACGAAGGAGTACCTGCCATTATGTTAGATAAACACACCAAAACATTAACTAACACTCTATTGTGAAGGAAGTAATGTGGCCGAAAAGCATGTTATTGTGTGCATGGATGGATGATAATGGTTTGCAATAAAAGATTTGAGTTTTTATGAAGGTTTTGAAATATAATCTATGTTAGAAGGAAGCACTTACCCAAATGGGTAAAATCAAGTCGTCTGTAACTATTTCACAATTAATTTTAGGCGTATTTAGTTGTTTATTTTCAAAAATAAGGCCCAACCAAAAACCGAATCTTCCGTTACCAGGTAGTCTTGTGTGTGTCGGTCATGTACGAAGAAGTCGAAGAACGAATAGGAAACGTTACTGTGCAATGAACGAAAAGAAACGTTTCCCTACGCTAATCGGACATTCGGTCTATTAGGACTATTAGGACATCGCTCCGAGAGAGCGGCGGCGGGCGGGAGGCATCGAGCCATGCCGACTCGCTCTCGCACACACAGACACGGCATTGACATCTTGACTAGAATGTCAGTCCTAAGCCTGTTTAAGTATGAAGGGAAATCAAATATTATCTAACTTTTTATTTCTGCTATGCAAACAGACACATAGAATTGTATAAATATGTTAATATTATCAGAGTATAATATTCCTCAAGTTTCTGCTCTGCACGAAAAGAAAGGTTAACCTAATAGCTCCATTTTTTATTCGATCCTACGTCATACATAATAGTACTAATAAAGCTGTTAGATCTTACTGGTACACTGACTGAAATGTCTTAGTATGGAGCGCTCTCTGATGTGATGACCGAGCAGGCATATTTTTTATTCATAAGATCAAACGTCCTAATAGTACTAATAGAGCTGTTAGAGTGTACTAGTACACTGACTGAAATGTAGTAGTACGGAGCGCTCTCTCTGATGATCGAGCAGGCACAAGACTATTACTAGGCTTGCGTAGCTCGCGGACGACACAGATCTTTTGATCGATCCCACAGACGAACTGAGCGTTCCAGCTCTCTTCCCACTACGCTCACACGCTCTGCAGCTCACTTCAAGATCGATCGATTTTTAGGACCGACTGTGTCGAATGTCGCTCACTAGTTGGCAGACTCCCATGGACGAAACGGATGCTGAGTTTAGCCGAGCGTTCGCGAGCGTAGACGGAGTGAGAGCGTTATAGTAGTTTATGTGACTGCTACATAATGGAGGGCATAAATACTCGAGAGTGGGTTTATGAAACGAGCCGAAGCCGAGTTTTATAATAATAATAGTTTTAATGCCTAATTATGTACAGGTACATACACTAATTTATCTACACACATATCATAAGCTCTCTTTGATGTATTCGGGAACCGCATGTTTGACCGGCATTGTGGCTCTGCAGTTGTTAAGCTTGTTCTGTAGCACCAACTTCACAGACAAACTAGGGGCGGCCCGCGGGCGGGCGTCGGCGTTCGAAATTTGAATGTCAGTACCAACTTCACAGACAAACTAGGGGCGGCACGCAGGCGGGCGTCGGCGTTCGAAATTTGAATGTCATAATGTGTAGAAAATTACACATTATGGACATAATGTGTAATTTTTCAGATAAAAAATGAGTTTTTACCAAGTAGTTTAACATTATGCTGATCTTAACGTGCGGTTTTTGTATGCAGTAAAGAGGGTTTATGATACGTGTGTAGATAAACGTTATTTATTATATTGTTCGAGTTGGAGTTTTATTTTGTAGGTTTGGTTCGAAATTTCGAATAGTAATATAATATGAATATGTCGACTTTATCATTGAATGACGTTTCCGTTACCTAGGTTTACATACTACATAATATACAACACAAGTGTTTTAACTTTAAAATCAAAAAAAATATTATTCATATTCATAAACATATTTGAAATAATTTGAATCCTTCAAGCTGTCTTAAATTCGAATTGTTTTATCATATACTTATTTCTTCATTTATAATGACAAAGATTAGAAGAATTGATTCTATAAAAAAATACATACTACGGGTACGTTACGACGTGTGCATCTATGCACAATTGAAAAGTAAAGAGAGTAACATAAAAATAGCCTTGCCTTGCCTAGCCTAGTAACTGACATGACAAGAGATCGTGTTTCGCGTGCGAGCTGCGATCAATATGTCTATATCTCTCTGGTTCACGACGACACGGACTCGGGAGCGGAAAGATCTAAAAGAGCGTAAACACGGAACTGGTTCTTTGAGGAGCGGTGAGCTAAATTGACCGAACCCGATCGCTAGCGGTTATGCGCAAGCCTAACCGTTACCATCACTCACTCCCTCTGACCGACAGAATTGATCGAAACTCGTTAGAGTAATTGTGTTCTGTGGACCAAAGTTATTAGCGAACCAAAGAGATTCGTTCTTTCGTTCATCTTCGTTTTTTTATATTGTGTATAAGGCCATTTAAACTAGTCCCAACGCCTGTTCATCTAAGTGGCTCTTCACGTCGCGTTGGCTAACCCATTGGCCATCCCTTTATTATTTTTAATTCATCCGGTATTGGCCAATTTGGCTAGAAAGTCCGCAAGTTGGAACATCGATCAGCTTGCTCTGCAGGCCAATGCCGCTAGCATCTCTCATCTCATCTCACATACCCACACCCCGTGACCAAAAAAGCACTGTAAACCAAAATATAGAAATAGTACGCCAAAAACATAATTCATCATTTCATAATTCTTTATTGCATACAAATATTTTAAAAGTTATATTAAATATAATGTATGTACAAAGGCGAGCTTATCTCTAAAAATAAATTTCTTGCAGCAAACCAAGACATTAATGGAAATATTATTATAAAACGAAGGTAGGCAAAACACAATAACTAATTTAAAAATGCCAAGGAATAAATTAATAATTAATAACACTACTAAATAAGTAACGAAATATAGTAAATAAACTTTACAAATATCACCTGTGGACGAAAAGATTTTAGAGGGAAACATCTATTAAGTATTCTCTTACCCTCTATGGTACCGAGCCAAAGAATACAACTGTTTATATATTTGTGGTCGAAAGAGTGCGTGGCCTGACTATGTACGCTACGAAATTGATCTAATATAAGTTGAATGAGAAGACTTACTCCATAAGGGTGTCCGCTTCAACAAAACCTTATGCGCAAAGAGAACAAATTCTAAGACTTGGACATTATGAAAAATAGAATTTCAAAAAATGACGTAATTGTTTCATCAATACGACGTAGCGACAGAGATCCTTATGTTTTGCTTATTAACATATGTAATAGATTGCACAATTTTGCTGGAAATGAAATATTATTGTTCGAAATTACAGGCACCTATTGTAGCATCTTTTCAAAAATGAAATTATAAAACTTTTGAAATCAATATGAAAACTGTAAGTTACTAGATATTGACAATAGTAACCAATTAAGTTAACGTTAACATTAACGAAAACATTTTGTATCATTATTGGATAAAAGAACCAACTCTGACATTATTTCAGAAGCCATGTAGGCGAGTAGATACTTAATATTAATACCTTGGATATTAAGTATCTACTCGCCTACATGGCTACTACATACTACCTTTGATATTAAGTATCTACTCGCCTACATGGCTTCTGAAATAATGTCAGAGTTGGTTCTTTCGTCCAATAATGATACAAAATGTTTTCGTTAATGTTGATAGTTCTGCCAGCCCTAATAAGGAGACAATACAAATAGATTATTATGATACATTACTAATATTCAACCAAAGCATACAAGGTATTGCCAAGAAATTAGAGATTTTACAGAATACACTACAAGATCTAAAGGTCAACGGAAGAGATGTTGATATAAGTGGTATGTCTAAGTGAAACTTTTGTGAAATAAGGTTCCGAATCAAACAGTAAGCTAGACGGCTTTAAATTAGTTTCAATATATTGCCTTAAAAAAGTAGGGGCGGGTGTGATGCAACCTTAGTAAAAAAGATTTTTGATTGTGTGGGATTGGGCGGGTGTGCAACCCGCCAACGCCGTGCATGCAACCAATCTTACTGAAAAGATTTTGCCCGGGGGCCTTTTATTAAGCCCTCATTTTTAATTGCTCATACACTTTAGAATTTCACGTGAAATGATAAATGCTAGTTTTCGAATGAAACATAAACAGAAACATTTACATACAGGCACATGCATTGCTTCTGGCCCCACACTGGGATGTGGGTACCAGAAACAGCGACGTCACACACATGTAAACATCCAAGACCTGGGGTTTTTTTTCTTTACCACCAGCCGGGGTCGAACCCGTGATCTCTCGCATGGTAAAAAAGTTTCAGGGTATCCTATGTATGTATGTATGTATGTATGTGCCTGTATATTAATGTTTAATTACCTGAAATAACAGATACACTATACATTAAACAGAAAGCCCACTGGTCAAATGGTTGACCCCATAGGGACACTACTTACATTATGTATTAAATGCTCACTGGGCAAATGGTTGACCCATTGAACTACTATTACTAGCGTAATGTAATTATGGTAACGTAGTAATGGTAGCTCAATGGGTTGACCACACATTTGGTACCCGATGGTCATTGGTTATAAGGTTGACCACCTCTTTCTTAGCTTTTTCGGTGACATAAATTTTGAAAAATTACTTTATTTGTTTAACCCAACAGAGCAACATATCCAAAAATCAAAGTGATCGGCCAAAAAAATGGAATTGCCCCATAAAGACTTCGTTTATTTCTTTCGTAGTATGTACATAAATTATCACTTTGTTTATAGATATTATTTCATTAGTATTTATTATTAGCTCAAAGTCAATACCAGTCTTCTATAATATCGATAAAAAGTAGGTAAACTATCTAAATTTTTTGTCGATAGCCGTACTTATATCGATACTAACCCTATTGCTGTTTGTCACCAAAATTGTACGGGAAAAGAATGCTACCTGTCCTGTCAAAACTATATTGGTTTCAGGTTTCCGTCATACAAAGTAAAACGGTCGTATGAGTAAAGAGTTTCAGTATATTAACTTTTGTTCATGGAAAATAGCCCTCCCTCTATTTATTTCCTTCTCCGTGATTGCATCACTCCAACTGCCCTATCCACTACACGTTGGCCAATGCGTGAACGAATGAACAAAATGATGGATTGGCCAATGTGTTGGCCAACGTGAAGAACCTCCTTTAGGAATGAGGAACCGAAATGAAAAGACTGTTAATTCGTTGTACACAACACTTCCGGTTTGGTCCGAATGGCGAAGATTAATTTTCCATTGCCAATGGGCCTTTTTGTACTGCAATTTTGTGTCGATGAGCAGCAATACAGTTGTCGAAAGCAAGTAGGCAGTCCACAGTGACATTGTTCAAGCTTTCATATTTTCGTGCACTCCGCACTCCGAAAAGTAACTTAAAAATATACTACAAGAGACATCAAACGTGAAGGTCAAAGAGGAAATCAACACGCAGTTTGCGCGCTTTGCATGTGGGATAGATAAGAAGTGCCTAAATAAAAGATGTATGCAGCTTACTGTTGTTTAATATTTCCATTTATTATCCATTTCCATATTTAAAACAGCAAACATATTTTATAACTCAAAAAAATAGCACGCGTGCAGAACCAGAGTTAAACCGGTCAATGGTTTCGAGTGTTTGTATGTATGTCCTTATATTATAAATACAAATACTCGAAAAGTATTTCGGTCCTTCTGGTGCAGTCGGGTAAAAAGAAATATTAATTATCAGATATTAATTTGTTAAATGACGCTACAACTATTTAAGAATGAATAGAATAGACCAATATGCAACTTTTGTTCCACTGTAACTCAATGGACGAACCTACATATTTCATAGTTGCTGCACGTCCAGCTGCAGAATTGGAAATGGACTGATGCACGCGTACTCACGGTCAGGTTTAGTCAGATGAAATAGGACTGAAGCAAGCGGATTACGGTGCGCCCGGAAAATCAATGGTTTGTTGACAGTACAAAAAAATCAATACAATATTTCACACTCACGGTCATTTTTGTTGTCAGACCAATTTGATCAGTCCATTCTAGTGAACAGTTCAAATTACCGTGAGTGCCAGCTAAAATCGTCCATTCGGAATATACCGGAAGTACCGGATTTGGCAATTTTGTCTTTAGTGTTGCTAGGTGATCATTATTTGTTTATACAAAAGTCCTAAACTCGTGAAAGAGACCCAATAGATAAATTAATTATATATCTAGATTTAATACGTTGTATTTCCCTACCTACGCCCTAATTTTAATAGTAACAAGCAAGATGAAGAAGTGCAAAGATTTAGCGCCTATAGCTATACCGCACGGGCCACCGGTTGAATCAACGCCCGAATATTTCAAATCGTTGATGGAAAGTAGGGGGCAGGTGAAGTAAGAACCCCTACTTTAACCCATTGCTTCCAGACGTACAAACTTGTGACAAGTTTCATGAAACAGCTCAAACTGTGTCACAGAAAACGAAGTCATTTGTTAACTGTGGCCACAAAAAATACGCATGTAGCTGTAGAAGTGAATAAAGGATCCACGAGATGGTGCTAGAGTGTAAAGCGTTTCAATGTTATGTTATGCCGTGTTCCAACACCGTTTTTCTTATTATCACAGAAAATTCCCAGAATGGGACACCGTGCGGCCGTCGCCACAAATCATCATGGAGCAATCCCGCCGCGACCTGATGGACGCCGAAGAGAAGCTAGCCCTGAAGCGGGACGACGAGCGGAAGAACCGAGCGGCTATGGACCTCAAGTGGGCGGACCTGAGGAGCAAGGAGCTCATGCTGAAGGAATCGTTTATTAGCTTCAATAAGGTGGCATCAAAACTAGAAAGAGAGAGAGGGGGGGGGGGGGGGTAGAGTAGTCTATGTGTGCGAGTGTGGGTGTGTGTGTGGGAGAGAGATGCACGTTAGGAGAACCTGGATATCCGAGAGAGTACCTCGGATGCTGCGTTTAGCCAGTTATTTTAATTTTCTTCACTGCGGGACATGAAACTAACCAATCGCGGCAACAATGGATATATGGATATGCTCAGTCGTGATTTCTCATATTTCAATATTTATTTATCTCTTTGTCAATAGTTTATCAGAGAGAACCAAGAGAAGCGCGACCGAGCTGAGCGAAAGATGGCTGCTGACAGCCTGGTCCTAGAGCGTAAGACTCGAGAAACCGAAGCCATGAGGCAGCGCGTGCTGGAAATGGAAGAAGTCAAGACGATGATGGAGAAGCAGGTCCAGGACTACACCATCTACGAGGTGGGTCACCCATCTAAGTACCGACGGAGGCTAACATTGCTTAACCCGAGTGAAGACATAATATTTCGGGTGGCCAATACTGCTGGGGTAGGAAGTAAGTTTACGAAATGGAATGTTCAGTTAAGTGTAGGTAGGTACCCAGGTAATGTTGCTACAATTATTAAGATTGCTGAAAATAAATGTTTCTCCTCTGTTTCAGGATTATCTTATGTCAATCGTTCAGGCTTATCCCGAATTCAAGCAACCTCTGGACGTCTTGAATAGATACGAAGCACTGGGTAAGAATGGGATATCGGTAGTACACTTCGATGCGATGATTCTTAGATATTTTATTAAAATATTTTTAAATATTTTTAAATTTAGAGTTTATAGTTATTAATTTTAATAACTATAAACTGAAATAAGCGACTTTTAAGTGACAATGGTTTTACTCCGTTCACAGCCGCAGCAAAGAACACTCTAGCTGACCGTCAGGAGAGGGACCTGGAGATGTTGGAAAACGCGCGGCAGGAGATTGCTGACCTCACGGAAGAGAAGAAGCTCTTCATCATGGGCCTGAACAACACGCTTGCTAACTTGAGGGTGAGGGAAAACAGCTTTAGAAACTGTAGAAACTAATAATACATACCTACATATGCTCACGCCTTTTTCCGGAAGCGGGGTAGACAGAAACTAAAGACCTCCACTTGCTATGATCCTGGCATACATCTCTCGTTTGCTCGACATTCATAAGTCGGGAACATACCTTCTAATTTGCTTCTTCACTAATAAATCGCCAAATGGTCTTTGTTGTTCCTGGGCGCCCTCGTCCGACGGCTCTATTCACAGAAACGAAAACATGAATATTTATATTAGACTTAAAATACCTACACACGTATAATGCTTTTGCAATGCTCCTCTGTGTGGAGGAAACAGTGACGTCGCAAACACAATATAGAACAAACATTGGATGTTTGACTTGACGTAGAAATTCGACCGTTACGCCCCACAGGGGTCGATAAATGGAAATAAGGATCTATTTATAAGCAATGTGATGACTTTGGCATATCTTAGGTGATTATGAGACTTTAAGCTAGTTATTGTTCTCAGCTTTAAGCTATGTCATGCGCGAGAAAATTACAGCTTTCAGGCGAAACTGTCGTTGTGACGACGATTCCCTGTAATGCCCGGCCCCGGAATTGGCGTCCCTTTAGCCCACGATTTCGGGGGGCCGGGCATTTCTGGGCCGGGGATTTCGTGGTCGTACAAAACAGTGCTCGGCCCCGGAATGCCTGGCCCCGGAATTTGCGTCCCAAACACCATAGACAACTGCTAGATCAGAGATTTGGGTGTGTTCATAGTATCTCTATAAAAAAACTATTCATATCATTAAATGTCGTTTTTATTAGCAACCACTCCACTCCGCTTCGCTACGCTCCGATTTTGCTTCTTCTAAGTTCTAACCTAACCTATAACCCAATTTAAATTTAGCCACAATAACCTACTCTAGCCAAATTTGACTCAAGAAATATAATGCTACTTGAACTCAGTCTTCATAGTGTTTTTGTTTCTCAGAGCTGGGAGCGGTTTATTATTACCAGCGCTCTGTTTAGTCTCCGCAAAGTCTCGAATCATCTATTTAGTTTTCCTTTCCAGTGGCGGTATGACAAGGTCCGCAATCGCGTCATCAAGTGGGAGCTCGCTCTGAACCGCCTCAAGGAAACGGCGGCGAAGCGTCATGTGGAACTTTGTCATGTTAGGTCTGCTATATGGAGCCTGTATGTAAAGATTTGTAAGCATAAGGTATGTTCGCCTCTCCATTCCCTTTCTCTTTGCCTTTTCCAAGTGTAACAAGGTGAAGGAAATAGAAGTACTACACGCCAAAGCTAACTTGACACCTCCCTCTTATAACGATATAAGTGTCCGTCTCTGTCCTACTTTCCTACTAAGTGAGAGAGGAGGGTGGGGGCGCATTCTTCGAGGCTGCCAAGTTAACTTTGTGGCGTAGTATAGCTCTGCGCCTTATTTATCATGAAGAAGATCTATAAAAGAAGAATGGGTACATAAGCTACATACAAGTTGATGCGGTCGCCATGACCGAAATCATAATCATTTATAATTATAGCTAGCAATCCTGAAAGTGGGGACAACATTTGGTGGCCCAAAAACGTTTTTCATAATTATTCCAGTTTTTTTTTGTCATAACATAAATTTAAAAAAACAAGATAGTTACTTCTACAAAATTTTGGCTAATTATTTCACAAACAATTTTACTTTTGAGAACGGGCGGCATTTTACTGCAAAGTTAGCTTTGCACGACTCTAATTAGATCTGACGATGTGGTAGTTATTTATTTTTTCCCAACCCCATGCCAGGGCCTTTCCATCGACTTTGCCACTTCGGACTTCGAGCAGCAGCTCGTGGTAATCATGAGAGCCTTGCTGGAGTTGCGCAGGATCTTCAAGATCGCCCAGCGGCGCTCCAACAAGGGGAAGTAAGTCGAAACAATATTTCATTAGGTACTTACTTTAAAAAATTAACTTGGCACCTCGCACTCATCAAGTCATAGCGTCCATCACTATCCTACTTACGCGTCGAAGGTGAGAGTGCGTGAGAGGAACGGGAAATCGCATTCCTCGGTTGACCTATACACCTGACAGGACGGGATGGCATTGCGAAAGACATAAAATAGAATTTATCTTGCTCTGGCCGATGCTTGCCCTCAATGTGCGAGCGCCATAGTGGGAATAGGCACGAAGCCCGAGCGACATCGTGGGAATGCGTTGCAGGCGCAGAGCGGCGTAGCGAGAAGCGAGGTAATGGGAACAAACCATTAATTGATAAACGTAAGTTGGGGCTTCCCGTCCTCAAAGTGCACAGTTCGATCTATATGTGGTTAATATGCGAATGAGGCGAATGGGTAATCCAATAGGTAATGGGGCGCACAAACATACTTGCACCATGTCTTCCCCTATGGCCATCTCAACCATTCGCAAACTTTACACCTGTATTATGATTTGCTAAAAGTTTCGTCGGTGAAGTTCAACATTAGTAGGAGTCTACATTTTGTCTATTATTATTATATTTATATAATTTGTTTCATAATGCATTTTTGCCCATTTCAGAGACGCGGATCGAGATCAGATCGCGGAGTAGAATAAACTTACTACACCTTTCAATGCCAAAGAAGATGCCAATAATGTTTTATTTTGTTTGACCTCATATACCTATTCATTATTGTGTTATCTTTGGAATGGAGTTAGTTTTGAGCATGGTTTGAGCTTGAGCAAATAGTATATATTGATTGCTTGCTTGCTGTAAATCAATGTAGCTGATACGAAACAAAAGGTGTTTTTTTCGAATGCATTTACTCCACTATCAAGTCATTTACAGATTTAATTTTTGAGTTAACGTTTATTGAGTATTAGATTCGCCCGGTTTCTGAAAGGAAAATTAGCTGTGACAACTTGTTAAACTGTTAAACGCATTAACGATTGGCTGAACCAATCACATGCCGCTATTTTGGATAAATGATTGATTAACCGCTTGTTACATTTGACCACTCTTTCAGAAACTGGGGGGATTCTCAGTGAAAGAAAACGCGATTGGATGTTTTTTTTCGATAGAATTAAATTACGAAAATACCTCTAAATCAAATCGTTTTATTTTTTTCCAGTAATTCCGAAATCCTAACTAATTTAATTGCGGAATTGCGTTAAAAATGTGAATATTATATATTCGTAAACTGTTTTTTTTTTAGTGTAGTTTATTTTTAAACAATTTTATGTGGTTTGGCGCTACGTTATTTTAGTTTGGGTCGAGCGCATTTTTTGCGCTGTCTTTTCTTTCTTATGTGGAAGTTATTAACGCTGTCACTTTTAGTTACAATTTTTAACTATCTTTTTTCGTATCATCTAAATAGATAAGCAAGCAATTTAAAAAGTAATTGTGCGGTCACCGAACAAACCCGACAAATTAATGAAATCTTACGGCTTATCTGACGCGCTCGAACTACCAACGATATAGCCTCTTGGCCTCCCGGACTATGAATAGGAAACAATGAACCGCATCAGATTAAGATATGGGAGAACCTTAACTTACACCATGTTTAGAAACGTCACCAAATCTGCTATCTAAAGCCTCGCCCCGTTAGGGCAACAAAAAATAAGTTCATACAAGTTGGATTTACTCAAGCGCGTTAGACTACGATATGGTGAGGTAATGACATGTTGATAACCTTTATTCGCTAAAGGGCAACTTCTCATAAAGACATCTTAGCGAAACGGCAATTTCGCAACACGGCAACTTCTCATAAGGCAATTTTAGTACAGTAACAGAAAGCTCGAGCTGAACAAGCTAAGATGCCTTTATGAGAAGTTGCCCTTTAGCAATTAATTTTGCGTCTCTTGGGAGCCTACAGCTCCTACACCTGCTATCAATTATCTGCAGGCCTTGGCTGTAGGTAGGTAATTTCTGGAGGCATAATTAATATTTTCAAACAATGTTAACTAGTTAATTTACAAATTTTTAGGCTTCGCTTTTGTGATTATCAAGTCAGACCCAGTCAACGCATGCATTGCATAATAAGTAAGTATGCGATCATACTCTTTTCAATGGGAAAAACTTTGATAACAGGCCACTTACGTAGATAGTGTTTGAACCACAGTTTGAACGACGTTGTCATGATTGTCATCTTTATTGTAAATAAACAATTTGAAATCTTCTTTGAATAAATTACCTTGCTTAATAAAAATATTTGCGTATACTTTGACTAAAGTAATTACACTAAGTTTATCAAAAGTAATAAAGGAAAACCAGTGTTTCTCGACAGCGGCTTCCGCTACAACCTGTGCCGCAAATATGATTCAGGTAATACTCGTTGGCGTTGTTCTAAGAAGAAAATTTCAAAAAACTGCAAAAACTGTTTTCCCTGGAGTCATGGTGCGAGGATGTTATTACCATTTTCAGCAGGCCATATGGAGAGCTCGCAAGAAGTTTGGTTTATCAGATCCTCAAGGCCGCCATATTACACACCTGATCACAAAATTGGCATTGCTACCGGTGACTCTGATTCCTGAAGCATATTTAACAGTTCAAGAAATGGCTCCGTCTTCTGAATCTTATACAACTTTTTTCAATTATTTTACCAACCGCTCGATTAATATTGTGACCTCTGAAACTTTTAATTGTAACGGCGAAGATCATCGAACCACCAACGCCGTAGAGGGCTGGCACCGAAGGTTAAATACCGAAATTCCACCCCATCCACGACTGTTTCTGGCTATAGACCTACTAAAAAAGGAAGCTTATTTACAGGACACAAAAATTCTTCAAAGCGGTTTTGGAAGCGGTGACAAGAAACGCAAGCCATCAAATATCGCCAAAAACAAAGCAATACACAAAATTATAGGTTGTTCCCTTAACAATACAATTAATGTGCAGCAATGTTTAGAACGCCTCCTCAAAGTTTAACCTCCTGAAAGAAAATCTTTTTTTTTTAGTTTCATGAAGATGTTAAAATAAAATTACTTTATGTTATGAGTTTTATTTGACTGTACACTTGCCCTTATGAGAAGTTGCCGTGTTGCGAAATTGCCGTTTCGCTAAGATGCCTTTATGAGAAGTTGCCCTTTAGCGAGTAAAGGGTTGATAAGTATAAAGTTCTATAAATCTCTGTTTGAACGTAACGTGAGGGAGCGGGTGGGTCACAAAGTTTCAAAACAAAGACCCGCTCGAGTTACAAACCAAATCCTATCTTGGCCTCCCCTACTATTAGGCTAATAACTTTTGAACCGTTTTTTTTTAAACTTTCCTAAAATATCGCGTGGACTTCTGTTAACAATTTGAATTAAAACATTAAAATCGGTCCACCCGTTTGAGCTTAAAATAAGTCCACCCGATTGAGCCCTAGAGTGCCTCGGACAGTTAGGGCCATTAGCTATAAACTATTAAGCGGAGGATTACGCTAACTCGAGCAGAAATTCTCGGCATTTCTCCGAATTGTCCGGCACCAACATTATTCCACGATTTAACACGAAATCCATTGATTATTTTCCCTAGTTAAAGTTAAATTCTTATTTAACTGTTTGTTTAACTTGGAGTGAAAGGCCTCCAATACATTATTCGTGCGGTGGCGCAGACCGAAAACACTAAGGATTTTCCGAGTGTTCCGATTTCCTAGTAATCTGCCCACGTAACTCATAAATAGACGCATTTTCAGGCCACTATCAGCATATTCTTTTTTGATGTCCATCCCTCTTGTATCCACTCTTCCGAAAGCAAAGCTAGAATGGCACAGAGCCCAATGATACTTGTGCTTTAACTGTTTTGCTTTAATCCACATATTTCTATTCCAGTGGTAATAACAGCCTCCTACGGACACATCCGGAAATACCTGAGTAACGGCATTGCACAAAGCCACTTCGAAATCGCAGTGGATTTGCTCGATTTTTAAATCGGGTAATTTGATCTTCAGTAATTCGAATAGATTTGTATAAGTTGTTTGCTTTTTGTTAGGCATCAAAACATATATTAATGGTTTCGTGTGAAACGTATCCTCGGTACTGCCAAAATCCCCATGGATTGTTAAAAGCTGGTAGAATGGGGGTGGGCAGCACTGAAATGTCCAGTCAACAAAAAAAAACTTCTGTTTTTTTTTATTAATTCTAGTGCCCGATTACTGCAAAATACCAGCATTCTTTGATCTCCATCATGAAAGTCGCATAGCAAGTTTTACTTGTGTACTTCAGGTATTTCCACCTCTTTAAAACACCTAAAGACTGTTTTCGTCGTACCAATTGCGTTGTTTCGAGCATTGTAAAGTCCAGTTTTTAAATTTGGAAATTTCGGCATTGTGGTCACGAAATCTAGGCCTTTGTCTTGGATTTCGCAAATAGCATTTTTGTATATTTGAGGGATTGGCAAATCTGTATTTATAACAGTCTCTTTTAATTTGGCTTTTTCCTTTATTTTTTTTTTCATAATCCTGTTCACACGTTTGTGGTTTGTTAATTTTCGTCAATTTAGAGCGTCCTGCAATCAAAAAAAATAGTGTGCTTTACACCACACAACTGAAGAAAAACTTCTTTATCTCTAATGCTTCAAAAATACATCTCCTGCACTGTGTCTGGCTATGAGAGGAAGAGAGAAAGAAAATGTGCGCGCGCACCTCTCGTTCGCCTCGCCCGATCACACTTTTCGTAACGGTATCATCACGCATTCGCCAGCTTACTCCCCAAGTCAAGCGTGCGTAAAGAAGTTTTACTTCAAAAAGAGTGTGCTTTAGGCCACACAACTGAAGTAAAACTTCTTTAGCTCTAATGCTTCAAAAATACATCTCCTGCAATGTGTCTGGCTATGAGAGGAAGAGAGAAAGAAAATATGCACGCGCACCTCTCGTTCGCCTCGCCCGATCACACTTTTCGTAACGCTCTCGTCACGCATTCGCCAGCTTACTCCCCAAGTCAAGCGTGCGTAAAGAAGTTTTACTTCAAAAAGAGTGCTTTAGACCACACAACTGAAAATAAACTTCTTTAGCTCTAATGCTTCAAAAATACATCTCCTGCACTGTGTCTGGCTATGAGAGGAAGAGAGAAAGAAAATGTGCGCGCGCACCTCTCGTTCGCCTCGCCCAATCACACTTTTCGTAACGCTCTCGTCACGCATTCGCTAGCTTACTCCCCAAGTCAAGCGTGCGTAAAGAAGTTTTACTTCAAAAGGAAAATCGTAGAAAAATATTCAGTCGGAACTAGGTAGGTACTGGACTGGAGGAACTTACTTTTATAGTAACGCCTGCTTTGCATTTCTCCAGCTTGTTCCTGGAGCATCGCAGGTATTGCGCGCCCGATTTGTATGTTCTTACAAACACGTATTAATAATTCCCTAGTAAATACAATCTCCCCCTGTTAATTTTTATAGTGTCAACAGTTTCTGATACCTCGATTTTCACTATAAATAATATAAATAAAAATCCCTGAAATGACAACTATACTTCAATTCCAAGTGGCCGATAAGTGCCTATTTCAAAAGCAAGAAGTACTATTTAAGTAGGTAGAGTTTGGCTAGCGAGTCCAGTCGTCTGGAAAAGGAGGTAAAATTAAAAAAATCACGGCGTGGCAACCCCGAGTTTACGATCTGACATAAGGTGAACGCACACTTGTTTGACAATTTTGACATGTCAAATTTGGTTGCTCTATAAAACGTCTACTCTATGATCAATGGACGAGACTCGCTAACCAGACTAACCTAGGTATGTTTCGCGGTACCAAGCTGGAGTTGTTCCAATAGGAAAGAAAATAGTTGATCTGCCTTGTTCCTCTCTGACCAACTGAAATCGTTGTTCCGTGTGGCATAAAAATAGTTGATCAGAATAGTTGATCTAAACGGAACAAAAGATTATTTTAAATGAAAATGGGCAGGCTATATAGATGGAAATAAGCGGTAAAAAAGCAAGAGGCAGGCAGGCTATATGCCAGATGGTCAGACGCAATACGGTATGACTGTTAGTCAAAATAGATACTTTTTAGTAACCGTCAAAACGGTAATTTTCTTCACGAGTTCTATGAAATACTAGCATGTGACGTCATAGCCAACTTTTTAACATCTCTCTCTTTTTAACACAAAATTGAGTTTATAGTCACTCCACAGAGTCATGCTCCCTAAACCCAATGTGCTTCTTTTGCTCTGGCAATCACTTTGCATCCAGCAAGGAATGTCCGGAGCAAATGAGACAAAAGAACATCAAAATTAATATGTCTGAAAGAAACACATCATATGAGGAGGCCTTTCGCTCATTCCCTTCATCATATAGGTCTTTTGCAGAGGTGGCAGCAACTGCTCTTTCCCTCCCAACCCAATCAAGCTCTTTACCTGATACGCTTCCCCCATCTTCTTCTGTTTCATACAGAAAAACTGTCCTACAAAATAAAATTCCCAACCATTTATCTCCTTCAGGATACGACAAGGTAAGTCATCAAAGACTTATCAACTCCTTCTCTATACCAGAGCCTCAGAATGGCTGTGCCCGTCAAGGCCAATCCCCTAGTCAACCCTCGTCCTCAGATAATATTGTCTCACTCTTGTTATCCCTAATTACTTCTATTATTTCATGTAATAATTCCATACCTGACCACATAGCATCCCAACTCTTCCCTGTAATAAAAAAATTAAATGGCTCTTTCAGCCATCCTTATGGAATGGAACGCGAGAGGCGTACATAATAAAATCAATGATATCATCTACCTAGTCAATAAACATAAGCCTCTTGTCTTTCCCATCACGGAAACATGGTTTAAACCAGGTTCCCGTTCTAACATACGGCGATACTGTTCTTTCCGTGATGACAGACAAGATGGCTGGGGCGGAGCCGTCCTTTTTGTAAATAATTGTGCTTGTCCTGTACAGCTTCCTATCCCTCCCCATTGTGACGAGATTATGTAATGTTGTTGGAGTTAAAATTCAAGACATCTTTATAATAATACCTTGGACATTATTTACACACATTGATCTAGCCCCAAACTAGGATTCCCTGTATCTTGGGTACTAGACAACGATACACATACTTATATAGATAAATATTATACTTAGATAGTTAAACAACCATGACTAGGGTACAAACATCCGTTCTAATCAAACAAATATTTGCCGCCACCGGGACTCGAACCCGGGACCCTTGGCTTCGTAGGCAGGGTTACTGCCGACTCGGCCATTCGGGTCGTCGATCTCTATTATATCTATATATACTCCCCACCCTAATATTTCTTTTCTTTCTGATTTAAGAAATATTTTCTCTGTCCTAATGCTAGGTGACTTTGACGGTCATCACTCTTCATGGGGGTCACCCCGAAATGATAGTTTTGGTAATGCATTATCTAATCTGTTTGATGATCTCAATCTGTGTATATTGAATGATGGATCTGCCACCCGCTTAACCCCCCCAAATCAGAATAAAAGCTGTGTGGACATTTCATTCTGCTCCATATGGCATATAGCATCACTATTGCACTGGCACAGGTTGGGTCTCACTCATAGCAGCGATCACTTCCCAGTAAAAATTCTCCTTCCTCATTCATCAATCCCTCATAAGGACTATACCCCTCTACTTAAGTACCGTTTAAATGAAGCCAATTGGGATAAATTTGCTGACAATCTGAGTTCACATACAGTTAACCTAACTAATGTTTGTGAGGAAAATGCTGAATCTTGCTACAGTCAGTTTACACAAGCTATTTAAGTAACAGCGGATGAAACATTTCCTCTCAAAAATTCTGCATCTGGCTAAATTTCCTCTCCTCCGTGGTGGGACAAGGAATGCACGGAGTTCATCATAGCCCAGAACAATGCAAAATGAGCCTACAGCGTTAGTATGACCACCGACAACCTCATAATCTATCGCAAAATCCAAGCGAGTGTTTAGAAAGAAAAAAATGGAATGCTGGAAACGTTTCTGTACTTTCTTATCACCGACTTCTCCACCTTCTCTAGTTTGGCGGCAGATAAACAGGTTTAGGCGGGGCTGTGTGGCTCAATCGTCTCCTCGCATTTCTCGTCCTATTGCTGAGATGTTTTTCAATAAGCTGGCTCCTGATTTTGTTCCCCACCAAGGGGAGTATTCCAACCACACTACTGAACCAACCCAAGTTCATGATCTGTTAGACGCTCCTTTTTCCATTGTCGAGCTTCAAACAGTGTTATCCCATGTGCGAGACTCAGCTCCTGGGTTGGATGGATTCCCCTACTCCTTTTTGTCCAACGCTGGCTTACCAGCGTTAGAGTATTTCTTGCAGATTGTTAACATCTTCTATAATTCTGGATCAGTACCGGGCCCCTGGAAGAACCAAGTGGTTATTCCCCTTCTAAAGCCCGGCAAATCTCCTGACAACCTAAATCACTATAGACCAATAGCTCTTTCTTCTGTAATGGCTAAAACCTTAGAGCATATGATCAAAAACAGACTGGAGTGGTTTGTAGAATCTAAGGGTATCTTACCAAAGTCCCAGTTGTGGTTTCACAAGGGTTGTAGTACTGTTGATAGTCTCAGTATCTTTACCATGGATGTTCGGTTGGCTTTCTCCAAGAATGACTCAGTCTTAGCCGTCTTCTTGGATATTTCTTCTGCGTATGACAGTGTCCTCCTTTCAGTACTCAGGTATAAATTACAACAGCTGAATATCCCTGTAAGGATGAGACACTGCATATGCAGCCTGCTCATGTCTAGGTCAATCACGCTACGTGTTCCTGGGGAGGAATTTGAGTCCCGCATGGTGTGGAGAGGCCTACCACAGGGGTCGGTTCTCATCCCCTGCTCTACAACATAAACACCTCATCTCTTTACAGCTCTCTAAATTCTGACTGTCAAATTCTCCAATATGCTGATGACTTGGCGCTATATTTTCCTAGTTCCTCAGTTGACGATGCTGTAGAGTCTATGCAATTATCCCTTAACTCATTGTACAATTGATTAGCATTGCACGGGTTAGAGCTATCCGCCTCTAAGACCACTATGGTTGTATTTACTAGGAAACGGAACATTCCAGGTCATCATTCATCATTTCAGCCTGTTAACGTCCACTGCTGAACATAGGCCTCTCCAATCGCACTCCAGCGTGACCGGTCCGTAGCCACCTGCTACATACATTCCAGGTATTAACTTAGAAATAAATGGTTCCTCTATCCCCGTTCGCAACTGTGTTAAGTTTCTAGGTGTCTACCTGGACTCAAAATTGTCATTTTGGCTACATTGTCAATAAATGTGAAAAATATATAAATATTCTTCGTGTCCTTTCAGGCGTTTAGTGGGGTGCACATCCATTCACCTTAAAATTATTTTACAATGCACTCATTAGGAGTGTACTAGACTATGGCTCTTTTCTATTGGAACCATGCAGTAAACTGGCACTATATAAACTTGACAGTATTCAAGCCAAGGCCCATAGAATTATTCTGGGATCTATGAAGTCTATTAATACATGGCTTGTGTTTAAACGATTACCAAAAATGCACCTATTTTACTACCAATTAATTCAAAATGACTGCCAGAATGGATAAATGACCTCCAAATTGTGTTTGGATAAACGATCACCAAACTTCTTTTGATGTTTTGTGTACTTACTTAAAGTTTATTGTTTTAAGTACCTATTTTTTGTTGTCCTTACATGTTCAACCTAACACGAAGGATAAAGGGTACTTCGCTTCGCTCACCCCATTTACCCTTCACCTAAGCTACTAGTATTTTGCCCTGATATTTTTTGCAACTTTTGGTGTTCATTTATCCATTTTGGGCATTTTGGGTAGGAAAAAAATATTTTGGTGATCATTATATTCGTTGCCTAAGTATATTTATTAGCTAAGTTTTTGCATGTCAACAAAATTAAATTATAGTTGTCCTTCGTTCATTAACTATATGTTCTATGTATATATTGAATAAATAAGGTATATTTCAAAGTTTCACATCTACATACATTTTTGTGCCTCATTATGTACAGTTACATATAACACACCTATAATTTGTAAAGTACCTACACATAAGTAAAATTAATAAAACCTATGTAGGTATTTCTGTTTTAGGAGATCAAGCTGTCACCAAAGTATTCCTGCTCCATCTTCGCATTGAAAAGCCCTGACATGTTTTCTCGTGCCTCTTACTCTCGTGGAAACTGCTCTTAACTGAGATTTGTATTTTCACTTTCAGCCAGTACACTATTGGAGAATACGCTTTTCCCCATTTCTCGTTAAGCTTTGATGCGGTTTTTTAAAAAAAAACTGTTATATTCAGTTCCTAGGGCTCCATCGCATGAAATAACTAGTGGGGTGAACGAGGCTCTTAGGTCTTCAGCTGCTCGGTCGTCTGATCTGAATGTAAATACCATTAACATGTACTCACTTAAAACTTGATACGCGTCTCACATGTTTCGTCATTTCATACGACACTGGCAGAAATTGTCTGGTATAAGACAGATTGCCATTTGCCATGAACTAAAATTGAAGTTGAAGTTGAAGGTTCAGCTTGAGACACGTTTATAGATTTTTTGGACTCCCTTGTCAAATACCATATTGTGACAGTGGCTGGTCGAATATGGCCAACGATAGAGAGAGGTGAATATCCTTGGAGGAGGCTTTTACCTGTGAGGGGTCCATATACATATCCAAATATACTTTATATACCTATTAATTTGATTTCATATATATATGCATCAATGTCAATTTACATGGGATTATACAAATAAAAAAATATAGACCCTGGATTGATTGTTTATTTAAATAAAAGTATTATTATGGTTGATGTATACATTGTTTCTTTATAACATAGAAAACCTCCGACCCCACACCACGATAATTTGTGGGAACTTGTTTTTACCTCTCGAAACTCATGTCATGTCCTCTTTGTCACATCCGACGACAGAAACCTCTGCTATCTCCTTTCGTGTGCTCTAATGTGGCTGGTGAATCAGAATTTGCTCTTAAATGTCCTGTTGCATTGGACACAGTATTGTTGCCCTGAATAATTGTAGGTACGCTTAGAACGAGATTTCTTTATTTAACCTTTGGCTTCTAGGTCTGCCAGATGAATTTCCTCAAAATTGTCAAAACCTTTAGAATTTATGTACATCAGAATGCCATTCTGTTCTCGCTTGAGCAAGTTGCTCCCATTTATGAGATGGTATGATGCATGTGGTTAGGTGATGTATCCTTGTAGCGCAGGTACTGTCCGCCTGGGTTAAGTTTCCTGTTGGCAGTCTACAGTCATCCATACACACTAGATTTCCACTCCATGTCACCTGGCTTTTCATTAGTAGTGCCTCCATATAAGTAATTAGATCACCATAGCTCTTCGGTGTTGATTACAGGATCTTGCTCTTGATGTGTTAGATAGAAAGCAGAGATCTCATGTGGGACAAGTCCAGTTTTCTTATATCTGGTTTATAGAGGCACCAAGTTTCTGCATCATATAGAAGTATAGGCAAAACCAATGCTTTGTATAGTCAAAGTCAAAGTCAAAGTACTTTATTACTGTAGATATTTACATATACTTAGCAAACGTCATTTTTTGCCTCTTCTCTACATTGGACCACTGTCGGAGAAGAAGGGCGTAGGAACTTGATTTTTGAACAGATTGATTTTTAGATCTCTTTTAAAAATAGGTTGTGCTTAATTAATACAAATATGAAAAATTTCATTGTTATGATTAATAAGCAGGAATAAATAATTACAAAACTATTAACAGCAAGGTCTGTGTTGAGCCAGATTAACCCCATACATTCCTGTCATTTAAGTAATCTTGAACATTGTAATATCCCTTTTTCGACAAAGTCGCTTTAACATGCTTTTTAAATTGCTCAAATGGCAATTTCAAAACCTCCAGAGGTATCCTATTGTAGTAGAGAATGCACTGACCCTTGAAAGAATTGCTAACCTTCGCGAGTCTAAAACGGGGCGCACATAGTCTGTGATTATTTCTTAGGTTAACATTACAGCTATCGCTAAGTTTGGAAAATGTTGTAAGGTTCTTGCGTACATACATTACATTTTTCGAAAATAAATTGACTAGCTACTGTTAGTATGTCAATTTCTTTAAAAAGCTCTCTTAAGGAGTCTGTTCGTTTTAAATTATAAATTGCTCGAATAGCTCTTTTCTGTAAAATAAAAATAGTTTGAATATCCGCTGCTTTCCCCCACCACAAGATACCATAGGACATCACACAATGAAAGTAACTAAAATATACTAGCCTAGATGTAGCCACATCCGTGCTTTGTCTGATGTTCCTAACAGCGTAAGCCGCAGAACTTAATTTACCAGCCAATTTATCTATGTGGGGTCCCCACTGCAATTTGATATTGTAGCGCTCCTCGCACCAATGTCGCACTCCTAGGGATCCTATCACTGGACGATCACGATAACTATAAATTATACGATTTTGGTTTTATTTGTTTGTTTATATTTATTTGGTTACGTTTACACTTTTTATAAAAGGGATCCACAACTGGCTCGATAGCCATTACTATAATCCTCACTATAATTTATCTCAGTTACTGGCGGAAGCCTACGGTGAAGTGTGTCACATTCAATCCTCTTTCTTTTTTTAAAACTACAAACAAGTAATGGTGCCAAAGTGACACCCACTCTGATGCCCGTATACAATATACAACCTACCTTACAATCATTCCCCCCTTTTTTCAAAGTGGCAACCCTAACTCAAAGTCTAAAATCTAAAATGACAACCCTATCTCAAAGTCTAAAATCTAAAAAACACTAAATGTTAACTTTAAGTTAGTTTACTATGCATGAAATCTAAAAGACAGTAAATATGCCGCAAGCATAAATTTAAATAACATCGAGTACCCTAATCCTTATCTGTCCAACCATCCCATTTAACCTACTCAATTAAACATTAAATAACAAAACCAAAATACACTTAAGGTGTAGGCTATGCACCTTAAAAACTTAAATTATAACACCCTATGATCCCATCATACAATTATTTGCGGCTTAACACTAACCTGCCTAACGCTAGAAAACTCTCAATTACAATACGAAGGCAAATTGCAGAATCTAGCTAAGATTTAGCTTCTCGAATAGTTATCATTCGACAAACTTTCTGACAATAAAAACTAGCGAAAAACTTATCAGACAACTATAATACCTCCGTTCCTAAAATTAATAACTCGATCTTTGCAAATAACATTTGTGAACACATTGTAAACTTCCATTCCACCGAATGGAAATATTTCAAAAATTAACGCAGGCAAAGATCAAAGAAAAAAATTATCATTTTCAAATATAGGAAACGTCAACCATATTAACAGGATTAATCTATAGAACCGTATTACTAAGCCACAGCCTAAGAATGAGTTCATTAAAATTCGTTCCAATAATACGATGAAATCAACTAGCTTTAAAACCGATACTACTACGTACATAACCCTAAATAATCCATTGGAATTCAGTAAACTATCTTTTACTATTAACATTTTAAGTTAATCGCCGTGAGTTGCAACCAATTACCCAAGTAAAGACACTACAAAGAATCTCGAATGTGTATCGAATACCCGAGTTATCCCACATCAGAAATTACTTTCATTGAGAAACCTTCGTTACCAACTTCGTTATACTACCCATACTCTCCCCTTACCAAATCATCCCAACTCTATACTTTAAGAACGCGGGAACCAAAACAGAACCCTATGACGAATAGCTATTGCCTAGTCATACTGCTCTCAAAGATAAAACCAGGCGATCGGTTCAAACAATTATACGAACTGTCGTTTATAAAAGTTTCTCATATAAAGGTAATCTACCACGGAAATCTAATATGTTACAGATATTTCTTGGGTCTTTGGTGTACGGTCCTCATCAGACATCATAGCTCAGCAACAACATGAAAAGAAACACCGGTTAATAAACAATTCATAACAACACCGTATACACAAACCACAAACCATCAACCGGGATAAAATTGTATTATATTCCTAATGTATAATTATTTAATATCCTAATGTTGCTATCCTAATCCTATAATTATTTAATGTCCTAATGTATAATTATTTAATATCAGACGAACCCCTCAACGCAGCACAAAGCGTTTTAAACGATTTTTGTTAACAATAACGCCCCGTGACCGTGAGTTCAGACGACGAATCAGCACATTAGACCTCCCAACGATCTAAATGACCTCGTATGGTCCTTGATACAGACGTGCCAACTTCATACATCTTCCCGTTATCCGCCTTGGTACGTATAACAAAACGCGCTCGAGTAACTCGCAAAATAGCCGAGTGGCCTCCCGGACTATAAAATTTATTTCATCCGCAGGTCCGTCTTACAATTTTTAAAATATTACCTACCTAACTTCCTTTCTTGACACGGCACGCACGAAGCTATATAACGCTCTATCTCCTTATCGGCTCTCGGCATGAAATATTTCGACCGAAACCTCTTCAACGTCTTTGCGAGACACAAATGACCTCCTGTCCACGCCTCATCATGTAATTCGTTCATTACATTTTGAAACAACGACCTAGGCAATACTAATACCTTCCTAACTTCTCCATCTCTACGTACGCTTTTATATAATAAATTATTTCTCAAGCAAAAACCGCTACACCACGCTTCCGGACGTTCGCTCAACCGCGTTAACCATCTATTACAAAATGAATCGTTCTCTTGATCCGCCTGTAACGACTCTACATTAATACTAAAAAATTCCAAACCATCATCATCAGGTTCAGAACGAGAAGAAGCCTGAGGTCCTTCTGTTTCCCGTTTCCCTTCTTCCATTAGCGGATTCCTACTCAAAAAATCTGCCACCACATTGCTTTTCCCCGAGCAATGAACTATCTCGAAATCCCATTCTTGTATCGCTAACGCCCATCGCGCTAACCTATCAGTCATATATTTTTTCGACTGTAACCAACATAACGCGCTATGGTCTGTAACAACCTGAAAATACGATCCCCAAAGATAATGCCTATAGTGCCTTAACGCCCATACTAACCCCAGACACTCTTTCTCCGTCGTACTATATTTTTTCTCCGCATCCGTTAACTTCCTAGACGCATAGGCAACCGGACTCATTTTTTCAACGCCCTGCATCAATACTGCACCCAACGCCTCGTTAGACGCATCCACATAAACTATCGTAGTAACCGACTTATCCCCCGAATAATAGGAAAGTATTGGCGCACTACACATAACCTTCTTAATATACTCGAACGAATTCTGCAATTCTTCATTCCATTGAAACTTTACCCCCTTTTTCAATAATTTAGTGAGAGGCAACGACATTCTCGCAAAATTCGATACAAATTTTCTATAATAAGAAAATAAATCTAATAATTGTTTCACATCCTTCGTAGATGTGGGAGTTGGAACCTGTTGCATAGCCTTCAGCTTTTTCTCACTAGCTTTTACTCCGTCATTCGAAATTCGATAACCTAGCATCTCAATTTCGCAAAAACCGAATTTACATTTGGATGGCTTGAAGGTCAAGTTCGCTTCTCTAAACCGCCCAAAAACTTTCTGCAACGTATCGGTAAACTCCTCGAATGTTCTTCCATACACAATTACATTGTCTGCGCAAACCATAACCCCTTTAAATCTTAAATCCGCTAAAACTTTATCCATCATCCGTTGGAAAACCGCTTGACTCGTTGCCAAACCGAACGGAACAACGTTAAATTCATAAAGCCCCGTGGTCGTGACGAAAGCCGTTTTTTGCCTACCTTCCGTAATAACCGTCTGCCAATAACCTGAATTGAGATCTAACTCCGCAAAATACTTGGCCCCGGCCAAACTATCGACAATGTCTTCTAACCGCGGAATAGGATAATTATCCCTACAAATTTTCTTATTTAATTTCCGATTATCTATACAAAACCTCCATGAATCATCGGGCTTTTTAATTAACACTATGGGCGCAGCATAAGAACTAGTGTATTCCCTAATAACACCTAGTTTCAACATCTCCGCGACCTGCTCCTCAATAATTTCCCGTTGCACCGGCGAAACGCGATACGGGTGACAATGAACCGGCTCTTCATCATAAGTCTTAATATCGACCGACACTATCTCCGACCTACCTAACTGGTCAGTTGTAAACGCAAATCTATCCGCATTCCTATCCAACAACGCCAATAATACCCGCTTATCATTCTCACATAAATCCTCATTTACGATAAACCGTTTATCTTCTACCCCAAAATTGTCCAAACTAAAATCTATAACACATTTCCCTACAATTTGCAGCAAACTTCCATTTACCGCCTTAACCCGTCTCTTCTCTTCTTGCATACATCTCGCACCCACTTGACCTGCGACGGCTGGGCTGATGCATGAAGCTGTAGCGCCTGTATCTAAAAGAGCTACCACTTTTACATTAGATGCATTTAATAAAACTAATGGTCTGACCTGCTGATTCGCCTCGACTGCGACGATCTTCCCCATTGGTCGTTCCGCTTCTGTGCTACGCTGCTGAGCTCGTCTGAGGCCCTCATTCCACAGGTCAGCCTGGTCACCGCTATCGGGCTCTAGCGACGACGTGTTGCAAAATCCGCTTGCCTAGGACGAAAATTATAATTATTAGTACTAGAAACATTTAGCCTCCCTCGCCAGGTCCCCTAAATAATGGAAGTAGTCCAACAAACTTCTTTTATCTTGCTTGGCATTGTAGAACTTCTCTGCAAAGTCTGTGCCTCCAAACTCTTCATTAAATTTATTCACCACCTCGTCAAATGTCTGGGCACTGCCCCTAATTTCCCTGAAAAAATATAAAGCTCCAACTTTCAAATACGAAGGAAATAATAATTTTAATTCGTCCGACGATATAAATCTCTTCCTCGATGCAGCATCTCTGAAGTCTTCTAGAAAATCTTCAAAGGACTCCTGCGGACCCCCCGAAAAACAAGTTGACAACTCCTCCATCATGAAATAATTTCATAAATTTTTTCACAAAATGTCCCCCGCTATAAAACAATCTTCCCACAAGATTTTTCTATTTGATTCTTCACTCGCTTGGCAGGTCGAGGTAATTCCTAAATAAAAACTTGAGTACAGAAATATACTCCCCAATGCACATTCGATCCTTCCACATCCAGCAAGGTCTGGATCGACGATCTCCTCTCCTCTTCAATTACGTCACTTCTTATGACGTCAACTTCTGAAGCAGTCTTCCTATTTCTCCGGCCCGTTCGGCGCCTCCGCCAATGTAGCGCTCCTCGCACCAATGTCGTACTCCTAGGGATCCTATCACTAGACGATCACGATAACTATAAATTATACGATTTTGGTTTTATTTGTTTGTTTGTATTTATTTGGTTACGTTTACACTTTTTATAAAAGGGATCCACAACTGGCTCGATAGCCATTACTATAATCCTCACTATAATTTAGCTCAGTCACTGGCGGAAGCCTACGGTGAAGTGTGTCATATTCAATCCTCTTTCTTTTTTTAAAACTACAAACAAGTAACGGTGCCAAAGTGACACCCACTCTGAAGAGGCCCGTATACAATATACAACCTACCTTACACTATCAATGGTTATTCCAAGAAACTTCGTATCATTTACTAATTCTAACGTGCTGTTGTCTAACACTAAACTGGTCTCAACTTGTCTGACATTTGGAAGTGAGAATTTGATACACTTGGTTTTACCAGCGTTTAACAATAAATTATTAACTGTGAACCAATTCAAGGTTAAAGACCATTATTATCAGAAAAATACACCATTAAAGAAAAATACACCATTATTATCATCAAAATCTCCTTTTTGTCTTTCAATTTTGAAGACCATTGAAGTCATCAGCAAACAACACTATGTCAGTTAATTTCTCCACCATGAAAGGCAGATTATTAATATATACCAGGAATAAGAAAGGGCCTAATATGGAACCTTGTGGAACGCCAATTTTAACATCCGATCCATCAGATTTTACGCCGTTAACTTCTGCCTTTTGAATGCTATTGCTTAGGTATGATCTTAGTAGATACAACGCTTTATTTCTAACTCCGTAATGATTTAATTTAATTAATAGCGTATTATGATCAACACAATCAAACGCCTTCGACAGGTCGCAAAAAACTCCTATGAGATATAAGGGTAATACCTGCATCCGTAGTCGATTTACCGCTAGTGAAACCATATTGTTTAGCGTGGAGTTGTTTTGTACGGTTGAAGTGTGAGAGCATTTGATTGAGTATAATCTTTTCAAATATTTTACTTAGTGTTGGAAGAACAGATATTGGTCTGAAATTTGAAGGATCGCCCTTAACTCCCGACTTGAACAGAGGTATCAGTTTACTGTGTTTCATGAGGTCTGGAAAAGCCCCATCGTCAACACATTTATTGAATATATAAGCTAAGTTTCAAATATTTTACTTAGTGTTGGAAGAACAGTTATTGGTCTGAAATTTGAAGGATCGCCCTTATCTCCCGACTTGAACAGAGGTATCAGTTTACTGTGTTTCATGAGGTCTGGAAAAGCCCCATCGTCAACACATTTATTGAATATATATAACTAGAATTACTGAACCAATGACTTTGACTGATATACCCCACAGGTCTTCCGTATTTTTTAAGTTAAGTAATTTAAACGTTTTGACAATGTCCTGGGGATATACATGATGAAATTTTAAATATACATTACTGACGCTAGTGTTATTTTTTAATAAAGTCTCTGCTTCATATGGAGATGAATTTAGACGGTCTGTTGTGAGTACGGGTACATTGGTGAAGAATGTTTCAAAAGCTCGAGCAACATCAGCGTTGGATTTAACAACATCATCACCTATCTTTAGGCAGAAATCATTGTCCCTTGGTATAACTTTGCCAGTTTCGCGGTTTATTATTTGCCAAACTGTTTTCATTCTATTATTTGAATTTCGATTTTTTCTATTGATGTGTAAAGTTTTTGCAGTTCTACAAACCAACTTGAAAGTTTTGGAATATTTTTAACATAGTCATGAAATTTTCGATCAAAGTTATAGGTTTTTTGATCATAAAGGTCATGCAAGATAACTTTACTTTTACGAATTCCAAACGTTGCCCAGTCATTAAATTTAGATTTACCGTTGTAGTCACTGACTTTCTTTAATTTTAAAACTTTATTGAATTCTGTCTGAATAATGTTGAAGAAGTCTGAGTAGATTTTGTTTGGGTTCTGTTCATTAAAATCCGGTACTGGCAAATTTATATCTAAGTTTTTCGTATATGTCTCTAGTCTACGGGATGTAATAGGCCTATAAAATGATGGACCAGTCTTATCCTTAATAGTAATTGGGAATGAAACTGTTTGACCACTGTGATCGGAGGGTAAGCAGTTAATTACACTTTTACTTGTGAATGCACAGTCACAAAAAACGTTATCTAAGCAAGTTTGGCTGGTAAGTGTAAATCTAGTCGGCTCTAGAAATACATGACATAAATTAAATGATTGGAATAGAGTTATTAATCGTCGCTTCAGTGTTGTATCTACAAGCAGATCTACATTAAGATCGCCACAAATAATTAACTTGTTTCTGTTATTACAAAGTTTAATGAGGGCTTCCTCCATAATTTTCTCAAATATTTCGAAATTGCCATGGCCTTTTTCATCCCTCGGTGGCCTGTAGACACAAACAATAATATGGCTATCTAAATCAACACAGGATACCTCTATTTGTCTTTCAACAGTAAGTGCAAGAATCTTTCCGTTGTTTCACCTTAATATTATTTTTCACTAAGATTAAAGAACCACCTCTATCAGCAGTCTTTCTATTGTAACAACGGACAATTTTGTAATTATTTATGTTAAAAGACATCATATTTTCCTTCAACCAGTGTTCTGTAACACAAATAATATCAATGTCAGAATTTTTTAGAAATAATTCTAATGCAAGTTCTTTTCCAGGTAGCCCCTGGATGTTTTGATGGGCAATATTTAACTGGGGCTTATTTTTGGGGCATTTTGACATATTTAGTAGCTCTTGTATGCTAGAGATTTCCTACTCTATTGTCTTTTGAACTAATTTAAATTACTTGGAACAGATTCCAATGTTGCATGCAAAGTATAATTAACAGGTGAATTCCCAATAGGGGTGCATGTCATATTACTCTTAACATAAGCTGATGTCAAGTTGAACTTGGTTAAACCAACTATAGCTGCGTCGCATATATTATAAGCTAACAATGTAGCTACTAATTTTCTATATTTATTAGACAGGTACAATGTATCCTGTGTCAGAGTAAAGTTATGAATAAATTTATTCATGTCGAAATATAAAATAGCATCGCTGTGATGACATTTTAAATTAAATAAATGAATATTCATTCTATGCACAGATTTGTTCTGTAGTTCTGTCAAATTACAGGCATATGGAAAACTGCATAGTATAAATTTGCATTTCATCCTACTATGTAAGTCTAGAAGTGTTTCAACAGTTTTATTCAAATCATTCCGACTAATGTTTGAATGATTTCCTACCATAATTACAGTAGTGCTGTACTCATCATAGATACCGGGACTAATCATCTTCACTAGATCTACAAATGAACTATTTGGACAGCAAATGTTCGTTACTTTTTGGTTAAGCCGGTTATGTAATAGAGGCCCAAATCCTGCGCCTACTTTGTCGGAGAATAACAGAGTTTTTCTCTGAGCACATATTTTGGTAGCTGGCGGTACACGAGTGGAGGTGAGGGGCGGGACACACGTGTTGGAGTGCGGTTTGATGCACGTGGCGGCGGTTGGCGCGGCATTCGCGGCAGCGAGCGTCGCAACGTGCGCAACGGTGAACGGCGCGGCGCTGTTGAGCTGCGAGGTGCCTCCTCGTCGACGACGGCGACGCTGTTTTTTGGTTGGGGCAGCGGTGGACGCTGCAACACTCTCGTTGAGGGGGGTCGAGACCAAAGTTAGTGATGTGGGCTCGTCCTCCTTGCTGGTCTCATTCTCCTCATTCTCAATTAGAATGCCCACCATATCCGCATTCTGGCGTTGTAGCTGAACTAACTCAGACGTCGCGGCTCTGAGTTCTGCTAACTCACTTTGTTCTTTTGCATAACATTGTAGTGTATTTGCTAGCAGGTCATGTAGATGCTGGATTTCGACTTGGGCATGTTGAAGGTCCGACTGTAAACCTAAATTTTTTCCCCGGAGCTCTTGCATTAAGGAGATTCTTAATATTCTGTTTGATTGCCGTTTAAAGGCTAATTTCAGTAGTTTTATATTACCTCTAGTTTGCTTCATGAATTTATTTAATTTTGCGTTCATCAGTCCAGGTATTAGTCACAATGACTGCTAGTTCTTAGTTAGATAGTTCTTTCCTCCACAATATATTGAATGGCCAGGTCCAATGTCAAGACATGCTGGAAAAAATTAAATTATCGGTTCCACGCATTAACGCTCGACGAGTATGTCGTAACACTTTCAAGACTCCCAATTACAGAAGCAATATTCTGAGCCATGCACCACTAACGAGGATGATCTCTACGTATAATGACATGTGGGCAACGTACGAACTTGATATCTTTCGTGATAGTGCTAGACATTTCAAGCGCAAGCTTGTTGCCCGCCATGCTGAGTTTCATTGAGTCGAGTCTGTGTATTCAAAATAACTGTTTTAAATCTGTTTTATGTGTTTTAGGTATTTATATAAGTAGGTATAGGTTTTGTTTTTCTATAAATTCACATTGTATATATATATGTATGTGTAAATTCATATTAGTAAATACCTTATTTTTTATTTTATTTTTATATTCCCTTAACTATACATAAGTACATAAACAGAAGACAGATTTAAGTATTTGTATTTATTTATTTATTTATTTATTTTATTATCTTAAAAAATCCACAGCTAAATATATGCATGATTAAACAGCGAATTAAACCTTAACTTAAGCCAATAATGGATTTAAATTCCTTAAGCTTAACATCATGACATTATACTAAGGTGGTTAAATAAGTATATACACAAAGAGAACAGTAAAATATGTTACTAAAAACAAATTCAATTATAAAATTATAAATTTTGAATGTTGAATGCACGGGTAAAATGTGTAGTGTGCAGTGTAGTATAGTGTGGTGGTGTACGCCCCTGCTTAGCCCTATGACCGTAGTCTTGGGATCGGATCTTTGGCAGCATTTACCACTATACCTAGTCCAACATAGGATGATCTCTGACAGCTTGTCACTGTGACTTTACTAGGCATGGGGATAATGTCGAAATAAATTATCGATATTCTAACCAAAGTTTCTGAATGTTTCAAGCAAATCAAACAAAAGGATGTTGTAACATGTTTTTATTCTTGTTAAATCGGTTCACAGCCCAAATCACTATCATCAAAGTCTGATTCTGACTCGCTGGAGCAGTCTTGTAGATTTATAATCAGTTCCTGGGTAGATTGGTCGAATCGTACGTCACGCTCCCAATCATCTTCCATAATTTTTCTTGTTCTGTCTATGTCTTTCTTCCAATTGTCCGATGTGACACTGTCACATGCATCCTTCAGTAACTTCAGCATTTTATTTGCTGTAAAAGGCGGTGTTGTATTATGTCTGGCTGCGTAACCTGTAACAAAGAAATAAAATACATATAAAACACACCATGGCTTGTTGGAAGAGATGTCTTAATAGCTAATCGATGTTTTATTAGCTAATTGATGTTTTATGAGATATTTTTACATTCTTATCTTCCTATGCTATCAAAATGTATTTGATTATAATTTTATGTGAGTACAATAAATTACAAATATTAATCTAATTGACTTTTTTTAAGCAAACGAGAGAAATGCGAGCGATGGTGAAAGAAACACATAAGCACGTTTACCTTTGACTTGAGCCCAGATCAGCTCTATCGGGTTGTACTGGCAGTGGTATGGAGGTAGCCGAATTACAGTATGGCCCTTTTCTTTTGCTATTTCATCCAAGATGTATGTTGGAGTACGGGGTTTGTGTATACGGACCAATCGTAGTAATTCAGTTTTCAACATCTTTTCGTTGGCCTCTATACCTTTGCTTTGCAGCCACGAAATTAAATCCAATTTCCGGTTGCTTGACGTTGGTGCTTTATCTCTTTGTATGGAGTGGTACGATGCATTGTCCATCACGATGGTATGCGGTTCTTTCAGGTTTTCCAAAAGAGTTAAAAACCACTTTTTGAATCTTTCGAAATCCATTTCTTCATGATATTCGGTGGTCTTTACTGATTTAAACGCCAGCAAACAATTCGGCACAAAGCCAGACGACGTCCCAGCATGTGTTATAATTAATCTTTGCCCTTTGCCTTCGGGCACTTTTGTAGTTGACTCAGCTGTGTCATCCGTCCAAGATCTTGAAACTGTGTGATTTGCGTTTAGCCACGTTTTGTCCAGAAAAACCACTTTGTCCCAGTTTGAGATCTCTTTAATTTTTCGGAGAAAATCAATTCTCTTGAGCGCAACATCTGTCCGCTCCATTAGTATTTTTCTTTTGTCACTTTTTTTGTAGCGGAACCCGATGCTTTTTAGTGTTTTGGCTAACGACGAGTGGCCACCTTTAAATAATTCAGCGTCTTCAAGAGATGTTTGTAGTTTTCTGAGTGTTGGTAACTCTCCACGCGTGTAGTACCCATAAATATGGTTCCGGATTGCTGCGGCATCAAAATCGTCAATTTTTGATATTGGACACGTCCTCTTCCTTTTTTTATTTGGCGTCGACAGTTTTTGCTCTTCGTTTTCCTCTGTCGTCGTTGTCGCAGATGATTGCTCACCATACTTTTCTCTGCTGACACGAATCACTGTAGCAATCCCGATTCCCAGAGCATCAGCAACTCTGTTGCACGCTTGTGTTAATGGCAACAACGGTCCGCCATTTTGACTCTCGCGTTCAAAGTATTCGCGCAAGCGAATCACAAACTCCCGGCTTTCACTATTTAAAACAGTTTTCTTTGTTCTTTTTGGCATACTGTATCCAAAAACAGAACAAACTTAACAAACAAATAACAGCAAAACTCAACAAATTAATAACAATAACGATAACCGAATGGAGACTGAATGAAAACACGTGGCGTATACAAGGCGTTGGCACTCGTACTGAACAAGATGGCAGAATGGCAGATGCAATGCAATCAAACAAGATGGCGGCATGGCGCGGTGAAGCCCACTCTACACACTCACGCGCAAAGCCCGCGAAACATGCATGAATGAATGAATGGGATTTCATTATTGTTTCACGCGCGAGTGTGGAGCGCCCATGAAGCGCCACTCGTTAAAAATTCAGTTTGCTTTTAACAAAAATAAAACTATTTTTTATCGTTGTTTTAATAGTATTTCTATTTCATTTACCTTGTTGTTTGCAATCTATTTTATTTACAAAATATCATCAATATTCTATTATATGTTTCGAGTCAAGATCGATAACTTGTCTTACGATAAGTGTAGCACGTCACTATTTGCCAATAAAGTATTTAAATTGTCTCTATACATTTTACCGTCGAAAAATACGATACTTCATAGGCGTGTTTTGACACTGACAGCTGTCAGAGATCATCCTATGTTGAACAAGGTATAAGCAGGGTGCATGGGTTTCGGGTCAGAAAATAATTGTTTCATAAAGGCCTGTTTGGAAGAATGAAAAATGTACTTCCCTTTCCTTCAAAACCCCATTATAATTAGAAAGAATTCTATTTATAATGGTGTTTTGTGCATAGTTAGATCGGGTTCGGGGGACGTGGAAAAGAGATGTGTGTCTGGTTCTCTTAGTTGGAACGTTCAGACGTAGCGCAGAGGCAGTTAGCTCCGGTGAGTCGAGACGTCCATTGCAGATGTCGTGGAGCAGCAACATATCCAGGAGACTCCGTCTATCCTCAAGTGTCTGCAGCTTGTGATGATCCAATAAGGTAGTGTAATCACTATGACCATAACAGTTAGCGGTACGATAGTGAAGATGTTTGACGAACTTACGTTGTATACTTTCAATTGATTCAGAGTAGGTTTTATACTGTGGTCTCCAGATTGGGCTACAATACTCAAGAACACTACGTACGTAGGAGTAGTATAGTACTTTTAGACATAGTGGGTTAGTGAAAGCCTGGCTAGTTCGGAGGACGAAGCCTAAGTTCTTATAGGCCTTATTTATTATAGCATCTATGTGATATGAGAAGGTTAACTTTGAATCGAGCAGAATTCCAAGGTCTCTTATTGTGTCAGCCTTCTCGATAGGGGTGTTATTAAGTTGGTAGGTGCTAACTATTGGCTTAGTCTTTCTTGTGAAGCTGACGTGTTGACACTTTTTCAAATTAACACTTATCCTATTTTCATTGTAGTAGGTACCCAGCCTAGTCAGATCTTCCTGCAAAAGTACAGAGTCATAAACAGAGACTATCTTTTTATACACCTTTTTGTCATCTGCGTATAAAAGATATTTGGAGTGTCCGAAGCAGCTACCAATATCATAGAGGAAGGCAATGTAGAGTAGAGGTCCCAACAGAGATCCCTGCGGAACACCGGATGGAATGGCGACAAACTCAGAACGGTGTCCCGCAACTATGACAGCTTGGCTTCTCTTCTTTATATATGACTCTAGCCACCTAAGTAAGTCTCCTCTTATACCAAGCTCACATAGTTTACGCAGAAGTATGAAGTGGTCCACACGGTGGAAAGCTTTTTCAAAATCCGTGTAGATCACATCAACCTGTCCCCCGTTGTCCATACCAGTAAGCACATCACTTGTGAAAATTGCCAAGTTTGTTACCGTGGAGCGCCCCTTGAAAAATCCATGTTGCTCTGTCGGAATATTTTTGGCCAGGACGGAATAGAGATGCTCATGAGCAATCTTTTCCAGTTTTTTGCTGAATACATTTAGTATAGAAATTGGACTGTAGTGTTCTATATTAGCTTTAGACCCCTTCTTATGTAACGGAATAATATGTGCAGCCTTTCATGCCGTAGGAAAAATACCAAGGCCAAAAGATCGGTTAAAAATTATGGATAAGGGTAGTGCTAGTGTTTTGGCACACCTTTGGACAAACAAGGATGGAATCTTATCACTTCCGGGTCCCTTGGTAACGTCAAGTGTTTTCAACAACTTATATGTCTGTGCTTCAGAAATTACCACGGAGTGGAGCAGCCCAATGCCATCATCCGGCTTACAACTGACGCTATCATATGATTTAGGTGGTTGGATAAACATGCGCTCGAAAAAAGTATTGAATCAGTACAGATTTCAGCTTCTGAATTTAATTAAGTTTTTTCATATTTCATGATTTTAGGGTAATTTGAGCTGTTTTTGCGCTTTGATTTTAGATAGGACCATAGCAATTTAGGATTAGATTTAATACTATCTTGTGAGCGCTTGATAAAAAGTTTATAGCATTCATCCTGAATAGTTTTTTGGCGATGTCTTAGCAAGCTGAATGCATCATAATCGATAGGGTTTTTATACTTTTTCCAGAGAGAGTGGTATTTGGTTTTTTCTTTGATAATATTGATAAGTGCGCGGTCATACCAAATTGGGTAACGACGAGTAAGTTCTATGATAGATTGCGGTACATATTTATCAATTACGTTATATAAAACTTCATAAAAACTTCCAATGGCATCATCAATATTAGGACTAGGACTGTTTAAAAAGGACCAGTCTTGTTTTTCAAAACAATTATTAATACGTTCATAATCAGCTTTTCTAAATATGTACTTAAACTGTTTTGCTATCGGTATTGAAGGAACCGTGATATCTGTAGCGTCAATTTCCAAAGTGGGATGGAAAATGTCCAATGGTACCATTTCTGTAGTAGTTCCGTGGAGTTCTACATTGAAATTTGTAAAGACGAGGTCCAGAGTATTACTGCATGAATTTTTTATGAAGTTGTATTGCTGAAAACCATGTACATTTAATTGATTAATCAGGTTAAAACCACTGTTCTGTATCTCTACTGAACCCCTCTTCAAGTATCTGGGTTGCCCGGATTCCCAACTGATAGTGGGATTATTAAAATCACCCGCCAATAAAAAGTGATCTTCTCTATTAGAGTCTAGGATGTTCACCAGGGAGTCGAGAAATTGCTGTGTGGTTGACGCTAAATCATGCTTTTCGCTGTGGGGAGGAATATAAATTAAGCCAATGTGTAAATTAGAAGTGGACCTGAGCGCACGCGCATCGATAGTTAACCATATCACTTCAAGGCCGTCCGGTGTCCACTCGGGCCGGGGGCGCGCTTGGAGCCGCGATGCGCAGAGCCCCATTACTCCGCCGCCCGTCGTCCGAGTCACCCGGTCGCGCCGGAACAGATCGTAGCGATCCAGATCGGCTAGCTCCGAGTCAAGTACACCACTATGAAGCCATGTTTCTGTTATCAAAACAACTTCATAGTCACAGGTGAAACATTATTCGCAAATGTTGAAGTTTTAGTTCTGAGTCCGTTAACGTTTTGATAGAAAATTCCAAGATTATTCTTTATGTTTAGGCCGGAAGCAATAGTTGGGAATCTGGTGATTTAATTCTGATCAAGATATAAATGCGATTGTGATAACGATAAGTGCAAGAATAGCAACACGGACATATCGTTAGAGTGATTGTAGACAGTTGTAGGATTACTGCAGGCCTTAGTGAGTAGACATGTATGTAAAAGGATTTGTGTGTTGGGTGTTGTTGTGGGAGTATTTGGCGGATTTTGTGTGTGTGTGTGTTTCCCTGTGCAAACTAATTGTAAATAACTAATTACGGCGAACTATGAAGCTAAGAGGCATAAGATAGTTAGCTACTTTTGTATTTTCTTGAGATCTGCTTCCGACGAGATCATTATGAAGGGGGTTTTTTCCATTTTCCGGACATATATTTGACAGTTTTTTGTCCAAACAAACTTATGATTGCATTCTTTTGCTTTCGCCTTGCATTTTTTTAGAAGATCTTTATTACGTGGTGTTAAGTGTTCGTTTACATGAAAAACTTTTGGCTCCCCACTCATATTAATGTCGCCGGTAGTGATCCCACGGCATTTACGGAATGCGGAATATAAGGTGTCCTTTACACGGCGGTTCTTTAGACGAATGACGATCGCGCGCGGGCGCCCTGGGACTGGGACTCGAGGCTGGATACGATGGATGAAGTCGACCTGCTGGCGTTGGAGTTCGACGCCTGCACTCTTGGCAAGCTTCACTACCACGTCTTCTAGGGACTCGTCCTCGACTTCAGGTATACCGAAGATTTCGAGGTTTTGAAGACGCTCCCACTGTTGTTGTTTGGCAAAGTCTCTCTCCAGGGTCATCATACGGGTCTCTTGGTCAGTGAATTTCTTGTTTAAGACACTGTTCACTGTCTGCACCTTAGTGAGTTCGTCCTTCAGCTGACATATTTCTGCTTGTGAGAATTCCAGAGACTTCTTAAGCTCACTATTGTAGTCACGCAGCTGCTTGAGTTCAGATGACATGACTTGGCGAATCATTGCTGACAGATCAACTCTGACGATGTCATTCATGGAGGGAGAGGGACGTACACGTTGAGTCACATTAGTATTAATGGATGAGGTTTGAGCGGTTGGAAGGCTGCCCGTGACCGCCTTGACAGGAGTATCCTTGTCACCTCTGGGCATTTTCCTTTTACAATCAGGACAGGACCACTGGACTCGCAACACAGCACTGCAGTTTTCTCTACGGAGACCAACACACTCCAAGTGGTATTTATTTTAACAATTAGGTAGGGTGCATTTGATAGTGTTATCAGCGGCACCTGGCATCTTACAAGCAAAGCATGTAATTGGAGGCATTTTGATACGGCGAAGCAATGAAGATAGGCAAATGATATGATGATGCAGAAACAGCCGTTGGTTACTGTTGCTAAGCGGTCCGAAAAGCGGCCGTTAAGCAGGCGGCAAAACGAGTGTGCGACAGAGAGGGTGTAGAGGTCGGTAGCTTCTGATTCACGAGTCGCACGAGATGGCACGAAGTTGCAGTTAACAGACCGGTGTGCGATAGAGAGGAGTAACAGGTTGGTAGCTTCTTACTCACGAACTGCGACGAGGTGTTACGAAGCTGCTTGCGGAGAGATGTGCGGCGCTGGGTAGGGAGACAAGCTGTTCTCGCTCCTATGTTGTTCGGTTATAGATGACTATTGCATGATAGTCATTGAAAGTTTTGATTTTAACGCGGGTTTAAATTACGGAGCTGACTCAACACAGCTGATCGGTATGATGTCACTTCGGTCTTTTTCTTGTATTTTCTTTTCTTTTGTCATCGTCAATAATGTCATTGATTGATCGATTTGATATATTGTGAATGTTGTGCGCATCTGTTATTGATGCAAACACATGAACTCTGTTAGCATTGTTTATTTTAATGTAAGTGTTTGCATTGTTGATGTGCCGCCTGTCATAAATAAATAAATAATAAATAAATAATTTTAAATATTTTTTAATTTTTCTGCTGCTTGTTAACTGTAAGTTAAGTTATACTGTAAGTTGTAGGCTGTTGTCATTTCTAATTTTGCAGCCAAGGTATCTGAATGATGTCACCTCCTATAGGAGTTTACCACAGAGATGTTGTAGCTGGTTGAATAAAGCTGGGCTATATAAATAATAGGCACTGGTTCATAACATGGTACAGAAGACTTTACTCTCAGGAAAACAGAACCGAACAGAACATAACGAGAATCGACAGGAATCGATACGAAATCGACTACGACATGACAGAAAAACTACTGACAGATTCTAAAACAAAATACAAAATTAATACAAAAAAGGTATAAAAAAGAAGAAAAGGTTTCCAAATAGGTGCGTCGTGCACATTCCTCCCCTTTTCTATTAGAAGGGCAGCTTCACCAGCTTACGGAGGGGCCGCCGCATGACGCCCATCAGGGTGCGAACATCAGCCACCCGGATTACTCCATCGGGCCCTGGAAAAACTGCTGTGACTCGTCCCCGTGGCCAGGTGCCTCTGGGAGAGTTTGGATCTGCGATGAACACCACGTCGCCAATGGCCACCTCAGGAGCTACTCCACGCCCACGTCTAGGGATGAGTGTTGGCAGGTATTCTTTGGCCCATCGCTGCCAAAAATGGTCTGCCAGTCGAACGGCCTTGCGCCAGCTGCTTCTTGAGGCAAAATCCGAGTCTGATAACGTGGCTGGTATCGGGCGGCCTGAAGATGCAGCCAGAAGAAAGTGCGTGGGAGTGAGCGCTTCTTCGCTGTTGTGATCGACGGCGACATGGGTGAGTGGGCGCGAGTTGACAAGTGCCTCAGCCTCTGCCAAAAGCGTGCGAAGCACCTCGTCCGTTGGGGCACGTTCTGTGAGTGTCACCTTGAGAGCCACTTTTACGCTCTTCACCAGTCGTTCCCAAGATCCGCCCATAAAAGGAGCGGCTGGTGGTATAAAACGCCAGTTAATCTTCTCTGAAGCAGCGTACTGCGCTGTGGCTTCGGCGTAGAGGCGACGGAGCTCTCGGTTGGCGCCTACAAAAGCGGTCCCGTTGTCTGACCAGAGCTCTGCTGGCGTGCCTCGCCGGGCTATAAAACGACGGAGGCTCATCATAGCGGAGTCCGTGGACAAACTGTCAACCACTTCCAGATGGACGGCACGGACGACGAGGCAAGTGTAGAGAGCGACATATCTTTTCTCTCGTCTTCGGCCGATAGAGACTTGAACTGGTCCATAGTAATCAAGCCCCGTGAACGTAAACGGCCGCTTGTGATGTCCCAAACGTGCCTCGGGTAAGTCTCCTGTAGGTGGCTGGAAATTTACGGCTCGGCGAATGCGGCAAAACTGGCAGTGAAAGGCGACTGCGCGGACGGTACTTCTCAGGCTTAATAAGTGGTAATCTTGTCGGAGCTCATTGACCACCGTCTCTGTATTGGCGTGGGCGGCCCTCCTATGATGGTGCTCCACAAGCAAACGCACTGCTGGGTATCTTCCGTCCAGTACAATCGGACTTTTAGTTTCGTGACGTATGTGTGACGCTGCCTTAATGCGGCCGGACAATCGCATCAGTCTATCTTCCCCGATGAGAACCCCCAGTTTGGACAGGCGACTGGAGCGTGGCAAGAGCTGAGCAGGACGACAATTGAGGTGCGTCATCTCGCTGAGAAATGAGCCCCACTGGGACTTGAGCAAGATGTGCGTCTCTGCTAGACGAATGTCAGTGGCGGCCAAAACTCTAGCTGAGCCATGTGAGGAACACGGAGCAGTGAACTGTTGCCATTGACTCGTAGGCTGAAACATAAAAGTACAAAGCACTCCTTCTAATCGAACTAAATTATCTAAACATAAGCCCCTTCGAGTTAGACTACGCAATCGCAGTAATGTGAGATACTTATGCGCTGTAGCAGTTGCACGCACCAGTCTGAGCCAAGAGCAGAAACGCTCAGGATCGGCTGAAACTGGCTCATGCTTGGCAACGTCACTAATGAGGTGAACTAAGTCGGGACGCACTGCGTGTTTGCACTCTTCTAAACCTATATACTCAGGTGCACAGGGCTCAGTGGGCCACTCCGAAGAGAGCAAAAATGCAGGCCCTGATATCCAGCGTGACTCAGGAGACAACGTGACGCGCTTGATGCGAGTTGCATCTTCCGCAACGTTTAAATGACTTGGCACCCAGCGCCATTCCTTCACGTCAGTTATCTCTATAATCTCGCCTACTCTATGTGACACGAACGACTTGAACAGACGCGCCTCGCTTCGGAGCCAACCCAAAACTGTCATAGAATCGCACCAGAATATGCGTTTGACAGGTTTGAGTCTGTGAGCTTCACAAATACTGGAGGCGAGGCGAGCTGCAACCAAAGCTCCTTGAAGTTCCAAACGATTTATGGAAATTGGTTTTAGAGGAGCTACGCGAACTTTACTACATATAAGCGCAAGCTTTACGTCACCGTTTTCCTTAATAAAACGCCAATATGCGACCGCAGAAAAGGCAGACTCGCTTGCGTCACAGAAAACGTGAAGCTCGCACTTATCTACTTTCAACTCGCCAGGACAGTAGCAGCGTGGGATCTGCAATCGGGAAGCGGCAAATAAATCTTCAAACCAATGTCTCCACGCCGCACTGTCATTCTGCGAGAGCTCCTCATCCCATTCAAGACCCTTACGCCATGCATTCTGGAACATAATACGGCCTGTCACTACTACTGGCGCTAGAATTCCGAGTGGGTCGAAAACCCGCATGACGTGAGCCAACACTTCGCGCTTGGTAAACTTATTTGGCAACGCACAATTGTTGCTTATTCCCGTGTTAAAACCAATTGTATCGGCGACGGGTTGCCAAATAAGGCCAAGAGTGCGCACGGGCGTGGCGAGGCGGCCAAGGTCAACATCTACATCGTGACTAGCTACAGGGACCTCAACCAAGCTCTCTTTTGGCAAAAGTGAGAGAGCAGAGGGTTCGTTTGAGGCCCACGCCCGCATTTCGAAACCAGCATGTCGATGGATATGGTGAATCTCTGCGGAAAGTTTAGCAGCTTCATCGATCGAGTCTAGGCTCACTATACAGTCATCCATATAGTGATCGACTATGATGGCTCGAGCCGCGGCTGGATAGCGCTCTTGCCACTCCACTGCATTCTTATTTTTAATGTAAATGGCAGTGAAAGGACTAGATGCGGCACCGAAAATCATTGATGACATGCGGTATGTCTTAATTGGCTCTGTAGGGTTGTCACGCCAGAGAAATCTTTGCGCATCACGATCCTCCAAGCGAATTTTCACTTGAGGAAACATCTCGCGTATGTCTCCCATCAGGGCAACTTTGCCTTCCCTAAAACGCAAAAGGATTCCAAGCAGGGGCTGCAAAAGGTCAGGACCGGTTAGCAGGAGCGAATTCAGGGAAACTCCTTGACTTTTCGCAGCAGCATCATGGACTAATCTTAATTTATTCGGCTTATTCGGATTGGTTACACCGAAATGTGGCAGAACCCAAACAGGCGACTTGGCGGTATGCACTTCCGTGCACAATTCGGCATAACCCTTCCGAATCATGTCGTGTATGTTTTGACGGTATCGCTCTGCATAGTTAGAGTCCCTGCACATCTTTTTTTCTAGACTAAGAAACCTAGACAAGGCAAGCTTAGAACTGTCAGGCACAAATAGATTGTCAGTTTTCCAAAGAAGCCCGACTTCATAACGACCGCTCGGTAGAAGTCGTGCCGTGCGCTCAAGAATTTGGACAGCTCGTTCGTCATCGGAGCTGCGCGCTTCGCGTTTAGAAATGCCAATCGAATCCGTTCCGGCCCATAATTTACCTATCCCAAAATGCACCCCGTGCGAAAAACGTGGCACAATGCACCTTTCTCAAAATGCACCTATCCCAAAACGCACCTTTCGCAAAATGCACCTATCCCAAAACGCACCTTTCACAAAATGCACCCATTGCAAAATGCACCTATTGCAAAATGCACCTATCCCAAAACGCACCTGTTGCAAAATGTACCTATCCCAAAACGCACCTATCGCAAAATGCACCTATCGCAAAATGCCCGACTTACTCGTGGGCCCCCGGGTTGTCCTCCTGGGGGGACCACGAGGAATTTTGTTTAATATTTGTGCTTCGGAACGCACCTCCTCTTGTTGCGCGACTCGGAACGGAAACAGAACAGAAGCTGTCACTCGTATCGGAAACGAGATGTAAAATTGGAGGTTAATTTTTCTCTTGTTCTGGTCTCATCGGTGAGATAACATGGCGGCTCGGGCCCCGTGATGGTATTTCGGTGTACCAATTATCATACAGGCATCGGGCCTGGTCAGAGTGTAAATCTACCTCATAGCGTCGGGCTATTGATTGTAAGTTAGATTTGCGTCAGCGGTCAAGTGATTCGTGGTGAAGGTTGAAGTTGTACGGTCTCCAACTCCACGTGTCGGCAGCAGCGCGCCGGCCACGCCGTCGGACAGCGACGGCAAGGGTTCGATCCCATCCTATCCCAACTGTGCCCCCTTTCCCGAATTCCTGCCTCGAATCGAGCCTTCGATTTCCTGTCTACGGAGACAAAGGTAATAAACAAATTTCATCAATTCTTTTCTCTCACGTGGCAAAGGCACACCCCCTCATGATTCCACGCCGTTCGGTGAGGCGTGGAATTAATCATTTGGTAGCAGGAGCGCGGTTTCCTAGTGGGAAATCATCGATTCACGGTTGTAGGGCTGCCTTTGTCACATTGTAGTTGGGAGAAAAGAATATCTCAGATTGGCTCAAGTCGGCAATGAGTCTGTGGTAGGTATACCACGATTAAAGTGTTCATTTTCGGTAAGTGAAAGTATAAGTGCCAATTTAGTTAACAGTTGTTATAAATTTGTAGTCGGAAACTACTGTTACCAGCGCATAAAGGATTGAACGGTCATTCTGCGAAGCCTAGATTGTATTACTTACAGTGGAACGTCGGGTTCTGTAGTCCTACAGTGTTATTTCGGTTTACACAGCAGGGTCGGGCTACTTAAGGGGTATTAAGCTGATTTGCTGACCTCAAAGGAAGTGTGGTTCATAAGAAGCCACTTATTATTTTGTATTGTGTTTTATGGTGGCATTCTCTAATTGATTTAGAGTATATATTTATAAGGTGTGTGTCCACAGGGCGACCATATTAAATATAGTTTATGATTTAATTGTTTAGTAGTTGCCTTGGGTTTTACAACTTAGTTTTAATTTCTGTGCCCAGCGCTGACGGGAAAGTGCTGGTATCTGGCTGTGCTTAGTTCGGCAGTGAAGCATAGGACCAGGAACAATTAAATCGGTAACCATGGCACCTTCGCCCTTGACGGTACTGCGATATGGTGTCCGTGAGGAGATGAGATGGCTCGCCCATACTCACAAGTATGTGGAGCGACCCGACATGGACGATGTCCTGCTCAAGCGTGTGGAGGACGCAATGACACGCGTCGGGAAGGTGTGTCGGCTGGCTGCCGAGGCTGAAGCCCTCGGGCTTACGGATGAGGCCTCGGTGGCTGCAGTGAGGCAGCTCTGCGCGGATGCTGACCAAGCGATGGAGTGCTTGGGCGACATCGAGCGTCGCGCCGAAAAAATTAAGCGGTCGCGTCGGCATGACCGCGGGGAGGGTAGCGGAGACCCCCCCCCTTAGGGTGTGGTTGGACGGCTTCCACACCTGGAGATTCCGGCCTTCGGTGGGGCAATTGATGAGTGGCCGGCATTCATCAATTTGTTCGATAGCCTGGTCCACGGTCGGGACGACCTGGACAGCGCCTACAAGTTGGCCCAGCTATTGATGGCACTGCGGGGTGAACCGAAGGAGTTGGTCGGTCACCTAACGGTTACGGCGGGCAATTATGAGATTGCCCGGGTCATATTGTTTGACCGCTACCAACACAAACGGCGGTTGGTTGATGCGCAGCTGGGGAAGCTGTTTAGCATACCAAGAGTAACCCGGGATGTTGACATCCGGGTACAGATGCTCAACCCTGTGCTGGTGGCCACTAAGGCCCTTCAGAACCTTGGTCTGCCGGTAGACCAATGGTCATATATTGTGTTATATATGGTTTTGTCACGGTTGCCTGCAGCTGTTCAAAGTCGGTTTGAACAGCTGCATGGGGGCAGTAGCTCGGAACTGCCCACGCTCGTCCAATTAACGGAGTTTTTGGAGGGTGAATGCAGGCGATGCGACACCATGGATTCGGAGGCCAGTGTGCAGCGCCAACCCGCGCGGATGCGGGAGGAGCCGCGCCCCCCACCCCCACGGGGGGGTGGTCGGTCAAAACAATTTGGCGTTTTGAGTGCCGCGCCGTCGGGTGACGGCTGTGTGCACTGCGACAGTGCCGGTCATGAGGTGACCAGTTGCGCCAACTTTAAGGCGCTCGGTGTGGCTGCCCGCAGGAAGGTGGTCTTCCGCCACCGATTGTGTTTCGGTTGTTTGGGGCCGCACCCGCTGAGCGAGTGCTCACGGGCGTCCCCCTGTGAGGGCTGCGGTGGCAGGCACCACGTCGTGTTGTGCCTGAACCGGTCAGGCCCATCGGACGGTCACCAGGGCCGGACTCAGGGTGGTCGGTCACAGGGCCCAACCAGGGCCGGACCCAGTCCCCCTCCGGGCAACGGGAGTCACCAACGGGGTGACTGGGGTACCCGCGGATGGGACCCCCCCGAGGGGAAGGGGGCAGCGCGGGGGGTAACAGGCGGGACAGCCGGGGTTCGGTCGCCGCTGTCCAGGGTCAGCGAGGACTTCGGGCCGCAGGCTCACCGCGTGTTACGGGCGGGTGTCAGATGGCACCTATGAGTGGCGCGAAGGCTGGGAGCCCACCACCTTCTGCGCCACCCTGCCCGTCGCTCTGGGAGGCGAACAGTCGGATGTCGCCACCATTCCTAGAGCGCCCCAGGTTGGATCCGCTCTCCCCCCTCCATCCACGGTGGCCACCGGGCACACCGTTCACAGTCCGGTATGGTCGGGAACCGGGACAGCGAGGGGCCTATTATGCGGGTTGGGACCCCCTAATGTACATGCGGTCTGATATGCCACCGGTGGCATATCAGCAGCCGAGTTACCAGGCCGACGGGGGTCCCAGCGGGTTCGGATCCCGCGGAGGTTCCCGCTAGGGACACGCCGCCCACTTGCAGGGTGCCGCCACTCCACAGACGGTCATGCTCCCCACCGCCTCGGTGATAGCGTGGAGTTCGGACGGCAAATCTTGTGTAGCACGAGCACTATTGGACTCGGGGGCCCAGGGGTGCTTAGTCTCGTGCAACCTTGTAAGACGGTTGGGCATTTCGGTAAGGGAGTACCCACATTCCATTCGGGGAATTGGGAACACGGAAGTCGGTTCCGTTAAGGGAGTATGTCGGATTACTCTCTCGTCACGGGTGGATTCATCGGTGAATCTGACGGTCACGGCATTAGTCATGCCTAATGTGATGGGCTCACACCCTCACGTACGGTTGTCCCCCTCGGTGCGACAGTTGGTCGCTGGGTTGTCACTGGCTGACCCGGAGTTCGATATTCCGGGCCCAGTAGACATTTTATTGGGTGTCGATGCCTTGGGATACCTGTTAGTGCCAGGTGTCCACGTGTTGCAGGCGACTGGTCTGGTTTCGGTCAACACCAGACTGGGCCATGCGGTAATGGGTCCGGTCATGCCGGCTGCCCCACGCCTAGCGACTCGTAGTCCCTTATTCGGTTCTGTACTCTCGGAGGTGATACAGAGGTTTTGGGAGGTGGAGGAACCACCTACGGTCCGCCGGTTGGACCCGGTTGAGGGGGAGTGTGAACAGTCTTGTTGGAACAATACTGGTCGCCTTCGGTCAGGTCGATTGTGTCACGCTCCGGAGTTAGTTGGACATCCCTTGTGGTGGGGTCCAAAATGGTTGACTCAAGCCGAATCGGATTGGCCAATGAGTCCACGCGTTACCACGGCGAACGGCGCCTTGACAGTCGGTGTCTGTACGACGCAGCTAGAGCCGGAAGAGGAGTTCAGCCTGCTGGAACGATACAGCTCGCTCGACAAGCTGGTCAATGTGACCGCCTGGATCTGCCGATTTGCGCGGAATTGTCGGAATTCTGAGGCGCAACGAGTGCGGACACCGGTCCTGACACCACGGGAACGGAACCATGCGTTGTTCGCATTGGTACGGAACGTGCAGACGGTGCACTTTAAGTCCGAATTGGACATTCTGAGACGCGGACGCGTCCAACTGAAGGGAGCTGTGGCTCGGCTCAACCCGTTTATTGACCCTCAAGGATTGCTGAGGGTAGGAGGTCGGCTGCGGAATGCCAACCTGCCTTATGCGGCTCGCCACCCGTTGTTACTCCCTAGGAAAGGGAAGTTGGTCGAACTGTTGATTCAGGATCGACACATTCGGAATGGGCATGTCGGATGCCACGCCTTGATGGCGTTTCTCCAGCGCGAGTTCTGGATTCTATCGGGAAGACGCTTAGTGCGTAGCGTCGTATTTCGGTGCCTGCCTTGTTATCGGGCCAAGGCGGCTACGATGCAGCCCCAGATGGGCGATTTGCCCTCGGATAGGGTTAACGAAATCCGGCCCTTTGCGGGTGTCGGAACGGATTTCGCGGGACCATTCATGGTCAAGTCTTCACAGCTGCGGAACGCCAGATTAGTGAAGGCATACCTGTGCGTCTTCGTGTGCTTGGCCACGAAGGCAGTCCACTTGGAGGTGGTCAGTGACCTCACTACGGAGGCATTTATCGCTTGTCTGGATCAGTTCGTCTCACGAAGGGGCCTCCCGACATTAATCCGTTCGGACAACGGCACAAATTTTGTCGGAGCCAGGCGATATCTGCAGGAGGTCACCCAATTCCTGAACGGTAACCAGGACGCCATCGGTACGGCTTGCTCCCGACGAGGGATTGAATGGGTTTTCAGTCCGCTGGGATGTCCTCATTGGGGAGGAATTTTTGAGGCTGCGGTTAAATCGGCTAAGTCGCACCTGACGAGGATCATCGGTGAGACCTCTCTACGCTTTGAAGAGCTTGCGACGCTGTTCTGTAAAATTGAAATGACACTGAACTCGCGTCCGTTGTGCCCGCTCAGTTCGGATCCAAATGATTTGGAAGCGTTGACGCCGGGTCACTTCCTGATAGGTCAGCCCCTTAACACCCTGCCAGAATACCCATTCGGTGATGTTAAGTTAAGTCGGTTAACTAGGTGGCAGATGTTGCAGCAGATGGCTCAAGATTTTTGGAAACGGTGGTCCCTTGAGTACTTGCACATCTTGCAGCAGCGCCTTAAGTGGACTGACCGGACGAGCCCCCCTCAAGTCGGTGATTTGGTGCTGATTAAGGATGCGAACCTGCCATCATTGAGATGGAGACGAGGACGGATCGTCAAGTTGTACACGGGTCGGGATGGCACGCCTCGATCAGCAGAAGTCAGGGTGGGGGACTCGGTCCTCAAGAGAGCGGTCGCAACACTTTCTCGCCTTCCTATTGATTAGGGACAGGTTCGGGCCTGTCCGGGCGGGTGACTGTTTAATATTTGTGCTTCGGAACGCACCTCCTCTTGTTGCGCGACTCGGAACGGAAACAGAACAGAAGCTGTCACTCGTATCGGAAACGAGATGTAAAATTGGAGGTTAATTTTTCTCTTGTTCTGGTCTCATCGGTGAGATAACATGGCGGCTCGGGCCCCGTGATGGTATTTCGGTGTACCAATTATCATACAGGCATCGGGCCTGGTCAGAGTGTAAATCTACCTCATAGCGTCGGGCTATTGATTGTAAGTTAGATTTGCGTCAGCGGTCAAGTGATTCGTGGTGAAGGTTGAAGTTGTACGGTCTCCAACTCCACGTTTCGGCACCAGCGCGCCGGCCACGCCGTCGGACAGCGACGGCAAGGGTTCGATCCCATCCTATCCCAACTGTGCCCCCTTTCCCGAATTCCTGCCTCGAATCGAGCCTTCGATTTCCTGTCTACGGAGACAAAGGTAATAAACAAATTTCATCACTTCTTTTCCCTCACGTGGCAAGGGCACAACCCCTCAAGATTCTCACGCCGTTCGGTAGGCGTGGGAAATTAAACAAATTTGAATTTGCTTATCGTCTCCCCGGCCTCACACTTGACGGAAAATGAAGTTATGATGTGGTAAGTAGTACGTAGGTACTACCTACTAGGTAGTACATGATATATTTTTTGCGTGGTGGAGTATGGCTTATACCCGGTTTCTCGTACAAAAACAAACCATTAGTCAACCGTCAAACGGCCGTAATTTTTTTTTAGTATGCAGTTTTGACAGCTGAAATTGGTTAAGGACTGTCAACAACGGATTAAATATACGAGTAACCGGGGGTTAATCTTACTCGTGATAACTCTTAATTATTTAATCATTTCCTTCAAGTTCTACAAACTTACTTAAGACGCAGTAATTTATGAATGAATATTTAAATGCTATTGGCTGTTGAGAAGTCTTTATATATGTCTGGGTCATCCATGCATTGATTTAGCCATCTTCTTTTACAAGTCCATGTCCCATACAGAATCCTGCACAAATTATTCTTAATAAGTCTTTTCTGGCATTTCGCTTTTCTGGCATTGTGCGTGCATTGCTAAAGACGCTAAGACGGTTACAGTACAAATTCATCAATAAACATTTAAATTAATACGTTAGGATCGAATTGATAACTAACCTCTTTTGTACTTTTGCCATACTGGTCGGTCGGCGGTCGTAGTTTTGACTTCTGTCATTTCACAAAAAAGTGGGTATATCTGTACTTTGAAAATTTACAATATTTCTTTGCTTCGCAAAGGTGTGTGATGTGTGCCGGCCGAGACGAAGTATCCCTATATAGTCTGTGGTGCCGAGGTAAACATAACATAAACATTTACATACAGGCACATACATTGCTTCTGGCCCCACACTAGGATACCCTGTGTCGTGGTAACCAGAAACAGCGACGTCACACACATATAAACATCCAAGACCTGGGGTTTTTTTTTTTTTTTTTTTTTTTTCATTACCCCCAGCCGGGATCGAACCCGGGACCTCTCGCATGGTAGGCAGAGGCACAACCGCTGCGCCACAGAGGCCGTCAGGTTATTTGCAATTCACAACATGGAACAGGATTTTTATTTTTCTACTAATCAGAAAGGAAAATGTACACTTATTTGTGGTGCATATAGATATAATAAGCATCGGACTAATAAAACTGGTAGTACCTTATGGCGATGTGTGTGTCGTGATGAATGTATTGCCTCAATATCACTGGAAGAAACAGGACTAACTATAATACGGCAATCAAAGCACACATGTAAAACGGTTGATATTAAAAATATTATCCATGAACATGTTTCGTATTTGAAAAAGGCAGTATGCAAAGATTTCCGACCAGTGCAACAAATCTATGAAGAGAATGAGTCAAGATTACGTAGTAAGGTACCTGTGTCTGATCATGACTTGATACCTACGTATTATTCCCTCAAAAATACCTTATACAGAGCGCGCAGAGCATACCTTGACATGGAAAAATTGCGCTATACAAGTTCTGCTGCAGTAAAAGTTCCTGAAGCGTTAGGATAAAGATTTTTAATTTGTGAAGACGGTGGTGAAGAGGGTGCTGATAAAAAAAATTGTATTTTCAACCACTTTAGCAAGAAAAATTATATACAGAAAATCGGGATCATATTACGCAGATGGAACTTTTAGGTGTGCTCCAACTCCTTTTTTTCAAATGTATGTGCTGCATTTAGACATCAACTCAAGTACAAAAAGCACGAATATAATACCGGTAATTTATGCCTTATTACCAAACAAAACAGAGGAGACATATACGCGACTGTTCAGGATTTTAAAACAAAAATTGGGGATCCAGATCAAATCTTTCAAGTGTGATTATGAACTGGCGCAGATAAATGCAATACAATCATTATTTCCTGAATCACAAGTAAGCGGCTGTTACCATCATTACAATGACGCCATTTGGAAGAATGCTGAGAAAATAGGACTGCTGCGCTCTAACCAAGGTCGTAATATTGCAAAAATTGTTGCAATAATACCACTAGTACCAGCTCAGAACATACCAGCTACTTGGCTACATATTTTAGACCAAGCCCCTCAAAGCCAAGAAATGGACAATTTTAAGCGATATTTCGAAAGACAATGGTACCCAAAAATGCGCCCATCATTGCTCAGCTGTGCCGGCCAGAGACACAGAACTACGAACGCACTAGAAGGCTGGCTTCGGCGCATTAACACTGGTCGAATACCTAAAAAGCCAAGCATATATATGTTTGTTCATAAACTCCAAGCATAAAGCAAGTTCTGGAACAAACGCATACGTGACTATCTATTTAAGAAAGTGAAACCTAACAGACGGCAAAAAGATATAATTTTTGATGAAAGATATAACAAACTTCTGGCAAATCTTCAAGCAAATAATATCACGTTGCAATTTTTTTTGAAAAAAGTTATATTTTTACAATTAGTAAAATAAGCAACAACAACAGTGTTAGTATCGTGATTTATACTTCTATAAAAGAATAAGAATTTAAGTTAAAAAAAGATTTATTTGAAAAAAATAATAATTTTAATAAAAATAAGCATAAAAATTTCATAATAAACTGTCAAGTGCGACTAAGACTCGTGCACCAAGGGTTCCGACCACACTTAGAGAGCATAACATCTCTTCTTCATAATCTTCTCACGCACCCTTTCTGGGGCGTGGGGAGTCGGGGTCAGGTCGACGGACCTCTTCCCGAAGAATCGCCTCTGTCCACTCCTGTGGACAGGTCATCGGATGGCCCCTGCGGGCGGTGGTCTGGATGTGGCGCTGGTATGCACTGGGTGATCGCCGGCTAGGCAACCAGGTCGCGTGGCAGGCGGCGGCGGTCGGGCGGGCGCGCGTGGTGCGGCGCTAGTTCGGCGATATGCGGAAGATGTGAAGCATCCGCACGCGCGAACATGCCCTTCGCCAGCCTCTGGACAAACTGGTCCACGGTTTCCCATCTTAGGTCCCTCTGGATTGTCGCGTTCCTCACGTGGCGGGGGGCGCCGACGATGGTACGCAGAGAGAGGTTCTCTTGGGCTCGGAGTCTCCGTTTGTTCGTCTCCGAGCACAGGGCGTACCATGCCGGAGCCGCGTAGGTGAGGCGGGATCTCACGTAGGTCTTGTAGATCCCGAGCTTCGCCCTCAGAGGGAGGCTGGAGTCGAAAAGTGGACGCAGCTTGGCGCGTGCCACCTTGACCTGGCTGACGACGTTGTCAACGTGCTGCTTCATGGTGAGCCGGCGATCAATAGTCACTCCCAGGTACTTCACCTGCGAAGACCACTCGATATGCTGTCCCTGGAGCTGGAGCGATGGTGGAAGGAGACTCTGGCCTGTGATGAGCGCCTGCGTTTTCCCAACATTGACGGACAGTCGCCACTTGGCGAGCCAGTCGGGCAAGATGTCCAGGGTGCGCTGCAGTTTGATGGCAGCGTGCGGAGCCTGGAACGACGACGCGGAGTAGGCTGCGTCGTCTGCGAAGAGTGTCAGCTGGGCACCCGGCCCGACGGGGATGTCGTCCGTGTATCGGGCGTAGCAGGCGGGAGACAGGCAGGAGCCCTGGGGGACGCCGGCTGCGACGGGATGTTCCTCGGAGACGGCGTCTTCCACCATCACTCGGAAGCGGCGATTCTTCAGGAAAGAGGCGATTGTCTTGACCGTTCTTCTTGGGGCAGGGGACGTCGACAGCTTGTACAGCAACCCCTCGTGCCATACTCTGTCGAACGCCTTCTCCATATCCAGAAGTACTGCGACAGTGTATTCTTTTTTGTTCAAACAAACCGTCATGTCATTCAGTACTCTGGTGAGCTGAAGCGTCGTAGAATGCTCGGGCCTGAAGCCGAACTGTTCCGGGCGCGGCTGGATGTGGGGCAGTAACTTCGCTAACAGGAGCTTCTCAAACACCTTTGAGATGGTGCTCAGTAGGGTGATCGGCCGATAGCTCTCAGGCAGCTTGGTGTCCTTGCCCGGCTTGGGCAACATGATAACCAAGCCCTCCTTCCATTGGGTTGGAAAGTGACCCGTGCGCAAGATACCGTTAAACAGGCGCGCAACGGCCGCCACAGTGCGTGGCGGCAAATGTAACAGCGCCGTGTTGGGTATTCGGTCTGCGCCCGGGGCTTTCCTGGGCTTGGTACGTCGGAATGCACGCACAATCTGGCCGGGCGTGACGACAATGGGGTCCTCTTCGGGAGCTATCGGCGTGGCGAAGTACTTTCGCAGGTGTCTCTCGACTGTTGCGACGTGCTCCACATCATCCGTTGGGTTCGGCTTGAATTGCTTCTCGAGGCATTCGGCGAAGATCTCCGCACGGTCTTGGGCTCGGAATCTTGGTAGGCCGTCGCTGCCCAGGATTGGTCGAACAGGAGCAGGAGTGGTCGACAAAGCCCGGCACAGGCGATGCACGGAGGGGACGTGGTCGCCTATGGACTCGACGTGGCGTTCCCAAGATTCTTAAGCGTGGAGATCAAGTTGGCGCTTCAGCTCTGCCGTCATGGCGTTGAGCCTGGTCTTCATCGTGGGGCAGCGGGTTTGCTGCCACTGCTTCCGGAGAGCGCGCTTATCGCAGATGAGTGCGCGTAGCTCAGCAGGAAGAGGATTGGGCTTCCCCCCGCGAGCTACGGTGTGCGATGATAGGTCGAGCGCGTCTCGGATCTGGGTAGTTAGCAGCGATGCCAGGCGGTCAACGTCTTCCGGCTGGTTGACGGGGCAACTGGTGGAGTGTTGGTCTAGGGTGGCGGTGAAGGCGCCCCACTGGTAGCGGCGGCGTGATGCTGGCGGAGATACCCGGGTGGGCAGGTCCGCCAGGACGAGAAGAACAGGCCTGTGGTCCGAAGGGAGGTCAGGGAGAACCTCCTGGCTCGGCGGTGTCCGGAGACCTCTGACGACCACGACGTCGATGATGTCCCATCCGGCCCGCGTGTCGAAGTGGGTGGGCTCGTCGGGACCGATGACGTCGTAGTTGTGGCTCACGGAGTCGGCATGGATTGCGCGTCCAGCTGGGCACACCCTGGTGGAGTTCCAGGCGGTGTGCTTGGCGTTGAGGTCGCCGGCGACAAGTGTCGGGTGCGGCGACTGTAGCAGCCCCCGTAGCTCGGCGGTGCGGATTGGTGTACTGGGGGGCTTGTAGGCGGTGTAGAGTCGCAGCACCTCGCCGGCGACCTGGAGGTCGACGCCCAAAGCATACAGGGATGAATACTCCTGGGCGTCGACGAGCTGGTGGACGATCTTCCTGCCGACGATGACTGCCAAGCCTCAAAAGGTTCGGCCGCTGGAGGTCTTCTCGTCCTTGCGGTAGACGAAGTAGCCGGGCAGCGACAGCTTGTCGCTTCCGGCTAGGTGTGTCTCGCTGATGAGCATCACGTCGACGCGGTAGTCCCTCAGGAACACGTGGAGCAGCCGCTTCTTCCCTGTCAGCGACTGCGCATTCCAGTGGACGACCCTGAGCGGCTCATGCATTGCGGAGCAGAGCGGTGAGTCTGCCCAGGGCAGTGGGGTCGCTGAGGAGGGCGAGCAGGGCTGTGAGGTGCCCCAAGTCCTGCTGCCCTATCGCCGCAGCCGGAGTGGCGGCGCCAGCGGCGGCCGCAGTCTCGCTGGCGGCGAGAGTAGCCGTCGCGGCGCCGGCGGCAGGTGGAGCCGTCGCCTTCTTCTTCTTCTTCCCCCCCCCCGCTTCGTCTTCTGCCTGGGGGCTCCGTCGTTCGCCTGCGCCATAAGCGAGGCGGGCGCCGTTGGTTCCTGCAGATCGGGACGAGGCAGAGGGGGAGGCTGCACCTTCTTGGGCCCGGGCGCGTTGGTGAGCGCCACAGTGCCGGCCTTCTTGTTTCGCGCCTCCTGGCGGAACACGGGGCACGTCGCATTATTTGCCGTGTGCAGGCCACCGCAGTTGGCGCACGTCGGCGGCTGGTCTTTCGGGCGGGGGCATTCCCGCGCCGAGTGGGGACCGCCGCAACGTACGCACGCTAGGGGGCGGTGGCACATATGCGACGAGTGCCGGAATTGCTGGCACCTGTGGCACTGGGCCGGGCCCTGTTTCGAGCGCCAGGCCTCAATCTTCACCCCCGGCATGTACAAGAGCTCCGTGATCTCGTACACAGCGCCGGGGGCACGGTCTGGGTTCTTCTTCAGGTTGGCGAAGAAGATGCCGCCGGGTCGTCCTTTGCGCGCCCGGATATGCTTACAGTACTCGGCCTCCACACCGAGTTCTGCAAGCGCCGCGACTATCTCCTCCGGCGCGGTGTTAGAAGGCAGCCCGCGGATCGCCACCTTCTGGGTCTTGTCGGCCGGCAACGAGTATGAGAACCATCTCACACCCTGGTCCTTCTCCAGCCTGCACAGGTAACGCTGCACAAGCCGGTACTCGTCTTCGGCCGTTGGGGTGAAGCGCACACCCTTTTGGTAGGCGCGCGCGCTGGGAGCCCGGCCGAGCTCGCTGGCTATCGCCCTGAAGTGGTCGGCCCAGTTGGGTAGGACCTCCACAATAAGGGGCGGATAGCGCGGCTGGCGGGGCTGCTGTGGCGCAGCGCCTCCCGATGGGGCGGCGGTGGTGGTGGCGATCGCGGCTGCGGTTTGAGTGGCGGCAGTGGCTGGCGGCGTTGGGCGGGCGGGCGGCATTGGGCGGGCGGGCCCTATCGCGGGTGCGGCGGCGTGCGGGTTCGCAGGCACAGCGGCGGGGCGCGTAGGGCGGGCGGGCACAGTCGCGGCGGTGGGTGGGTTCGCGGGCGCGGCGGCGGGGCGCGTAGGGCGGGCGGGCACTATCGCGGGCGCAGCACACGACACACACACACACACGACACGGCAATAGCTGTAACTAAAAGTTTTTCGTACCTACCCTCGGTGTTTGTTTGTGCGGATTCACACACTCGCCGCCCCCGCTCTTCTCTCTTCGGCTCTGCTCCCCGCCCGTCGTGTGCTCACTGCGCCCGCAGTGACGTCATCGCATCGCGGCTGCCTACGTGCTTCTAAAGCTAGAAGCGCAGGACACGTCGCGGTGCCGCCACCACCACCCACGGACCGACCCCAAACGGAGAGGAGGAAGGAGAAGAAGGAGAAGAACACGCCCGTCTCCGGAGTTGACCCTACGCAGCACCTGTGGTGTTGATCGACTGCTCGCCGGCACTTCACTGGGCCTCCTCGGATTTATTCGAGGTCTCACCCGGTGGAGGAAGACCGCGTTAAGTCGGCACCACAGAGCCTGCATAACTCCGGAGAAGTAAGAGGAAGACCCCGTTTCTAAAAAACGAGATGAAGAGAAGCCGCAAGCCGGAGGACCCTCCCCCCCCGCCCCCCGACGAGCCGGATCCGCCTGATGTGCGGATCCAAATCGACCGACGACGGCGCCGGGTCATCCAGGTCGTTAAGCGCGACATCTTCACCGGCGAGACCTTCGACCTCGCCGGCAACCTGCTGCAGAGGCGACAACCCGGCGCTGCCTCCAGCCCTATCTTGGATACCCCGACCCACGAGGGGGGCAGGGAAGAGTTCTTCCGCCCCCCCCCCCGACTCACCAACTGAATTCCCGGCCGAGGTGCCGGCGAATGAAGACACAGCCCGCAGAGCCGCGGCAACCGCCCTGTTCGCCTCCTTATCGCCGCCACCACCGCCGGCGATGAAGAAAAGCCCGGTGCGGCCGACGCTGCCGACGAAGTTCCCCAACCTCAACCTGGGGAACGCACCGGGGGCCGTCCTGAGGCCCCCTAACCCGCTCATACGGGTGCTACAGGGGTCTGCGCAGACAGAGTCACGCGACCCCAGCATCAGTAGCGAATGGGAGGAGCCAGCGTTGGCCACGCCCCCCGCTGAACCAACCACCATCGAGCCCGAGGAAACCGACGACGCGTCGACCAATCCGGACGCGATGGAAACGGCGGCTGTAACAGAAGCCGAAATGGAAGTGCCGCAGACTACGCCCCCAAGTGGGGTTTCTTACGCCGCGGCATTACTACAGCCGCCGAAGCCCCAAGCGCCGCGACCCACCACACCGCAAGCGACCGCCACCACAGAGCCCAAGCAGAAGAGGAACCACCCGCCAATCGTCGTGGAGAACCTGCCGGCCTGGGCTACTCACTTTGCCCGGCTGAAGGAAGTCTTAGGCCATGCCCCCAACGCGCGACCCTTTGGAAAGGGGGTCCGTTTTACGCCGCAGAGCCCGGAAGAATACCGGCAAATCGTCCGGTATCTGGACGAGGCGGCCCGCACAGACAAGACCATTTCATGGTTTTGCTACTCACTGGACGCGGACCGCCCCTTCAAGATTGCTATCCGAGGGCTCCCGGCAACCACCCTGCCCGAAGAGGTCGCCGCAGCGCTGGCTAGCGTAGGCTTCCCGACGCAACATGTCCGCCAGATTCCCGGCCGGATGGGCCGCGCCGGCTGCCTTTTCTTCGCCCTGCTGGCGGAGAAGCAAACACCCGGCAGCATCGAGAGGCTCTACAGGGTGAAGGAGCTGCTCTGCATGCCGGGCATCACCATCGAGGGTTGGCGCGGCCCAAAGGGGCCATCGCAGTGCCATCGGTGCCAATCATTCGGCCACTCCTCAACCAACTGTCGCCGCCCTGTACGCTGCGTGCGATGTGGAGAAGGGCACGCAGCTACCGACTGTCAGCGGCCAAAATCTGAGGCCGCCACCTGCGCCAACTGCGGCCAAGGCCACCCGGCCAACAGCCGCCGCTGCAAGGCGCTGAAGGAAGAGGCGCGCAAGCGCGGCATCAATATCGCGCCGCCACTGCCGCCCCAACAACAGCGCCCCAAGAAGACCGCGCGCCCCACGGCCCGCCCGGCTGCCCAACCCGCGGCCCTCTCGGCTGCCCAACCCACGGCCCGCACGGCTGCCCAACCCGCGGCCCGCACGGCCCCTCAACCTGCGACCTATGCCACCACTCAACCCGAGGCCCGTCCCGGCCCCTCCACACACCCAGATGTGGAGCCGCTGGGGTCACCAACGTCGCCGCCGATAAAGCGCCCCCGCCTTGCCCAGCCGGGCGAGACCAAGGGCACCACAATAAGAACGCCAGCCAACCCGCCCACCACCCGAGGCGAAGAGGCGAAGCCCCGAAGGAAGCGGGGTAAGAAGCGCCGGAATAAGAAGAAGGCGCCGGAAGAGCCCGCCGCCGAGCCGCCACTTGAGCCCGCCCAACCTGCGAGCCGCCCCCCACTGCCAGCCCGCCCCCGCCCACGGGAACCGGCAGCACCCGCAGCCCTATCCACGGAGCGCCAGGAAGCTCCACTCATGGCCGCGCTGCTCGACGCCATCGACCTTATCAGCGCGGCCATACAGGCGATCGTGGATAGACGCGATCCATTGCTGCCCCTACTGCGGGGGTTATCCACTTTGAAGGCCACAATCTCGTCCGGACACAATGCCTAAAGATCTAAGGCTTGTGTACTGGAACCCGGACGGGATCACCAACAAGACGACAGACCTGAGGCTACTCGTGCAGGAGCATGATGTGCATGTCGTGCTTCTGTGCGAGATGAAGCTGCACCCCAGCCGAGAGCTCCGACTGCCCAACTTCTTCGTGTACCGCCGCGACGAGTTATCTCCGAGGGACGTGCCGTACAGAGGCACGGCGGTCCTCGTGAGACGGGACCTCGTCCACGAAGAATTGGAGCTGCCCGCCTTTAAGACGACGCGGTCCATAGGCGTCCGTCTGAAGACGGCCGACACGGAGCTCAAAGTCTTCGCAGCCTACAAGCCTCCCGGCGACGTCCACCATTTCCACCCGGAAGACATCCGAGCGATGATGGAAGGAGCGACCCCCACACTGGTCGCAGGCGATCTCAACGCCAAGCACCACCAGTGGGGGTCCCACAGCATCAACTCCGCCGGAAGGGCCCTACAGGAAGATGCTGAGAACTCCAACTACGAAGTTCTCAGCCCGGGGGCCCCGACACACTACCCGACGAACCCCATGCATCGCCCGGATGTACTAGACGTCGCCCTGGTCAAGAACGTACAGTTCCCCATCGCCATCGGGGAGCTGTACGACATCGACACTCCCCACCTGCCTATCTTGCTGGTCCTCGGGGCGGAGGCAGATCTCACGTCGGCACCGCGTCCAAGAACGAAGACGGACTGGCACAAATACCAGCTGGAGTTGAACACAACGCAGCTCCCCGGCGGTGTTTCTACCAAGGAAGAGGTAGAAGCCGCGGCAGTGGCCATCACCACAGCCATCACCACCGCTCAAGCCACAGCCACCACCACCAAGCCACCGCCGGTTTTGCGGAAGGAGAGGCTCCCTCCACACCTCCGCAAGAAGCTGGACCTCAAGCGCCGTCTTCGTCGAACCTGGCACCACACGCGCTGCCCTGTGATCAGGGCGGAGATCAACCGGCTCGGAGAAGAACTGCGCGCGGGCATCATCGAGCTGAGGGGACAGTCCTGGGAGCGCACTATCGACCAGGCCTCCCAGGATGACACCGCCCTTCACCGCCTGAACCGCAGCCTGACATCAACTCCCGAGCCGGTCTGCCCCATGTTTGATCACACGGGCAGGCGCCGCTACGCCGCACGAGATCGAGCCGCCATCCTGGCGGACCACTTCGCTGGGCATTTCCAGCCCAACCCCATCGCCGACTACGAGCACAACGCCGCTGTTGTGGAGCGCGTAGAGCGCTTCCTGGCGGCCCCCGCGCCTCCCCTCGCCGGCGACTACTTCATGTCGCCCCGCGAAGTCCGGAAGGTGGCCCTGAAGCTGAACCAGCGGAAGGCCCCGGGCCCGGACGGAGTCGTCGCGGGGGCCCTAGTACAGCTGCCAAGGAGAGCCGTCGTCTCGCTGACGCGGCTGTTCAACGGCATCCTGCGCACCGGACACTTCCCCGCCCTCTGGAAGGAGGGCAAGGTGATCGTCATCCCCAAGCCGGGGAAGGACAGAAGACACCCGGGAGGCTACCGCCCGATCACCCTGCTGCCTCATATCGCCAAGCTGTTTGAGCGCCTGCTGTTACGGAGAATCCTGCCCCACATCCAGCTGAGGGCAGAGCAACATGACTTCCGTGACAGCCACAGCACGACGCTCCAGTTGGCGAGAGTCCTACACTACCTGGCGTCGGAGCTGAACAGGGGCCGATACACCGTCGGGGTCTTTCTTGACATCGAGAAGGCCTTTGACCGAGTGTGGCACGAGGGGCTCCTCTTCAAGCTCCTGGAAGCAAGTGTGCCCCCAATGATCGGGCAGATCGTGGCCTCCTTCCTGGAAGACCGGCGGTTCTTCGTCTCGGTCGAGAATGCACACTCCCAGACGAAGGCCATCAGCGCAGGAGTCCCGCAAGGCAGCTGCCTTTCGCCGGTGCTCTACGCGCTCTACACCAACGACATCCCCACACTCGAGGGCCATCTCGAGGAGGGGGTGGAAGACGTTGTGCTCGCCCTCTACGCCGACGACAGCGCCTACTTCGCGTCGTCGCGCAAAATTGAGCTCGCCTGCAGGAAGATGCAGCGACTCCTGGACCTGCTGCCGCCCTGGCTGGACAAGTGGCGGACCGTGGTGAACGTCGGGAAGACAACAGCCCTGTTGACCACCCGCTCCCGCCGTCCGACCCCGCTACAGCTGAGGGGCCGGGACATCGAGTGGCAATCGACGGTGAAATACCTCGGTTGCAACATCGACTGCTCGCTGCGCATGGTCCCGATGGTGCAAGACTGCATCAACCGGGCCAAAGCCGCGCGGGCAATGCTCCGGCCTGTCCTGTCGTCCAGCCTGCCTCTGAGAGCCAAGCTGCGGGTGTACAAGGCCTATGTGCGCTCGCGGCTGACCTACGCGGCTCCAGCATGGTACGCCCTGCTGTCGAAGACCCAGAAGGCACGGCTGCAGCGGTTCCAGAACATCTCCCTGCGGGTGATCACAGGAGCCGGGCGGTACGTGCGCAACACCACCATCATGAGGGATACCCGGCTGCCCACCGTGGAGAAATTCGTCGCGCGGCTGGCACGGCGCATGTACGACTGCGCCGACAACGGCCGCCACGCACATCTCCACGACATTGCTCCGCATCACGCACGTCCGCCTGAAGGCAGACCACTCCCAAGAGAGTTGCTGCTCATCCCACTGTCGCCAGTGTAAGCCCGCAGAAGAGGCCGAAAGCACGGCACAGTGAAGAAGAAGAAGCTCCCGCACCGTTGTCGCCAGTGTATGCCAATAGACGGCGAAAGCACAGCACAACGAAGACCACGCGAGGCCCCTGACAAGTAGGGGCCACCCAAGACCGGGGGGGAACTTAACCCTCCAGGTTGACGCCGCGGGCATGAGGCAACCATAAGTCCTCGACCCCGCAACCGTAGTGGTTCTCGCGCTCCGCGCGAGAACACACTCCGCAGACCACACGGCGGGCGCAGCGGCGGAGCGCGTGGGGCGGGCGGGCACTCGCGACGTGGTCGCCGACGGGGCGGGAGACACGGGAATTGCGGTCGCGGCCGCCGCGGCAAACGACACTGTGGGAGAGCACTTAGTATGTAAAACACTCGTACCTTTCCTTTCCAGTGTTGAAGCGCTCTCACTGTCTCTTTCACTCGCGGCGGTCAGTTCGTGGGCGGGGGCGGACCCGGATGCCTGGGGCTCGCCCGGCAGGGGCGAGAGCCTTGGCATTTCCAGGCCAGTCTTCCTAGGTGTAGGCGGGCGGGGCGGGGGGGATGGCGAGTCGGCGAGCAAGGCCCGCTTTCCGCTACCCCGTAGTACCTCGTCGGATGGGCTTTCGCTGCGCGCCCGCCTCGTCCCACGGGGCGGTGGCGGCAGTATGAGGGGCTGTTCACGCGCCTGCTCCAGCAGTCTCGCGTCCAGAATTTCCTCGCCGATGTCAGCCGCAGGCGTACCCTCCAGGGCAGCGCGGCTATCGGCGATGTAGGCCTCCATGGCGCGTAGTAGTCCCGGCGAAAACAGTTTGGCTTGAGCGGCCCGGATTAGATATAATCCGTCCAACTCAAGCTCCGCTCTCGGCGAAACCGGACGACGCACCAAAGGGGACCCATATTCCGTCGACGTTGAGACGGGGAGCAGGCGGTCGAGGGATGTCGATGAGGTGAGACGACTACGGCGCGGGGTGGCCCCCAGCGGCGGGCTGCTCGTATCAACAACATGACATTCACTGACGCTAGCACTAGCACTGTCCACACTAACACTAGCACTATCACTGTAGCCCTTAGAAGGGCTTTTGAACTTGTCCATAGCAGCGGGCTATGGACAAGTTGGCTGCCCGAAGGGGGTACCGACCAGGTACGACCTTAGGCGAAGCCGGCGTCCGTTCCTAGAAGGTATTCCCCTCCGTGCAAACACTCGCGACGGTAATATCGCGACGCGCACGGGCGCGTGTTGCGCACGTCCGCTTGCGACGAAGCGGCGGGCGAACTGCGGAGGAACGGCGAGAGATGCAGGTCCGTGTACGCGACGGTCGACGACACTCCGTGTCAACACGACACTCCGTGTAACATAACATGTATAACTAGGTCTCCTTATATATATATATAGTATCTCTCTCTCACTCTGTTCTCTCACTCCCTCTCTCTCTCTCCCTCTCTCTCTCCCTCTCTCTCTCTCCCTCTCTCTCTCTCCCTATCTCTTCTCTCCCTATCTTTTCTCACTCTCTCTCTCTCTCTCTCTCCCTATCTCTTCTCTCTCTGCCTCTCCCTCTCCCGCTCTTACTCTATCTATATCTCTCTCTCTATCTCTCTCCTAAAAGATTTTCGATCGCTTTTTGTATAGAATATAGTTTTCGATCGGTTTTTTTCTTTGACATACGGACGGACAGACGGACGGACGTATCGTGATTTATACTATGGTAAACCTTTAAAATTAGAATAAGAATTTAAGTTAAGAATGTGTTTTTTTATTGCCTATGTCATTTAGTACAGTTTAGTTGGTATGACTGAAATGCACATAGTGACTACATACTTTGTTTTATTTCTACTAACTGAAAATAAGGAGGTTTCATCGAGGCCTTTCACTACATATTTCACCAGTCACTACACCTTTCACCTAAACTTGTCAAAATCATGATATATGTCATAAATTGTGACATCTGTCAAAAATAGTAACATCTGTCAAAAATAGTGACATTCTCAAAAACCAGACCAGAAGACATCAGTCTTTAGCAGGCTGGTGATAAGGCTGTGATTTCAGGGTGCAACGTTCTTAAGTATAGGTACGTACGTCCGATTCGCAGAAATGAAAAGCTTTTGAACACTCAGCGGGCTTTTGATGAAAATATTACTGAAGCAATTATTTCAGTTGCGTTTAGTGAGAGGGCGAGAGTGCGATTTTAACTGAATATGATGGATTACACACGAAAGTACATACATAACATTGATGGGATAGTAGATTGTTTAACAAGGGAGTAAAGAACTATTTTTACGGCGAGAAAGTTTTTTGACACCTGAGCGACCGAGGGATTCTAGAGTTGAGTCCCGAGTGTAACGAGGCACTCATAAGTAGAATCCTGAGGGAGCGAGGGTTTCAATGTATATCACTCGAGCCAAAAATAGTTTTTACTCCTGAGAGGTGGACACTTTACTTTCATCACCCTCTATGAGAAAAGGGGGTGTTTGGATGGCCGCCGCGCTAATTTTTAATTTTGCAATATAGGTATGGTTTTTGAGGTACTTTAGGGTTCTAGTCTCGAATAAAGGGTCAATTTTGCATTTCAAGATGGCCGCCGCGCTAATTTTCAATTTTGCAATATATCAATAATAACATCTGTCAAAAATAGTGACATTCTCAAAAATAGTGTAAGGCATTTTACAATGGGTGCATTTTGCGAAAGGTACGTTTTGGGATAGGTACATTTTGCAACAGGTGCATTTTGGGATAGGTGCATTTTGTAACAGGTGCGTTTTGGGATAGGTGCATTTTGCAATAGGTGCATTTTGGGATAGGTGCATTTTGCAATAGGTGCATTTTGGGATAGGTGCATTTTGCGAAAGGTGCGTTTTGGGATAGGTTCATTTTGCAAAAAAAATACTATTCCTTGCGGTACATTTTGGGATAGGTACATTATGGGCCGGAACGATCGAATCTATACTATATTGCTCACGAATTAATTGTTCTAATACCGCGCGATCACTAATATCTACAACCAGGGGCTCACTAACAGTCGCATGGTTGACAATGTCAACTGGCGTCGTCTTGCTACAGCCAAAACCGAATAAAACCCACCCTAAGGCGGTATGAATTGCAACCGGCTGTGTCCTAGAACCCTTACGAGTGGCCCTAGACATAGTAAGATGCCAGTTGTCAATGCCAATGATAATTGTCGGTTTTACGTTGTCATAGCAAAATTCTTCCTTTATGTCAGAAAGGTAACTAAATTTTGACACGTCAGATTTGTCAATCGTCGGTCGCGCTGCACAACCTAACCCGTTAATTGCCCGAGCCCTACGAATCATATAAGTCTCTTTTGCGTGGCGTCCCTTTATATGAAAATCAACATACTGAACCGTCGTGTCTTTGCTTAACCCGCCTACGCAGTCGAGACGTATTTGTCTCTCGGGACCGCAGACTCCTAATTAAGCAGCTATCTCCAAATCTAAGAAAGACGCTGATGCACCATCATCCAACAATGCATAGGTGTCTACGGTACCTGACGGACCGGAAACGGTCACGGCCACGACCTTTAATGCACTGAGGATTCAGTTGCAATTGAAGTCGATGTATGAGACAGGATCTCATCGTTATTATATGAAGCGGGTGCAATGCGAGCGGATCGGCGGGGCCTGCTGCGGGGGCGGCGGGGCCTGCTGCGGGCGCGGCGGCCCGCGGCGCGGCGCTGGACGTGCCCGCGGCGGCCTCGTCATCCTCCACTTCCACGTGCGCGGCGGCGGCGCGCTCATAATTCGAGTTGTGCAACAACGAATGATGACGGAAAACGCAACCGTCAATGTCACAAGTTTTCTTTGCCTTGCACAAACTTAATCTATGCCAACCTACTTTGAGGCATCGATGACAGACTCTTTTCTTTTTAATCAATTTCCATCTGTCATCGACTGACAGTGACGCAAATTTGTGACATTGAACTAAATCATGCGATTGTTGACATACAATGCACGAATTAATTTTAGGTGCAGTCGTCGATGAATTCAATTTATTTTTATGCGAAATCGAATTGCAATTCGAGCAATTTTCAGCGATAACATGCACATTATCCCTGGCCCGCCTACTGTCTACCGCGTGCGACGCAGTAGTCGGCTCAGGTATCATGCCAAAGCGAGACTGGAGGTCGATCTCGTGTGCTAGGAAATCGGCTAGATTTTCTAGCTTTGATAGACCACCAGCCATTGCCTGAAAGAGTTCCGGCGATGACAGATATTCCGTATGATCTAATAAACGAATGACTTCCACGCAATTGCGAACTCTACTGGCAAAAATGGCAAAATCTTTACCTTCACCGTTCACGCGCGGCAACGCGCGCACCGCGGCTACCTCGTGCGCCACCACCAGCTCGGGGCGGCCGTAGCGCGTGTCGAGCGCGCGCAGCACGACGCCAGGCTCGCGCGCTGACACCAGCAGCGCAGCCACCGCCTCGCGCGCCGCGCCCGTCAGCGCCGCGTTCAGTCTTGCCAGGTTGTTGACAGCACTGTATGAAGATTGCGTATTTTCGAAACACTTTTTCAGACTGAGCCAGTCTAAATGTGACTTGCCGTCAAAGCGAGGTAAGATATTAAATGCGGGGCTATTGCCACAGATTAGATAATAGTTACTACTATTGCCTTTATTAACTTTATCAAACAAAACCTCGAGACTTTTAATAAGGTGCGGAACCTCCGCGCCGTCGCTGGGTGCCGCGGCCGCGTTCGGGGCGGCACGTCGGGTCTGGAGCGCTGTCGCTGCCTCCGTGAGGGGCACAACGCTCATTTTAGGGTCTGGTAACCTGAAAACATTACGTTTATTTAGTTCAGGATTACTAATCTTGGACTTACTGAACCATTTTTCGATGTCAGTACGGCTGCTCCTAGAGCTGTGATGACTCGCGTCTGCCTCGATGGCGGCGAGTTCTGCACGGTGCTCTAGCTCGGCGGTCTCACGTTCTAGGGCGACGAGGCGACTGACTTGTTGAGCCTCCAGTTCTGCGAGGCGGCGCATCTCTTGCGCCTCCAAGTCGGCGAGGCGGCGCATCTCTTACGTCTCCAAGTCGGCGAGGCGGCGTGCGTGCTGCGCCTCAGCTGCCAACCTTCTAGCTACCACCGTGGCGGATGAACGGGACGAAGCCGTACTTACTGGGCGGGAAGGCGCCGTGGGTGCGCTTGCCGAAGCGGCATGTGAGACATCGGGCGCGGGTGGCTGCTCCGATTTTCTACTCGCAACGATCTTACCTTCACCATTTTCATTACCCATATTCATCGCTTTGGCTGTTGACCGAGTCTGTACCATACTATTATAATCCACGACGGACCAAATGTAGCTGGTTGAATAAAGCTGGGCTATATAAATAATAGGCACTGGTTCATAACATGGTACAGAAGACTTTACTCTCAGGAAAACAGAACCGAACAGAACATAACGAGAATCAGACTACGACATGACAGAAAAACTACTGACATATTCTAAAACAAAATACAAAATTAATACAAAAAAAGGTATAAAAAAGAAGAAAAGGTTTCCAAATACAGTCGTGCACAGATGTATTTTAGTGCAGTCAGCATCCCGGCCTCTTGCTGGTGGTTTATGGACTTGGGTCTTGGAGATACTTTTATCTGTGTTCTCTGATGTAGGTTCGGCGGGCGTAAATTTAGGCCTTTTGATTATCGGCAGATCACCTGCTCGATAATGTTAGAGTCCGCCCCCTTATCTACACTCCAACCGATTGCCGCCATCTATAGCGGAGGACTATGCCCAGCAGTGGGTCGTTGTGAGCGGCGTCTGATGATAATGATGAAAGTTTGATTATTTGCGGGATGCTCCAATATCAAGACGAACGTTTTTTTTTCTAATCAATGGCTTCCATCGTTTTCTGCCAGTGTCAAAGTATCGGCGATGGCACAGATGATAATGAGAATTCTCTGAAAAATCTGAGAATTTCCGGAACTTACGATACGAACGGAGATACACCAAAATATAGTTAGTTTAATTAAATTAGTCTACAACAGGTACACAACTACAGTTAGAGACTTACGGCGGGTTTCCTGGGCGCTGATTAAGTTAACAAATTGGTTAAACTGATTTCAGCCAATCACGAGCCGCTAATATTCAAAATAGCGGCACGTGATTGGCTGACATCAGTTTAACCAATTTGATAACTTAACCAGCGCCCAGGAAACCGGGCGTTAGAGTTTGATGTTATTAACATAACAATAATTAAATTACACAAGGTTTAGCACGATAACGTTGTTTATCTCCTTCGTAAATAAATAAATAAACCCGACGCGACGCCCGATCAGTGTTGCCAACTCAGTAACAACAAACAAAATATGCTAGAGTGGGGTAAAATAAATTCCAAAAATATGCCAACGACGTTCTATTAGAAATGCTAAAAAAAATGCCAACATAGTGAGTCAAATGTTCATTAACATTGTATTACTATTGCTATACCCTAACCTAATCTAATAGTTAAAAATGATATAATCTAATAAAATATTAATGTCTTCGTCAATCAAATAAAATTTTAATGTCTTCGTCATCTTCAGCAACATCAACAGGCGCAGCTGATGTTGAAGGCTGAGAACCAATGAGTACCTAACTATCTTTGGTACCATACTTCATAGTACACTATCTGGCTTCACTGCTCTCTTTAGACCAAATCTCAATTATTGCATTGAGCGCCTTCACCGCCAATCGATTTCTAAGTGTTGCCTGTTGAAATAACAGTGATGAGGCCCTTGAGTTACTTTTAAAAAGATTTTAACTTATAATATTTTTGTAAGACAAAAAAGTTATGCTATATGCTACCAACCTAACATTTATGCTAAACAGGAAGAAAAAATGCCAGATTTAGCATAAAATATGCCAAATTGGCAACGCTGCGCCCGACAGATGTAATGACTGTCACCTTTGACATTGGGGACCACAGAGTACATTATTAATCTTAATACCTGTGGTTATGATGGCGCTCGCTCGGCTCTCAGTCGCCTAGCGCGCTATCAGCTCCTCATAAGCAACTTTTCTGTGATTTTTGCAACAACTGTAGGTGACTCGTTATATTTTAACCTTATATGTAGTTTATCGTAATAATTTATTTATACTGTACATAACATTTATTATAATTCATTTCTTACTTATTTACGTACCTATTCTATTAACTCACACTAATACATTCATTTATATCATACACAACTCTTTTGTACTTTCACAAATATTATTTAATTAACAAGCGAACCCGCGCGCGATCATCTGTATAGCTGGTCCTATTGTTCGTCGTTGACGACACTAGGAGCAGCCTCGATGCGCGCGCGCCGCCGATCGCCGCCCGCCAGTCGGAATCTAACCTCAGACGCGAAGCCTGTGTCACTTTTACGCTTGCGCTCCACTCGCTATTGCTTCGCGATCTATTTTATTTGCTTATTTTGCTTTCGCCTGCTATCTCTTTGAACTTTACTTTCTTCCTTGTGATAAATACCATCTGTGTCTACGCTATCCGCATCATTCTGTACATAAACAATAGGTCTATGTGTTCCAATAAATAATATAAAGTTATCAGTGATTTATCGTGTTATTGGCTAGCTCATCATCACTCAACCACCTACATAGCTACCTATACTGGTGACCCCTCTTAAAGAACACAATGAGCTCAGATGATTCAAGCGGACCTGACTCGGAATATTCACAAAGGAATGTGAATGTCTTGCCTCGTGGCGGCGGGCGGCATCCTATCAAGATGGCGTCGTCGCCCCCAGACCAGAAGATGAAGGTCGCCTGTTCCACACTGACGGCGACTCCAGCTCCACTCCACCTAAAGATACCGCCATTCTGGCCCGAAAAGCCAGCGATATGGTTCGCGCAGGTGGAAGGGCAATTCACAATTATGAAGGTAACAGATGAAGCTACCAAATTCTACCACATATTGGCCACTCTCGACCGCCAGTATGCTGCAGAGATTGAGGATGTTCTTACTGGCCCTCCCGACTACTCCAAGCTGAAGGCAGAGCTCATCAAGCGGCTGTCGGTGTCCAAGGAGACCAAGGTGAAGCAGCTGCTGACTCACGAGCAGCTCGGGACCCGCAAGCCGTCGCAGTTCCTGCGGCACCTGAAGCACCTGGCCGGACCCGACATCCCTTCAGACTTCGTGCGGACCATCTGGACCAGCCGACTACCTACCTCGCTACGGCCAATCGGCGCATCGCAGCCGACGTTAGCTATTGACGCACTCGCCGAACTCGCCGACCGCGTCTATGACATCGCAGCAGGTGGCAGCAACCACATCATCATCGTCAGCAGCAGGAGCAGCTATTGAGGAATTAACGCGGCAATTAGCTGAGTTGACGCGACAAGTGAGCGCCCTTACTACGCAGTCACAGCACCGCTCCCGCAGCATCGAGCGCCGAGGTGGAGACCAGCGCAGCCGTTCCTCATCACGCCGTTCCACTTCCAATTACCAGAGGTACCCGATCTGCTGGTACCACTCGAAATATGGATCCAAGGCGCATCAGTGTATCAAGCCCTGTGACTACAAACCGGGAAATGTGCGAAGCAGTCAGTGATGGCGACGACCGACTGCCACAACCTAACCACAGGTCGCCTATTCATCACGGACCGTATTACACAGACACAGTTCCTCATAGACACCGGAAGTGACATTTGTGTTTACCCTGTATCTGCTTTTCGTGAGCGCCGTTGTAAAACTACTTACCAACTTACTGCTGCCAATGGCTCGGCTATCGATACGTATGGCTATATTCAACTCAATTTGAATTTAGGCCTACGCCGCAACTTTCCGTGGCGCTTCGTGATCGCTGACGTCACAAAAGCAATCATAGGTGTAGATTTTTTAACGCATTACCGCCTTATAGTCGACGTCAGCGAACAAAAAGTTATCGATGGCCTGACCAATGTCAGTTCGGTAGCCTGTTTAGATACAAATAGCACGCTTGTGCTAAGCGTAAAGGTATCGACTGGTGGTGACGGTAGGTATAATAAAATTTTGTCAGAATATCCGGAAATAACGCGTCCTGCTGGTACTCCGGGTATTGCAAAACACAACACTACACACCACATACACACTACACCGGGTCCACCTGTATCATGTTCCCCACGCCGTCTTGCCCCGGATAAGTTAAAAATCGCGAAACTAGAATTCGACAATATGATAACTAACGGGACAGCACGTCCGTCTGACAGTCCCTGGTCGTCGCCTCTCCACCTTGTTTCTAAGAAGGATCACGGGTGGCGCCCGTGTGGCGATTATAGGCAATTAAATGCACGTACCATACCTGACCAATACCCAGTTAGACATATACAAGATTTTTCGCACTGTCTGTCCGGTTGTACTATATTTTCAGTGGTGGATTTGGTTAAAGCCTACAACCAAATCCCTGTTACTGAACAGGACATACCCAAGACAGCTATAACCACACCATTCGGACTTTATGAATTTCCTTTCATGACGTTTGGTCTTAGGAATGCGGCACAAACCTTTCAAAGGTTTGTCGACGGACTAACTCGTGGTCTCGACTTTTGCTACCCGTATCTCGACGATTTCTTGATTTTCAGCAAAACGCCACAGGAGCACGAAGACCACTTGCACCAGCTTTTCGAACGCATGCGCAGCTATGGTGTACTTGTCAACACGGCCAAGTGTGTCTTCGGGATGTCAGAGATCACGTTTCTAGGCTATTCAATCTCAGAATAGGGCACTAAACCACTGTAAAGCAAGGTACAGGCCATTGCTGTGTTCACGCCCCCAAAAACCGTCCGAGAACTCCGTCGATTTTTGGGGATGGTGAATTTTTACAGGCGATTTCTGCCAAATGCCGCCCAAATTCAAGCACCGCTCAATGGCTTGCTTACAGGGTCGGTTAAAGCTTCCCATCCAGTCAATATAGAAGGGGATTACCTCAAAGCATTCGAAGCTTGTAAGAAGAGCTTATGTGATGCAGCTCTTTTGGCACACCCCGACTCGTCAGCTAAGTTAGGACTGGTCACTGACGCCTCCGATACGGCGATAGGTGGAGTCCTACAGCAGCTGAAGGAGGGAGACTGGCAGCCCCTAGCATTTTTCTCTCGCAAGTTGAGCCCAACACAAACAAAATACTCACCATATGACCGCGAGCTCCTTGCCATCTATGAGAATATTAAATATTTCAGGCATATGCTAGAGGCCCACAACTTCACCATCTATACTGACCATAAACCGTTATGTTACGCTTTCCATGAACGGAAAATTAACTGCTCTCCACGACAGTATAGACACCTCGACTTCATCTCGCAATTCACCACAGACATTGTCTTCATTGCCGGCAAAGACAACTTAGTTGCCGATACACTGTCGCGCGTAGAAGAACTGCAGTCGCCTGTCGATCTCGAAGTGATGGCCAATCTCCAAGACCAAGACCCAGAGCTCGTTGAGTATCTTAAAGGTGACACTTCACTTCGTCTTACCAAAATGAACATACCTGGGAGTCGTTCCATGTTGTACTGCGACGTCAGTACACCGACACCCAGGCCTTTCGTTCCCAAACAACTGCGTAAGCAGATTTACGACTGTCTGCACTCTCTTAGCCACCCCGGTGCCAACGCCACCGCCAAACTCGTTGCTCAACGATTCGTTTGGCCACTATTACGGAAAAACTGCCATGAATGGGCTAAGGCGTGTTTGACCTGCCAGCGCACGAAGGTAACCAGACACGTTGCTTCACCGTTAGGTACAAACGACTTACCTTCAGCGCGTTTCCAATACGTCCATTTAGACCTGATCGGTGCACTACCGTCCGCTGGTGTCTATAGGTATTGCCTCACGGCCGTCGATCGCTTCACGCGATGGCCGGAAGCTGCACCTATTATCGATATCACCGCTGAAACTGTAGCCAAAGCGTTTGTCAGCTGTTGGGTATCTAGATACGGTTGTCCCAAAGAGATCGTTACCGATCGTGGGGCCCAATTTTCATCAGCTTTGTTCGAGCAGCTGTCAAAGTCCATAGGTTTCGACCACCGTAGGACAACAGCTTATCACCCACAGTGTAATGGCTTGGTGGAGAGATTTCACCGGCAGCTAAAGGCAGCGATTACCTGTCACGCCGACGCCAATTGGACAGAGTCATTGCCACTGGTACTTTTAGGCATTAGGAGCGCTGTAAAAGAAGATCTTCAGGTATCATCGACAGAGCTGGTATACGGTGAACCCCTACGTCTACCGGGTGAATTTTTTGGTCATGACGTCCCAGGTTACACCACCGACATCACCGATTTCTCAGCCCGTATGAGGTCCTTCGCCGAGCGCATACGACCAGTCCCACCTCAGCACCATTCCAACACTCGTAAAGCCTTCGTGTTTAAGGATTTAGCCAGCTGCAGTCACGTATTTCTTAGGGAAGAAGTGTTACGCGGCTCATTTCAACCAGCTTACGTTGGGCCATTCGAGGTACTTAAGAGAGGCGCAAAGACTTTTAAGATACGTGTGCGGAACAAAGACGTCGTAGTGAGCAAAGACCGATTAAAACCAGCCTTTATACTAGACGACAACTTGTCCCAACCGCGATATGACCCCGTACCGCCAGACACTCACCCCCCACCTCCGCCCCTACAATCACGGTCACAGGATACTCCGATTAGGACTACACGTTCAGGTCGGAGAGTTTATTTCCCAGATTTTTATCGCCCTTAGCCGGTCTCTGGAGAGGAGTGATGTAGGTGACTCGTTATATTTTAACCTTATATGTAGTTTATCGTAATAATTTATTTATACTGTACATAACATTTATTATAATTCATTTCTTACTTATTTACGTACCTATTCTATTAACTCACACTAATACATTCATTCATTCATAATAATACATTTTGTACTTTCACAAATATTATTTAATTAACAAGCGAACCCGCGCGCGATCATCTGTATAGCTGGTCCTATTGTTCGTCGTTGACGTCACTAGGAGCAGCCTCGATGCGCGCGCGCCGCCGATCGCCGCCCGCCAGTCGGAATCTAACCTCAGACGCGAAGCCTGTGTCACTTGTACGCTTGCGCTCCACTCGCTATTGCTTCGCGATCTATTTTATTTGCTTATTTTGCTTTCGCCTGCTATCTCTTTGAACTTTACTTTCTTCCTTGTGATAAATACCATCTGTGTCTACGCTATCCGCATCATTCTGTACATAAAAATAGGTCTATGTGTTCCAATAAATAATATAAAGTTATCAGTGATTTATCGTGTTATTGGCTAGCTCATCATCACTCAACCACCTACATAGCTACCTATAACAACAATGACTTAAGTAGCTAACATTTTAGGGTGTCTAAAGGTTGATCACAAATAAAATTCGGTTCCTTTTTAGTTGAATACCTTTTTGTTTATCTAAAAGTAAACACTTTAGACCCAGTATAAAACAAATTACAATTACGTAAGTAAGAAGGTAGGTACTGTAGGGATCTTCAGCACTACCTACCACGGCCTATACTTGAATTTGCCAGCCCTACAGATTAGGTATATTAGGTAAAGACTTTTATATATGAATTTGAACTTTTATTTTTGAATATATGGTTACACTTTGTATAAAAGGGATCCAACTGGCTCGATTGCCATTACGCTAATCCTCACTATATAATTTAGCTCAGTCGCTGGCCGAAGCCTAAGGTGTAGTGTGTCACATTGACTTTTCACATCCAAGCCTCTTTCTTTTTTTTACCAATTACGTAACAGTGTCAAAGTGAACACCCACTCTAAAGAGGCCCGTATACAATATTATCGCATAGACAAATATCGAACCTTACAATCATTCCCCACTCCTTTCAAAAAAAAATATTTCAGCGGTTTTTTTTTTCCAAAGTGGCAACCCTAACTCAGTCTAAAATCAAAAATGACAACCTTATCTCGAAGTCTAAAATCTAAAAAACATTAAATGTTAACATTAAGTGAGCTTGCTATGCTTGAAATCTAAAAAACAGTAAATATGCCGCAAGCATAATTTTAAATAACATCGAGTACCCTAATCCTTATCTGTCCAACCATCCCATTTAACCTACTTAATTAAACATTAAATACCCTAACACTAAATTCTGATCACGCATAAGACTAGTACCAAAACAAAACATTGACGTGAATAAGAATAAATTGACAAGAAATAGAATAAACTGACCGAAGGTCATATGTTAAGTTACACACTTAACTACACTTAGGGTGTAGATCCTACTTAATATAAACCTAACTACACTTAAGGTGTAGGCTATGCACCTTAAAAAACTTAAATTATAACACCCTATGATCCCATCATACAATTATTCGCGGCTTAACACTAACCTACCTAACGCTAAAAAACTCTTTATTACAATACGAAGGCAAACAGCTGAATCTAGCTAAGATTTAGCTTCTCGAATGGTTATCATTCGACAAACTTTCTGTCAAAAAAAAACTAGCGAAAAACTTATCAGACAACTATAATACCTCCGTTCCTAAAATTAACACAACTCCATCTTTGCTTAAATATTCATTTTTTCCACCGAATGGAAATATTTCAAAAATTAACGCAGGCAAAGATCAAAGAAAAAAAAAAATCATTTTCAAATATAGGAAACGTCAACCATATTAACAGGATTAATCTATAGAACCGTATTACTAAGCCACAGCTTAAGAATGAGTTCATTAAAATTCGTTCCAATAATACGATGAAATCAACTAGCTTTAAAACCGATACTACAACTTACAAACATCTCAACTAATCCATTGGAATTCAGTAAACTATCTTTTACTATTAACAGTTTAAGATAATCGCCGTGAGTTGCAACCAATTACCCAAGTTAAGACACTACAAAGAATCTCGAATGTGTTTCGAATACCCGAGTTATCCCACATCAGAAATTACTTTCATTGAGAAACCTTCGCTACCAACTTTATGAACAACACTTACTCTCCCCTTACCAAATCATCCCAACTCTATACTTTAAGAACGCAGGAACCAAAACAGAACCCTATGACGAATAGCTATTGCCTCGTCATACTGTTCTCAAGGATAAAACCAGGCGATCGGTTCAAACAATTATTCGACTGTCGTTTATAAAAGTTTCTCATATAAAGGTAATCTACCACGGAAATCTAGTATGTTATAGATATTTCTTGGGTCTTTGGTGAACGGTCCTCATCAAACATCATAGTTCAGCAACAACATGAAAAGAAACACCGGTTAATAAACAATTCATAACACTACCGCATACATAAACCACAAAACATCAACCGGGATAAAATTATATTATCCTCCTAATGTATAATTATTGAATATCAGACGAACTCCTCAACGCAGCACAAAGCATTTTCAACGATTTGTGTTAACAATTACGCCCCGTGACCGTGAGTTCAGACGACGAATCAGCACCTTAGACCTCCCAACGATCTCAATGACCTTGTATGGTCCTTGATACAGACTTGCCAACTTCATACATCTTCCCGTTATCCGCCTTGGTACGTATAACAAAACGCGCTCGAGTAACTCGCAAAATAGCCGAGTGGCCTCCCGGGCTATTGAGAGAATTTATTTCACCCACAGGTCAGTCTTAAAATTTTTAAAATATTACCAAATAAATTGTAAATAAACTTTGCTCATAAACACATATTATAGTGATTATTAATCATTTTTCTATAATTTGCCTTATTCAATGCAGATTTACCATTCCTAAATTAACAGTTTTAAATACAGAGTATTGCTAAATCAGCCAACTTAGCCTTTTATCTTCATTGGCGTCAAATCTGCTACGCTTTTAACTAATTTCCTTTCTTGACACGGCACGCACGAAGCTATATAACGCTCTATCTCCTTATCGGCTTTAGGCATGAAATATTTCGACTGAAACCTCTTCAACGTCTTTGCGAGACCCAAATGACCTCCTGTCCACACCTCATCATGTAATTCGTTCATTACATTTTGAAACAAAGACCTAGGCAATACTAATACCTCCCTAATTTCTCCATCTCTACGTACGCTTTTATATAATAAATTATTTCTTAAACAAAAACCGCTACGCCACGCTTCCGGACGTTCGCTCAACCGCGTTAAACATCTACTACAAAATGAATCGTTCTCTTGATCCGCCTGTAACGACTCTACATTAATATAAAAATTTCCAAACCATCATTATCAGGTTCAGAACGAGAAGAAGACTGAGGTCCTTCTGTTTCCCGTTTCCCTTCTTCCATTAGCGGATTCCTACTCAAAAAATCTGCCACTACATTGCTTTTCCCCGAGCAATGACCTATCTCGAAATCCCATTCTTGTATCGCTAACGCCCATCACGCTAACCTACCAGACATATCTTTATTCGACTGTATGTAACCAACATAACGCGCTATGGTCTGTAACAACCTGAAAATACGATCCCCAAAGATAATGCCTATAGTGCCTTAACGTCCATACTAACCCCAGACAATCCTTCTCCGTCGTACTATATTTTTTCTCCGCATCCGTTAACTTCCTAGACGCATAGGCAACCGGACTCATTTTTTCAACGCCCTGCATCAATACTGCACCCAACGCCTCGTTAGACGCATCCACATAAACTCTCGTAGTAACCGACTTATCCCCCGAATAATAGGAAAGTATTGGCGCACTACACATAACCTTCTTAATATAATCGAACGAATTCTGCAATTCTTCATTCCATTGAAACTTTACCCCCTTTTTCAATAATTTAGTGAGAGGTAACGATATTCTCGCAAAATTCGATACAAATTTTCGATAATAAGAAAATAAACCTAATAATTATTTCACATCCTTCGTAGATGTGGGAGTTGGAACCTGTTGCATAGCCTTCAGCTTTTTCTCACTAGGTTTTACTCCTTCATTCGAGTTTAGATAACCTAGCATCTCAATCTCGCAAAAACCGAATTAACATTTGGATGGCTTGAAGGTCAAGTTCGCTTCTCTAAACCGCCCAAAAACTTTCTGCAACGTATCGGTAAACTCCTCGATCGTTCTACGTCTACCGTTTTATGCCTACCTTCCGTAATAACCGTCTGCCAATAACCTGAATTGAGATCTAACTCCGTAAATTGTCGATAGTTTGGCCCCGGCCAAACTATCGACAATGTCTTCTATCCGCGGAATAGAATAACTATCCCTACAAATTTTCTTATTTAATTTCCGATAATCTACACAAAACCTCCATGAATTATCGGGCTTTTTAATTAACACAACGGGCGCAGCATAAGAACTAGTGGATTCCCTAATAACACCTAGTTTCAACATCTCCGCGACCTGCTCCTCAATCATTTCTCGTTGCACCGGCGAAACGCGATACAGGTGATAATGAACCGGCTCTTCATCATAAGTCTTAATATCGACCGACACTATCTCCGACCTACCTAACTCAGTTGCAAACGCAAATCTATCCGCATTCCTATCCAACAACGCCAATTATACTTCATATCTCTCGCGAAGATGATTACCTAAGTTTACGAGCAGCAGTACACGAAGTCATGCTGTCCTTGTCACACATTTAAAGATTCTCATTTCAAAAGACTCTCTTTCTCTGTCTACCCGCAGCCGACCGACTGCATGTTGTCGCGCGCCCGCGCGCTCGGATTTCATTATACGTTTTTGTGCGGTCCGAGTCACACGTCGTTGTTATTTTGTTTTGATTGTTCGAGGTTCCAATATGGGGAAACTGAAACGTGATAGGCGTGATCAAGGCAGTGAAATAGAACATTTGAAAAGAAAATATAAGAAACTGAAGGAACGTTACGACGAATCCTGTGAGAGACGTAGAAGATCGACATCGTCACCCTCGAGTAATGAACGTTTGGAGAGGCGTAAAGAATCGACATCGCCAACTTTATGCGATGAACGTCCAACCCGTCCACCATTGTCGGACGCAAGTGATCTAGAAATTTCAAGTAAATGATGTAACCGAAACAAAATTCACCCCTTTGGGAAGTGGTGCTGTCGTCCCGCACGTACAGTACATCATGCTCCACGTAAATCGTGTTGAGGTTGTTTTCTCCACGTAAACCGTGTTGAGGCATCTTATATACTCATGTATATACTTATTTTTCCACGTAAATCGTGTTGAATTTTTTCTCTCCACGTAAACCGTGTTGAGGCATTTAATATTGTACTTACTGTACCTACTTCCTACTTCTACCTACTTCTTCTTGAACGTAAAACAAATTAATTTCTCCACGTAAATCGTGTTGAGGCATTTAATACCTACGTATACCTACTGCCCCGCGTAATTCGTATCGAGATGCTGAGGTCTCCACGTGAATCGTGTTGAGGTTAACCTATCTTTTTGTACCTATATCAATCAACCGTATGGTCGAATAATAAGGCCCAATATTGCCTAGAAAAATAATTCATCACGGATTCTGGTTTGTTCGTAGTGATTCCCGATGACCCGACAGAGGAAGTAGAACCACCCTGTGGACAACAAGAAGGCGCAATAGAAGTAGAAAGTGACGATTTGGATCCGGAAATTCAAGCATTGCTAGGAGATGACTTAACGGAAGAAAATCTTCACGGAAAAGATATACACAAAGATTTGGCTAAACGCTAGTAACATACACTTCTTAAAGGTTTGCCAAAAGAAGAAAAGTCAGTGCTTATAAAGGCGCATTTGCCTCCGAAAAATTGTTCTGCGCTGATACCTCCTAAGTTAAATTTGGAGGTCGAGGGTGCTCTTAACAAGATTGAGAAGAAAAAAGACACCTACAGCCGCAGCAAGCAAGCACAATTATCAAGCTGTTTAGCTGCTATTGGAGCAACACTGAACACGGCTGTTTCGTCCAAAGATAAGACCCTTCAAACACTTATAAAACCTATGAGCGACGCCAGCTTATCACCGGGAGACCTTATCCAGGCGATTCACAATTGCAAACTCGCTTAATAGACAAATGCGAGACACTATTAAAAATACAGAAGTCGACGAGTTCTTGTTTGGATCAACATTGTCAAAACACCTGGAGTCGTCCAAAGCGATATCAAAATCAGCTAACGAACTGAAACAAAACCGTCCATTCAAGAAAAATCAAATGCAGGCGCAGACACAACAAACTACCCACAATACTTTAAACGCGAGGGGGGGACTGCAACCGACTACCTCCGACGGGCAGACGTCGAACCCCAACAGTTACTACCGGAGGCCACCGCCGCCGCCGCCTCCACCGCCACGGCAGGGGCCGGCGCCGACGCCGCGATACCACTCGCAGCCGAAAGCTGCACCCAAGACCAGGCATCGTATATATTTCGTATATATTTATTGCACATAAAACAACATAAGATATAATAAACAGAAAGGACATCTACAAAGGCATGCTTATCTCTAAATAGAGATCTCTTCCAGCAAACCCAAGGTTGATAAGAATAATTTAATATACAGGATAGACCTATGTGCTCTGATAAGATACATACATATATTACGGAACTATTGAACTAACTGCTAGATACACTACATACACAAGTACATAAATATTATATAAAAATATAAATACACCTAAATAAACTAATATATACAAAGCTCAAATCTAGGATAGAGAAAGATAATGCTCCTTCAAACGATTCTTAAAGACGGGCAGAGATGGACTATCTCTGATAGTGCAGGGAAGCGAGTTCCAGAGAGTGATCGCCCGCAATCGAAAACAGTGCTTGTATGCGACGGTGTTGTGATGAGGTATAGAGAGCAGGGAAGCCGTGTGAGTTCTACGTGGACGAGCCGAAGGGAGAAATTGAAAAAGCTCACGGAGAAAGCTAGGGTATCGAGGGTTGGTTAAGATGTTGAATAGAAGAGTGAGGATGTGTGTGTCCCGACGAAGACGGATCGGCAGCCATTTTAACTCTTTGCGATACTGCGAGACGTGGTCGAACTTGCGCAGTCCGAAGATAAACCGAATCCCGAGATTTTGAAGTCGCTCGAGTCTGTTCAGTTGCTCTTCGTTGGCGCTAGCCCTTACAAACATCGGCATAATCGATCAAGGGGAGAAGAAGAGATTGAGCAAGAGTAATTTTTGTTTGATGGGGCAGAAAGTTCTGAAGCCGTCTTAGTGAGTGAAAGGTGGCAAAGACGCGCCTACTGACCTCGCTGACATGGTTAGTCCAGGAGAGTTGTCTATCAAACATGACACCCAGGTTTTTGGCCTTGTCACTGTAGGCGATTAGAGTACCGTCATAGGTAACCGGCGGTATGGGCAATTGTTGTAATACGTTTAAGGAGTGTCTAGTACCTATAATAATCGCCTGGGACTTACTGGGGTTCACCAGCAATCCGTATGACAAAGCCCAGGTTCTGATGTTCTCAAGGTCAGCGTTCAGTGTGTCTATAGCCAGGTTCACATCACTAAAGAGGAAATGACGATAAATCTGAAGATCATCAGCATAGAGATGATATGGGGAGGAGATAACATCGGAGATGGAGTTGATGAAGACAGAGAATAAGAGAGGGGAAAGAATACCACCCTGAGGAACTCCCGCCAAAAGATCGCACCACTCAGTAAAGGTCTCCTCAGAACTTATGCGCTGCTGGCGATTTCTAAGATAAGAGTCAAACCAGCAGGCCGAGCGAGACGAGACATTAAGGGACCTTAATATTTGAGTGAGAATGTCAAAATCAACACAGTTGAAGGCGCTACTGAAGTCAAGCAGTGCTAGCACAGAAAGCTGTTTGTTATCCATAGCGAACTGGATATCATCCGTGACCTTTAACAAAGCCGTTGCGGTGCTGTGACCTGACCTGAAGCCGGATTGGAAGCGGTTGATCAAATTATTTCTGGATAGATAGGAAGAGAACTGGGTATGGACAACGGATTCAAGAACTTTGGAAAGGAGCGGTAGGATGGAGATGGGACGAAACTCTTTGAAGGAGGAAGGATTGGATGTTTTAGGCAAAGGGATGACATGTGCCTTCTTCCATACTTTGGGAAAGGAACACTCTGATAAAGAATAGTTAATTAAATGAGTGATTGCAGGAAGCAGCTCGTCGAGCACGCTCCTGATCATTCGAGGACAAATTTTGTCATCTCCAACAGCTTTAGAAGAAATTGCCAGCACTGCCTTCCTAACAGCATCGACTCCAACCGGGCTGAACTCGAAAGGAGTAGTAGTAGCAGCAGGTCTTAACCGGAGGCTACGCAGGGTGGCTTCCTTGACGATAAAGTCCATCACGACAGGGGGGGCAGAGAAGAATCTATTGAGACCGTTGAGATCGACATTACCGACTGGCAGATCCCGGGACTTACCGACGCCAAGAGTACGTAGAAACTTCCACACCTGAGCAGGAGTGTAGTTCTCGATGCACTCGTATATGTGGCGGCGCTTAGCGTCACGACACATACGGTTGCATCGATTACGGAGAGATTTGAATGTGTGAAAGTTCTCGTTAGTTGGGTCTTTCTTGTAGCGGCATTTAGCTCGGTTCCTCTTGGTCATTAGGCGTTTGATAACGTCGTTAAGCCAAGGTGCGGGCAGGTGCTTCACCCTAACTCTCTTGATCGGAGCGTGTTTGTCAAACAACCCCAAGATAATTGTGTTGAAGTTGTTGACTTTGTCATCAACGGTCTCGCTAGAGATGACGGGGGACCAATCAATAGAGGAGGCATCAGCTTTAAGAGAGTCAAGATCCAATTTTTTAAAGCTGCGAATATCTAAGAATTTAGCTCTACTCTTGGGAGACCTTATCTTGTATGATAGAAATATCAGATCATGGTAAGAGAAAGGGGTATTGATTTGACCGTGAGCAGCTACCTTGTCAGGATCGGATGTTATAATCAGATCAAGGAGGGAGGGTGTACAATGAGGCTGAAAGTGAGTAGCATCGAGGGGAAGAATATGCATATTCAAGGAGTCAACAATCGACTGGAGTTTATCAGAGCGGCAGTTATTTTTGAGAAGACAGGTGTTAAAATCACCAAGAATAAGAGTATCACTATACAGTGGGGTCAATTCATTCAAAAGGGATTCGAACGACTCAAAGTAGTCTATACGAAGAGAAGGGCTGTAGAAAACACCTAGAAGAACCTTATGATGGTGAAGACAGATTTCCAAGAAAAGATACTCCGCAGATTCGGAGTATTGACTCGGAGAAGCACTGACTACTTTGCACGGGATATCCGAGCGCAGGTAGACAGCAACCCCTCCGTCAGCCTTCCCAACTCTGTCATTCCTATACAGCCTGTATCCTTGAAGACAGTACATAGAAGAGGGCAGGCTAGGCTTAAGGAATGATTCCGACACAAGAATGCCGTCTATACATTGCTGATTAAAAGTGTCTACAAGGTCAGAATAACTCGAGTGTATACTCTGGGCATTAATGTGAACTAGGTTCAAATTTTTCCCCAGACCATTCCCAAAAACATTTTTCAGTTTGATTGAAAGAGATTCCGCTAAAGATGAGTTTTCATTGTCACTCTCTGCACTTTCAAAGAAGTCATCGTTGGAGGAGCACGAGAAGAAACTATCTTCAATATGTAGTGAGCTATCCATATTATTATATAATATAAATAAATAAAATTTAAATAAATAAACTACCTACGTAGTAAGTACCTACAAAGTAATATATATATATATATATATGTATATATATATAAAGGGTGACCTAGACCCCTAACCTTCGGAGTGCTGAAAGATATCTAAGTACTTATGGCATCATTTTCAATGCAATACTCAGCTTAGATTATTATGGTAGAATATGATACACAGTTATATACACATCATTGTTATTTAAAAAAAATATATAACAATATAATAATGCGAACACATAACGACGCGCAATCAGGACCGCATCCAAACGCAAGAACGAAACGCCAAATATTCGCCAGGCATCGTTACCGGGACAGGAGACGCTATTAACGGAGGTACAAAATATAACCATCGCAGGCCGGATATCATATTTTTACCACCAATGGTTAAATTTAACGTCAAATCAAACCATTTTATCATGGGTCAAGGGTTATAAAATACCTTTCGTCGAGGAACCCTATCAGATAAATCAAAATAAAAACAGTACAATGTTATTCTCAAGGTCAGAAAAAAGTATAATCAATAACTGTATCGAAGAATTGTTGGAAGCGGGCCACGTGTCAACCTGTAGCCCATGCGACGGTCAATTTTTGTCACCAATTTTTTCCGTCCCCAAGCCAAACGTCAAGCACAGATTTATTCTAAACCTGAAAGCCCTCAATAAATTTGTCGATGTCGAACATTTTAAAATGGAAGACTATAGGACTGCCATTAAATTACTTAAGAAAGACGATTACATGGCATCCATTGACCTCAAAGATTCATACTTTTTGGTTTCAATCGAAGAACAATATCGTAAATGGCTTCGCTTTGAATGGGATAACTCTCAATACGAATTTAACGTACTTCTGTTTGGCTTGTGTACGGCACCATTCGTTTTTACGAAATTGTTAAAACCTGTGTTACAGCACCTACGCTCCCAAGGGTTTTTCTCTGTGAATTACCTCGACGATTTTTTGTTAATTGGCAGTAGTTACAGTGAGTGCCAAAAGAATGTAGACGACACAAAATATTTACTACAAAAACTTGGTTTTGTTATAAACTTTGAAAAAAGTCAACTAGTTCCCAGCAAAACATGTAAATTTTTGGGGTTTAATTTTGACACAGAGAATATGACACTAATATTACCAGATGATAAAAGATATAGGATTAAAACAAAAGTTCACGAATACCTGAGAAAGAAAACTTGCACTATACGGCAGTTTGCTGAATTTTTAGAACTATTAACTTCAGCTTGTCCCGCCGTAAGATATGGTTGGGTTCATACAAAATTGTTCGAACGTGAAAAGTATTTGGCACTTCAGAAAAATCAAGATAACTACAATAAGCGCATGACCTTATCTGAAAATCTTAAGCCGGATCTTGTCTGGTGGAGGGATAATATAGATTTAGCCTGCGCCCTTTTTCGTAATAATAACTATTGCACTGAAATATTTAGCGACTCATCACTTACAGGCTGGGGCGCAAGTTGTGGCTCCGAGGTTGCTAATGGTCATTGGAAAACTTTAGAATTATCTCTACATATAAATACTCTAGAGCTTAAGGCCGCCTTCTACGGATTAAAAATTTTTGCCTCTAGACTTTTAAACCATCGCGACATACTACTTAGAATCGACAACACAACTGCTATTGCTTATATAAATAGAATGGGGGGTGTACAATTTCCGCAGCTTAATAAGATAGCTCGCGATATTTGGGAATGGTGCGAAAAACGAAATCTTTTTATTTTCGCGTCGTATATCAAGTCAGCCGACAATAAGGTAGCAGATCGTGCATCAAGACAAGTTAATTCGGATAACGAGTGGGAGTTTGTAATGATGCATACCAAAACATTGTTCACACTTTCGGCGAACCGAATTTCGACTTGTTTGCTAGTAGCTACAACAATAAATGCGATAGGTATGCATCATGGAAACTGGACCCAAATTCCGAGATAATAGACGCCTTTACATTTGACTGGAATAATCTAAATTTTTACGCATTTCCGCCGTTTTGTCTCATACCTAGAGTATTACAAAAAAATATAAACGACAAGGCTGAGGGAATTGTAGTTATACCTAACTGGCTGTCGCAGCCATGGTACCCACTTTGGCGAAAGCTTCGTGTTTCTGCTGAAATATAATTTGGTCCCTCTAGTCACCTTTTAAAATCTCCTTTCAGAGAAACACACCCGCTGCACGAAGACCTTATCCTGGTGGCAGCGCGGTTATCAGGCAAGCAATGATCAGGCGGGGAGTTCCCGAAAATTCACTTAATATTATGATGGCATCTTTAGCAAAAAATACTATCAATCAGTGATAGAAATAGGGTTGATTTCTATGAAGGAAACAGCACTGAAATAATTAAGTTCCTAACTGAAATATTTGAGAATGGGGCTAGTTACAGTATTGTAAACACTTGCCGATCGGCTTTATCTCTATTATTAGGGCAGAGTATTACTCAAATTGAGAGTATCAATCGCCTTATAAAAGGAATGTATCGAATAAAGCCACCACGGCCTAAATATAGTACTACATGGGACACAAATTTAGTTCTAAAATACCTTGCTGAATTGTATCCCTACGACAATTTGCCACTTAAAGATTTATCACTAAAAACTGTAACTTTGTTAGCCATTGCATCAGCACAAAGAATTGAGTTGATTAAAGTTAAGAACATTTCTATCAACGCTGATGTAATGAAAATAAAAATAGATGACCTGATAAAAACTTCTAAACCTGGGTCTTGCCAACCGCTGATAAAACTACCCTTTATAAAAGAAAATCCAAAAATTTGTCCGGCTTTGGCAGTTAAAAAATACATAGAAAAAACGCAGTGTTTACGAACTTCCAATAATGATACTTATTTATTTCTACACATCAAAAAGTTCAAAAAGTTACATCTCAAACACTCGGCCATTGGGGTAAAAATATTTTGCAGCTGAGTGGAATTGATATATCAGTCTTTGGTGCACATAGTACGCGGCACGCATCGACTTCCGCCGCTCATCTGGCGGGAATAAATTTAGAGGTGGTTCGCAAAGCCGCAGGTTGGAGCGACAAATCAAATATCTTTCTTAAATATTATAATAGGGATGTTGTTCAGACAACCGATGATTTTGTGATGGCTATCTTTGATAACATTCCTTAGATATCTTGAAGCAAGAAAGTATTTTGCCTTCTTATAAATATATTTAATATTTAATTTTTTGCGTTACATAGTTTTTTTATTTTTTTTATTTTGTGTTTTAAATAAAACATGATTTACTCTTCTTCTTCTTCTTACAATATTTTTTCGATCTTTGAACATCTGCTCGTAAACTTAGGTAATCATCTTCGCGAGAGATATGAAGTATAATTGTAAATCAAACGAACTTACCTGTGAAGTTTGATTGTAATTATACGAGTATCTTGAGCGAAGATGATTACCATCTCCCCTCCCTTACCCTTTTTTACTTTAACCCATCTAGCACACGAAAAAATATTGAAATGTCTTTAAAAGTAATGAAATCCGAGCGCGCGGGCGCGCGACAACATGCAGTCGGTCGGCTGCGGGTAGACAGAGAAAGAGAGTCTTTTGAAATGAGACTCTTTAAATGTGTGACAAGGACAGCATGACTTCGTGTACTGCTGCTCGTAAACTTAGGTAATCATCTTCGCTCAAGATACTCGTATAATTACAATCAAACTTCACAGGTAAGTTCGTTTGATTTACAATAATACCTGCTTATCATTCCTACATAAATCCTCATTTACGATAAACCGTTTATCTTCTACCCCAAACGCAAATTCGCACGAATCCGACAACCCCGAGAAATAAACGTAATCGCCCTTTCTTAACTCCTGAAAGTCGATAGAATTTATCACGTCACGATCCTTGATAACCGTGGTTTCCCCGAAGTTCACTTGTTTCCTTCTAGAACCGTCTAGAAAGTCCGACCCTATCTTTTGTTTTGAAAGAATCCCTATGCGCATGACATTCCGTTTTACCGGTGTCGTGTTTTGTTTCATATGGAAATTATTGAAAAACGGTATTTTTCCCTGAAAAAAACACATACACGAATGAACAAAATCAATATTCATACCGTTCTTTATTAAAAAATGCACCCCTAAAATAATGCTACAATTTAAATCAGTTATTACTAAAAATTCCTGTGAAAAGTTAAAATTTTCCAAACTAAAATCTATAACACATTTCCCTACCATTTGCAATAAACTTCCATTTACCGCCTTAACCCGTCTCTTCTCTTCTTGCATACATCTCGCACCCACTTGATCTGCAACGGCTGGGCTGATGCATGAAGCCGTAGCGCCTGTATCTAAAAGAGCTACCACGTTTACCCCAGAAGAATTCAATAAAACTAATGGTCTGACCTGCTGATCCGCCTCGACTGCGAAGATCTTCCCCATTAGTCGTTTCGCTTCCGTGCTACGCTGCTGAGCTCGTCTGAGGCCCTCATTCCACAGGTCAGCCTGGTCACCGCTATCGGCCTCTAGCGACGACGTGTTGCAAAATCCGCTTGCCTAGGACGCAAATTATAATTATTAGTACTAGGTCCAATATGTGGTTCCTGACCACTGTCTCCCCCCCCTCTATTGCTATGGGCCAAGTTCGGTCCAAAAGTTGCCGGGTTCCTAAACACATTTACATTTTCATCACTTCCCGGACTTAATATCTCCATCTGTACCAGTACTGCCCTTAGCGCCTTCTTATCTGCAAAATGGCTCAACATTAATTTATTTCTAAGATGGTTTTGCAATCCTCTTAAAAATTGCGTTATGAAAATGTCATCTTTGGTAACTCTAGCCTTCCTCGCTAGGTCCCCTAAATAATGGAAGTAGTCCAACAAACTTCTTTTCTCTTGCTTGGCATTGTAGAACTTCTCTGCAAAGTCTGTGCTTCCAAATTCCTCATTAAATTTATGCACCACCTCTTCAAATGTCTGGGCACTGCCCCTAATTTCCCTAAAAAAATATAAGGCTCCACCTTTTAAATACGAAGGAAATAACAATTATAATTCCTCCGACGATATAAATTTCTTCCTCGATGCAGCATCTCTGAAGTCTTCTAAAAAGTCTTCAAAGGGCTCCTGAGGACTCCCCGTAAAACAAGTTGACAAATCCTCCATCATGAAATAATTTCATAAAATTTTTCACAAAATGTCCGCTGCTATAAAAATCTTCCCACAATATTTTTCTATTCAATTCTTCACTCGCTTGGCAGGTCGAGGTAATTCCTAAATTAAAAACTTAAGTACAGAAATATACTTCCTTTCAATGTAGTTTCAATCCTTCCTCGATTCTTCAAGGTCTGGATCGACGATCGCTTTCCTCTTCTATTACGTCACTTCTTATGACGTCACTTCTTATTCCTTATGAAGCGGTCTTCTTATTTCTCCGGTTCTTTTGGCGCCTCCGCCAATGTAGGGATCTTCAGCACTACCTACCACGGCCTATACTTGAATTTGCCAGCCCTACAGATTAGGTATATTAGGTAAAGACTTTTATATATGAATTTGAACTTTTATTTTTGAATATATGGTTACACTTTGTATAAAAGGGATCCAACTGGCAAAATAGCCATTACGCTAATCCTCGCTATATAATTTATCTCAGTCGCTGGCCAAAGCCTAAGGTGAAGTGTGTCACATTGACTTTTCACATCCAAGCCTCTTTCTTTTTTTACCAATTACGTAACAGTGTCAAAGTGAACACCCACTCTAAAGAGGCCCGTATACAATATTATCGCATAGACAAATATCGAACCTTACAGTACCTACCTAGCCTTATAAATTGCCAATAGCTTGAATAAGTACTAATAATACCTCTCTTAAACAGAGTGGACTAAAATTCACAAACACAAATCGCACGTAGGTAAGAGTCAGGAGTTTACAGGACGACCTCGTGATGTCAGAGTAAAAGCTCTCAGCGTCGTGATGCGGTACAATCTAGCCTGCACGGGCGGGGCAACCGATTCTGTAGGTGCTTAACGATTGCTGTACGCAGCGCAGGTGCGAGCTAGATTGCGCTTTATTGTCGCGCCGCGAGAGTAGCTATTTATTTAAGTGTATTTGCGGAGTGATCTTTTAGGAGTACTATTAAGTATTCTGTGATCGGGGGTTATAAACCATCAACTAGGGAGTGAGAAAAAATCAAAACTCAAAAACATGAAGGAAATATGTGTTTGTTTATGGCCTATACCATTATTGATTTCTGGCAACACAGAAGTTAAACTACAGTAATACCACTTTCTATTGTTTCCCTAAATTGAAACAAAAAATAGTTTCCATTTCCAATTCAGCATCTGCTTTAGCGCTTAGCAGCATTTACCTATTATCTATATAACCTATTAGCTGAAGTCGAAGTCGAAGTCGGGAGTCTGGATAAGGTACTGTAGACGAATAATAGTAAAAAATAATATTTTGTAGTTTGTACAGTCGGAAATCTATAAACCTGAACAAGCGCAACACACATCTTCTTCTCAGTCATAGCACTCTTGACAGAGCGGTCGTGGTCGTCATTTCGGTCGAGTAAGCCGCCTCACAATTCGTCGCCATTCGTCTCTGAGGGCTGCTTTTTTGGTGCATTGGTACAGGGGGTCATCCAGTGCTGCCTTGATTTGGTCTGTCCATCTCATTGGTGATCTGCCACGCATTCGGGTGCCCTCTACTCTGCCCTGCACCACCAGTCGCTCGATGGACATACGGCCGCGTCGAGATACGTGTCCAAAGAAGGTGAGGATACGAGCCTGGACTAATGAAGATAGGCGCTGCTTGATGCCTAGTTCTTGGAGGATGGAGTCATTGGTACGGAACTCTGTCCACGATATCCCAAGCATTTTTCTCCAGCACCACATCTCAAGAGCATTTATCCTCTTTTTCTCGTTTTCCCGAAGCGTCCATGGCTCTGCAGCGTAAAGGAATAGGGGGAACACAAGCACTCTTACCAGCCGGGTCTTTGTGGCTTTGGTGATGTTGCGGTTCTTCCATATTTTCTCGAGCCTGTTCATAGAAGACCTCGCAATCGCCATACGTCGCTTTATTTCGTCCACGCATCCGCCATTGTTGGATATCAGCGCTCCCAGATAGACGTATGATTGGACCACATCACAATTCGCTATTTTCGCGACTTCGGGCAAGTTTTTGTTGGCACGATCCACAATCATCATCTTCGTCTTACTGCGATTGATCTTAAGGCCAAACTCCAAGCTGACGCTTTTCATTTTATGCAGCAGGTCTTCCATATCTCGCATACGCATACTGCTTGCGAATAGGGTGGTATCATCTGCGTAGCGTAGGTTCGAGATTCTCAAGCCACCAATTGCGACACCGTCGGTCCAGTCTTCAAGGGCAATTCTCATTATGAGCTCTGTGTAGGTGTTGAACAGAAGCGGAGAAATAATGCATCCCTGACGGACTCCTGCGCTAGGGTGGAAGTGGCTTGAAAGCGTCTCGTCTGTTCTCACTGACGCAGTCCCATCCTCGTAGAGGCGCTTTAATAGGTGCACAAGGTGTGTTGGTGTACCCATCTCCAGTAGAGTTTTCCAAAGTTTCGGCCATGTCACAGAGTCAAACGCCTTTGAAAAATCAACAAAGCAAATATAAGTGGGCTTGTTAAATTCTCTGGCTTTTTCGATGATCTGGCGCACTGTCAGGATTTGCTCCCGGGTTCCTTAACCTTTCATAAAGCCGGCTTGTTCGGGTGAAATCTCTTTGGATAAGAAGGTCTTAAGGCGTACGTTGAGAATGTGCAGTAAGATCTTGCTCGCGTGTGATATTAGGGCAATGAGGCGGTAGTTACTACACGTTTTCGTCGAGCCTTTTTTGTGTAGAGGAATAAATACAGTGTGAGCCCATTCCTGCGGCCATGTCCCTGTCTGCCATATCTTGTTGCAGAGGGTTTTGAAAATCTGAACACATCTGTCGTTGCCAGAGAAGTATATGGCGTGGGTTTCAGTGAGTAGATGGCCATTACCTTTCCAGTGAGTTTCACTAAGGCCACAACTATTCACGTCGCATCTCGTCAATTCCTTCTCAACTATAGGAAGTTTCTCTGGTTTAATCAATCCGCGCTCATTCCACGTGCCTATCTTCTGCATTTGTCGCATCGTGAGGGAGGCTACAGTAATATATTTTCCATGCGTTGCCTGGTCTCCTACATCCGCATGGCCGGTAGCACATTTCCCACCGTCTGCCCCGGACGCAGCGCGGCGCCGGTTGCTAAGCGGATCACATGGCCACCTTAATTCATTCGGTTGTACTTCCATGACGACTTTCTTGGGATAATAGTGCAGTGGTTCCCCTTGCCTTCTGCATCAGACTTTTAGGAGTTATTAGCTCCAAGGCCACTGAAGCCTCTTCCTCCCAGTTGCCTGGTTGGGTGAATGGTTATCCCGCCGTTAGCTCGGACGCCAGAGCCTCGTTAGCAGGGAGCACCACGGCGGCCACCGGATGGCAGACGCCGCCGCCGGCTATTCATACGAACCACCGACGCGTGCAGGAGAGGTTGACATTTGGGCCGGATTAGATGTTGTGCTCCGTTCGCTCCTTACCCCCCACATGCAACACACATAATGGTCAACAAACAAATCCAACATGTACGATAGATAACCATTTAATTTTGCATCAGTATTGTGGATTAGCATAACATTCTGCATGTTTGTTACAAAATACTTGTTTTTTGTATTAATACACCGAAGACCGCTTTAGCCTAGCGGGTAGTGACCCTGCTTACGAAGCTGACGGTCCTGGGTTCAAATAAGGGCAAATATTTGTGTGATGGGAACTTTGAGTAATAATGTATAAATACTGGAGACGCTAGCTCGAACAAAATATGTGTCCGGCCTCTTGACGAGAGCGGGCTTGTCAGTTGTCATAGATAAAAATCTTTGCGCTCAGATGCGACATGCCGAAGCCTTTGCCCAAAAGTATACCTATCGAGTGAATCCTGCTTATGTTGCATACTTTTAAGCGCAAGCGACCTATTATATGTATTTGGGGATAAAAAAAAAGAGAATATGCACATATCCAATATTTTAATGGGTTTTTTTTTCATTGGTTGTGATGTTATTAGTCAGTTTATAAATAAATTGACATTTCTTTAAATTTTCGTCAGATAAACATGAGCTATATTTCTGCGCAAGGGTCTACCTGTCACTGCTATGAAATTTATCCTTATTAAACTATATTTGAGAGTAGCTTTCTTGATTTCCGGTAGCGAGTCAGTTTTAACACTAATTTTCCCTCCACGTCCTCCACCAATAGGCGTTAAGTGGGTCATGTACACCAGGTAGCGCCAAGCACGCTTGAGATTTCGTGCGAGCTGCTATGTCGCAGGTTTGTCATTGGTTTTTTGATTGTCGTAGCAGTCGGTTGTGGGCAAGTAAGTATAAATTACTTTAAAAAGCACGCTGAAATATTTGAAAAACGATGTTATCGTTCGATATTTAAAAAAGGAATATTTCAGATACTAATATTTAATTTTTCCTAGCATGGATTCTGATTCTACATCTGATTCATCTTCGAGTTCTGATTTTCCTGGTCCAATGGAACAAACCATGACGCAGGCCGAAGTTCACGAGCCGCAGCGCCAGCAGGCTCCGAAACGCAAGAAACCACGTTCGCAAAGCAAAGGAAGAAAACGTAGCCGTGAAATAAGTGACGCTATACGTTATTTAAGCGAGCAAGTAAGTGGTATTCAAAACTATATTGGTAGCGTAGCATTCCAACCTACAAACTCCCGTGATTACGTGCCTGATCAATACCATGATAGTCTTTCTGATATTAGTGGGGACGTTAGTGGTGAGCTATACAAGGTGACATTTAATTAGATGACCATATTTTGGGGATTGATGGGTAGTATCAATCCCCAAAATATGGTCAGCTAATTAAATGTCGAAAAAATAATTTGGGTCTCCCATAGTAACTTGTAATCAGCTGATCGGGTCAATGTACTGAGGGACGAAATATTTTTTTAATTTGCGACCATATGTTTCTTGGGGAAAGTTGTTCATATTGATGGGTACTATAGTTTCCCAAAATATGGTCAGCTAATTAAATATCACCCTGTATAACGAGAATGTCTAAACCCGTCGAGAGTTCAGATTTAATCCTTTCTTTGAATACCACTCTGAAAGAACCTTCCATCCAAAAGTCATCCCAGAGTCAAGTGCAGTTTGTCAATTCCATTCAGCATTTTAATACAGAGGATTGGAATAGCGTCCGTTATGCAGAAGTACAAAAACAATATTGTTCCTCACCCGGTTTCACATATTTGGAAACCAACGACGAGATCAAGCCATACGATAAATATAACTCTTTGGCTCTTATAGAACGCGGCTTTGCTTCGATAACCCAGGCCCTTTTAAAACAAAATGAAGCACTTCAGAACGGTTTCAAAGCTTTAGTTGAGTGGGCTAATACTTGTGATTACCTTTTTTTCTAAATCTTTACAAGATAAAGTCAATGATATTTTTGCTAAAGGTAGTTATCAAAAAATCAGTAGTGACACATTGCAAATAGCCTGCGGACATAGGGCAGAGTTGATTCAGCAAAGGCGAGATAATATTTTGAGATCCGTCAAAGATACCTACTTAATGTCCTTCTTGCGTAAGATTCCACCCACTTGTGAAAATCTCTTTCATAAATATTATTTTTCATCCGCTATTGAAAAAGCAGGGGGTACCTCAAAAAGTCTCTGGCCGGTCCGTGTGCCGCCTCAAAATAAAGCTGCTGCGTAAGCACAGCCCCAATAGCAGACTCAGGGCTTACCTAGTCATGCTCAAACGATTGCTTATCCTAAGAGGATGCATAATTTATCACATGCTTCCTGTTTCCAACAGGAAAGCATGAACCGAATACCTTTTGGTCATTACAATAACTATTATCAAGGCAACGATTTTATTCGACCGCCTTTTAGGCAAAATACTCAAAGGACCTCTCGTCCGAGGCCCAACAATCAACATCCGCAAGGTCAGGATGGATACTCAAATTTGTTTCGAGGACAAAACAGATCAGCGGGTCAACAAGGCCCCCGCAGACAACCAAAACATCGATTCTGACTAGAACCTTTTTCGGGCGGGCCGTTTGCCTCATTTTTTAAGCAGCTGGCATTTCTTCCAGGCTCCACCAATTTTAACAAAGATGATTCAGAACTTTCGCATTCCCTTTGTCGAAAGACCACCTTTGAAAGTGTCACATCTGTCCGACCACCGTTTCAAAACCCCTCTTTCGTCCGAGATGGACCAAGTTATCGATCAGCTGATAAAAATGGGAGCGTTGGAGCCAGCACCACTCAGTCCCAGTTTTGTGTCACCAATGTTTTTGGTACCAAAAAGCGACGGCTCTGTCCGTCCCATTTTCAATTTGAAAAATCTAAACTATTACGTGGACGTTCAGAAATTCAGGCTTATAAATGTACAAAGAATAGCGCACTTTCTTCAGCCGCAAGACTGGCTAGTGAAAATAGACCTGTCCAACGCATATTTTCATTTGCCGGTCTCAAAGGCGCATCGATGCTTCCTCAGAATAATATACAGAGGGCAGCTTTTTCAATTAAATTGTCTTCCCTTTGGCCTAGCGTGTGCCCCGGAAATATTTGCGTCGTTGACAAATTGGGTGGCAAAAAGCCTACGAGAAAGAGGTATCAGAATAGCGGTTTACCTAGACGACTTCTTAGTGGTAAACCAAGACCCTTAGCTATTAGAGCACCAGACACAACAAGTAATTCAAAAACTAGAACTTTAAGGTTGGAAAATCAACTATCCGAAGTCTGTACTAGTGCCTCAAACCAATGTTTAATATCTGGGCATTATTTGGAACCCTCATCTAAACCAAAAACGTCTACCTCGACAAAAAGTCAACAAATGTTCAAAAAGGTGGATCGTCTTCGCAAAAGAAAAAAGGCCAATTTAAAAGAAATTCAGAGTGTTCTAGGCTCAGTGAATTCTGCAAGTTTCCCGGTCCCCAGAGGTCGTTTGAATCATCGAGCACTGCTCAGATTTTGCCATCATTTGTTGTATCAAGATCCTCGTCATCAGTTTCCAATAACGGAGACAGCGTTAGTCGAGTTGAGATGGTGGAAAAACAACCTCGAGAGGTGGTCACCTATACATTACCCGCCAGTATCACATTATCTAGTGACGGATGCCTCCGGAAAAAGCTGGGGGTTTCAGCTGGACAATTTGCAAGTATCAGGCCTGTGGACTCTAGAGGAAGCGAGTTTACACTCGAATCAAAGGGAAAGGTTTGCGGTATGGTACGCATTAAAAGATCATTGTCACTACCTGGAAGGTTCTTCCCTATTAATTCAAAGCGACAATCGATCTGTGGTCTCGTATCTGAGGAACGAAGGTGGAACCAAATCAATGACTTTGATGTCGATAACGTACGATATTCTCAACTTATTAGATCTTTTCAACATTCATATATAAGTTCATTACATCCCTGGCCGTTACAACGGAGAAGCAGATCGATTGTCACGTGCTACCCTTCTGCCGGAATGGCATTTAATCCCTTAAGTCACCACATTGATATTTGCCAAGTGGGGCCAGCCTGTGATAGACTTGTTTGCTTCGGCCGGGGCTCACGTAGTCCCATTATATGGCACACTCGACATAAGAGATTAGAGAGCAATGGTGCACGACGCTTTCAGTCATCACTGAGATTATCGGTTGGCTTGGGTCTTCCCTCCACCTTTCCTGATGCCACGTGTATTAACACACCTGAACACGGCTCGAGGAATATATCTCGTGATTGCTCCGTGTTGGAAGAAGGTATTTCGGAGACCCGACTTGAAAAACCGAGCACTGGATCCTCCGTTCACAATCAGGAATTTGGATCAAGTCCTCATAGATGCGAAAACAGGCTGCCCTCCGCTGACTCAAGACTTAGTTCTAGAGGTGTGGAGATGTGGGGGTGGTCGGAAGCTTTAACAGGTTGGTCAGAAGGTCAAAGAGATTTTTTATTAAAAGGTCGGCGTGATTCCTCCTTAGAAACCTACAAACATGCTTGGTCTAGATGGTCTGTATGGGCTAAGGATCATGAAGTTAATATTTCGACGCCAACGGGCTCTGATCTGGCTAGGTTTATTATTGATCTACATCAGATACACGGTTTAGCATATAGTACTATTTTAGTACATAAGTCATCTGTCTCGACATTGAGCGAGCCTCTTTTAGAAAACAGTATTAGTTCACATATCTTGGTTAAGCAAGCTCTGAAGGCAATAGCAAATTCTAGTGCCCCTAGTAAAAGAAAAGCCCCAATATGGGATGTAGAGATTTTGGCTAACTGGTTACGAACGAATCCATCTGTCCCAAAAATAGCTTATTTGAGGCATCATGTCGAGCAGCTGTACTACTCTTACTTTGTTCTGGCAGAAGAGTGCACGATTTGACACTGTTAATGGTTGTTGAAGAGAACTGTATCTGGTGTGAGGATACCGTAACTTTTTGGCCAAAGTTTGGATCAAAAACTGATTTTATTGTAAATAGACAATCTGGGTGGCGTTTATCTGGAAATAAAGATTGTCGGGCTTTAGATCCAATTTACTGGATTCAACGGGTTATTGCATTCTTACTATTTGTGGCTTACCTAAACCTGCTTCAAGGACTAACATAGGTAATTGAATTAAAAAGATTTTGATTAAAGCTGGTATATCTTCAAGTCCTGGAAGTATACGCCCAACAGTTGCTTCCAAATCATGGATATGTTGCAGGCAATTTGTATGATTCAGCATTTTAAAAACGGCGTAATCCGTTTACAAACGCGCGCCGCTATGTAATATGCCGAAGGCAAATTGACATTCCTTTATGATTTTAGTATGTTTTGATGTTCTTACATGTTCAACCTAACACGAAGAATAAACGAGGCTTCGCTTCGCTCACCCTCTTTTCCCTTCACTTTGATGAAATATTAGCCCGTGGTAACTGGCGCACAGATAATACTTTTTTGAGATTCTATTGTCGAGTAATTGATTCCAATGTACCTGTACAGAATTCTATTGCAAAATCTATTTGCACCAATCACAGAGTAATTTGTGTTAAATATAATTGTAATTATAGTTTTATAGATTCTGTAGGTATACTAGCCTATGTATAATCTCATCATTAAATATGAATTTGTTTATTTAGTTTGCACAAGTTACTTTTACAAACAACGTGTTGTTACTAGCTTGTAACTTATAATCAAATATGAATTTGGAGTTATTTTTAGTTTTAAGTTGATTATATTTTATATGATGTAAGCAATACTTATTCTAGGATAACTGCAATTATTTATAGAACATGTTTTTGTTATTTCTACCTTATAAAAATAAGTACTTATATCTAAAGAAATAAAACAACTAAGTTCATTGTATTATTGTTTTCTATTGCAACACTTGATATGAATTGCCTACGTTATCATATCCACTCATAAATTATACAGACTTACTAAAATACATAATCTTTATGTTTCCATGCACTCTTGTTGTTGATTTCACTTCACTTTTATTTAATATCATCATTACATACAAACATACTTTGAATGTAGGTAGATTCATGAAAATAAGTACAGATAATATAAATAAGATATTCATTCTAGTTCAAGACGTGTGGGACTGCCGCTCCAACCTCATATAGGCCTGTGCGATTCCACCTATGGCGGGTGCCGCGGATGCACATGCTGCTAGCCCTGATGATGGCGGTTTGAATTCTTGCTCGTAGCCAGCCCATTATTGTGGCAGGGGTAGGTACTTTGAATGTAGGTACACCAGGCGATAACAGACAGGTCTCAAATATAGTTTATGTTAGGCTTCAAATAACGGTTCAAAGCTTAATAACAGCGTTTTACCTACCATTAAAACGTATATAATATCGTATAATATATAATATAAACGTAATGTATATATATCAGTAGATATGCTTTTGGGCGAAAGCTCAAGGCATATTTGCTTGAACAGCAGAAACTTCCCTTCCCTGTCTGAACAATTCGCCGCAACTCAACTTGACGACGACGACGTAATCGCATCAGAAAAAGGAGTTGTGTTATGTCACACATTTTAAAGTTATTATTAATTTATTGTATTATTTATTTATTTATTTATTTATTTTTCAGTTTATTCACACAGCAAATATTATCTCAGCCTTGTATATACACACCGATCATAGTTTATTTAAATATAAGTAATATTATGTAAGTATTGTACGCACACTACACGGCAATTGTGGCACGTGCGGTCACTACCTGGCACTAACTGAAAATCAGCGCTGAGGGCCTCCACTCCCAGCACAATGCTGAGTTAGTGCCTTTTGCACAGCAAGAACACACCGTGACCCTGGCCAATAATTGTTTACAATTAGTTGTGTTTTTAGATGTTTCGTTTTGTTTATTATACTTTTTTGTTTTGTCCTACTGCAAGGTGTGTTTTTGTGTGTAATAAATGTCTTCTTCTTCTTCTTCTTCTCTTCTTCTATATTAAGCGAAAACCTTATTTTAATTCTGCCTGGCATCATGGAATTAAGTTTTATTTGAGTTTACTTACAATGACAAACCTGCGACATAGCAGCTCGCACGAAATCTCGAGCGTGCTTGGCGCCACCTGGTGTACATGACCCACTTAACGCCTATTGGCGGAGGACGTGGAGGGAAAATTAGTGTTAAAACTGACTCGCTACCGGAAATCAAGAAAGCTTCTCTCAAATATAGTTTATGTTAGGCTTCAAATAAGGTTTTCGCTTAATATGCGTTTTAATGGTAGATAAAACGCTATTATTATCTTGGCCTTGCTGGAAGAAATCTCTTGTTAGAGATAAGCTTGCCTTTGTAAATGTCTTTTCCATAAGTTTGTAATGTGAATTTTCATGTGCAATAAAAATCTAAAAATATGTGACGTGCATAACACGTTGGTATTCGGAAATGAAACAACTGCATGTAAAAATATGTTACTCTTTGATTTTCAAAGAGAAAACATGGCTGTCGCTTTGTTGATTTTTATAATTCACAAAATATTATTGAAAATGCGTATTTTACTGATAATACAGGGTAATTAACATGAAAAGTTATTCCTTGGCTTTTTTGGTCTGTACGGTGTAGTTTTTACAGTACCGCAGAGCACATGATGGCATTATTTAGTGACTTACTCTCGTATCAAAAGCGTCACGGCTCGGCAAGCGCTTGGTACAGACTGAATTGATGTTGAGTGAATTAGCTCTACTCATAGCTGCAAGAAAGTCAGTTTGCGCGCCTACTCTAGTATTTATACATTATTACTCAAAGGATGGGAATGAATATTTGTTTCTTGGATGTTTTCTATGTAATGTAAAAGTATTTAGCTGTATTAAATACATATATCGTGGTCTAGTACCCATAACACAAGCCTTGTTGAGCTTACTATGGGCCTAGTTATATTTGTGTAAGATTGTCCTCTAATTTATAAAATGATATAATGGTGGCCTAGATTGATGGCGAATGCTAAAACTCTATTAGCATACAGGAGGAAGAGTTCATAGCGTCATACTTACCAAGATCTTAAAGAGCTCTTCCTGGTGTTCCACTCAGGGGTAAATAAGCTTGGGTAAACTTTGCTGATCACCCTAGACGCTTTTGACATACATTTAGTTTCGAAATTTCTTGTTTACTCAGACTTAGAAACGCACTACCCTAATTTATTAGCCACCTTTGCAGTCTTTCTTCGTTAGCCGGAAATAAAATTTGGTAAACTACCACAACCACAAACTTAGCACTTGCGTTGCATCATCATAACGTAACGCCCCGGCCAGAACAGATTATAGGTAGTAGTATCACTAAAATGTGGAAAGGTTACGCACGGAACTTTTACGTAACTTCACTCGATTAAACACTAATTACTAACTAACACAGCACTTGCGTTGCAATATACCGTAACGCCAACCAGAGATTATAGGCAGTAATATTATTTTAAAATCTGGAGAGGTTATGCACGGGACTTTGACACAACTTCACTCGATCTAACACAATTGTCAATTAGACAACAAGAACGTCGTCGTGGCGGACGATGACAACGATAAAGGGGAATGCGGATGGTGAAGAAAGGGGAAAACCTGTCATACATCAATTTATCACTATGGTCCATTGGTCAATTGGAAAGCTGGCGGGGCATGAATTAAGTTTATTTTTTATATTAATAGTTTTACGGCTATGGATTCTAGTCCTTGCAGCCAGTCTTTAGTTTATTTCACTTTCACGATCACTATTTTCCACATACCTATTTCACTTTCACTTCATAATTCCTTAACTGTATCTATAATGTATTTATACATAGGCTTATAACATTTTGGTCTTGCCAATAAATCTTCAGTGGATTAAAGTTTATCTTAACCAGTCTTCAGATATGATTTTTGGAATTGCCCATATGAGAAAAAAAAAACCCCAAAAATATACAATTTCCGCATTTTTTCCTCAAGAATCTTGAAATTATCCATTCATTTTAATTACCTATATATTGACTTTTAGATTCTTTAAAAAGAAACATCATAACATATTAGTAAACCAAATGTATTCATTACACTTATATAATATAAGAGCTAAATCTTCATCATTTTGTTTGTCCCTATAAACATCAGCTGAACTAAATTTGGTAAGCATTTTTTGACATGGCTCCAATCTAACACAGCCTCCAATTTTTTAGGTTATACCGCACTCTACCATTATGATCATCTAAAATCTTCGAAGCCGAGCGAGAGAGATGCATGCCGGTCTGTTCGAACAAACCGACATTCATCTCTCTCGCTCGGCTCGTTAGGGGTTAGTTGCGTGCGCGATACCCGTCACCAATGCTAATTATTATTTACATGGGTACCTAATTACAATCAATTATTTAGTATCAGAGATGGCTTAAGGTTAGCAGGTCAATATCAACAAAAAAACTCCCCTTTTACCCCATTTTCAAAATTTTCTTCCACAAAAAATTCCCCAATCTTTTCGTTTCCCAAAAAGTTCCCCAAAGCTATAAACATTCCCCAAAATTGCGAAAAAAACCCCCAATCTGGAGACCCTGATCTTAACCAGTCGCATGTGGCGGCCATTTTGTTACTTTCTCCGTATCGGTGCGTCCCGTTGCGGGAATCCCCACACACAGTCATAAAGTCTGAGTGCTGATGTTTAGATTTTGACATAATTCTCCTATTCTAATCTAGTTAGAATTAATGTTAATTATTCTTATTAGAATAACACTCTAATTAGAACTCTTTATAACTATAATAAGCTCGAAGACTTTGAATAGGTTAGAAAGAGATCCGATTAACATGATTGCTGCAACGGAAGCAAAATTGATCCCCCCCACAGTCGTCCTGCTGCGGGAATTTCACACAAAGGGCCAAAGAGACATTTCCCGCTGCGGGATTTTTCATACACTGGAGGTTAAGTAATCACGTATATCATTGAAATCTTAATTTACTTATTTTAGTTTCTAAATAATCATAAGAAATAAATGATAACATAATTTGTATATTTCTGCAGTTAACGAACTTCAGTGCCAGCGAAAGGTAAAATAAACCATAGACATCCATACTTTCAACAACAACAAGACATCCATACTTTTGCGCGCCCTTACAAAGTTATGCTTTCTGCTGTTATAATAGAAAGTTCAGGAAATATTATGCTAAAGGTAATATTTTATTAAGCGCCACTGCGCCACATTCGGACTGTGAAACAATATTTTTTTTACCACATCATTCAAATCATTCATCATTTTGGAAAAAAGTCTAATTAGGGAATATAACTGAGATTTGTAAGGCAACACTGTTTAAAATAAAAACGTTTTTTCTTGTCTGTGGTTGGTATGGCTATGGCATAAGGCACACTAGCGTAGAGGAGCGCTGTTTCTGTATTTGTTTGCGTGAGTGTGTAATGTGTTCTCCGCCATTGGATTTCATTTTATCCGAGAATTGAAATTGGTTGTAACCATTCATAATCGGCGAATATCTCTGCAATCCTTTTCTATTTCCTAATATTTTTTAGTCATAAACCGAGCACAAACATAAGTTCCGATGGCTGACAGAGACACAGATGAGTTAAATATTGACAACGTAATAAAAAAATTACTAAAAGGTAATTGTTGATATCACAAAAAATATACGGATATTCTTGCGATATTAGCTTGATTTAATATAATTCAAGTGATTCATTAGCCGTAAGTGATAACAGTGTAATTAAACAAGTGACTGTGATACTGTGATGTTTATTATCTTGTTGTTTTCAGTACGGGGCGAAAAGCCTGGTATGAATGTTCAGTTGACGGAAATAGAGATCAAAGGGCTCTGCTTGAAATCGCGGGAAATATTCTTGTCACAACCGATATTACTCGAGTTAGAAGCCCCCCTCAAAATATGCGGTAAGTAAAACACCGCTGAACAGGTTAAACATTGTCTTTCGGTGATAGCATCACGCCAATGTACCGCTTTCGAAACTGCGGAAGATAGTACTCTGGTTTATTTATTTAAGTAGGTAGGATAGTCCCTTAATAGAGGGTAGGTAATTTCCTTATCAGTTCTTCAACTTTATTTTGAACAACGAAACACGGACAAGAAATTTTTTCAAATAAATTTCTAACCAATTTTTTATCTGGTACCTAACTTGTCCATATCAACCATTGAACTGAATTTTTTAGGTTTGTTTATTTATTTTCTAACTCAGGCTAGAAATAAACAATTATGCTGGAATAGGTGTTTGTTTACTTCATCTGTATGTGATTGCAATGACGTTACATGTTATCAGTCCATGGCTTGTTGACATTATTATTTATTAATCAACATCTACCTATTTAGAAGGAAATTACCTACATTACCACTCAATCTAGCATCTGGAAGGAACTTGATTTTTTTCCAGTCGTTTGGCAGCAGATTGAATAGTTGTAGGTACAGAATAGAAATAAACTACTTTTCAACACTTGTTTAAAAACCAAAAACTATGGGATTTGCAATTGTTTTGAAGTTAAACACTGTTTAATATGTTTTGTGGTAACACGGACACTTCAAGTTTAAGCCCTATTTATTCCTCCCCGGTCAGGATGTGAATGAAGTCTGTGTGCATGAAAGTCCTCATCAAAACTTTTGCTGCACGGCACCACAAACCAAAACATCATCTGTGTGTGTTTTTTGTATTTGTTGATTTTTTCAAAAAACACCGAATCAATTTTGATAAAATTTATGTGGGACCACCAAGTATTACTTACCAATCAAAACAAGAATCATCAAATGTCTCTCACCCCCAGTTTCCGAAAGTGTGGTCAAATGTAACAAGCAGTTAATTGATCATTTATTCAAAATAGCAAAAATAGCAGTGATTGGCTGAAATGCGATTAACAAGAGTTTAATAAGTTGTCACAGATAATTTTCCTTTCAGAAACTGGGCGTCAGTCTATCACAGTTGACAGGTTAACAAACATACAAAAAAAACATAAATTCAGAACCTCTTCCTTTTTGAAGTCTGTTAAAAAGTAGCTACCACTACTGAAGGCTGAAATATAGATTTATGCCCATATTTAGCCTGTAATTCTAAACTCCATTTTGCGTACAGTTTGGACTTTTACATCTCTGCACCCTACAAAAAATTGCCCTACAACTAAATAGTAAAATTACAGGTGACATTCACGGACAATACTACGACCTGCTGAGACTTTTTGAATATGGTGGGTTCCCTCCGGAGTCCAACTACCTTTTCCTCGGAGACTATGTGGACCGCGGCAAGCAGTCGCTGGAGACCATCTGTCTGCTGCTAGCATACAAGATCAAGTACCCCGAGAACTTCTTCCTGTTACGAGGCAACCATGAGTGCGCCAGCATCAATAGGATTTATGGGTGAGTCTTTACTACTGTTTTGTTTAGCCATGTTGCTGGGTATGCAAAAAAAAAACATTGATTCTGGACTTATGAAAGTAAGAGTTAAAACTAATATGGAAACAATAATACCGTAACCTGATAAATTCTCCTTATGAATACTTATTTACTACTTAGTTATGTACAAGTAATGTAAGTTTAAAGGCGAGTTTATATTAGGTTATAAGGAACATTTCATTAAGTGGCTTATATTAAAGTGCACTGCACATGAAGCATTGAAGTTTGACATGAACTAATATCAAGCTTGAAGATTGAGATTTATTTTGACTTAAGACTGCAATGAATGTCTTGTTTCAATATATTGTGTCATGTTTATATTATCTTGCAGTGTGTTATGATTTGATTACGGAATGTTGAATAACTTTCTTAATACTGAATTGTAATAATAGTAAAATCGAACATCTTTGTAGGTATATGTGACGCCAAGTTTCTATGCGCCTGAGCGAAGTGTAACCTCTCTCTCACGCCCATGTTTGTGTCTCTCTTGTTCTCTCGTTCCCATTCGCCGCTACGACCTCCAGGCGGCACTCAGGCGCTAAGGAAGGAACTTTGCGTCAGGTTTATCTTTCGTTAGCAAACCATAAATTCGATCGGATGCTATAGCATCTGTTTTTACTCGACTGCAAATTCCAAATTCAAATTCAAAAAAAAATGTCTTTATTACTGTAGATATTAACATTTACTTAGCAATCATCATTTTTTACCACTTCTCTACATTGGACCACTGTGGGAAACCAAATTCAAATTCCAAATGTCTTTATTACTGTAGATATTAACATTTACTTAGCAATCATCATTTTTTACCACTTCTCTACATTGGACCACTGTGGGAAAAGAAGGGCGTAGAAACTCCCACAGATTGATTTTTAGATCTCTTTTAAAAATTGCTTGTGCTTAACTAATACAAATTTTATAATATCATTATATCATAATTAATAAGTAGGAATAAATAATTAAAAAACTATTAACAGCAAGGACTGTGTTGAGCCAGATTAACCCCATACAGTCCCGTCATTTAAGTAATCTTGAACATTGTAATATCCCTTTTTCGACAAAGTCGCTTTAACATGGTTTGGCACCAGAAGGAAGGGTTTTCGAGTGTAGGTCTGTATGTTGTATGTCTATATGTTTGTAAGTAAGTATGAAAATTTCGTTAGCACGGGCTACAGTCAAAATGGCTTGACAAATTATAATAAATGAGGTGTCTTTGGATTCGTCTCAGTTGTGGGAGTGACATATAATGTTAGTAAAAGGTCAATTGATTATATTTTAGTTCGCAAAGTATAGTGTCTACACAGTAATTGGTGAGGCCACTTTAAGGGGATACCTCGTCCGTGCAAAGGTCCCCGTTACTCCAGGCGGAATGATCCGCAGTGTGAGAGGGACGGAATTGGGGAAAAATGACCAAAAGTCGGTTTTAAATTGATACAAAATTAACTAAAATAGCTGTGAAAATTTCTATAGTAGGTAATTTAGGTATTGTCAAAACCCATTTAAATAAATATTTTTGTATTCAGTGTGCTATTCAAATTTGTCATAAAAAAGTGTAAATTTAGACCTCATTTCAATAATTATTTCTATCGAGCGAAATTCCTCCAATCGCGTTTCTGTTATTACAAAATCTAGAAAAAGGTCCCAAAATTAATATATTTATTCATTTAACTTGGGGCTTCTTTTGAACAGCAGAGAAATAACTTCAAAAAAAGACGAATTTGTCGATAGATCACCTTAATACTCGTGTAAAAATGCATTTGGGTTATATTTTTTATAATGATTCCACTTGTTACATTGTCTGTTCTTCATACAAAATCCAAAACGTAAAAATGCTATTTTTTTACTGGCCGTGAAAGGGTAAATTAGCACAATCCTAATAACCATGTGGTACAACTCTCGCGCATGTTACAGAAACTACATAACATTGATTACAAAACGTAATAAACCACATAACACTGATTACAAAATTATACCAATCATGGACTCCCATTATTTTGTTATTGTAACTTTGTAAAGCTAAGAAACTGGTCAAGATGGGCTCATTATTCATGCAACAATGTAATTCCCAATGAAAACTCACCAAAATGCTCATTCATCATGCTTGGTCATGGGAAATGGGCAGATCGGCGGACCCTTTCTGTCATGGTCTCGTGATCACGAAAAGACAATGTTGAGTAGAATTTTGTGTATGATTTGGTTGGATGGTTTAATTTACCTTGAAACTGACCTCAATTTATTTATTGTTTTGTTCAGTTTAGACAATACACACATTTAATTAGAAATACCGTTGGCCGAATCAGATGTGTACTCAGGTTAGGGGCAACAACATGACCTTGGATCATGGGATTGGGAGTCCCTATGATGTTCTTTGACTTTAACGAGGTGATACATTGATAATATTGATATCATTAATTTCACGATTTCTATTTAGGAGTATAGTCCGAGTAAAGGCCCGTGTCCCTCGGTGGGGACATAATGGGCTACATTATATTATACATTATTAAACAACTAGTTACAGATGTAGTGAATAATCCTTTCCTTTCGTATTTTCTCGGAAATGTTCGTTTTTGTCTTACTATTTCACTCGCACTCAGTACCCATCGAGACAACGTTGACATTGATAAATAAAGTATGCGATTTATTTGATACCTACACGTAATTTAATAATACAGTAATTCATAGACACATCGGCACCATTCGGGTGTTATCGTTGTTCCGAGTTTTGCCGATAGGAAAGGATTATTCACTACATCTGTACCACAGTTCGGGCTTTGAATGTCACCTGTCACAAAAAAAACAATGTCAGTTTTTGCCAGTGTAGTATACATTCATAGTCGCAAAAACAATATTATGTGGGTTTATTAATGATTGTCCTCTTCTCTTGGCATCACAAAAACGACTAGACTTTCAGAAAAACCAGCCGTCTTTCAGAAAAACACCTACTCTACGTCTGAATGATAATTGTAATTAATAGATAAACATATGTGGTGGTATGTTTTGCATAAGTATGTGTCTCCAAATACGATGGTCGTGAGCTGTTCATTGACCCGAGGCAGCGACTGATCGATAAGCTATTAGGTACTCGGGAGATGAAGATTTGCTTATATACCTCGCGCCACGAATTAAGAGCGCTGGACGACGTTGGCGGGAATTACTGCGCATATGTACAGGTATTGAAAAGTGACCACTGCGCATTCAAGGCCACCGCTCATAACTCGTGGCGCGAGGTATATCTTCAATAAGCGTACATTTTGCGAATGTCGGATCGCGATTAATCATAATGCGCGAGGTATCGCGACTTTGAACCTTATGCTATTGTAACTAAATTCAAAACCTATAACGGAAATAGTATTTCTAGAAATACCAAGGGAGCTGAGTGGTTACGTAATAGAAGAGGGAAAAAGAGATAAAAACTCTAAAATAAAAGTAAAAATTAAAATAAGGAGATACGGAAAAGTTCTTTCAGCCGATTAGCTAGGTGCTTGTCGCTCATGGTTCTTATATCTAACTTCGCATATTATGCTGAATGAGCGCTTACGTGATGATGAGATCCTCTCGTAGCCTTGGCTACTGAATTGGATTAGAAGATACAACCATGAGTGTATGCGTGTGTTGCCCCGTCTCGTCTTGAGAAGATACTACAGTGTTCCTGACACATCAGCTGGTATACTAGCTATAAAGTATAATAGTTTTATTTATACTAAGGCTACTAGTTTTTGGAGTTCCATTCCCAATCCCAAGGGAAGTTTTTAACTAATGTTGTTTGAATCCCCACGATATTTTCATTTCATTAGCATAGTCGTGAAGCAGGAAAACAACTGCTATTTGTGTTCAAACTATGTATTAATTAACATCGTCCTTTTAAACTCACTTACAATGTAGTTTTAAGTGTTGAATTATTAATACGAAGGATCTCTAGTATACGTGCTTTCTAATGTAACAAGCTACAAACTAAACAGTTAATTTGTATAAACTAGTAGATTTTGTGGATAGTCTGGGGAACGTCTAAATATGACAATAAAATATTACTGTAGTGTGTCGCCATAGCCGTGCCGTGGTGATGGGATAGCCCTTTGTAACTTACGTTTTCTGATTGGCTAATTCTCCAACAATCCGTTGTTGCAGATTCTACGACGAGTGTAAAAGAAGATATAACATAAAGTTATGGAAAACATTTACTGACTGCTTTAACTGCTTACCTGTGGCGGCCATTGGTGAGTACCTTGACTGTTACTTTAGCTGTTTATTTTATAACAGCCGTTTATTGTACGAGCGTGCGAAGCGTGTACATTTCAGCTTGGGCAAAAATGCTAACTAATGTCCGCGTTTCCGACTGTTCTCCTCTCGCATTTCTCAACCGAGACTCGTAAAATTTTATGAGCAACTTCGATATTTTTTTTTTTTTTTGCGCAATTCGGCTTTTGGAATTTTTTCAAAATGGCTTATTTGAGTTACGAAGTTATTGGTGCGGTTACTTTCATACTCCATGTACGTAACCAGATTCCGTCATAAGTTTGCATGTGGTATTGAAAGAAGATGCAGGCGGGTTATGGGTTTTTATAATAATTCCACTTCTTCATCCAATAAACTTCAAGAGTACAGGAAGTAGAAAATAATGAAAAAAAACGCAAATTTCCTGTGACGCTCGCGAGTTCTGCTCAGTTACTGCTTACTATAGTTGGACTAAATCGAAATCTCCATCCATGGCGCTAAGTAGGAGCCTGCGGTAGTGTTTCGTAGCGGGAGGGGTGAATTTGCATGTTATGCCGGCCCCGCACTGAAGGGTGGGTCCAGACATGTTCTTTTGTCCGTAAAGTACCTCCGTATCATATCAGCGTCCAAACTAGCGTTCTTGGATCGCGACGCTGATACGATACGGAGGTACGTTACGGACAAAAGAACATGTCTGGAGTAGTCTGGACTCACCTGAAGGCTCGCACCGCGCCGCCATTAGACTTCACGACAACACTCTGCCGCTCCGGATGTATTCAGTTATGGAAATACTATGACATTCTTATTCTACTCTGAAATAAATGGTAAAGTTACGGAGTATTGCGGCGAGAGTTTGCTCTGATGAAATAAAATCCAGAGTCTGTTGTATTTTTAGATATGCCTATGTATTTTTGTACACGATTCCCGCTTGTGTTTACATTTTGTTGATGGAACGTTTGCTCGATAAAAATCTACAAGACTAATATTAGTCCAGTTTGTGTAGCCCGATGTGCATCCGTTGCCGCCGACTTATGTACATGTTGTCTCAGATCAATCGATTTATGTTTATCGGAAGCTGTATAAGAGCGAATCTACGAGTGGAGCTTTAGTTTTTAGCTAGATCCATTTTACTCAGCCAATTTGAAGTTGGCGACTTCAAATTCAACAAACAATTCGAAGACATGTAAAGCCAATCATTGGAACATACATTTAGTCTTATCTGAGTCCCGAACACGATTTGACAAATTGAAAATGTAAGCGAGTGCAGATAGCTCTTTATCTCATTGACTTACGTACTTATGAGCTACGGACAGTTCTCTAGCAAAGTGTAGTCTAAACAGAGTTTATCAAGGCTTATCCGATAGTCATCTGAGAAATAGGTTGGTTCCTTACTCGGACGCAATAAATATCTACAGGGGGAAAAGGCAGTTAGTCCGCCTCCGCTAGTAAACTTTCTCTGATGTCCCTTCGCCGTGTTTGGTTAGGCTGTTTGACTTGCTCTACCTACTTGGTGCAATTGCCCCGATAGACGGGGCGAACTGATACAGAACTGGCTGGTGATTGAAATAATAATAATAATAATACCTTGGACACCATTTACACAAATTGATCTAGCCCCAAACTAGGACTAGCGATGTGATAAGCAACTGTTACAGTCGATATTATTACTTTCCCAATGTGGACCCCAAACAAGACCAAATCTTGTCCGAAGTAGAATTTCAAGATGTGTTTTTTTACGCTGATCTAGGAACTTCATCTATATTATGTACAATACATATTATAAGGTTTAAATTTACAATCTAAGCAGCAATTGAATGCCGTACGAAATTTTCATTCTAGCAGACAAGTGTGGTTTTCATAAAGTATGTATGAAAGGTGTTTAATTATCACGGTGGCACAGTAGATATTCTGATTTCTGAAAATAGACCTTTTCTTTAATAATTTTAGATCTAAGCATACCTTTTTTTTTGTTGGATTGGAAATAAATGGAATTACCCATGCCCAGGAGTCAGACCTCCCTGCTTTGTCCGGGTCCCTACACATTGCATGCGGGCATCAGCTCCTGTAGTATACGGACAAAAAACAAGCCCCTTTGTGTGTGAGTCTTTAGGTCTTTCTTCTTGCCATGGAATGTTTACTTTCGAGTTGAGAAAATTTAGGAATTTCGATAAGGAAAATATTTCGACGTGAGAAAGTGAAAAAAAATCAAATGTGTATGTATGTGTGTGTGTTTGCGTGTATATGTTTGTATGGATGGCTGTTTTCCGTTGTCAGCTCTAGAGCCCAAACCACTGAACCGAATCGGATGAAATTTTATATTGGGGGTTATATTGTAAATATCAAGGACTATTTTTTTTTGTTTTTGGATAACTTGAGTATTTAAGGTACCTGTCATACAAACCAAACACATTTATTGAGTTAATTCAAAATCGGGACTAACAATTTTTTTCAAACTTCTCGCCATAGAATCTCTTAATATCATCTATAACACGGTACAACTCAAAAAATGGTAGCTCCCATACAAAATGCACAGAGTGCCATATATCCCGAACATTAGGCGGCGGCGGCGGCGCGGCGGCGGGCGGAATAAGCTCGGGGGGCATGATTAAAGTAGAATGGAGTTGTTTTGTATGGTGGAGTGGTTGTTAGGGACATCATTCTGAACAACTTTTAGTATGGAGCCGACTTGATGAGAGCAACGTTATTTTCAACTCCAGCATATGGTGGAGAAACTCAGGTGAGCGCTAGGCCCGAAATGTACTGAGATAAGAAAAATAAAGTTGCTCTGATCACGTCGGTTCCATAGTAAAAGTTGTTCAGAATGATGTCCCTAAGAAACAACTTTCGCCTTGTTACCTTTGTCCCTTTCTGTTAGACCCTGTATACTTTATCTTAGAACTTCTGAAAAGTCTCCTAAAAGCCTGCACTGCATCCACAAACTATTATTTCAATAACAACACCGAAAGCATCATGCGAGAACGTTAACAGGTGGCTTGCACAATTTATTTAGCATACTAACAATAAGGTACACCAAAGAGGCAGATACTCATGTCATGTCATATTAATCTTTCATCATGTTAAAACGCCGTTTAAAACCAATTGATCCATCTGCGATGGTTGAGTGCACACAATTAGTCGCCTATTCGAGCGGGAAGGACCTGTTTACCGACAACAGCACATTACCGGGTTAGGTATACCTAGCTGTAACCTACTTCGAGTACTAGGTTTCAAGGCTAGGGGGATTCAATCAAATTAGAGCTATTTGCAGGCAGATCTCGGGATTTTTGCTTCCAGCTTTTGAATTCCATGGATACCTACAATTTCTATATTAGAGCGCAATTTACACGCATATTGTATTTTTGTGGTAGGTATCGTTAAGTAGAACCCGTTCCGAATGGAGCTAACAGCACTAAAACTACCATCACACTACTCACGCCCATGCAAGATGCCATTCCGAATGGGAAAGGCGTCCATTTCAGCCTAAACTTAAGATCCATTCGGAACTCGATGTAGACGTTGACACTGACAGATAAACAAACCATTATAACATTTTGTATAATTTTTTTGCCTGAACACAGAAAAAAAGAAAATATTAAATGTTGCTGGTTGCTGTTTTGAATGTGATTGACTCGGAAGAATATAGCTTTAACGATGAGAGTTGACTACTGACAGATGTCACTGTCACTTTTGATTGCTCGCTCACAGTGCCAACGCTCAGAAGCATAAGCACAAGATGGCGGCGTTAATGATGTCATCGATGACGTCATAGCAACCATTTAGAGCTATCATTGTCGCGCTAACGGTGACTCGGAATGGCCTCATACATAAGCGATATAATCGATTACCTCTGTGGCGCTGCGGAAGTGGCTCTGCCTATCATGCGAGAGGTCCCAGGTTCGATCCCCGGCTGGGGATAAAGAAAAACAAAAACAGGTCTTGGATGTTTGTTCAAATCCTAGTGTGGGGCCAGAAGCAATGTATGTGCCTGTATTTAAAACTCAAAAAAATCAAATCTCAAATGTTTTATTGTAAGTAGGCAAAAATAAAGCACTTTTACAAGTCAGAGATAACGATAACGAGTGGAGAAAAATAAAAAAAAAACAAATATGATCAACTAAACTAATGAGTAAACTGATTATGGTTTGAGTTTGAAAAAAAGTGGTGATTCATGGCTGAATCTCCCACAGGAAAAGGAAACTCCATTAACTTCCATTCCAATAACAATATAACATTACATATATCCATATGTGCCAATAAGATGTCTCAAAATAACAACTTTACAAAAATAAATGTTTATGTTTGCTTATGTTTGTTTGTTTGTTTGTTTATTATTATTAACGTTTGTTTATTAATTATAACGTTTTACCTGCGTTTGAATAACACTATGTATGTATGACAGTACAGAAAGACATTTGTATGAAATTGTATAAGTTCATAAAATGGAACTTTGAAATTCCTCAAAACATGGGTTATTCCAATTGTTTACAACATACGGATTAAAAACATTCCGTTTTATCTTTTCGAAGAACTAACTGAGTCATGTGCAGTGTTGCCAAACGTACTGCAATTGCCGTATCGTACGGCAATTCTGTCTAAAAAAGACGATTCGAACGATGCACGGCATTCACTGCCGTACGTAATAATACGGCAAATCGGCATTCGTACCCGAAATGTTTTTAAGGCAGTTCTGCCAACCTTAAAACATTGACCAATCAGAACGCAAAACGACGATCATTAGATCTCTTTTGCACGCGTTGAATTTGTATTTCGCCATCCTGCTGTCAGTAATGAGCGGAGCGGGTGTCGACGGCTGTTTATCCAGTAGCAAAGCACATCATTATTCAAGCAAGTATTTCGACCCGTTAAAATGTCAAAGTCAATCATCTATTATAGCCATCTTCTTCATCATGCTAGTGGAGTTAGTTTGTTTTGTTTATGTTTTTTCTTCTTCGTAATTATAAAGTCAAAGAAAATGATGTCCTCAGCCTCAGAGGAAGATGTTGGGCCTTCCACCCCCAAAATAAGCAAGAAAGGCAAAGGCAGAGCCCAAAAGTGTAGTCACCAGTGGGAGTGGCAAATGAAACATATAAGTTACAGAAAGCTATATTTTTTAATTTATTTTATCAATAGAGAGAGAAGCTTTAGTCCTAATATTTTGAGACCTATAAACATAAAAGGCCTCTCTTTTGCTTATTTTTTTTTTATTGATTTTCAAAATTTTAAAGTAAATTAAAAAACCCATCAGCAGAAGTGACGTCACCGAATTTAAATGTCAAAATCATCATGACACTCGGAAATTGTCCAATTAGTATAGATATTAGAGTGAAATAGAATCTGCAATAATCCGTTTTGAGATTAGTTATGTTTTTAGGGATTTCACTTGAGTATACAACTAAAATAAGTGTTTCATTTTTAATTTGCGACTATGTAAACGGCCTCGTTGGTGTTGCCTAAATGTTTGCTTAGTTTGATAAACAGATTAGACTTGCAAGTAGGTACGGCAATTTTTTGGCAAATCCGGCAATCCGGCTGTTTTCGTACGGCACCCTCGGGATATATTTATTTATTTATTTATTTATTTATTTAATAGAGTCTTTTACAAGAAATACGCTAAAAAACCATTTAAAATTCCTTAATTATGACATAAGATTTGCGCTTTCTTAATTAAAAAAGACCACAGCATGCATTGCGACTATACATATGGATAATTAAAAAAAAAAACTATAATTACGGGACTCTAAGGCACATAATATCAATAGCCATAGACAAATTATACAATAACATTTCAATAAAATAAAATTAAAATAAAATTAAAATTAAAATAAAATTATGGCAAATTATATCAGTTAAAATTTATAATAAAAGTGACCCTTTTAAAACTATAGCAGTGACGATCTACTCCAGATTGATTTTGCTGATACATGCTTTGAAGCTGTTAAGGCGCGCGAAAATATCCATCTCAACTTCTGGTTCACATTCTTTGGCCCTGAGATCATTGTATAGCTTGCATAGTCTATGCAGCGGCGCGTTGGAACCTAGATTGGTTTTAACCGAAGGCGTGAAAAAAAGTCTGTAGTTCGACCGAGGGAGTTTCTTTGGTGTGCAGAATGATATTTTAGTCAATAGATCCGGACAGTCGAGAATTCCGTTGACCAGTTTGTGTAGAAAGATTAAGTCAAGTTTTTTTCTACGTGCTGCCAGTGTGTCAATATTATAGTAATTCAAGCGCGAGTCATAACTGGGTAGCCTCTTCGCTTTGTTGTCACCATAGGCTAAGTGGTAAAGAAATCTTTTCTGTACGCTTTCTATCCTGTTGGAGTAAATATTGTATTGCGGGTTCCAGACCACGCTACAGTACTCAAGCTGTGAGCGTACCAGTGTGTTGAATAAACTGATCTTTGTAGAAGGTTCCCTGAAATTCTTGCTGTTGCGAATGACAAACCCTAGTGTTTTTAGGCTTTTGGATGTAATTTTCGCAATGTGTTTATCAAATTTTAGCCGACTATCCAGCAATACGCCCAGATCACGGTTAGAATCAAGGTTTTTTAGTTCATCATCCCCGATGTGATATGTTCGGTGGTTGGCGATGTTGTTTCGAGTAAAGTGGACACAATAACACTTTTCAGCGTTTAGTGACATGTCATTATTGACGCACCATTCGCTCAGTTTAACGAGGTCGTCCTGTAAAAGGTTCGAATCCTTTAGTGAGCTAATAGGCCTGGTCATCTTAAGGTCGTCAGCAAACAAATGAAATTGTGAGTGCCTGAAGCAGCTACCTATGTCGTTGACAAAAGCATTAAACATGATTGGACCCAGATGAGAGCCCTGAGGGACTCCCGAGTGAGCCTGAAATGCAGTGCTGGTATGCCCGCAAATTGCCACTCTGCACTTTCTGCCCTCTAGATACGACTGTAGCCATTTGATAAGGCTGCCGCCGATGCCAAGCGCTGACAGTTTGCCGATTAGTAGCCTGTGATTAACTCTGTCGAAGGCCTTACTAAAATCAGTATAGATTACATCCGTGGGGATACGGCGGTCCACTGTGTGGCAAATATCTGTTTGATAGGAAACCAAGTTCGTAGCCGTTGAACGTGACGTCATAAAGCCATGCTGGTTTGGTATTATGTACGGCTTTAGGAACCAAGTAAGATGTTTACAAACGAGTTTTTCGAAGACTTTACCCATGACGGCGAGGATAGATATGGGTCTGTAATCCGATACAAGATTTTTCTGACCAGACTTGAATATCGGAACTACCAATGCGTCCTTCCAATCTTGTGGAAATACGCCATCTGTTAATGAGCGATTATAAATATGACGAAGGGGGATGGCAAGTGCGGTTGCTGTTTTAGAGATGAAAACAGAAGGTATACCGTCCGAGCCTGCTCCTTTATAAGGATCAAGTCCTTTTAGGGCTCGGAGTACCTCCGTATCAGAGAAACTAAGGTTGTTAAGAAAATGAGCTGAGTTTGTAGTGTCAAAATTAGTTGTGGATGTTGAAGTCGTCTGGCTGTCTTTCTTATATACACTGGAGAAGTTCTTAGCGAAGAGATTACATATGCTGTTTATGTCACTTACGTTGATATCCCCTAGTTGCATCTGGGAGGGATAGCCACTCGAGCCTCCCCTTTTTGCTTTTAGAAATGACCAAAATACTTTTGGGTTAATTTTAATAGATGCTTCTAGACGGGTAATGTATTTGCAGTACGAGTGTCGTTGTAGTTTTGAGCAACTGCTGCGTAATAGCTCAAATTCGAAAAGATCCAAAGGATTGCCATATTTCTTAAACTTTATATGTAGCTTAAACTTTTCCTTTAACATGCGGATAAGATGGTTTGAGTACCACGCAGGGAATCTTTTACGGGTGTTTTTTGTTAGGGGGACATGTTTCTTTATTAGGTCACGAACTGCAGTGTAAAACACGTGTACCATATCGTTGACTGAGGCGCAGTATCTGAATGAGTCAAGCCAATCAATTTTGTTTAGATGGTCCACAATAAGGTCGTAATCTGCCTTATAGAAGTTAGGTCGGGGCGCTGGAATCTCCCGTAGGAGACTGGTTCCTTCCAAAGACACCTGAAAGTCCAGGGGTGGGTGATAGGGGTCAAGGATGCTAATTAAGTCCGTACTTTGTGCCAAACAGTTAATGGGTACATTTCCCAGAACCAGATCCAAAACTTTCGATTGAAAGTTCAAAACATGGTTGTATTGTTTTAAGCTATTAAGGGTTAGAAAATCCAGAAGGGTATTGTTTAGGGTATTGCTAGGGGCTTCAGGAGTAGTGTGAGAGAGTGGAGTATTTTTCATCCAAGTTATATCTCGCAGGTTGAAGTCGCCAATTATTATTACTTTATTTGCTTGATCTAAAGTTTTCTGAGCATTCTGCAGGAAAGTATCGAGGTTATGCTGTTTATCTTTAGTATCATTTGTGTAACGCAAGTAAACTGCACAGAGGTGTAACTTTCCCCAATTTTTGCCTAACTTGACATCTATGCTAACCCAAAGGTCTTCCCCGGGGCCTTCAAGAGCAACATTTCTCTGACTTGATAGGCGCTTTGAGACAGCAATCAGAACACCCCCGCCCGTACTAAAATTGCTGAATGTTGTCGAAGAGCGATCACGCCTGTAAACTATGTATCGATCATCAAAAAGCTCTGAGTCGAAAATACCGTCATTTAACCAAGTTTCCCCTAGTACTATTACATCATGATCAAAGTTCAGCATATTATTATAAAAATCTATAGTTTTAGTATTTAGGCCGCGGACATTTTGATAGTAAATATTTATCTTACTTTTACACAAATCGAATGTGATTGATTAATATAAAGTATTATGCTTGTGGTACTTAAAACCTCTGTATATAATTATTTTAAGGTGCTGAGATGCTCCAAACTTCGCACAAGTACTCGATCGGCTTCGCTGTGACGTCTCATGTAGACCTTGCCACCGCGTGTCCACACAAACTTGTAAGCCAGTAGTTTCCCCTGTTTTCTAGCAGCGGCGTGTAGTGCTTTGTTAGCGGCGGATAGATGTTCGACAACAAATATTGGTTGTGGATCGTCGCCTCCTAAGCCCATATGGCTTGTATTGAGCTTGTCTTTGAGGTTCGCCTTGTTGAAACCCATCGTTGCGGCGAGGAGTGTGTCGCGCATTCGAGGGCTCCTCAGCTGGACGAGAATGGAGCGAGGCCTAGAGCTTGATTGGTCCATTTTGGCAATTCTGGTGCATTTAAGTATGTCTGAATCATTTAACGGGCACTTGACGGTTGTGCATAGGTTATTAACCAACTTAATTAGATCCTCCGATTTTTTCTCGGGTACACACTGAATCTCCACATTGGTCGACCTGCTGTGTTGTTCCATTTGGTTGAGACGTTTGCTAAGGTCTTGCACAGTTTCTGTTAAATGCTCGTTAGAGGCTTGTAGCTTCTTAATTGCTGCATCCTTCTCATTCATGCATTGACTGAAGGTTTCGTACTGCTCGTTGAAGAATGCGATGGATTTTTGGAAGCCCTGTATGAGATCTTTCATGTCTTTCAGTTGAGTTGAGACCAGATCCTTTATAGTTGCTTCGAATGCTGCTGTAATTTCGTGCTTAATGATACGGCGCAGATTATCCTCGCTAATACTGTGAGCGATGCAATCACTATCTCCCGATGGCGATCCGTGCAAGTCGACGACTGACGCGTCCTTGATAGGGGTGGAGCTTGCTGACGCCTCGACCGCGTTGGAAGAATTCTGTTTGCATGTGCGTACTGGGGTGCTGTCGTTTTTAATCACCTTGGGCTGCTTTGATGAGCAGGAGGGGCACACCCATGCGGCTTTTTCGACTTTATCCATCTTGTGGGGGCTATTTTTCGAGGGTAAGATGCAAAGCTCGTGGAATTTTTCGCAACAGACGCTGCATTTTAAACTCAACGGGATCTCTCTTCTAGTGATCACTTTATGACAGCATGCAAACATGGTGCTTTTATCGAAATTGGATGCCATAATTTATAAAATCTTTTAATTTCACGTATTGTAGCCGAAAAATAAAAATAAAAATCAAAAAGATCTGCAACTGGACCGGGATTCGAACTTGGTACCTAATTGTTTGAAGTCCGGGGCCCCGCACGTTGGGCTACGCGGCGTTTTCTTGTTTGTGGTGAAACAGCGTATTGCTTCGGAATCCCCAGTAAACGCTCGTTGCTGCCGCTGGGTGGTTCACCTTGACGAGAGTGATACCTGTTTGGCCGTACCGGCCATCTGCCCGGGCTTGATGATGTTGCAATATTTTGTTGATTGATTTTAGCTGTTAATACACTGATCGGGAACACAGCAAAGTACACAATACGCCAAAACAAAGCTGGTGCTTTCGTCAATGATACTGAGATAAGCGGTCCGTGACCAGTTTGCAATTAACCACTAATTTATAAATTAAAACGGAGCTAAGTAAATTATACGTGTCGCGTTGGCGCGCGCGGAATGTCAACTCCTATACCAACGGCAACACTGATCATGCGCGCAGAAGTGCCGATTGCTCATCGATTACTTACTATTCGAATCGAGCACTCGAATCTATCCACGCTGCAAGGTCATTGGGTTATATTACTGTTATCAATTCATACACATCTTACATCAAACATAAACATTTACACACAGTCATATACATTGCTTATTGGCTCCACACTAGGATACTCTGTCTCGTGGGTACCAGAAACAGCGACATCACACACATATAAACATCCAAGACCTGGGGCTTTTTTTTTCTTTACCCCTTAGCGGGGGATCGAACACGGGACCTCCCGCATGGTAGGCAGAGCCACTACCGCTGTGCCACAGCATTTGTCAAAATTCATGATTCTTTATTGCACACAGATATGTATGTACAAAGTTGCATTAATGGAAAACATGTACAAAGGCGTGCTTAACTCTAAAAAGAGATTTATTTCAGCAAACCAAGGCATGACAGGAAATTTTCAGTGTGCAATAACTAATATCTAATCTATAATAAAATACATGTAAGTAAATTAAATATCTATAAAATATGGAAAATATAATACCTAATACCAAACTACTAAATAAGTACCAATACATACATAAACCTGTACATATAGTAATAATTTACATACTATAACTACTATTATGAAAGAGAGAGGAAGTGCTCTTTTACCCGGTTTTTGATAGAAAAGAGTGGGACTGTCTTTTATAATAGTGCGCAAGGAAGTGCGTTCCACAGTCGGACCGCCTGCAACCTGAAGGCGTGCTCATATGCCGAGGTGTTGTGCCTTGGTGTGGCTAAGAGTGAGACCGTGGGAGATCTCCGGTGCCAGTCTCCTGAAAAGAGATACTCAAAGCGGTCTCGAAGGTAGCTGGGGTATATATACACAGTCAGGTCATAAGTTCTGTCACATAATAAATACTTTTGAATTTAGAACGCTGGCCACAAAAGTTTATTGAATTCGAATTTCGAATTTTTCATGAAAATAAAAATTTGTACTTTTTAGAATTTTCCTCATTTTTAAATATGGAGTGGACACTTAAAGAAGACCGTGTCGCAGTTATTGCGTTGCATCGTTGCGGCTACGCGCCAATTCAGATTTTCGACTTACTGAAAAATTTGAATATAACTAAAAGATTCGTTTATCGTACCATAAAACGATACAATGAAGAGTCTAGTATAGATGACAGGTCAAGAAGTGGTCGCCCTCGCTCTGTTAGGACTCCAGCAGTGATAAAAGCTGTGGAGGCGCGAATTCAAAGAAATCCCATACGTAAGCAGAAACTGTTGGCCCTTCAGATGGGGTTAAGCAGGACCACGGTGAAAAGGGTGTTAAATGAAGACTTAGGGCTTAGGGCATATCGAAGAAAAACAGGACATCGTTTGGACGCTCGTTTAATGGACCTGAGACTGAAGAGATGCCGCGCTTTGTTGAAGCGGTACGCGGGAAAAAAACATCGGGAAATTCTTTTTTCGGATGAAAAAATTTTCACCGTGGAAGAGAGCTACAATAAACAAAATGATAAGGTGTACGCACACAGCAGTGAAGAAGCGAGCAACCGTATTCCGCGTGTCCAACGAGGTAATTTTCCATCCTCGCTCATGGTTGGGAGTCTCTTATTGGGGCTTAACTGAGGTACATTTTTGTGAGAAAGGCGTAAAAACGAATGCAGTTGTGTATCAAAATACAGTCCTCAAGAACCTTGTGGAACCTGTTTCTCATACCATGTTTAATAACAGGCACTGGGTATTCCAACAAGATTCTGCGCCAGCTCATAGAGCGAAAAGCACACAAGACTGACTGGCGGCGCGTGAAACCGACTTCATCCGGCACGAAGACTGGCCCTCCTCCAGTCCAGATTTGAGTCCGTTAGATTACAAGATATGGCAACACTTGGAGGAAAAGGCCTGCTCAAAGCCTCATCCTGATTTGGAGTCACTCAAGGCATTCTTGATTAAGGCAGCCGCCGATATTGACATGGACCTCGTTCGTGCTGCGATAGACGACTGGCCGCGCAGAATAAAGGCCTGTATTCAAAATCGCGGGGGTCATTTTGAATCAACTTTATTACCATAAGAATCTATGTTTTATTAAGTTCATTTTGCTATATAAATGTTTACATAAATAATAAACATGTCTAAATTATTTCATATTGCACATGTGACAGAACTTATGACTGACTATGTATATATTAAAAAGACATGAATATGAGAGTCGGCGACGAATCGGAAGCCCACCCCAACTCTTTGCAATATTGAACAAAATGGTCGAATGGGCGCAAATAGAATTCCGAGATTCTGGACCTCTATTTTTGAATCACTCGCCTCGGAAGCGAGCGCCTTCCAAGCCACACGATTGGTGGAGCTTAGTTACGTCGAGTGATATGAACCAATCGTTGCGATTGGCGAGCGCTCGCCACGACGCGAGTGATTCAAAAATAGAGCTACTGAACTCGTTCTTGTTTGTTCAGTAGATTTTCGTTCGCGCTTGCCCAACTGACATCGGCGAAGAAGGGACTGTGCAAGAGTGATTTTGGTCTAAACATTTGCCTTTTTATACACCACTAGGATGAAGCGAAATGCAGAATCCATTGGGTTAGAACACTATCTCTATTATTAGACTTATTACGTTATTCTTACATCTTACGGTATTTCTATCAGAATCCCTTGCAAATCATATCGACCAATTATAACTTTAGGTAAAAATAAAAATGAAACTATAACTTTAGAACTACTGATTCGATGCCAATTGCGATTGAAATTCCTATATATCAGATATACCACCGGCGCGGCGTTAGATAAATTTTATTACCAGGGCTTAAGGTTCAAAATCGCGACCCGTCCCAACTACCCTCGGTTGTTGAGAGGTTAACGGCGATCCGATTGTGGAACGCACTTCCCTGCGCTATTAGGGATAGTCCCTCAATTTGTACTTTTAAGAAAAGGCTGAAAGTGAATTTATGTATGTAGTTATAAGTATGGTATTTATAGTTTATTTGTAGTTCATGCTATCTATTGTATTTTAATTATTTCGTTTATTTTATTTATATTTTGAAAGTAAGTTTCGTATGTATACAGTTTAATTGCGCACAGGACAGTCCAGTTTCATAAACTCTCCTGTCTCGCCTAGGTTTGCTGGAATAAATCCCTTTTGAGAAATAAGCTCGCCTTTGCTTATAACATTTCTTGTAATACGGTATTTGACTGCTAGTCAAAATAGATACTTTTTAGGAACTGTCAAAACGGTAATTTTTTCAAGAGTTCTATGAAATTTTACGTCATAGTCAAATGCTGTCTTTTTAACACGAAATAGAGTTTATAAAACACAACCGCTGGAAATTCTGATTTTGTCAAACGTTTTTGTTAAAATAGGTTCAGCTTGAGACACGTTTCTAGATTTATTGGACTACCTTGTCAAATACCGCATTATTTGTATCTTTATATTATCTGTGCAATAAAGAACATATTTGAATGTTTTTAATTAGTGCCTAGTGCCAATTTAATGGTAGACCAGCCAAATTGGATGCCAAGTGGTTCGGATGTTGTTGTGTGAACTCGAAAGTTTACTGACACTCAAATTGCTCTAAGTTATACTGTCTATTTGTCTTGTTAGTAAATAACAGTATCAGTCCCATATTTAAGTTGGAAGTTTGTGCATTCGACTAACAGCTAACAGACCAGTCTCGTATAATACTCGACGACAAACAGAACTGGGGAGTATTGCTGCCAAAAAGTCGCATTGCCTGACCCTTGCTTCGATACAAATAGAATCTATTGAGTTTGTCATCTCAGCAAGTTCTCGCATCACAAAACTTTCACCAAGTCAAAGCAATGACCGGCTGTTTTATAATAAACACAGTTTCATAACCTGCCTTTTTATAGCGTTCTGCGATTGCGAATTCGCGACGTCGACGAACAATATTTGTCAAATTATCAACAGTATATCTTTGTAATCTTTAACTTCTTGTCTTCGATGTAAGATTGATGTTGTTAATTTGGGCAGGCAATGCTACACCTACGTATTAATATTACGTGTTAATTCATCATACAAAATAATAAACTTTTTACGAGCGGGTTATGTTATGATGAGATATTTAGGTATAGATAGAGGCTTCACAGATCGATATTTATTAAATCTTTTAAAAGTAAGGTCGCTAGACTGGAAAGTAAAAACTTGAAAACGGCTCCAGAAGACCGGGGAGCCATAGACATACCTGGAATAGGTCTGGCATGGATAGACAAATGGACAGACCATGGAAGGCTAAAGACAAGACAGTCCTGAAGAAATCTCTGCCTGGATTGGCTCCACACAAAATCTATCCTTGACCACTAGTGTTGTGTAATTAATGTGTTCTTTACCTGCTGCAGATTATACAACCTATTCTTCTTTAGCAGCTCATGCTGGGTCTAGAATGTATGAAAGCGAAGTCGCGTATTTCGCCAATGGTGATGAGACTGGTGGGCCGGATTACGGTTATGAAACCGGCTTACAATAAGTCTCGTCTTCGCTTTCGTTTGTATAAGTTCCCATCCGGTGTACGGTTGGACCACGATAAAGCGTTTCCTTTCCTTGTTGTATTTGGCGTTACAATATTGTAGTTTGTCTAGCTTGCCTAACACTGCCGAAAATTTCATCATGGCGTTTGTTGACCTAGTCTGTGTAGTTGCCCCCAGAACTTTATTCGTAGTTCAAAGCACACATCAAATCATCCTTTCAGGATTTTTCAACAAATTCAAAATTTACATAGTAAACCGCTACTTTGTGACTCGGACTGTACTAAACAATAAAAATGGGTTTAGAGCAGTTCTACCTATTGTTTTCAAGAAGTCAAAGCAGCCATCACATCGGAATTTGTTTGGAAACTAAATATAACATTTGGATGATTCTGTTGTGAAATAATGGTATGTATTCAAATATATTTTAATTTCTATAAATACATAGGTATCGACGATTACTACAAGTGTGGTCACTTTTATAATAAGCATTCTGATATTTCTACGTATTTATAGGTTATGTTTAATTCTTATATAATAGCTGCCATATCGTTCTAACTATAACTAACCATCACCGGTTGTACACCGACCGCATAATTTTGATCGTTTCGCTGTCTTATTTTCATTTGATTCGGTGGTGGTTTGGTTTCGCTGTATTATATTCGACTTTTGGTTCATGAGATTTCTATTCTAAAAAACCGTAGCTGATATTTCACACCACACACGAACAAATGGCATTTTTGTTATTATTTTAAAATCTGTCACGTAGTAGGTATAAGCAGAGGCAATTGATGGAATTATTCTGATCATGGCTAATTTTTTTTAAGGCTACAATTAGCGAATTAAGGAAAATAAATACTGGAAGATAACGACGTGGCGTTGTCTGATAGCTTGCACAGCTACCTGGCTTTTGGTGGTTGGATCTATTAAAATGATTAAAAACGTATCAGATTTCTTTTTTTTTTTGAATATAAATAAATAAATTATGTTTTTCAAAATCAAAAGTATACTTACTTATAACTACAAGTCATTTTTTTGTATAAAAAAGGCTAAAGACTACACCGTTTCGGAAGGTGGGCCTCGGGGTTAAGAAGAAACGGCAAGAAACTCCCCCATACCTTCATTTTTTTAAAGTGACTTCACAACAGGTACTGGTTTCGGCTAAGGAAATTTGCCGGCGAGTGATAGACTTGATCCATCGCCCCTCGTTGAATTTCTGTGCACTGAGATGGTATGGAGCATATGCAGATTTGTCATCCAAATCGCTCTAACTATATTCCTTAATACTATAATAGGACTTTCTTATCAGCTCAATTTTAACATAGTTTTTTAAACCTCTTTTCAGGTAGGATCAATGATTCCTGTGGTATTTTATTGTAGAAGCGAATACAGTGCCCAATGAATGATGTGCCTGCTTTACTTAGTCTAAATGATGGCAGTGCTAACCTATACCTATTTCTAGTGTTAATTGTTTTAAATAATGCTACGTTTTTTCTTACATGCATAATATTAAGTTCTTGGATTTTTTCTCTTAATGATTCCCTAGCATCTAATTGATATATCGCCCTGATCGTCTTTTTTTGAAACACAAATATCGTATTTATATCTGCTGATCTCCTCCAGAGCAATATTCCATAAGACATGATACTGTGAAAATAACTTAAGTAAACCCAGCTGGCAGTTTCAACATCTGTAAGATATCTGATTGGTCTGACCGCAAAAGCGGTTGAGCTAAGTCTTCGTGCGAAATTGTTTATGTGAGGACCCCATTGAAGTTTGGATTCTATAGTGATTCCAAGAAAGATTAAGATTGTGTCCTCAACGAGGTCCAATTTCAGATCATATTCTTACACTCGTTTCAACCTGTCGTACATAAGGCAAAACAATTTTGATACATTTAATCTTCTTTGAGTTTAATAACAGGTTTTTCACATTGAACCCACCTAATACATGAGAGAATGTACTATTTGCCTCGTCTAGAATTTCTTCTTGCCTTTTCACCTTCAAAATTATAGATGTCATCAGCAAATAGTACAATCTGAGTATTTTCCCCACCATATACGGCAGGTCATTCACGTATACTAAGAATAGGAAGGGATGTAAAATAGAACCCTGGGGGACACCAATATTCATATGGGTTCCAGTGGATCTGTTTATATCTACTTTTAGTACTCTTTCCATAAGATAAGATTCCATTAATTTTAACGCATCTTTGATACCATAGTGTTGTAGTTTGAGCAAAAGAGTTTGATGGTCCACACAGTAAAAGGCTTTGGAAATATCACAGAAAATACCAACCTCATCCTGTGATCCTTCCTACGCACTATAAATGTGTTCTACTAGCGCTACTCCGGCGTCTGTTGTCTGCCTTTAGTGAATCCGAACTGTTTTTTTGTGGAGCAGCCCAGATGCATTGAAGTGAGAGAGTAATAGACTCAATATGACCTTTTCAAACACCTTGCTCAACACTGGCAATACAGATACAGGTCTGAAGTTAGCACGGTCTTCCTTACTAACGGATTTGAAAAGTGGTATTAATCTGCTCATTTTCATGTGCTCAGGAAAAGCACTGTTTGCTATACAACTATTCAATGTGATTGCCATGTATGAATGCAATCACATCGATTACTGATTTAACCACGTTAACCGACATGCCCCATAAATCTTCAGTCTTTTTCATGTTTATAAGTTTAAATGTTTTATTATCTCTAATTATAGAGCCTATTGGAAGTTAAAGCCGTCCTTGTTTTGGGGCACATTTTCAACCAAGTAATCTAAAGACTTAACAAGAGGATGGTAGTGCTTCTGTTGTTATTATGGGTATGGTACTGAAGAACTTTTCAAATGCGGTAGCAACGTCCTCGTTTGATGATAGTTATTTGTCGTTAACTTTAAATTAAAACTAGATTCACTAGACCTAACCTTGCCTGTCTCTTTTTTGATAATGTTCCATGTAGTTTTAATTTTGTCGCCAGAAGCTTTGATTTGATTGTTTAGATGTAGGCACTTGGCTTTGTGGCAGTCTTTTCTGAAATTTTTAGAATAATTTTTGACAAAGATGTTAAACTCAGGACTGTGATCATTCCTTAAAACAGTCTGATTGTTTATTCAACTTATTTTAACGGATAGTTGTTTCCTAAAACGGAAATATCAGGATGAGCCACACTTTTTTGTGTCAGCGTAAAATAAATCTCTTGAAAAATTTGCCGATCACAACACGAATATTTCACACGTCTTTTATTGCGACTTTGGTATTTTTTTCAAAATCCATTGAAATTCCTTGATCAGCATCACATGATAAGGCTACTGATTGTTGCCTTGAGAAAGTGGTGCCCTAATTTTTTTTCTTGGTTTTCTTGCCACCCTGTACCAAGTATTTACTATAATATACTGGAATGTGGATTCAAATAATAATATTCTAAATAAGTATAAGCATCAATAAACAGTAATTAAGGATTAAGATTTTTTTATTTTCCGAATGCCAGCTGGTACCTTAAAATGTAAAATAAAAAAATAAAAAAGATAACGCTGTATTACCAGCGTAAGATTAATTGAATTTGCCGCGCTTTGTCAGCTTCATATTTCATTAGATTAGATTAAAACTCGATAATCTCTTCATTCAAAGAATTTGATAGCTTCGGATTAATTGCTTACAAGTCTTAGGGATTGACAAAAAATTACAAATCGTGGAATATCTGCATCACTAAATTTTGTTACCTACTCCTGAAACAATTTACTTCAAAATAAATCTCCCTTTCCCGACGAAGCACCTCATTAATTCCGTCTATCTGGAAGTCTGATCACGAAAAAAATACCAATGGGTGTATGCTTTTTATCAAACGGCCTCATTCGTTGATACAGTCGGCTAGAGAACAAAAGAGCTATCAGGTCACCACGCTCCATTTGCCGCCAACTGGTAATGTCCTTAGGCCGGGACATACGACCTTCAACTGTGCACGTGACCTCTATTGAGAACAAAGAGAGCACAGATCTACCCTTCCAGCAATAAACATATATTCATATCTATACTATCCATATTTTTTATTGTAAATTGACGTCCATAAATAACGGGTGTAATACGAGTCCGATATTTTAAGGGATTTATGTCGGATTACTTGTAACGATTATCTCTCATGTAACAACAGCTTTTTAGCCCCCGACGGAAAAGAGGGGTGTTATATTTTTGACGTGTCTGTCTGTTTATCTGTATGTGTGTCTGTCCGTGGCGCTATAGCCCTCAATCGGGTAGACGGATTTAAGGCTCAGTTCTAGCTGTTGAGGTGAGGGGCGCCGCATTCGCCCGTCGTCTTCTGGTGGGGTAGCGGAACTGGCGGGGTAGCGGGCGGCGCGGAATAGCATCGGACCGCCCGGATACTTAAAAAAAATTGTGTTTTTCGAATTTACTGAAAAACGGAACTAATGTTATTGATAAAATTTAAGGATTGATACGGAGCTCTAAAAGAGGTAAATTTTGGTGTAAAAATTATGTGAAAAATCAGTAATTTTGTATTAAAATGATTATATCCCCTTTTTAACATAGAATATGTTCAGGATTTTTTACGATCGAGCCAAATTAATCCAATAGCGTAACAACATAGTATTTAAACTAGATTATCACAATATCACACACACATATTTTTTTGAGACCTATGAATTTAGTGGAAATAATTTTATATTTTGTTTTGCCAAAGCTCTCTTCAGTGGTATTCTGTGATCATGGACCATAAACGCTTTAAAAAAAAATGTTATTCCGTCGACGAAGTGCCCGTGGCCTTGCGGTACTGGTACATGGGAAACGCAAAAGCTGGCCGAGACGGGTACTGGACGGCATTTGCTTCAGGCCCTTCCGTGCTTCGGATGACAAGTTAAGCCGAAGGTCCCGGCTACTATCGCTACTTTCTCGGTGCTATTACCTAGTCGTAAAGCTGTGGTAGATGTTTCGCCCATTTTTTGTCACTATTCAGTAATTCAGTCAGGCAAAACCAGTATCTTTGCTAGTCAAAAACTGGATTTAGTTTAAATACTACCCTTATTCTTTTAGTAGACTTCCCTGTGATGGTTCTTTGGTTTTAGCCATATTTTATTAAAATCGGTTCAGTGATTCGAAAGTTAGCAGCCTGATTAGGAAACAAGTGACCAACATTAGACAGGTTTCAATAATGTGTCCTGGGTGTTTTGCATTTTTAATTTATTGTATTTATGTTTACTTAATTGGGCAAGTGGATTCTCAGCGAAACTTGTCATAGCATCGGATTCAGATTCAGTCTTCTCCAACACTTGTATTATTTAGGTTTTTTATAAATAAACATTTACATACAGGCACATACATTGCTTCTGGCCCCACTCTAGGATACCCTGTGTCGTTGGAACCAGAAACAGCGACGTCACACACGTATAAACATCCAAGACCTGGGGGGTTTTTTTTTCACCCCCAGCCGGGGATCGAACCCGGGACCTCTCGTATGGTAGGCAGAGCCTCAACCGGTGCCACAGAGGTCGTCTTTTGTCGGTACATTTATGAGTAGTGTGCCACGTAAGAGCATCCAACCTAAGCGTTTTTGTGTACTCTGAACAGTGTCCCACTGCTGGGCAAAGGGCTAAGAGTTTACAGCTCTATCAATTCCTGCTTCGGTCAAGTGCTACCCGACTGAACAGTGTCCCACTGCTGGGCAAAGGGCTAAGAGTTTACAGCTCTATCAATTCCTGCTTCGGTCAAGTGCTACCCGACTGAACAGTGTCCCACTGCTGGGCAAAGGGCTAAGAGTTTACAGCTCTATCAATTCCTGCTTCGGTCAAGTGCTACCCGACTGAACAGTGTCCCACTGCTGGGCAAAGGGCTAAGAGTTTACAGCTCTATCAATTCCTGCTTCGGTCAAGTGCTACCCGACTGAACAGTGTCCCACTGCTGGGCAAAGGGCTAAGAGTTTACAGCTCTATCAATTCCTGCTTCGGTCAAGTGCTACCCGACTGAACAGTGTCCCACTGCTGGGCAAAGGGCTAAGAGTTTACAGCTCTATCAATTCCTGCTTCGGTCAAGTGCTACCCGACTGAACAGTGTCCCACTGCTGGGCAAAGGGCTAAGAGTTTACAGCTCTATCAATTCCTGCTTCGGTCAAGTGCTACCCGACTGAAGACATTATTCGCACTCCAGGCTATTTGTGAAACTGAACGCTGATTTTGGAATCTCTCCCAAACATTGATATTCCGCTTAACCTGCCAAAATGTCTGCAAATCTTATTTGGCGTACTGTGTTTACTTTGCCAACTAAATTTCTAATCTCGTTCGAAATACGTACGCAGTATTGAAGTAATTGTGCGGGGGCAATCTAAAGATAACTAGACACACCTGGAGATCATTTACTGTACGCATACAGAGTTTATTGCTTTCGGACGAAATCGCGAGAGTTGATTCTGTGAAAGTTATTTGTGTGCGAAAATGTCGATTCGAGGGGCCCGTGATATGATGATGATGTATAGCTATAGCCTTTGTATTTTTTTTATATATCGCGTTATTGGCTGATAATCGTTATGTTGATTTGATTTATTGTTTTATTGATGTTTCACAGCAGATAGCCATATTATTCATAAAAACAAGTATTATGGTAACACCGCAGCTGAGTAGCAGTAGATTAACTAAAGAATCCAACTCCCCAGTTAATCAGAATAACAGCTAAACTAACCGCATATTCAAATAGCACATTACCCAGAACAATACAGTCACTGTATGTTGGGACCGTATTGCAGCAACCTCGTTTCCGAGCTGCGGTTAGTAACCGTCGGAACTCAGTTACAATCAATACAACACGCAGTTCCCGAAAGCCCGCCCTTTAATCCCAAAACCACAATTGTTCGTTTATTACCAAGTACCATCACCTGTAGGGAATCCAATCCCGCATCAAAATTTGGATCCCGCATGCCGCGGGATTTGCGGGATTGACATTTTGTATTTTTTATTTTAAGTTTTTGTTCAATATTTAAAGCAAGAGGAGTATTTGTCAAGACAAGAGAAATATTTATAATTATTATTATTACTTAGAAAATGTCATGTTTTTGTTTTATCACCTTCATTTTAACGTATGAAATGAAAACTTAGCACTTTTTTCTCAAAAAATTAAAAAATATTCAGTCCCGCAAACGTGCGGGATACCGCATGAATAATCCCGATTCCGCAAAAAAGGTGTGGGATCCCGCAATCGTGGGATTGGATTCCCTAATCACCATACTATCCAAAGGGGAGTATCGTAACCCCCCTGCTACACACCCGTCGAGTGGCACGGGAAGGACGAGGAAAGGCGACAGGAGTAGTGTGGCCATGTACTCGTCATGCCCATCGCTCCCTGTTTTGTCGGTCGTTTGGCGTGAGTCAAAGGTCGGCAATGTCGGCCAATAGCTACAAGCTACACCGGGCGGGCGTCGCGATTAATTGCGCGAGTAGAGCAGTGCGGGCCAGAGTCCGCTAGGGAGGGCGAGATCGCGCTGCCGCTGTTCTGTAATGTGACTGTTATCGCATTCCGCTTTCGCTGTTGTACCGTAGCGATTAGCGATAGGGGATTATCGACAGTTTAGATTGTACCGTTTGCACTTGGCTGTGTGTACCGCCTCTGGGACTTGGGACATTTGCGATGCTAACTGCGATTTGCTTTGAATGGGTTACGCCCGTTTTCTGAAAGGAAAATTAGCTGTGACAACTTGTTAAACGCATTTCAGCCAATCACATGCCGCTATTTTGAATTAATGATCGATTAATCGCTTGTTACATTTGACAACTCTTTCGGAAACTGGGGGTTAGCATTGACATTTAATAACGTCATGTACTTGCACTGTGCTTTAGTCACATCTCACAGCTAATACAATTTAATGGCAATTATTTTCTTTTCTTTTTTTCTGATAGCGATATTTTACTTGCCACTATTTACGCTTTGTAGTCTGGACTAAGGAATTTAAGAACTATACGTGGTCCGTATGGGTCATTGTAACATGGGTCGTTACGTCTGTCTATTTCGTTGGCTGGCATCGACCCTTGTTATGTAAGAGGCTTCAGTCGGATTGCCAATTAGTAGTTGTTACAAACTGCTTACGCCTACACGGTTCTAGTGAGATTAAATTTCCGGTCTCCGGCCTATACGTATATCTATACTGTAGTCGTCTTTTATGCCCGTGCCACATATAGCTACGGCGAAGGTTCGCGTTGAAAGAAAACCTATAGAATTCTGCTATGTGACGTTCTCTTTAACCAATCACGACAAGCATGTAATTCAAGCAAGCCAAAGGTCCTGGCAAATGTCAATTAAAGATAACATAATCATTTACAGACATTTGCTTCTGGCCCCACACTAGGATACCCTGTAACGTGGTAACCAGAAACAGCGGCGTCACACACATATAAACATCCAAGACCTGGGGTTTTTATTTTTTTACCCCCAGCCGGGGATCGAACCCGGGACCTCTCGCATGGTAGGCAGAGCCACAACCTCTGCGCCACAGAGGTCGTCGCGCCATTGTACAGCGGCGGGAGGCCCAAAAATCTCAAGCTTTCTTTTTCGCAACGTGAACCCTAGCCGAACGCCGTTCGTTTGGCTCAGTCATTAGGCACGTAATACGAATGGAACAAGATAAAGATATTAGCGATTCTCTAGAGACGAAAGCCGCCAGCCCAGCGGGTTCGTGTCGGTGTACGGTTTACACCCAGTTTCCGAAAGAGTTGTCAAAGGTAACAAGCGATTAATCGATCATTAATTCAAAATAGCGGCATTTGATAGGGTGAAATGCGTTTAACAAGTTGTCAATGCTAATTTTCCTTTCAGAAACCAGACGTTAGTAAATTATTGTAGCGAAACAAACCCGGCACGGGAGGCCCAGCACGCCGGATGAGGTGAAGCCGCCGGGGCGGGCGGATTTGGTGTCTAGAGAATGTCTATATTCGCATCTTCACTCTGAGGCCATTATGAAAGATCGAGAAGCTAAGAACCACTCAGCGAAAAACCGCACTCGTAAATAGTAATACAGAAAGAAGGTATTTTAAAAATGACAAAGATGATGCCAGTACAGTGCCCCCAAGTTCAGTTGGCAGCCACTCGCTCATAGTATTTATTTACGTGTACATTTTGTCTCGAATTTGTATTTGGCAACGATAAAAAGAACAAAATAACTGGCTTCGAAATTTTCATTGTGCGTCAATTAAGTTACTTGTGAAAATTTATTTGCCTATCCGAATCTAGTATAATCAAAACAAACCAATACTCGATACCAATACTATAGAAACAATGTCTATCTTTAATTATGACTAGCTTGGTGCCCGCAGCTTGTCTGCGTATACCAGGAATTATCCTTAACCCAGAAATCATCACCCTCCTTCTAAAGAGTATCCTATATGTTAATCTAGCTCCTAAACTATATGTGAGTTAAATTCCATTAAAATCCGTTCAGCCGTTTACAATCCATCGCTACTTTCACATAAATATTTTTTGCTGGACTAGTTGGATAAAATGTAAATTCAAACCAAACAAGAGCAACAATAGTAATGATATATTCTTTTCTACGCCACACAACACCGAATTGTACAGATAAATATCTGAAATAAATACGTTTACGACCCGAAGTGAGAATATAGTGATGATATAGTGTGACATTGTGAAATGTATAACCCTAATGTGTAAATCATGTTGGCATCGGTCTGTTTTTTTTACCACACAAATATCGCTCTTATTCTGAGGTTTTAACCAAGTTTCATAAAAAATATCAACGGGAATATTAGGACCTCTCTGCACACGATGATAGGTACTGAAAAGAAGCAAATCAGTGACGCGAGTTACTAACTACTCGTTTCCTTGGTTACCAGTTACTAACCGTTTTAATTTCTATTCCAATAGCTTTGTTGGCATAACGACTTAATCGGGGTTATTAATATGCCAAATAAATGATCCCACTGAGAATTAAGCTGCCAGGAGAATTTTAGGATTAGGACGAGCTTGTGCTCCGTAAATAGCCTCGACTCTTTCCCAAGTTTCCTTTGACGTCAATACACGTTAAATACTGCGGCTTGTGGTACAGTCGGCAGCGCATCAATATTGCCCTCCACGCGTTACCACACTTGTTAGAGGTTCTGGTTCGGATCCCAGAAGAACTTAATAAAATGCTATCGCTGACTGATTGACAGTTAACGAACTGCCTAAATCTAGATCCTTTGTTCCACATTGAAAACTGAACTTTATAACTAGTTATCTGGGGGGAAGCTTGAAGCTTTTTACAGAGGTATATACAGTGTAGAGTCTAAGAAAGGAATTGTTGTAATTTCACCTCTCAGGAGGGAAAAGGTTTCTTGGGTAATGGATAAAAGTTTGTGACAGACGCTTTACAATCGATTACATAATGGAACACAATAGTATATCATATCATTATATTACCCCCAAAAAAGGTATATTTATAGCTTCCGACTCTCCAATTATAACTTGTATTACCATCCCGCAAACTAGGCCGAGGCTACAGAGTAAACAGGCTGTTTTGTGCCCTTTATCTACACGAAACGTAAAGGACCTACTTGTGCCGAATTGCCAGGGGGATGAAGCACCCCCCCTTCCGTTTCTCAAGTCTAGTCACTAAGTGAAGGTGACCCCACTATTTATCTTTTCTGTTTCTGACACACTTCTTACTTATAAAGGTAGTAAGGTTATCTAGGGCGGGTAAGCTTGTGATGTAACTTTAGCTAATTAAGCTTTAATTTACAAGCTTCCGTAGAACATAATGCCTTGATCAAAGGACTTTGAGGGTAATGGTTAGACAATGGAACCAAGAATATTTGTACAAGCACAGCAACCATTTATACAAAAGGCGACAAAACTACTTATGAGTGAACCAACTGTATTTAGGTCTGTTTGCATTATTAAAATGGTTTCTCGGGCAAGCATAAAACTTTAGTGAGAAACCGAGTTGTTTGCAGTGTGAGTTTATCTGTTTTACAATATTCATACAACCCCGGAGAAATGTAGTCTACAACAAGTTTGCCTTAGTTTACGGAGTCCAATGTACAATGTTTTTAGTGCATTGCTAATTAGCACCAATAATAAGTAGGATGGTCAATTGCTCATCATTGAGGCTTGGCAGTGGCGCCAACCCGACATATCATACATACGTCATACATTGTGATGATTCTTCGCATATCTATGTAAATTATACTTACTATTCCTAGTAAATTGTGGAAATTTTCGACGTTAACACGGCTTCGTGTTGCTGCGGTCGCTACTTATAAAAATTAATCACTGAGCGTTAGTTTCACTAAATCTTTAAAATGACCGACCAGGAATAATTCCTATTCAAATTTGTTCTCTTCAGTCCGAAGGAGGTTGAGGTAAAAAGAAAATAAGGAAAAACGCAGAGAAACAGCTAAAAAATCAAATAATGTGTTGTGTGAAAGTGGAGAAGTCTCAGCTTCCTATCGCTAGATGGCGAAAGTAGCTATAGAAGATTTAAACTCCTTTGCCATTGATTATTAGGCAAAACATTTAATATCTTTTTTGATAGCAGAGTATATGTTCCACAGCTGTGCGATGCATATAGTTATATGCAAAGGATAGATGGTGTTAGAAGCGAATCTCTTTCACTTACCTACATGTAAATTACCAACAACTTAATTAACGACTAACTATTTTATTACTGCTTTTCTCGCCAACGCGACACTTTAGGGAATGTACCTTATTACTTATTTTACAATGAAATTTCATGTGGTACAAAGTTCACCGGGTCAGCTAGTATTAAATAAATGGATTGCCGTATGAAAGCTACCTCGATACACCTACAGTCTACTCAGGACAATTCCCGCGATCAGAGACCTTGGTTATCAATGCATTCACATCTCGGGATACGAGCTGTAGGTCTCTGCCCTGAGTCATGGTACACCTCATCCCCCCAAAGTTCATATTGATAAGCAATATTTTCTATCCTTATAAAACTTGAAACATGGTCCACCGTTTTACCCGAAAACGATCAAGACATTGAATTTTTTCCTCTAGGTTCTACCTGCACCAAAGTAGCAACTCCTGATGATGACCTCACGACAGTGGCATCTCAAGTTCACACTGTTATCGCTATCCACATGCAAGCTTCCTGAGGAAGTATTGTCTTCCGTCCTGAGCGTGTACCCGCTTAGTGAGGACGGCATACGACCTATTTTTAGACAAGCCTCTTGACTGTATAGCTGCTGCAAGAAGTGTGGTTTGTGAGGTGAAGAACGTTGTCCTATTTACTGCTGGAACGTATGCAGTCAGCGCATTCCTTAAAATATCCACGATAACATAAGCGACTATACTTTCCGTAGTGCAAGGACCTGCGATAGGAATAGTTCAAGGCCGCGGTTCTAAATAATTAGTAACACGTGACGAAGGTATCTTGTTGTGTTTGAACCGTATCAAATCAGATTGACAGCGAACTTACTGAACAGCATCAGGCATTCTGAAGTTTCAAGGTGTGGCATTTTTTTATGAACAGAACGCGAGTTATTTCACACAACATCTGAAATTATAAGGCTTTAGAGTTTTGATGATTTCATTAGCACGAGTCAGCCATCCAGTGGCATTTAATTTTCCAATCCAATCCAAGTTAGAGGCAAAGTCAAGTTTTTCTCAAGATATTTTATCATGAAGTCTGGAACCACGCCTCGAGTGCGCACAGTCGTAGTCGTTTGCTAGTGTCCCCTTAAACCCTAACCAGGCCACCGCGTTGAACGTTTACAAAATACTGGATAGACACTTTTCTACCCGAGTAGGCCGACGCCATAAGGAGTGTTATTTTATCATAGCAGCAATTATATGTATAATGGTAAATACCGGCTTTTGTATAAAAAGGGTTATGATATGATAGCAACAATTATATGTATAATGGTAAATACCGGCTTTTGTATAAAATAACGTATGCTGTCATGTTAGTATAAAGTAGTAATTATATATGGCGTATTTAAATACGATTCGTACTGAAACCGATCCCCCTAATTATATGCAGTCATTTCGGTCGAAAGGACTCCAGCAGGCTCAGCATGCCACGCTCGAAGAAAGGGCCTTGTCTATGCAAACATGTCAATTTCTCTTATCTAGCCCGAGATATCTCGACGGTAGCATGGCGACCGCGATCGAGATGGAGACGACCAAACCTTGTCTACATCCGGTAGCATGGCGGCATTGCCGAGATGATTTCAGCCGAGATAGACACTAATTTTGACATATGCGATCGAGACATTGTCTGGTACCCATGGAGGTGCAGACAAGGCCTCGAGAGCATAGATTCGAGACGAAAAATACAAATTTTGTTATGTTTCTTGTGTTGCTGCTGACGAGTGTAAAGTTTAGATATATTTGCTTTTCGTTTGTTGATATAGCGTATTGATATAGAAGCGTCCGTGGCCTAGCGGTATTCGCACATCGGAAACGATCGTACGGGTAGCAACATCTGGCTGAGACGGGTACTGGATGGGTGTCCATTTCTGTGCCATTTGTTTCGGATTACACGTTAAGCTGTAGGTCCCGGCTAATATCGCTACTTGGTGGTATTAATCGTTAAGCTGGTCAGAGACCCTAATAGAGGCAGCTTGAAAACATTGACAGTCGGGTTGGCCACTAGCCCGACCGTCTTCATCAAACCGCACTGAACCACTGAGGAGTATGGTTCAATCTTACTCGTATCCGGGTAAAGGCCCGTGCCCCTCGGTGGGGACATTAATAGGCTTCATTTTTTTTATATAAGTACTTTACTTACCCCCAGTTCCGAAAGAGTTGTCAAATGTAACAAGCGATTAATCGATCATTAATTCAAAATAGCGGCATGTGATTGGCTGAAATGCGTTTAACAAGTTGTCATAGCTAATTTTCCTTTCAGAAACCGGGCAAGTGTCTATTTATCACTAGGTGGTTGATAATATTCGGATTGTGTTAGTAACTGCTATACTCAGAGTCGTTTAATGATTCATTAACCCTTTCCTAGTGGAAAAATTAAGAAATATTATAATCTAACTAGTAGTTAGAAAGTGGAATAAGGCTTAACTCAACTTAACCATATAAATTAGTACCGAGTTGTCAAAGGTTACTTGAGTAAGTCTTATTCTGCCTTCTAGCTAGTCGCCCTAACGGTCTGTTTACTATATGTCAATATTAAACACATGTTTCGTTTTTTCAGAAATGTAGTGCATCTAGAACAATTTTTAAGGCATAGACAAATTTGTTTCTTCAGTAACATTATGTAACACAATGTTAGAGTTTTTCACAAAAAATCATCATTACTATAAGTGAACAATAACAACTTAGAGCTAAATGAGATCAATATCTATCTCGTGATAAGCCACAAAACAGTTATTGTTGTTGTTTAGACATAAATATATGTTGCAATGAGAACATACAGCGCAAGGTTTAGACTGCGTCTTCTGCATACTGCATAATTCACACCTTCCACATATTTACTTTTTCCACACGACCCTTTTCTCCACATATTTGGGCCAATGTATGCCTCTGTTGCCTAGTTCTAAGTTAAAAATGGCAATTCTGTGAGAGGTAGGAGACGGGTGGGCATCTTGGGCTCGTATAACTCGGGGGTATTGGTGACAGTATGTTGGTCCATCCAAATCCTGAATCTTTAAGAGGTGAGTGGGTCAATTGGGACAGGTAGTGAATGGCTTGAGTCTCTTTAATCACAAAGGTGGGTGACTCAGCAGCAGTGGTGTGTAAACTTTGTTCTATCTGGCCAGTGATAAGCTGTAATGAAATTGGTTTATTAATTGAATGGAATATGTTAGGAAATTTTACATAGTAATTATACAATGTATACTCACTTCTCCCACTCCCGTTTCATTGTCACTGATGCCAAAAGCACATGCTGTCCCAATTATTTTTAATGTTTTACACGACTGGTCGGAGAGGTTGGAACTGGTAGGTTCTCAGTTTCTGTACATGCCCGCCTCACCCGGGCACCTTCCTCCCTCGCTCCTTTTATCTGGTCTCTCCAAGTCTGTAGAGTGAAAATAATTTGGTATAATTCACATTATGTAGATACATACAAAGCAGATAAAAGTAATTTTAATGCCTCAGTATTTATACCCAACTGTCCAAAATGAGGGTTGTTTTTCACCGTAATGTATGTATGTGGGTATGTTCTTTTGGTTGGAGTTTAGATAATAATAATAATAATAACCTGGACGCTATTTACACACATTGATCTAGCCCCAAACTAGGATTCCCTGTATCTTGGGTACTAGACAACGATACACATACTTATATAGATAAATATTATACTTAGATAGATAAACAACCATGACTAGGTTACAAACATCCGTTCTCATCAAACAAACATTTGCCCCCACCGGGACTCGAACCCGGGACCCATGGCTTCGTAGGCAGGGTCACTGGGTAGCTTCCGCCCCCTTATCGACACTCTGACCGTTCTTTCCTATGTTACCACCGACAGCCGTTATGCAGTAGGGATTTTACGTTAATTTTACAATACCAAGTTTGTACTTACGTTTCTCCACTTCTCCACGGTTTCCGCCGGCCCAGCGGCATTTAATATTTTTTGGACCCACTCTTGTAGATTTAAACACTTTTCCATAGGGCCGGTTTACTCCCCGTTGGCGAAGTCCTTGCTATTCGACATGTACTCTAGCATCTTCGCTAACTGCTGCTACGTGCTCCTTCCTCATTCTGAAATTAGTTTGTGTCTGAAGTTCACAGTGGCGAGAATACTTTACGAAGTAATTTGATACTATAAGCAAAGCTTTAATACTTACATCTTTCTTTTTGGGATCATTAGTATTTTTGAAAATAAAATTCACCGCGGAACGAAATGAAAACAGAAAATGACAGATATGCGTTTTGTTACTAATATTATAACACGAGCTCATTAAAAAAATATCGAATAAAATGAATGGTTTTGACTAATTGCTTGCGTTGGAACGAAACGAAATTGTTAACTTTCTAGTGATGTTCCAATATCGCTAAAAACCGGTAACTAAATTTACAGTGTTTCCAGACAAAAATAAAACACTTTCATTCAAAATGGCAATAAGTTCTTTTGGTAGACAAGAACGCATTCTATCGCATATCTCGAGTCCCATCTGCCATGCTCGCACTTTAGACATGGCAAGTTCTCTTCTCGAGGTCGAAAGAGCGTTAAAATCTGCATGCTAAGCGAACTGATCACGTGAGTAATGATCTACACAAAGTTCACGTAGGTAACTGCTGATGATGTACCGGTGTAGACTACTTGCACAGATAAACAGCCTCGACTCAGACCCTGCAATGCCGACACTGAAAATAAACACAACCTTGACGTAAGCCGGCGAGTCAACATGCCGATCTACGGTCGGCTCCAAGTTTTACCGATTGTAGGAATGAGGAACGAAATAACGTTACAAACTCCAGGTGTAACTGGTCTGTATCTATCCAGCCTTCTGCACCCACTGTTGAGAGAACGCCGCTTCATCACGCCATTTATTGCTGTCCTGCGCCAACCTCATTCACTGGTTCTCAGCAGTCTGGGAGATGTCACCCGCCCGACTATCAGGGGTTGTCTCTCGGTCTACGCGCGTCCCTCTCTCATCATACCCACACCGCCTTGGTCGATCTACCTTTGTCTCTCCTAGCCAAGTGTCCCGCCCTTCTCCACTTCAACTTCAACTGGACAGTACACGGCATCAATTTCCTGATGGCCCGACAACACCGGTCCGTCACGTCACCGGGCGTCCCTCATTCGGACCGCTCCCTGTGCAAATAGTCGTTTACTTGGCACCGCGGATGTCAAGGTCGGGCGGTACCCACCTGCCGGCGACCATCAGGAAATAGTGGTTTCATTGTAGGTTCTTCCAAAATGTAGACCTTTTTTGGGGCGGCAAGTTCGCACGAAGATTATGTTTTTTATGAGAAATTATTTATCTGCGGTAGGGCTACCCTGTCTGCGTGGGCTAGTTCCTCGATAGTTTAATATATAATTGAAAGTGCCTTGTAATCAAAAGGCAATCGCCAATTTTAGTTCAAGGATGAGGGATTTCGGTTTAATGTATCGTAGAAATTATACTCACATCACAACATATGATTTTACTCGGGCGTTACAATTTCCTTTCATAATATCTGAATATCTTCATTCTGACTACGTGGGCGTCAAAAATAAACATTCTTCGTAAGCTCCCACACAATCTCGTCTCAAAGTTGTCATTTCCACGTGTTGTGTATTACCAAAATGCTTCCGAATTTCTCAAAACTCAATACATACAAAGTCGGGCGATTATATTTTTACTTTCGAGTTCAGTGTGCCGTGCTGACTATGTCGGAACCGTCGTTCAGGGACCTGTCTCCAGCCCTGCCGATGACACATACATTGCATATGTAGGTTCGCCATTTATTATATTATGTATTACCCGTATTTGGTTTGTACAAACATGTGTGTATTGCTGGTTGCTGATTCAAGGTACTTCGTTATTACCTAGTATTGCTCTCAGTACGTTTCAATCGTGGTTCGGAATGTATTTAGAACACAACTTTAAGAAGGCTGAGTGATTGATCACGATTGAAATGTCAAATCAATGCTAATTAAATTCGTGTAAGATTGACAATCGTATAGGCCTGAAATGTAATTATTTACTTCGACTCGAGCAAGACGATGATTCAAAATAAAGCTATCTGAATCCAATAGAGAGGGTATTGAACTCGGCGCCATTAATCACGTCAATTTCAGCCAATAAGTACCAAAAACTTGAGTAACGAACGACCTTTCTTAATCTCATTTCGTATCTGGAAAACAAGATCAACGTATTACCTAGTACTATTAGTTTTTCTATGGTATGGCATTACTTCATCGCGATATTAACTTTATAAACTGTCTGAGCCCAGAGACTGGACTCTTGCCAGATTACTAAAGATAACTCGTTTGCAAGAAGGTGCGATCTTGAAGGTTAGTCTCATGGGGAAGGTGAAGGTGACGAGGAACTTACTAATCATTTAAGTATAGATAAATTAGCCAATGATGCACTGGCTGACTTTTTCTAAAATCTCTTACAATGTACCAAAGTTCCAAAGTGGGTATTCAGTATTTATACCCTTGACATCTTTCGATCTCTTCTCCGCCGTGTTTCATATTTTAGAAGGCCACTCAGCCCAATAATTTATAAAGTCTGTTCTGTCAACAGCACAAAACAGAAAAACCGGTCAATTGCGAGTCATAACTCGCGCACGAAGGTTCCGTACCACCGTACAATGTTATTATTATTTTATCGTTTATTCGTAAACAAAATACATTGTGTTCGAAATAAGTTTAAATCACTGTCACATTATTGCATGCAAACAAATCCAAATTATACAAAAATTAAATAGTCATATAACAAGAAATAAAATAAAATCCAACAATCATTTCAAATAATAATCCTTACAAGTCAATTCATAAATTCAAATGTCAATAACAATACAACAAAATCAAACTAGTTATGTCACCTTCAAAATTCATCTAGAGAGTAGCAGCACTTTTCTAACAAAATCTGTTTTAATCTTACTTTAAATACGTCAATAGATGGTAATGGTAGGGATGGTGTGGAATTGTTTGGATATTACATAGCTAAATGTTGTTTACAAAATTATTGGTTGTTGTTTACAAAGTACTTTCACACTTCATGCACGTAACCAGGTGCATACATAAGCTTGTATTTGGTATTGAAAGAATTGTTGTGTGGGAGCCCCTTTAAATATTTATTTTATTCTGTTTTTTTTTTTGTATTTGTTGTTATAGCGGCAACAGGAATACATCATCTGTGAAAATTTCATCTGACTAACTATCACGGTTCATGAGATACAGCCTGGTGACAGACGGACGGACGGACGGACAGACACCGGAGGCTTAGCAATAGGGTCCCGTTTGGCACCCATCGGGTACGGAACCCTAAAAACAACACATACCTAATCGTGCTGATTTGACTAATTCGCTTCACCTCTAACTTTCATTTAGATAATTTCATTATGCTACATTCCATTAGAATAACACGATTCACTTAGGCCAATGGTTAATGTTATTTTTTATGGGAAAACTTGACATCTGAATCTGTTTTATTTGTAACTATTTAGGTGAACACAGGTAGGGTACCTCCTACCTACTTTATAAAATGCTTGCTTGGCTTTTCTTTTCCTTTGATCTCAATTTAGACGGTATCCAGGGAAAAACAATTGCTTCATACTCTAGATAACGTTACGAACAACTATCATTAACTAGTTTCAAAGGATTTTTTCCCGATAGACACAACAAGAAGACAGTTGTTGTGATGCGATGTGTAGAATCAATGTTATCAACACTTTAGTTCACACCTCATTGAATGCTTCGAGTGCATGAGCCTAACACTTTATCCTCCTTGTTGTTTTCCGTGTCGCTGGTTTTCTCACTGCGCATAAATTTGTGTGTCGCGCATTCTTATGCGCGTGCGCGTCTCCACGTGCGAAGCGCGCACGTGAGCTCGTGCCAGAGTCCGTCCGCTTTCCATCCGCCCATTAATTTAATAAGCTTTGATAAAACGAAGCAAAAACGTTAAGGGAAATTAACCTGTCTGCATGTAAACACATGATACATAGCGGTACATAGCACCCCGCCTGTTCCTATTGCCATACGGGTGGCAGAGGCACAATTGTGCCCACTTTTATATACTTCATTATGCGTGACAGGGGGCTAGCCAATCGCCGCATTTATGGAGAATTGGAGTTTGAACGATTCTTTGCGACGTTTTCCAACACCGTTACAACTTTGTCGGTATAATACTTATGATAACATAATAAAGGTAAATATTCAACTGCACATCAAAACTACTGATATGCACAGCAAATATCAGGGCAAAATGCTGCGATAGCTTAGGTCGAGGGTGACGGGGGTGAGCAAAGCGAAGCCCCCTTTATCCTTTGTGTTAGGTTGAACATGCAAGAACAACAAAAAATACTTAAAACATAAACTTGAGTACATAAAAGGATCAGCAAAAACACATAAAAAGTGTTTTTGCTGATCCTTTTTTGCTGTGCAAATCAGTATTTTTGATGTGAGATTAAATACTAGCCAATAATAAATCTCATTGAGACATAATCAGCACCGGACTCGAAGCCGCATCTCCAGCGTGAGCGGCAGGCGTTAAACCACTGAACCACGGAGCTTTGGTGAACCGTATTGCTTCACATCAATACATAACCATTTGCATACCTATTAAAGATCACCACATGTGAATTATTTATAAGACCTAATGTAAATCATGATAAGCAAATAAAGTTTCTTATTTCTGACCATGAATCAGCCTCCGCCACCCGACGACGCTTTTAAACGAAATAAAGGCCACAAGACAGGGAGCACCCAGGGTCAGGGTTTATGCTTTTACATAGCTACGTTTATCCCCCTTTCATAATTTTGCTAGCGCGGTATCCGTCAGCTTGGGAATGCTTTTACCGCATAAACGCTACCCACGCGTTTAAGGCCCAGTTCTAGCTGTTGATGTGTGGAGCGCCGCATTCACCCGTCGCGTCGTCTTCTGGCGGGGTAGCGGAACTGGCGGGGTAGCGGGCGGCGCGGAAAAGCATCGGGCCGCCCAAATACTTTAGAAATTAGGTGTTTTTTCGAATTTACTGAAAAACGGAAATAAGCTAATTGATAAAATTTAAGGATTAATACGGAGCTCTAAATGAGGAAAATTTAGGCATAAAAATGATGAGAAAAGTCAGTAATTTTATATTACAATTATTGAATCTCATTTTAAATATAGGCTATGTTCAGGATTTTTTACGATCGAGCCAAATTAATCCAATCGCGTTACGACATAGTATTTAAACTAGATTATCTCTTTGTGAATAACATATAATTTTTTGAGACATAGGTCTCAAAAATGAATTTAATGTTTTTTTTTTTTGGCCCAATGGTTTGTGTGATCTTGGGCCTTAAGAGGCTGAACATAGGCCAATGGCATTGAGAATTAGACAAAGAAAACAAATACCCGATTCGAGACGAAAAATACAAATTTTGTTATGTTTCTTGTGTTGCTGCTGACGAGTGTAAAGTTTAGATATATTTGCTTTTCGTTTGTTGATATAGCGTATTGATATAGAAGCGTCCGTGGCCTAGCGGTATTCGCACATCGGAAACGATCGTACGGGTAGCAACATCTGGCTGAGACGGGTACTGGATGGGTGTCCATTTCTGTGCCATTTGTTTCGGATTACACGTTAAGCTGTAGGTCCCGGCTAATATCGCTACTTGGTGGTATTAATCGTTAAGCTGGTCAGAGACCCTAATAGAGGCAGCTTGAAAACATTGACAGTCGGGTTGGCCACTAGCCCGACCGTCTTCATCAAACCGCACTGAGCCACTGAGGAGTATGGTTCAATCTTACTCGTATCCGGGTAAAGGCCCGTGCCCCTCGGTGGGGACATTAATAGGCTTCATTTTTTTTATATAAGTACTTTACTTACCCCCAGTTCCGAAAGAGTTGTCAAATGTAACAAGCGATTAATCGATCATTAATTCAAAATAGCGGCATGTGATTGGCTGAAATGCGTTTAACAAGTTGTCACAGCTAATTTTCCTTTCAGAAACTGGGCAAGTGTCTATTTATCACTAGGTGGTTGATAATATTCGGATTGTGTTAGTAACTGCTATACTCAGAGTCGTTTAATGATTCATTAACCCTTTCCTAGTGGAAAAATTAAGAAATATTATAATCTAACTAGTAGTTAGAAAGTGGAATAAGGCTTAACTCAACTTAACCATATAAATTAGTACCGAGTTGTCAAAGGTTACTTGAGTAAGTCTTATTCTGCCTTCTAGCTAGTCGCCCTAACGGTCTGTTTACTATATGTCAATATTAAACACATGTTTCGTTTTTTCAGAAATGTAGTGCATCTAGAACAATTTTTAAGGCATAGACAAATTTGTTTCTTCAGTAACATTATGTAACACAATGTTAGAGTTTTTCACAAAAAATCATCATTACTATAAGTGAACAATAACAACTTAGAGCTAAATGAGATCAATATCTATCTCGTGATAAGCCACAAAACAGTTATTGTTGTTGTTTAGACATAAATATATGTTGCAATGAGAACATACAGCGCAAGGTTTAGACTGCGTCTTCTGCATACTGCATAATTCACACCTTCCACATATTTACTTTTTCCACACGACCCTTTTCTCCACATATTTGGGCCAATGTATGCCTCTGTTGCCTAGTTCTAAGTTAAAAATGGCAATTCTGTGAGAGGTAGGAGACGGGTGGGCATCTTGGGCTCGTATAACTCGGGGGTATTGGTGACAGTATGTTGGTCCATCCAAATCCTGAATCTTTAAGAGGTGAGTGGGTCAATTGGGACAGGTAGTGAATGGCTTGAGTCTCTTTAATCACAAAGGTGGGTGACTCAGCAGCAGTGGTGTGTAAACTTTGTTCTATCTGGCCAGTGATAAGCTGTAATGAAATTGGTTTATTAATTGAATGGAATATGTTAGGAAATTTTACATAGTAATTATACAATGTATACTCACTTCTCCCACTCCCGTTTCATTGTCACTGATGCCAAAAGCACATGCTGTCCCAATTATTTTTAATGTTTTACACGACTGGTCGGAGAGGTTGGAACTGGTAGGTTCTCAGTTTCTGTACATGCCCGCCTCACCCGGGCACCTTCCTCCCTCGCTCCTTTTATCTGGTCTCTCCAAGTCTGTAGAGTGAAAATAATTTGGTATAATTCACATTATGTAGATACATACAAAGCAGATAAAAGTAATTTTAATGCCTCAGTATTTATACCCAACTGTCCAAAATGAGGGTTGTTTTTCACCGTAATGTATGTATGTGGGTATGTTCTTTTGGTTGGAGTTTAGATAATAATAATAATAATAACCTGGACGCTATTTACACACATTGATCTAGCCCCAAACTAGGATTCCCTGTATCTTGGGTACTAGACAACGATACACATACTTATATAGATAAATATTATACTTAGATAGATAAACAACCATGACTAGGTTACAAACATCCGTTCTCATCAAACAAACATTTGCCCCCACCGGGACTCGAACCCGGGACCCATGGCTTCGTAGGCAGGGTCACTGGGTAGCTTCCGCCCCCTTATCGACACTCTGACCGTTCTTTCCTATGTTACCACCGACAGCCGTTATGCAGTAGGGATTTTACGTTAATTTTACAATACCAAGTTTGTACTTACGTTTCTCCACTTCTCCACGGTTTCCGCCGGCCCAGCGGCATTTAATATTTTTTGGACCCACTCTTGTAGATTTAAACACTTTTCCATAGGGCCGGTTTACTCCCCGTTGGCGAAGTCCTTGCTATTCGACATGTACTCTAGCATCTTCGCTAACTGCTGCTACGTGCTCCTTCCTCATTCTGAAATTAGTTTGTGTCTGAAGTTCACAGTGGCGAGAATACTTTACGAAGTAATTTGATACTATAAGCAAAGCTTTAATACTTACATCTTTCTTTTTGGGATCATTAGTATTTTTGAAAATAAAATTCACCGCGGAACGAAATGAAAACAGAAAATGACAGATATGCGTTTTGTTACTAATATTATAACACGAGCTCATTAAAAAAATATCGAATAAAATGAATGGTTTTGACTAATTGCTTGCGTTGGAACGAAACGAAATTGTTAACTTTCTAGTGATGTTCCAATATCGCTAAAAACCGGTAACTAAATTTACAGTGTTTCCAGACAAAAATAAAACACTTTCATTCAAAATGGCAATAAGTTCTTTTGGTAGACAAGAACGCATTCTATCGCATATCTCGAGTCCCATCTGCCATGCTCGCACTTTAGACATGGCAAGTTCTCTTCTCGAGGTCGAAAGAGCGTTAAAATCTGCATGCTAAGCGAACTGATCACGTGAGTAATGATCTACACAAAGTTCACGTAGGTAACTGCTGATGATGTACCGGTGTAGACTACTTGCACAGATAAACAGCCTCGACTCAGACCCTGCAATGCCGACACTGAAAATAAACACAACCTTGACGTAAGCCGGCGAGTCAACATGCCGATCTACGGTCGGCTCCAAGTTTTACCGATTGTAGGAATGAGGAACGAAATAACGTTACAAACTCCAGGTGTAACTGGTCTGTATCTATCCAGCCTTCTGCACCCACTGTTGAGAGAACGCCGCTTCATCACGCCATTTATTGCTGTCCTGCGCCAACCTCATTCACTGGTTCTCAGCAGTCTGGGAGATGTCACCCGCCCGACTATCAGGGGTTGTCTCTCGGTCTACGCGCGTCCCTCTCTCATCATACCCACACCGCCTTGGTCGATCTACCTTTGTCTCTCCTAGCCAAGTGTCCCGCCCTTCTCCACTTCAACTTCAACTGGACAGTACACGGCATCAATTTCCTGATGGCCCGACAACACCGGTCCGTCACGTCACCGGGCGTCCCTCATTCGGACCGCTCCCTGTGCAAATAGTCGTTTACTTGGCACCGCGGATGTCAAGGTCGGGCGGTACCCACCTGCCGGCGACCATCAGGAAATAGTGGTTTCATTGTAGGTTCTTCCAAAATGTAGACCTTTTTTGGGGCGGCAAGTTCGCACGAAGATTATGTTTTTTATGAGAAATTATTTATCTGCGGTAGGGCTACCCTGTCTGCGTGGGCTAGTTCCTCGATAGTTTAATATATAATTGAAAGTGCCTTGTAATCAAAAGGCAATCGCCAATTTTAGTTCAAGGATGAGGGATTTCGGTTTAATGTATCGTAGAAATTATACTCACATCACAACATATGATTTTACTCGGGCGTTACAATTTCCTTTCATAATATCTGAATATCTTCATTCTGACTACGTGGGCGTCAAAAATAAACATTCTTCGTAAGCTCCCACACAATCTCGTCTCAAAGTTGTCATTTCCACGTGTTGTGTATTACCAAAATGCTTCCGAATTTCTCAAAACTCAATACATACAAAGTCGGGCGATTATATTTTTACTTTCGAGTTCAGTGTGCCGTGCTGACTATGTCGGAACCGTCGTTCAGGGACCTGTCTCCAGCCCTGCCGATGACACATACATTGCATATGTAGGTTCGCCATTTATTATATTATGTATTACCCGTATTTGGTTTGTACAAACATGTGTGTATTGCTGGTTGCTGATTCAAGGTACTTCTTTATTACCTAGTATTGCTCTCAGTACGTTTCAATCGTGGTTCGGAATGTATTTAGAACACAACTTTAAGAAGGCTGAGTGATTGATCACGATTGAAATGTCAAATCAATGCTAATTAAATTCGTGTAAGATTGACAATCGTATAGGCCTGAAATGTAATTATTTACTTAGACTCGAGCAAGACGATGATTCAAAATAAAGCTATCTGAATCCAATAGAGAGGGTATTGAACTCGGCGCCATTAATCACGTCAATTTCAGCCAATAAGTACCAAAAACTTGAGTAACGAACGACCTTTCTTAATCTCATTTCGTATCTGGAAAACAAGATCAACGTATTACCTAGTACTATTAGTTTTTCTATGGTATGGCATTACTTCATCGCGATATTAACTTTATAAACTGTCTGAGCCCAGAGACTGGACTCTTGCCAGATTACTAAAGATAACTCGTTTGCAAGAAGGTGCGATCTTGAAGGTTAGTCTCATGGGGAAGGTGAAGGTGACGAGGAACTTACTAATCATTTAAGTATAGATAAATTAGCCAATGATGCACTGGCTGACTTTTTCTAAAATCTCTTACAATGTACCAAAGTTCCAAAGTGGGTATTCAGTATTTATACCCTTGACATCTTTCGATCTCTTCTCCGCCGTGTTTCATATTTTAGAAGGCCACTCAGCCCAATAATTTATAAAGTCTGTTCTGTCAACAGCACAAAACAGAAAAACCGGTCAATTGCGAGTCATAACTCGCGCACGAAGGTTCCGTACCACCGTACAATGTTATTATTATTTTATCGTTTATTCGTAAACAAAATACATTGTGTTCGAAATAAGTTTAAATCACTGTCACATTATTGCATGCAAACAAATCCAAATTATACAAAAATTAAATAGTCATATAACAAGAAATAAAATAAAATCCAACAATCATTTCAAATAATAATCCTTACAAGTCAATTCATAAATTCAAATGTCAATAACAATACAACAAAATCAAACTAGTTATGTCACCTTCAAAATTCATCTAGAGAGTAGCAGCACTTTTCTAACAAAATCTGTTTTAATCTTACTTTAAATACGTCAATAGATGGTAATGGTAGGGATGGTGTGGAATTGTTTGGATATTACATAGCTAAATGTTGTTTACAAAGTTATTGGTTGTTGTTTACAAAGTACTTTCACACTTCATGCACGTAACCAGGTGCATACATAAGCTTGTATTTGGTATTGAAAGAATTGTTGTGTGGGAGCCCCTTTAAATATTTATTTTATTCTGTTTTTTTTTTGTATTTGTTGTTATAGCGGCAACAGGAATACATCATCTGTGAAAATTTCATCTGACTAACTATCACGGTTCATGAGATACAGCCTGGTGACAGACGGACGGACGGACGGACAGACACCGGAGGCTTAGCAATAGGGTCCCGTTGGGCACCCATCGGGTACGGAACCCTAAAAACAACACATACCTAATCGTGCTGATTTGACTAATTCGCTTCACCTCTAACTTTCATTTAGATAATTTCATTATGCTACATTCCATTAGAATAACACGATTCACTTAGGCCAATGGTTAATGTTATTTTTTATGGGAAAACTTGACATCTGAATCTGTTTTATTTGTAACTATTTAGGTGAACACAGGTAGGGTACCTCCTACCTACTTTATAAAATGCTTGCTTGACTTTTCTTTTCCTTTGATCTCAATTTAGACGGTATCCAGGGAAAAACAATTGCTTCATACTCTAGATAACGTTACGAACAACTATCACTAACTAGTTTCAAAGGATTTTTTCCCGATAGACACAACAAGAAGACTGTTGTTGTGATGCGATGTGTAGAATCAATGTTATCAACACTTTAGTTCACACCTCATTGAATGCTTCGAGTGCATGAGCCTAACACTTTATCCTCCTTGTTGTTTTCCGTGTCGCTGGTTTTCTCACTGCGCATAAATTTGTGTGTCGCGCATTCTTATGCGCGTGCGCGTCTCCACGTGCGAAGCGCGCACGTGAGCTCGTGCCAGAGTCCGTCCGCTTTCCATCCGCCCATTAATTTAATAAGCTTTGATAAAACGAAGCAAAAACGTTAAGGGAAATTAACCTGTCTGCATGTAAACACATGATACATAGCGGTACATAGCACCCCGCCTGTTCCTATTGCCATACGGGTGGCAGAGGCACAATTGTGCCCACTTTTATATACTTCATTATGCGTGACAGGGGGCTAGCCAATCGCCGCATTTATGGAGAATTGGAGTTTGAACGATTCTTTGCGACGTTTTCCAACACCGTTACAACTTTGTCGGTATAATACTTATGATAACATAATAAAGGTAAATATTCAACTGCACATCAAAACTACTGATATGCACAGCAAATATCAGGGCAAAATGCTGCGATAGCTTAGGTCGAGGGTGACGGGGGTGAGCAAAGCGAAGCCCCCTTTATCCTTTGTGTTAGGTTGAACATGCAAGAACAACAAAAAATACTTAAAACATAAACTTGAGTACATAAAAGGATCAGCAAAAACACATAAAAAGTGTTTTTGCTGATCCTTTTTTGCTGTGCAAATCAGTATTTTTGATGTGAGATTAAATACTAGCCAATAATAAATCTCATTGAGACATAATCAGCACCGGACTCGAAGCCGCATCTCCAGCGTGAGCGGCAGGCGTTAAACCACTGAACCACGGAGCTTTGGTGAACCGTATTGTTTCACATCAATACATAACCATTTGCATACCTATTAAAGATCACCACATGTGAATTATTTATAAGACCTAATGTAAATCATGATAAGCAAATAAAGTTTCTTATTTCTGACCATGAATCAGCCTCCGCCACCCGACGACGCTTTTAAACGAAATAAAGGCCACAAGACAGGGAGCACCCAGGGTCAGGGTTTATGCTTTTACATAGCTACGTTTATCCCCCTTTCATAATTTTGCTAGCACGGTATCCGTCAGCTTGGGAATGCTTTTACCGCATAAACGCTACCCACGCGTTTAAGGCCCAGTTCTAGCTGTTGATGTGTGGAGCGCCGCATTCACCCGTCGCGTCGTCTTCTGGCGGGGTAGCGGAACTGGCGGGGTAGCGGGCGGCGCGGAAAAGCATCGGGCCGCCCAAATACTTTAGAAATTAGGTGTTTTTTCGAATTTACTGAAAAACGGAAATAAGCTAATTGATAAAATTTAAGGATTAATACGGAGCTCTAAATGAGGAAAATTTAGGCATAAAAATGATGAGAAAAATCAGTAATTTTATATTACAATTATTGAATCTCATTTTAAATATAGACTATGTTCAGGATTTTTTACGATCGAGCCAAATTAATCCAATCGCGTTACGACATAGTATTTAAACTAGATTATCTCTTTGTGAATAACATAATTTTTTGAGACATAGGTCTCAAAAATGAATTTAATGTTTTTTTTTTTTGGCCCATTGGTTTGCGTGATCTTGGGCCTTAAGAGGCTGAACATAGGCCAATGGCATTGAGAATTAGACAAAGAAAACAAATACCCGTCGCATCGCGTCGAAGCAGACTGACGCATGCTCCCGCGCAGAGCCCCGCGGGGCAGCCCGAGCTCCGAGACCGAGAAAATTATAGAAAATATTACTAAACTCCTGTAATAATTACATTAAAAATAAAATAAAACAACCAAAAATTTTCCCTTTTTTACCTATTTTTGCGTGTAAGTTTCATATAGGAAACTGATTTCGTCTCCGAGCGCTAGTTCATTTAGTTGAATAATAATGCATTGCGCAATATATTTTTTAGTATTAAATATAACAGATATCCGGTAATTTTAAAAGTCCATTCTTATCTCTAATAGACCTTTTATAACATATATTTATCCTATATTTTTATGTTGTCTAGTTTAGCCTAGAATTAGCTTCAATTCTATGCTTCTAAAGATGCATTTCTGGCCATATTTAATCCCTTAAGGCGATACCTCGTCCGTGCAAAGGACCCCGTTACTATGTCATACATAACGTAGCGCTAAACCGCAGAAAAATGGTTTAAAAATAAACTACTCTATTTTGTTAAAAAGTTTTTTAAGAAGAGTTTACGAATACATAATATCTACATTTTGAACGCAGTTCCACAATGAAATAAGCTAGGATTTCAGAATTACAGGAAAAAATAAAACAATTTAGTGGTGTTTTCGTAATTAAATTCTATAGAGAAAATTTCATCCAATCGCGTTTTCCTTTAGTGAGAATCTTAATCAAATACTCAATAAACGTTAACCAAAAAATCTAATCTGTAGATAGATGACTTCATGGGTGGAGTAAATGGATTCGAAAAAAACCCCATTTTTTCCGAATCACCTTAAGTAAATGCACTCCAGCGAAGAAACATATGACGCTGTTTCTTGATGCAATATCCGGACCGATTTTGTAAACTTTGCTTTGGGTCTGTTTTCTCTTCGCGGAACATTTACACAAAAATATTTGTGATATCAGTTTGAAACAACCTCTGACTTATGACTGTTTTGCGACGGATTTTCTATAGTTGTATTGTTTTAGTGTGACAATACAGGTCATCGTATCCTAGGTACCACGGCACGCTCGTGGTTGGTTTAGCGATACTTGCTTATTGCCTGAAACGTTCGAAATTACTGTCGCTTAGCGTCTCGGGGAAAATGCAAAGTCACATCGGATGTTCCAAACCTCAAGGATATTTGCATTTTTTTTCTAATTCTGTCTAACCTACTGGTATTTTATATTAATTTTATGCATAATATGCAATAGCAACAAAACAACAGACGAATATTATTAAGTACTTAATCTACTACTCGTACTACTACTATCAGCCCCTGATGCCTAAATTTATTATTAGCGTGAAAAGGATTCTCCACATTTCATTTACTACGAGCCGAGTATACAAAAACGAATATTAAAATAATAATATAATATAGAATTAAGATTCTGTAAACACCAGTCTCGCATCTCACTTCTCACTTCACATTAGATTAAAAATGGGGAATAGGTGTCCCTTTAAGTGTTAAAATATTACGGTCAATGAGCTGTATTGTCTCACTAAAGCAATACAACTATAGACTAATTCACGTGCCCATCAATTTGTACAGATCTATCGATGGCCAGACTTGTTGATCACTGGACACTGGAATGCCGCGCTTTCTCTGGCGCCACTGATATATCTGAGGTTATCGCACGGCGACCAAAGGTCTCGGAATCAAGACGCCAAACACGTCTATTCAATGGCAGAGTTATAACGTGTACAAAAACGATTCTATTCACGCTTACTGTACCTTAGCATCCGTTTTAATGTAGGACCTGTGCTTGAAGTAAACAAAAAGAGTGTCAAGGATTTGATTAATTAAATCGGTATAAGTATGAGTTTGGATTTGGTCCAAAGTAGTACGTGAATGGCTTATCCTGTTCACTGGTGCTTATATCAGATACAGGTCGCCTCATCCGATAAAATATACACAGCTTGTGTACCGGGTGGCGCAAAATCATGTATGGAGGGGGTATCACCAGCGCTGGTGATTGGATCAGGAGGTGGGCCATTCAATCGACCGACTATTCAGCAAAAAATGATTAGTTTTAAGACAAATTAATGGATAGGGTGTTGTGGTTGCAACATGGGAAGGTATTTGCCCAGCTGTAGGACACACAATAAATGGCTACTACAAGATCCTGCATAAACACATCTCGTGTAAAAAGTCTTACGTTTGCACCTGCACAGCTCGCAGCCGAGAGTTCTAGAATTTCGGGCGTTAGAGGTGTCCCGTGTAGTTGCTACAACCTGCACTCTCCCCTTCCAGTGGACGAGAAGATCTTCTGCTGCCACGGCGGCCTCTCGCCGGACCTGCAGGCCATGGAGCAGATCCGCCGGATCATGCGGCCGACCGACGTGCCCGACCAGGGCCTGCTGTGCGACCTGCTGTGGTCGGACCCCGACAAGGACACGGCCGGCTGGGGCGAGAACGACCGCGGCGTCAGCTTCACCTTTGGCACCGAGGTAGGAATAACTGTTGTGATTTACATTGAACCTGCCTCAGATATCCGTCACATAATGCTCGAGGAGCTTTGTGGCGTCACGGTATGAGGCTCCGGGTCCTGAGTGAGAATCCCGGCTGGGACTCTCGAGGAGAGGAATCTCGAGGTGTTGTAAGTTTACAAGTGCGTGACGTCCGTGTTGCTGGTTCCCACGACAGAGTTTCCTAGGGTAATATTATTGGCAACGTTATTATTGTTTACGAATAATATGTGATACGTTTTGACTACCAAATTTACTATGTTTTCATCAAATGCAGTTCGAATACTAAAGTTGGATTTATTAGGTTACAACTTGATAATGTATTATAAAGGTTGTATAACCTGGAGCCGAAGCGAGGCGACCTCATGTAGTTTAGTATAAAATAGGATGTTCAATTTGGATTAATAACATTTAGCAAATTTGGGACGTTTTTTTTGGATTTAACTTTTTGTAGCTTGTCAAATTCGTACGTAGCACTCCCATGGTCTGCGGGCGACGGGTGACGAAAGATGCGGGGGCGGGAAAGAACAGCGCGGGCGGTTCCTGCTACGCGCCCCGCCGCCCACGCTCTTATTTCCTCCCCTCGCAGCCCCCGGATCTTTCGTCGCGTCGCCCGCAGACCATGGGAGTGCTACGTCCGAATTTAACAAGCTGTAGTCAATTTGATAAACAGTTAAAGATTAGCCATTGGCTCTGCCAGACCAAGCAAACATCTCTTTATCTGTACCTCCGCTGTTTATCTCTCAAAGAGCTCAAGGAATGCATCTGGAAGGTCACGTGTCGCAGTGTTTGTCGACCTTTGAGTCTGATTGGTTGAGATAATAGTATGATTCGGGTAAACACGTCCGCACTGGCTGCAGATAGTGCCAATCGAGATAGCGCTGGGATGCGTGATTGCAAAAGCCTGTTGATTTCGGCCAGCTACTTGTCCCACCTACTCGGGCTTTTAAAGTAGACACGCTCACTTTAATCCCCAAAATGTTTCTGCCAACATTGTGGCCCAAACCTGTTCGTACGGCTACTAGAGAAGGTCAATCGTTTTACTCCAACTACAAAAAACACTACAACAACAACAACTACAAAACAAAATCACACGGTGATTAATTACGCCAGCGTGTGTTTGTCGCTAATAGGTAATTGCAGGGGTCGAAACTAGTCAGTTAAATCAGTAAATCAGTTTTTTTAGCATGGTCAGTAAAAGTCGGTTTTTTGAAAAATCGACAGTTTTTCAGTTTTTTGAGATCATATTGCTCCATATATTTTTTTGGAACCTTATTAATTATTTTACTGACACAATTTTGCCTGTCTGTGTCGTTCCTATTTACGCCTACCTTCTTCATTCTAGATTTTGCTTAAGAAATATATATCTTATAGGTATACCTACTAGCAGCCAAACCCGGCGTTGCTCGGGTTCCACCTTTCAAGTCCATTCATTTCATCAGTTGCAACACTTTTTTACATTTTCGCCGCCCACAACCGCGACCAAACTTCCTTACTTTCACCAGGAGACCAAAGGGGAGATGATTGGAGTTGGTGGTCATAGAGAAAACCCTGTCTTCCCGTACTAAAATTAGCATTTTAAATATACATTTAGATTGTGTCAACAAAAAACAAATTTCTAGTCATTTCTAATTTTCTTAGCCGGGCCCAGTGATGGTTTGACAAGACATTACTAGATGCCGCTGTTAAAGAAAGAAAAGACTACGAGGAGATAATTAAAGAAGAAGAAAATGTACAAAAAATTATAGATAAAAAGAAAAATGCTTTGATTACTAAGTTCTTCAAGATATCATAATATCTAATGTTTCTAACTTTTAATATTATTTGCATGATTGGATGTGTGTCATTTGCTTATTAACAAATATTAAAAACTTTTAACTATTTGTAAACTTTTTAATTATAAAAAGCTGGTGATGGTTGGCTATGGGGATGTTGGAGGCCAATTATTATTTTTTTAATTCCACATGATACTTTTATTTTAAGTTAGTTCAGATGGTCAGTAAAAGTCAGTGTTCAGATGGTCAGTAAAAGTCAGTTTTTTTAGATTTCTGGTCAGTAAAATCAGTATTTTTGAACACTGAACCTGTTTCGACCCCTGTAATTGTAGTGCAGTTATGCTTACTCTTAAACCCAGAGTTTTGCAACAGGTCCCAGTTTTTTTTTCTATAGTTCGAACTTTAAGCAGTTTTTTTTTTGTTGAAGAGGGAAGCAATGGAATTACAGACCTCCCATGCTATGTCCTATACATTGAGCGAGCATCAGCCCGTGTAGTATACGGACTAAAAACAACCCCAGTGTTTTGTATTTTGTATTTAACAGTTATCTTTCGATGTTACTGTGAGCCATGCCACCAAGTAGCAGTGCTGTCACAGAAAGCATCTCCAGTGAGCCAAACCAAACAAATTGCTAAAAAAGACTTGCTTGTTGATGATATTAAATATGAATTTGAAAGACTAACTGATTTTATAAAAACATACGGTAACAACTTTAACAACGCTACAAACAAGATATTTTATCTATCTTAAAATACTTAAGGAGCCCACATCATCTGATAAATTTTATGTACCGAAAAAATTGGTCACAGAGTGTTTTCAAAGAGGTATATAAAAGGATGAAATCGGATTCAGTCTGGACGCCCACCTGAGAAAGAAATATGCATAAGAGCTCGCAAAAGGCCTCATAATATAAGCCTAAGTATAGATATAGATTTAGATATAGATTTTGGACAGATTAGTGCAAAAAAGTAAAAACATAATTATTTACTTTAAAAGTGCAAAATAAATCTTAAAGTATTTGATTTACTACGAAGACGTGCGCAGCTGGGATGTACAAACATCAGCAGAGAAAATATATCTTCAGGCCCTTGCCCAAGTTTACCCTTTTACTCAATTGAATGTATGACGGCGTGATAATAATAAAGTTATTATGTAACTTATGATGAAAATAAATAGGTTTCCAATAAATGAGCCGAGAAATGCCACAGCAGTGGTAGATATCATTCACGTTGTCAACCAGATATCAATGAAGTTCCAGATACAACTGGTATTAATTTATACTGGTATCATCTGGCCCTTTAGCTTCTAGAGCGGACTGACAATATTCATTGAAACAATACACTTACTCCTATACCAACGAGCCCAAATACGGCATACTTCGTCTTGTCGTACATTAAGAGACAAGATTTTTCGAACACAAATGAACCAAAACTGTTACTACCATACAGTCAATCATACAGCATTATAAACTACACAAATTGAAGAATTGAAGAAGACCGGCCCTCCCCGCATCGCAGTGAACAGGGTTCTGGACAAAATAATACAGTAAAATCATCGCGCTCGAGCAGGAGACACTGCGATGGCGAGATATGATCAAGAAATAATTTTCAGTCGACACTTGGAAGAGAACCCTTAAGAGAATGGGGTATGGTTTTTACACAGTAAAAGCAAAACCTTTACTGAATGCCCTGCAAAAGGAAAAATATTAAAATTCGCTCGTGAATATCACAACTGGACTTCAGATCAGTGGCGTCAAATAACAGCACGATCAAGGGAAATTTGAGGTGACTGTTGCGATGAAAGAAAAGAGATCATAGAAATAAAAGTGAGGCCTATCATAAGGACTGCATCAAGGAAACGTGAAGTTTCCAGCATCTGTAATGATATGGGGTTGGATGTCAGCACAGGGCTTGGGTCGGCTGCAATGGGCCATGTAAAAAAATCAATGGTACGAATCTGAGAAAACCATTTCGAGATAATTGTGTTCCTAACTAAATTCCGTTATTCCCATCAGAAATGATTACAGGATTACAGAAGTATCCGTAAAAAACATAATATATAATTTGTCCTTTACGGCGTATTTATTCAAATTCCCTTCGGCGTTAAGTTGACTGTTCTGTAAAATTGTCAAGTATCAACAGAAACAACCAGCCTCAAGTACAACCGTTCCAAAACTGTGAGCAAGTGACGTCATGAGGGGTGTTATCTCAAAAATTATTAAACAAATAGTATGACATCCATTACACGAAATATTCAAGTTAGTTTCTTACTAGCTTAACATTTCACAACATCAAATTTAAAGTAGCACGTATATTATTTAGCATGGCCCGTTGGTCAAGGGAAATGTTAATCTCACAAATAGCCAGGGAATAAACATTTGAATGATGTTTTTGTCCCGGGTGGGAGCGAGATCGTATAAGTCAGCGAGTCCTGTAATCTGCTGCAGCAGCGGGGCCCTGTTGTTGTCGCCCTTATTGAAAGCGCTCGTAAACCCTGGCTTGGGGTACATGGAGCTAACATTATCTTCCCCCAATCTTCTATCCTGCTTGGCAAAGAGCAACAGCGTTGAGCCTCTGTATATTATCTTGGCTTTGTACATTCATTAGTTACCTTAAGCAATTACTCTGAAAACAGCAGATTCCGCATCAACGCTATCATTTATTTGCCATTCTTTTATCAATTTGTTATCTGTCACAATTTCAGGCTGAAGTGTCGTGATATCAATATCGATTAGATTGGGTTTTTGTAAATAAATAAACATATCTCTGGCGTGATTCACGTTGTTCACATTAGATTGGGTGTTTATATAAATAAATAATATAATAATATACGTTGCATTTGCAAACGTTCGCTAATCTTATCTCTCCAAAGTTATCATAGAGAGTATGATCGATGGTGATTTGATTATTGTAGGCTGAATAAAAAATACCGAATTGCCCACGAAAAATGACAGGCCGAAGTGGTGACAACTAAAAATCTTGTATCTTGTAATATGTAAACAATGAAATATTAAACTCCAAATGTCTTTATTACTGTAGATATTTACATACACTTAAGCAATCATCATTTTTTGCCACTTCTCTACATTGGACCACTGTGGGAGAAGGAGGGTGTAGAAACTCCCACAGATTGATTTTTAGATCTCTTAAAAATTGCTTGTGCTTAACTAATACAAATATTATAAAATGAATTATCATAATTAATAAGCAGGAATAATAATAACATAATTATAAACAGCAAGGTCTGTGTTGCGCCAGATTAACCCCATACAGTCCCGTCATTTAAGTAATCTTGAATATTGTAATATCCCTATTTTCGACAAAGTCGCATCAACATGGTTTTTTAAATTGCTCAAATGGCAATTTCAATTAGTAGTATTTTAATTAAAATTATTATAATTTTTATTTACTATAGTATTTTGCCAGGATATTTCGTTGGTTCTGTATAACGATTCCCCTTAATAAACCTTCTCCCTCCGCTCCGTGGTCTAGTAGGATTCTCTGCTGACCATGTACCAATGAGATCAATGATGTGCATCATCGGACGTTCCGTGTTTCGGATGATACGCGAAGGTGTAGCTCCCGGCTACTACCGCTTCATGGCAGTAGTAGCCGTAAAAGTGTACAACTAGAAAACTTTTGACAGTGTCGGGTTGGCCACTAGCCCACTATACCTCCACCAACCCGCACTGAGCCATTAGTGGAGTACGGCTACCTGGTCAGAGTAAGAGAGGTCCTAATAGGGCAGAACTTGACAACCCTCCATCAACACAGCGTGCTTGCAGGCCTGTCCTTCTTGGATATTAGGCATTAGGCTACATTTATTGTTTTTTTTTTGTTTAAGACCTATTTTATGGAAGATAAGAAGTATCGACATTTCATTTTTTTTAATTACCTATCCCTTATAACATCAAGCGCCCAAATTGCAACGGGATTTAGCCTATAATCAATAGCGTTAGGAAGTTGCACAAAGCGGGCAAGATCCTATGAATCAGGATTGACCTGGAGCTGCAGTCTTACTATTATACAGTATACTACTATTATCCCTTCTTGACCGGCTTCTTTTCCCTCTCATCGGCAGGTGGTCGGCAAGTTCCTCTCGAAGCACGAGTTCGACCTGATCTGCCGCGCCCACCAGGTCGTCGAAGACGGCTACGAGTTCTTCGCCAAGCGCCAGCTGGTCACTCTGTTCAGCGCGCCCAACTACTGCGGCGAGTTCGACAACGCGGGCGCGCTCATGAGCGTGGACGAGACGCTCATGTGCAGCTTCCAGATCCTGAAGCCGGCCGACAAGCGCAAGCTGTACTCCGGCCTCAACATGGGCCGGCCCAACACTCCGCCGCGCGCGCAGCCCAAGAACAAGAAGAAGTGAGTGACTGCTTACACGATGCCTGTACCAGTGTATGTACTACACGCCAATCCGGGCACAGGCACCTCGCTCTGTTGACGTCATAGCGTCCGGTCACTGTGCTACTGACGCGTCGAGGGCGAGAGCGAGCGAGAGAGGGGGAAATCGCATTCCTCGCGGGTGAATAATTAACTTTAGCGGATCGTATGTATGTATGTATGTATGACCATTTTGTTGACGGCTTGACGGTTTTTAACAAATGAGGTGTCCTTAGATTCGTGAAGACCGTGAGAGTGACGTAGGCTATATAGTTTTAGTGACTAGTCAATAGGTCGGATTTTAGATGGCAAAATGTAGTTTTCAAAGTTATACGTGCGTTCGTACTCCTAACCAGGTGCATTCATAAGTTTGTTTGTGGTATTGTAAGAAAATGCAGTCGGGTTATTTGTCTTATGATATTTACACTTGTGGGTTGAATTGATCTTAATCCGCAAGAGGAAATCATGATTAGGATCTAGCTAGCTGGATCAGGATTCCCAAAAAGTGGGGTTCGCAAACCGTGGTCCACAGAGGCACGCGGCAACAGGCCTTGTCGTCTAGCCATATGCAATTTCAGCCGTCACTCTTAATATATTCTCGTTACTCGACTCGCGGGGATGAGCTTGTACTATACTGTATGAAAGATTTTCTGACGATGTAAAACTCTGACCGCCATGAGAAACACCGGGAATAACTTTGCTAAAATAAAACCGCTGTTCGATGTTCTTCTCTTGTTGGGATTTGTCTAAAGACAATGAATAGTGAGCCCTACATGTATTTATGATAAATAAAGTGCCTAAGACGACCTCTTTGGCGTTGCAGTACGAGGCTCTGGCTCCCAGGCGAGAGATCCATGGTACGAATCCCGGCTACGAAGAAAAAAAAACAGATCTTGGATGTTTATATGTGTGTGACGTTGCTGTTTCTAGTTACCGCGACACAGAGTATCCTAGTTTTGGGGTGGGGGCGGTGGATGTGCCTGTAAAAAACCCGCCCCAGTGGTAAATGAAAATTGGCTCACCAACACGGCGTCAACTTCAGGTTTAGATAGTTTTCCACAAGAACAGTCCGCATGTGTTCTTCACAGGGCCCTGCACGCACAACGCCGCCTAAACTATTTTATTTTTTTCAGTTTTGCCATATATGACATCCAAATTTTACTATTAATTATACATAGCTAGTATTTAATCGCACATCAAAAATACTGATATGCACAGCAAAAAAGGATCAGCAAAAACACTATGTTTTAAATATTTTATGTGCACTCAAGTTTATGTTTTAAGTATTTTTTGTTGTTCTTGCATGTTCAACCTAACACGAAGGATAAGAAGGGGGGCCTTTACCCTTGACCTAAGCTGCCGCAGCATTTTGCCCTGGTATTTGCTGTGAAAATCAGTATTTTTGATGTGCACTTTAATATTTCCCCTATTAATTATAGTATATGTTACCAATAACTAAATAATAAACATTTCCGCGCCCGAGAAAGGATGAGAAAGACTTTTTGTACAATATTATACTTATAACCGAACACTCGAATAGTAGATTGTTTACTGAGGGAGTGAAGTACTACTTTCAAGGCGAGAGTGCGTTTTGAATTCTAGAGTTGAAACCCGAGCGAAGCGTGGGTTTTAAACTAGAATCTTGAACGTAGCAAGGGATTCTAAGTACATCGTTCGAGTTTAAAATAGTTTCTACTCCTAAGGTGGAACTGTACTTTTTATTAATCTCTATGAAAAAAGAGGAAGTTAAGTTACGATAATAATACTACTAGGCAAGTTATGAATAAGAATAGTATTTATTTGCAAAATATTCTTAGTAACAATAGCATTATAATTAGAAGCTAATAGATCATATACACATTTCCCAAAAATGCTTTCGCTCTTACATTTTTCAAAGGTTGAGAATGTATGCTTTCACATATTTTTCATGGAATTTTTAAAGGTAACGGACCTTCCCTCTCATTGCTTGTGTCTATCTGGAGTTAAACTCTCATTTTCACTATACCCTTGCTAAAATGACGAAGGAAAATGACAGGTCCTATGTTACCACTTTTTGGTAAAAAATAAGTGTGTGTAAAAATATAGTAATGGGGTAAAGAATGATTTAGTTCATTCTATTATTTCAAAATAGAATGATATCTTTAAAATTTTACGATTAGTACCTACCTACTATATTTAAAAAAAACCTATTGAAAACATGTGGCTTCGAGGGAAGAAGAACGTAGTGATTGTTAAATCTTTGCTGAAAATGTTAATAAAAAATACTTTTCCACAAATTTAGTTTTTAAAGATTCGTGTTTTAAGATCAATCTCTTGATTAGCTGTCAATTAAAAAGTAGTGAAAGTGATTATTTCCTCTACACTGGCAACACAAATTAAAAAGTTACTTTGCCTCTCTATGAAGTAAAGTGCCATTTTGCTCCATATTTACCGGGAATAAAGAGCTCTTTTCGAATAGATGTGATGTGATTTGTCCACTCTATTATTTTCATTATCAAGAGAGGAAGCCGTACTATCTTCACAACCGGCCGCGTTAACTGGTTTTAGTTTGACTATCCTAACAACTCCGTCCATAATACAACCAAGCTGCCAACTAAGAGCTGGTAAGTTGTCGTCTTCAATTAAATCAAGATTCCAAACCTTGACATTTTCTCCGCTTCAAGGTAGTATTCTGGAACCACAAGTAGATACCTACCAATCAGTAGATGGGCAAGCTTTAAAACCTCGAAAATTTCTGGGTCTCCCAGATCGAGAGCACACAGTGGTCTCGAATTTAAAACCGCTTTGATATAAGCGAACACTGTGGGCAATTCTTCAAATGTTAGTGGAGTTGTCCCTACTACCATATTCAGCAAACAAACACTTGCTGATTGAACCGCTGCTTATAACAATCCACCGAAATACGGTGCGGAGGTTGGATTGAAGAGCCATTTTAGACCGCGTTTGGTCGCCCAGTCCGCTAGACATTCCCGGTTGCCATTGAAGATATGTTTGCACCTCATTGAGATGTCGATCGTATGGAGCTGGGTAACCCACGTCTGCTAACAAAACGAGTCAAAAGCCGCACTGAACCCCACTGTACCGCCTTAATAGGTGCCGAAAAGGCAAAATTTGATAAGAATGCCTTAAGCAATTCAGCATTGCGCAGTTGTGATGCGTTGAGTGAAAATAGACCCGCAAAATCCGTTTGCACAAAATTCAAAATCCCCGCTAGCTGGATCCAATGTGCGATGACGCGATGTGAGTGACAGTAAATCTTGTGATAATAGTCTATGACTAACCGCCTCAACACGGACTTTTGACTTTTGGAGTAACATGTGTGCTTCTTTTTAAAGAAAAAATCCGCATTCCTTAACCGACCGCCAATATGACATGCAGTAGACCGCTTTCATCAATGAAAGGTGCAAGCCGCCGCCATCTCATGAACACTGCGCATTCTACGGCAAAGACTAACCCCCAGTTTCCGAAAGAGTTGTCAAATGTAACAAGCGATTAATCGATCATTAATTCAAAATAGCGGCATGTGATTGGCTGAAATGCGTTTGAGAGTTTAACAAGTTGTCACAGCTAATTTTCCTTTCAGAAACCGGGTGTTAGTCTTCTTTTTTACCGATTTAAACAGGTCATTAAAATCTTTTCCAGTTTTTTTGGTGTTTCAGCGGATATAACGATGTCGTCTGCAAAGCGGAGATTGTTGAGGTTCACATTTATGTACAAACTATCACAGTCGAGGGTTTCGAAGATATCTTCCAATGCGTTGGTGAAGAGCTTTGGAGATATACATCTCCTTGGCGTACGCCTCTTGTGCCTGGAACAGTAGTCGAGGAACCTTAGATTTGCACAGTCATTGTGACAGAAGACCCATCAGTATCGGGATGTATATTTGGTCGATCTGACATCGCTGTAGAGTAAGGCTCCAAAACAGCCCAGTGTTCCACGGAATAGAACGCTTTTTCACTATCGAGGAAGAGTGGTGTGTTGTATTCTTGGTTCTTCTATATCATATATTCTATAGCATGTGTGTTCGACAGTGCCAAATCCATTCCTGAACCCCGCTTGTCCCTTGGTTGGTACTCATCAAGTCGTAAAGTTATTCTTGACGTCACGACTCGAGAAAACACTTTTTACACTTGACTGAGCAGTGGACTAGGACGGTAGTTTTTCAGTTTTTTAGTTTTCATTTTAGCGCTTTTAAGGAAGAGGACTACGATACTCTTGCGCAACTTGGTTGGTATTTCCCCAGTGAAGAGAGCTTCGTTGAAAAGCCATCATAGGTCTTAGCGCCGCGCCTTGTTTAGCTCCGTCGTGATCCCGTCATCTCCTGGGGGTACTTTTTAAGTTGTTTTTAGCCCGAAATCAGCTCCTATGGGATTAAAATGACACTTTTAATCTCATAGGAGCTGATTTCGGGGAAGAACGTATACCATCTGCCGAATAGTGCCTATTAATTGGTGCGCGTGTGTCACTCGCATCCTCAGTTGTTGGTGTTCACGTGTATAATATGTAAAGATTTTCGTAAAAGAACAGTTGTCTCCCCTCTCGTTTTCCAATTGGTTCCATTGACTTCACTGCTGCCATTTGCCGTCACCCTGCAGTGTGCTAGGAACTCTTGTGTATGAGACGCTCCATCTCGGCTTTTTTTATTGTTCCGAATGTCGCGGCGAATCGTTGGCATATCTTTTTGTTTAGCTCGCGATGTCTTTGTGAGTTGAACTGGTTGGCTGGTATGTTTTGGCGTTGCTAGCAGTAGTTTAGTCTCTGGGGACAATATCTTTCGATTGGGCTTTCCTTCCAAACTTTTCTTTCGAGTTTTAGTGACCGTGTCGATGAAGTGGTTGTATTTGTCGTCCATGTCTTGTTCGAAGTATTCATAGAAACGCTCTTAGGCGCTTGTCAATAGCACTTTTTTTAATTCTTCAGGATCTGGAGATATCTAGTTGTGCTTAAATGCTTCCTCACAAGTATCGTTCTTTAGAATCTAGAATCTATCCTGAGGTTAGCGCGTACCCTCTTAGTTGTTGAGGACTGTGACATCTGTGATCATTGAAGATTTGTCAGCACATATAAAAGTCAACTTTTTTCTTGGGTTTGCCGTCTGGACTTATCCATGTCCGTTCCGTTGCGGTTTCTTTAAAAAAAAGTGTCCATGTCGAAGAACATATTGGACTATGTAGTGTTATGTTATACTACTTACGTGCTATTTTCTTGAATGTCTTAAAAATTCCAAGGCTGCAGCTGCTTTCGAGAAACTTAAAGAAGCTTTGGTAACTGCTCCTGTACGTACATGCTATTCTGGTCTCCTATCCCTTAGCTCCAGCTCCACCATCAGTCTTTTTTGTTTGTCCTTCAGGGTACCTTGCTCTATTACGCTGGATACTTGGTGAGCTGATGGCTTATTATCTGGTATCACCTTTACTTCCACAGGACCCTGTAACGTTTTAAACCATTAGAACACATTAATAAATCATGTTCGCTCTGCATTTTCATGCTATTAGCACTTTTAAATCGATAGCGAAACGGTTTACCTTTGGTGACCTTGTTTTGGCTTTCTCCAAAACTCTGCAATCTCGGGGTTTGTGCGCGCTGGTGCGCTACCTTTTTTCCTTTCGTTTTTAGGTAATTTATTTCCTCGGGTTACTGTTAGATTTTATATTACGAGTCTGAAATCAACATTTGACATTTGATATATTGATTGTTTATCTGGTTGTCATGGCAATGTCCTTTCAAACTCGTTAGCGGTCTGATATGTTTGTTTTAATACTTTTATAAGAATACTCTTTCTCTCTTGGCCACTCACGAAAATTACGTTTAATTTAAATAATTTTTAGAACTCTCCAAAAATGGTATAAAAGCGGAACATTTCTTCAATTCTGGACAGTCTCACGTCAGTTTCTGAACTGGAAGTACCAGTAAAGGCCTTATCCCGGGGTCGCTCAACCCCGGGATCCTGCGAAGCCTTCAAACTCCTTCAAATCTCCAAATTCTTCATCTACAACGGGATCCTGCGAAGCCTTCAAACTCCTTCAAATCTCCAAATTCTCCATCTACAACGGGATCCTGCGAAGCCTTCAAACTCCTTCAAATCTCCAAATTCTCCATCTACAACGGGATCCTGCGAAGCCTTCAAACTCCTTCAAATCTCCAAATTCTTCATCTACAACGGGATCCTGCGAACCTTCAAACTCCCTCAAAACCTTCAAATCAATCTTCAAACAACGGGATTCTGCGAGCCGCGCCTACGCCGCTACCATTCCTACAACGAAGATTTCTACAACGGGATTCTGCGAGCCGTGCCAACGCCGCTACTGTTCCTACAACGACGATTTCTACAACGGGATCCTGCGAGGCGTAACTACAAGTACGCCCGCTACTGTTCCTACAACGACGATTTCAACAACATCTACAACAACAAATACACCTGCACCCAGGTCTCCGCTTCCTTCTTTCTATCCAGACATCTGTATTTTATAAAACCTGTTTCACATCTCATCCATCCTCATCTTCGCATCATTTTTTTTTATAGACTTCACTGTAAATACTATACTTCTAATAAACTGATACTACTAAATTTTATCTTGGTTGTTTGCTGTTAGGTTCTGTTAGTTTCTGTTAGGTCGTATCTTCACGCGACAACTCTTAACCATAAGTTAGCTCCGGTTGTCCCCTATCCATGTGTTCCAACACTTGCAACATCGTCTGATTTCGTGCCTATCTTGGCTTCAATAAGTCTTCTATAATGATGTTGAACTAAGCATTCTTGTCCCCTATCCGTGTGTTCTAACACATGCAACATCGTCTGATTTCGTGCCTATCTTGGCTTCAATAAGTCTTCTATAATGATGTTGAACTAAGCATTCTTGTCCCCTATCCGTGTGTTCCAACACATGCAACATCGTCTGATTTCGTACCTATCTTGGCTTCAATAAGTCTTCTATAATGATGTTGAACTAAGCATTCTTTCTTGTGTTTAGAGCTGTTGAAATATCATTATAGAAGGCTTCAACTTACTCACCTGTGTGGTCTGTTGAAGGTGCACATCCTGGAATGTTTATTAAGGTGTATCGTTTTCTTATTCTTATAATGACATAAGCTACCCGTGGAGAAATGCTGCTGTCACTGATGTTGTTGTTTTGTTTGTAAGCCTTTGATTAATCAAGAAGCCCACGCCAACTATCCACTCATTTTCCTCACCTCGGTAATGCGTTATTTTAGCTTATTACCTTTATTGTCTCTTCACATCATTTTCCACTTCGCTTAAATTGATAACATCCCACGTTAGTTATTTCCCTCTCTGGTTCTTCCGAGAGCGCTTGAAATCTCAGTGCCGTTGTATTATACGTAGCCAGTAGTATGTTAGTGTGATCGGCGGGCCTCTTCCAGGGATTCTTAGAACCGTTACCATGACCTCTGTTGGAGCCAGGAATAGTGGAGCTATCGGGGTCTAGGGGCTGGTGCTAATTTCTACTTTCATTGGGTAAATTTTGCTCTAATCTCGCTAGCAAGACGGGTTGGTGAGTCAGTTCTTCTTGAGGGTATGTAGTCCTCACGGCCACTGTGGCCGCCTCCTCTCGGACGAGCTGGTTATTTACCACCGCCTGAGACTCGGCGTTGCTGTTCATTGTGCACCAACTGGGGGACACATCTAGGGTATCTGTCGGTATGACAAACCCTAGAGAAACTAGTAATGAGATTAATTCCGCTTTCAAATTATTAGCTTCTTCTACAGCCCCGCCCAAAATATCATCTATATACATGGAAGACCCCAACAGTGATGCTGCTGGGTATTCCGCGTCCCCATCATCACCCAGCTGTTGCAAGGTATGTATAGCCAGTTAAGGACTTGACTTCATCCCATAGGTGATCGTGTTAACCGCTTTTCTATAGCCAAAAGTCGCTTAGTGGCTAAAGATAAGGAGTCACCAAGAAGTTCCCGGGTCCAGAGATAAAAAAAAGTTGCACTACGTATCGCCCAGAGTCATTCCGCTGATGACTGGTTCGAATCCTTAGGATCTGAGAACACCTCCGCTAAGTTTTCCACTTTACAAAAGTTTTCCAATATTTAGTCAGTTGATACCGCAACTGTGAAACTTGTGAAACACATGACGCGTGCTTTTCAGCATTCTAGCTAAAAGTTCCGGGGGGTATACGGTATACTCCAATATTATTGTGGCAAAAGGAAGCCTTCTTGAACCTTTAACATATTTACCCTGGAATAATTATATCATCCAGTAGGTCCGCACTGGTATGAACATCAATACCGCAACGCTCAAAGAACCGCTCATCTGCAAGAGGCATACTGCTAAAAGCCTCTGCGACCCCTGATAGCAGTAAAAAGTTTGGAATATTACCTATTAACTGAACACTCCGCATTGCAAGGCTATATCCGAATGGTAACCGCAACCGCACCATTACAATCACAAGACTTGAACCGCTTCAGACAAAATCTCTGAACACATGCATCAGAAAACAAATAGCCCTGACTTCAGCCTTAAAAGAGTCCATGACCTTATTGCTGTTGAAAGTGAGACCGTATTCTTACACGACTGTTGGGATGCCTGGATTGATTTCTGAATGAATGTATACCCTCATAATGTACCCGCCTGTAAGACCACGTGACCTTCAGGATGTGCAGTGCCATCGTCATTGCCCCCATTATTAATAGGTACTATTAATGCGCCGCCGCCGAACAAGCCGTCTTGTCAGAACCCTCTTCAAAATGGCATCCAGTTTGTTATAGTTAATGAAGAACAGTAAGTAAGACCATTGCATTGGAAAGAAAGAAATTCCTAATTTTTCCAATGCCTTTTTTGTTTTTAACAGTGTATTCAATAATCCCTTTAAAGATCCCAATGATTTATTCACATGTTGAGGATTCATCATAGTATGTCGTATACCTATCTGTGAAACACCGCTTGTCCCTCACAGATGTGGAGCGTATGTAGAAGAGGAAAAATCAATAGTACAGTATCTAAATATATCAGTGGAGAATTATTTAGTTGCATTGTCCCTGTTGAAAGGTGGATGTGAACATATGAAAGGTAGGTAGATATGAATATTCAAAACAAAACAATAAAGACTACTAACGCCATCTGTCGTTTGATGGCCCGACTACTGACATGTTCCGAAGTAAGGAAAATGTACACAACCGTAAGTGCCTAAAACGATGGAAAAAACCGATAATCGATTGTAACATATCACATAATATCATAACGTAAAATCTCAACCATATTTCCCAGTAGAGTGTGAACTATGACTGACCGGAAATGGACAGAAAATTTGTAAATTATTTAAACTACTACAATAAAATATAATACAAGTGATAATTTAATGCTGCTATAATTCGAACAACCATTATTATTTTTGTACCGACAAATAGAACTGCGTTTACCTCTAAGATCACAACCGTTCGCCGATAAACACACAAAAGAAAATAGCCGTTGAAATGGATGAAAATTACTAAAATTTCCGCAAATTCAGAAAAACAATCTCCAAATATCGCAACAATATCCACATTAAAAATAAACAAATAATGTATGAAAAGTTTCCTGATGACGTAAATCCTGGCCGCCAAGATAAACAACGGGATTGACCGGGAAGGTCGAATACCCGCTAAAATAAAACCGCTATGCGATGTTAGTGTCTTGTTGGGATTTGTCTAGAAACAATGAGAAGCCCCTGACCCGTCCCTGAAAATGGACTCGGCGTCATCTTTAGGTTTAGACATTTTCCCATACAATCGTTCGCATCTTGATCTTCACGAGGGCACTGGCTCTTCCTGTCGTCAGGCACATCCCGTCCACAATCACAGAGCATTATTTAATTTTTTATACAAATTAGAAAATTGGTCAGCGAAAAACAATTGAACCGCACATAAAATACCGCCAAAAGACCTTTTATATCTGTGCTGCCACATTTATATATTTTTGACGTGATAACGTCTTTAAAATCGTTTTAGTCGGGTGACATGTTCAGAAACTTGTGTCACACCAAAACCTCACGAGCGCGATCGCAGGTATAACGAGAGAGAGACGGACCGATCTCCCGTCTCATCTCGAGCGCTGCCAGTCATTCCGTGAAACTTGTCACGCGGAATCCTCACGAGCGGAGGCTTATCACGTAAACATCTCGATCGTAAACCTACTTTACAAACAACCAATTTTTTTTTGTTGAAGGGGAAAAAAATGGAATTACCCAATTACCCATGCCCAGGAGTCCGACCTCCCTGCTATGTCCGGGTCCCCACATTTTGAGCGGGCATCAGCTCGTGTGGTATACTAAGCATTAACTGTGAGCCATGGCCTCGGTATATGCTGAAGGCTTTCTAACTGCAATTTGCCCTTTTGGGCGATATATATGTGTATATGATATATATGGGGGTGCTGCCACATTTGGCATTCCAAAATTTTTAAATAATATAGACTTGTGCCATGTGTGGTGTGTTAAAATGTACTAAATAATGAAATAATAAACAATTTATACTTTGTTAAAACAACACCACCCTTCGCGATGCTGCCATTCAATTACTAATCCAATTTAACTCATGATATTTGTTCTCTTTCCTCCGCAGCTAAGCTCCGCGGCTCCGCCCCCGCCCCCCCGCGCCGCACTGCTGACGTCACGCACACACGCACACACCCTTCTACACACACACTACGGCGGACTGCGTCCATACGTCATGGTATGGCAGCTAATCTTAGGGGCCATTCCCACTGGACAAACAAGACAAGGTGTCGTGACGATGTCGTGTCTGTACAATAGGTATCACGCCTTAAGTAGGGGGAAGGAAGTCGGGGTATTCGCCAAGTAGGTATCACCAAGAGTCGTGCCGAGGCCCAAACGCCGTACCGTGATGTGTGGACGCGTCCGCTGTATGTTATTTCTAGTGAAGATGCCAAGTCGCTGTAGTTATCGCGACATTGGCGTCGTATATGCTGAAATTAGGCTCGCCGTGTGTCTGTTGTCAGTTTCATATCGAGTGAGAATCTTGTACTGTTGTGTTGTGCAAACAAAAGCGATGCTTTATGCAGTAATGTTTCTATATTCGTGATGGACTATAGCGTAAAGTTCGCTTTAGGTGTAAGTTCTTAGCCGAGCGCAATTGCAGACGACATGTCGCCGGCGAGACATTGAGCGTACTTACGACGCGAGTGAGCGATACAGCGAGCGCTATAACGTAGGTACGCTGTCTCGCTCACTCGTGTCATAAGTATGCTCGCTGTTGTCGCGCTCGTCTATGAACTTATAGCTTCAGGATATCACGATACAGTAGTGCCGGGTCATCGTCGCCCCCCTTTTTCATTTTAATCAAAGAACTTAAAACTTCCTTTTCGCGTAATGTTAAGATGGTAATCAATTATAATAGTGATTAGAGCATTACTATTGCGATACTCCTAAGCGGATAACTTTATTACGGTAGAACTGTAACTGTAAGCTTGTCAACGCATTCATAGCCAGTTCTCAGCTCATTTAGTTGATTTGGCAATTGCTGGACGATTGTGTTCAAACATCAAAGAGAATACTTTCGGGGAGATTCCAGTTTCCATGTTACAGGCAATAACTTAAATTGTAAGGTGACAGCCATAGTTAAGCCACTGGCGCATATGTGACCTGAGACCATGCCACTCCATCTGGGGAGCAAAGCGGCATTCACACTGTAATTCATTAGTGGACCCGGAAGGCCGACGCAATATAGAAATGGCGGATCTAAATGCGTCTATACATGTCGCTTAGTGAACTAACGGCCAGTGTCGCGAGTAATAATGTAATTTATAATTTCTAAATGTAATTTAAATTATCTTTAATATTGTAGTGAGGGCCCTGCGAGCGTCTGTCTTATTGTAAAACTTGATGTTTGGTAGCCGGCAAACAGGACCAATATTGTGCATTTTGTCATGTCAACCCAGGTCCCTCTCACTATAGAAGATAGCTTGATCTCTGTGCTAGCTCTTGTTGTCCTGTGCCTGGGTTGCCCTTATCTTATTCTTTCTTCTGAGCCAGATAGGACAAATTTGGCTGTCATATGTATCAAGCTATAGTTGAATGTGTAAAATACTACTCGGTGCGCTGTTTGCCGGCTGCCACACTCGGATGTATGTGTGTGTGTATGCTCTATGTGCGTGTTCGCATTCGATATCCAACCGCCGCAGCGTCGACTTGAGTCGCCTGGGGGGCTACTCACTAGAGTAGGTCCCCATAGCCATAATATAAATAAATCCGCTTCTATAGTGGGTACGCGTTTGTGTTACTTTAGCGGTCAATGATCTGACTGCGTCTGCGAACCGAATATACATGGTAAATAAAGGTCGGGAACCGTGGCATCAGTCGGCGACCGCTACCATGATACGCTAAACGACAGTAACTTCGAACGTTGCACGCAATAAGTACTTATTGCTACTACAATCATGATCGTACAGTGGTAGACAGGAGTCGATGACCCCTATTGCAACGATATCGCGTAGTTACGCGTAGCCCAATGGGAGAAGGCAGTTGAGCTCACGGTGCTTTGTGTTGGAAATCAGCACTCGTTCAATATTCGATAAATCAGCTGCTACAGTAACCGTGCATCGAAACACTCGACTGAGGGATCCGGGTCGTTCTATCCGGCGATGAGCCAGTAATTTGTCACTTGTTCTACCTTTGAACACCTGGCTCATAAGTATCTCCGAAGGCGTTATATAACTTATAAAGTCAGAAAGGAGAGGTGGATCACACAGACCATTTGAACAAGATGTAAACGGTACCAGCAGCTGAGTTTAGAGACACCTAAGTACAGTGTTAATATTGTCCTCGTTTGCTTCACCCTAGGGCGACTTCGACGCCGCGTCAACACTAAATAAGATATGACATTGTAATAATTACATATTATTGGAAGTAATGGATACCTCTCTTAAGTAGTAAGCATAAATAACATGTATGTAGCAGTTCTTTAATTATGAACAAAATAATGTAACACCGTCCCTGTAACGATGGTCGGACTGAGATTAGTTCAAAAATATTATATATACGCATGTATATGTTGATGCAGTATCTCATTGGTGCCCGGGTGTTATGCGACACGTGCAAGTTGCCTGTTAGGAAAATGAAAGATGCTCTGAATTTTATTTGTAATAATTTTGAAATTATAATCATGTCAGTAACAATTTTATTGTCATAAAATTGTCATTTGTATTTGGATTCTTTCAGTCATCAGTCACGTCATAGAGTCTCGTTTGTTTTGAGCCTGAGAAGTAAATTCTAGGGCAGTCAATGAGCGTGTAGGATGGACATCTCACTGACGATGCGTTCCGCGTGTGAAAAAGAGACAAGTCCCACTGGTTAGTTGACCAACGAACATCCGCATAACACGACGGGCGCGAGAATGAAATCTGCTTTTGGTTTGGATATTAGACTGAACGTGCTAAGGCCTGTTCGCGTTTTACCGAGGATTATGTATGAACAACATAAATTGTATATTCGTTTCGTAAATAAAATACTTTCCAGGACTCTATTGTTTTATTTTATTATATTGATTCTATCCCAAGCTTTTAAATTAGTGTGTTTAGATGAATGTTCCGAAATAATATTTTCCTCGTATTTTTTTCCATTCTTGTTTTTCCCACGATGTATTTTTAGTAGTAATGTAATTTTCTCGCTTTAATTTCTACTGTTTTTTTTGCCAGACATATTTTCTTATGCATTTATTTTCCACTCCGTATTTTTCATATACACATGTTTTACCACTTACCGATATAATAATTTTCCAGATGGTTATTTCCTCTTACGTTTGTCTGATTTAACTTATATCCATGCACGTCACTTCTTTTCCCATAAGAGGTGGCAGACGCGCAGATGCGCCCCCGATTAGCCAGTTTTCACTACTCCATTTTGCGTAACAGGGGGCTAGCCCATTCCACAGCTAAGGAGATATGTATGACACAAAATAGAATACATAAAATTCAACAAGTTATACATCGCGGAGTTAATAAATCGCATGCTATTGTTTATTGTTAGTCAGTTATTATTAGTACGTACACTATGTGGACGTTCTAACGCTGATGGAAAACATCGTGAGGAAACCTTCATATCTCCTTAGCTGCGGCGATGGGCTAACCCACTGACGCGCAAAATGGACTTGTATTTGATGTGATTTAAGTTAAATGGACTTGTATTTTATTTTATTAACATTGGAAAACCAACAGCTATCTTTAAATTAACAATAGGAATCTTAGTTATATAAAAACCAATAAAACCGGTCAAAACAAATAAAACCGGTCAAGTGCGAGTCTAAATCGCGCACGAAGGGTTCCGTACCACCGTTCAATGGAAGCGATGGTGTGGAGTGAATAGTTTGGATTTTACACAGCAAAATATTGTTTACAAAGTTATTGGTGCGGTTACTTTCACACTCCATGTACGTAACCAGGTGCATCCATAAGTTTGTATGTGGTATGGGAGCCCCTTAATTTCTTTTAATCTGTGAAAATTTCAACTCTCTAGCTAGCTAGGTTCTTGAGATACAGCCTGGTAACAGACGGACGGACGGACGGACGTCGGAGTCTTAGTAATAGGGTCCCGTTTGGAACCCTTCGGGTACGGAACCCTAAAAAGCCAATTATAGGTTTTCGCCGACAAAAAGACAATAAACAAATAAAACAGTTAAAGCACTCTTAAATAACAGAATTAGTTCGCATTAAACATAGCCCTATACGTTGTAACATGACATGCAGTAACAAGTCACGTTAAAAAAGAAAAATGATAATAAATAACAGAAAGTCGAAATACTTAGCCATTCTAGTTATAGAAAAAGTCTCGGTACAGTGATCTCTTCGCTGGATTAACACCAGTGCTAAACAGGTCAAGATCAACATCTCCACGCAAATTGTTGAATCTCTGACAAGCACGCCAGAGGAACGTATTTTGTCTGTAGTTAGTGTTTGACTTAGGGAGCGAGAATAGCGCATTATGACGCAATAGCCTACGGGGCGCTGTAAATGATAATTGAGCAAGTAAATCAGAGCAATCAATGACATTAGAGGTAATTTTGAGAAGGAATACCTACCAAATCTGCAACCTCGCGTCTGAGTTGAAGAGGAGCCAGATGATGTTTTCTACAAATATCGAGGTAAGAATCTGAATTGTATTTAAATTTAGTCCGATAACAGAGATAACGCATAAATTTACGCTGAATATTTTCAATCCGGTTAATATGAATATTGTAGCGAGGACTCCAAACCTGTGAAGCGTACTCAAGATTACTTCTGTATGTGATGTGATGTAAGTTAAATGGACTTGTATGTGATGTGATGTAAGTTAAATGGACTTGTATGTGATGTGATGTAAGTTAAATCAAGCATAAATTGTTTCGAGGAAATATAGACCGGCAGTTATTTCTCAAATTGCTTCTGCTTTCAACGTCTAACGGCATTTAGTGAAACTTTTTGTCACTGGGTTTTTTAGACTAATTAGACCCCGCTGAACACGATTCTGCCCGGTCTGCCTTCCCCCTCCATTTTATTATTCGATCCTACGTCATACATAATAGTACTAATAAAGCTGTTATATCTTACTGGTTTACTGACTGAAATGTCCTAGTACGGAGCTCTCTGATGTGATGACCGAGCAGGCATATTTTTTTATTCAAAGATCCATCGTCCTAATAGTACTAATAGAGCTGTTAGAGTGTACTAGTACACTGACTGAGATGTACTAGTACGGAGCGCTCTCTCTGATGAGCGAGCAGGCACAAGGCAGGATACGGGGGGGGGGGGGCATGCCCCCCCTCAAAGAGCCTGGAACTTCATACTTTTGTTTGACCCAAAATTTCGATTTAATTCTTTCAGGTGCATAAATCGAGCAGAAACAAATATATTATTTAAACCAAAACTATGTTTCATGAATTTAACTGGAACTTATTTACTAATAAATAAAGTAGCAAGTAACCTATAATGATGCGGAAATCGCGGGCGGCGACGTGATGTGTGTTTGTAAATGCCGCGCGCCGCCTCCGCCACCCGCGCCGTCTGCGCTTGGTGCGATTACACCAGCGACATCGAGTTTGCTGCGCAGCGCGTGCGTGCATACCTACTAACATACTCTTGTTTTGTTTGGATACTTGTGCTTGATACTAATAAAACCTTCCAGAATCATTGTAGATACGTCATCATATCATATGTATGAGACCTAGTAGACGCGGCCGCGGAGTGAAGTGCTCAATTTTAGAACTTTATATCAATAGTACTTATGAGGAGAAAAAGAAAAGAGCATGGTAAGCGAATATTTTTTTTTATTCTGTTGTCTTGGTCTTGTCTGGTATATTTAACTAGACCTACGTTACGTTGAAATTGATTGCGACCACAAAAAGTTTTGCTTTTTGTGGTCGCAAAAAGCTGAAGCGAAATAAACATATCTACCGACCCAGGTGCTTAAAACAGTAGGCACTTATTCAGAAGAATGTTTATTTAGCATGCGTTATTTCAACCCAATTAGGGTTGGCGTAATCTAGTCTTTCTGGCAGTGGTGGAAAAAAGGAAAGTAATAGGTCATTTAAATTATTGGTACCTACATACTTAGGTACCTCTTACTTTGAAATAACCACACAAACCTACTACGCATTCATTTGCTTGTTTTACCTACGAGATTTTATTTCTTAGGGCATAGAGGCTTTTAAGATTTGTAAAAAAGATGTAGATGTAAATACCTAAAATTACGTACCCATAATTAATTTCATTGCTTGAATTGGTGTAGGTACAGCTATTATGTATATTATGGTCTAAGAAATAAAAAGTTTGACTAATACTCGAAATGTCTAATTATGGCTAAGTAACAATAAGTGACTGTCCACCACTAATAGTTTAATCCAAGCTTGCACTAACTTCTAACACTTATTTATTAAGGCTTTCGTTTTGCTTTGGTCTGTTTGAGCAGGATGAAGGTGATGGTAGCACGGGCAATGTAATGTTGGCAAAAGTGGCGATTATCTAAACAATAGAGCTTTATTTCTCCAAAAAAGCAAGAGCTCCTCTAGAAGATGAAAATGGTCCTCACCCCATTCAAGTTCAACTCTTAGAGAAGCCGAAGCAGACAAAACATCGGTTCAACATCATCTAAATTGTTAATGGAACCAACTGGAGAGTCAGCAAATAAAGAAATATCCAACAATCTCAATCAGAAATCTTCACCCCAATACCACATTGGAGCTTACGTTGATAAAATTAACGAAATTGACGATTACACGAAGTATTGTCTATTAGAGAAACCATGGTCTCTTTGCCAGAGGCAATTTTAAGGAGAGCGACATCTTCGAGAGTAAAGTAAAAGGCTTGAGATGCGCGCAAATACGAGACTAGACTAGACTACTTTATTATAGGATATACTAAGCTTATATACAACTTACTACAAAACTACGTGATGAATATAAATATACCTTATCTGTGACGGTCGTCAACTTATCTTAACATTACGTGGAAATAGATATTTCCGCATATCTGTGGCGGGCGTATGTGCCGGCACAGATACTCCCCCCTTTAGGGAAAAAAATAAATGAATGTACTTATAACAATGGAAAAAATTCTAAGTTAGATAACATAACAAACTTATATCAACTGCTATAATAACTAGTAGTATTTTAATAAACATAAAACCAGATCTTAATTGTGCATACTTTAACTTAATCTATTTTTATTTATAAGGAAAGTCATTGTTAAACAAAACTAGACAGTAATAGCGCATACTTCAACTTAAAAGGTAAATCTTACACGAATTATAAAAATAAAGGAACTACGGTTATGTGAATTCTACATAAGTTTAAAGAATTACTTAATATTTACCTACAGGCAAGTCTTGTGTCTGGCCGCACACTACATAAAATAAACTAAAAACTGGAAAACAGAAAAACACTAGGAAAATGGGGCTTCGCGGTTAGTAAACTAATCTAACCTATAACTGGAAAAGATCCGCAGGAGAGTCGTCTGATGCTGCAGCCGCCCAAGTTTTTCAGGAATCGATGAGTCAATTTACATCGCAAGTCGTTGAACTTGTAATCACTGTATGTTTATAATTGCGACCGTACCTACACAAGGATGATTGTGCTGAATCAGCGTCAGCATTAAATCTGTAACCTTGGCTGTAGGCAGTCAATGATCTCGTACGTCATATGTACGTGCGTGCTCTTCACTCTTGAGTGAATATTAAGTTGTCGATTGATGAAATTTGTGTGCCTAAAAACCTTGGGATTTGGCAACATAGGGCACACCTTGTACACCAATCGTTTATATATATATAAATATCTCTCTCTCTTCAGTGATTTGATTATTCCTCGTGCGATGTTCTTCCTGGATGATTTCAATATTCGTTGAATTAGGTATATCGATGATGTTTCAATACTCTTCTGGGGGCTGGAACGGCTTCCTATGTCTTGAACTTGAAAAAAAAACTGCTTGCTGTGAATGAATTTGCCGACGCGTTCGTTTCTGCTGGTGCGAGCTCCATTTTGATAAATCAGCAGTCGGCTGACTATCGGTTCATTATTCTTGCGGTATCTTGAGTTCGATGCGGGAAATCTTCAGTTGAAATCTTTTGGCTTCTGGTCCGTCATGGCTTGCTTGATGTCGTCTTGGTTTGGGTGGGGTCTTGATTATGGATTTCTGCAGCGTGGTTTGAAATATGTATGCAGAAGTCGGGGCTCGGCGATCTTGGACGAAGTGCTTCTTGCTTGCACATCTAAGGTGGCAGCACACGGAGTTTTCTTCGCGTCTGGGTCCATGCTGCTATTACCGAAGGTTGCTGATGTTCAGAAGTCGGGTCACCACTTTGCCAGAGGCAATTTTAAAGAGAGCGACATCTTCGAGAGAAAAGTAAAAGGCTTGAGATGCGCGCAAATACGAGACTAGACTAGACTACTTTATTATAGGATATACTAAGCTTATATACAACTTACTACAAAACTACGTGATGAATATAAATATACCTTATCTGTGACGGCCGTCAACTTATCTTAACATTACGTGGAAATAGATATTTCCGAATGTGCCGACTGTGCCGGCACATATGCCGGCACAGTCTCCATATTCTATGCATTCAAAGGGTGGCAAGGAAGTTAAACGCTAAGTGAACCGCCAATACCTCACAACTTACCAATGATGTTCATCGTGGGTTATACTGCAAGTACTGCGTTCTCTTTGCTGGTATCCATGGAATGCATCAAAAGAGCAGTTCATTAGGATTATTGGTAAAAAAACCTCTGAAGTTCAAGAGAACAGAGCTCGACTACGTCCGATAGTTGAAACCATAGTGCTCTGTGGTCAGTCAGGTGCGTCAGAACATTCATTTACGTGGACATAGAGACGATGGACCTGTCATCTCTCAAACATCTGACTCTGATAGCATTGTCAAGAATGAGGGTAATTTTCGAGAACTGCTACGTTTCCGAATTGCTGCAGGTGACACTTATCTTGAAAACCACCTTAATAATGCATCAGCTAATGCTACTTACGTCACTAAAACTACACAAAATGAAATTATTAACTACTGCGGAGAAGAGGCGCGGCAAGCAATTTTTGACAGAGTCCAAAAAACCTAATGGTTTTCCATAATATTTGATGAAACCACCGACGAAGCTGAAGCCGAACAAATGAGTATTTCTCAGATACGTGCACGAAAATACTTGTCGAGAGGATTTTGTGGCTTTTATTGACTGCTATGAGTCAATTAGACCTGAAAGCATTATTGGAGAAGAAAAACGTTTTTCCGGCAAGGCACTTGCGCATATTGTCATTGATTTTTGCACAAAACATTCCCTAGACCTAGAAAACTGTGTGGGCATAGGTACAGACAACTGCTCGGTGATGGCGTCAGATGTTAAGGGAGCAGTTCAAGAGATAATAAAAATTGCAAAAAATGCGAAACGTTGCCTCTGTCTGAACCATTCACTCAACTCATTAAAGAACAGCAACAATGTGATAGGCTGCCGGAACACCGTGGGTAAAAGGAAATTATCGCCATTTCAAACAGTTCCGCCAAAATTACAGCCGTATTCAGAAAACTGTTTGGAAGGTCATTTTCTAGTCTTTGTGAAACAATATGGCAAGAAAAACATGATGGAACCATTCAATTATGCACACTTCTGCCAGAAATAAGCAAAGGTCTAGAAAAGATAACCAAATGGTCCAACAGTCCTGATACCGTTACAAAAGCATATGGCCTCTTGAAGAGTATAACTGACAGCGAATTTCTCATTAGCACATTTGCTTTAAGTAACATTCTAGGAACAACGATCGCGTTGAGTCGCCAAGTGTTTACAATCACCTGTTCTAGATGCATTTTCTGCCATTGACGCAGTAAAAGATGTTATTTCGGTATTGCAAGAAAAACTAAATAATGTTGATGATGCCTTTAGAAAAATATATGAGAAGGCAGAAATAATGGCCGACAAGCTGGACATTGATATTTACAGACCACGGACAGCACGAAGATCCGTGTACAGGGCTAACCACTCTAGCGCAGATTCAGATCAAGGTCCAGAAACATTCTATAGATTGTCCGTTTATGTACCTTTGTTGGACGTAGTGCTTTGTGAGATAAGACATCGTCTTTCTGAAGACGTCTTGAATACTTTCAACCTTCGGCTGCTTATGCCTGAAGTAATATTAAAAGCTGTCGAAGAATCAACTGATCTAACTGTCTGTAGTGAAAGCTCATGTAGTCATGGTAAAAATTTCCACGCTCAGTAAGGTTTACAAAAATGTGTTGAATACCCTTGGGGTAAGCCTGGAGCCGGAGTATGTTTTGTGGATGGAGAAGTGGCAGCGCACAAAACGACAGGTTGAACATATGCACATCACTGCCTTGGATGTCCTCAGGGCAACGGATGAGCATATGGTTCCTGCTATTAAAACGCTATTACATATTTTGGCCACGTTGCCAGTAAGTGTTGCTACAGCTGAAAGATCTTTTTCTACGGACTGGCACTTCTCCACATCCACAGAGATGTCCCAGTTGATGTGGAAAAAATAATTGACAGATTTACCAAAAGCGGCACAAGGCGTGTTAACTTTATTTTATAAAATTTAAAGTAAAATCAATATATTGTTGTAAAATTTAATAAATTTTTTTTTGTTCACTTGTGATTTTAACCCTAGCTCCGTCCGAACCCACCTAGTCAGAATGTCCCCCCCCTAAAATAAAATCCTGGATCCGCCACTGGTCCTTTAGGGTGGCGACTGTACTTTGCCTGTATAAAAACGAGTTTGGCCACAAGGAAATGGAATTCCTCGTAGCCCGAAATAGTTTGGCCATGAGGAAGAAGCGATTTCGACGAAAAATTCGTTCGGCAACGGCTTTGATCGCTGCTGACATCCTGGAACCTCGGGAATGGCCGCTTCTAGGTCTGTCATCGCTAAAGGACATCTCGGTGATCCTTTTGATAGTATGGGATACGAATTTAATTGTTATACCTTGATAAACCGAGACTCCTAAAAAGTTGAAAATTTCTACTGGTTTTGTAACACTTGTGAATCGCGATGATTGCGACACGATTCTTTTTCACATCCCACTCCCTGAGATGTGATCAAGTAAGGTTTTTACAGAAGAACAGACCTTATATGTCACAAATAAACAAACGACCCAAATGAGCAATAAATTGTCACTCAATATTTGAAATATCGTAATTTAAGGGTATAGATGAATTCTGCGAAATAATATTTTCCTTGTATTTTTATTTCCATTCGCGTTATTTCCCACGATTACTTTTTCTTTACGTATTTTTACTAGTAGTGTAATTTTCTACTCGCTTTAATTTCTACTGTTTCTTTTTGCCAGACATATATTTTCTTAAGTATGCATTTATTTTCGTATGCACGTATTTTTCACATACATGTTTTACCGATATAATAATTTTCCAGTTGTTTATTAGACTGGCGGTTTATTTGGATAGAACCACGTCTGCATTTAGTGAAACTATGACACCGGGTTTTTAAGACTAATTAGACCCCGCTGAACACGATTCTGCCCGGTGTCAACCCCTCCCCCCCCCCCCCCCTTTCCCCCCATGTGTCCCGGTTTACGGGTTTTATCTTATTTTTCCGAAAGAGAAAACAAAACTGTTAATGGCAAAAATAAACAACATTAAATTCTCTACAATATTTGCATATAAATTATTAGGCAGGCTTAGTAACTCAGTTAGTTACGTCTGCCTATACTACTACATAATTTTGTTATATTTTCATTTTTTTTGCATTCGCAGTTAATTTATCAAAAAACGGTCGAAGCTATGATAAAATATCCAAGAAGCGAATTAATGTTCATTCATTAACCTACAAAACAAAACCTAATTATGAGGCGTATGAGAATTAGTGCATGATTTATTATAAGCCACAGCGCAGACGCCCCACCGCAAGTCACAAAGTTATACCTATTATAGATTTTTTAGGTGAAAGACTATACTAAAATAAAATAGAATTCATTTGATAAATTATAATTATTTAATAATTTAGTGCTTCAGTGTTTATAATTGAGTGTTTTACATTTTGATCTATTATTGAGCTATGAAGCAATTGCTTCATACGTATACATTACATACCACACACTATTATAATTATGTTTATCTACACACGTATCATCATAAACCCTCTTTACTGCGAACTAAAAACCCCCGTTTTCTCGTGGTCCCACTGATTTGTCCCATCAATGGGACCACGAGGAAAACTTATTTCTCGTGGTCCCACTGATTTGTCCCATCAATGGGACCACGAGCAAAACTTATTTCTCGGGGTCCCACTGATTTGTCCCATCAATGGGACCACGAGGAAAACTTATTTCTCGTGGTCCCACTGATTTGTCCCATCAATGGGACCACGAGGAAAACTTATTTCTCGTGGTCCCACTGATTTGTCCCATCAATGGGACCACGAGGAAAACTTATTTCTCGTAGTCCCATTCAGTTCAATTTAAAGTATCTTGAACCTCCTGTATAAAATGAATGACAGTAAAGAAATGACAGAAAGTACAACCGAGTGCTGAAGTCTTATATTTACGTAGTCGTTTATTTACGATGTGTTTTAAAAAAATATTTTCAAGATACTATATTTTAGTTCTGATGAATATTATTTGTACTATAAGGTGAACGTCCCTGGGGCGTTGTAGTTGCTGGTGCTGGCATGATTATGGATTATGGTATGAATATTATTCCATATATGAATTTCTTAACTCTTGTTTATTCGAAACTGATATCAAATTTTATACAATAGCCTAAACACAAGCTGTTATAAAATTAACACATATTATTGACAATAACACCCCCCCTCTCTCTCTGGCTTACTTATTCCGCTTACATAGGTTGTTACGTCCGAACCTGTCAAAGCGTGCAGTGCGGGGATATTTGCGCTTTCCTGTACAATAACATTGTTTGCAACCTGGTGGATAGGGATATGCTTAATGTTTATAAATCCGGTCAAGTGCGAGTCGGACACGCTCACGAAGGGTTCCATGAAAAATGCCAAAAAAACTAATCCTTTCATTTTAAAAATGCATTAATTGTTGCTGTAGCGGCAACAGAAATACACATTCTGTGAAAATTTCGACTCTACATTTACCCATTACGGTTAATGAGATGCAGCCCGCTGACGGATAGTCAGACAGACAGACAGACGGGCAGACTGACGGACAGCGGTGGCTTAGACATAGGGTCCCGTTTGACACCCTTGGGGGTACGGAACCCTAAAAAGTAGTTATTTATTTATTCAAGTTATTTATTCGTTTATTATAAGCAGAAATTATAAATTTACATATGACAATAGGTCCACGGAAACCATATAGGTTTGTATGTGGATCCTTATTACGCTAAAATATATTTAAAATGTTTAACACATCTTGTTTTTGTTTATGTAAGTACACACAAAATTTTAAAAATAAATTAAAAACATATCAGTGTATATGTATTTTTCATGGTTACACAACTTTGGTATTGGTTAGGGATAGGAAAGGGAGGAAAAGTATTTTTTAAGTTTCGCTTTTATGTTTAGCGGAGATATGGTGTTTCTTATGTCAGTGGGTAGTTTGTTTATTAGTCGCGGAATGCAGTAGGCGCGCGTCCGTGTACCGTACAAATTATTTGCGCGTGTAGTGGTTAGTTTACCTTGGGTCGCACGACGCGTACCTACGGGGTGATCTATTCTGTAAGTTATTTTTTATCACACCTGCTCTGAAAATACATACTAATTATACCAATTAGAGGGAAGAAACGCCTTTATCCCGCCCTTCAAATCCTTTCATCCCAAGGTATGGAAGTTTGTATGATAATCCTTCCGACCCAAGGGTGGGAAGTATGTATGAAATTCCATTACATACCCGGTTTTTTTTTTTTTATTTGTCAGCAGTCATACTGCAAAGAGACTTTAACTGTCTACTAATTAAATTTCAAGTAAATTGTTACTGGCCACATACAGTTTTTTTTTACCAGTTACCAACCTCCTTGGTGCATACAGAAAATTAAAAACGAAATTATTTTTGTATATAAAACGCGCGGAATCACGGAAGAAGTGGCTGCATGACCTTATGATCTTAGCCTACTCCAGAAACGGGCGAATAAAAAAAGGAAAAGCCCGCGCATTTTCGCAAAAACTTCGATTGATTTAGCATTTATCTTTGTGTTTTTTGTAAAATATGGATGCATTTATGTCTATAATTTTCCTCGTAGGTGTAATAAAAAGCACTATACATACCTCAGGATAAAGTACAGTTCCATACCTCAAATGGTTTGCGCCCCTCGCAAGCTCGTGGCGCAAATGCCATAATCTCGGTATGGAACTGTCACTTTCTTCCCTCTGATGTAATGTACTATTAACTAGGTACATTGCGTATGTTTGTGAACTTGTGTGTGGTGTATCGAGCATACTTGAGATCCGCGGGCGGCATGGGGCGGCGGCGGCGGCGGCGGCGTCGTCTGCGCTGCGACCTGAAAGTCGTGAACGAATACTCGTACGACAGTAAATTAGGCCTTGTTTTGTAGGTGAATGTTTGAACATCAATTCGCTCGTAGATGCAGCACGACTACGAATACGAATTAGAAATTTGGCACGAAGCAAGTACTTATAGCTCAAGTAAAGGAAACAATCTGGAAATCGTAAATTGTAAAACTCGGTGCACGAGTCCAAGTCGCACTTGGCCGGTCCTCATTTGGTAAAACATGCCTCTTAAAGCTGAATATGTAACGTCCATTAACAGTAAGCGCTTTGCGGGGCTTTAAAATATGAAAATATATCGTTTCTGTAACTCAGTGATAATGTGCCAAGTTATATAACGATGATGATAACTGTTAAGGTTATTTTCTTCTTAGTTGATAATAGTAACAAAAACTTAGAAAAGGGATAAAGGCTGATGATTGGTTCATACTGTGTCACGTGCGACACTGGGCCAGCCCTGATTGGTCGATCTACAGACAGTGAACGGCCGTTGTAGTCGCCGTCGTCGTGGGGTCATTTTTCACTGTTTTTTTCCCTTCGCTGATGATATTACTTAGTATAAGTATCTAAAAGGGCCTCCGAGTTCAGGCCGCTTTAAACTTAATGAGGTTTGCTTATTTGTTGTTCACGTTAACCAGGAGAGTGTAGTACGAGAATGAAGTCTTGATTATCTGTAACAAAATACATAAAACCTAGTTTAGTTGGGCAGATGTAGGTTGTCATGTCATATTATTATTTTTAATATACGCAGGGTTTTAATTCGATTGAAGGTGTGGCTCAATTGAAGGGGCGGCGCAAACCGCTCCTGAAAAAGCTCCTGTGGTGCGGGGCGACGTGAAGCTTACGCCGCCCTTCGCTTCCTGCCGGCCAGAGAACATTAGATAGTCTACCAACGGCCATTGTTATGGAACTAAGTAGAAATGCGTCGAATATTCGGTATTCAGCCTATTCGGCCACCTTTTCTATTATTTGGTATTCGGCTGAATGTTGCAAAGTTTCGGCCGAATACCGAATACCAACAAAATCTTCATATATTAAATCGGACATGTTTCAACGAAATAAGTCTCATAGTAAGTAGGTACATTACTGCAGACGCCGGGAAAGAAAGGTTTGCCGGCTGAGTAGGTATAGACGGATAGTGATACGAAGCCGGCAAGCTTTTCACGGCCAGAGGCATGTATAGTATGTACTTTTCTCAAACATATGCAATGAAATAAAAATAAATCACTCAAAAAAACAAATTCAAGTTTAAAAATACTACTAATCGTAAGTAAGAACGGCGCCCGTTGATGTATTTTGCTGTAAGAATAAAATAAAAATAAATTACTTCCAGGCCTAGGCCTGCAATTTTGCATGAAATTGCCGAAACGTGATACTTATAACGTGATACTGATAACGACATTTTATTGCATGTTTGAGAAAAATAAATTCGTTCTAAATGTTACGGACAGGAAATAACAAAATAACAAGCGATTTACACAGAGGCTTATTTTATTTTGGAGAAACAGTAATAGATTTTAGTAATAGAATACAGGACCACAGAATGTCTCATTCCATACAGATTAGAATGAGTAACCCTTCGTAATCCAGAGACCATCCAATTTACACGCCGTGGCTTCCGTCAACATTCTTCTAGATGACGCTAGGCGCTAATCTTAGAATAAAAAAAAATGTTACAGAATTGCAAGTAGGTGGTAGTTTTTTAGTGAATCGTTTAAATCTTTATAATCTAGTAGCTAACCCCACGAACTTTTTCAGTCAATGATGTGTGAGCTATCAAATATGGAAGATAGCGGAGTTATAAACCTAATTTATAAAAAAATAGGCATTAAAACACGAGTGCGGGTTTATGAAACGAGCCAACTGGCGAGTTTTTTATTTCTTTAAATAAAATATCTTGTGAATTTTTCCGGTAGTTATTTTGCTATTCGGGGCGGAGACGAATCCAACTAATAAGAGATAATTAAAATCAATCCAGCCGTTCTTGGGTTATTATAAGTATAAGTGGTGTAAGTAATCTGACTTTGTTTTATATATTTTATATTTAGTCAATGGATATATATTAATGAATCAATGAATGAATGGTGCTTCTCCAGCCAGGGTCCTAAAACTGTTCCGGTCTTTCGGCCGGCATACCAGAGGGCACAAGCTTTGACGAGGGCGAAATGACCTGCTCGAGAAGAGGAAGGATTTTAACCGATTCTTGAGCCTGAAGTCAATATGGGATAATATGTGGACTACGGGGGATGTGAGATTGGGAGCGCAGCTATTGTTTTCTCCAAGTTCTTGTTTTCCTTCTATTTACAGTATGGTTGAGTTTCCTGAGTCGTGTTCGTTTGGGTTATCCGGTAAGCTCTCAGTTTCGCTTTCGCAGTCTGTTTCTTGAATAGGGTATATTTGGCTCGAGTCGAGGCCTTCCTAACTACGCCCCTGTTGTGTGCTGATTATGTCCAGTAACTATGTTCTTCACCGTAGTATTTGATGTCGTGCTTACGGGAATCTTTCCAGGTGTATATGGGTCGGCCGACTTTCTTCTTCCTTGCTTCGTATTTGAATGCGGCGTGGAGTAGGTATTCTTGGTAGGCAGGTAGGTAGGTTCTTGTGGGCGTTGCAGAATATGTGTCAAATCCACTGGTTTTTGATTTGTTTGGGTATCTTTTTTCCCTATAGATAGTTTTGAATTTTGTGGTGTCTTGGATAACTTATGGCGTTCTCAAACATGTATCTGTGGCTCAGGCGTTCATATTTTCTTAGTCTAGAACGGTTAGCTTTGATGAAGGCTGCCGCTTTAAGTCCATATGTTGCAATAACAATTTTGTAAATCAGGCGATCTATTGTCCAGTCCATGTTGGATTTTTTTACAAAAGGTATTAAATTAAGGCCTTGGAATTGGCAAATGGCTTGCCGGCACCTCTTCTTTATTGTGTCTCTCCTACTATATCCGTCGGTAATTTAAGGGCTCCTTGGATCACTAAGGATCACTCGCTGCATGTTTATGGGGTCTCTTATAATAATTTTCGTCTTTGTTTCGTTCGTATCGAGACCTGTTGTATTTAATAGTGCTTTCAAGTGTGTGACGATTTGGTCAAGGTTTAGTAATCTTGAAAAGGATAATGAGGTCCAAGGAGAGAATAAGCGGTGAGCCTATTTCTTCATCTTGGTCCAGTTTCATGTTGGGGATTTCTTCTTCCAGTGTTCTGAGCACATCACCTTTAATATTGTAAAAAGTATTGGTGACAGTGGACAGCCTTATTTGACTACTTTTCCTTTGTTGATCCAATTACTTTGTTGTCCGAACCATTTGATGCAGGTCCGTTCATCCAGGCAGGCTTTTATTTAAGAAATGTATCTAAAAAAATTGTCTCTAAATATGCGACTAGACCACGACTGCATTTGGACTCCTAGTATCTGTGGTAATACAGACCATTAGTTAAAGAAAATAAAACATAAACGAGTTTGCAATGAATGTTTCACCTGTTGTTCGCAACATCTATCTAACTATCTACATTTTTATGTTTATATTCGCGCCGAATATTCTGCGCTTCGGCCAGGAATGCGGCCGGATATTCGGTAACGGCCAAGTCATTTAGTCTACAGGTTCATACATTGATATAGGTCCTCATGTCCATCTGCAGGAACTTCCCCGCACGCACCAGGGTCGGTCGTTTGTTGGCCAGCAGTATGTTGAGCAATAACCTGCGCGCACGCACACCGCTGGTATGCCACATGCCTTGGTAGGCTGCTGTGGAGACGCGTTCGGACTGAAACATATGGACATGCATATCAAAAGGGAACCACCATAGACAATAGACGGGTTTGAAACGCAAGCAAAGCTGACTGATTTGAGTGGATATTCTAAGGTTACAGACCTGTATGATAACCTGGTTTCCGTAATAGCAGTATATTAATATATCCAGAGCAACAGCAAAGACGTATTCCATCACAACTATCTCGAATTTCTGAAAAAATAATTTCGCACATTCAGGGAAAACAAAATATATCCCTTAAAGCTTTACACACCCAACTGCCTAACTGTCGTAGTCTTGGGGATTACGGCAATATTTATATCAAAACTGCATTTTTGTTAGGAAGTAAGCCGCTTAGCCCAGTGATACTAGGGACCAATATCAAATCAAATTTCAAATTTGTATTTATTAACCAAAGCTTATTACAAAATCTGTGTATTCCACACTTGGTCTAATCTGTATCGTGGTGTCCATGTCGGTGGTCGATCGATGAATTGGGCACATCATGATGTGCCGCGCCATATTGATCTATGACGGCGTTTCTTGAAATACGCCGTTGTCTATGGGGCACATCATGATGTGCCTAAACTAAAATCGGCCAGATCGATGAGAACCAAACATTTGTCGATATACCCAGTAAACGCTTCGCCACATCATGATATGGCCAAAGGATAAAACGTCGCATCGTAAAATAGTTCAAATTTTACGAATAAACAAATCTTATTTTTTTGTTGTTTCACGTATACTAACTAGATGACTATTTCCGTATACTTTTAAAAATAATATTAATAATTTTATAAACCAAATCATGAAAAGTAGGATGACCATCAAACGGCAGTCGGTGGACTACTATTGGGTATCCGAGTATAATATTTTAGAGACTTTTATTATCCTCATTATTAAATGTTGTTGTTTTTTTTTTGCATATTTGCATACGCTTTACTCCGCGCCGCTTCACTAAGCTCCGGTTTTGCTTCTTCTATGTTCCAACCTTACCTATAACACAACTGAAATTTAGCTACATTCCGGTACCTACCGGAAACCGTATCGCTTGTCTGTGATGAGTTTATTGCTTTCGAGATTTAACAGACAAGGCACCTATTGCGGCATAAAAGCCGCCGTACTCCAGCAAGTTAGTACGAAAGAGTCCAGAGGAGAGGCTAGCGTTAATGACATTGTTCAGTTGGGTCAAAATGCTTTTCAATTAATAAATGCTATTGTTCGATTCCAAATCGATATTCGATCGATGGTTTCTGAACGGCCATTTTGAATTTGACGTTGCTGCCAACCTAGCAGTTTTTTGACAACGGACAGACGAAAGCCCTCGCAAAGTAAACGCGTTTTGGTTAGGGTATTGAAATTAAATCGCAAGCCATCTGGAATGTATTCGGGTTTCCCTCAGGATTGTCTATATAGCTGAGTGTGTTGTGGTTCCCCGAACCAGATAAAGTTCGCATTTACGTGGCCGATTGGTTTTTACCACGTAACATAACCTGTGTTGGAACACTGTGCTCATTGAAGCTGGCCCGCCAGTCATAGGAGGTTGGCTGAAGAACCTGTCTACCAAGAAGAGCCTAGGGTGCACCCGGGCCTTGCAGAGAGACAGGAGGTTGACGGGACCGAAGCACAGACCAGGTTAGATCGACCCCAATTACTTCAGCTCGGTGAATCGCCGACGTTCACACTTCTTGGCAACTGATCGTTACGCTACCTCGTAGCTGATGGGCCCCTACGAGGTCATTAGGTGCTGAGAAGCCTGAACATTTTGGTAGCTAGAGCGTGGCTTCCTGAGATTTGCAGCCGTCAAGTGCTCCAGGAAGGCACGATTTGGGACTATCAATCTGTAGGTATAGGCGGTTATTAGGTAACTTGGTTGTGTTCCTATATCCACATAGATTGGTAGTATTGTAAGCTATAGGTCTATTGCTGGTAGTAGATAGACAGATATTGAATTGAATTACCAGTTAGTCAATCTATTAGTGGTCTAGTAATGCTATTGAATGAATGTTTTGGTTTACATAGGTAGTTACATCTATTGATAGCAGGCTATTACATTGTTTTCAGTTTATAGCAATTTATAACTTGAACTAATATTGACTATCTGTGTGTGTTATAATGATAAAGGGAAACTAAATTGTATTTACAGAATTTATATAGATATAAAACTCGGTTCCTATTGTTTAAGGAAAACAACATTGTTTAAGTTGTGGTTTAGGGTTCCCTCGTTTGGGTTGTAGACTGGAGGGTCCAATAAAATTGAGTTACTGCAAATTGTGAGTAAGTATCGTTCCGATCATGTCGTTATCTGAAATCCAGAAGGGTGTTTCTAAGGAACTCAGATGGTTTTCCTCCGCACACGGTCTGATAGACCGTTTAGATAGGCATGATGTGGTATTGGAGCGGTCTATGGACGTTAAGGAACGTTACAATAGGGTGCTCGAATTGTCCGCGCAGGCGGAATCAGTTGATGGTTGCGCACCTGACAGGCTGTCACGGTTGCTAGGGGATGTCGACCAATGTATGGAGATGGCAGCTGCTATCACGCAGAAGGCTGCGGACATACGTAGACAGCGCGAGTCCAGCCATGGTGGTGACATTGAAGCACCTCTGCCGCTTCAGGGTTCGGGGTCCAGGTTACCTGCCATAACTATGCCTACTTTTGACGGAGTGTCCGGTGAATGGATGAGCTTCATCAATCTGTTCGACAGTTTGGTGCACATGCGATCGGACATTACCAAGTCTGTCAAGATGGCTCAGCTGGTGGCAGCATTGAGGGGTGAGCCTAGGGAGCTGGTCGCTCATTTGACAGTTACGGAGGGTAACTATGAAACGGCCAGGCAATTGTTGGTCAGACGTTACCATAACAAACGGAGGTTGGCCGATGCCCAACTGAACCGTTTGTTTAGTATCCCGGTTGTGAACAAGGTCGGGGCCATACAGACGGAGGTTTTGAACCCATTGTTGTCCGTCACCAAGGCTCTAGAGAATCTTGGACTTCCGGTTGGTGAATGGTCGTACCTACTGTTGTACATTGTACTTTCCCGCCTACCCGCTGACGTGCAGACTCGTTTCGAACAGTCTCACGGGAGGTCGGCCGAGGACCTGCCCGCCTTCTCCGACTTGGTCGGATTCTTGGAAGAGGAGGCTCGACGGGCAGAGAATTTGGGGTTGACGGTCACCCATCCTTCGGAGCCACAGAGAGCTGCCGGGAGCGCTGTGAGTAGGGGCCCTCCGACGAGGAAGGACCGCACCAACCGGCAGTCGTATGGGACTGTGAGTGAATTGACCCCACATGGTGAGACCTGCCCATGTTGTAGGCAGATTGGCCATGCTGTGGCCAATTGCAATAAGTTCGGGGAACTTAGGGTTCAGGGACGGCGCCGGATGGCCAAGCAGCGGAGCTGGTGTTTCCTGTGCCTCGGGCCACACATGGCTAGGGACTGCACGCGCACAAAAATGTGCGGATATTGTGGTGGGGCCCACAACAATCTGTTGTGCATGAACCGGTCCGGCCAACAGCCTCCACAGGGCCGTATCCAGGGTGACACGGCATGGGGCCCTGAGAATTCGTTTGCGACTCGGAGCGCAACTCAGGGGCCAACGTCCCCACGTCCACAGGGCCGTACCCAGGGTGACACGGCATGGGGCCCTGAGAATTCGTTTGCGACTCGGAGCGCAACTCAGGGGCCAACGTCCCCACGTGCACAGGGCAGTACCAGGGTGCAGGGCCGCACTCAGGACCATTACATGGGGGGCCCTGAGTTTTCGGTTGCGACTCAGCATCCGACCCAGCGGGACATTGGGTGTGTTGAGCAGGCCGTAACGGGCGGGTGGCATGGGACACCTTCGAGCTATGCGGGTGCGGTTCGGACGCCGCCTCAGTTGTCGCCCCGCTCGTCGCCTCGTCCTCGTCGGTCACATGTGATGTCGCCCCCGCTCATGGAGCGGCCACGGTTGAATTCACGCCCACCCCCCTTTGTCAATTGTCAATTGTAAGACGGGCTGGTTTCCGCAACTCGACGACGAAAGCGCCTATTTTGCGTGTGGGTGGGAATGCGACATCATTCGAGCCAACCCAACTCCTCCAGGAACGCCAGTAGGCCCTTTACGTTACCGACTATCCCTGGAAGGTCCCTCGATTGACCGAGGTGTTTAGCCCTGTAGTCCGCTACTCCTGTGCACTCCATGAGGACGTGAGCAGCCGTTTCTTCTGCCTCCAAGCAGGCTCTGCAAAGGGGGCTGTCGGTAACACCTAGGACATATAGATGTTTGTTAAAGAAACCATGGCCAGTAAGTGCTGCAGTTACCAGTCGCATGCGCGGCCTACTAAGTCGAAGCAAGGTCTTAGCCAGCCTAGCGCTAGGGGACGGCAAGGCCAGCTTAGCCTGCCTGCACTCCTCATGGTTTGTCCAAAGAGTGGCATGATCATTCCTGGTCGACTCTCTCAGAAATGAGCGTACCATCTTGAAGGGAAGAGGGATGATAGGTTCGGGACCATACGCTGTCAAGCTAGATCCTTTACGCGCCAACTCATCCGCTGCATCGTTACCTCTTGATCCGCTGTGTCCTTTTATCCATTGAAGGATTACGCGGTTGTGTTGACATACCTCCATTAGTCGTTTGTGACACTCGTAGATTAGCCCTGAGTTAATAGTGTTGCTATTTAGGGCTTGTAGGACGGCCATGCTATCCGAGAGGATTCGAATGGAGGAATCTCTTACCTTTCTCGATGCTATGGCATTAGCGGCCGAGATGATGCCCATGCATTCAGCTTGAAAGACAGTATTATGGGCACCCAGTGGAATGGCCATCTTGATGTTTAGGTCCTCCGAGAAGGTGCCTGAACCAGTGCCTGCTTCAGTTTTTGAACCATCGGTAAAAATTCTGAGCTCTTTAACGTCGAGCCCCTCAACCCGATGGTCTTCATGTAACTGTATATTGTATTTTTTGTCAAAAACAAATTGTTTAGGGATTCTGTCACTGCAAGCCATAGAGATGGGAAATTTTTTGTAAACTTCCCCTAGGATGGCGGTGTGTGAGGTCCTGTTTTTCCTCCAAAGTCCTAAGGTGTTGAGTCTCACCGCAGATGACGCGGCCTCCTGCTTAATATATAGCTGGAGTGGCGGAAGACACAGCATGGCCTCCATTGCTGCTGTTGGAGTAGTTCTCATACTACCTGTGATAGCCATGCAGGCCAGCCTTTGGAAGCTTTGGAGTTTGCTTACCATTGTGGTTAGTTTGGTCCTTGTCCACCACACCACAGCTCCGTAGCAGACAAGAGGACGGATCACCGTTACGTACAGCCAAAGAATGATGTTGGGAGAAAGTCCCCACTTTTTCCCCACCATTCTCCGACACTGCCAGAAAGCAATACTCGCCTTCTTTAGTTTGTTGTCGATGTGGCTACTCCAGTTGAGCTTGCTGTCCAAGGTTATGCCCAGGTACTTCACCTCAGTTGCTAGCTGGAGTTCCGTTCCAAAGAGCTTAGGTAGGGTATACCTACCAAGAGCCCTCTTGTTAGTGAACATGACCATTACCGTTTTTGTTGGGTTAACCGCCAGGTCATATTCTAAACACCAGCGCTCCACGATGCGAAGAGCTGTTTGTTTAAGGTTGCATACTGTGCTCGCAAATTTACCTGTGATGAGGATTACCAAATCGTCGGCGTATCCTACGGTGTAGTATCCATTAGCGTTAAGCTTGGTAATCAGGTCGTTAATGACCAGATTCCACAGAAGCGGGGAGAGCACTCCTCCCTGCGGGCATCCCCGCACTACCTCCGCCGATAGGGACTCTCCAGCTAGACGCACGATACGTTTGTTAAGCATGTTTGTGACCCAGTTGTTTACAGCTGTTGACACCCCATGCCTTGTTAGAGATGCACTTATACTGCTATACTGCGTCTTGTCAAAGGCACCTTCTATATCAATAAAAGTTCCAAGACAGATGCATTTGTTTTGAATCGCCTCTTCAATTGTGGATACAACTGCATGGAGAGCCGATTCAGTAGACTTACCCAAACTATATGCATGCTGATTCTTGTGTAAGGGTATATGTTTTAACGCTCCATCTCTCAGGTGTCTCTCGCACAAACGTTCGAGAGTTTTAAGCAAGAACGAGGTGAGACTAATCGGCCTGAAAGATTTAGCGTTAGTGTAGTCGCTCCTTCCTGGCAGTGATAATATTATTAGTTATGTCTAAGTGGTCGACAGCTTCATGGTGAACCTCTTTCGGCCACACAATCTCTTGAATAGTTCTACTTCCGGGAAAGTGAGTTTCCAACAAGAGACTGTGTGTTTCTGTGGTGGAAGAGGTATATGTTCCATCGGGTTTTTAAGCGACCCTAGCCTGGAGTTGCCTTGTTGAGCTAGTATTTGCCTTACCCGATTTGCTTGATCAACGGTTTCAATGTCGCTGCAGAATTTCCTCCATGAGTTGCTGCTTTTGAACCGTAGTCGTTTCTTGTACTTGGATTTGGCATCTTTATAGTTGTCCCAATCCTCATCAGCACTGGTGTTCATCGCCCTGTTTAGCAGTCTTCTGATCTTAGCACGCATCCTATCTAGATCAGGACCCCACCAAGGCTGCCCCTTGATGTTGGTAGGCGCTGGTGTGCTAAGCGGGCAAGTTGAATGGTAGCAGTCTATTGAAGTATTTGTAAAATCTGTTACCTGTTGTTCGATTTGTTCGGGTCCCTCCGGATCTGGTAGAGTCTCAGCCCAAGCAAGTCTTTCACCTAGGATAGCTCTGTACCTGGTTCTGTCAGTCTTGCGTGGGTTTCTCTTAGGGACAGTTGGGGAGAACGCTGCGTTGATCTCGAAGCGTATCCATCGATGATCAGAGCATGACGCCTCGTTGGACACATGCCAGCCCCCAACGTCGTCGGATATGTCCGCCGTTGCCAGGGTAATATCAACGATAGTTCTGCTCCGCTTGGTAACAAAAGTTGGTTCAGAACCTATGTTAAGCACATTGAGGTTTGTAGTAAATAGGTATTCAACAAGTGTCTTACCTCTGCTGTTCATATCTGGCATGCCCCACAGTGGGTGATGCGCGTTCGAGTCGGCCCCAACGATGAGCTGGAGGCCCGACTTCTCGCAGTGGTCCACCAGCCGGCACAGGTCGTGTGGAGGCGGGTTGTCCTCCGCAGGCATGTAGGCGGAGGCCACCACGAGCTCGCGGCACCTAGCTGTGTCGGGCAGTTGCAGCCTTATGGCACACAGGTCCCTGGAACAGAACTCTGTTAATGGCTGTGCTGGGATGTTGTTAGTAGTTATGATGCACGTTCTAGGGTTATCGTGATCAGTTGTACCGAAAAGCTTACCTCTCAAATTGGCGAGCCCTCGAATGCTACCGCGGTTGATCCACGGCTCCTGGATCAGAGCCACGGCAGTGCTGTTTGCCCCCAACCAGCGTCTTAACTGGGCCGTTGCAGTTTGGCTGTGTTGGAGGTTGGCTTGGATTTTACAATCGCGGGAGAGGGACGCCATTTTTGGTCAACCCCTCCTCCACCTCCAAGACGAGTTCCTCCTCCAGCCGCATGGACAGCTCCTCGCCCTCAGAGGGCACCACTGCTGGTTCTGGCTCATCGCCTTCACCAAGCAGCATGGCCTCCCAGTGCGCGTGCTCGTCCTGCGGTTGAGCAGCAGAACTTTCCCCGACTGCATCGGGGCCTGTTTGCTGCCGCTCTGGAGTGGAACTCTGGGGCTTGGCTGTTCTTGAAGAAACCCCAGTGATGACCAGCTTAGAGCTGGTCTGCGCTACCACCGGTGGTTCCTTCACAAATTTCCCACCGGGTCCCTGAAATTTGAGGTAGACCGAACCACTACCAAAAAGGAGCTGTCTGCCCCTTCCCAGCAGGGTCGGCACCACATCTTCAGGGACGTCTGTGATGAGAAACAGGTTGTCCTGCTGCTCATCCACTTTCTGGAGGAGCCATCGGTCAACCTGTGCCCACTTGTTCATAAAGTGGAGGACTACGCCGACGTCGGGCGCAGACTTCCACTTGCCTCGTTCGTTGGATATGAGCACCCCACATCGAACCCTGCGGACCATCTCCGATTGGCGTTTCACCACCAACTGTACGTTGGATGGTGTAGACACACCGGAGACACACTCCCGCAGCCAGTTCAGGGAGTACTCGTCCTCCACGAACAGTTTAAGGTGGCCGTCCTCGTAACGAGGCTTGCCACCGAATTTGGGGTTTTCCTTGCTCGGATCCGCCAACGCTTCCCTCAAGATTTTGTCATCAATCTCGTTGAGGATGAGCGTTGACAGATCCTGTGAAATATGACCAGTAGCGACGTCAGTTACGGCGATGTACTGGTCAGATTTCACCTTCTGAGCATAGGTGACCCCAGCTCTGCGCGCTTCCGTGCACTGCTTTTTAGGCTCCACTCGAGGAGAAATACTATCCTCTAGTCGAGCCCTCTTAGCAGCCGCGCGCTCGTTTTTGCCGGATCTCTTGGCAGATTTCAACTTCTTGTTAGAAGTTGGACCACCAGAGAACGCTACGGTAGGTTTAGCCCCGTTTGAGTCTAGGGTTGCCCCTTTGACACCACGGGAGCCGGTCACCTTACCCGCAGCTCCAGCTGTATTAACAGCGGGACCGCCATCGGTCGTCACCGTGGCAGATGGAACCCCATCTACGCCGGCAGCGGCTGATGTGGCAGCCAAACGCTGTTTTTTCTTCCACCGACGATTCGCCTTACGCCCTGGTCCGGTTTGCACCGTATCTGGACGTTTAGTCGATGGGCCCTTCCCTTGCAAAGATTGCTTGGGTGGTTTACCCTTTCGACCAACCGTCGTCCAGGCGCTGGCGAAATGCTCGGCGATGTTTATCGAATGGCTCCGCGCACCGGGTTGCCCCGTGGCCCTGCCTCTCGACTCACTTTCGGGCTTTTTGCAGCTAACCTCCACAGTGGAATCACTACCGGTTTGCACCGGTAGGTCACTGATGGTGGCAGTGCGCCCAGTTGAGGCTTGAGGATCTGCCGAGGCAGATTCTCGCACCTGTTTGGAGACGCTTGCGGTTTTCACCGCTGGAAGCGTTCCAGATGGGTTTTTTGACCTGACACGATCCATGGCCAAATGTATAGAGATTCGTCTACTCGATTTCCCACCCTCCACGGAGCCCGCATAATTGGGAGCGCCTACTCGCTTGGAACAGCTTTCAGTCGCTAGGAGTACCGAGTAGATATAGGAGCATAGGGCTGGTACTTGGCGCGACATCGGGAGCTCGCTTCTGTGGACGATGGGAACCAAGGTGTCAGCGACATGGTCCCACCGCCGTAGTCACCGAAGCTTACCCCGTCAGCATGACCCATCCCTCCGCTATGACTGACGCCTTAGCGGACCCTACACCCCTAGCCGTGGCCCTCTGACGGGACACTTGGCCGTTACCCCAACCCGCGGCTACGGGCGAGGCTACCGTTTTGCCTGAAATCCAGGCCAAAGAGGGCGTGTTGCCTTACGAAGCTAAATCCACAGCAACGCTCGGCTCAACCCCCCAGGACCCCTTCATCCTGGCCTACGGTGGTCAACTGCGCAGACCACAAGACGCAGGTGAGTGTAGATAGTCTGCCGGGTACACCCACTTTAACCGACAGAACCGGAGCTACTTTTAGCCATCGGCTAGTAAGAGGTCCGGGGACCAGCCACTAGCCGCTGTTACCAGGGTGCACCAGGAGGAAGCAGAAGTTATGCAGGCGGACGTATCCTTCTGCATCACTTCAGCACCCCCAACTAGGAGGTATTCGCTCAGAACACCCTAAACCAGAACGCCCACCCCCCTTTACGGGGAATCGTAGGTTGGGAATGGAACCGGCGCGTGGGCCATTTGTACAATGGGACCCTCTGGCGTATAGCTGCATACCTGATCGGTTACAGGCACAGTGGGACCCCGGGGGTCCTCGCTAGGAATTTGCGGCCCAACCATTGGTTGCCCCACAACCGGAGACGGTGGTGTTACCGATCGCCTCTGTGCTTGTTTGGGATTTGGCGGGCAACCCAACATACGTTCGCGCCCTATTAGATTCTGGAGCTCAGGGCTGCATTGTATCGAATGATTTAGCAACATGGTTGGGCCTCAAGGTAAATAGGTATAATAAATCAATACGGGGCGTGGGGAATGTTACGGTTACGAATGTAGTTGGTCAATCGGTGATCACGTTCTCTCCACGTTATGACATTTTGACAAAAACATCCGTGCAAGCTTTAGTAATGACGCATGTCATGGGCAGACACCCCTTGGTGAAGTTGAATCCGGCCGTTCGATTCCTGACATCAGGACTCAAGTTGGCGGATCCCGATTTTGACACTCCAGCCCCGGTCGACCTGCTACTGGGAGCAGACGTTCTGGGTAGGTTTCTGTTGTCGGATCGGCGAGTTCTTCAGCCGGACGGGTTGATTGCTGTGGATACTAAGTTTGGTCACGTGATCATGGGTCCGGCATTGCTAATGGTTAGGCCTGCCGAGTCAGATGGCATACTTATTGGCTCAGCGTTGTCAGACGCTATCCAACGTTTCTGGGAGATAGAGGAACCTCCCACCGCTCGTCGAGTCGACGCAGACGAAGAAGAGTGCGAGTTGTTTTACCAGAATAGTACTGGTCAATAGCACCTACCTCGAACGGGATGTCCCTGAATCAGTGTCTACATTCGGGACCCAAGTTGAGTCGTGATATTTCGGATATTCTCACGAGCTTTCGGAGGCACCAGATTGTATTTGTCGCAGACATTCGGATGATGTTTAGGCAAACGGTAATTCATCCGGCTGACAGAAGGTATCAGTTGATACTTTGGCGTGAGTCCACGGCCGAGCCAGTCAAGGTCTATGAGTTAAACACGAACACGTATGGGTTACGGTCTAGCCCGTATTTGGCGATGCGTACCCTGCGGGAGTTGGCGTCGCGTGACCGTGTGAGCTATCCTAGAGCCGCCGCTATCCTGGAGCAAGATTTGTACGTCGATGACGTCTGCACAGGGGCAGCCAGTGTGGAGGAAGCTCTGGACCGACGTGACGAGCTCATTCAATTGCTGGAACGAGGCGGCTATGAACTACGCAAGTGGATGTCCAACTCCCCTGAGTTGATGGCTGGTCTCCCAGATGAGTTTCAACAAGACCCGCACGTTTTTGAGAATCCTGACAACCCTAACATGTTGTCAGTGCTTGGAATTCAGTACCGGCCCGTCCATGATGAGTTTACCTATCGGGTGGTTTTAGAAACACCGAAGGCCTGGACGAAGCGGTCAGTACTGTCAACGATTGCGAGAACGTTCGACCCGAATGGATGGATTTCTCCAGTCACCTTTGCTCTCAAATGTTTTATGCAAAGGCTATGGGCGGCTCAGTTGACCTGGGACACCCACCTCTCAGGTGATTTGTTGACTGATTGGACGCGAATGTTCACCTCGCTATCGGACATAAATAATGTATCGCTGCCGAGGAAATTGATCCCTGCTGGGGATTACAGGGGAACCCTTCACGGGTTTTGTGATGCCTCTGAACGAGGGTTTGCGGCAGCGGTTTATTTGCGAACCGTCACCTCCACCGGGGAGGTCGACGTGCGTTTGGTTTTGGCAAAAAGCAAGGTAGCGCCTATTCGGACAAGGATGACGATTCCAAAACTGGAACTGTCTGGGGCTGCTCTTTTGACCAAACTTTTGAATCATACTCTAACAGTGTTGCGTGGGTCAGTGGTTTTAGAGGATACGGTGTACGCTTGGACGGACAGCCAGATTGTTTTGTGCTGGCTGAAGGCTTCGGTCCATAACTTAGAGGTTTTTGTTGCGAACCGTGTCTCCCAGATTGTGTCGTCTGAGGTCCCACTGACCTGGAGACATGTACCAGGAGAATTGAACCCGTCTGATTGTGCATCCATGGGATGTCGGGCTCCTGAACTCGTTAGACACCATTTGTGGTGGGGACCACCCTGGCTTGCCAAGAGAGAATCGGACTGGCCCCACAGCCATGTAGTAGTATCTTCGGATCATGGCCCCAGAGCGGCCGTGCATGTTACCCAGAAGGCTGAGGACCCTGACGCCGGGTTTCTGCTGGACCGGTATAGCTCACTTGACTAGTTGATAAACGTGTCCACTTGGATTAGGAGATTCGCTCGAAATTGTCGTACTCCTCGCGATCAGCGAACGTTGAACCCTATTCTGACTCCGGCAGAGCGAAACGAGTCGCTATTGAATTTGGTCCGGTTGGTACAGTCCTCGAAGTTTGGGGCAGAATTGGAGATTATACGAAGTGGAAGTTCGAAATTGAAGGGAGCCGTCGCGCGTCTCAACCCCTTTGTTGATTCGACCGGGTTACTTCGGGTAGGAGGAAGATTGCGCAATGCGAATCTGTCGTATTCGGCTCGTCACCCACTTCTGCTCCCCAAGGGGGGACAGTTAGTTGAATTGCTGGTGACTGATCGTCATATTAAAAACGCGCATGCCGGCTGTAACGCGTTGATGGCCAAGCTCCAGCGGGAGTTTTGGATCATATCTGCCCGCCGTGTCATACGGAACATCGTGTTTCGGTGCATGCCTTGTTATCGACTTAAGGCTGCCACGATGCAACCTCTCATGGGGGACTTGCCCCCTGATCGTGTGAATGAGGTCAGGCCGTTTTCAGGTGTTGGTACGGATTTTGCAGGACCGTTTATGGTGAAGAGTTCACGATTGCGTACCGCTAGGCAATACAAGGCGTACCTATGTGTGTTTGTTTGTTTATCCACCAAGGCGGTACATCTCGAGCTCGTTGCTGATCTCTCGACAGAGGCTTTCATTGCTTGTTTGGATAGGTTTGTTTCTCGAAGGGGACTTCCAACTTTGATCCGCTCTGATAACGGCACTAACTACATCGGTGCGGAACGATACTTACGAGAGATAGTCAACTTTTTGAATGTAAATAAAGTGGATATTGGAACGGCCCTCTCCCGTCGGACCTTCAGCCCACCGATTTGCCCCCACTGGGGTGGGATTTTTGAGGCCGTAGTTAAGTCAGCTAAGACGCACTTGGGGCGTATAGTAGGTCAGACCGCGCTGACTTTTGAGGAGCTCGCGACATTGTTTTGTAAGATCGAGGCCGTTCTCAATTCGCGACCGTTGTGTCCGCTCAGCTCGGATCCAAATGACCTGGAGGCTCTGACCCCAGGCCATTTCTTGATAGGACAGCCACTTAACGCGTTGCCCGAGCACCCCTTCGAGGGAGTGAAATTGTATCGGTTGTCAAGGTATCAGATGTTGCAGCAGTTTACTCAGAATTTCTGGAAGCGTTGGTCGCTCGAGTATCTGCATATCTTACAACAGCGCCTTAAGTGGACTGATAAAACCAGCCCCCCTAGTGTTGGTGACCTCGTTCTGGTTAAGGATGCTAACCTACCGCCACTACGTTGGCGCAGGGGGCGCATTGTTAACTTGTTCCCTGGCAAGGACGGGACCCCCCGGTCTGCAGAGGTTCTAGTAGGAGGCTCGGTTCTAAAACGAGCGGTAGCAACGTTGTCTCGGCTGCCCGTAGATTAGGGGACAGGTGGGTGCCTGTACGGGCGGGTGATTGTTCGATTCCAAATCGATATTCGATCGATGGTTTCTGAACGGCCATTTTGAATTTGACGTTGCTGCCAACCTAGCAGTTTTTTGACAACGGACAGACGAAAGCCCTCGCAAAGTAAACGCGTTTTGGTTAGGGTATTGAAATTAAATCGCAAGCCATCTGGAATGTATTCGGGTTTCCCTCAGGATTGTCTATATAGCTGAGTGTGTTGTGGTTCCCCGAACCAGATAAAGTTCGCATTTACGTGGCCGATTGGTTTTTACCACGTAACATAACCTGTGTTGGAACACTGTGCTCATTGAAGCTGGCCCGCCAGTCATAGGAGGTTGGCTGAAGAACCTGTCTACCAAGAAGAGCCTAGGGTGCACCCGGGCCTTGCAGAGAGACAGGAGGTTGACGGGACCGAAGCACAGACCAGGTTAGATCGACCCCAATTACTTCAGCTCGGTGAATCGCCGACGTTCACACTTCTTGGCAACTGATCGTTACGCTACCTCGTAGCTGATGAGCCCCTACGAGGTCATTAGGTGCTGAGAAGCCTGAACAGCTATCAATATAGCCTTTATTAGTCCATTATTGGTCCCGTCTATTTCAGGTCCGCCAAAAATTTTAGATTTGCGATAATAGTTGCTACTTTTAAGGGGTCCGCGGGATGTAGAAAGAAGGACGTTGGAGCACGTGGCTGTGAGGGTCTTGGTTTGACGGCGGCAGAACTTTTAGGTAATTTGATTATTTCATTAGCAAGATTTGGACCTACTTTACCAAAATATAGAATCATTCAATGTGGTATTAGTGTTCAGTAACTCATTATGTGTTACACAATATTTCCTTGAAAACTTTAGAACAAGATTCTGCATCTTGGTTGTCAATAACAGAGGACCAGACCTACTCCATTAGGACGTTGTTAATTGCAGTAAAATCAACTTTAACCGTGGACCGTTTACTTTTAATTTTGGGAGCAGTGCTGGAGACATTGGTAACAGTTATCCGTGATCCGTCAGCACTGACTTACATACTAGTCTACTTTTGCCAACAAATATATGGTCTAGGCCTATGGCCCAGTTCCGACGTTAGTGATAAGTATTCATGAGCAAGGTCCGTATCCTTTGCCAGTATTTTTATATTTATGTCTCCAGCGACGATAGCGTGTTCTGGATTATTAAGAGACTTGAATAGCTATTTTACACCCGTATGCACTAAACATAAGAATCGCCTAAGTTCTTTCCCAAGTTGTTTAGGCTGCTCCTAGCACAAAAAATGATTGCACTAACCCTAAGCCATTCCTGAGTCCAATCACTCAGTGCAATCAAATTTTGTAGCTAGGCTGTTCTTGGGCCTAGACGACCCGAATGGCCGAGTCGGCAGCGACTCTGCCTACGAAGCCAAGGGTCCCGGGTTCGAGTCCCGGTGGGGGCAAATATTTGTTTGATGAGAACGGATGTTTGTACCCTAGTCATGGTTGTACTATCTAAGTATAATATTTATCTATATAAGTATGTGTATCGTTGTCTAGTACCCAAGATACAGGGAATCCTAGTTTGGGGCTAGATCAATGTGTGTAAATTGTGTCCAAGGTATTAAAAAAAAAAACAACTAAGACAAGCGGTATATGGCAAAGATGTATCTGGCATTTAAAGTCAAAATTTGGCTCGTGGACCATCAGAAACGAGCATTCCCTCACGAAGACCACTACACCTCCAGTTTTTTTTGAGTGGTGCTGAATAGGCTAGCCAGGTAATGTCGTGGGTTTTATTGCATTTGCAAGGTGGCATTCTATCCGAATCATAACGTCCTATCCCCGTTACAGTCTCTCAATAATGACAAGAAAGATTTACTTTGTATACTACGGAAGTTAAAGGATACAATTTTAAAATGTAAGTGTCTAAGGGCTGTTTTACAAAGTTCAGGGCGATCAAGTGTCTGGCATTTAATTCTGAGTGTTTCGTCGATGTCTGGGTCAATAATTAGAGCAGCCATTTCATTGGATTTAACAGAAGAAGGGAGGGATTGGGTTAATTTTGATACCAAATAGTGTGTCTTTGCTAGTGGTAAAATTGAACAGAAACGCGATAACGCTAGAGTAGTTAACGCTTATTCTTAGCTGAACGGTAAATTTAGAGAGAGAGCTTAGCTGCGGGTGTGGTCGAGCAGAGCTGCCAGGGGCGAGCGGCCTCGCTCACACGTGGACACCCCGCCGGATGAACGGGCGCAGCCTATGACTAGGTCCGTACGAAGCACCTCCTTCTGCCGACTTCGGAACGCCGAAAGATCCGTGCACAAGGTTTTCTCAGCGCACTCCGCTGGTATTCAACAAAGGCGTTGAATGAATACGTTGCATGACGACCGGAATGGCCGAGTCGGCAGTGATCCTGCCTACGAACCCAAGGGTCCCGGGTTCGAGTCCCGGTGGGGGCAAATATTTGTTTGATGAGAAGGGATGTTTGTACCCTAGTCATGGTTGTTTATCTATCTAAGTATAATATTTATCTATATAAGTATGTGTATCGTTGTCTAGTACCCAAGATACAGGGAATCCTAGTTTGGGGCTAGATCAATGTGTGTAAATAGTGGCCAAGTTATTATTATTATTTTTTATTATTATTATTAGTGATTATTAAGTGTTTATTAAGGAGCATATCAAAGTAGGTACTTCTTTAGTAATTAATAAAATACGAAGCAGCGAGGTCGACGGCTTATTCCAAAAAGGCACCGGTGATCACTTTACGAAATCGATCTGACAGCTCAATCCCACTACCGATGTTGCCAATCGCCACAGTCGAGGAGAACGAAAGCCAAACGAAACGGTAAGTTGAAGTGAACATAGATTATAAAATTAATTCAAGATACCAACATAACAATTTGACGAGGAATGTAATAAATTATGTATCGCTAAGGCGTTATTTCAGGCCTGAAAATGATACATTACATCATTCATAATGGTCCCTAGTATCACTAGGCAAAGCGGCTTGCTTTCTGCCAAAATGCATATTTTTCTTAAGACTATCGGGCCTAATGGTTGACTCTGGATTTTACTTTGTACGGCGTAACATTTAGAACAACATTATTACGTTTTGGTTTGGTATTTGGGTATTTTATTATCAGGGGCGGGTTGTGCTGCCTCTCGCTTACCGAACTAGTCGCATAGAGGAGCGTGCACAAGTAAAGAGTCACTTGTATCACGCGTACCGCCAACATTGGCGAAATGAAGTTTTCAAACATTTCTTTATATTTCGCCACGACTTGGCAAATTTTGGCGCATTCGCGTAACGCCTCCTCGGTTGCTTCGTCGTATTCGTCACTGTAGATGTCTGCAAGTGCCAAATAGGTGTGATTTCAGCAAAGTTGGAACATTAATGATGCAGGTGTTACAGAACTCAGCTTACCAAAGATTTTTTTTCTGTCCGTGAAGGTGACTAACTGTAAATGCATATAAACAAGAATATATAGTAGGTACTGGTAAGTAGTGACACAAAGAAATAAAACTGCATTATATAGCCGGAAGTCTTTACAACGGTATGCTATTCTTGGCGCAACTAGTAGGATATTTCAACACATATGTAATGTACCTTTTACGCCGAGAACTAAGTTAGCAACTTACTCTCTTATCATCATAATGATACACCGAGTCCTTCATCTCCGAACTATTATACAAGTAGCTAAACTGCTCATCATGCACTATATCTCCGTGTGACGTCACCAGGCTACTGTGATTCACCCCGTGGTGTAGTAGAGCGGTGTAGCGCACGTTACGTATGCTGCAGCATAGTAGGTCCAGTTGCCCGCAAAGGAGGATAGAGTTTGATGAGAAGAATATTCCTGGAAGATGCAAGAGGGGCTTAGGGTCTTGAAGGCTCGAAATGCCAGAGCAGTTTCATCTGGGACCACATCTATGTCTGGGACCCTTACAGACGCAAGAGAAAATATGATGAACCTAATCTCAACTTTCTGACAAGGTCAGATCAGGAGTGAATTGAAAAACAGCGGCAGGGGCGGATCCAGCGCCAGCAATTAGGGGGGGGGGGGCATACAGTCAAGGTCTAGTCAGAACAGTAGTCTTATTATTAATACGCAAATGACGCAATGTCATTCAAATTAGAAATCGACCAATGCCAACGCAAGAAAAACCAAGCTCGTCTAAAATAATCGTGCTCGTCTAAAAGAATTTGACTGGCGTTGCGAATGATGTCAGAAATACTAAGGCTACATGCTCCATTCATTGCAAGCTGTAAGCACACATTCCATTCCGCGCGTGACCAACACGTCGAGGAAAACGTATTCAACAAAATGCAATTCGATTATGAACACCTGATATGTCCTGTTACAGGGGCGGTGCAAGCCACCCGGAAATTTCACATTAATGAGATACTAATACGATTGATTATTCAAAGTATTTAATTTTATGTTACCTATTCAAAGAGCTTTGCCTACTCACCAAGTTGTCCAATTGCGAAGGCCATATACCACTGAGCGGCCAATTGTCGCAGGAACGCGAACAGCACGAAGGGCGTGCCAGACACCTCGGCGAACACCCAGCCCTGGAGCGGCGCGCCGGTCCACCCTGGGGGTAAGCCGCACAACCGACATATTGGGAAATAATTGCGCAGTCTATGTATTTTTATAGCCGGGATCAAAACGGATATATTTGGAAACCTCACTCTGTATTTGTACGCTATCTTTTGGTATTGGGAATGAGAAGAAACTAGTTCTTACGACAAACTAAAAGAAAAACTTACAATGTACAGTCATCGGCAGAAAAGCATAAAATGTGCAGCTCGACATTACACAAGTTTGGTAGGCATACGCAAAGTATCTCGCTTTCTTAGAGGCCCTCGACATCGACATGTTAGTCAAACCCCTCGCCGAATGAAACTTAAAATTCGCGTCGATATATTCAATTATTTCATACAAATCCGACTTATTCATGTGGAAATAAGCCACGATCGCAATAGCGGCTACAAAAGGCGAAGTTTCGGCGAGTAAGCTAAGACTGGTTATGATGTCCACCTTATCCAAGTAAAGGTTGACGATCAAAGTCATGATGTGGTTTAACAGGGCAAAAAGCACCATGCAGAGGTACAAATTGTTTAGTATAACTGCCCACGAGTTCTCAGATTTTGGGTTCCACTCGTAGCACCCAACCATTTTCATCGGTGACACAAAATACGGGGTGAAGTGTGCTGTCGAGTCGACATCAATTGTAGATTTTTCTTTTGACATTTTTAAAATGGCACGTCGAAATGGACGAAAAACTCAGCGTGAATGCTGTAAATGCAACGGTCATAGATATATGAATGGGTAATTTGCAGAAATTTACCGTTTAGCTAAAACTTTGCAACTTACTCCGACAAGTAAGTACTTATTATAGTGTATTTCTTTAAACTTTTTCAATAAGTTGACGTTCTTTGTCATTTAGCGATCTAAATATTATCTTCTGGGCGAATATAAGGGTAAGGCAATTTCTGCCGTTTTAATTTTAAAATTCTAAGAGACTTGTGTATGAATGTTGAGGAAGCGATTTATGTGAGTATGCTAAGATCGAGAAAAATAGAGGCTGTCAAAATTAAGTACCCTAAGGAAAAAATGTGAGAATTACAAGCAATTACATTAACTATTTTAACACTAACAACTCATTCAATTCAGGGAATTCAACTTCCCTTTCGCTTCTCTGCTGGTCGGAAAAGAAAAACTAATGACATAACAATTGAAAAACTAATGACATAACATAACAATGACGACCCGAATGGCCTAGTCGGCAGCGACCCTGCCTACCCAGCCAAGGGTCCCGAGTTCGAATCCCGGTGGGGGCAAATATTTGTTTGATGAGAACGGATGTTTGTACCCTAGTCATGGTTGTTTATCTATCTAAGTATAATATTTGTTTATATAAGTATGTGTATCGTTGTCTAGTACCCAATATACAGGGAATCCTAGTTTGGGGCTAGATCAAAGTGTGTAAATAGTGTCCAAGGTATTATTATATTTTTATTATTATCATAATTAAGGCAAAATTAATGTTGTTTCCCCACAAAAGCCCACAATAGAATCTACAGTACTCTAGGTGACGTCTGTCACAAAGGTTCCGTTTTAGGGTTTACCCAAGTTTACAGGTTAGAAAAAATGCTGACTTTCTTTATTCACTTATCAGAAAATCCGGGAAATTAAGACATTTAACTAATAAAAGTGTAATTAAAGAAAAGAACGTAAACACTTACAATGTACAGCCATCGGCAAAACTGCATACGTCGAAGCACTCACTAGGGTACAAGCTGTATAAGCGTGCGCAAATTTCTTCGCAGAAGTGTACGACTCTATCATAGACATATTAGTCAGTCCTCTCGCGGAATGGAACTTAAATTCTTCATCCATATATCGAATCAACTCATAAAGTTCTAATCTATTTAAATAGAAAAACGGGACAGCAATAAGAGCGACCATAAACGGTAGTGTATCAGCAAGTAAAACCAAACTGGTCATCAAACCACTCCAGTCCAAGTAAATGTGTACTGCCAAAGATATGAAGTGATTTAGCATGATGAATAATGCCATTCCGAGGTAGGCATTGTTCAGAACTAACTTCCAGCCACTGTTAGCGTTTTGAAACCACTCATAGCAAGCTGCCAATCTCAATGGCAGCGCGCAGTACTGGGCGTAATGAGATATTTTATCAACATCCATAAAAGATTTTTGTTTTGCCATTTTCGATGATAGTTATACCTTTTCAAACTACGACCCATAGAGACCCAGTAAATGAACTGATTTCTGATTTCACCACAATGTGACAGCTAAGTAAAAAATGTAATGTGCCTTAATTAGTACCTAAGTAATTATAAACTAATCTACTTAACTTTAGCTAAGTATTTAACTCTTTACTAAAACTTTGTGACGAGTTTACTAAGCGGTTGTACAGTCAATTAAATTAAACTGCCTACTTTTATAAGTTCTGTTTTAAAGGCACTGTGAATATGATTAGATCGATCAAATGAAATTATTTATTTAGAACACGATATAAAGGTAATAATCATAAGTCGTTTATAAAAGTGTTGAGTAGGTAAATAAGTAGATTTATAGATGTTCAATGCCACATGACAACTCTTATTCCTTCTTACGATAAGGGTGCCTTTTCCTGAAAAGAAACATTAAAAAAGCTGTAGTTATTTAAAATAAATCGTAGTATTCATGCAACTGTGCCTCTACCAGTCCATATGGGAAAAAGCATGACTCTCTGTTTGTTTTCTTTTATGTAATGTTTTCTGTTATGTTTTCTTTGTCGCGGCTCCATTTTGATTTATGGTGTAAGGGATCTCCATCTGGCGTGGTCGAGTTACTCGTATTTACGAGTAACTCTATTAAGGCTCTAGTAAGGCTATTTAGCCTAGATGTCTACCGGACTATTACAGATGTGTCCTTCCGTTTCAGGAAATGGAACATCTGAGTTACTCCGGAGTAACTCAGATGTCGTCATCATCAAAAAAAACCCACTGTTGTAAAAGTCTATTGCTGTAAAAAAACAAAAAAAAAACGGTCAAGTGCGGGTCGAACCCGCGCACGAAGGGTTCCGTACCACCGTACAAAGGTAAGGATGGTGTGGAGTGAATAGTTTGGATTTTACATAGCAAAATATTGTTTACAAAGTTATTGGTGCGGCTACTTTCACACTCCACTGTACGTAACCAGGTGCATTCATAAGTTTGTATGTGGGTGGTGGAAATAATTGTCGTATGGGAGCCCGTAAGTATTTATTTTATTCTGTTTTTTAGTATTTGTTATTATAGCGGAAATAGAAATACCTACGAAAATCTGCGAAAATTTCATCTGTCTAATTATCACGGTTCATGAGATACATCCTGTTGACAGACGGACGGACGGACGGACGGAGGCTTAGTAATAGGATCCCGTTTGGCACCCTTCGGGTACGGAACCCTAAATAGCAACTGTTGACTGGATGGAAACAGACGGCCGCACAAAGCCATTTGCGAAATGCGGCTGGTCACACCATAATCTAATTGCCTAGGAACTCAATGGGATAGTATTGCAATTAAACTTACACCGGGACAGTCAGCGTGTAAATCCCAAACTTGGTGTTTACGTCTTCAAGATGGAAGATCCCCTCGATGTACTCCTTGTCAGCTGGCACAGCCGGCGTCTCGAACACCAGGTTCATGAGGTAGTCTTCCACGCAACTAGCGGTTGTGAAAGTTGAAATAAGTAAGGACACGTCAAGTCAAGTTCAAATTCAAAGTATCAGTCAAAATCAAGTAGTTTTTTGCCGATTAGTAAATTCGCACTTACTAAGCGCACGGCATGTACGGCACCAGCTTCTCGATGGGATTTGGCTTCAACGGTACCATGACTGGATCAGCGACCAGCTTGGTGGCGGGTGGGGCTGCCTGCACGCCTTTACCTCGACCCTTCACTACCGGCGTGGGCGCTGGCGGCTGGGAAGTGAACAAACACAAAAAAACATTTATACACAGAATCTAAACTGAGAACTGAAAAATAAAAACTTCGGTCAGCTGCTTAGCCCGATAGGTAAAAATACTAAACGAGCGACTTGTGGCAGTATTTTAGTTGATAGGTTTATAATTTTCATTTACATAAAACTCACTTTAACACTCCCGTAGGCGACTGCAATGAGGCTCTTGACCTCGGTCTCAAGGATACGCAGGAACTTGGAGACGTTCCACTTGGTCACTTCCTTGTGGTTGCCTAGCAACGAGAGCAGAGGCGTGATGTTGCATTGGGACAGTCTGGGGACAACGGTATCTTTGATCGACAACGTTCTCCATATGGAGTGACAAGAGGTACAGTTGCCCTCGTCGAGCCAGTTATACAATATTCTAATTTCCGTGACAGGCGGCTGGACCAGCGCCTTAGAATCTTTAGAGCGTCCGTTTACCTCATTTCTTTTACGTCAGCACCGTGGTTCAAGCCCTCATCTCTTGCTTGACCGGCGGCAACCACTAGAGCACGGATACATACTTGACCAACTCATCAATGCCTTTGATCATCGTGGCGATGCTATTGTCAGCTGCGATGTTTGCATTGAGCACCTCCGTGTTCTGCGCGTGACTGTTCGCTAGCTCCTGCTGCAGGGCGGTGAGTTTGTTCTTTTCGCGCTCCTGACGGGCGTCGTTCATGTCGCGCTGATCCACTGGGGGGTTAGGAGTCGATGAGGAAAGTAGACCGGTCGGAAATCAGACGGATCGGGAAATAAAGTGGACTGATGGGGAAAGTAGGCAGATTTTTCTGGAGGAAGGAAAAGGAGCCAACTTTCCTGTATACGGGGTGGTCCAAACGGTGACGTCCAAATTTTTTTTTTGATTCCTAATGCTTGGTTGTATCCGAAAATACCCCATGTATGTTCCGCGATTTTTAGCGGTTTAGAAGTTATGATTTTTTTAAACTGATTTGCTAATTTTCTATAGGAGCAACTTAAAATGATCATATTTTTTTTAATAGTGAGATATTTTGTATAAATTTTTCTCTAAATTGATCTTCTTGAATCATTATTTCATACCTTATAATCAATTACACATCATTCTTCATTACAAGTTACCGAAAAAAGGGTCGAAAGTAAAATTTTTGGTCTGAGTTGGACGGAGTTACATTTCTAAATTCTCTTAAAAATACAAAATGGCTGTATCATAAGTTCAAACTACTTTTAAAAACTTGAACAATTTATAAGCTTACCAAATAATAAAAATAAAAAGGTTCTTAATAGGCAATTTTTCGATGAAAACGGCTTCCAAACTTATTTAGGTGAAAATGAGCTAAGCAAAAATGTTGTTCGTAAATCATTGGTGGCCATAAAAAAGCTAAAACAATGGCTTTTTTATGGCCACCAATGATTAGTAAGGCATGGTGATGATGATGGAAAAGCATTCAAATAATCTCAAATTGAACAATCAATGATACATTTAAATAGTATTTTATGAAAAAGTTGCATAATGAGCAACGTACATCGTAGCAAACACAATTTTTGCCCGAAAGTAAAATGGTATTAATTGGTTTTTACGTGTTGACAACACTGAGGTGTTCTGAGGCCGCGTCCAAACTGAACGGTACAGTTGCATGCGGTTTTCTCATTTTGGTGTCTATTTCTCTTAATAGTACACTGCGACGATTCATTTGGAGTCTTCGCAAACGTCCTCTTCAGCATCATCATCATCATTGTCATCAAATGTTGTTACATCGTCCATAAGATGGTCGAGTGTCATCATTTTGTCCTCTAATTTTATTATGTCTTCTACACAACGTCTCCAATTTTCTGGTGTGACCTGAAAAACAAAATATAAATGTATGATTGAATTGGTCGTCCTTGATTGTTATTTATATTTTTTATGAACTTCATATTTATTACCACATTAAGGCCTTAATTAAGAAGCCTCTTTACATCGGCCATTTTAAAGGTGCTATTATGTCTTGCAATATTTCCTTTTACTTATGCCCATATAAGCTTTATAGGGTTTAGCTCACAGCGATATGGTGTCAATCTCAGCACAGTAATCCCATATTGGGACGCCATTTCGTCTACTGCATACCTATAATAAAATATTTTTGTAGATGAAATACCTGCAATCTACATGTTAAAGTCAAATAAATAAGCATATTAATTACTAGTTATAGCTCAAACTTTACCTTTTGTAAGTCTTTTTTATGTTTTACTATGGCAAGCAGCTGTGCTCGTACCATATTTTCTTCAAATGGTATATCTTTTCTGCTTAGCCATTCCTGAATTCTTGCTTTGGTCCATGAAGTCGTAGGCGCAGGGTTTATCTGTCTTGTATGGTCAGGCGCATTGTGAATAACGAGTACCGAACTGGGTTTCAACTTAGGTAGAATTTGCTCAAACCATTTTTCGAAATATTCAGAGTTCATTTCTTTGTGATAGTCGTCTAAAGGCACATAAAGATGTGCCTCGAAGAGTAATAGGCCGCCTTCAACGAATCCTTCAGTGCTGCCCACAGATATCGATATCTGTGGTGCTGCCTATGTGACTTACACACAAACACCTATCTTTACCTGAAGGATTCTTCATGCCCGTTGTATGGCCATCCATGCACGGTTGACGTGATGTTTCCAATTTAGTGTCAGTCCACACTTTAGAAACAGTGTGCCTCTCGTTAAACCATGTTTCGTCTTGGTAATAAATGAATTTACCTTCTCTGCGGTACTCTTTAATTGTTTGTAAATATCGATGGCGCCACAGGGTTATATCTTGTCTGTCAATGAGACAGCTTTATCTGTTTTTTTTTTCAAATATTTAAAACCGAGGTGTTTTAATGCTCTGTTCACATTACTTCGTGACATCGTAAGGAAATCATAGTCATCATTGATTTCTCTTGCTATTTTTGATAGGGTGGGAGCTTCTTGTCGGTAAAAGAACTGATGATTTTTTCTTCTAGGTAATTGCTGTGAAAGTGAATTCATCAAACTTGTCTTTAAAAGTAAGCTTAGGTCCTTTTTGGCGAAATTAATTCTGAAATCAATTGGTAAGTACTCTTTTGTAATATTGTACACGCTTCTAATTGGCACTCCAGTAGTGGCAGAGGTTTTGTGACTACACTCTGTTTTCGAAAGTTTTTGTTCCTCAGGCCATGATCTTACAACATGTTTATAAACGTTAACTACCATACATTTTTCAATCGGCGTAATGCTTTCCGTAGTCTTTTTTTCGTAGGAGACGAAAAGTCACTGTTCCTAACAGGTCGAGCAGCACTATTAGAAGGTCCAGGGTCAGAAGCAGTCGTTCTTGTCGAAGGGTCAGGATCACCAGCACTCATACTTGCCAAACACACAGTCTTCAAACGTACATTAGTGGGTTCTGGATCGGTATCCATTTTGACAAAGCCGAGGTATACAAGTAAAGAGATATCGAAGTCCAGGAAAACGAAAGCGAAAGTCACGTATGTAGATTAGCAAGAGTCAGTACGAAAAACAAGCCAAAGACGCCGAAATTCAATTTAATTGTTATGTCAAAACGTGTATTTACGAAAACTTTTTTGAGGGGAATGAAAGAACGAATGAGTATACAATATTCAGCCAGATATCAAATAATGAAACTCTTTGTAGGCATAATGAAACTTTTAGTAAATATGTCTTTGTTTGTCTCCTCCTAGCTAGTCCAAACAAAAAGAGAAATCCGATGTCAATACTGTGTACAAGACTACCAAACTATGTAATAACAGAAAAAAGTTTATTATTTCTGGCGATCTTAATGATTTTGATTATTGCGTGATACGACGAATGATATATAACTTTAATGAAAGATTTAAAGAGCTTCCTACGTTGCGATCACTACACAAAAAACTAAAAGAGGAAATGGGATTCCAAGGCTCATTTTCATTTCTGCAAATATAATCCGAGGATTCAGATTTAGAAAAAACCGACAATAACAGGAGCATTTTGATGGAAAAACATGAAGTCTATTTAAAAAGAATAAAATAATTGAGAAAAATCCGACAATTAAGGGCTACTGGTAAAAATATTGTTTATACTGATGAATCATATATTCATACAACGTACACTAAAGCCAAAAGCTGGACGGACGCAGCCAATAAAAATCTGAAGCAACCTATATCAAAGGGTCAAAGATTTATTATTGTTCACGCAGGTAATGCAAAAGGCTTTGTACCTGGAGCTGAATGAATGGAGATGAATGCTGAGAAGTATGAGAAGTGGTTAAGAACACAACTAATGCCTAATTTATCCGATAACAGCGTTGTTGTTATAGATAACGCTTCTTACCACAACAAATTTGTTGAAAGGCCACCTAATAGCAATACTCGAAAGGCGGACATGATCGAATGATTAACAAGACACGATATTCCTTTTACACCTGATAACAAAAAACCGGAACTGTACAGCGTAATACAACGCCACAAAGAACATTTCAGCGTTTTTCGAGTGGATAAAGTTTTAAAGCTGAAAATGGACATACAGCAATACGACTGCCTCCATATCACCCAGACTTTAATCCCATAGAAAATATATGGGCACATTTAAAAGCTATGTCGCCTCCAAAAATGTCAAAATGAATAAAACGTCAGTGAAAAAACTGCTTATGGAAAAAATTTAAATGTTAGGACCCGAAAATGGACGAAGTCTGTAATCAATCATGCAATAAAGTGTGAAGATGTGTTCTTAACAGAAGAAGAGAAATTAGATGTATTTAGCGAGCGTTTTATAATTTAGGTAAATGATTCAGATAGTGATAGTGAGGAAGAGTAGGAGGAGGAGGTTCTCAATTCGACGTGAATGTTTTTCTGTACGTATGTTATAAGATTTCTAGAAGACACGTGAACCGATTTACAAAATGATTTTTGTATTTGATAGGGTACACTTTCGAGATGGTCCCATGTATAGATGTTATAGATGTTATAAATGTTGTAGATTCTGCATAATAAATTTCTTAGGTCTACCTGTTAGTAATGTCATCTTGGCAGGTGCAATACATTGTGTTTATGATACTTCAAATTGAATGTTACATAACAGAAATCGCGGTAATTTATTTCGTGTCATTTCCGTCTCCGAATTTAGGCGATGATATCCGAGAAAAGCCGAATCTTTAACTGATTTTAATCGTATTGTAACACCTTTTTTTCCGTGTTTTATGCAAATGAATATATTCTTATTCTTATTCTTTTCATCCATCGCTCCATGCACATTCCACGTAACAAAGCGGGTATCCAAAGCCCGCTTTTCGCCCTTCCGCAAGGTTCAGCGTGACGAGTGGCGATCCCTGTCGCCGCCTTGGCTATAAGGACGCATTCCTTATTTAACAAATGACAGACTGTCATCAACCAGCAATGATGTTTCCCCGTTGTCATATATTTTCGAAATGAAGCGTAAGTGGCACGTGTCGTACTGAAATGTAGTGTGAAGGCATGGCGGCTGTCGCGCGGTTTACGCTGCTGTAATGTGACAACACACTTAGTCCTTGTAGAGTTAGAGGCTCTTCAAGAGATTGGATACCTTTTTAAGAGGTTTATAGCCTTGGCCCACTTTTTTTAATTAGGTTAGATTGGATATTTTTTCTGTGTAGAGTAGACTTACTAATGGTCTGTCTCAGGGGCTCCAGACCCCGGCGTATGATGATGGACTCCTGAAGCACCTCACACAGCAGTTGGAAGGTGGAGAAGTTCTCAATCTCCACTGTCTGGAAGCGCTGGTAGATGCTCGATATCTTCTGGGAGCCGGCATATTGCTGCAAAATTATCGTGGATCCACAATTAGGAAAACTTATTATTAATAGTCCATCTCTTCCCACTATTCCCAAAACAATGTTTTTTATAAGAAAAAATGAACTTTTTGGACTACTGCAATTGGTGAATTCAATAAATATTCTGCTATATTGCTATATAACGAAAATCAGTCATTGGCTCACAAAGATCTCATCCACCAGTGCGTCGAGTCTCGCTATCTCCTGCTCGCATCTCTGAATCTCATCCTGTCTCTTAACCTCCTCGATGTCGTCAGCCTCGCACATCCGCCGAGATCCCTTCACTCGGAGGAACTCTTCCAACTTGGCCAGGTGGTTCAACTCGCCTTCGTAAGATTGCATCTCCTGGGAACGTAATGATCGTGAGAAAAGAGAGAGAAAAAGAGGGAGAGACCACGGGATCTTACTGGATACGGTTGAAACAAAACCGTCAAAATGAAGCTATAGAGATTAGGGTCCAAGGGCTGAGCATCATGACGATGCTAGGTAATCATACCGAAATATCCCTATTGAGCTGAAACAGGCCCTTCCACTTCAACGCCTCGAGTTTCCTGCAGCATTCGTCTCTGTCTCCAAACGCCCCGGCCGCGATCTCAAAGATGTCCATCATGTACTCCTTGCCTTTGACAAGCTTGCCGATGGTGCGGTTCCACTGGATGTTGAAACTCTCTCTATTGATATAAGAGCATTAATAGATTAAAAATTTAAAATGTATTTATTTTCGTTGACAAAGGCAAACATACTTATAATTTTTCCCTCTTCTCTACATTGGACCACTGTGGGAGAACAATAGAATACAGAAATCCTTAGATATCGTTATAACCAAAACAGCGACTTACATAAAAAGCTCGAGGATATTTTTTTTCACGCCGGGTTTCGAACACAGAATCGCTCGCTCGTGAGGCAGAATCTCGACTGCTACGCCACAGGTCGTCAAAGATTGTCTTCAAGAGTGTTAAAATAAGAAAAGAGCTTACTTACATGATCAATTCGGAATTATTGGACTATGGAGCTCTTTCAGTAGTGTTGTGTACGGTATAGCGCATAGCTCTGTGTCTCACTTACCTACGACATTACCTTCCACGACAATAGTAATGCAAAGGGTGTGTTACTCGTTCTAGGTACTCTCTCAACCATCTTCGACATTCGATGCCTACTGACCTACTGCCTAGTTTATGCTGAAGTAAGTTATATAATGTAAGGTACAGTTCGAGGCATGTATCTTTGTCTCTGAGCGAGCCTGAGATGCGAGTAAGAGCTCTGCTGTGACCTGTACCTTTCAACCAGCAGCCTGTCTATCTCTTCCCGCACATGATGGTTGTCAAAGTTGACAACGCAGAACCGCTTGGTCGCCATCTCGAGACGGTTCTCCATCTGGCGGAGACGGTTGCCCGCTTTCTCGATGATGGCCAACTCCTAGAAGGTGAGGAAGGATGTGTGGAGTGGTGAGGTGTTGGTGAGAGACGAAGAAGAAAAAGAAGAGAAAGAGGAATTCTTTTAATTCGGGTGAACTGTTCCTTGCCAGCACGTATAGGAAAATCGTGACGCTGTGTTTGTTTTGTTTTGGAGTGCGTGCATTTCATTCATAGTAAATATCCAATAAAACGTTGATAAGATCACGGCTTAACCCCTGGGTGCTTAGAGGTGTCCAGGGACGCCATATTGCCGTTATATGTTTTGAAATTTATTACCATGTCATAAGGTTCAAAATCGCGATGTCTCACAACCAGGTCCAGGTGTTGACCAAAAACAGGCCTGTGGTCCATGGAAGGAAATCGTATCCTTATATCATGTATGCCTCACAACCAGGTCCAGGTGTTGACCAACAACAGGCGCCTGTGGTCCATGGAAGGAAATCGTATCCTTATATCATGTATGCCTCACAACCAGGTCCAGGTGTTGACCAACAACAGGCGCCTGTGGTCCATGGAAGGAAATCGTATCCTTATATCATGTATTACGGTCATCTACGAATTTCAATCGCTTTCGAAAAAAATATCAAAGCAAATATAAGCAAAGTCGCAATAAAAGACACCTCGTGTGAAATAATCTGTTGGTATAGGTCAATATTTCAAAATCGATTTAAATGCCTCTAGATGTTAGAATTTCTTTATAAGGCTACAGCTTCAGGTCCTAGATCACAAAGGCAGAAAGGAATGTTATAAAGGGCCATGTAAAAAAAACAAAGGTACCAAACTGAGAAAACTTGTGTTCCTAACCAAATTCCGTTATTGCCATCAACAAAATATTACAGGATTTCTGAAATATCCGTAAAAACATAAATGTACTTAATTTGTCCTCTACGGAGTTTGTTCAAATTCCCTTCGCCGTTAAGTTGGCTGTTCTTGAAAACTGTCAAGTATCAACAGTTTTCTTGTCAGTTTAACGCAGATGTCAGTCGGAAGTTTTTTAGTTTTATTATCGGCAACAACCAGCCTCAAGTAGAACCGTTCCAAAAAAAGTGAGGTCACGGGTGGTGTTATTTTAAAAATTATTAATAAAATATTATGACATCCATTACCCGAATAGCCTTAAATTTCACAAAATAAAATAATAAGTAGTACGTATTTTTAGCAAGGCCCAATAAACAATGAAATGCTACCGTATGTTAAAGGATTTGCTTTATTAGTTAAGTTTTTATATTGATAACCATATCATACGACGCGACGGCTAGCAACAACCGAAGCATCCTGAACAACTTACATCAGCCTCAGTAGGCACCCTCTTCAGCAACTCTTGAAGCTGCTTGCGAGCGATATAGTTCATGCAGTTGAGCTCATTCTGCTCCGCCTTCTTGTCTCGGAGGACCGCCTCGAAGTGCTCATACTCCACTACGCCGGCCTTGGTTCCTCGCTTGATCTGCCTGTCACGCGAGGCATGCAGCCCTTTCTTGGCTAGCTGTGTTGGTAAAGTAAGAATTAATGAAGAAAACTGTACGTAAAAATAACAAACTATGAACATTTATATACAGAATGTTCTACTACTTTGGTCATATTCCTCTTTCGTCAGTCAAAGAATGCGGCTGTTATTTTGCTGATGAATATGATCTTTTATTTCGTGTTTCCGGTCTTTACCATCATACGAGAAAAATCGAAAATTAACTATATTTTATGCATAAAAATTAACCTTATCCGAAAGGTGCCAAACAAGACATACTAAGCCTCCGCTGTCCGCCCGTCCGTCTGTCTGTTTCGGATGACAATGCAATATTTTTATGACAGGGGCAATGGGAACTCCTTAATAAAACGACGCAACACCATCGGGTTAGGGCTCTTGTAAATCGTCTTAATAAGTACTCCGGTCAGGGTCTGATGATGGAGCCGGCAGGTGTCAATCGGGAACTGTGTAATAAAACGGCACAACCCCATTGAGTTTGGGCTCTTGGGATTTTCCTCGACTAGTACTTTGGCCTAGATTAGTTTTTACTTCTTAGGGTTCCGTATTTATTAGTTCATAATTTCATAATTTCTTTATTGCACACAAATGATATAAAGAGTTACATAAAAATAGTGTACAAAAGCGAGCTTATCTCTAATAAGATATCTCTTCCAGCAAACCAGGTGAAAGTGGGAAAGGTTGATTACTGAGCAGGGGTAGAAGACCTATGTGTACAAGAATATGACGAAATAAACATGTACTTACATAAATATTAAATACTTAAATACTAAATACTTATAATATGCTACTACTAATGTATATAAATGTGCTAATAAGTACTTACAAGCATACTACCAGTAATTCTAAAGAGGGAGGTAATGCTTCTTCAGCGACTTTTAAAAATATTGAGAGTAGGACTATCCCTGATGGTGCCAGGGAGTGCATTCCACAACCGAATGGCCCGGAGTTTAGACTATTTCAGTTAGTTTAGACTAGACCCGTGCTCATAGGATGCGGTGTTATGCTGTGAAGTTGTGAGCATAGAAAATGCGTGAAGTTGCTGGAAGATAGATATTGAAAACTGTCTCGTACGAAAGTTGGATAGCGAGGATTCTGTAACATGTTGTAGACGAAATTTAGGATGTGAGAATCCCCGCGAAAACGGATCGGCACGGCAGCCACTTTAACTCCTTGCGATGTTGTGATACATGGTCGTATTTACGCAGCCCGAAGATAAAATAATCCCGAGATTTTGAAGTCGTTCGAGTTTGTTCAGTAGTTCTTCGTTAGCACTGACCCAGCATACATCAGCATAGTCGATAAGGGGTAGAAGGAGAGTCTGAGCGAGAGTGATTTTGGTCTGTCTGGCAAAAAGTACTGAAGTCTCATGAGAGAGTGAAAAGTCGCAAAAACTCTGCGACTGACCTCATTGATATGCGAAGACAGTGGGCCTACCGCGGAAGCTCCGTCGGCATCGGTGACGGCTTCATTTTGACATCCTCATTCAAGTATGAACTTTATCATTATGACAATACGGCAAGTCAATTCAAGCGTCGGTATCGGGATCAAGCCCACGGGGCTTGGGCGGTAGGCCCCAATGACAGCTGGTTGTCAAAGATAAAACCCAGGTTTTCAGCTTTATCGCTATATACGATTGTGGTACCATTAAAAGTGACAGGTGGAATGGGCTGTTGCTGTGACAAGTTAAGAGAATGTCTGGTACCTATAATCATGGCCTGGGACTCGCTCGGGTTGACCAGTAGTCCGAAAGATGGAAGCCTAGCTTCTCACCCCCTCCAGATCAGCGTTCAGTACCGCGAGTAGAGTAGAGAGTAGAGTTTACATAGTTATGAGAGAAGTGGCGATAAATCTGGAGATCATCAGCCTAAAGATGATATGAGGAAGACAGGATGTCCGGGATGGAGTTTATGAAAATCGAGAATATAATAGGAGAAAGAATATCACCTTGAAGGACGCCTGAAAGGGTCACACCATTCCGTGGAAGTTTCCTCCGACCTGATACGCTGTTGCCGATCCCTCAAATGAGAGTCGAACCAGCTGGCAGAGAAGGAAGAGACGTTCTGGGATTTGAAAAGCTCAACAAGAATGTCGAAATCTACGCTGTTGAAGGCTCTTCTGAAATCAAGTTAAGCTAAAACGGAAAACTGTTTGCGGTCCATGGCTAGCTGGATGTCATTTATGACCTTCAGCAGAGCCGTGACGGTGTTATGACCCGGTCGGAATCCTGACTGGAACGTGTTTAGCAGATTGTTTGAGGAGAGGTAATAGGAAAGCTGGTTATGGATAATGGTCTCAAGGACTTTGGAGAGGATAGGCAAGATTGAAATGGGACGGTACTCTTTGAAAGAGGTGGGAATAGAGGTTTTGGGTAGTGGGATGACTAGTGTTTTTTCCACACTGTGGGGAAAACGCCATTAGCCAAAGGATAGTGTTTAATGTGTGTTATTGCTGGTAGTAGTTCGTCTAGGATTGTCAGCAACATTTTAAGGCAAACTTTGTCATCGCCAACAGCTTTCGAATTGACTGCTAATAGCGCCTTCTTGACCGCATTAATTTCAACATTTCTCAAGTTGAATGGTGTGGTGTTGGGTAAGGGTTTAGAGCACAGGCTCTGAAGAATGGCTTGTTTAACCTTGGGATCCATCACAACAGACGGGGCAGAAAGAAACTGGTTGAGACCGTTGTGATCTACATCACCAGCATGTATGTCCTGAGACTTACCTATACCAAGCGTTTTTAGAAACTTCCACACCTGAGCTAGTGTGTAACTTTGAATACTCTCGTGGATGTGCCGACGTTTAGCATCACGACGGAGACGGTTGCAGCAGTTGCGAAAATATTTGTAAGAAAGGAAATTCAAGGAAAATCATCTGTCGGGTTCTTACGGTATTTACACTTGGCTCTGTTCCTTTTGGCCATTAGATGCTTAATAGTATCTGTTAGCCAGGGGGCGGGTAGGTGTTTCAATGCGGATGCTTGTTAATAGACCTAGGACTATCTATGCAATTGAAATTATCGATTTTCTCGTCCACGGACTTGTTCTACTATACGACAAATAAAAGCTTTATTAATTTTATTTTATTTTTGATTAGTGCTTGTTTTGAATCGATTTTAACTTTGGTTTTACTTTTTAAAACTGCTTGGTAAAAGTTTGCGCAGAGAAGAAAAAATACACAATTGGCATTTCTCTTTCGGGAAAAAGACGTGAGCGTATAGGTTCGTATGTTTTTGGCAATAATTTATCTGTTCATTTATTTATTGATTTTAAAAATCCACAGCTAAATGCAGTCAATCTTCTTTGAATTGATCTGAAAACTGATCAATAGACAAGATCTGAAAACTGATCAATAGACCGTCCTTAACTCTAAAAGGATACGGGCTGTAAGTAAGTAGGTATTTACGCAATATTTGCCACACTTCCACATCACGTATAGCATAAACGAACTTGAGGGAGAACTCTGTTCCAGAAATGCAATTGTTAACACTTCTATTACTTACTTAATTTGAGAGAGGTCTAATAAGCAAACTATTTGTTTCTATATTTATATAGTAGCTGGCTTTTATTCGAAAAAAGTGCCTGATCTCGAATGAAGCCTTATCTCAAAGTGGAGTCATTCTTAGAAGTCGTATTTGACTGTCAACAGTAGAGACAGAGCTATGCGTCGCACTCCCTTCCTTTTCTATGCGAGACAAGGCTATATATGCGTCCCCTTCTTCTTGTTTCGCATAGAAAAGGAAGTCAGATCGACCCATACCTCTGTCCCGGCTGCTGACAGAAGCCAAATGCTACTTCTAAGAATAGCCCCTACTTTAGTATTTTTGTGCTCTTAGTACTTTTGTAATCTGATGAATATTGTCATTGATACTTACTCGGATACATAGCAAGGTCTCCTTCAGCTCGCCAGCCAGGATTCCCAGCTGCTTCTCCTGAGGTGCCAGCTCTGGGATAACACCAGCTCGCTTCGCCACACTGCATTGTGGTGCTAGCTTCTTGAACTGATGAGGACGCAAACATAGCACTCATATCACTTGGCTTTGGAGTAAAGGATCATAATCTTAATTAAAAGGATCTAAAAGGAGACTTGCATGATTATGATTGATGATCAACAAGTAGAACAAGTGAATGAGTATATATACTTGGGTAGTATGTTTACAAGAGATGGGAAATGTGAGGGTGATATTGAAAGGAGAGTGAGTGCGGGCAATAAAATTAATGGGGCGCTACACTCCTTGATGAGTAGCCAAACGGTGTCGCAAAAGGCACGTTTGGCGATTCATAATGGAGTGTTGAGTCCGACATTGATGTCTGGGAGCGAATGTTGGGTATGGCAGATGAAGCATGAAAGCCGAATAAACGCTGTAGAAATTAGGTCTTTGAGGAGTATATGTGGAATAACATTGAAAGATAGATTGAAGAATGAAGTTATAAGGGAACGCTGTGGATTGAGGGAAGATATAGTCAAGGATAGAGAAAGGCCAGCTTAGATGGTTTGGTCACGTTGAAAGGATGAATGAAAGGAGATTAACGAAACAGATTTATTCAGCGGGTGTGAAAGGAGCCGTCGGGCGGGGACGCCCAAGAAGGTCCTAAAAAGGCCAAATCGGCGATTTGTTAGTGAAGGGGCAAATACGAAGTACCCGTTACCGGCGAGCGTGCATGAAGAGACTTATGAATGTTGAGGAAGCGAGATATGTATGCCAGGATTGTAGCAGGTGGAGGTCTTTGGTCTCTGCCTACCCCTCTTCCGGGAAATAGGCGTGAGCATATGTATGTATGTATGTATGTAAGGAGACTTTTGACACCAAAATATTAATCAGTAGTAGGTCTATTTGGTAACAGACTCCGTTTGGACCTAAAATACTTTTCTTGAAAACAGTGCATCAACATTAAGAGTCATTTTGAGAAAAGGTGATTTTGGGATTGGTTTAATACTATCTCAGAACAATATTAGAATCTGACCTAACATACGGAGAGGACTAATAGGTAAGTACTCTGAGCCACCAGATTAAGTTCAGTTCAAACCTTTTATTCTATTTAGGACGCTAATTGAGATGGCTAAGATTAGACCAAATAAAAAATTGTACTGAGAACCCCTAAACCCCTATTGAGCGTCTGAACCACCCACAGAACAGAGCCACCTTATCAAGTTGAGTTCAAACCCTTGCGTTATGGAGGGCGCTAATTCTGCTCAGACGGCTGTAGTCTGCTTGTAAGTCGCTTCTAAACGAAGCTAGTGATACGCTTTCGTTGTTCTTCCTGCTAGTTGTTAAAACTGTGGATAATTTGAGAAGTCGGTAGGTTCTTACGATTCTCTGGACATTGCTAAGTTCAGCTTCAGGGTCGATGACCTTCTGCTCAACTTGGTTTGGCATTTTGATATTTTTATAGCTTCCCAAACTAAATTACTAAAACACCAATATTCCTCTAAAATATAAAGATTGGTGATTCGATTTCAATATTCAACACTTATCCAAAATAATACAAAGATGACTTTTTGAAATAATATTCCATGGATTATGAAGTTATGACAGATTTTTTCTATTTATCTGTGCTTATCTTCTTTGCCCTCTTTTGTGGCTTGACGACTTTTTGGTTAAATTATATCCAGTACCTGCCAATGCATGCCACAATTTGGCCTCAGAAAAATTATATGCTTTGCTTAAATACCTCTATGCCACAAACGTATTTCATACTAGAGCCCAAAGTTCTCATTTTGGCCACCGGGTCCGTTTAGTTACATCGACACACCTAATTTTTAACCAACTTAAAAAAGAAGGCGTTCCCAAATCGGTTTTATTTTTTATATTTGTAACCTTGTAACGGGTATTAGTTTATTTTTTTGAAAGACTAGACCTCCAGTTTAGTCCCATTTTTTGAGAATTATGAATCGGTCCAGTAGTTTTGTTTATAAAAAAAAAAAAAAGAATTATTGTGTCATCCAGGCATACGAAATTCTGTATTATTCTCAGACAAATGATACTCTTTTACTTACTTACTCTGAGGTATTATCGCTTTACTGTGTCTTTACAGGGGTGACTACGGTTATAGTCATAATATGAATTCTGGCTCTGTGTTCCGTATATTCATTTAAATGTCGTGTAATATGTGTGGAATTAACTGAAAGATTATGTAGCCTCGTTTTCGTGTTTATAGACGACGTTCATGGTCTTAAGACATAAATATCAACGGACGCGGGTTACAAGGGACCGAGTTGAATGACTTGAACATGAGGAGGTACTCAGAGGTGGGTTCCCTGACAGACTGACGATGATGATGATGATGACACTCGCGTCCCTACCGGGGAGAAAGAAGGACATGAAAGCAACCATGACATAATCCTTAGTTGCGTTTACCAACTGCCGAATGATTCTCGTTTACCTATCTGCTGAATGATTAGCGTTTGGCTCAGCGGTTCATAAAAGTAGTATTTAGTCGCACATCAAAAATACTGATTATTTGCACACCAAAAAAATCAACAAAAACTATTTTATGTTTAAATTATTTTATTTTAAGTTTATGTTTTAAGTATTTTTTATTGTCCTTACATGTACAACCTAACACGAAGTATAATGGGGGCTTCGCTTCGCTCACCCCCTTTACCCTTCACCTAAGCTACCGCAGCATTTTGCCCTGATATTTGCTGTGCAAATCAGTATTTTTGATGTGAAATTTAATATTTCCCTTCATAAAATAGGTAGATAAAAACAATATATTGTTGGGAAAATCTTTATTTATTTAGTAATTTCACAAACAACTTAACTTTACATGTTTTTTTAAGTAGCTAGTCACGACGTAGATCTAAATTAAGTTAAGTACAATTTAAGAATTAACTTTTTTACAGATGGATTGTTAAAGTGCGACTTTGTTGTTTGGTTACTGTAAAAGGAATTAAGGAATAAGATTGACTATTACAATACTCGCGATGATAAAATAAAAATTTGTGCTGATATACAAATGATACGACACAAGAATATTGAATAGAATTCATGACTTGAAAATTATAAGCCCGTAGTTAGCCAAAAAATTACATAATATTTTACAAAAAAATGTTTTCAGTCTTTAAAAAATAAATTAATGTGAAGGAGGGCAATAATTATAATATTTAAAATAAAAAAATATACATTAATATGATGGAGCCCGCGTCTAGAATTGTTTTCATATCATCATTCATAGATCATTATGTCATAGCTATATATATAGGTGTAACAGTTTCTCCATAAATTGTACCAAACAATCTGATGGATATAGTAATAATGTTTGGTTGGTGATCTTAACATTCTTAATACAATCCTCAAGGCACATTTATTTAAAGGCCCGTTATTTAAAGGCCCGTTATTAAAAGGCACACTTTCTCTTAGAACAATAAATATGCTGTTTTTGGAAAAATATCGAAGTATTTGAAAAAATTATATTACTAACCTGCAGATTAAATAACAGCATCAAATCGACATTGATTTAAAATGGAATGTTCATAGAATAATGATGTAAGCGTACAGAAATGTGACCCATCTCAAATGAATGAATCGCTTTGTACGAAAGGAAGTCCCATATTTTAAGGCGTGCATTGGTTTTTATTGAAAAGTTGTTAAAATGATGCACACTAGTGTCTCTCTTAAATCATGGTTACAACTTTCCGCTAAACATTATATTTGAGATAGCTATTACATTTGTTTACGCAGAAGGCTACATTACAAGTACGCTTAACTATGCATAATAGTAGTTTATCTACACACGTATCATAAACCCTCTTTACTGCGTTCAAAAACCGCACGTTACGATCAGCATTATGTTAAACTACTTGGTAAAAACTCGTTTCGTTTTTGTGATTATGATACGTAAGTAGATAAAGTATATTATTGCTAAAAATCCTAAAGGGTATTCATAATTGACAGATTTATAATGCTACTTCAACTGAATGTAAATAATCTATCTATGGCTACTTGTAAATGTGTTGCATTTCAATAATTAATAGTGCACCATTAAATTACTTAGGTACATTAATTATCACTTTTCTAGTGATATATTTTACTAGAATATCAACAGATAATCTCAATTGTTTGCCAAAACGTTAGTTTTCAAAATTGAGCCGCGAAAAATTAAATGTCAGTGTTTATCGCATGACTCATCGCAGTGACATGGAAATAATAATTATAAAATAGTATTACATAGTTTATCAAAATTGAATGTCTGAAAATTATAAGCAAAAAACGCAGCTTATCTACAGAAGAAGTTACTGGAATCCGGTTGGTAACTAGAAACAAAGGAAACGAGTCACAAACGAGTAGCCCTGGCTACTTGGTTGAGGACTGCTTGTGACTCGTTTCCTTGGTTACCGTACCAGTTACCAACCGGTTTCCATTGTTATCTTCGCATGCAGATGGGCACAGTATGTGAGTAAGCGGTCGATGGTATAAAAACTATTTACACTAATATTACAACGATTGTTATCTTGACTCTGTTGTACCACTGGTGTAGCCAAAAGGAATTTTTGGCCTTCGACATAATTCTGGTCATTTAATTTTGTTTGCATTATTGGTAACGACTTTTCTATGTAAGTACTTCAAAGCCTAAGTAAGATCTTTTTAAAATAGACACAACACAATAGGCTAACCGCACGACCATTTAAGTTTCGATAACCTAGACGGTAATACAATACACACCTATCCCTATTGCACTATAGTGAATAGTTAAAATAAGTACTCCACATATAAAATTGATAAAATTAATTGCAAATACTCCAGTACTAAGCTCGATAAATCTACAATAATTTCACTAAAAGTAATAATCCATGCTTGAATAACTACACTAATTATCACTGCAAATGTGTAAACATCAAACTGCTTAAACACAATTAACAGAACGCACCCAAATACAAAAATTATCTCGAATGCGTCCATAAAAAACAACATGGCAGCCAAAATAACAGATGCATTTCGAATGTTGAAACGTTGAATTAAAAACAAACTGATTGCGGCGGAGAAAACTAGTGAATCATACTGTTTTAATATTAAAAGATATGTTAATATTGCAAGTGTAGTTAAGCTAGGCGTTATGGCATTGATATTAGAGGCCAATCGTTGGGTACAACAGATCACCTTTGAAAAAATCCTAGAATTCTTGCTTTAGTGGTGGGTATTTGGGAGGGTTCGGGAAGTTTCCTTCTCTTTTCCTGGCTGGTGAGCTTATGCTTCAGCTGTTCATCGATCAGCTCTTGCATGTCCATCTGGAAAACACCAAATATCACGGTTAAATCAAACCATCTCAATTAAAGGTCTTTTATATAGAGATAAACATAAGCATACAGGCATAAAGCATACGTATTTTTTGGCTCCACACTAGGATTCTGTGTGTCGTGGGAACCAGAAACAGCGACATCACACACATATCAACATCCAAGACCTGGGATATTATTTCTTCCTCTCCAACCGGGATTTGAACCCGGGACCTCTCTAACCGCAACGCCCAAGAGGTCGTCACTGTAGTACCTATACATATATTATTCAGAACTGACGCTCTGAATCTTCTCATGGAATTGGTACTGACCTGCCACTGCTCTAGCTGTTGTCCCAGGTCCACCTTCTGGCGCACGGCCTCGTACAGCTGGCTGTTGGCCTGCATCAGCTCCACACGAGTCTTGGCCAGCGCCAACTGGAAATGCACAACAGATCTTTGTCACTCTTCAAGTCTTAAAGTATGAATATTTAGCATCATTACCAGCCTGTCAAGGAGCCCACTGTTGACTTGTTGATTATAGGCCTCTACAATATCACAAACATCGTTATTTGCCGCTATTAAAGTTGGACCATCTGGTGGTATATCGGCGGCTTCCTCTAGCTAGGCTTTTTTAGTATCCAGGACTGCCTTTTTATTCTGTGGACTGGCTTAGATGGCGTCTGCTTCAAGAGACGGTCTCATACCATCTCCTTAGCGGGTATTTGATGACGAGCCCACATCCTTACCTCGAGAACCTTCTTCCGCTCCATGGCCTCATCCCTCTCCTGTCTGGCTTGGGTGACAGCCTCATCGTTCTGCAGGCTGCTGTAGTTGGCATCGTTGAGGAGTCGGTCTCTCTCTTCAGCGGCCGAGCGGAATTCCACCTCCGCTACTGACAGCTGGAAAAATAAAAACGTTAGTTTTGGAATCACAGAATAAACAAAATGGCGTCACGCCTAATCCTATACAAGTGGCAAGCCCTTTGCTGCAGCTATGGACAACTAAAACTAAAACTAAGCTTCTAATCGCTGAATCAAGAGAAGAGAGAGGCTGATCAAAACATAGCATAGCGGTAATAAGGAGGAAGAGCACAAATGTAAAAGTTGAATCAATTATTACGAGAAGATGATTGAAAGTATTTGTAGAAAGGGATGTTAATTTAATTCAATGATTGCTGGTCCAGATGGGCATATGCGATGCACTTAATTTAAAGGTTCAAAGAAGGTGATATTCTTAAGATTTCTTCAGACAAAACAAGCTAATTATAAATCTGATTATTATGTACAAGTGACAAGAAAACACTTTAACATGTAGATTCTCTCACGGATACGACAAAAAATGTCTTCTATTTCCGCAAACTATCACGACACGTGGAAAGCACTCTTCCATTGTTTCTTCACATCTGCGTGAAAATTGGCAATGCAATGAGCATTAGAGGATCCTCAATGGTTTTGAGATGAATGGGGGAAAAAGTGCATTAACCGATTGTCATCGATTCTTCAACTATCGATTCTTGTTCTACAACTTCGGTTCGTTGCCCGGGCATTTGCAGTATGCAGTGTTTCCAGAGGCAAAAAACAGACTGAATTATTATACTATGGCAGAAATGCTCCACAGTTTGAATTGCAAGAACTTATAATTACAACTAAGTAACTTTAATAAATGATAATATCTTGTAATCAAACAAACAATTGTCCATTACTAAAATTATGAACCGTCACCGAAACAATAATTAAATATCTACAGCTATATCTATATAATAAACAATAAGGAAATTAATTATTAACAGCAGTTAAACTCAATCTTAAATTACGGAACCACATCGCATTCTATTACTATCACACACTATAGGACAAATAAAAAAGGAAAGGAGGCCGTCTATGGCGTGTTGAAACTCATTGGTTAAACGATTATCCAAGTCCACGAACTGTGGCAGAAAAAGAGTGAGAAAACGGAGACAAAACTAATGAGTTACGGTGAAAACTGCGGCAGTATGGGAAACTATGAGGAAATTGGTAATGGCGCGCTTTTGTTAGTATCTCAGGAAAGAGCAGTTTCTTTAAATCTAAAATAATGTGATAAAAGTTAACAAGTGCTAAATAAAAGGCAACATGGCTGCTGTTGGGAGCTTCTCTTCCCGCCTTTTAAAAAATCCTCAAGGCAAAGGCGCAAGAATACTCAGCCAGACGCGAAAGTGACCACAATCCACAGCCTTGCAGGCTCCAGCGGTGCCAAGTTACTTTTATTTTTATTATATCGTTTGTGTCATCAAGGTTGGAGGTTACAAGACCTTGTGCTGTGCACGAAATCGTTAATTTCAGCCCAGAAGGTAATAAATACACTTGAAATTACAATGATTTTCTGGGTATGATCGTAATAAGGAGTACCTAACTGAAACTTAAAAGGTCATTAGCATAATTAATTGTTTAGGACTTCTTCAAAATAAGGTTCGGTAATTCGAATGTACTTATCTAAAAGTGATTCAAGTTTACTAAAATTATGACAAAGTTGTGAAGTTACATGGTATCATACCGCGTTTATTTAAAACATTAAGACAATAAATTCAAAGTGGCTTTATTGTTCTACGGCTTGAGGTCAATTAGTTTTTGACCATGTTCGGTAAAGGACATCTACATTGTCAGAACATGGTCATCGTGATATGCTAGTCCCACGAGAATGTAGGCGTCTGTGTGGGATTATAATTTGCTTTTGAAACAGTTTGTCTTCATTTGCAAGGTTTGTCGTAGTGGAATAATATTAACAGGACTTCAAACGGCATGCCCATTTACGTGATTCTGCTTCCCCGTATCAGAAAAGGCGTGACGCGGCTTTTGCAAGTTTGTGATCTTTTATTTACGTCTAGTTTTACCTGTATAATAAAAGAAAGAGAGAAAATAGAGAGTTTACTAAATACGCTTTTATTTATAAATACGAGACTGTGATAAGTACAATTGGCTTTATTTATTACTATTTAGTTCTATTTTACAACTAATAAAAGTTTATTTAACCTCTTGAATACCACCGGAGTTAGCTAACGCCACTTTTCCGTTACAGGTTTTAAATTTTATTACCATGGCAAAAGGTTTAAAATCGCGACCCATCTACCCTTTGGTTTTTGAGAGGTTAAAAAAAATAGGTTACTTTATTGTTATCTCCAGCCTCAGAAGGGGGGACCCTAGTAAAGACCATTTAAAGGCCATTAAAAATACATTTCTTTCCTCCTCAATTCCTGATCCTGCACTTAATGAGATACACAATACCAAGAAAAACTACAGAACAAATATTAAATCACAGATTACCCCTGCAGATAAGGTAGGTACCTATCTATTTTGACTGTATAACTTGATGACGACACATTGTGTCCCGAACTTCATCCCTTTAAAAAGGAACACCCTTTATCCTTATAACACCCGAAAACCCACTTCCTGCTAGTAAAGCTAAGGTTGTCTGGCCCTTGACTTGTGACATTTGCTGGGCTCTCTAGGGCTTGCCAAGTGCCTGGGTCAGTGACTTGCAGCGCGGTCGATGATGTGACGTCATCACGGTATTCACGATATGCGGCTGAGGGTATAACTACTATATCTACATTAATATTCACTTCTCAGAAGAAAACAAAAATCAACCGTATCGACTCTACAAGTAACGTAGGCTGTTTACTTAAATAATTATCTAATTCGCGAACATCGAAAATCTAACACATAAATAATTTTTATAGCCCAGATGGCCTTTAAGGTAATTAAAAAGGTTAAATTCTGTGTTAAATATGAATAAAATTATCAATGCAGAGACAGAAGTTGATGTTCTAACTAAAGTATTGAATGAAAGGGCGTGATGGACGATACATGACACATCATGCATGAATATGATGGACTTTGGATTGGCAATTGTGAATCGGCGCCTAAGATACTCCCGAAAAAAATATGACAAGACAAACCTCATAACGGCAATTGACGATTGTTATGAATGACGTAACATTTTACAATGGACAGGGGTCAGCGCTTTCCCGCGTCTCGGAGTGGAACCGATGACCTGACGATTATCAGACCGAACCCAGAATCATCACTGGATCCATCAATTATACAACGATTGTAATCGATCGCCAGCGATCGTGAGGGATTCGATTCTTGTTACGAACGTTGTGCTGTTTGTGATACGAGTAGATAAATTAATGAAATGTACACCAATAACAACATCTTCACGCTTTTCTCCATTTGGGGTGGCAGAGGCACAGTTATGCCCACGTTTTTAAGTGTATATTGCTTCGACAGGCTTGCACCTCTTCAGCATATGGATATCCCGAATGTTATTGCAAAATAGTAGAGTGTATTTCAGCTCATTCCCGTCGCCGTTAAGTTCATTAAACCTGTGCTGCTAGCTTTAGAAAAATGTGGTATCCAAAAGTTAGGGAAAAAATATCGTAAATAGATATCGATACTCGTATTGGTATTTGACAAGGTAGTCCAATAAATCTAGAATCGTGCCTGAAGTTGAAACTATGTGAACAAAAGGTTTGACAATATCAGAATTGTATATTTCCAGCGTTTGTATTTTAGAAATGCAATTTTGTGTAAAAGATACATCATTTGACTATGACGTCACGTGTTGTATTTCATAGAACTCATGGACAAAATTACCGTTTTGACAGGTCCTGAAAAGTGTATATTTTGGCTAGCAGTCAAATACCTTACTTACGTATTTCTTGTTATGACCAGGTTGTAGATTGTAGGTAACCTTTATAGCTCCTACCTTATTTATGAAAGCGGACTTGTAATGTGAATTTGGCAAACGGATATTGGATTTGCCCATTTTTTCGAGAAAGTTGACAGTAGTGCAGTACAGCCAACTTAACGGCGAGAGGAATTAAGCTGAAATGCACTCTAGTCGTAACAAGTGCACCAGCAAAGTTCATAAATAATAATTATGACCGAAGCCTATACGATACGAGTGATTAAATTAGATATTGCACAAAGACTAATGAGAAACCTAATAACCATTGATTGAATAACTATAATTTGATGAGGTAATTCGTGATTATCATGTAAATTTTAATTATGCTATTAACTGATTGATCATTTATGAAGGTGGTTATCAAACAATCAGTATAAGAACCTAAACTGATTCAGATTATGACTAATTAGCACAACATCTTATCTAAGTACATGCATGCATTCGGAATATTTCGCAGTCGTTATCTGACACATTTACTTGCCTACATTTTTACATTTATATAATGCTCGTCCATTATAAAATGTAAAAAATAAATAATTACAAGCACAACTTTCTTTTATATTTAGGTAAAGCATCGTCTACCCTACCCAGGGATAAAGGAACTATATAGGTTGGTAAAGTACGATTATTTTAACTTTACCATACGTATCAACACTTCTCGGCTTTTTGATTTTTAGGGTTCCGTACCCGAAGGGTTCCAAACGGGACCCTATTACTAAGACTTCGCTGTCCGTCCGTCCGTCCGTCCGTCCGTCTGTCACCAGGCCTGTAATCTCAAGAACCTAGCTAGCTAGAGAGTTGAAATTTTCACAGATTATGTATTTCTGTTGCCGCTATAACAACAAATACTAAAAAACAGGATAAAAGAAATATTTAAGGGGGCTCCCATACAACAATTCTTTCAATACCACATACAAACTTATGGATGCACCTGGTTACGTACATGGAGTGTGAAAGTAACCGCACCAATAACTTTGTAAACAATATTTTGCTGTGTAAAATCCAAACTATTCACTCCACGCCATCGCTTCCATTGAACGGTGGTACGGAACCCTTCGTGCGCGATTTAGACTGGCACTTGACCGGTTTTTTAAACTGTTGTATTAACATAATATAACATAGCGTCACGCCCATATGGGGTGGCAGGGGCACAATTATGCCCCTCTTTGAGCCAGTTATTCAATACTCAATTTTGCGTGAAAGGGTAGCCCATCGCCGCAGCTATGGAGTAATGAAGGTTTCCTCACGATGTATTCCATCACCGTTAGAACGTCCGTATAATGTACTTAAGATAAATTACGTATCTCATAGGTACGGTCAGGAATCGAACCTGCATCGCCTGTGTGGGAAGCAAGCGTGAAACCCGTTAGACCACGGAGCTCTTTTTCTTTGTTGTATTAACTGTCTGGTAATAAAATTATGAGTACAACAGTCCTATGTGAGATGACTCATAACACTCTATTAGTTTTAAAGTGTGCTAAAATTGCGATATCCATAGTAAATTATATCCCAAAGAGCAGACAGTTGAATGCCTCTAATATCGCAAAGTATTTGTATTTCAAGAGTTTTTCACAATACATATACCAGAATCAGTCGACGACCATTACTAATATAACGACGGCACGATAGTAAATGTGTAACCGCTAAGATTCACGTCTCAATAAAAGGGAGCACGAGTGGCGAAGTGCAGGTCGGATTTATTACAAGAAGGTTCCGTATGTTTTTTGAAAATCAAACAAACATAGCATATAACATCATGCCATTTCCCATGAAGCGTGGCAGAGTTACAGTAATTTTCTTGACTGCAAAAATAATAGGTAAGAGGTTACTCTGTACCTATTCCATAATCTATAATATATCAGTTATATAATGGAGATAGAAAAATATAATGTTTAAGCTCTCAAACCAAGATTATTGGTATTAAAATATAATTAAATTTCGCTTCGCTTCGCTCACCCCCTTTACCCTTCACCTAAGCCACCGCAATGTTTTCCCTGATGAACACTGCGGTAGCTTAGGTGAAGGGTAAAGGGGGTGAGCGAAGCGAAACCCCCTTATCCTTCGTGTTAGGTTGAACATACTAGAAGTACAAAAAAAAATTAAACACAACCTTCAGTGAACATAAAATATATTTTTTTTTTTTTGGTTGAACCTTTTTTTCCTGTGTAAATCAGAATTTTTTATGTGCGATTAAATAACACTCTTTATAACCTTTTATAGGGTGCGTAAGTGACACTGTATAGTTTGGAAAAATTCGCACGCATTCACTAAAACATACACGAAATTTCCGCAAAATTCGTGAATATTTCGTACTTGCAGATGTGAGTACGAGCATTCCGAAATATACACGGAGAGTTCAATACAGGCTTTAAAGTGGCGTAACGGAAGTACGCTTTGTTGAAACTGGCTTTTCAGTGAACGTTTTGCGATTCTACCGCAGAACCTAAACCGGATCTAAAGGTTTCCTCGGATTGAACGTTTACGAACGTAAATACGGTATTTACGTTACGGTATTTAGCTTAGGTGAAGGGTAAAGGCGGTGAGCGAACCAAAGCCCCTTTTATCGTTCGTGTTAGGTTGAACATATAAGAACAACAAAAATACTTAAACACAACCTTCAGTGCACATATATTTTTTTTTTGATTGAACCTTTTTTTCCTGTGTAAATCAGTATTTTTGATCTGCGATTAAATAACACTCTTTATAACCTTTTATCTACACACGTATCATAAACCCTCTTTACTGCGTACAAAAACCGCACGTTACGATCAGCATAATGTTAAACTACATGGTAAAAACTCATTTCTTTTCTGAAAAATTAAACATTATGACCATAATGTGTAATTTTTCTACATATTATGACATTCAAATTTCGAACGCCGACGCCCGCCTGCTTGCTGCCCCTAGTTTGTCTGTGAAGTTGGTACTGACTTTCAAATTTCGAACGCCGACGCCCGCCTGCGTGAAGTTGGTACTACAGAACAAGCTTAACAACTGCAGAGCCAAAATGGCGGTCAAACATGCGGTTCCTGAACACATCAAAGAGAGCTTGTGATATGTGTGTAGATAAACTAGTGTATGTAACTGTACATAATTAGGCATTAAAACTCTCGAGTGATATTATTATGAAACTCGCCTTCGGCTCGTTTCATAAACCCACTCTCGAATTTTAATGCCCTCCATAAACTACTATTATAGGGTGCGCAAGTGACACTGTATAGTTTGGAAACTTTCGCACGCATTCACTAAAACATACACGAAATTTCCGCAAAATTCGTGAATATTTCGTAGTTGCAGATGTGAGTACGAGCATTCCGAAATATACACGGAGAGTTCAATACAGGCTTAAAAGTGGCGTAACGGAAATACGCTTTGTTGAAACTGGCTTTTCAGTGAACGTTTTGCGATTCTACCGCAGAACCTAAACCGAACCTAAAGGTTTCCTCGGATTGAAACGTAAATACCGTACAGTCTCGTACGAATTCTAGCTGTGGAACTGTGAAAGCCCTTTTTTACGATATCGAATTCTCCTCCCTGCGGTGAGGGCTTGCGCAACTGTGGGCTTTGACACGTTTTACCGAAATGATGCGTGGCGATGGGCTCATCCCCTGTCTCTCAGGAGTGTTGAAAAATTTAAAAAGGTTCTCACTGTCTCCTGCTCGGGAAATATCAGCGCCATTAAGAGGCACTTAACTAGAGCAGCACTCTTTGCATTCGGTCATAATATAGATTACCGACTTGGCGAACCGAAGAACTTGCAGCACACAAAGACGATTGGGTCATCGTGCAGCGCACAACCGTATGGAAATATTGAATTTTATCGCTGGCAACGAATCGATTGACACAGTTCGTTTATCTCTATGTCAGAGCGCGAAATGGGCGACCGTTTGTGGCTTATTGGCAACTACATACAGCACGGTTATAATAATCATTATATTTAAGTATAATGGGCACCCCTCTGGGATGATTTAATATTAATGCTATACCTCGTCCGTGCCAAGGTCCCCGTTACTCCAGGCGGAAAGAGCCGCAGTGTGAGAGGGACGGAATTGGGAAAAAATGACATAAAGTAGCGCTAATGCACAGAAAAAATGTTTAAAATAAACTAGACTATTTTGTTAATAAAATAAAGGAGAGTACGAATCCATAGTATCTACATTTTGAACGCAGTTTCACAATGAAATAACTTAGTTAGGATTTCAGAATTACAGGAAGAAATAAAACAATTTAGAGCTATTTTCGTAATTAAATTATATCGAGAAAATTTCATCCAATCGCGTTTTCCTTTAGTGAGAATCTTAATAAAAAAACTCAATAAACGTTAACCCAAAATCAAACCTGTAGACGACTTCATGGTGGAGTAAATGGATTCGAAAAAAAAAACCTTTTTTTTCCTATCACCTTAAAACGTCACAAAACCAAGTGCATATATATCGTAACTGGGATATAAATGCGTAATTTGTTTAGCCGATTGCTGCTACATCGGTGATGACCTGGCTCTTTACCTACTGGCTTGGTATTCCTGGTTAGCCATGTGGTAAAATGCACTTTACTTCAAATGATAAGTCGATTTGGAACAACCCGTCTTTACCACATGACCAAGCGACGTTACAGTGTCCTAATAACACACATATATCTATGTGTATGTAAGTAGCGAATGAAGGGGCTAAAGTCATTGGAGCAGAAAGTCACCATATAATACTTGTATTTGAAAAGGTAGTCCAATAAATCTAGAAACGTTTATGAAGTTGAAACTACTTGAACAAAAAGGTTTGACAATATCAGAATTGTATATTTACTTGTTTATATTGTTATATTTAGATGTATTTTAGAAACGCAATTTTTCATTTAACTAGGACGTCACATGTTAAAATTCAATAGAACTCGTGAACAAAATTACCGTTTTGACAATTCCTAAAAGGAATCTATTTTGAATAGCAGTCGAGTACCGTTTTGCAAGGATATTGTTCAGGGCCTATGCTACTCAAGGAGTTAAAAAAGATTGTCCAATATGTCGATACACATCAGCGGACAAAGTTTTCTTTATCTGAGTCTGACACAATGGCAGCTAAACCCGCCTTTAATCCCGCTAGGTGTCGCTGGCGTAGTCGGAGGCAAATAGTTTCATTCATCTGAGGTTAAATTCAACAAAACGTCACGTGATCTTTCAAACTCGTCACTGGCGAAATTAACCTCAAATGAGGTTGTAGCACGCCTTAAATTCTACGAAGAAGAACATTTACATTTACCTTTACATACAGGCACTTACATTGCTTCTGGCCCCACATTTGGATAGCCTGTGTCGTGGGAACCAGAAACAGCGACGTCACACACATATTAACCTGGGTTTTATTTCTTAATCCCCGGCCGGGGATCGAATAGGAACCTAAACTGATTAACAAAATTACCAAGATGGTTTTAAAATAAGTTTTGGTATTAGTTTAATAAAGCCCATTATGACGAATTGGAATGGATATGGATGCCATGGATATGTTCTTATTTTGAACATAATCTTAAGATTAACGCTAAAAGGTTGTGGTAAACCCCCAGTAAAAAAAATTGTCACGAATTCGTGAAAGTGTGTCGCGGAAAGAATGATCCCTGCAATGATAAGATTTGTGCCTTATCTTGAGTATTGCACGACGTGCTGCATACTTGGAATATTGCATCAGACCAAAAATGATACCTTTCTAGGCAAACAATGGCATAACTTGCTCCTAGATTCATTTGGTCTGATAGGATAACTCATATCTTCAGACAATCCATAGTGGCGGCGATGGGCTAGTCTACTGATATTATTGATAATAATTAATATGTATGTTTGTACTATATAAACTTTATGCAAAACCCTAGAAATCAATCTAAGAGTGTTTCTATGTCATTCCTCTTGTGGTCCAACGTAGAGAAGAGGTAAAAAACGGCCAAACGCGAATCAGACTCACACGCTAAGGGTTCGTGCAAAAAACCTGTCTACGGTATTGCGGACACCTGTATTTTTCAAAAAATTACGTTTAGTTCACTATTTGTCTCTGTAGCGGGAATAGAAATACACATTTTGTGCATAATTCAACGGCTTATGTTTAAACGATTACCAAAAACGCACCTATTTTACTAGCAAAAATTCGAAATGACTGCCAGAATGGATAAATGTCCACCAAATTGTGTTTGGATAAATGATCACCAAACTTCTTTTTTGTTTTATGTACTTAAGTTAATGTTTTAAGTATTTTTTGTTGTTCTTACATGTTCAACCTAACACGAAGGATAAAGGGGGCTTCGCTTCGCTCACCGCTTTTACCCTTCACCTAAAGTAAAGCTACCGCAGTATTTTGCCTTGATATTTTTTGCAACTTTTGGTGTTCATTTATCCATTTTGGGTAGGAAAAAATATTTTGGTTATCATTATATTTTTTGCCTATTTCAACGGAGACTCCGAGCCCAAGAGAACCTCTCTTTGCGTACCATCGTCGACGAATGCGACGATCCAGAGGGACCTCAGATGGGAACCAGTGGACAAGTTTGTCCAGAGGCTGGCGAAGGGCATGTTCGCGCGTGCGGATAGCTCACAACATCCGCATATCCGCGACATGGCGCCGTACCACGCGCGCCCGCCCGACCGCCGCCGCCTGCCACGCGACCTGGTTGCCTAGCCGGCGATCATCCAACGGAACACCCCAGGTGAGAAGATCTTCACCGCCCGCGAGGGCCCCCCGATGACCTGTCCATAGGAGTGGACAGAGGCGCTTCTTCAGGAAGAGATCCGATGATCTGACCCTGACTCCCCACGCCCCAGAATGGGTGCGTGAGATGAATTCTTGATTGATTGTCGAATTGTAGTATTATTGCGACCACTGTCCAATAAAGACCTATCAAGGAGTGTAAACTTTCGTTTCACTTATACCACTTCCAACACAGATACTATCCAGCTGCATGTAGGTGACGTACATTCAGGCTTGCTATGTTGAAATATTCAAGCGATGTGCACAGAGCTTGTGTATAGTAAGTAAAACTACGAGAAGAAGAAAAAGGAACTTAGCAGTCCTTACCTTAGAAGACAGCTCAGCAATCAGCTCATTCTTCTCATCGATCTGCCTCTCTCTATCAAGCGCCCGCCGCGCATGCGCCGCTATGGAGTCCCTGACTCGGCTGCCCTCCAGCGTGGCGTAGGCTGCAACTGCGTCTGCGCAGGCCGCGGCGAGGGCTCCGCGGCGGAGGAGCGAGCCCTCCTCGCCATCCAGGGAGGTTATGGATAGGTCGGAGTGGAGGCCTGTGGGAAGAAGGAGATTAGATTAGGTTCTTCGGGCCTCATTTCCAATCGAAGGGGGCTTAGAGGTTATGTTCAAAATTTTATTGACGGCAGATTTTTTACACATGAAATGTAATCCGTGGGTGATATAGGGAAAGACTTATAGGAAGTTGCCTGAGATCGCAATTAATAGGTACTTGGTGAGTGATGTCAGGAGTAAGTGAGTACAGAACGATGTCCCATATCTTAGATTGCTATTGCAGTTTTATAGTCAGAGTCATACCAACTTTTGTACATAGATCTAATGCTACGTATCGTATACGTAATAGGACAAATGTTTAAATATTCGCTTCATTCACCTCCTTTACCCTTCACCTAAGCTACCGCAATGTTTTGCCCTGATATAAGCTAAGCAAATCAGCTGTTGTCGTGACGCCATCTTGTATATATATCACCGTATAACCTTCACATTTTTTTTCTCGTAGGTTTACAAGCTATCGATACATTGTAAACTGTACCGTACTGCTTACGACATGATGCGTTAGTTTATAATGAAACCGTTAAATTGTGAACTGGTTTAAACTTTAATCGCAAAGGAAATACCAGGGCGAACATTGCGGTAGCTTAGGTGTAGACTAGAGGGGGCGAGCGTAGCTGAGCCCCCGAATAGTCTTCGTGTTAGATTGACATGTCAGAACAAAAAAAAATGTAAATTATAAACCCTGTCGATAGTTTACAAACTAACTCGTTAGTTTATAAACTTACGGTTTTGACAATCTTACGGTGACATATATATAATTAAATCCTTAATTGGCCTCATTTATAGATCACTTTTTTTAAGATTACATGTAAGCACGGCTGTGGATTTTTGTTGATGTATAAAAAAAACTTTGTATGTTTGGCAAGCTGATGTGGCAACGAACCAATCTCGGCTCTCATTCAGACCACGAGATAGCCAGATAGATCTAAAAGATACAAAATGAAGTACTGCTGTTTTCCACAGAACCAACAACTGCCTAAAGGCGGTTTCCAGACTTGCCATGTAAGTATTTTGTAAAATGTATGCAATAGTACATCTGGCTAGCCATGTAAAGTCGTTTGCTGTATCCAGAAAACCGCAATTTAGCAGCCATTTTCTTAACAAAATTCATGCCCCATGCAGTAAACGCTAGATACGATACAGTTCACATAATGCAACTGCGGTTATCCAATTATATCAGAGGCGTCCATCGCACAGCTAACCGACCAAATAACAGTACATTACGAAATGAACCAGAAAAGGCGCAATCACCTCCAAAATGAGTTCACACGCTAAACCTCCAACCGAGAAGGAGTCATCTATATAAGGGATATCCGAATTGGTGGTTTCTAGCAAAGTGTGATACTCTACTCAACACATCTATTGTTCTAAGTTAAAAAATATTTCTAAATCTAACATTATTCGCAATTCAACCGATCCATTGAGTGCTTAGACGATGCTAAATAAATAAATATTACAGGACAATCTTACACAAATCGAACTATTAAGCTCATTAAGGCTTTGTTATGGGTTTTTTAATTTTTATCTGAGGTCGAGCACTTTTCCGACTTTCCAATGTGGAAGGTGCGCTCTCCCCAAACACAGGTTTTCTGTAAACTTACCAGCGGAGTCCAACTATTTGTGTTAAAATGTGACTTAAATAAACGAATTTTGAATTTTTGAATTTTGAACTAGTCGACGATATATTTAATAGAGATAAATACTTATGTAAATACATAGAAAACATTCAAGAGTAAGAAACAAATATTCATGCTCATCACACAAATATTTGCCTTGCCCTTGCCAGGATTCGAACTCAGGACCGTCAGCTTCGTAGGCAGGGCCACTACCCGCTAGGTCATTACGACGACGATTATTCACACATTCTATCGCTGATGGAAAAACATCATGAGGTAACCGTCTCTATGACCATGGGTTAACCCCTTGTCACGCAAAATGTAGAATCGAATGACGTGGGTATGCCTCTGCTGCCACGTGTGGTAAATGACCGGACGCTGTTTCGTTTGTTTTGTATTTAATAATAATAATAATAATATTTATTTATTTCAGATATACATCCATAATTAAACGCGGTAAAATGAAAAATAAATTGAAATAATTTATTACCTTTATATATTTATTACCTTTGTATTTTTTATCTGGGAGATGAGTTGAGTTAGGAATAACTCTTGCCAAATACGACAACGCAAGACAATAGGTGAGAGATCAGTATGGACAATACACCATTAGGCTGATGACATGGTCAAGGGCTATTATGGAGTCCACAATGATATCTTGCCCAACGAAGATTCGGTACGCTGTAATCGCATTGCATATTTATAGTTTTGCATTGTCAGTTTCGAAACTTGCACTGATCTTTTGTAATTCATGTAATTCTCCCGAAAACACAGTTTTGTATATAACTCAACGGCTTTATATATAAAAGGCTCGTCAATATCACCAGACAACGATAGTTGACCTCGATTCAATATTTCATGACGTCAAAATTTCTCTCGCACTAAATGAGAGTTATGATAGCTCATGAAAAGCAATTTTGGTCGGAATCGGTATTTTCCTGAGAAAATACCGTATTATAAACAACTTTCCCCATAGTCACATCGTAAGTGAAACATATTTGTTATTTGTAGCTACTCCTATACCTACTAAGCATAGCATTATATGAGCACTTTAGAGAAAATACTTGATTGATGCTGATACGACTTCTATGCAAATGTGGCATGCATGCAAGAATGCATTGAAATTTGCCATGACGAAAACGCAATGTGTGGTGAAAATTTAAATTTCCACAAGAGCAAAGTAGCTGCTTAATCGATGGATTTATGAGCATAGGGTTTATAACAAGTTCTACGGTACCCGGACGCACCCTACCCACAGATATCAGAAAAACATTATTACCCTAAACATAAAACCTAAACTTAAAAAATACTTCTCCCTTTCCTATCCCTAACACCACATCACTAGTTGTGTAAACATGCAAATAACCAGAAAAAAATACATCATTTGTGTAGTGTATAATAAATTTAGGAATATATTATGTATGATAGCGTAAACTAGGATCGACACACAAACCCTTACGGTTTCCGTGAACCTATTTAAGATTTTGTATTATTTTTCAGTTTATAATAATAATAATACCTTGGACACCATTTACACACATTGATCTAGCCCCAAACTAGGATTCCCTGTATCTTGGGTACTAGACAACGATACACATACTTATATAGACAAATATTATACTTAGATAGATAAACAACCATGACTAGGGTACAAACATTCGTTCTCATCAACCAAATATTTGCCCCCACCGGGACTATAATAAATAAATAAATTAAATAATCTCCATTTCAACGTGCCAGCCCTAAGTTTAGCAACTACGTTCAAGTACTGACATCTAAACCATAGTATTCTAAACTAAGCAACATAAGTTGGTATCGCAATAAGTTTACCCTGATTCTATCTGCAATCATCACGGTTGGATAAACTGTGCCTTTGCCACGATATACGTGGCAAAAACATAATAAATAACACTTTATTTGTTTTAGAACTCTCTGAACTCCTAGTGAGGCAGTTTTTACCCGATTAGAATCACGACTTGAAGTAGGTAGACCGGGCATTTTTTGTCACAAGATTCTACTCGTACTAAGCCAGCTCATTACGAGAAAGTGAGCATTTTGTGATCCGCCACGATTTGATAGTGAAAGCGACTCAATGTCACCGGTTTTTGTATAATAGCAGTGTAGGTTGTGATATAATAACATTGCTCGTCGTTTTCAAGGTAGTTTCGTGGTTCGCAGTGTCGATTTGGCATGGGAATCACCACAGGGAATTACTGTGTGCAGGCTGTGTTGTTATAAAATAAAATGCGTTGTTACGTTAATTCAGTTACAAAATTTATATTTTTATCACTATGCCCGCGGGGTTTTATTTACTCATGAAAAATTACCTTTGCCTTTGCCGGTAAACAGTACAAATCGCTATCAACTCACTTGTACAACTTAGTTCACAAACAAATTGACATCTACCCAAAAACATATCGTGATTGTAATACACATGTGACTTAATTGGCTAAAAATTTAAACCTATAACCAAACTGAGTCTTTAATACAAAGAAACTTTTGAATACCACAAACACACACACACACACACACACACACACACACACACACACACACACACACTCACACACCCTCACACCCTAACACACACACACACACACACACACACATATATATATACATACACAAATACACACGCACGTTGTCATAATCTTTTAACATTACAGTGTATTCTTTGAATTATAAGATATTTTAAAGCGAAACAAATACTAGGTTTATTCACAATAACTTGATTACTGCCTTGTAACGAAAGAACGAGACCTTCTAGCACAGGTATTTAAATACTTAAAAGGAGGTCTCATCAAATTGTTTGTTAAGTTAAGTTTAGTTAAAGAAATAAACATTTTCATTTCATTTCATTTCATAATGCGGAGGATCCCAATTAAATTATAAAATATATAGCGCCATTTAGGCAAAGCATATCATCTTCTCTATATGCAAAGTATTTTATACTTAAACACTTCGTTGTGTTCAGTATTTTTGTTTCCCCCATTTTCTCCAATTATGGCTCTACCATTTGGATGTTTGGTAAAGTGACAGGCTAACCAATGCACCAACTTCACGCCACAGTTCTCCAATAAGGAACCGTTCTTATAACACATTCTAACGACCCTTGTAATGCTCATAGCGATATGAATACGTTACAGTATAACTTATATAACGCTGTTTCCATACGTCATTATAGTGCCATTATTATGCATATCGAAGGCTGCTAGAGAGTGTTATTGTGACAAAATAACATTACGGTAAATAGTACGAAATCCAAAGACGACCGGTTTAGCCTAGCGGGTAGTGACCCTGCCAACGAAGATGACGGTCCTGGGTTCGAATCCCGGTAAGGGCAAATATTTGTGTGATGAGCATGAATATTTGTATCTTAGTCTTGGATGTTTTCTATGAATTTAGATAATAATTTATCACTTTTACATATATCGTCGTCTAGTACCCATAACATAAGCCTTATTGAGCTTACTATATCTTACACAAGTCGAACTATGCCCTAGTTCGATTTGTGTAAGATTGTCTCCAATATTTATTATCATTATTAGACAGCAGACATCATAAGTTTGAGAATCTCCTTCATCATTCATAGTTATCATCGGTATAGTTTCAAAAGTATTTTAAGGACTAGACTAGAAACTTTGAAGTCCCTTCCAAAACTGATATCGTGCTTTTGGTATAAGCTGAAAAATGCGTTTATGTGCGTGATAGGTGTGGATGATGCGTGTGAGTGGGAGCTCCGCGGCTCTCGCCTCGCGGGCGGCGCGTAGAGATGGGTTTCTACTCGAGTATTTACTCGTCGAAGGAAAACTATTCATATACACTCGTTTCTACTCGATAAATATCCAAAAGTGAGAGTATTTAATACCCATAAACACTCGTTTCTACTCGATAAGTATCCAAAGGCTATTTACTTCTATTTCATTTTTTTGCAAAACAACTAACTATTCCGCATTTATTTTGCATCATTTTCATTTTGTGTTTTAAAATGTATTTGCTCCTGGCTTCGAGTAAATACTCAGAAATTAGCATATGGGTATACACTCAGTGTTTATAATTTCGAGTATTCGGGCTTTACCAAAAACAAATAAATTACTGTTCAACACTTGTTTATAAAAAAACATATGTGATTTGACAGTTGTTTTGAGGTCAACCGCTGTTTAATATTTTTTGTGGTAACACGATTCATCTCTAGCGGCGCGGAGTTCTTCTCTCATTGACAGGTGTCACTCACACAAACGCATCTGCATTAATATAAGTGTTATCAGCAGTCAATATCAATAAAGATAATAGATTAACTCTGAAGTTACCTATGCCTAGTGATTATCATAATTTTATTTCCTTTACAAAACGATATAGATGCGCTTCACTGCGCATTATACAATGAAGTGTAAATTTAACAAAACTTCGTATACCAACAACGAAAAATTATTTTATCTATTGGGCAGAGATTGGACATGGATTGTCAAGCCGGTTGACTTAATTTTTTATGCCAGTTAGTGTTTTTTTTTAAAGTTAAAATTCCAATACTTTTTTTTAATGCCTAATGCCGATCGTACTTAGTAGAAGGTAGAAAGCCCTCAATAAAGTTCTTAATGTGTACATAGTATAAACAATGGTATTATGTTCTCATGGTTTGTATTCGGGCTTATATGAAAATAATTGGGTTCAGAAAACATGTAACCAAAGTAAATAATGTAGAAAGAAAGATTTTATATTCATTTTAGTAAAAAGTTTACACTTAGGAGTAAAATTAAAAGTTGATTGACATTGAGTTGGTTTGACATCCTAATAAGTTTTAATTAAATGTCCGTGGTTCCCACACTAGGAAAATCCTGTGTCACGGGATCCCATTATGTCCTGTTTTATAGTTCTGAGTAAGGTGGATAGTAAACTAAGTTAGGTACCTTAAAATTTATGGCATATGTATGGATTTAAACGGTTGGTTCAAAATAAGATGAGTCTTAGTCTTATGGCATGCAGTATGAACAAACAAAACAAAAATAAAAAATATTAAAGGAAAGTAAAGAAGGATTTTATATTATTTATTTGTATACTATAATATAAATACATATAATGCATACATGTTATATTATAACGGTGATTAGGTGTGTTGCACATGGTCGATTATTATCTAATGATTGGTGAGTATTTACTCGGTGTCACTAGTTTTTGCCCAACAACCACCGCTTTAGTGCTCGTTTTGCTTCAGAGATTGTTCGCGCAAGGAGCAAGCTTTGGAGGCTTTATTGTAGATAAATTGGTTCAGGAAGTCGCCAAATCTTTGAGCAAACGATTAAGGTACTGTAGCGTTTATCACTCTCTTCCCTCTGCTGTGCATTCCTGACTGTAGTTGGCTTCTATGGGCTACCAGGGTGGCATGAAGTATAAAGAGGCACCGAACACTGAGTAGTAGGAGATCGTGGTAGGTAGTCTGCGCAGTGTTGTCGTGGCTTTATCAACCGACTTCAAAAAGGATGAGTTTCTCAATACGTCTTTTTTATGTGTGTTTGTTACGCGATTACTCCGTCAATTATGAACCGATTTTGATGATTCTTGTTTTGATTGGTAGGTCATACTTGAGAGGTGATCCCATACAAATTTTATAAAAATTGGCTTAGCAAAAAAAAACAAATACAAAAAAAACACACAGATGACGTTTTGATTTGTGGTGCCGTGCAGCAAAAGTTTTGATGAAGAGTTTTCATGCAAACATACTTCATTCGCATCCTGACGGGGGAGGAACATATAAAGCTTCAACTGGAACTCAGTTTTTTTTAAGTTTTTAACTTGGTGAATTATTGCCATGACTTTTAGTACGTATCTTTGAGCTCTCTCTACTCTGTACGTCATCGTCATCAACACCATCATCATTGGCCTTCTATCACCATTGCAGCTGCAGTTAAAACACAGCCAAATGTTTGCTTGTGACTAAACCGCAAGCAAGAGATCTCTTCCAGCAAACCAAGTACGTCATAAACCCAATTTAAAACTTAATTTTCTTATCGGTTCAAATCAAACCCAACCAACAAGCATGTTATTTATTCATCAGCCAACAACCCCCGGTTGTCATGACGACGACCCTGGGGCAGGTGGGAATGCAGTCGCCGTGACATGAGCCCCGTGGCACCGCGTGAGGGGCTGTTGGTAAACAACCTCGGAAGTATATTGTTGTAGGCACTGGTTCACATGAATGCTTCAGGAAGGTTGTGCAATAAATTAACTTATAAATAAGCATTATACATAACCACGCAATCAATGATATTGTCAGTAGGGTGTTAGTTTCGGCTAACGTTCCGAGTGTGCTGAAGTCGCCAGGCCTTGGTTCCTTGGACAAGATGGCGCTCTCTTCTGTGGGATGCAACTTGTGTATGTATCTTCGCAGCCTCCCATGTAGCGTCGTCTGCGGCTACCGCTGGTGCCGCGGCCGAATCTGCCGCTAGACAGAAGTGTCTAAAATATGCCGCTCTCACGTCGACCTACATTTTTGTTCAGCTGGCGGTCGACACGACTGGGGTTTGGGGGGCGCAGGGTAAACTGTTTATGAGAGAGTTGGGCGCCGCCTACGCCTCAGGGAAAAGGGTTTCGACGACCGCTCTGGGGAATTTCTTATGCAGAGGATATCACTGGCTGTGCAGTGTGGTAATGCTGCCAGCGTTATTGGAACCGGCGGCGGTTTAATCGGTTAATTTTAAGTTTCGACATTCTATAGTCTCTTATTGATATTTAACCTCTCAAAAACCGAGGTTAGTTGGGACGGGTCGCAATATTGCACCTTATGCCATGGTAATAAAATTTAAAACCTATGACGGAAAAGTGGCGTTATCTAACCACGGTTGGTCTTCAAGAGGTTAAATGTATTTTGACGAAGCGTGTGTAGATAGTATTTTGATTGTATTTTTTAAATGCATTTTCTCAGATAGCAAATGTGTTCTAACAAAAACGTAACTTGCGGTTTTTGAACGCGGGGTTTTAGAGGGCTTATGATATGTGTGTAGATAAAATAAATTACATTTATACATATACAAGCACATACATTGATTCTGACTAGGGCACTCTGTGTCGTGGGAACCAGAAAAGCAAATTCATTGGCGCATTCTGGCGAGCAGCTTTGAAATCTAAACTGTCGAAGAACCCCTAAATATATAAATATATAATAATAATAAATATATAAATATAATAAATGATATTTTACAGTATAAGAATACTTCATTTAATGCTGTCTAACTAATCCATGTCATCAATAAAATAAACCGGAATTCGCCACAACTCATATCAGAGTGTTGTAGACACGAAATGTGCATATATTTTGTATTTCGCCCATAGACATCCAAGACCCAGGGATTTAGATATCAGACAGAAAACATCATAGAGTTAGAGAGTAGAACTAGTTATCTACTGAACTTACCCGGAACTCTTTTATCGATGAAGATTTATTTCCGCAACATAAGGACCTATGACTTCTCAAATATCCTTAGACTAGCTATGCGAACGAATACCAGCGCATTACACCAAGGCAAATAGAGCAGTTTGATTTCTGTTATTGTTTTAATATGGAAAATACTCATATTTCAGCGGGATAACACCCTACGTAAGACCTGTTTACACAGACATGTTTCAGAAAACAATGTACATTCGTGTGGTCTGTTTAGTCAAGTGTCCACACTTTCTTACGTAAATGAAATACGCATTACAACACGGCTAAACTATGTATGCATCTGCGGTCGTGACGTCATTACGGGGCTCTAAGGTTATACCATTCCAGCGAGGTGCACACATGATTTGACCGTGTTATACCTGCGACGCAAGTTGCGAAGACGTTCAAAGCTAAGCCATTGCAATGCGATTTCAACCCTATCTCGCACGGAATAGGTCAGGTAAAAATCACAATAGGCGTAGCTTACCGCGGTCGTGCGTGTTGTTGAATAAAAACATGTAGGCGGTTTTTAATAAATCATGTTTTTAAACTGTTAAGTAAATTTTTCATCCATAATTGTATGCATGAAAACTGCTGCAAATCAATCGCTCATATAACGAATGAGGATGCTTTAGTAAGTTTCAACATTTGTTGCCCGAAAACTAAAGATCACAAATACTTTTGAATCCTGATACTTGCATACAATAATACCATCACCTCTATTCCCATATTCACCCTAGTTTAGTCATTAAATCAACACTTTTCATCCTCTTGACTCTGATTCAGACCAATGGCTATGTTGTCTCGATCCAGAATTAAACAGAACAACATACCGCCACTTCTTTTCACATACGAGGTGCCAGAAGCACAATTGTACCCACGTTTAACCAGTAGTTCAACACTACGTTTTGCGTGACAGGGGGCTGGCGCATCGCCGCAGTTCAGGAATTAGTCCATCAGATATGGCCTAGCAACAAAATACGGTTTAGTAATAGCAATCACTTTTACTGAATCGATTGTAATCGCGTGTTGCATCTGACTAACTTCACATCTGGGTTACAAATACAAGCAGGCATATTGAGGCCGGAACGATCGATCTTCGTTATTTCTTTTCAGGGTTCCGTACCCGAAGGGTGCCAATCGGGACCCTATTAATAAGCCTCCGCTGTCCTTTCGTCCGTCCGTCTGTAGCCAGGCTGTATCTCATGAACCGTGATAGTTAGACAGTTAAATGTTCACAGATGATGTATTTATGTTGCCGCTATAACAACTTATACTAAAAACCCCATACAACAATTCTTTCAATACCACATACAAACTTATGAATGCTACTGGTTACGTACATGAAGTGTGAAAGTCGCCGCACCAATAACTTTGTAAACAACATTTTGCTATGTAATATCCAAACTATTCACGCCATACCATCCCTACCATTGTACGGTGGTACGGAACCCCTCGTGCGCGAGTTCGACTCGCGCTTGACCGTTTTTTTTATTCACCTACTGCGAGTGTTAGCTGCCAGGGGTGCGGCCTTGCTGACGCGACGTCCGAACCTCACAAAAGCTTCTAGAAGCTTCTGAAAGAGAACAGGGTCACCCGTAATGTCAAAAGAGAAAAAAGAAAGGTAGACAATTCAAATTTCGAATCGCCTCGTTCCCCGTGTCCGCATCCATCTTGGATTTGGTCTGATCAAATTGATCAAACATCAGAATTAAACCCCCCCTCTGTGAACTGTGGACATTACAAGCGGCACAGGAAATTTGCCTTTTTTTTTCATTATTTTTCAATCCCACACCTCCGACCCTTGAAGTTTATCGGACGAACAAGTGGTGTCATTATAAAAAGGGAAATATTAAACTGCACATCAATAATACTGATTTGCACAGCAAATATACTGGTTTTTACAGCAAATATCAGGGCAAAATACTGCGGTAGCTTAGGTGAAGGGGGTGAGCGAAGCGGAGCCCACTTTATCCTTCGTGTTAGGTTGAAAATGTAAGAACAACAAAAAATACTTAAAACATAAAAAGTGTTTTTGCTCATCCTTTTTTGCTGTGAAAATCAGTATTTTTGATGTGCGGTTAAATACTAGCCTTACAAAAACAAATATCCCGATGGCATTTTCTTTGAACACTACATACAAACTATGAATGGTTACGTACTTGGAGTATGAAAGCAGCCTCACCAATAACTTTGTGAACTACATTTGTGATCTAAAATCCAACCTGTTGACTTGTGAGGAGGCTTTGTGTGGATTTTTGACATTTTTTATATTATTGTGCATGTTGATTTCCATCAATATAAAAGTTTATTGACTTATTCACGTCCACGAATCCATCGACACCTCATCTGTTAAAATCTGTTGAACCGTTTGGGCTGTAGTGTTTTTTTTACATTTTCAACCCCAAATCTCCGCCATTTTGAAAAAAAAAAAACGAAAAAAAATCATATTATTATTGAAGCTGCTCACAAAATTTCACGAGAATCGGTTGAGAAATGTGACCTGTAGGGGAAAACTTGAAATTTGTTTGAAATTGCCATTTGAGCAATTTAAACACCATGTAAAAATGACTTTGTCTAAAAAGGGATATAATGTTAAAATTACTTAAATAACGGGAGTGTATGGGGTTTAATCTAACTTAACATAGAACTCGCTGTTAATAATTTTGTAATTAATTAATAATTTTATCCTTGCTAATTATTTATAATAATTGATATTGTAATATTTGCAAACACAACCAATTTCTAAAAGAGAACTAAAGATCAATCTGTGGGAGTCCCTTCGCCCTCCTTCACCTACAGTGGTTCAATGTAGAGAAGAGGTAAAACATGAGTATTTGTAAATATCTACAGTAAAATAAAGAATAGCCGGACAGAAATCCAGATGTACGAAAGCATTTTTGCACATGCTGGAAAGTAGACGTTTCGCTCGCTCGGTCTTTAAGATGCACGTCACGCAAAAATTGGGGTATCGTATCGAATAACTGTCTAAACATGGGAAAATGTGACGCTAAGTTTGTTTTGTACGAGTATAGGATTCACTGACCTGAATCATCATCATGCCCAGTATTCAGCTGCAAGGCGAGTGACCTCAGCTCTTTGTACACCTGCACCGCTTCTGCTCTTAGCCAGTCCTCGTCCTCGTCTTCTGGACCTGACTCCAGCTCCGCGTGCAGAGACCTGGAAGTAGAAAGGTTGTGAGAAAGATGGTTCTCGGTCTGATGACAGCTTTAAATAAGCTTAGCGTCTGTAGCGATGGAATACCCTTATCTTATTGAATTCCCCACAAAGCCTTTCGATGACTTGTGACGTCATTGGCCATGCGATATAGATATATATTAGTAGGATAATGATTTAATTGCTAATGGGTAGTTAATTTTTTTACTCGAGCCAAGAACTCTAATTTAATCTGAAAATGAAATGAGCCAAGAATCTAATTATGAAGAACCTATTTTTAGATATTAAGACGATTTCCTGATTTAACCGAGGAAGATATTTAACGGATAGGGGGCACTCTGAGTTTGTTACATATATCCGTCAAAGTCGGTTTAAAGACGCTTTTTCTTTGAATTTAACTTCCAGTGGGAATGGAGTTATATAACTTACCTGGCAGACTCATTGAGATCTGTAGTATCAGGGGAACCAAGCCGCTCTGCCAATGTATCATGTGACCTTTGCAGCCTTTCCAGCTCCATCAGGGTATTGCGATATTGGACCTCCTGTTGAAAAATAAAGATGCAATTGAGTTTGTGAAATGTATTATAATTGCAATATTCAGATTGTATTCTATCGAATCATTCGGTTTAAGGACACAGGAACATTGAGATTTTGCAGATTCGGTTGTCCAGGTAAACTGACAAGTGATCAAGAAAGATAGTTTGACTAGCAATAGGTAGAGTAAGGGTAGAGATCATTCATGTTAGAACGGTATAGTCAAAGTAAAACTCAAATTTCTTTATTACTGTTTTATTTACATCGACATTAAATTTTTGCATTACATTTTTTGCCTCTTCTCTACATTGGACAGTGGGAGAAGAATGGCGAGGAAACTCGCAAGTTCCCATCATTACGAACAACTGCCCCAAAAAACTTATGGTGAAATTTGGCTATCATTTCCCATAATTGGGTCACCTACTTGAAAGACAATGTCATCATCATCAGCCTGTCAGCGAACCCACTATTATATGTACCCCCCTCCCCAAGCACAGTTCGCGGCAGTTGTTTTGTGTTTGAGTGAGCTGTGAGCTCTCTTTCTCGCATAGAGTGAAGTGTGATAAGAGAGAGAGATGGAAGCTCGCTCAATCACAAAGAAACTTGCGCGAACTATACACGCCATTTAACTCGGTTGTAACCCTGCTATCCTCGCTATCTCATCGGACCATCTGGCAGGTGGTCTCCCGACTGATCTTTGGCCTCCTCTTGGCCACCACTCGGTTACTGATCTGGACCGGGCCATGTGCCATCTTCTCGCCGTGCCAAAGTTCATGACAAAGTCAAGGTACGATCAAGAGAATCGATGTTACGATAAAAACTTCAGCACACAAGATGTTGAATTGTTACAATTTAAGCACTTGTTATCAAGAGAGGCCTAGTTTTACAATTTCATTATACATCTTGATTCATCCGGAGAATTCAAAAATTTTCATCTAAGAGTCGTCGACTTAACAACATTACAAATTTCCTGGCAAGTTTGAACATAAGGCCAAGGTAGACAAACTCTAGTTAGCTTGACTTTTTGTAGCAAATGGATGGATGGATCTTTATCTAAATAAAGTGGATCTAAGAATCATCATTAGCGATAAGTTTCATAAGCTAAAAGGTTTTAAACTCACGGCCGCACGTTGAAGGTGAATGGCATGGCATAATTATAGTTATAGTTGCAATTTATTGTTATACTTTAATGGTAGCCGTTAATCCAACCAAATGAGAGTACTGCTGTTATGAGCAATTAATTAACGCCTTTAAATAATTTTATCTACACACGTATCATAAACCCTCTTTACTGCGTACAAAAACCGCACGTTACGATCAGCATAATGTTAAACTACTTGGTAAAAACTCATTTCTTATCTAAAAAATTACACATTATGACCATAATGTGTAGTTTTTCTACATATGACATTCAAATTTCAAACGCCGACGCCTGCCTGCGTGCCGCTCCTAGTTTGTGTGTGAAGTTGGTACTGACATTCAAATTTCGAACGCCGACGCCCGCCTGCGTGAAGTTGCTACTACAGAACAAGCTAAACAACTGCAGAGCCACAATGCCGGTCAAACATGCGGTTCCTGAACACATCAAAGAGAGCTTATGACATGTGTGTAGATAAACTAGTGTATGTAACTGTACATAATTAGGCATTAAAACTCTCGATTGATATTATTATGAAAATCGCCATAAACCCACTCTCGAGTATTAATGCCCTCCATTATGTAGCAGTCACATAAACTACTATAATAATGAACTTTAAACTAGAATTGTGTATGTTAGGGATGTAACGTCCAAACGTTATATACCTTACCTTTATATTAATAATATTTTGCTGTAACTAATTCACTGATGGTTTATTAACCCTTCTTAGGGTTCCTTTGTCAACAAGTAACCCTAATAGTTTCGCCATGGTCGTCCGTATTGACCGGCTATATGTTTGTGTCCACCCGGCTATAATCAGATAATCTTGTAGCTATAAGTTTGTGTTATATAATTAAGAGTACTTTTGATGACCTACAGGGTGAGGGGATAGCAAGGTTTCGTTTCACACCTTATGTTTCTTAGTTTATTTCCAATTCAACTTCTATTTCAAATGCATGCTAAATGTAAATTCATCCGCTCCTTTTGTATTTATGATAATAGAGGTTATTTCAATTTCTATTAATATAAGGAGTTTCTTGAGTGTTGCTGGATCTATGCTGTTTACTGACCTGCTCCTTCAACTGGCGCTCCAGCGCCGAGATCCTGTCATTGGCTTCATCCAGCTGTTGAGACAGGTTCTCTTTGTCGTTCAGGCTGCCGGTCAGCCGTCGCTCCAGGTCCGCTTTTTTGTTGCTCACGAGACAGAGCTCGGCTTTTAGAGACTCCAGGCTGTTGACGTGGTCCTGGGAAAGATGGAGACTGTCAGATTAGAATGGCATATAGTTAGAAGTTTAAGCGGTAGTTGCCCCACCCGTGCCAGAATATCTCAAGAATGAGTCATAAGAGAATGAGTCTAAAACCGTATATTATGATGACAGTCATAGAGGTAGACCGAAGGAGTTTCTTGAGTCATGCTAAATCAATTATTAAAACTACCAACAGTGGAGGCTTTTATTAGAACCATACGGGTATAGCTAAAAAGCTCGGGACGAATTCATGATACGTGTTAGTCCGTGAGCTTCTTGGCTATACCTATATGGTTCGGCTATGGAAGCTTTAATTGCCTGCTGTCGAACGGTAACTATAAAATCATCACTAATGGTTCTTTTTGATTACACCTGGATCCTCATCTTTCGGCAAACTATTCTTACCAAACTACCATACTCTATTCTTACCAATTGATTATGTTTCTGGCTACCCATTACCAGGAAGACAGCCTTAAGTGCAACGCACCACGGAGTGAGACACTCAAAGAGGCCTAAATAGTAGAGGATAGCTATAAAAGCTAGCTTAGTTCTCGTATAATAGTCTCCTATGGTGACTTCCATCATGAAGGATGGATTTCAAGGCGATATTTATCTACCTGTAAGCTGGTCTTCCTGGTGGAGCACTGGTCCTTCAGCGCGTCTAGCTGCGCCACGAGTTGCGCCTCCGTCTCCGAAGACTCCCTGAGCTGCGAGGTGAGGCGGGAGTTCTGTGCTGTCAGCTCCGCTATCAGACCGGTCTTCTCTTCTTCGCGCTGTGATAGAAAGAAGGAGTTAGATAGGAGAGAGCAGATTGAAGATTTCTTTAGATTGATTGTATAGAATAACCGCCTAAACTTGGTCACAACTGTGCCTCTGTTTCGCATGGTAAAAGGTGTGACGCCATGTTACATTTATATTTCAGATTGCAGGCCACCTTACCGATGGTTCGATTATATCATCAAGTCGTCGGGGAGTAGAAGAGAGACCCATATCTGGCAGTAGTTTTATGTGGGTTGAGAACGTGATGATGACTATGATTTTGGAATGGGCTATGGAGGAATGTAGAAGAATGAAGAAGGGTTGTTTGAACTTCATCATGAACTTGGTACTGTGTATTTGGCTACATCTTAACTACACATAACCTTGCTATTCCATCTGCTCACCATGCTGTTGGTAGTTAGTAAGTATTGATTTCATACTTACTACCTTACATCATAGATGGGATTGATGTCATGTAATACAACAGAAGCTACTCATGGAACATGGAAACTAATTGAAACGACAGTCAACAGCAAGCTCTCTTGCAAGCGTAACTAACAGCAGCCTAAATCTTGATCACAATCATCAAACACTGGTACCAGTCTAAACATCATGACATAAGGCTTAAAATTCCCCAGCAAATACACCAAGAGACGTTTTTTTTACAAAAGACTAGGAAGGACGTGGGCATACCGTGAAGTATTGCGACATTTCTAACTATAGCGCTGTAGATTCATAGTGAATTATGAAATACCATCATAGGATGTTGGAGCCTTTGACGGGAAATTATACGATACATGATTATTTATTTACCTCGATTGAGGACACCAAAACTTAAACGTTTGTTTTAAAGAGTACTGTTTATGATTGTGAGTTATTGCCTATTATATAGAGTTCTTGACCCAGTCATGAAACTTATCATCACTCAGGTATTTTATCCTTCCCGTTGACAGTACCAGAACTAAATAAAAGTTATAAATGTGCTAAAAACACACCAAATATCAACAGACACAATCGTACAAGAAAACTTAAGCACTAAAAATAATAAAACAAAAAGATAAATATTATCATGCCCGAACGTGAATTCGAACTCAGAACAATTGCGCCATCCCAAACATGTGATATGCCGAAAAATTTACGACCATATTTGAATAATGCTTTTGTGTCTATACAAGATGGGGACTCCCTTTTATTTGTAAAATTTCGTGTAGTTAATTATTTGTGGCTACAGCGTCTACAGCTGTCGTCAAAGATACAGTCCTTAGTAACAGGGTCCCGTTTGGCACCCTACGGGCACGGAACCCTGATGATATGTGCGGTCAGTGGGTCAAAAAGTGCTATGATATGGCCGTGATGCAGAACATTTTGGCCCGTTAATCATTAATCACACATTTTGTTGACCCATTTTGCCACACTATCCCGGAATGGTTTCTTTTGGTGGATCTGACTCAGCATGATGCTGCAACCGAAATGAAGTGCTAATAATATGTAAAAAATAATAATACAGTATGCGGGCAAAGTAAATAGCAATGAAAGTTAAGCTCAACACGCCAGCACATCGTAGTGAAATTTTAAATCGACTATCTCCGCTCCAATTTACTAAATTACACCATAATCGTACAATTTCGGTGAAACGTGTGAATTATTCCTAGGTGATTGCTCGCGGTGTGACATTTAGCATTTGGGGTGAAAAGGTGAAAGTTTCAAGGACATTTCGTTAGGGCGAGGCTTGAAGCTGATGTCACATTTGAAAGCAGTTCTGAATTATTAGCTAAACGGAATTCTGAAATTCTGCCTCCCCGTGCGGGAAAAAGGCGTGTTAATGTGTACATAGGTATGTACCTATATACTTGTGGTATCATTTCAGCATACTTTAGAATCTAATGAAAACATAACAAGAGTACGAGTGTTTCCTTGGCCCCGATGTTTGTTCTCGCTAACGTTGCTGGCGACACAATGTGATGGTATCTGGTCTATGATGGCTTGTAATTACAAGTTTAATGAAAGAAATGAAAGAAAGCCTCATCAAACACAATAAGAAGTTTAATGGGGTTTAGAGGAATTAACCTTAGGTATTACTAGTATGACTTTGTGCCAATAGTATAATATTAATTATAATAATTATGAGTATTAGTTAAGCACAACCAATTTATAGCCCTACCTGGGGGCACCTGTATGGTAGGGCGAAAAGGTGGAGGCCTATTAATGGCAAACACCTTTGTCTGATACATATCAGGGAATGTTCAACAATCTGTCCATTTTCCTATCCATCCATGATAAATAGAGGATCTCCTGAGGTTATTCCAAATATCCCCTCTGGCGACTTCGTGAGCTGGTTAGTGTATATATGTATGTGTTTATTTGGTTTAAACCCCCATCCATATACCCACTATGATCCACCGCAATATCCCCAGAAACAAAATAATGAAAAAATAATGAAACTTAATACAATAACTATAATAAATAGAGCACGCGCTCCGTAAAAGGCCCCAACAATGATACACAACCATCGCAATATACTAATCATTGCTTAATTAAACAGTGAAGATGACTAATGAACATATGTTTGCAGAAATTCTAGCCTCGGGGGCAGAGAAGTTACTTCATTTGCAAACTCAATAATCTAATTACTTAAAATCATTACAATAATCCAATCAAATGTAATCTGACGCCGTTTCGCAAAGAGTATTAAGTTTCAACGTCAATTGAATTTCCCTTCTTGTTTCGACACCCAAGGTTGGCTCTTGGCTCAAACCCATGAACGTCCAGACCATTCTTTTGTTAGAGAATTAGCTCGCTCATAACATCAACTCTACTGCGCTTGCAACATCGGTCGTCTGAGACTGCTCAAAGAGGTCAATCGGTGCAATTTCTTTCTTGGTTGCAACCACATTGTTGGGTATATCTTGGGTACCTATGTATATCTTCAGTGTTGTGGAATGGTGAGGTCATGTTTGAGAGGGCTGAATCACTTTGTTTATGAAAGGGATTGATCACATCAACCTCAATTTTCGGTTTTCCTACGTAATAAGTACTTTCTCTGCTACAGATCGACGGAGATATTCTGATAATCCCAATTGGCTGGTGGTTATTTCTGGGTAGCAACGATCTACGAAGCAAAAACATAGTGCTCTGTCTATCTGGAATATTGATGTTCGACACCTCTAAAAAATAACAATATATTTCTATAGCATCCTGTAGAAATAAAATGTATTACATTTTATTGTGTGCACTGAGTGTTACTAATCTAATAGCTGCTTGCTTGAAAGCAATTTTGAACCGAATACGAATATGTTTGTAAATTTTCAACATCATCAACAAAGAGTAACTTGTATTTATCCGACTACGCCAGAGGAGGGTCATGTTGAGTTTTTTTTTGTAGAATTACAGCTCATGGTGACACAAATTATGACTTCTTTGGTAGGTAGATGGAAATATCTGCTGTCATTCTAATCAGGTCATAAATATGATTGGAGAATGGAGAAAGATAGAAATTGATAAAGTCGTGATTCAAATACTGACTGATACCATGATACCGTTCGTTTGCTAGCGTGGATTATCAAGATCATAAATTGTTGATAGATATCTATTTATTATTTATCTACATTAATCTAAATGACTTGAAAAAAGGGAGTGATGACTTTGTAGGTTATAATGATAAAAGTTGACGACGGAATAGGTTTGTCTTAAATTGGGAAATTCTGGCCATTAGAACAAAGTTTGGAAATAAATAGTGAAACGATACATAAAATAAGTGTTGTACTTAACCAAATTTTCGTGGAAATCCAATTAGGTTTGCACATGTTTTCGCGTCATTCCCTGAAGCCTGCTAAATCCGACTACGCACATGTTTCAAAAGGTGACCTTTAGAAAATTTGATGACTGAAATAAATTGTAACAATGGATGAGGTCACATACAATAAGGACTCATGGACAGGACACCATAGTTTGCAGGAAGAGATCTCTTAAAATAAATTGAAAACTGTCTCGTGGGAAGGTTGGAAAGCGTGTATTCCGTAAAATGTTGTAGAGGGAATTGAGGATGTGAGAATCCCGGCGAAGGCGGATCGGCAGCCACTTCAACTCCTTGCTATGTTGTGATACAGCGTCGTATTTGTTCAGCCCGAAGATAAACTGATTCTTTAATAGTTCTTCGTCAGCATAATCGATGAGAGGTAGAAGGAGAGACTGAGCGAGTGTGATTTTGGTCTGTCAAGCCAAAAAATAACTGTACTTACTATCCTGGAGAAACTATCCTCGGGTATTTCGGGCGTTGTATTGGGGGTGGGTGTGTGGGTTGGGTTGGGCGGTTTGGGTGGGTATTTGGGTAATCCTCCCACAGAAGTGGGAGGATTACAAACTGATGGTGATCATGAGATCTGATTGAATGATGTAGTTATTGATGATGATGATAATTTACCTCATTCAGTAAAAACTAACCTGTTTGACAGAATTGTCCTTCGAGTCGATCTTGCTCGTCAGATGCTTAATGTCATTGTGCAGCTCCAATAACCTCGATTCATACTCGCCCTGCGAGGTGTCCATGCGTCGGCGTAGGAGATGCTTCTCTTGCTCTAACTCCTGTGGAAAGAAAAAGACCGTGAGAGGGAATTTCTAATTATCCGCCGTATTCTCTACGTGACTGGAATCAAATCCATGGCCAACTTCCGTCTATAGACAGGAATCCTCCATTTGAATTAGTAAATACGGGGGTAGGTTTTGCGTTTCTAAAAAAACATATTATTAACCCCCTGGCCTTGTCTGTCATATATTACCTCCTGTCCTAATTTTTGTGGAAACAGAGTAGTTTTTTTAGGGTCCGTGGCTTAGGCCCCCAGTGGACGACGCACCTGTGGTCGACGCCCTGGATTATTATAAATTAAATATATATATTTTGTGTTTTTGCACTAGGTACAGTAAACAACAGAAGACTAGAATAAACATAGAATAGAATAAATATTAATAGTAAAGTGGTACAATTTTTAAGTAGCAAATTGAGCAATCAATTGTTGTTAATTTACTAAGCAATGAGTTATCAGCAAAATTTACAGTTACTAATACATTTATTTATTTATAGTTACATTCCCTCTACAGTCTTTAGTAATGCTTCCTTTGTACACTTCCAAAATGCCATATATAGACGGGCAAGATCTCTCGGATTATTAGAACGTAAGGACACCACAGAGTATGTAAAACTGTGTATCTGCTTAGCTTATCTTCCTTAAGAAGACATTGAAGACGGTTGGCTTTTCATAATGGAAAACAGATAATTTAAGTATATTTTACATCTGTCCATTCCTGGTATTTTTATGTATGTATGATAACGAGTGATATTTCTACCTACGGCACAGCAAGGTAACGAATAATGAAAAATCAAAAATATATCGCAATTATATTTAAAGGATTAAAAAAAAATAAGATCTCGTCTTTGTTTCAGACTTAGAATTGAAGCATTCCTGTGAGCAGATGAAAGAACAAATGGCAATTTCTTTGCTCATGTTTTTAGAACAAACCCTGTGTGGATTTTTTTTAATTTTTTTTTGTTTGTGGATATAGACCAAAAAGTAATCATTAATCATTTACTGAGTAAAATGACATGATTTTGCTTGTTTACTGTGTTGAGAAGGTATTTCACACGTAAAAAGTAAGTTACTTTTGAAACTGATTGTTATATTAGGTAAAATTATTGTCATTTGTTTAAGTTTTACAGTTTTTTTATGTAAAAAGTTGTTTACTCCACAGTTATTTTTTAAGACTGATTATTTTAATTACTATCTTATTACTTTCGAGACTGATTGTTATAATTAGGTAAAATGATTATCTTGAGACGATTCAAATGGAAAAAATTTCCGATTCAATGGGGAAAGGCGTGACGCTATGTTATGTTATGTTATCCCAGTTGGGTTGGTCAGAGATGCCCCAAACATAAACGTTTGGATGTTCCAAACATTGAAAAAAACTTTCAATGCTTTGAACAACGTCCACAAAGATACATCAAAATAAAAGCATTTCTACTTTATAAATATCACAAAAAAAAATATTATAACATTTATCTACTCTCAATATATATTTATTAGTTAAGTAAAACATTTTATGTCTGCCAGTACATTTGATTAAAAATTGCTTTGAATCAAATAAGACTGATCGGGGACCTCGACCACGGGTGCGTCGACCACTGCGGGGGCCTGAGCCACGAACCCGTCTTTACATTTCGTGTTGTCCTCAATGGAAACCTCAAACTCAAAAACTATCCATCCATAAAGTATATTAGCATCAAGAATCACGAAAATAAACAAACAATTGTACAGTCCACACCACATTAATCTTTACAATTTTAGTTAGAATTTGCTTTTGTTTAACGCTTGAAAAATAACAATACAAAGTCAAACGTATTTAAACCGTGTTTGCTGTCGACTGTACCCCATTGTAGTTAATGTTAAGACAATGCCTAGTGTTCATATTGTTTCAACTGAAAAAATTGAGGTCGCTAGAAGATTAATCAAGTGGAGAATTCTTCCGAGTTTATGCGAAAATAATGCTAAATAGTATAATAAACTATGTAGACCTCGTTAAGGTCTGACAAACCCGTGAAATTTTGTTTTTTACACGTTAAGTAATTTGTTAATTCCAGAAAGCTTCATATATTTATCTACACACGTATCATAAACCCACTTTGCTGCAACATAATGTAATAATACTTGGTAAAAACTAATTTCTTATCTATATATTGATACATTATGACTATAATGCATCAATATTTCGATATATTATGACATTCAAATTTCGAACGCCGTCGCCCGCCTGCGTGCCGCCCCTAGTTTGTCTGTGAAGTTGGTACTACTGAACAAGCTAAACAAGTGCAGAGCAATGATCAATTCCACAATGCCGGTCGAACATGCGGTTCCTGAATACATCAAAGAGAGCTTATGATATGTATGTAGATAAATTTAGTCTCTTTAACCTGTGAACAGCTGATCGGGTCAATGTAAAAGTTATGTGTATGTGTAGATAAATTTGTTATACCCTGTCAGGGTGCATGTACCCTACATACATTTTCCACCTGTAGTGTGTATTGTACATGTTATATGCAAATAAATGAATATGAATATGAATATGAATATGTTACTGTACAGAATTAGGCATTATGTATCAGTCACATAAACTACTATTATAGCTTTGGAACGTTTGTACTTGCAGGGTGACATTTAATTATCTGACCATATTCTGGGATATGATAAAACCCAATAAAAAAAAAATGTCAATCAGTACATTGACCCGATCGTCTGACTAAATTTGCTTTGGGAGACCCAATATTTTTTTCGTTTGCGACCATATGTTTCTTGGGGGAACTTGTTGATAATGATTAGTACTACCATTCTCCAAAATTTGGTCATCTAAGTTGACGTCACCATGTATAGGCTAGCCCCCTATTGTGCACAATGGAGTATTGAATTTCTGGCCAAGTAGCTGTGCCTCTGCCAGCCCGAACACTCTCTTTGTCTCATATCTCTCTCTCCTTCATCGATAAAATCGTCAGCGAACTAAACAACAAAACATTATTAAAATTGTATAAGGGTTGGCATTGCGTTGACCCGACTGCTAGTGCGAACCGAAACATACATGGTAACCATGTTAACGGTCTGTAACCATGGTAACGATCGGTGACCGCTACCATGATAAGCTAAACGACAGTAATTTCGAACGTGGCACGTAATAAGTAACTATCGCTAATCCAATCACGAGCATACAGTGGTAGACAGAGGGGGTTAACACAACGTCATAAGCCGATTCAGATTAGGAACCTAATTTGATCCGCAAAATTACCGTGACCGTCTTAAAACAAGTCTTGGTATTAGGTAAATAAAGCCCATTATGGCGATTTGGAATGGAAATCGTTGCCATGGTGATGTTCTTGTTTTGAACCTAATTTGAATCGGAAAAAGATGGTAACCCCCAGGAGACTATTCCCGCTATTGCCTGCTTACCCGTAAATACATAACTAACCTAACTTTCTCTTAAATACCTAATCAAACTATACCTGAATACTTCAGGTTATAATGTAATCCGATGTTAGGAGGAAAAGGAAGTAAGTACTTTTTTACTGGAGCTCCTTTGTTTTTCCGTTACGGAAACAATCAACGGTTTCTTGAGTGTTTCATTCTCATTAGAGTCGACGATCACCTCATTCTTCCGATCTAGAAGACTGTGGAACGCACACGAGAGATTTACACTTTCTATGTTTGTAAGTACCTGCACTACACATGTATTTTATAGGCAACCAATATAATGATCACCAAAATATTTTTTTTCCTACCCAAAATGGATAAATGAACACCAAAAGTTGCAAAAAATATCAGGGCAAAATACTGCGGTAGCTTGGGTGAAGGGTAAAGGGGGTGAGGGAAGAGAAGCCCCCTTTATCCTTCGTGTTAGGTTGAACATGTAAGAACAAAAAATAAATAAAAAAAACTTAAACTTAAGGACACAAAAACATAAAAAGAAGTTTGGTGATCATTTATTCAAACACAATTTGGTGGACATTTATCATTCTGGCAGTCATTTCGAATTTATTGGTAGTAAAATAGGTGCCTTTTTGGTAATCGTTTAAACATAAGCCTATTTTATATGCCACACAATTAATTAACTCGATGACAGCGTCGCGCGCGACAAATAAGTATTGTAAAAGATATGAATTCTAATAAAATAAAATAAATAAATCTTTGTAGCCCATTAACGACCCCACGTTTACCCAGATAGGGGAAAGATTGAGCCATACTCCACCACGCTGGCTCAGTGCGGGTTGGTATTGCTATACTACCAATTAGCGATAGTAGCCGGGACCTACAGCGGAACGTCCGGTAATGTACTGATATATTGCTTATCTCATTGGTACAAAGGTCAGCGCCGGATTAGAACCTGCATCTCCTGAGTGAGAAGCAAGCGTGAAACCCGCTTGACCTGAGAGATCTTTTGGAATTATAAAATGAAATTAATTGAAGGTTGTCGGAGCTCTGTGGTCTGATGGGTTTCGCGCTTGCTTCTCACACAGGAGACGCAGGTTCGATCCTGACCATGTACCAATGAGATAATTAATTTAGCTTAAGTACATAATGCGGACGTTCCAATTTAACGGTGATGGAAAACTTCGTGAGGAAAACTCTATAGCTGCGGCGATGGGCTAGCCCCCTGTCACGCAAATGGAGTATTGAATAACTGGTTCAAAGTGGGCACAATTGTGCCTCTGCCCCTCCGTATGGGAAAAGGCGTGACGCTATGTTATGTTATGTTGAAGGTTGTCAATAGCAGCAAAAGCCTACTCTTACGTCATCCGACGTTATTTGATGAGTACGCATCTGTTTAAATAACTAGACTCCTCGTATCACAATAACGGCAACGGCACGGCTATTAACACACATTAAATTGCTCAAAATATCTTCGATCGATGATTTTATTAATCGTCAATAATACACCAAGTTAATAGTAGTTTATGTGACTCCTACATAATGGAGGGCATTAATACTCGAGAGTGGGTTTATGAAACGAGCCGAAGGTGAGTTTTATAATAATATCACTTGAGAGTTTTAATGCCTAATTATGTACAGTTACATACCTAGTTTATCTACACATATATCATAAGCTCTCTTTGATGTGTTCAGGAACCGCATGTTTGACCGGCATTGCGGCATTGATCATTGCTCTGCAGTTGTTTAGCTTGTTCTGTAGTACCAACTTCATAGACAAACTAGGGGCGGCACGCAGGCGGGCGTGGGCGTCCGAAATTTGAGTGTCATAATTTGACAAATTTTTGAAGGAATGAGTTTTTACCAAATGGCCTTACATTATGCTGGTCTTAACGTGCGGTTTTTAGACGCAGTAAAGAGGGTTTATGATACGTGTGTAGATAAAAATATAAAAAATCGCCTTCAAGTCCAAGCCCTATTTCTTCCTCCCCGCTCGGGAAACGAATGTCGTCACACACCGAAAGTCCTCATCAAAACTTTTGCTGAAGGAAACCACAAACCAAAACGTCACCGCATATATATTTTTTGTTTTTGTTGTTTTGTTTTGTTTTATTTGTTTTTTCACCTCTGAAGTATGACCTAGCAATCAAACCAAGAATCATAAAAATCGATTCATAATTGACGGAGTAATCGCGTAACAAACATACAAACAAAAATAGGCGAATTGAGAACCTCCTCCATTTTGAATTCGGTTGAAAAGGTTACTGTTACTGTTATTACCATGCGGGACGCAGTGCGGGAATGGTTTATGCTTACATTACCATGCGGGACGCAGTGCGGGAATGGTTTATGCTTACATTACCATGCGGGACGCAGTGCGGGAATGGTTTATGCTTACATTTAAATAGTATTTAATTAAACACTTCTTTCCATTAGAGCGGTCAAGCCAATCGTAGCCGTGGATATAGTTTTTTTATTTTTTATTAATTAGAAATAGGAATTAATAAAACGAAGCTCTTCTGAAGAAACTCGAACGACTTCAGAATCTCGGGATTCGGTTTATCTTCGGGCTGCGCAAATTCGACCATGTCTTTCAATTTCGCAAAGCAATTTAGCAAAACTCCCATATTCTTTTTTATCTTTTCAATATATTGAAAAATCCGCGCTACCCCAGCTACCTTCGAGACCGCTTTGAGTATCTCTTTTCAGGAGATCGGCACCGGAGATCTCACACGGTCTCACTCTTAGCCACTCCAAGGCACACCACTTCCGCATATGAGCACTCCTTCAGGTTGCAGGCGGTCCGACTGTGGAACGCACTTCCTTGTGCGATAAGAGACAGCCCCACTCTTTTCGCTTTCAAAAACCGGGTAAAAGAGCACTTCCTCTCTCTTTTGTGATAGTTGTAGTATGTATATTATTATTATATGTAAACTTTATGTACAGGTTTATGTATGTATTGATACGTATTTAGTAGTTTGGCATATACGAGTATGTATTTTATTTACCGTATATTATAGATATGTAATTTACTTATATGTATTTTATTATTGTTTAGATATTGTGCACTGCCTACCCTTTATTGATAAAATTTCCTGTCATGCCTTGGTTTGCTGGAATAAATCTCTTTTTAGAGATAAGCTCGCCTTTGTACATATGTTTTCTCTTAATGTATCTTTTTTAAATAACTATGTTCAATAAAGAATTATGAATTATGAATTTTGAATTATGAATTATGAATTAAAAGTAAAAAACCGGTCAATTGCGAGTCTAACTCACGCACGTAGGGTTCCGTACCAACGTACAATGGTAGGAATGGTGTGGAGTGAATAGTTTGGATTTTACATGGCAAAATGTTGTTTACATAGTTATTGGTGCGGCTACTTTCACACTTCATGCATTCATAAGTTTGTATGTGGTATTGAAATAATTGTTGGATAGGAGTCCCCTGAAATATTTATTATTTATTTTATTCTGTTTTTTAGTATTTGTTGTTATAGCGGCAACAGAAATAGATCATCTGTGAACATTTCATTTCCCTTCGGGTACAGAACCCTAAAAAAGTAAAGTAATTTAATATTTTATTCAATATTATTAATATAAATAATGTCTGGAGTGGAGACTCGACAAAAAATAATCAAATTACGTTGATGCGTTAGATGCTGACACTTGCTATCAACAAGCTAGATGCTGACACTTGCTATCAACAAGCTAGATGCTGACACTTGCTATCAACAAGCTAGATGCTGACACTTGCCATCAACAAGCTAGTATAAAGATACATCTGCCTTAATACTCATTATTTTGCGTAATTTGAGATTTACCAAAGGCTGTTTTGGATTAATACGTCGCCCTAACTAGAGCGTGGCCAAAAGGGTGGCCGCAGATGATTTCATCCCTCATCCAAGTCCCTCTCTTCGGTAAAACACAACATTGTTCAACAATCAAGGCAATAACAATTAAACTTTTGTAACATTACAACGCAGATGCGCTACACAGGAAATCCGAGGCACCGAACCGATTCGAGAGGCGTCAAGTCACGAGTAAAATTACTAAACTAATAAATAGAAACTATGACAGCGTTTCTTATTCAATAACTAAATTCGACCGAAAGTTGTGGAAGTGACAGAAACTCTTTACATCAAACGTCATCGCCTTGAGGAAAGCTTCAATCTTCATAGCTGTGGCGATGGGTGACCGTCTGCCACGCCGTATGGGAAAACGTGTGTCGCTATGCACTGTATGTGTAGGTACGTCAATTTGACGACCTCTGTGGCGCTGCGGTAGTGGCTCTGCCTACCATGCGAGGCGTCCCAGGTTCGATCCCCGGCATGGGATAGTGAAAAAAGAAATCCCCAGGTCTTGGATGTTTATATGAGTGTGACCTCGCTTTTTCTGGTTCCCACGACACGGGTGTCCTAGTGTGGGGCCAGAAGCAATGTATGTGAATCTATGTAAATGTTTGTTTTGTTTGACATAAACTGTGTCGATTTGGATGCGGTTTAGCGTTGTTGAATATTTGGGAAGTGTGGTATTATAATCTATATCAGACTAGTTAGGCGACAAATTTATAGTAGTTTATGTGACTGATACATAATGGAGGGCATTATGTATCAGTCACATAAACTACTAACACGAGAGCGGTTTCATGAAACGAGCCTATCTAAGCTCTCTTTGATGTGTTCAGAAACCGCATGTTAGACCGGCATAGTAGCAATGATAATTGCTCTGCACTTGTTTAGTTGTTCAGTTGTACCAGCTTAACAGACAAACTAGGAGCGGCACGCAAGCGGGTGTCGGCGTTCGAAATTTGAATGTCAGAATATATCGAAATATTTACACATTCAGATAAGAAATGAGTTCTTACCAAGTAGTATAACATTATGCTGGTCGTAACGTGTGGTTTTTGGACGCAGTAAAGAGGGTTTATGATACTTGTGTAGATAAACTTACTAATGGCTGTTTTTACAGCTTTTTAAACACAGCCTAAGTACAACTCGATTAATTTACGCAGTCAAGTCACTATCAGCCAGGTTTCCACCTAACATAAGCGTGTTGTATGTAAGTTGTGTTGAACCTCTGGTGCAAGTTGCCCTTAGATAGTGAGTTAGTTTTGACGCCTTCAGAATGCCACGCACTGACAGACTAACACCACAATGCACAATGTGGCACCCATCATCGTTGACAGCGTAAAGTGAAGAGATACAAGATTCTCCCTCGCGATATCTCGACCCACTTCCTAACCTATTCTTCGACTCATCATGTGAATCTGTGAACCGGATTGTTCAACCACCAAGACGCGCCAGTCGTCTGCCTTGTCGACCGCATTCGAACAAGTTGATAGTCACAGCACGCGCTTTCGTGAAATGTACAAAAGTATAACCTCGGAATAACTAGAGCGGTTTCTGATTCTTGTCTGAATGTCACTTTTACTCATTGTTGTGTGATAAGATAATGGGTTAAATCAGATTTTTATTAAGATTAGAGGCTGTTAAGCTGAGAAGTGAAACTCTGTGCTCTTGCAATTATAAACTTTCAATTCGCCAAGTGCCTAATTGATGGCCAAATGTACCATCATCAGCATTTGTGGAAGGCCATTGTAAGGGTTCTTTTCCCATGCAGCCCAACACTTAAAAGTCATAAAAAATGGTTTTTGAATGGCTTTGAAATTCGACAAAAAGCTTAACAAAAGCAAGGGTTTACCGCCACATGCTGCAAGGGAAATAAGTTATTAAGTGGGCTTCCAATTCTGCTACTGATTGTACAAAGCGGGTCAAGTAATGTGCAACTTACGTTAAATATCCTATGGCCGTCATTCCCCTCATTATTGAGAGACCTTAGACTATAATAACTTTGACTGTCTATTACATTTTAAGTTGCAGTTGAGCATCCAGCCCTGTCGTTATCTGATGGTCAAAACTTAAATAAAATATCATAACAAAGGCGTTGCCTGCAAACGAAATGATGTCAAGATTAAAAAGTTACATAATCGCGATATTATTATGCCAATGCGCCAAATGGGGCTTGCTTTGGGCCACAACAATGCATATTTAAACACAACATGTGTTCTAATCATAAAATGTGAAATAACGACAAATTGCTAAAGTTTAATGATTAACGTGTATGTGAGTGTATGTGTGTTTCGAAACATTAAGTATAATATAACAATGTGAAACGGTTGAGAAACGACGATGTCCTTAGTAGCACTTTATATTAGAATAGCCTTTGAATTTAAATTTAAGTACTTAATTGCAATTTTTTGCCCGTTCTTCGTGTGATTGTATGACCGTTGTTCCTGTGGTTGGAATGTTGTTCCGAAAATCCCCATAACTCCATGGACCTTGAGTTTCTCGTTACCTTCAAAAGGTAGAGAAATCTCCATCAATGAGAAGTTCAATTGAGTTACTTGTACTTGAAGGTGGTCAATAATGTATTTGGGAATAACCTGTGTTGTGTTTTTCTACTCGGAGTTTTTACTGTACAAAGCTTAAAAAGTAAATATCCATTTTACTATTCAGCAATTCTCAGTCGTACCGCCCAGCAATATATTAAACGTAACGTTGTATTCTTGAAAAATGAAAACCGTTCTTTTTCTTTATGAGGATCTACACCCAAGAGCAAACGTTTTGGGTACAGTTTGTACTGAAATTCTGTACAAAGTATACCCAAACCTTTTAATCTTTAGGGTATAATAGGTAGTTCCAACGAGCTACAAATCAGTGGCAAAATTTCGAGGTTCTCGAAAGAGATCCTGTCCAATACAATATATTTAAAGATATAATAACAGGTCTCTTTGGCAATAGTAACCTAACTTTCTAGATCACCATTATTTGAAAAAATAATAAATACATTCTTAAGAGGATTCAAGACAAATTCTGATTATAAGGGCTTGTTTCACAAGTATTATTATGTTGTATATAAATCCAATCTGCCAGATATCGTGTTTTCGGGGACACATTTTGGTTGGTCAGAGATATCTTATTGGCACTTATAGTATTGTTGTTATAGTATTGTTGTAGGATTAGATTATTTTTATATTTTACATTGTGGCATAAAAAAAATAAAAATATAACGAAAATAAAAGAAAAAATACAACCCCATACAGCTACATGGTGATCTTCTCATCTTCTCTGACGGGCGTATTTCCGAAGCACTAGAGTTAGTGGAGTTTCCTTGTCCTGTGCGAAATTCAGTCATGAATCACCTCTTGAAAGGGAAATTTCCTTTTTCAAACTTAAACCATATTCAGTTAGTCATTAGTTCAGTCGATCATAATTTTTTTCCGTGTCTGACATGTAAAAGTGCATTATTTTTGGCGACGTACAATCATATATTTGAGTTTGGGTTTGTTTAAAAAGTTTAATCTGAAATAAAAAAGTATATACCAAAAAGTAATACAGGCCATAAGAATCATGTGTTGACTGTAAAAGAACAACGTGAAATTGCATGCGCGAAACAATAGTCGGTTTTTGCGGAAGCAAGTGCTATTGTAATTAGCCAATCGCTGAGTGAATGACCTTAAAGTCGATTTGAAGTCATCACAATAATTTCTTGAAATTTTAAATGTTGCAATATTATAGAGCAGAAAATTGTACCCAGTTATACTGAGTCACCGTGTTTGTAATTACACACTGTATTAACAATCAATTTATATAGGGTAGTATTTAAACGTATGACTGTAGATACAACCAAAAACTGGATCTACAGTATTTTTTTGCGCTCATTCAGTATTTTTTTCGCTTATTTCTGGAAATTCCGGTGTGCATGGTCATTCGCTCAATAGTATTTTATTCGGTCATTTTATTACTCCCAATTTATATTCACAGAGCATATCTACTTACAGCCTTTATTCTACAATCAATGTACATTTATATACACAGTACATGCATACATTTATATACACAGTGCATGCATACATTTATATACACAGTACATGCATACATTTATATACACAGTACATGCATACATTTATATACACAGTACATGCATACATTTATATACACAGTACATGCATACATTTATATACACAGTACATGCATACATTTCATCATCATTACGTTATCTGTCCAAGCTTTGTTAAACTAATGTCCAATTTTTCCGATCAATCGATGGGCCGCAAGTTATTTTATATCAATTTCATCAGCAGTTTTTCAACTATCATTTGAAAGACGTTTTCTTTGACTAGGTATTTATGACATAACAATTAACAAACACATAGGCAAAAAGCACAGAGTTACGAGAATTTACACAACACAACAAGAATCACCAAGAATGTGCTAATGAGCTGCTAACATGAGGAAATGCCTGGGAACACTACAATTCTGAAACCAGAAAGATTGGATATGCGATTGCGATTTGTGCTAAAAACAACAAATATCTGCAGTTCTATTAATTAATGTCGTGCCGTCTGTGAATGTATGCAACTTGTATGCTTCTGGAGAATCGCGGATGTATCCTGGTTTGAATGTTGAGAGATGAAAAAACGAAATAAAGGTAAATTTTCTGGTGAAAAATTGAACAGATAAAATCTCCGCTTCTTGGAAATAATCACTTCACTACCTCAGTCAGTGAGAATATAAAAATAAAGACTTTACATAAATGCACATAACATTGCGTCTGCGCGCCCACACTAACATAATATTCAACGGCTAGTATTTCATCGCACATCTAAAATACTGATTTTCACAGCAAAAAAGGATCAACAAAAACACTTCTTATGTTTTAAATATTTTATGTGTACTTAAGTTTATGTTTTAAGTATTTTTTGCTGTTCTTAAATGTTCAACCTAACCTTTACCCTTCACCTAAGCTAACGCAGCATTTTGTCCTGATATTTGCTGTGCAAATCAGTATTTTTGTTGTGCAGTTTAATATTTCCTATATTCAACAGCCGGAGATTTATTTGGTCTTCCTGCCTGGCCGGGATTCGAAACCAGGACCTCTCGCTTGTGAGGTAGAATTCATGATAAAACGAAGTCCAATGATCTTTATCAATGAATACGTTATTAGGTAAATTAGCACGACACATGTTGTTAACGATGTTAAATTGCAATATCTAAAGTCATGATGTGACTGTGATTATTACACAAATTGACACAAGTGGAGAACTATATGACCGAATGCACGGAGTCCTGCTTAAATGTTAAACTGGCGCAGTCATCTATAAATTAGAAATGTAATTGCAATGATAAGGGTGAGTATATAAGTTTTACATGGAATATAAATAGAACGCCTTATTGAGCTATAAAATTGTAGCATGCAATTTTTAGATATTATCATAAAATACGATAGCAACAAAAGCCGACATCAATCTTTCGTACATTCATAGTTAATAAACTCGTCTACAGAATAATATATGTTTAGAAATGTTGAACGGTAGCGTTTTTATGTCGTTAGTTATTTTATCCACACACGTACCATAAACCCTCTTTACTGCATCCAAAAACCATACGTTACGAACAGCATAATGATAAACTTCTTGGTAAAAACTCATTTCTTATCTGAATATTGGTCATTATGACCATAATGTACCAAAATTTGTGAAATTATGACATTCAATTTTCGAACGCCGACGCCCGCCTGCGTGCCGCCGCTAGTTTGTCTGTGAAGTTGGTCCTACTGAACAAGCTCAACAACTGCAGAGCAATTATCAATGCCACAATGCCGGTAAAACATGCGGTTCCTGAACACATCAAAGAGAGCTTATGATATTTGTGTAGATAAACTAGTGTATGTAACTATACATAATTAGGCATTAAAACTCTCGAGTGATATTATTATGAAACTCGCCTTCGGCTCGTTTCATAAACCCACTCTCGAGTATTAATGCCCACCATTATGTAACAGTCACATAATAGTAGTTTATGTGACTGCTACAACCGCACGTTACGATCAGCATTATGTTAAACTACTTGGTAAAAACTCGTTTCGTATCTGGAAAACTACACATTATGGTCATTATGTGTAGTTTTACTACATAAAATGACATTCAAATTTCGAACGCCGATGCCCACCCGCGTGCCGTCACTAGTTTGTCTGTGAAGTTGGTACTGACATTCAAATTTCGAACGCCGACGCCCGTCTGCGTGAAGTTGGTACTAAAGAACAAACTAAACAATTGCAGAACCACAATGCCGGTCAAACATGCGGTTCCTGAACACATCAAAGAGAGCTTATGATATGTGTTTAGATAAACTACTATTATTATAGATTATTACAATACGATGATTTGAACTTTACCGCTCGACACTTCTCGGCTTTTTGTTTTCAGATTTTCCCTTAGTATATTCTTCATGATACACCTCTGCGCCAAACTTCAAGTTTCCAGGACATCTTGATCACTTCCAGCGACTAAAACGGAGAAGTGTCCAGCTTAAAGTTTAACTAATTGTACTGTATAGACATATTGCTGAACAGTTCTTGAGATACGGTGCTGTACTCAATGAAATTGAAGACAAGCCCTGTCAGGGTTTCTTGTGTTCTTCGAAAAATATTCTTGAATTTTTACGAATCAGATTTAATAAATTTACAGATTTCAAGTATATAAAGTCAGGGTACCGGTAATATGTTTAAGTCTTTTAAATATTTGTTTGCAGGACTCACACGAGACCATATCAAGCACTCTTTTTCCCAGTTCCGTAGCGAGAGACTTGACTTGAGAGTCCGTCAATATTTGAGTGTGCAGTTGTGCATGCCTCAGTAATTTTCATTGACTTCGTATTGATAAACAAACTACTTGTAGCGAAATGAAAAAAAAACGATTGTATAATCGATTACTACACTAATCGGATAGTCACACGATAAATTGAAATGTGTTGCGAATAAAGCGTACCTACCAACACGTTCGTTTTTCTGTTTCAATTCATGAAACTCAGAATATCATTGTGTTGTAATAGTGATACCAATGTATGGAAATGTTTCACTTTTTGTCACTAAAATGACTGATACTTGAATGCGCTTTAGCTGACATTTATACTTAAGTTGGAGATTTATATATTTCTTATTTCCCGGTCTCCGTTCTCACAATAGAGAACTTGCTTACTTATAAAGTTTTCGGAGATTATTGAAACATCATTTTTTTTTATTAGGTAACAAGTCATACTCGTGAACGCGTGCTGCTTGGGGGGACTGGTCCAATCTGGTTTTTCATAAGTTATGTTCATTACAGCTTTTGTTTGTTCGTATCTATTTCTTTTGTAAAATTGTTATTTTGAGATATCTTATTGGCACTTATAGATACGATGTTATAATATTGTCATTAGATTAGATTATTTTTATATTGTATGTAGTGGCATAAAAAATAATAATGACGAAAACCGAAAAAATTACATCCCCGTAGAGTTTATCGGTGCTACATTCGCTGACGGGCGTATTTCCTATGCACTGGTAGAGTTAGTGGAGTTTCCTTTTCCTGTTCGAGATTCAGCCATGAATCTCCACTTGAAAGGGAAATTTTCTTTTTCAAACTTATTTTATCATATTTGTTTTATTATATTTTTTTCTCCATGTCGGTATATTACACTTAATTGACTTGTAAAAGATTTCAGTTTTGAATTAACGTCAATGCTAAAGTAACATCGCTACAATACAAAGTTGCTAATTCGAAATATAGACCTCTGAGAGAAATTATGACGTCAAATTTTATTTTCTTTTCTTTTATCTACGCACGTATCATAAACCCTCTTTATTGCGTCTAAAAACCGCACGTTAAGGCCAGCATAATGTAAAACTATTTGGTAAAAACTTATTACTTATCTGATTTTTTTTACATTATGACCATAATGTGTAAATTTTCTACATATTATGACATTCAAATTTCGAACGCCGTCGCCCGCCTGCGTGCCGCCCCTAGTTTGTCTGTGAAGTTGGTACTACAGAACAAGCTAAACAACTGCTGAGATAATATCAATGCCACAATGCCGGTCAAACATGCTGTTCCTGAACACATCAAAGAGAGCTTATGATATGTGTTTAGATAAACTAGTGTATGTAACTGTACATAATTAGGCATTAAAACTCTCGAGTGATATTATTATGAAACGAGCCGAAGGCGAGTATTAATGCCCTCCATTATGTATCAGTCTAATAAACTACTATTTTCAACGTCACTGTGGATACTCGTCGTGTTTATATTTTATGATTCATTGTTATCTTACGACGGAATATTATCAAAAAATATTACATTTTAATTAGTCATTGAGTGACGGTGTTTATTGTATGTCATTCGTTGTTGTTTCCATTAGTTTGTACCAGTAATATGATAATAATCCGATTAATTTGCAAAGCATCTATTGTTCTGTTTATTGTGTTGATATAAACTATCACTAAAAATTTGACTTTATAATTCTACCGATAGTAATCAGATGCACAATTACACCTAATACTGTGGAGCTCAACACATTATGTACCCTATTTCATGCGTCGTTAGGCCGAAAATGTTCCGCTTTGGTTGTTTTGTACCGTACCTATATGCGTACTCTCTTCGGAACTATCTTTGTTTGAGATTTTATAATGTGCACGAGTTTGCTTTCTGACTTTAATGACTTTCGGCGCTTTCTCTACGATTTTAGTATATTTTACTAAGTTTTTTGATAATACATACACAGAAGTGAGTACTATGTATGTGGATTCTATAGTAGGACGAGCTTTTCGGGTATGATATTAAGCTTATAGTAACTTCTAATGTTAAATGTGCATAATGGTTAAGTATGTCTGGTACTTTTGATCACAAAGCATCAGTTTTACCTCTCTGTAATATCGTACTCGAATATACCTCTTGATATGAAAACATCCGTGAGAATCATACTACCTAATTAATAAATTCATAACAATTGAGTACTTTCTACATATGATCGAATCTACCGCAATTGTATTGAGAACATTGAAAATATGTTATTGTTATTTAAATTCGTGCAGTCGAACTACTGTGAGAAATACAGAGTTTTCGCATGAACGGAAAATGAACGGAAAGAGTCATGAGCTGAAGTCGGACCACCACCTTCCTTTTGTAGGCGAAAAAAGTAGAAGACTCACACAATCACAGAACATATGTACAGTGTGATTCTTCATAAACTGGACATATTAAATAGGGTTAAAGAGTAATAACGACAAAAAATGTTTTAAAAAAATATTTTTTTTACAGCCATTTGATTATAAATTTTCGAGGGTTTGTCGTGATCAAATCAACTGGATTTTAATGATGAAGAGCAGGCAGTACTGCCAGTTACAAAAACAAATGAATCAGTGTTAACTGGTAATGATGAAGAGCAGGCAGTACTGCCAGTTACAAAAACAAATGAATCAGTGTTAACTGCTTACTAAAATTATGCTTTGTTTTTGAAAAATTGAGATTTATCGAATACATTTTTTAGTAATTGCAGTTTAATTATGAAAATTCAGAATTTGGTCCCAAAAAAAAGCAAACAAACCCTTTTAGTCCGAAGTTATATTTTTTTTTGCAATTGGTGCGGTTCACGTAAATTTATAATCAAATGGCTGTAAAAAATATAAGAGGGGTGGGATAGCATAGCTCTGTCGCTACTGTTGACAGATGTCAAATGCGACTTCCAAGAATGGCTCTTCTGTACCTATCAAAATGCTGCGTTAGGGGGTCCTATGAAAAATGCAAACTTCGACGTATATTGAGCTCAATTCCTTCATCCCCCGTGGTACTACCAGTAGTACCACGTGTAATTTTTTTTGGCCGTGGTACTACCTTCAGCTCAGTAGTACCACGGGAGAAATTTTATTTCCCATAGTACAAATGGCCAATGTCATGGCTGATTTCTATGTGCCACTATTTTGACAGGTGTCACCATTTTTGATATGTGTCAAGATTGATATCAGCACTATTTTTGACAGATGTCACTATTTTTGACAGGTGTCATGATTTTGACAGTTGTCATGATTGATATCAGTTTTCACTATTTTTGACAGAAGTCGCTATTTTTGAGAGCTGTCACTATTTTCAAATCAAATCAAATCAAATATTTTATTTGTCAAACATAGGTTTAGGTTGTTACAGTCGGTGAAGATCGCTATGTTTCGCCGTAAGGCATACAAATATTTTATAGTAAGAATAAAGTGCATGCAACATCATTAAATCATTTTCTATGACAAATCATCCCTGTATTTTGAATTAAGTATAAGTCAGTACCTACCTATAATTACATGTATATTTATTATCATTATTATATTGTTGGATCATTTATGTATTCATTTATTGTATAATATGTCTTATTGATAAGTAATTTTCTCAATTCCTTCCTAAATAGTATTACATGTTCTATATTGCGCACAGTATCTGGTAGCTTGTTACAAACAATAGGTGCCATGCCATAGATATTATTTTTAAATAAAGCAGTATTATGTTGTGGCATATGAATTTTAGATTTATGACGTTTACTTAAATAATTATCAAATAGATTAGAATTTGTTTTGACAAAACTAGCTACCTCGAAAATATATAATGATGGAAACGTCAAAATATTTAGCCTCTTAAAATGAGGCTTACAACTATCTCTGCGACGTAAGCCACATATAGACCTTACACACCTTTTTTGAGCTACGAGGACTTTTTCTTTTCCTACCCCGTTACCCCAGAACATTATTCCAAATCGCAGAATGGAGTCTACGTATCCATTGTAAGCTAATAATACTGCATCCTTAGCGACCGTTTTCGAAAGTTTGTACAAAGCATATGAAAATTTATGTAGCTTTTTACATGTGGTTTCAATTTGTGTTTTCCATTGAAGATTGCTATCAATGTCTATTCCTAAAAATTTTGTGACCTCTGTTTGTTCAACTTTTTTGCCATCGTGTTTAATGTCCATATTATTAGTAGTATTTTGATTATTTTGAAAGTTCATTATTTTAGTTTTGTCAATATTTAAAACTAGATTATTACTGTCAAGCCATTGAATAATTGTATGAAGAGTAGTATTGATTTCATTTTCAAAGTCATTTGGGTCCTCGCAAGAAATAATTACCGTACTATCATCCGCAAATAGCACCATTGGATGATGAACAACTTTCGGTAAGTCATTTATGTATGCTAAAAATAGTAACGGCCCCATGACACTACCTTGAGGTACACCGCGCTTTAATTCTCTCGGGTCTGAGACGTAATCCTGTTCAGTTTTAGATTTTATGCATATTTTGCTTATTTGTGTTATTTGTTGCCGTTTTTCTAGGTAAGATTTTACAAGATCTATTGCGTTACCTCTTATGCCGTATTTAAGAAGTTTATTCAAAAGAATGTCGTGGCTCACAAAATCAAAGGCTTTAGTCATGTCCATAAAAATGGTTACCACGGGATTCCTTTTATCAACATTTGCTAATATGTTTGCAAGAAAATCATAAATTGCCATGTTTATTGTTTTATTGTTTCTAAACCCTTTTTGTTCTGGAGCAAACAGATTATTTATTTCGAAGTAAGTACATAGTCAGGTCATAACTTCTGTCACATGTGCAATATGAAATAATTTAGACATGTTTATTATTTATGTAAACATTTATATAGCAAAATGTACTTAATAAAACATAGATTCTTATGGTAATAAAGTTTATTCAAAATGACCCCCGCGATTTTGAATACAGGCCTTTATTCTGCGCGGCCAGTCGTCTATCGCAGCACGAACGAGGTCCATGTCAATATCGGCGGCGTGCCTTAATCAAGGATGCCTTGAGTGACTCCAAATCAGGATGAGGCTTTGAGCAGGCCTTTTCCTCCAAGTGTTGCCATATCTTGTAATCTAACGGACTCAAATCTGGACTGGAGGAGGGCCAGTCTTCGTGCCGGATGAAGTCGATTTCACGCGCCGCCAGCCAGTCTTGTATGCTTTTCGCTCTATGAGCTTGCGCAGAATCTTGTTGGAATACCCAGTGCCTGTTATTAAACATGGTATGAGAAACAGGTTCCACAAGGTTCTTGAGGACTGTATTTTGATACACAACTGCATTCGTTTTTACGCCTTTCTCACAAAAATGTACCTCAGTTAAGCCCCAATAAGAGACTCCCAACCAAACCATGAGCGAGGATGGAAAATGACCTCGTTGGACACGCGGAATACGGTTGCTCGCTTCTTCACTGCTGTGTGCGTACACCTTAACATTTTGTTTGTTGTAGCTCTCTTCCACGGTGAAAATTTTTTCATCCGAAAAAAGAATTTCCCGATGCTTTTTTCCCGCGTACCGCTTCAACAAAGCGCGGCATCTCTTCAGTCTGAGGTCCATTAAAAGAGCGTTCAAACGATGTCCTGTTTTTCTTCGATATGCCCTAAGCCCTAAGTCTTCATTTAACACCCTTTTCACCGTGGTCCTGCTTAACCCCATCTGAAGGGCCAACAGTTTCTGCTTACGTATGGGATTTCTTTGAATTCGCGCCTTCACAGCTTTTATCACTGCTGGAGTCCTAACAGAGCAAGGGCGACCACTTCTTGACCTGTCATCTACACTAGAGTCTTCATTGTATCGTTTTATGGTACGATAAACGAATCTTTTGGTTATATTTAAATTTTTCAGTAAGTCAAAAATCTGAATTGGCGCGTAACCGCAACGATGCGACGCAGTAACTGCGACACGGTCTTCTTTAAGTGTCCACTCCATATTTAAAAATGAGGAAAATTCTAAAAAGTACACATTTTTATTATCATGAAAAATTCGAAATTCGAATTCAATAAACTTTTTTGTGGCCAGCGTTCTAAATCCAAAAGTTTTTATTGTGTGACAGAACTTATGACCTGACTGTGTATATATATTCCGATATATTACCTTTTCGAAAATTTTTGCGATAACTGGGATTAGTGTAACAGGTCTATAATTATTCATATTTTGTTTGTCTTGTTTTTTAAACAGGGGTTTTACTACTCCGATTTTTAATTCCCTTGGAAATTTACCGTACTCCATACATTTATTAATTATATGGCATAGAATTGGAGAAACTATAATTACTACATACTTAATGACCTTAGTGTTTATCTCATCGTATCCGTATTTTGACAGCTGTGAATATTGTGACAAGTGTGACTATCGTGACAGGTGTAACTATTGTGACAGGCGTAAATGGGATGCCGGTAAATAAAAATAATAATCATATTCATTAATATTTTCAATAAATATTATTTTACAATTCTTATCAAGTACGATTATTAACCATACTTAATATTTATAATTACATTAAAGCCTTTTTAGGCCTGAAAAAATGAACTGAATGTGTTATAGCAAAATCCAAAATTTAAGAACTTAAATTACTTGATTAGACAAAGAAATTTAAGTTATTAGTTATTGGAGTATAGCAAATTCAGTTTATTTATTCGGTCTAAAAGGACTTTCATGTTTATTATGAAATTTCAATATGGTTATAATTTTTATTTACCGGCATCCCATTTACGCCCACTTTTACACCTGTCACAAAAGTCACGCTTGTTTAAAAATATTCACACCTGTCAAAAATAGTCACTCCTGTTACAATCATAACACCTGTCAAAATAGTGACTACTGTCAAAAAATGTGACAACTGTCAAAAATAGTAACTACTGTCAAAAATAGTGACTACTGTCAAAAGCAGTGACTACTGTAAAAATAGTAACTGTCAAAAATAGTGACTACTGTCAAAATAGTGGTAACAAAACTACTGGTAGTAACACAGGGGACGAATGGTTTAATTGTAGGTCTTATTTTCATAAAATTATGCTTAATAATCGGGTAGTATTTAAATGTATTGGCATTATATTGGTAAATGGCAAAAATACTGGTTTTGCCTGTCCGAATTACTGACTAGCGACAAATAATCGGTCAAGCGCGGGTCGTACTCCGAAGGGTTCCGTACTGTCGCACAAGAAAACTTAACCAAAAAAAATAGCAAAAGAAAAAGGGAATGATATTATGTCTGAACGTGGATTCATCCCCAGAACCATTGGATTGCGATACCGTTATCAAACCGATTGCGCCACCACAACCAAGTGAAATATACTGTTTATTATATCGCGGCTGGTGTTTAAGCATAGCTCTTGTATGGGAGACCCTTTTAATTTATAAAATATCGCGTAGTTCATTATCTGTAGCTGCAGTGGCAACAGATATTTGGCTTCCTTCGGGTACGGAACCCTAAAAATAAGAGCGACTAGAAATACTGTCTTCGCCTGACAAAATTAATTATTTGCGCGTCTAAAAATAGAAAACAGCTACTTGAAAACCGTAGTAAAATAAAATACAAAATGGGCGTTGGATTTTGTTGTTCTTACGTGTTCTACCTAACACGAAGCTTAAAGGAGGCTTTTCTTCGCTCGCTGCCTTTATCCATCACCTACTCTAACCCACCACTTCCCCTAGACAGTCTTTATTTTGCCAATAAGCGGTGGCTAAATCATTCAGTATTTTTTTCGCTCATTTAAGGAAACTCCGCTGTTCATGGTCCTTCGCTCAATTAGTTTTTCATTCGGTCGTTTTCTTCATTCCCATAATAAATGTCGTTTATTATGTGCACTACGAGGTTGACAATGCTTAGTGCCAATTCTAAACTAAGTGTGCGACGGCGGTAACAATACCGGCAGTAACAATTATCACACGAGAGTTAAACAATAACCCACTGTGCAACTTCCTTACCAGTAGAAAGAGGGGGGAAAAAACTGGGCTAAGTATTATGATGAATGAGTAGTAGTCAATAGGTCGAGAGGGGAACATATATGGCATGTATAGCAAATGTTTTACGTCTATGATGCACGGCATGCAGGACGCACGCTACGTCACTGGAATTAATTCCATGCTTCCGCGTGGCTCGTCTTTGTTCCATCTGCCCCGATGACACGTCACAGATTACGTCTTCACTGGTAAACGCCAGTGCAGGTGAAGATGGCACTTAGCGTAATAAATCTATGCCATCCTCCCCGGTTGACGTGTTACCTGGCTATAGATGGTACAAACATTATACCAGCCACTCCATGATTGGTCAATTATAAGATCTGAGCAGAAAATTGCAGTCACAAAGAGTCATTCATCATTAGAACAACTTTCACTATGAGATTCATATTGAGAGTTGTTTAGAAGATGTTTTTAAACCCCCCTTTCCATGCCACCCTGCTTATAGACAGAGAAACATTACCGTCCTTCTTGCGCAGTCGTATGAAATCCGAGTGATTCCAAATAGTATAACTAAGAGGTACTTAACATTTGCATTTGATCGGGTATCCAGCGCGTGTGGGTGTCATTACTATGCGCGGCACGTACAACCACACGCGTTCCAGCTAAGTTTAGCTAATTCCACTTTTATCTTATTTCAAGCGTAATAGAGACTAATATTCCTAATTAAATTATAGTATCGCTTACATTGAATCTGATTTAACCCCCTTAGTGCACCACTCTCCACTTTCACTGCAAGATTACGATATCAGTCGGATTTATCGTGTGTCTGTCTCACGGATCGCGGACCGCTGTTTTGGGTTCTTCACCAACTCGACACAAGAGACTGGACACACATGTGTCTAGTTGGTGAAACTCAGAATTACGGCCGGTTTCCTGGGCGCTGATTAGTAATTGGTTAAACTGATTTGAGCCAATCATCTGCCGCCAATATTCAAAATAGCGGCACGTGATTGGCTGAAATCAATTTAACCAATTTGTTAACTTAACCAGCGCCCAGGAAACCGGCCATTAGTATCACTTATTATGTCTTCATCTGGACACGCCAAGATTTTTACGCGTGTCCACATAGTGAAACTTAAATTAAATCACTTTTATGTTTTCGCCAACTGGACACATTCAGCTTTTTTGCAAAAAAAAGGGTACAGTCAGGTTAATTATAATACAACAACATACAAAATTACCCATTCCCAGCAGTGGGACGTTGAGTGGTCGATGATGATTGTGACATGAAACATTAAACTACGTGACTGTACTTTGTCATGGTTTGGGTTGGGTTTTTCGGGCTCATTATGACCCTATGAGAGTAGAGGAAGATTTTCTAATATTTTAACACATAACATAGCGTCACGCCTTTTCCAATACGGAGTGGCAGAGGCTCAACTGTGTCCACTTTGAGCCAGTTAGTCAACACTCCATGGGGGCTAGCCCATCGGCGCAGCTATGGAGTAATCAAGGTTTCCTCACGATGTTTTCCATCATCGTTGGAACGTCCATATAATGAACTTAAGATAAATTAATTATCTCATTGGTACATGGTCAGGAATCGAACCTGCATCTTCGGTGTGAGAAGCAAGCGTGAAACCCATTGATCACGGAGCTCTTTCTCTCTAATATTTTAAATGAAGATCATCTAGTATAGCTATCACTAAAATTTAAAATTTACTGAACCTAGTGAAATATAATGAAGAACGGTCCATCCAATTCATTAATAAAGCCCGGAGTGTTATAAAATTAAAGGCAAAAAATATATTGTTTGCCAATATATTTGCCAATATTTTTTGACTACCAAATTTACTAAGTATTCATCAAAAATGGTGCTCCCATGAGGTTTCACAGGACCGCATCAATAATGGTGCTCCCATGAGGTTTCACAGGACCGCATCAATAATGGTGCTCCCATGAGGTTTCACAGGACCGCATCAATAATGGTGCTCCCATGAGGTTTCACAGGACCGCATCAATAATGGTGCTCCCATGAGGTTTCACAGGACCGCATCAATAATGGTGCTCCCATGAGGTTTCACAGGACCGCATCAATAATGGTGCTCCCATGAGGTTTCACAGGACCGCATCAATAATGGTGCTCCCATGAGGTTTCACAGGACCGCATCAATAATGGTGCTCCCATGAGGTTTCACAGGACCGCATCAATAAAGATTCTCCCATGAGGTTTCACAGGACCGCATCAATAATGGTGCTCCCATGAGGTTTCACAGGACCGCATCAATAATGGTGCTCCCATGAGGTTTCACAGGACCGCATCAATAATGGTGCTCCCATGAGGTTTCACAGGACCGCATCAATAATGGTGCTCCCATGAGGTTTCACAGGACCGTATCGGTCGCTATTGGTCTTCTTCCGAATACTAAAAGTAAGGTTTGTTAGGTCACAGCTTTATAATATAACCGGGAGCCGAAGCGAAGCGGAGCGGAGCGAAATAAGGTAAACACTTTTGATGAACATTTGGTACATTTGATTAACATTTAGTAATTTTGATGAATATTCAGTAAATTTGATGAGCATTTAGTTAATTTGGGATGAAAATGTTTTTTTTTTAATGTGACTTTTTAGTCAGTTTGATAAACAGTTAAAAGTTCGCCAAAATAAATAAATACCACTTCAGACTTTAACCGACTAAACCTAGGTTTTACCAAAGCTGACTGGTTAATGTCAGTAAAATTTTTCGGGTTCCGTACCCGAAGGGAGGGATCCTATTACTAAGAATCGTCGTCCGCCCTCCGTCCGTCCGTCCGTCTGTCACCAGGCTGTATGATGATCTATGAACCGTGATAGTTAGACAGTTGAAAATTTCACAGATGATGTATTTCTGTTGCCGTTATAACAACCAATACTAAAAACAGAATAAAATAAATAATTAAGGGGCTCCCATACAACAAACGTGATTTTTTTGCTCGTTTTTGCTCGATATTGATAACGGCAACAGGTAGACACTTGAAATATTCACAGAATATTGAGCTATATTATTCACTTTAAAAATAAATAATTAAATCAAAACAAAATTTATATTTAAGGGAGGATCCCATACAACAAACGTGATTTTTTGCCGCTTTTATAGATAATGGTACGGAACCCTTCGTGCGCGCTTTTTGAAGTGTTTTCAAAATTAGGGTTGGACTAACCCTTATTTTCGGTGGTCAAGTACAGAGACTGTTACACATATTGGACTTATTTTTTCTTTGTCGTGCATTGACTGAGACAGACCTCTAAGAATGACTCACAATAGTGAACGAATTCACTTTCGTCTACAACGCACTACTTAATTAAAAATAATGATCGAGATGATGTTACATATAAATACATAATTCGGTGGAAAGTGATTATCTGTTACTTTTTTCTTCATTATGCAATTGTATCATATCATGTACAGTTCGCGTAATTATAGTTTCAGAAATTTTTCGTATCATTTTCTATTGTTGGTTACTTTCAGATTAATTTACATTGTTTGTGTGCCGGTTGCGAATATTATCGTGTATTAAAAGTACTCTACTACTCTCTCTAAAGCATTATAGATCATTGTACATGGAAAAATCGAAAGCATAAAGATTGAGTTCGGAACTTTGTTTGGACTAGTTCTTTAATGTTTATATGATAGGAAAATCAATAAATTGGGGGTTCAATTTCTTTCAATACCAAATAAAATCATTAGACAATGTCACACTATACGGGCAGGGAATTTTAAATGTCTGATTTCTCTAATCTGCTAATGAAAATGAATATATATAGTTTAAAAAAACTAAAAAACAAAAAAAACTAAAAACAAAGCGTCGGGCGATTTGTTCCATATCTTTCGCACATCGAGCGCCCGACGGTTTTTGTTTCACAATAATAATAGTATTTTTTATTCATTATTGTTTTAAGGTTATATTAAAAATTATTTTTAACTTTTTAGTTCGAAGCTTTAAAAGCGTGTTTTTTTGTTTTTTTAAACTATATTTAATTTTCATTTTTTAGTTCGAGTGCGCGAGCCGGAAAGTAAGTAGACTGTTTTGTCAATCCCCCAAATACGTTTCAATTTTGGAAAATGACAAATGAGAAATTAATTAATCCTGGCGATCCTAATCAGGATAATGAGATAAACTTATGAAATTATTACATTGTCGCTGATTCTTGATAAGTGTACAAAGTTTGAATTGAATCTGTCCGTTTAAAGTGGGTCAAAATCGAGTCCAAAGGTGTCGGTTACATACAAACAAACATACAAACATACAGGTGAAGCTAATAAAAGCGTGATAAAAAGGAAGGGTCACTGAAGAAGTGAATTAACACTAACGCACTGTATGTGCCTGTATGCAAATGTTTATGTTTATACTTTAGTCTGAGGGCAGAAGTTGTGATGCAAGGCAAGGCTGAACCGGAAGAATAATATTAGATAATAAAACCACAACAAAGCATAATAATCGAAACATAGATCAGAAATGACCTTATTTTCGCGCGACCATTTGACCTCACCATTGACCCTAATAATTCCGTGATAAAACGCGATAGGGTACCTTATATAATATTGTTTCTCTACATAATAGTAGTTTATGTTACTGATACATAATGAAGGGCATTAAAACCCGAGAGCAGATTTATGAAACGAGGCGAAGGCGAGTTTCATAATAATATCACTTGAGACTTTTAATGCCTAATTATGTACAGTTATATTATTTCATCTAGTATATTAGTTTACACTAGTTTGTGTACACACATATCATAAGCTCTCTTTGATGTGTTCAGGAATTGCATGTTCGACCGGCATGGTGGCATTGATAATTGCTCTGCACTTGTTTAGCTTGTTCAGTAGTACCAACTTTACAGACAAACTAGGGACGGCAAGCAGGCGTCGGCACTCGAAATTTGAATGTCATAATATGCTAAATATATTATGGTCATAACTCATAATTTATCAATATTCAGATAAGAAATTAGTTTTTACCAAGTAGTAGGCTGGTCGTAAAGTGCGGTTTTTGGACACAGTAGAGAGGGTTTATGATACGTGTGTAGATAAATAAATTTGTACAACAGTTTAGGGACAATTTTCTAGATTTTGTGTTACCAGAAACGCGATTGGAGGAATTTCCCTTGATAGAAATAATTATTGACAAGAGGTCTAAATTTATACTTCTTATATTCTTGCAAATTGGAACAGCACACAGACTTCAAAAATATTTATTTAGATGAGTTTGGAAAATACCTAAATTACCTATTATATAGTTATTTTAGTTAAATTCGTAATCATTTAAAGCCATTTTTTTGTATTTTTCCCCGATTCCATCTCTCTCATACGGCCGGGAGGTATCCCTTTAACTCCCATCTGACCCCGTTATTCTGCCCCGGGATATAACCAATGGTCGCCAGCACAGTACCTGATGGTTTGGAGGTGGAGGTACCAGGCTTTACTTTGTGTCACACACAACACAAAGTAAAGCACATTTTAAACTATCAGGCGCGTTGCGGGTGACGCAATGGTCTATCCCGGGGCAGAATTTCCGGGGCAGACGGGAGTAAATCGAGTAATTCTATTTTAAGAGTCCGTCAACTTTAAGTAGGGCTTATGTTTAAACGCTCACCAAAAACGCACCTATTTTACTACCAATAAATTCGAAACGACCGCCAGAATTCGTAAACGACCACCAAATTGTTTTTGGATAAATGATCATCAAACTTCTTTCTATGATTTAAGTATTTTTTGTTGGTCTTAAATGTTGAACCTAACACGAAGGATAAAGGGCGCTTCGTTTCGTTAACCCATTTTACCCTTCACCTAAGCTACCGCAGTATTTTGCCCTGATATTTTCTGGAACTTTTGGTGATCATTTACCCATTTTGGGTAGGAAAAAATATTTTGGTGGTCATTTAAATTATTCTCTTTAAGTAGTTGGCTGTGCATTCGAGCTTTGGCATACTGATAAGCTGTTCGAATTGGGTTCATATTCTCTAGATAAAAGGTGTAGATTTCCTTGATACCGGCTGTGGTGCTGACTATAATGATTACCTGAAACAAGAAAATACTTAAATTAGGACAAATAATAATGAACATCGTTGAGGAACGAAGGGCCTACCCTTTATGGGAGTTTCTTGAAGGATTTGAATGAACTAATTTGCTAGGTTGAAAGTTGTCATTTTAAAATTGCTTAAAAATACCTTAATAATAATAATAATACCTTAATAATAATAATAATACCCTGGACACTATTTACACACATTGATCTAGCCCCAAACTAGGATTCCCTGTATCTTGGGTACTAGACAACGATACACATACTTATATAGATAAATATTATACTTAGAGATAAACTACCATGACTAGGGTATAAGGTTATACAAACATCCGTTTTCATCAAACAAGTATTTGCCCCCACTGGGACTCGAACCCGGGACCGTTTGGTTTCGTAGGCAGGGTCACTGCCGGCTAGGCCATTCGGGTCGTCTAATACCTGTCATAGATAGAGAATCGAGTTACAGATCGTAACATCTATATTGTTCACTTCACTCATTTTCCATTACAGTTCAACCAACTCAAGTTAAACTCGCCTCCACGTCGCATCCTTACCGTAAGGCTGTTTGCGCAAAACTGCTAACCGGCGGTTACCGACGTTATCGGATAGCGAAGATTTAAAACAGATAACTCGTCGGTTTCCATCACGATTCCTGTTGCTGTTGAGTCTGACATGAGAATAGATAGTTTTTTTTAAATGAAACAGACCGATAAGGGTCATAGTCATTTTATAAAAAGTTATAATAATAATAAAATAATAATACCTTGGACACTATTTAATCACATTGATCTAGCCCCAAACTAGGATTCCCTGTATCTTGGGTACTAGACAACGATACACATACTTATATAGATAAATATTATACTTAGATAGATAAACAATCATGACTAGGGTACAAACATCCCTTCTCGTCAAACAAATATTTGCCCCCACCGGGACTCGAACCCGGGACCCTTGGCTTCGTAGGCAGGGTCACTGCCGTATCGGTCATTCGGGTCGTCAAGTATTTATAAGCACCGATTATTTCCAAAATACGATGGACTAGCCCCCTATTACGCAAAATTGAGTATGGAATTATTCTCTTAACTGTGCCTCTGCCAGCCCATATGACGAAAAGCGTGGGGTTGTACTGTTTTAATCCTAAATTGCGAAGAAATCAAGGAAATGTACGCAAAACTGGGACTGTTACGAAAATTGCCGTTTCTACTATTCGTGAATAAATTGATTCAGTCGTTCACGATATTCTATCGACCTGTGTGTATGTCGCAGTTAGTTGGTTAAATGAGACACTTAAATAACTCTCTAGACAGTTAATTAAATACCGACGTTTAACTAAGTTACTAGCATTTTGGTTTAAATAAAGCATCGTCGAAAACGTTTAACAATCTGTCTTACCGAAAGCCGGCGGGTTGGAAAACAAGATGGCGTCACGACAAGAGCTGATTTGCACAGTTTATATCAGGACAAAACATTGCGGTAGCTTAGGTGAAGGATAAAGGGGCTGAGCGAAGCGAGGCCCCTTTATCCTTCGTGTTAGGTTGAACATGTAAGAACAACAAAAAATACTTAAAACATAAACTTAAGTACATATAAAATATTTTTATGTGTACTTAGGTGTATTTATATTAAATATGTCTCGTTGCCTAGGCACGTTTAAACAACTCGTTAAACGTTTCGTTCACTCACTTGTCTGACGGAACTTTAGCGACTTGGTTAAACGTCGGTCTTTAGTTAACGGTCTAGTAAGTTAGTTAAGTGTCTGATTTAACCAACTGACTGCGACGTATACATCGCGCGTGTCGTGACTTGAAGTCGGCGAGTCATAGTTTTTTTCCTGGATCGTTTCCATGAATTTGCCATTTGTTCGGTTTTGGCAAGTTGCTAAACATTTTTGTGGAATAGGACAAATGATACATAGTTGCCGCATGTAAGTGTTAAGTATAGTGATTGTTTTGAAGTAATGACGGCAGAAATTTATATTAATGCTACCTTTTGTATATTAAGAAATCAAACTACACTCTTGAAAGAAAACTTTATTGTATTAGATAGTATAGTACGCATATACCTGCACCCGTTGCATGCCCCGCGCGACTTACATTTACCGCGTATTTTACCGCGACTATGATACAGATAGTCCCTCAATTTTCACTTTTAAGACAAGATTGAAAGAGCATTTCCTTTCTCTTCGTGATAGGTACTTTTATATATATATATATTTGAGTAGTATATATGTTTGATATATATTTTATTTTTGTGCTTTTGTATTTTATTTAGTATATATCATTTATTACATTATTATGTTTTAGTTGTAAACAATTAGATGTGTACAGTTTTAATGCGCACTAGGACTCTCCTGTTGCACACTTTTTCCTATCCTGCCTAGGTTTGCTGGTAGAAATCACTCTTTAGAGATAAGCTCGCCTTTGCTTATAAAATGTTTTGTTACCTTACTATTAAGATTTCTGTGCAGTAAAGAATATGAATATGAATATACATTACATGAGTGAGTGGCGAATTTTGACATTAGGCCCCAGACTGTAAGGCGCGAACGTGTCGCAGCCGCACGCCTCTTAATTCTAACCAAAACATAGAGAACCGTCGTGACGCAAAACGTACAGAGCAGACGGGGCGCAGACACACGCTGAGTTGTCTGCGCCGTATTGCAAAACACACAGAATACAAGGCACAGACACGACGTACACGAGGCATGAGCGCGACCGGGGGTTCGAAAGGGGCGTGGGGAGCGGCAGGGTGTTGTCTTGTGAAAATCCCGCCAATATCAAGGCGTCACGACCGTGCCCTGTCTTTTCTATATAGCTTTAAAATTCGCGTGTGTGCCTCATCTGCGCCCCGTCTACGACGCGTCCGCATCTTACGTCTTTTCTGAGTGGTAAACAAGTATTTGCCCCCACTTCTGTCTTCCCATAAGACGCGATAAAATTCGCGAGAAACGCGAGTCGCGCGGGGCATGCTACGGCAGCTAACACGGGCGCAAATGTGCCACTGCCACTCCGTAAGGGAAAGCCCTGATATGTTTATTTTATACTGAACCATACATAGCATATTACGAAATAAATAAGTCTAAATATAATAATCGCGACGATTGCACAACACACGCCCGAACAAAGAACAGGAACTCGAACAAAACGTGGAAACACCAAAATTCAAACAAAACGTTTTCCGCGAAATGTTTCCGTTTCCGTATGTTTTATAACATAAAGCCTTTTTTTTTCCATAGGACACACCCTTTTGGTGGCAGATTTTGGGGGATGGCTTATTGCCGCTGCCTAGAAAATTACATCTGAGACCATCGAATTCAAAGCAAGACGACCCGAATGGCCGAGTCGGCAGTGACCCTGCCTGCGAAGCCAAGGGTCACGGGTTCGAGTCCCGGTGGGGGAAAATATTTGTTTGAAGATAACGGATGTTTGTACCCTAGTCATGGTTGTTTATCTACCTAAGTATAATATTTATCTATATAAGTATGTGTATCGTTGTCTAGTACCCTAGATACAGGGAATCCTAGTCTGGGGCCAGATCAATGTGTGTCAATAGTGTCCAAGGTATCATTATTGTGTTATTCTTTCTTTCTTTCTTTCTTTCATGTTGCTTTCATGCTTTCTATTATGTTATGTTATGCTTTCCTGGACCCTGGACCATGAAGGTTTTCAGAATTTCCGATTCCATAAGCATAACATAAACATAAACATTTACAATAGGCACATACATTGCTTCTGGCCCCACACTAGAATACCCTGTGTAGTGGGTACCAGAAACAGCGACATCACACACAAATAAACATCCAAGACCTGGTAGGACGTCGGACCGCATCATAGTTATTCCTAGGGAGAAAGCTGGAATTCAAATGAGTCGTTTGCAAGGCTGGACTATTTATCAGACGACATTACTTGCGTGCAAGGTTCAGGTTGAAATTGCCATTTGAGCAATTTAAAAACCATGTTAAAGCGACTTTGTCGAAAAAGGGATATTACAATGTTCAAGATTACTTAAATGACGGGACTGTATGGGGTTAATCTGGCTCAATACAGACCTTGCTGTTAATAATTTTGTAATTATTTTTTCCTGCTTATTAAACGGTATTGTAATAGTTGTATTAGTTAAGCACAACCAATTTTTAAAAGAGATCTAAAAATCAATCTGTGGGAGTTTCTACGCCCTTCCTCTACCAACAGTGGTCCAATGTAGAGAAGTGGCAAAAAATGACGATTGCTAAGTATATGTAAATATCTACAGTAATAAAGACATTTGGAATTTGGAATTTACAATCAGGTCCTATAAAATGTGAAGAGGATATCTCACCAATTTTCAAACCTTGACTGAATTGGGTGAGTCATTTTAGCGTACAGCGGTTACTGTAGCGAAAACCCTACAGAGTAAACCTTTTACATTTTTAATAATAAAATATTAAATACTAGGTAGGACTTGAAAAAGAGTTATGTGAATATAGTATGTGAGTATTGAACTATGTACCATCAGGTTAACGAAACCGGACCGGGGTGGATTGCGTGATAAAGAAGAGGCTATACCCAGCAGTGGGTGAATGTGGGCTGATTGATGATGATGATAATTCGAATGAGTAATTACGATTCGATTATTAGTCGTATAATGACACATAACTAAGCACAAAACTCAATACCTGCAGTTAAAGATCTTTTCCAATAAGATCGGGAGAGTCCAATTTCCACCGATAAACAAATAAAACAAAATGGCCAAGAAAATGGCCATACCAATGATTTCTTATCTGGCTACTTCTTTTAATTCTTAAAAACCGGTATCTTTCATTATTTGTTGTTATAGCGGCAATAGAAATAAATACAACCTCTGTGAAAATTTCAGTTGATATTTCGGTTGATCCGGGAGAGCCCGGTGACAGATGGACAGACGGACGGACAGACAGCGGAGGCTTAGTAATAGGGTCCCGTTTGGCACCCTCCGGGTACGGAACCCTAAATTTAACAAACAGAACATTGCTTAAAGAAGCAATAAAAGATGGCTCGTGTCAAATAATGGTGTTGGGATTGAACAATTTTTCAAAAGCCATTGAATTCGTAGATGTCAAAATTACATGATAATTATAAGGCTACAGAATTCAATCGTTGTTCTTGTTCTGCTTATACTACTGGCTCTGTGAGCTATGGACCTCGCAAACGACACAGGCAATTTGCGTTTCTTTTTCTACCCCACACCTCCGACTCCTTGAAGATTACCGGATAAACAAATGAAATAATTATAAAAAACAATAACCCGACTGCATTTTCTTTCAATACCACATACAAACATACAGACATCCAAGACCTGGGGTTTTTTTTTATTATACCCAACCGGGCATCGAACCCGGGACCTCTCGCATGGTAGGCAGAGCAACAACCGCTGCGCCACAGATGTCGCCAATATCAATGTATCCACACAAAAAACGCGGCTGGCTCGAATCACGTGTCGTAAACTGCAGTTATTTATTTGCTTTGTTGTCGATATCGCGATTTTTAATGGAAAATACCATGCTGGTTTCATTTTATAGCTGTTATTCTATTAAACAAAATGTTTTTTTCCAGCGGGTACTCGCAGAAGGACATTTTTTTATACCTTGGACACTATTTACACATATTGATCTAGCCCCAAACTAGGATTCCCTGTATCTTGGGTACTAGACAACGATACACATACATAAATAGATAAATATTACACTTAGATAGATAAACAACCATGACTAAGGTACAAACATCCGTTTTCATCAAACAAATATTTGCCCCCACCGGGACTCGAACCCGGGACCCTTGGCTTCGTAGGCAGCGTCACTGCCGACTCGGCCATTTGGGTCGTCATTACATGGACATTCCGAAGGTGATGGGAAACATCGCGAGGATATCTCCATAGCTGCGGCGATGGGCTAGCCCCCTGTCACGGAAAATGTAGTACCTATTGAATAACCGGCTGCTGTCCCTCTGCATCCCGTGCCACGAGAATAGGCATGACGTTATGATTACTAACCCACGACGAAATAGAGGAGTGTCTGTCTGTCTGTCTGTATCAAGTTAAAGACTTCTTAATTACTTTATATTTATATACTTAGTAAACGTCATAGTTTTGTCTCTTCATTGGACCACTGTCTGTCCGTGGCGTTCTAGCGCTTTAAACAAGTTGACGGATTTCAAAGCGGTTTTCAAGAAACTGGTAGTAAACTTCACTGCGATAGTTCTTAGACATATTTTATTAAAATCGGTTCAGCGGTTCAAAAGTTATCAGCCTAAATAGGAAACAAGTGAACCAATTTTTTGCCTTAGGGTTCTATTAATATGTCGGGGTTGTATTGAATTTTGAATTATTGGCTAAGTTTTGTTTCGTCTAACATTTTAACATGAATCTATTATACCTAAAGAACCCACCATCACGTTGAGATTTCAAGACATGCCGGGTGCCACATCACATAACATTTACATATGGCCTCACACTAGGATACCCTGAGTCGTGAGCATCAGAAACAGCGACGTTTCAAACACGTAAACATCCAAGACATGAGGATTTTTTTGTTCCTCCCCAGGCCGGCTTCGAACCGGGGACCTTTCGCTTGGGAGGCACAGCCTCGACCGCTACACCACCACAAATGGCGTATTTTCAAAAAAAAATAGATTTTATGACTGGACTGAGTAAACCTCTTCCTCCCCGTATGAGAAATCGCGTGACGCTATAGGTATTTTGTTGCAGTAAGAACCCGTTTTCAGTTCAAACGCGTTTTCACTAGTAAAAACTAGTTTTGACTAAGTGCCTTAGTTAATACTAGAATTGATGTCAGTTAAGCAACCAATACGGTTCTGTGCAAGTACATGGAATCGCCTCGCTCCGCTCCGCTTCACTCGGCACGAGGTTGTACATAAAATTGTGACCTAACACAACCTAACTTTGGTATTCGGACAGAAAAAGACCTATAGCAACTAATTCAGCTTCAAATTCTAGTTATTACTAGGAAATGCTAGTTTTAACTAAGGTAGTTATGACTAGTTTTGACTTGTGATAACGCGTTCTAACTAATAACGGGTTTTCACTATAGCACAGTTAATGTTAAAACTAGTTTTCCATTTATGTATATCGAAACATTCTAGTTATTACTAGGAAATTCTAGTTTTATATAAGGCACTTAGTAAAACTAGTTTTAACTAGTGAAAACACGTTCTAACTAAAAACGTGTTTTCACGGTAGCATATACAATACGATTATTATTTCTTGACCACTCGACGATTCTCGGCTTTTATCGGCACAGATTGGAAGAAAATATACATTGCTGCATATTCATCACAATACTGCTACTTATCTTATAATAATAAAAAGTAATGTAGGTACCTACTGACGTCACATTTGATAAAACTAATCGGTCTTATCCATAGATTAGACAGATTATACCTATAAATCGCACAATCACTTTCACTGTCTGAATCAGACACATTGGTTAAAGCTGTCACTAAATACAGTATTTCTTACTCATTTTTCGTTGCGTGATTGCAAACTTTCGTGCATTCATCAGGTCCCAGCATCTCTATATTTAGAGTTGCTTAGCCGAAGGGTGCCAAACGGGACCTTATAACAAAGCCTCTGCAGTCCGTCTGTCCGTCCGTCCGTCCGTCCGTCACCGGTCTCTACCGGATCAACCGAAATAGGTAGAGAGCTGAATTTTTCACCGAGGGCGTATTTCTATTTCCGCTATAACAAAAAATAAGAAACTTATGGGTTTTAAAGATTTAAAAGTAGCAACCATACAACAGATTATTTGTAGGGCCATTTTCTTATACATTTTGTTTCATTTGTTTATCGGTGAACTGAAGTGGACTCTCCCAATCTTATCGGAAAAGATCTTTAAGGTTTCTATAACTAACGTTTCGATAACTATTTGTCAATATACGATCAAGAATTGCTCATCCGAATTATAAACATAATTTAAGTTTATTAACATATTTGATTTTATTTCTGTAAATAAGTTACTCAATTTCTATCCACTTCCGGTTTCAATGAGGAAAGAGTGTCTTCAACCTGAATACATAGTTCAATACTGACATACTACATACACAAAACTCTTTTTCAATATTTCGAGGTACGGGAATATTGAAAAAGAGTTTTGAGTATGATATTATATTTTGAATACCTATTATTATTTAAAATTTTATCATTAAACATTGAAAAGATATACAAAATACTGTCGTTTTACGTTTTTTCGTGTACAATAGTATAAGAGTTTTGTTTATCTGAGGTACGGAACCCTTCGTGTACGGGTCCGACGTCCTACTCGCACTTGACCGGTATTATTCTAAACCTGTTACCTTTTGTCTTGTTTGTGTTGTGAGTAATTATTAGGAGTTTACTAGGTTAAAACTAATTTCAGCAGCTAAAACTGAGAAGCGACCTTTTAAGAGCGGAAAAGAAAAATAATCTTAATGTACAAACAATTACAAATACGTATGACAAATTTATAGTTTATGGTTTAGGATATTTCTCTATAAATTAAGCTTAAGTTCTAATTTAAGTCAAAAAGCTGTTCTTAAAAACAGTGCTGTATTGATGTTACATCGTTCAACAAATGCGGAGTCCAGTCCTTTTGCCACAAATAATTTATTAGGCGCAACAAGGTCAGATTTTATTTCTTTGTTGCAAATAAAAGGTTTTCTTTCTATCTTTGTTTGTTCCTAGATATTAGACATTACTAACAATATCAAGTGAGTTGATACTCCTAGCGTCACGCCTTTTCCTTTACGGCGTGGCACAGGCACGATTGTGCCCACGTTTAGCCAGTTATTCGACACTCCAGTATGCGTGACAGGGGGCTAGCCCTTCTCCGCAGCTATGGAGTAATGAAAGTGTCCACACGATGTTCTCCATCACCGTTAGAACGTCCATATAATGTGAACTTAAGATAATTTACTTATAAAAAATAAATCAAAATAATACCTTGGACACTATATCTACACACATTGATCTAGCCCGAAACTAGGATTCCCTGTACCTTGGGTACTAGACAACGATACATATACATAAATAGATAAATATGACACTTAGATAGATAAACAACCATGACTAAGGTACAAACATCCGTTTTCATCAAACAAATATTTGCCCCCACCGGGACTCGAACCCGGGACCCTTGGCTTCGTAGGCAGGGCCACTGCCGACTCGGCCATTCGGGTCGTCAAAGCAACTCTACTTGCTATTATTCTGCGGTGAACGGCAAACGAGTTTAAATTCCTACTTCATTTAAACCCGGCACAAGATAACTCGGTTGAAATGCAATATGGTCCAGTCAGTTCCGTAATGGGATATTTTATTGGCGCAGGGGCAATAACATTACTCAACTACTATAGTCGTAAATATTACTGTTTCACTTTGACACCTTATGTCTATGCCCTTGAGCTCAATATAAGAACAGTGTGGTGGTGCGATAGCACTTTAAATAAAATAAATAAATTTTAGAGGACAATCTTATACACATCGAACTAAGCCCACAATAAGCTCAACAAGGCTTTTGTTATGTATAGATAGAGATAAATACTTATGTAAATTCATATATTCATGCTCGTCACATATATATTTGCCCTTACCGGGATTCGAACCCACGACCGACGGCTTAGGCAGGATCACTACCCGCTACGCTAAACCGTCGTTGACGACCGTCAAATAAAGTGGTTTCATTTACAGCATAGTAAGAATGTCATTATATTCTAAGTCAAACGAGGTGTGAATTATGCGTTGAACTGGACGGTTAATATCACATCACATCATCACATATTTTTGTATTCACTAGTCGGTTGACAATCTGTATTTAACTATAAACTAATACTTAAATTTTTTATTTAATAAATCTGTCTTTAGAAAAATATTCTTAAAAACTCTGCTCCTATTGGCTTAAAAGGAAAGTGATTTAGATCAGCTAGTTATGGAATGGTTAGTCCAACCAATATCATGCGAAACTCATTGAATATAAGTTGATACAAATTGGTGCCGATAAACACCAGAAGCAATTATTTAAAATACATAGTTTTTTAGTTTCGATGTGCTATATTTCCGCGTTCATATATCTGGTTTTAATTGAGCGCTAGGGTATGGTAAAAAAATGGTATCAAATATCAGGTTATCTAAATGCAAGCACTCCGAGACACTGTGGTCACCACCCATCCAATCACAGACAGGACCAGCATATGCTTAACACGATTTATCCCAGCCAACTGAGTTACGAAGTAAGTGCCTTCGTTTTATTTCTCAGTTAAAACTTCAACATCCTGTCAACCATACCTTTCCACAGGAAGCAGCTATTAGCATTTTATAAGCGACAAACGCCTAGACTAGTCTAGACTTATATCGTTGGTGTACATAAAGACAATAATTAAGACTACGTTACTGAGCACACCGGATAGAAAACTTTAGCCCAGAAGGAAAATATTTTCTTAATTCGACTTAATAGTGACGCAAATTGCGACTTATTGTCTGTCACTATACTCGTCGAACATCCACACCTATTACCAAATACACTGACAGCTGCTCAAATAAAGTGCCTCTTAAATGCCATACTGACGCTGTCACTTCCCGAAGGTGAGAATCACTTTGAGTGTCCTTCAAATATTGAGTGGCCGGCCGGCTGGGTATCCGGGCGTTAGAAAACTCGTTGGAAACACTTGCTCCTTTTTTTGCTGTTTAAACCTGTCAGTTAAGTTGTGATTTCCTGCGTCTAGGTTAGAAAATCAAGGTAATAGGTAATTAGGTATTTTAGTATATGGCGAGCTGAGAGTTGATCTAATCTTGAAACACAATTTCGTTTTGTGAACGACTTTGTTTTCTTTTATAATTCGGAAGTTCCTTAGATGGTCGGACGACAACTTCAAGTCTGCTGAACGACAGATTAGATGATAAATCATAATAAGGCCCATTACTTCAAACGCAAGTCAACATAAATTACCATGTCAACTAGGTATTTAAAATATTGTAAACAAAGGCACTTTGCTGATTCCACAGACTACGAACTTAGTTTTGTTCGTAGTCTGCGGTAGTAATCTATGAAAAAGGACTTTAATGTTTTGACGATTTAGGAATATCGACAACTGCCACTCATATATTTTCAATACCTAGTTATCTTGATATAAAGGGCTACATTTAATTAGTACACCACATTTTAGGAAATGATATTACCCATAAATATAATCAACTTTCTCAAAGAAACATGCTCCCACGCGAACAAATAATTTCGAAGTATAATATATTGCACCGATTACCCGATCAGCTGATTACAAGTAACTGTAGGAGAACCAAAATTGTTTTCTGTTTACGACCATAGTTTCTTGGGGAAAGTTGTTCATAATTATAATCAAACATTCCCCAAAATATGGTCAGCTAATTAAATGTAACCTTTTATATGTCAAGATTATCAAAACCGTTAGTTTATAATCTAACGTTTTTCTCTCTCGTTATTTTACAAACTATCGATAAATTGGAAACTCTACCGTACTGATTACGATATGACGCGTTGGTTTATAATAAAACCGTTAATTGTGAACTGGTTTAAACTTGAATTGCAAACGAAATACCAGGGCAAACATTGCGGTAGCTTAGGTGAACGTGTAAGCACAAATTCTAAACACTGATGGTCTGGTTTACAATTTGCTGATAGCTTACAAACTAACGCGTTAGTTTATAAACTAACGGTTTTGACAATCTTACGGTGACATATATAAAGGCTTGTCTTTAAACGATTACCAAAAATGCACCTATTTTACTACCAATAAATTTGAAATGACTGCCAGAATGGATAAATGTCCACCAAATTGTGTTTGGAATTTTGGATAAATGATCACCAAACTTCTTTTTATGTTTTGTGTACTTAAGTTTATGTTTTAAGTATTTTTTGTTGTTCTTACATGTTCAACCTAACACGAAGGATAAAGGGGGCTTCGCTTCGCTCACCCCCTTTCCCCTTCACCTAAGCTACCGCAGTATTTTGCCCTGATATTTTTTGCAACTTTTGGTGTTAATTTATCCATTTTGGGTAGGAAAAAAATATTTTGGTGATCATTATACACAGTCAGGTCATAAGTTCTGTCACACAATAAAAACTTTTGAATTTAGAACGCTGGCCACAAAAAAGTTTATTGAATTCGAATTTCGAATTTTTCATGAAAATAAAAATGTGTACTTTTTAGAATTTTCCTCATTTTTAAATATGGAGTGGACACTTAAAGAAGACCGTGTCGCAGTTATTGCGTTGCATCGTTGCGGTTACGCGCCAATTCAGATTTTCGACTTACTGAAAAATTTGAATATAACCAAAAGATTCGTTTATCGTACCATAAAATGATACAATGAAGACTCTAATGTAGATGACAGGTCAAGAAGTGGTCGCCCTCGCTCTGTTAGGACTCCAGCAGTGATAAAAGCTGTGAAGGCGCGAATTCAAAGAAATCCCATACGTAAGCAGAAACTGTTGGCCCTTCAGATGGGGTTAAGCAGGACCACGGTGAAAAGGGTGTTAAATGAAGACTAAGGGCTTAGGGCATATCGAAGAAAAACAGGACATCGTTTGGACGCTCGTTTAATGGACCTGAGACTGAAGAGATGCCGCGGTTTGTTGAAGCGGTACGCGGGAAAAAAGCATCGGGAAATTCTTTTTTCGGATGAAAAAATTTCCACCGTGGAAGAGAGCTACAACAAACAAAATGGGTAAGGTGTACGCACACAGCAGTGAAGAAGCGAGCAACCGTATTCCGCGTGTCCAACGAGGTCATTTTCCATCCTCGCTCATGGTTTGGTTGGGAGTCTCTTTTTGGGGCTTAACTGAGGTACATTTTTGTGAGAAAGGCGTAAAAACGAATGCAGTTGTGTATCAAAATACAGTCCTCAAGAACCTTGTGGAACCTGTTTCTCATACCATGTTTAATAACAGGCACTGGGTATTCCAACAAGATTCTGCGCCAGCTCATAGAGCGAAAAGCACACAAGACTGGCTGGCGGCGCGTGAAATCGACTTCATCCGGCACGAAGACTGGCCCTCCTCCAGTCCAGATTTGAGTCCGTTAGATTACAAGATATGGCAACACTTGGAGGAAAAGGCCTGCTCAAAGCCTCATCCTGATTTGGAGTCACTCAAGGCATCCTTGATTGAGGCAGCCGCCGATATTGACATGGACCTCGTTCGTGCTGCGATAGACGACTGGCCGCGCAGAATAAAGGCCTGTATTCAAAATCGTTTATTCAAAATGACCCCCGGGTCATTTTGAATAAACTTTATTACTATAAGAATCTATGTTTTATTAAGTTCATTTTGCTATATAAATGTTTACATAAATAATAAACATGTCTAAATTATTTAATATTGCACATGTGACAGAACTTATGACCTGACTATGTATTTGTTGCCATGTATAAAGTTGTCAAAGTTATTCAGATAATGTTTTCGACTCGTATTAGTGGGCCTGAATGGTTTTTACTAAAGACATTTTCTTACTCTGTCTGGGTGCAGAAAGGCTGGATAGATATACCTAAGATCATATAAGATGGCCAAGTGATTTCAGTTGCCGATTTAGCTCTACTCCATCAGGTACACCCTACTTTACCGACTACTTGCGCCCCGGTTTAGACTCGCGAAGGTTAGCAATTCTTTCAAGGGTCAATGCATTCTCTACTACAATAAGATACCTCTGGAGATCTTGAAATTGCCTTTTGAGCAATTTAAAAACCATGTTAAAGCGACTCTGTCGAAAAAGCGATGTTACAATGTTCAAGATTACTTAAATGACGGGACTGAATGAATCTGGCTCAACACAGACCTTGCTGTTAATAATTTTGTAATTTTTATTCCTGCTTATTAATTATAATAATTCACATTGTAATATTTGTATTAGTTAAGCACAAGCATTTTTAATAGAGATCTAAAAATAAATCTGTGGGAGTTTCTACGATTTCTTCTCCCACAGTGGTCCAATGTAGAGAAGTGGCAAAAAATGACGATTGCTAAGTATATGTAAATATCTACAGTAATAAAGAGATTTGATTGACCCGCTACCACCAGCGAACCGTTTCCGGTGTGATATGTCAGTTCTGTAATTATACGCCATACTGACAGTTACACATGTAATAAAGTAAATTCACCCGCTAAGAAAATGTATACGTTGAGAAGTTTGCCGTGTCGTGACTGCGCGGCAAACGTCAAATTGAATTCACTTTCTTAGCGGGGTCAATGTACTTTATTGCACGTCTATCTGGCAGTAGCTACAACAATGCTGTATTAGCGCGACACATGCTGTAGTTTGTGCATTCATCTCTATGATTACCGCATAACCCTTTAGAAGGTATACAAAAAGACACTACCACCGTCGCGTAAGGTGCAAGATAGCAAGAGAACTTGACACCGAGTTTTACGAGCTTATTCATTATAGACGATTATGCACATTCTAGTGACAAATTACATACTTTTTGCAAAATAAAAAAATAACGGGGCAAGATAATGTGTAGAAAATTAAATTGAGAGAGATAGATCCTCTTCTTTATTCGATGTCGGTTAAAAATAACCCTAGTATAATACCTTGGACACTATTTACACACATTGATCTAGCCCCAAACTAGGGTTTTCTGTATCGTGAGTACTAGACAACGATACACATACTTATATAGATAAAGATTATACTTAGATAGACAAAAAACCATGACTAGGGCACAAACATCCGTTCTCATCAAACAAATATTTGCCCCCACCGGGACTCGAACCCTTGGCTTCGTAGGCAGGGTCACTGCCGAGTCGGCCATTCGGGTCTTCATTATGACAATATCATCAATATTGACAATATGAATGAATGAAGGTAATATCATATCCGTAAAAGGTTATTTGGGTACAGATGTAGTGAATAATCCTTTCTATCGGCAAAACTCGGAACAACGATAACACCCGAATGGTGCCGATGTGTCTATGAATTACTGTATTATTAAATTACGTGTAGGTATCAAATAAATCGCATACTTTATTTATCAATGTCAAATGTCAAATTGCCCGTACAAAAACGAACATTTCCGAGAAAATACGAAAGGAAAGGATTATTCACTACATCTGTACTTACAAATTAGAGTGGTGTAAATGTGAAGTTATGTAACCCTTGTAGTGGGCTAACATGCTATAGTTATTAATTTTGATCAGGTTTTTTTATTCCCATTTAGATGAAAATTCAGTTAGTTAGTTGACGGTTAGTTTGATGGTAATTAATGCTTTTGGAATTTAAGAGCCTTTTAAAAGTTATTATGTATCTCTGTGGCCTCGTAAAAGATAATAATTGTTATTAAAATGGGGCACTAAGTTCTTAATTCGTTATGTAACATTTTTATGTCTTCCTAAACCGGCGGTTTTTTTTAAACCATTTATTAATCCCAAATACAGTATAAATAACTTAATGCTATTTAGACACTAACGCAAACTAGTAGTTTATCTGTAGTGGCGAGTGTTACTTACTTATACTTATAACAAATTTTGTTACGCACAAAATACGAAACAGAGTATACGCCACGGGTAATTTCTTTTACGATTAAGGGATTAAATATGGCCAGAAATGCATCTTTAGCTTCAATTCTAGGCTAAACTAGACAACATAAAAATGTAGGATAAATATATGTTATAAAAGGTCTATTAGAGATAAGAATGGACTTTTAAAATTAACGGATATCTGTTATATTTAATACTTAAAAATATTTTTCGCAATGCATTATTACTCAACTAAATGAACAAGCGTTCGGAGACGAAATCAGTTTCCTATATGAAACTTACACGCAAAAATAGGTAAAAAAAAGGGAAAATTTTTGGTTGTTTTATTTTATTTTTAATGTTATTATTACAGGAGTTTAGTAATATTTTCTATAATTTTCTCGGTCTCGGAGCTCGGGCTGCCCCGCAGGGCTCTGCGCGGGAGCATGCGTCAGTCTGCTTCGACGCAATGCGACGGGTATTTGTTTTCTTTGTCTAATTCTCAATGCCATTGACCTATGTTCAGCCCTTAAGAGCATGTTTACCCCCCCCTCCCCCATGGTGTATGTGGTGAGGTTTTAGACTACCCCTGCCCCGCCTACCCAAAATCACTTGTATTTTTTTGGTACAAAGTATATTTAAAAATTCAATTGTTAGTAAAGGCCATAATTTATTGTTTTTCTCAATAAAGCAAAATAAGTATGTTCAAATCTTCAATCATGTTCTTCAAGTATGTTCAAATCTCCATTTGAACAATTTAAAAAGCATGTTAAAGCGACTTTGTCGAAAAAGGGATATTACAATGTTCAAGATTACTTAAACGACAGGACTGTATGGGGTTAATCTGGCTCAACACAGACCTTGCTGTTAATAATTTTGTAATTATTTATTCCTGCTTATTAATCATAACAATTCAATTTTTCATATTTGTATTAGTTAAGCACAACCTATTTTTAAAAGAGATCTAAAAATAAATCTGTGGGAGTTTCTACGCCCTTCTTCTCCCACAGTGGTCCAATGTAGAGAAGAGGCAAAAAATGACGTTTGCTAAGTATATGTAAATATCTACAGTAATAAAGTACTTTGGCTATATATATCAAACACAAAAAAACTAAAAATAATAATTTTATAATAACACACGTTCGATAGTTTTAATTTAACAAACCATTAATTCAGCTAACGTACAATACCACAAACTAGGTCGCCTAGACCTCAGACCAAGCTTCTAGATTGTTAGCTATTACACCCAGACTGGTTCGATCTAGTTGAGACCGGAATTTAGGCCAAATCTTGGCCTTTAACGACTTCTATTTCCCGTGAATTATATCTACCGACAAACAGCTATTACACCCAGACTGGTTCGATCTAGTTGAGACCGGAATTTAGGCCAAATCTTGGCCTTTAACTACTTCTATTTCCCGTGAATTATATCTACCGACAAACAGCTATTACACCCAGACTGTTTCGATCTAGTTGAGACCGGAATTTAGGCCAAATCTTGGCCTTTAACTACTTCTATTTCCCGTGAATTATATCTACCGACAAACAGCTGCTAGCAATAACTTGCATCAATTAAAATAAGTAATATCACTGTAATATAACATTCTCAACATTAAGCATAGAAATATTTGCCTAAACTGCGCATCTGTGCTTTTACCACTGTGTATGGGAAAGCCTTACCGCTATATATATGTTATTATTATTATTGTATGGGGTGATTGTGAAGTATTTTACCATTATTTTTAATGAAATTTCTACAGGCGTCCCTCAAGGTGGTATTCTTTCTCCTCTTCTATTCTCGATCTTTATCAACACCATCTCGGACGTCCTGTCCTCCTCATATCATCTTTACGCTGATGATCTCCAGATTTATCGCCACTTCTCTCTCAACGATGCACACTCTGCTGTGGAGGCACTCAACGCTGATCTTGAGGGAATAAGAAGTTGGGCTTCATCCTTCGGACTCCTGGTCAACCCGAGCAAGTCCCAGGCCATGATAATAGGTACTAGACATTCTCTTAACTTGTTGCAGCAACATCCCATTCCGTCTGTCACTTTTAATGGTACCACAATCGTATATAGCGATAAAGTTAAAAACCTGGGTCTAATCTTCGACAACCAGTTGTCCTGGTCATCGCATGTCAATGAGGTAAGTCGCCGAGTATTTTCTACCTTTCACTCTCTCAGGAGACTTCAGTACTTTTTGCCTCGACATACCAAAATCACTCTTGCTCAATCTCTCATTCTACCCCTCATCGATTACGCTGATGTCTGCTGGGTCAGTGCTAACGAAGAACTACTGAACAAACTCGAACGACTTCAAAATCTCGGGATTCGGTTTATCTTCGGGCTGCGCAAATACGACCATGTGTCACAACATCGCAGGGAGTTGAAGTGGCTGCCGATTCGTCTTCGTCGGGATTCACACATCCTCAATTTCCTCTACAACATTTTACGTAATCCACGCTACCCAACTTTCTTACGAGACAGTTTTCAATTTCTTTCTTCCAGCAGACCTCGGAGAACTCACGCAGTTTCCATGCTCACAACTCCACAGCATAACACCGCTTACTATGAGAACGGGTTTAGAGCCCGGGCCATTCGGTTGTGGAATGCACTCCCCTGCACCATCAGGGACAGTCCTAATCTGAATATCTTTAAAAGTCGTGTGAAGAGACATTACCTCTCCCTTTAGAGTTATAGGTAGTATGCATGTAAGTATGTATTAGTATAGTGTATAAAATAGTATTTGTAGTATATAATAAGTATTTAGTATATTATTATAGTTATTATTTAATTTATTTAATTTAATATTTTATATATTGTACACATAGGTCTACCCCTGCTCAACCATCAACTTTTCCCTTGTTTGCCTGGTTTGCTGGAAGAGATCTCTTATTAGAGATAAGCTCGCCTTTGTACACTTTTTTATGTAACTCTTGTTTTTTGTTTGATTTGTGTGCAATAAAGAAATTATGAAATTTATATTAAAACATTGAATTTTCTTTTAGCTGCCAATCTGTCATATCAGACATGACATGAACTTGACAGAATGCAGAATGCGTACCTGTAATGACATCAGATTACATTCAGATGTTACTTTCGAAGCCAACAATGTTGATACTTGATTGACATTGAGGCAACTGTCTGACCCGAAGAATGCCGGCTTAGTAGAACAGACAAAGAACTTTAAGTAGAACAAGTGAAAGTGATCTGATGACGGAAAAAATTGCATGTTTTACGAAATGACAACAAAGACGAAACGGACATGCTAGAGATAACAAGATGGATGCCACATTAAGGTCCACAGCGTGCTCAATTGATTTGACTTAAAACTTTTTCGTAAATTTCGCCAGATTCTAAATTGATTTATGACACCTATGCAAGTGGGCCTTAATCTACTTATTAGTTTTCAGGGTTCCGTAGGTGCCAAATGGAATCCTATTCCTCTTGCTAAGCCTCCACTGTCCGTCGGTCTGTCCGTCTGTCCGCCAGACAGCTGTAACTGTATCTCATGAAACGTAATAGGCCGGAAGTCGAAATTTTCACAGAATCTGTTTTTTTTTCCGCTGCAGCAACAAATAATGTTTCAAAAAATTAAAGGGGTCCGATTCAAGAGTCGTATTTTTCCTGTGTTTTTAACCTACTACACAAAATGAGGAGGATTACAATTCGTCGGGATGTATGTTTTTTTATGAACGTTGATCGATTTCTCGAAGACGGAAAAACCGATTTGGACAAATGTTTTTTTGTTTGAAAGGGTTTGCCTTCCTATTTCTCCCATTGACACCAGGTCAGTATCTGATGTTGAGATCTTGCAGAAATCTAGGCAACTCTTCAAATATAATAGGCAGACCTATAGCGATTTTTGTTTTTTCAAAGCTTTACTCTCGGAAAGCATCATTTTATGAAGTGGAACTGACCATGAAGACCAGAGATGGCCACCAAGACTACTCCCTGCTAGGTACCCCACAGGCTGCGATGTGATAACTTTGTTAAGGTGTCAGTATATTCTCGTCATAATGCACAATGGTAAAATGAAAGTGACGAAAGAGCTCTCCTGGTAACTACGTCAATGTCACAATTTATTTACTAGGCAGTATCTGATGATGGGGCCATGGAGAAATAACGGAAACTCTTAATTTATGGGTATATTTTGTAACAAATAGGGTTAATTTGAACTCGGTTTTTTTCTCAAGTTTTACTTTTTGTTTAAATTATTTCTTGTAAGACGGTGGTTCGGAAACTTTCTTATAGAGAACGACTCACACTTGCCAGGTTTTTTTCTTTATAACTTCTGTAGAAAAAAATACATAACAATACATTTCAGACATAAAGTGCGCAACTAGGGGCCATTTATATTAAGTCCCTTAGTTACATGGACAAGAGGTATTCTTAATGGCAACAAATATAATGATCACCAAAATATTTTTTTCTTCCCCAAAATGGGTCAATGATCACCAAAAGTTGCAGAAAATATCAGGGCAAAATACTGCGGTAGCTTAGGTGAAGGGTAAAGGGGGTGAGCGAAGCGAAGCTCCCTTTATCCTTCGTGTTAGGTTGAACATGTAAGTTGTTCTTACATGTTCAACCTAACAAGAAAGATAAAGGGTTCTTTGCTTCGCTAACCCTCTTTATCCTTTACCTACCCTGACCCATCACTTCGCCCAGACAGTATATATTTAGCCAATAAGCGGTGGCTAAACCATTCAGCAATTTAGTCGCGCAAATCAGTAAATTTATCGCGTAATTTAGTATTGTTTTCTCTCATTTCAGGAAATCATGTTCATAGTCATTCGCTCAATAGTTTGTTATTAGATTTTTTTATTAATCCCCTATGCCATATATAAAAGAAAATGTTGAAATGAAATCTGTACAATTGGTCAATTGGTAACTACTACGTGACTATTTGAAGGCTTCTTCAATAATCAGTTGCACAAGAAGCTGACACGAGTTGAATATTTCTTTATTAGGTACAAATGTCTGCGAATTACTTAGGAATAATTTATAAAGGGCATTACACACTCGATTAGATCACTTTATATTTTTTTTTCTGTTGGCTGTCTTATTTCGTCTGCAACTTTGTTTCTACTTTTTAACACGCTTTTATTAGTTTCACCTGTATGTTTGTTTGTTTGTATGTAACCGACTCCTTTGGACTCGATTTTGACCCACTTTAAACGGACAGATTCAATTCAAACTTTGTAGACTTACCAAGAATCAGCGACAATGTAATAATATTAATTTCTCACACAACCTCTGTCTGAGAGCAAGTGAATCGAACTTAACTCGAACTAAAAAATGAAAAATAAATATAGTTTAAAAAAAACTAAAAAACACGCTTTTAAAGCACTTCGAACTAAAAAGTTAAAAATAATTTTTAATATAACCTTAAAACAATAATGAATAAAAAAATACTATTATTTTTGTGAAAAAAAAGCGTCGGGCGCTTTGTTCCATATATTTCGTACATCGAGCGCCCGACGCTTTTTGTTTCACAATAATAATAGTATTTTTTTATTCATTATTGTTTTAAGGTTATATTTAAAATTATTTTTAACTTTTTAGTTCGAAGTGCTTTAAAAGCGTGTTTTTTAGTTTTTTAAACTATATTTTTTACTGTAGATATTTACATATACTTAGCAATCGTCATGTTTTGCCCCTTCTCTACATTGGAACACTGTGGGAGAAGTAAGGCGTAGAAACTCCCACAGATTGATATAATTAGATCTCTTTTAAAAATTTCTTGTGCTTAACTAATACAAATATTACAATAAGAAATATTATAATTCATATGCAGGAATAAATAATCACAAAATTATTAACAGCAAGGTCTACTAAATGGTCAATTGGAATCGTTTATTGTCCGAGCGAGCGTTGCGACGAACCGCCTTCGTTTCAGGATTGGGCAAAAATGCTTTCTTATGTCCGGATGATGTTCTGATATTATTCTCTACAGGCCGAATTTTTGTGAGCAGGTTCGATAATTTAATATTTTTTTTGTCGATTCAGTTTTTGGAAATTTTTCAATATGGCGGAGAAGTGGGGGTTTTAAAATTTCAAAAAACCACTGCAGTCATAACCGTTTGACGGACGTAACAAATGAGGTGTCTTTAAATTTGTAGACAGACGGACCAAAGATCTCAGGCCAAATGGCGACTTCTGTGACGCTGCGGTCTTGGATGTTTATATGTGCGTGACGTCGCTGTCTCTGGTTCCCACGACACAAGGTGTAGTGTGGGGCCAAAAGCCTGTAGCTAAATGTTTATGTCATGTTTAAAGCCTGAGGTGATGGTAACACTATTCCCATGTCAGTAAGTTGGTGATATAAGCCGTATGCCTTACTATTTACAGTAACCATTAACTACAAAAATTTACAACTAGGGCAACTTTGAGTATTCAATAAAAATGTAACACGCCCTTGGGCCTTTGCACCTTGTTTTCACATTTGAGTTTTAATGACGCATTTGCGATCAATTTCTTTGTGTTACCTTTAGACGGAAAAACACCTTAAGGTCAAATTAAACGGTTTATAATTAACCCTGTATCGGATAATTGGAGATGTATTTATTTTTTATCTTTATTGCTTAGTAAGTAATAGACCAGGCCCTCCAGTGGGGTAATGAAACTCGTATAGCAATAGTATATCAATTGCTCCCAAGGGCGCTAAATGCCGTATTCAGCAGTCGGTGACCAAACAAAAAAAGCTGTCAAGTGCGAGTCGAACTCACGCACGAAGGGTTCCGTACCACCGTACAATGATAGGGATGGTGTGGAGTGAATAGTTTGGATTTTCCTTGGCAAAATGTTGTTTACAAAGTTATTGTTGCAGCTGCTTTCACACTGAATTTACGTAACCAGGTGCATTCATAAGTTTGTGTGTGGTTTACAGATAAATCAATTATTTTATTCTGTTTTTTCATATTTGTTGTTATAGCGGCAACAGAAATACATCGTCTGTGAAAATTTCAACTGTCTAACTATCACGGTTAATGAGATACAGCATGGTGACAGACGGACAGACAAACCGACAGACAGGCAGTCGGACAGTGGAGCCTTAGTTATAGGGTCCCGTTTTTACCCATTGGGTACGGAAAGGTTTCCGTTTTTAGGGAAAAAATAGATATAATAATTCAAGGGTCAGTGCATTCTCTACTACAACAAGATACCTTTGAAGATCTTGAATTGCCAGCGGAGTCTTAGTAATAGGGTCACGTTTTACCCTTTGGGTACGGAACCCTAAAAGCGCCGCCGTCAAGCCAAATATGGCATTTTAAGGCCTTGCGAGCAATCAATACACTATTACTATTATTCGGGTTTTACTATTTTTATCTTCGTATGCTATTTTAAAGGCTAGATAGTCAATTAGAGATGACATCTGCCTGGTAGCGGTATTTGACAGATGAGCGAAAGTGGTCGTTGTGTGAACTAACACCTGTCTTACCTTTCGAATTACGTAGGATATAAATGTGTAAATTAAGGCTGTGTGTGTACATAATATATTAAAGTTAGCGATCATAATGACGCCTAATGTATTTTTAAACGTAATGTCATAATTGGGTATGAATGTATTGTCATAATTCTTTATGGGGAAACGTGTGAGTTTCTCAAAGCTTTATACTATGTAGGTGCATAGTAGTTTATTCAAATAACTATCATTATTTCATTGGTACATCTTACTTAAGTCATTGGTATATGCAAGGTACCTGGGGCTCTATTTTTGAATCGCTCGCATGACTTTTATGACACGCAAACGCTCTTTTTTACTGATTTTCCTTCGACATCCGAAATTTCGTATTTTTCAGTCATTCGCCTGCAACGAGTGGTCAACACCACTCGTTGCGCAAGTCGAATAGTAGAATAAATGTCAAATACGTCAAAGCTAATGTCAACACAATTTGAAGTGTCAGAGTTTGCTGTTTTCGCGCGTTTTTTCAAACTGGAATCCAAAACGTCAAATAATTGACATTTGCGACAGATTGAACAGCCCGTTTTGTTCCGTATTATATAGCTTCATTGAACAGACACTTTTCATACAGCCTATAATATGAGAGCATTTAACGTTCCGTTTCCTATGCGATATTTACCGGTTTTTACTTTTTCTGCGTGCAACGGATAAAACACAACATTTCCCAATTTATTGGCAACACTATGATGACGAACGATTCAAAAATGCTGAAAATCAACGTCATGCGACTTGTAAGTCGAACATGACATATGTCTCATGCGATATATTATGTCACGCGAGTGATTAAAAAAAAAGCTCACGGTCACCGGGATAATAATAATACGTTGGACACTATTTACACACATTGATCTAGCCCCAAACCAGGATTCCCTGTATCTTGGGTACTAGACAAAGATACACATGCTTATATAGTTAAATATTATACTTAGATAGATAAACAACCATGACTAGGGTACAAACATCCGTTCTCATAAAACAAATATTTGCCCCCACCGGGACTCGAACCCGGGACCCTTGGCTTCGTAGGCCAATCAAACCTATATCTCCTCCTTGTCACCCCTAGACCAAGAACGCTCTCAAGTGAGATATCCCGCAGTAAGTAACGTAATATATCATATTTGCTTGAATCGCCGCAGCACCCCATCTGGTAATTCTCGTAGTATTGGCCCCTGTACATACACGCTCACGAGAGACTGATGTACATTGCGATTTGCACCCATATACCGGATAAATCTGATACTAGGATAGGGTACCAGAAGCAGCAAAGTCACAAACATGTAAACATCCAGGTCTTGGGGACTTTTTTCGTCCTCCCCAGCTGGGATTCGACCCCGGGGTATCTCGCTTAGAGATCGTCCTTACTAACTATTACTACAACAAGATACCTCTGGAGATCTCGAAATTGCCTTTTGAGCAATTTAAAAACCATGATAAAGCGACTTTGTCGAAAAAGGGATATTACAATGTTCAAGATTACTTAAATGAGGGGACTTTATGAGGTTAATCTGGCTCAATACAGACCTTGCTGTTAATAATTTTGTGATTAGTTATTCCTGCTTATTAATTATGATAATTCATATTGAAATATTTGTATTGGTTTAGCACAAGCAATTTTTAACCACTTGAATACCACCGGCTTTAGCTAACGCCACATATACGTTATAGGTTTTACATTTAGCATTGTATAAGGTTCAGAATCGCGACCCGTCCCAACTATCCTCGGTTGTTGAGAGGTTAAAAGAGATCTAAAAATCATCTGTGGTAGTTTCTACGCCCTTCTCCTCCCACAGTGGTTGAATGTAGAGACGTGGCAAAAATGACGATTGCTAAATATATGTAAATATCTACAGTAATAAAGACATTTGATTGATTGATTGAGACTTCCCATACAAACTTAAGAAGTCTTTTTGAAATCCTTAAGGTCCGATCACTGTTTCTTAGTTAGTGGTTCCCTACGTCATAAAAGGAAGCTACCTTCCACATTTCAGTTCCCGGAGCCTTGTTGCTTTTACCGTTTGGCCCCTGCGATGATGAATCAGTCAGTCAGGACTTGTTCCTTGATAGAAAGAGATACGTACGTCTCCGTAAGATTGTCAAAACCGTTAGTTCTAACGTTTTAGTCTCGTTAGTCTACGAACTATCGATAAATTGTAATCTGTACCGCACTGCTTACGATATGACGCGTTGGTTTATAGTAAAACCGTTAAATTGTGAACTGGTTTAAACTTGAATTGCAAAGGAAATACCACGGCAAGCACTGCGGTAGCTTAGGTGGGGGCGAGCGCAGCGAAACCGCGGCGTTGCTATTTCTTTTCGGCTAGTATTTAATCGCACAGCAAAAATACTGATATTCACAGCAAAAAAGGATCAGCAAAAATACTTTTTATGTTTGAAGAATTTTTGTTGTTCTTACATGTTCAACCTAATACGAAGGATAAAATAATGTTGGATTTAATATTACCCTTTCTTTTCAATGCTAATCGGTCATGAAAAGAGAAATGTTGAAAGTAAAATTATTACAAAAACAAGATACACAGTTAGATTGACAGCTAAATGTATTTGGCGTGAGTCATTCATTACACTCTCACGCACGGTGGGACCTACTTGTGGAACCAGACAAACAGACATTGGCACAGAAATCGACTGACAACTAGGGCGTTCACTATTCGCGCCCTAGAATTCAATGTCGAAATCGGATGCCGAATCAGATTGCCAAAATCATATTTACCGCCTTTTAAGTCAATATACTTTGTCCACTCTATTAATGGTCTTTTGACATTTCCCTATTGCGTACATCATAAGCAATATTTTTCATTGCATACGTCAAAAATGTATAGGTTTTGAGCTGTCAAAAAACTATTAATAGAGTGGACAAAGTATAACAGTGTCTGATTTTGTAAAGAAAACATCGTGATCATTTTTACCCGATCACAGCGTAGCCCAAAGGAGGGTTATGTGTTTGACCGCTATGTATGTATGTATATTCATTTGTACCACCAGACCATCTAAACTACCTATTAGAATTTCACAAATGAGGTATCGTTAGAAGCGTCTTGATCGTCCTCTACTTATAGGCTACGTGACGTCACACTAAATTCAATATGGCGCCCTTTAGAGAGCAAAAGGTCATGGATTCCAAAAAAAAGTTGTTGGTTGGCAGTGTTGTTGGTTGGGAGGGTTGGGTATATATGTATTGGTTAACGGAGGTTATAGGTTTCATACTCTATAGAGCGCGATGCGTTAGTAGTCCGTTTTTAGTTTTTGAACTTGTTGTCTTGTTCTCATACGACGACGGGACGACCCGAATGGCCGAGTCAGCAGTGACCCTGCCTACGAAGCCAAGGGTCCCGGGTTCGAGTCCCGGTGGGGGCAAATATTTGTTTGTTGAGAACGGATGTTTGTACCCTAGTCATGGTTGTTTATCTATCTAAGTATGTGTATTGTTGTCTAGTACCCAAGATACAGGGAATCCTAGTTTGGGGCTAGATCAATGTGTGTAAATAGTGTCCAAGGTATTATTATTATACGGTTTGAAAATGGCACAGTGGCGCTATGTTTAGTTAAACAGATATTCAATCAATACTCATTTCGGCGAGACAGGGGCGAGCCCATCGACGTATTTTTTTCCACTAGCAGTTAAAAGAAGTTTTAATGATAGTCATACGGCTATACTGCCACTAAAAGTAAAATAAAGTATAACTTATATGTCACCGGTTTCAAATTAAGTGACATAATTTGTAGGACAATAAGTGAATGTGGGTTGCAAATACGATTACCTTATTTCGCGTTATCGATACACCATTTTAAAGGTTGTTTTATTAAAGAGTAGAGTTTTTGTGGGATGTATAGGAAAAGTTGTTTTATTGGGGCTACCGGCCTAGTAAGAATTGCTCAATAAACGTGAAAGGAAACTGTGGTTTATAATCACAGACTCAAAACTCATACCAAGAAGTCAAGCAGAACAATAAGGAAAGCAATAAATCCAAAACTTGTGTGTGTTATCATATCACATGACACAAGTTTCATTATTCATAATTTCTTTATTGCACTCAAATAATTCAAATAACGAGATATACATTGAAATTGTGTGCAAAGGCGAGCTTATCTCTAGTAAGAAATCCCTTCCAGCAAACCAGTGAGGATGAGAAAGGTTGATAGCTGAGCACGGGTAGACCTATGTGTACAACAAAACCTAATTATAATTTTCCTATAATATACAAAAAGTACAAATCAATAAACTAGCTATACGAGTATACATTACATACATAGAATATACGTCCTAAATATAAACATAAACCTAATCATTAAAAACAGTCACATATAATGCTTCTGGCCCCACACTAGGATACCCTGTGTCGTGGGAACCAGAAACTGCGACGTCACACACATATTAAACATTCAAGACCTTTTTTTTATCCCCAGCCGGGGATCAAACCCGGAACCTATCGCATGGTAGGCAGAGCCACTACCGCAGCGCCACAGAGGTCGTATTAATCATCGTTTTTAGGGTTCCGTACCCGAAGGGTTCCAAACGGGACCCTATTACTAAGACTCCGCTGTCCGTCCGTCCGTCCGTCCGTCCGTCTGTCACCAGGCTGTATTTCAAGAACCTAGCTAGCTAGAGAGTTGAAATTTTCACAGATTATGTATTTATGTTGCCGCTATAACAACAAATACTAAAAAACAGGATAAAAGAAATATTTAAGGGGGCTCCCATACAACAATTCTTTCAATACCACATACAAACTTATGGATGCACCTGGTTACGTAAATGGAGTGTGAAAGTAACCGCACCAATAACTTTGTAAACAATATTTTGCTGTGTAAAATCCAAACTATTTACTCCACACCATCGCTTCCATTGAACGGTGGTACGGAACCCTTCGTGCGCGATTTAGACTCGCACTTGACCGGTTTTTTTATTATAATTTTTCTTTTAGAATTTGTACTATTAATCTTGATTGAATCATTTAGGCAATAATATGATACATTTATGTCTTTATTAATGTAATCATGTGAATGTTGTTATCGCCTGTAATAGGTATATATACATTAGAAACATATAGAATTTTTATTTAAATGTGTATTTTATATACTGTTGGTGTTCCTTGTATAAATATATATAAATAAATAAATCGTATACATATATACTAATAATTATATACATGCTACCTATAATTCTAAAGAGATAGAAAATGCTTCTTCACGCGACTTCAGGTTTCACAGGTCGCTGGAAATGTCATATGAATACTGGTTAAAGTGGGCCTCCCTGTATGGGAAAAGGCGTGACGCTATATTATGTTATGTTTAAATGATGTTACACCAGGTAGGAAAGAGCCCTTTAATACACAGAGTCAGCACGCAAAGACGAAGGCCAATATACTAGTCAACAAATGATTCTAAATGGAAAAGTCGAAAACAGAAAGTTTAAATTCGGAACTATGTTTGGACTAGTTAGGAGACAAACTTAGTAAAAATTCTTAACGCGAGCCCGAGGTGGGCGGGGCAGAAAAAAGGTCCCGTTTTTGTTTTTTTGCTATACCACGAAAACGACGCGTCATAGGGCATTTTATTGTACCACATAATGCAAGCTAATAGAATTCCTTACAATTTTGGTTTTAAACACTTTTTACCTATTTACAATCATTGATGTCTTGAGCTCCAAAAATTATGGATTATTAGGGATTATTTACCTCACGTTTTTGTTAAAACATTGCTTTTCAACATTAAAACATTTCATCTGAGGAAATGGTGCCCCAAAGAAAGTTATAGAGTTAAATTGCTCTTCAAACATATAATAAATAAATATATATTAGAGGACAATCTTACATAAATCTAACTAGGCCCATAGTAAGCTCAACAAGGCTTCTGTTATAGGTACTAGACGACGGTATATTTAATAGGGATAAATACATAAGTAAATATATAGAAAACATCCAAGACAAAGAAACAAATATTCATGGTCATCTCACAAATATTTGTCCTTACCGGGACTCAAACCCAGGACCGTCAGCTACTTAGGCAGGGTCACTACCCGCTAGGCTAAACCGGTCAGCTTTACTTTTACTACCTAAGGTGAAAAAGAAAGGGTGTTTTTTTCGAATCCATTTACTCCACCATGAAGTCATCTACAGATTTGATTTTTGGGTTAACATTTATTGAGTATTTGATAAAGATTTTCATTGAAGGGAAACGCGATTAGATGATATTTTCTCGATAGAAGTTAATTACGAAAACACCTCTAAATTGTTTCATTTTTTCCTGTAATTCTGAAATCCTAACAAATTTCAATGTGGAACTACGTTCAAAATGAAGATATTATGTATTAGCAAGATCTCCTTAAAAAACTTTTTAACAAAATAGCGTAGTTTATTTTTAAACTACGCTATTTTGTTATTTTTTAAAGTTTATTTTTTCTGTGGTTTAGCGCTACGTTTTTTAATTTTTTCCCGGATCCGTCCCTCTCACACTGCCTGTCTTTCCGCCTGGAGTAACGGGGACCTTTGCACGGACGACGTAGCACCTTAAGCGCATTCGTCGTCTACCGTTAAAAAGAGCATAGAATCAAAATTGTAGATAATTCTGAGTTTTCATTAGGTAGTATAGGTATAAAAACACTTCCTTTGATTCGTGGTTTTCGAAATGTAAGCAAAACAACCAAAAAGCCTTCTTTGTGCAGCCCCTAAGGCTCACCTAAGAGGGTTCAGGACTTTTAATATGTTTTTCTCCTAACTAGTCCAAACAAAGCTCCGAAGTCAAATATTCTGCTTTCGACTTTTCCATTTAGCCCCGTTGAGCACTCATTTACGAAGCCACAAAAGGTGGTGAGTATTTGTGCTTTATAAATATCCTTAAAGCATGAGGTAAGCCTCGATTGAGTCACTTCAGGACCAAACCGCTTCGGAAAAACCGGATATGGCAACCAGCTACCAAAGTAAGATGAGCAAATTCCACACTGACTCATTTTATACCTTTATTGCCTGGAGTTAAGGTCTTAAGGATTGTCTATCGGTAAAATTAGCGACTCGATTCGTGATGGTTGAAAAAGTCCCAACCATATTAAAATAAAGTTCATATCAGCTCACACTGCAACATGGTTGATAAGTCAGTCGCTGCAGCAGATTATGTTATGCAGCAGAAGGGTTATGTTTTTCGAGTGTATGTATATGTGTATGTATGTAGATTTCTTTTTTCTCTGCTACAGCCTGAACAGCTTAAAGGATTTTAACGTTTGAGGTGTCGTTAGATTCGTCTTGATAGCGCGGGCGACACTGGATACATAAAATTGTAACACTAAATAATTAAAAAAATAAAAAACAAAACGGCAGATTTTAGACGCCATATTGTGAGTTCCAAAAAAATATTTTTAGCCACGTAAGTCGCATGCACCCAAATAGATGGGCGAAAATCGCCACTAACTGGGGCCACAGGACGGATACCGGCGTAGAGGCAGTCCTAAACGGAGATGGCGGGACGACCTCGACAAGTTTTTGCCGGGGTGGCCGGAGGTGGCACAGACCAGGGAAGTGTGGACGAAAGAAGGGGAGGCCTTTGCCCAGCAGTCGGACACCTTAATGGCTAAATAAAAAAAATAAAAAAAGCTATGATTATTTTTTAATTACAAACACATAGAATTAAGATATTTAGAATACCTATTTTTTGACGCAAGAACCATACCAATATTCTTTCAGAATCCAAGAAATAGCAAGTTTTAGCAAGTTTTAGGTGAAAAACTACTTCTTTTTTTTCATGTAGTTCATAAAGAAGAGGAATGTCTTCATAACACTTTTTTTTCGGGATTTGGGAATTGTCTCCTTTTGGAGTAATAGTGCTTCAAACATTATACATTTACATGTATTTGACGTTACCTAGCTTCTTAAAAATGCCTTTACATTAATATTTTAGTCGTTACGAATATACTTGTAAACTCGTTTCGCAATATATTAACTGATTCAGGTATTTCGTACAAATTGCTTTGGAAGTGGTAAGTATTTACTGCTTGCATAGCTTCTTTATAAGTCAAATACTTGAACCAATTAGGAAGTTGCTTATTACTCAACCTTCTTAGCAAGCCCTGCTAGAGGCTTTCAATAGATTGTTAATTCCAGCAGTGGTCTTGAAATAATGATGAAATTTTGTATAAGAGTAAAGTAAAGGAGTTTTTAAGCTGCATGCAGTCATGCAGCTTAAAAACAACTTTCCTTCCATTGTCAAATAGCGCTCAAGTCATGACTGTTTAATTCAACCTGTAAAATTATAGAAATGTACGGTCAATTTATCATGTCGCGAAACTATCCTAAATTCAGCCGAATCCATTGTCCAGCGAACTAGTTATATAGTGATGGATGAACGATTACTTTTGAAGGGCATTTCCGTATAAGCGTTGTAATAAAGGCTTGTATGGGTGGTATGAACTATTAACCTGCAGCCTCCGGGTCTGTAGGTGTGAGTAACCGTGCTGATGTCAGTGCCCCATGACTCATCTGTGGTACAAGACACGAACTCTTGTATCAGGGCTCGAATACAGAATCACCATAACGCATAACATTTATATACAGGCGCATGTTAGCTTCTGGCCCCACACTTGGATACCTTGTGTCGTGGAAACCAGAAACACCGACGTCACAAACATGTGAACGTCCAAGACCTGTTTTTTTTCCCCAGCCGGGTTGCGAACCTGGGACTTCTCGCTCGGGAAGCACGGCCTTGACGCCACCACCACAGAGGTCAGATTAATATCACCACAGTGGTCTTAAATAAGCCACTTAAGAGGCGTATGTTTTTTGTTGTTTAAAGCATTAATTTTATTGGATGAAACTGTTTTTAACTAAATCCAATAAATTTTTATCAGGGCACGCTCTGAATAAAATTCCCAAAGTAGGAATGTAGCTCCAAATTAGTCAAATCGTTAGTTTTTTTTTAAGTTTTAATGCGATTTTACAGCAAGATATATTTGGTAGCTCTGCTTACCATGCGAGAGGTCCCGGGTTCGATCCCCGGCTGGGGAAATAAAGAAAATAAAAACCCCAGGTCTGGGATGTTTATATGTGTATGATGTCGCTGATTTGGTTTTCCACGACACAGGGTATCCTAGTGTGGGGTCAGAAGCAATGTATGTGCCTGTATTTAAATAAAAATATGTAAATCTGTCTTAGGAATCAAATGTGTATCAAGAGCGATAATCGTCATCCCGAATAACTTTCTTCATTAATGATTTTAGATTAGCTCATTCAATTAATCAATCAATAATAAAATTATTGAGAGTTATAAACATGAATCTATGCGTGTTTTAAGGTCAAAATTATGTGTCGAAAGCTCAGTCTAATGACAACATGACATCAACAGCTGATGATGATGACTCAGTCAGGATGAATGAGGGTTCAAGTCACGACTTCAAGAGATCAACAAAGATGACTTTATTGTATTAGATCATTCTAGCATTTATTGATGATATCATCACTGTTTGCAATAGTTATAGGTATTCTAAATAATAATTGAGTGGGTGTGAACGATAATGCAAAGGAACTTTATAATAAATATGACGAAAGATCTATAAAAACAGTCCTAAAGATCAACTGGTTTGGTGAACACACAAACACTTAAAAAAGAGGTACATTTGAACGCGCATGACTTATTTTAATGTCTTACATTACATGCTTGAGCATCTCGCGTATCTCGGATCTTGGACAACGATGTCTCAGCTGTGATAAATCTGGGAGAGATCTATCACGCCTGAGGCTTAAGAAATGGATTACCCATAATGCATAGGAGTGAACATGGAAGAGGTAAATCACTACTAAGGCTAATAAAAGGGTTGAAATTGGGAGAATATAAGCGAATTGGACCTTTAATATCGTGGACAACTTGCTGGACGGAAGGAGTAGACGAAGGAGTAGCAAGCACCACAGTCTAAACGAAACAAGGTCTGATCATCCAGTTGCCGCTTATATCAAAGGATTATCTTAGCTTAGGGGATGTTTCTCTCATGACGAGGACGTAGCCTAAGTTAGGCGCGAGGCGGAGCGTCAGACCTTGTTTTATTTGGACTATACAAGAAACGTTATGTGATTGAAAAAGAGGGCGACACAAATCGCTTCAGCTCGTGGCTGGATCCACGTCTGCACCAACTGGTCACAATACTAGAATGGCCAGCAAGCGTTGGCGAAGCGAATCAGCCTATGGCAGCGTAACCCAGATGGTTTTGTCAATGCGATATTCAAATTGAGCAGGTTTCCGTGTCAATGGTTTTGGGAGAAAAACAAAATTGGCAATGGCCGTCTGTGTGGGTTTTAGAAAACGCGAAGTCCGACGGTTCGGTTTTTCTATAAATATTATGGAGGTGAAATTTTGATTAGGCACGAATCAGTCAAATTTAAGCAAATTTTGGAAACATGGTGGTTTTTATTAAAAATGGAATAATACATTAAGGATGGTAGACTTATGGTGTTATTAAAAAATGCTGGCATGCATTATGGGAAGTTTACAAAAACAAGGAAGGAAATCCAAGAATAGATCTCGAAACGGAAGTTACCTTTTTAGATGCAGCTGCATGTTTAAGGAACTAGAAAAAACCAACACATGGTATGGTTCTGTTCTATCAACCCTCTTGTAACAAGAAACGCAATTTTACCATATTTACGACTTCGCACCAAATATAAATAGAATCTGGCTGAACAGTTGTATATCTAATATCCATCAAGGAAATGACCACCAGTACCACTATTATTACGAATATTAAATTATCCTTTATTGTTATTTTACTTGTCGATTATCTTTCTGTTATCGATTGTGAATAGACAATCTATTAACCTTGAAACTCAAATTTAAATCCGGTTTCTAATCTACCTATTGAATTGGATTGAGCTAATATTTATAGAATATAGTTTTCTGGTATTGGTAATCTCTAGGAAACCAACGAATACACATTGTCTACCCTGTGCTGATTCGGAAGACTCAAAGAATCTGATCCCTTTACTTTCTTGTCATAAAAGTAAGTAGATATAAGATAAGACAATAATAAGACCTTAGATATCAGTCAGACGTTGTGTACTTCGCATTTTCACATTATTATTAACCCATGCATTATTAATTATCCCTTTTTTTCTTAACATTTTGATGATGTAATCATCCAACTGTGGATGTGAGTCAAATCATAGCCGTCGCTGTTAAATTGTCAGGTTCGTAATTTATTTCCCAACTGTTTTGGGTGTTCGTGATTTGCAGTTTGATGACCACACATAATTCACTGGATAGCTGATGCAAATTTTATGTTCGGCGTACCTATAAGTTATTGACGTAAGTACTTAAGCTCTACATTATTTGAGTGGTACGTTAATGATGTTTATGAACTACGTATACTTTGTATTCTGTACAAGTATGAATTAGCAGAAGGCTTATTGTATGTTAATGTTTAGGAGGTAGAGCAGAGGAATTTGCAATAGGGGCAGCTAGTTAGGCTGTGAACTTAGACAGATTTATGTAAAACGCTTCGAGACTGCATAATACATTTTATTGCGTTCCAGATACACGGGATGTACCATGTGACTATTGATTAGTTGATTATAATTAGCAAATAATTACACATCATTATGAACTAGGTTGCCTTTGGATCATTGCGGAATCGTAGTGATTACGAGTACCTACAACACTACGATTCTATGCACATACAAGAGAATAAATAAAAGAGAACAAATATAAATACTATACAATGGACTAAAAACCCTTCGAATGCCATCAGCTGATCAAGAACCAGACCCAAACATATCCATCGCTCCAGCACGCCACATGGCTGATTATTTTTTTTATAAAAAATTCACCTTTCATCTTGTTCAGATGAGGCTGCATCCGTTATAGGCGCGTGCGCACCTTGACAAAGAATAGTGCGGCACTTGCCATCTGTCCTGTCCTGCCCTTTAGAGAACATGTGTCCTAGAATGCACAGCTGGTAACTCAAAATTTAACGGCCCCTCAAAAAAGTGATGTCCCTGTCTCTCGCTCGAGATATGACAGTATCAGTATGACATATTTGAAAGTGTTTAGGATTGAGAGCTAGCTATGTCTAGTTTAGATCTCGATAAATCAATCATTACATCTCAAGCTCTAACTAGAAAACCATTCAATGCAAATTTTTGTATGTAACTAATTGTTTTTGTGTCAAATAAATTTGTTATAATTATTATTTAAGCGGCACTTTGTTTAAGCAGCCGTCTGTTCATTCGGCCACTAGAGGAGTGTTTTATAAAGTCACAATATTAATTGATCTCTTGTGGGCTTAGTGCGTATTATGTACGCCATAAGGGCCCAAGGTTGTAATGCGTCGGGGATCGCCAAATAGAAGATGTATTGTTAAATGAAATGTAGAGCCTTTTATAAACCGCCACAGACCAAATTACTTTTAATGTTAAAGAGGGCATTTTAATGGCCATCGTTAATGTAACTTCATAATTATGTTGTACTTATTTACGTGATGGGCCGAATGGATAAAGATAACAGTAAACTTTTTACTTATAAATTTAATTTAAGTAGCCCATTAATGTCTCCACCGAGGGCCAAGGGCCTTTACCCGGATACGAGTAAGATTGAGCCATACTCCACCATGCTGGCTCAGTGCGTGGACCCGACTGTCAGAAGTTATTAAGCTGCGACTACTACCACCGAGTAGCGATAGTCGCCGGGCCTACAGCTTAACGTGTCATCCGGAACACGGAAGCGTCCGAAACAAATGCCATATAGAAGCGGACACCCATCCAGTACCAGTCTCGGCCAGATGTTGCTACCCCACGATCGCTTCCGATGTGCGAACCTTACTTATAATATTTGAAGGAAAATTATCATTATTGATATGAGCTAAAGGAAAAATGTAGCATTTCATTCCAATGACAGGTGATACTTTTCTGTAACCATTCGGCCTAATGAGTCTTATGTGGAATTTCCAAATATCATTCTAGAAGGGTAGTCCTAAAGCGTTGATTAAGGCGATACCTCGTCCGTGCAAAGGTCCCCGTTACTCCAGGCGGAAAGACCCGCAGTGTGAGAGGGACGGAATCGGAAAAAAATGAAAAACCGGAGCGCTAAACAACAGAATAATTGTTTAAAAATAAAATACTCTATTTTGTTAAAAAGTTTTTTCAGGAGATTTTGCGAATACATAATATCTACATTTTGAACGCAGTTCCACAATGAAATTAGTTAGGATTTCAGAATTACAGGAAAAAATAATATAATTTAGAGGTGTTTTCGTAATTAAATTCTATCGAGAAAATTTCATCCAATCGCGTTTTTGTTTTGGTGAAAATCTTAATCAAATACTCAATAAACGTTTACCCAAAAATCAAATCTGTATATGACTTCATGGTGGAGTAAATGGATTCGAAAAAAACCCCATTTTATTTTCGTAGCACCTTAACTACAACGCATTATGACTAGTAATACGTCAAATTAGGGATATATCTAACTAGCTGAACTATACCTAACACGATTTAGGTAAGAAGAGAGGAAGGCAAAGAGATTCGTAGACATGTTGATCTTTTGTCCAAAAAAATGGTTGTTTGTAAAGTAGGTTTACGATCGAGATGTTTACGTGATAAGCCTCCGCTCGTGAGGATTCCGCGTGACAAGTTTCACGGAATGACTGGCAGCGCTCGAGATGAGACGGCAGATCGGTCCGTCTCTCTCTCGTTATACCTGCGATCGCGCTCGTGAGGTTTTGGTGTGACACAAGTTTCTGAACATGTCACCCGACTAAAACGATTTTAAAGACGTTATCACGTCAAAACGATGTAGATAATAGAGAGTAAAGAGTATTTGTTTTGTGAGGTAAGATCTTTTCTATGCAACCTATTTATGCATTCTCATTTGTTGTCGTGTGTTGAGATGAGAAACTCTTTCTTACTCGACAATGCCGTCATGCCTTAATCTTTCGAATGACAAATACACTGAAATGTTAACACCTTGTCATACAGAGAGAAAACCTTTATGAGACCAATACAGGGTCTAAGAGAAAGGTGAAGTCATATTTTAAGGGGTTGTCATTCTTAACAACTTTCACTTTAAAACCGATTTGATCAGAGTTACTTTATTTTTCACTTCTCCATACAACGCTGATCGCTTGGCCCAAAATGTTTACTGAATAAAGTTGCACTTATCTAATCGGTTTCATAGTGAAAGTTGTTCAGAATTATGTCCCTAACAACCCCTTTAAAAAAATGAATATACATTTTTGCTATTATGGTGACATACATTAAGATACGACGAGGACCTCTGTGGTGCCGGGTTCGAATCCCGGCTGGGTAAGACGAAAAAATAACCCCAGGTCTTTGATGATTACATGTTTGTGATGTCGCTGTTTGGGGTTCCCACGACACAGGGTATCCCAGTGTGGGGCCAGAAGCAATGTATGTGCCTCTATGTAAATGTTATGCTGTGTTAACACTTCTTTAAAACAAAACAGTGCCCCTTAAATGTCAACTGACACTGTCATTGTCAACTGACACTTGATAAAGTGACAGCATGTGGACGAACTTGTGGCGCTGCATTTGTGGCTCTGACTATCATGCGGGAGGTCCCGGGTTCGATCCCTGTCTGGGGATAAGGGAAAAAAAATCCCCAGGTCTTGGAGGTTTGTATGTGTGTGACGTCGCTGTTTTGGTTCCCACGACACAGGGTATCCTAGTGTGGGGCCAGAAGTATGTGCCTGTATGTAAAAGTTTATGTTTATACGATTAATAATCACACATATCGGAAACGAAGATGGTGTCGTGGAAGGCGGAAAATGGATTTTTCAAGCCCAGTAAACCGAAGGAGACTACCACGGTGAAATGTTTGCTTTGTTTACATAGTCCACAATTTCTATTGACGGCGACTTTATGTCTTTGAGGGTGCGTCAAGCTTTGAGTGGTCGATACTGCATCCGGGCCATGAACACCGTTCATCGTGAGTGAGTTACTCGTGATGGTACTTAAAAACGCCAGTAGCTCATTACAAGCTTTTTTACGATCCCACCCACACACGGAAATCTTAACAGCTCTATCAAGCTATAAGCTTACTCGACACAGATGCTTCCGGGATCACTTGAAGCTTTAGAGCTTCCTGTTTGAGCTTTGTGAAATTTTAAGTGCCGTTTTATATTGAGTAGGTATAATCATAGTCCTAAGTAATTATCGATAAAACGGGAAACTTCTGTAGCGATAAAATTATTGCACTATTTTCATCGCAGTGATGGATGTGTTTATGGCTTTTATTAATCTCTACCTGCATTATCATTCAAGTTAAAACCATTAGAAAGAGTATTTTTGTTCATACTGTTTTAACTTCTGACATGTTTACATATCATCATCATCATCTAAGTCATCCCACGCACCCCTTCTGGGGCGTGGGGAGTCGGGGTCAGGTCGACGGACCTCTTCCCGAAGAATCGCCTCTGTCCACTCCTGTGGACAGGTCATCGGATGGCCCCTGCGGGCGGTGGTCTTCTTGTGGCGCTGGTATGCAGTGGGTGATCGCCGGCTAGGCAACCAGGTCGCGTGGCAGGCGGCGGCGGTCGGGCGGGCGCGCGTGGTGCGGCGCCAGTTCGGCGATGTGCGGGTGTTGTGACGCATCCGCACGCGCGAACATGCCCTTCGCCAGCCTCTGGACAAACTGGTCCACGGTTTCCCATCTTAGGTCCCTCTGGATTGTCGCGTTCCTCACGTAGCGGGGGGCGCCGACGATGGTACGCAGAGAGAGGTTCTCTTGGGCTCGGAGTCTCCGTTTGTTCGTCTCCGAGCACAGGGCGTACCATGCCGGAGCCGCGTAGGTGAGGCGGGATCTCACGTAGGTCTTGTAGATCCCGAGCTTCGCCCTCAGAGGGAGGCTGGAGATGTTTACATAGTTATTTCGCTATCTAGCATTGAAATACCCTTCTATGTATCACAACTCCGTATTCTAAGTTGTACAGTTTTTACTAATTAGAACCGTAGTCGCCAACAGAATAAACACTTCATAAAATTAAACAAAGTAAAATTTGAAATTTGAATACACACGGGAAGGTAAACAATCTGTTAATATTAATTTAAACTATAGATAACCTTGAAAACTCCAAACTTTTTTACATAACACTGAAGGCGGTCACGGTCTGATTTCCATCAAACGTATCAGATACCTCATTGCCAGCGACAAACACAATTTGACTATCTATTCTTGATTTTTATCAGGAGTAGAATAAATAATAAAAAACCGGTCAAGTGCGAGTCTAAATCGCGCACGAAGGGTTCCGTACCACCGTTTAATGGAAGCGATGGTGTGGAGTGAAAAGTTTGGATTTTACACAGCAAAATATTGTTTACAAAGTTATTGGTGCGGTTACTTTCACACTCCATGTTCGTAACCAGGTGCATCCATAAGTTTGTTTGTGGTATTGTTGTATGGGAACCCCCTTAAATATTTATTTTATCCTGTTTTTTAGTATTTGTTGTTATAGCGGCAACAGAAATACATAATCTGTGAAAATTTCAACTCTCTAGCTAGCTAGGTTCTTGAGATACAGCCTGGTGACAGACGGACGGACGGACGGACGGACGGACAGCGAAGTCCCGTTTGGAACCCTTCGGGTACGGAACCCTAAAAAGGGCCAAGTGCGAGTCGGACCCTCGCACGAAGGGTTCCGTACCACCGTACAATGGTAGGGATGGTGTGGAGTGAATAGTTTGGATTTTACATAGCAAAATGTTGTTTACAAAGTTATTGGCTACTTTCACACTCCATGTACGTAACCAGGTGCATTCATAAGTTTGTATGTGGTATTGAAAGAATTGTTGTATGGGAGCCCCCTTAAATATTTATTTTATTCTGCTTTTTAGATTACGGCTGCAACAGAAATACATCATCTGTGAAAATTTCAGCTGTCTAACCATCACGGTTCCTGAGATACAGCCTGGCGACAGATGGTCAGACAGATAGACGGACAGCGGAGTCTTAGTAATAGGGTCCCGTTTTTACCCTTTCGGTACGGAACCTTAAAAACGGTTTAGTGCTGGCCGGACTTGTACACAAAGGGTTCCGTATCACCGTACAAGAAATATTAAGCACCAAAAATAATAAAACAAACACAAAATAATCTCATGTCCGAAGATTGCGAGATCTGAATCAAACCAATTGTGCCAACATAACCATGTGATAAGCCGCAAAACCGTCAATCATATCATCATTATCATTTGAATCATGCTAGGGTTTGTTATTATATATCGGGGGTGTTGAAACACATGTCCCTTTAATTTATAAAATCCCGTGTAGTTCATAAATTGTTGCTGTGGCGGCAACAGAAATACATATTCTGTGAAAATTGTAACTCTCTACCTATTACGGTCCATGAGATACGTATCCCGCTGACGTGACAGACGGACGGACAAACAGACGGACAGATGGAGGCTTCCGACTGGCACCCTTCGGGTACGGAACCCTAAACAGTGCCTACAATAGTTTGAAGAATACATAAAAACTTACAGATATTCATCGTTTTAGTATTGAGCGTAGTATGTACGTACGTACCTGCAAAAATAAAAGGTACAAAGTTAAAAATACAAATCATATTCATATTCATATACTTTATTGCACAGAAAACATAGATAAACAGACAGTTACAACAAATTTTATAGGCAAAGGCGAGCTTATCTCCAAAAAGAGATTTCTTCCAGCAAACCTAGGCAAGACAGGAGTGTTTATGAAAAAGGACAGTCCTAGTGCGCAATAAAACTGAATACATACGTACGAAAATTACTTTTAAAATATAAATAAAATATACCTAATAAAAAATATATATATCTCAACTATATAAAATACACTAGATAGCAATACAGTTGGGTTCGCCTTAACTTTTGATAAATGGTCAGAAGCATAATGTATATCCTATATTGATTAATTCACATCGCACATGGTATGTGCTAACCACCGTGAGGAGACCTTTATTTATATGCCTGCAGCGATGGGCTTAACCCTGTTACACAAATTAGAGCGTAGCTAACTGACTAAACAAGGACGAACCAGTGCCTCTGCCTCCCTTTACGGAAAAAGGCATGAGACAAGATAGTTCACTGTAAAAAGGCATGAGACAAGATAGTTCACTGTAAAAATACTCATATTCATATTCATATACTTTATTGCACAGAAAACATAGATAAACAGACAGTTACAATAAATTGTATAGGCAAAGGCGAGCTTATCTCTAAAAAGAGATTTCTTCCAGCAAACCTAGGCAAGACAGGAGTGTTTATGAAAAACACATGAAAAAGGACTCATAAATACAGTTTTAATACAGGCCGTGGCAAGATTCTCTGCCTCAGAGCGAGCTGTGACCTTGCTTGCTCAGAGCCAAGGTAACTTGGCGCGAACTTTAAAACTTCTTATTTTTTATTTCTAAGCATTGATATATGTGTCGCATTGGTTGGTTAAGTCAGACACTTAACTAACTCTCTAGACCGTTAATAAAATAACGTCGTTTAACAAAGTCACCAAACCAACCGTCGTTTAACCAAGTCATTTTGATTCAAGTAAAGCATCGTCGAAAACGTTTAACAATCTGTCTTACCGAAAGCCGGCATGTTGGAAAACAAGATGGCGTCACGACAACAGCTGATTTGCACAGCTTATATCAGGGCAAAACATTGCGGTAGCTTAGGTGAAAGCTAAAGGGGGTGAGCGAAGCGAAGCCCCCTTTATCCTTCGTGTTAGGTTGAACATGTAAGAACAACAAAATAAACTTAGGTACACATAAAAAATATTTATATTGTATATGTCTTGTTGCCAAGGAACGTTTAGACAACTCGTTAAACGTTTCGTTCACTCAATTGTCTGACGGAATTTTAGGCCTTGGTTAAACGTCGGTATTTAATTTACGGTCTAGAGAGTTAGTTAAGTGTCTGATTTAACCAACTAACTGCGACATATGCACTAAAATTAGCTAAGTAAGCTACATGATGCTTGTTTTCAGTTGTCACCCATATGGTCAAGCAGTTTTGCTCATTACCAAACGACCTTCAAAAGCCAGTGTAGGAGGTGTAACATGGACTCGGAATCTATTGAAATGTTTAGTTTTTCATTTATTTTTTCTTGCTCAGGAAGTGGTCTCCTAGAGACGCCTCCACATAGATTAGAACCTAGAAGGGTGTAACTTAGAACAATGGACCCAAGTGGCCTCAAAGCTTTCCGTCGTTTGTCCAACCACCGTGAACATCCGTAACGCGATCTCATTGTGTACCTACCTACATGCTGGTACTTGTGAGAACGACTGGCAAGATGAAACTTTAAAGGTAATATAATAATAATAATAATATAATTGTATCCTTGAATCCCCGTTTATCTGAGGAATTTGTATGTAATGTCAAATAAAGCTGTCTGTCTGTTTATCTATAATATATAATAATAATAATACATTGGACATTATTTACACACATTGATTTAGCCCCAAACTAGGATTCCCTGTATCTTGGGTACTAGACAAAGATACACATACTTATATAGATAAATATTATACTTTAGATGGATAAACAACCTTTATCCGGGGATTGTTCATCGCGCCGTCAAATAATCATAAATGTAAACCTTTATTACAGGTACAAAGATTACTTCTGCCCCACACTAGGATAATCTCTGTCGTAGGGCATCAGAAACAGCAACGTTACCTACAAATAGACACCCAAGCAGTACCCGTATTATTTCCTGTGCTTAACTTCTTCTTCTTCGGCAAGTTTGGATATTTGCCTCTCCGATACTTAGGTTAATTAGGTACTCATTCTGCACTAACTACTAATTATTGTCACAATTCCTTCCTAAGCTGTCATTTCCATTCTTTAATAAAATGTTCCTATAGTCATTATCTTGGAAAAGTAGTAAACACGCTTTCGGGATTTGGGATACGTCAGATTCGTTACTTTTTAGGTTTCCGTACCCAAAGGGTAATTAGGGACCCTATTACTAAGACTCTGCCGTCCGTCCGTCTGTCCGCCTGGCACCAGGCTGTATCGCATGGACCGTAACAGAGTTAGACAGTTGAAATTTTCACAGATGATTTATTATATTTCTGTTGCCGCTATAACAAAAAATACTAAAAAACAGAATAAAATAAATATTGAAGGGGGCATACAACAAACGTGATTTTTTTGCCCTTTTTATAGTCCGACTAGCACTTGCCCGGTTTTTTTATTACACATAGAAATCTAGAAACCAATAAGCATATTGCAAATCGAGTTCCATAATTTTACATTCGGATTAGCTACAATTCTTTTATTGCTTGTTTTTCTCCATACCTACCTACGCGCGAAAAGATCCTTATCCTTATGATTGGCAAGAAAAATGTCAAGAAAATTATAAATAAGTATGTCTTACAGTCTGACATTATATTCACAAAGGAATGTCTAGATAATTACTATCCCGCCCGCCGGTAGAGGGAGCCTGCGCAGTGACATTCACTATTGCGCATGCGAATCGTAGTCGTCACACAATGGCATGTGCGCGCGTTTTTTTAACGCATGCGTCGTTAAAGGAAGTAATACGCCTACTGTGCGGCTTCGTCCAATCTCACCCCCAGTCCAAACTCGCCCACCTCGTATATACCGACCTACATGTGAGGCTAGAATGCGCTCAAAAATTACTGATGGATGGAAAGTTTTTTATGATTAACAAATCAATTATTTTTTTCAAAATTTATTTTATTCATTCATTAAACATGTTAAAATATAAGATTATCAGTAGGTAGGTAGGGTTTTTCAAAATCTATAAGATAAAATCTTCATTAACAAACAATATAGATATTATACGCTGGTGTAAAGGAACCATTTTTATATCTAACCTCGTTAAAACACAGTTTGAGTACAATACTTAAAACATTAATTACATATTAAAATTCAACTTTTCTCTGAAAAGTCATAGTCAAAATATATCATAGAAAAAAAACAATACAGCCATAGTAAAATTAATAAGCGATAGTGATAAAAATAAAAAATCTACATCGAAGCATTTTTCCGACAAAAAGTGTAACTGATAGGCTTATAAAAAAGCGGGCGAGTTTGGACTGGGGATGAGTTTGGACGAAGCCTACTGTGCGACTATGAACATATTGGCGGTTATTGAGGACTTATTAAATTGGTATTATTTCATATCCTAAGTAAAATTTGTACCCTAGTCATGGTTGTTTATCTATTTAAGTATGCGTATCGTTGTCTAGTACCCAAGATACAGGGAATCCTAGTTTGGGGCTAGATCAATGTGTGTAAATAGTGTCCAAGGTATTATATTATTTATATTTATTTAAAAAAAAAAAAATGGTGGAATTGCGGCAATAAATCTCTTGTTTGATATGGGTTCGACATACCATTTCTGTTTTCATTATTTGTACTGTGCTGTGACTTCTTCCTAGATCTCAGTATCTTTTCAGACGTCACAATGTCCTTGAAGACATGCAGAAAGATTCTAGGCGCACTGTAGTCACTGGGCGTTGACATTTCCCACAGGTTACAACGCTAGGTGGCGTAAACCTTATCCCAAGCTGTCGCTCTGATGACGTCATAGCGTCCGTCACTGCCCTAATGACTCGTCGAGGACGAGAGCGAGCGAGAGAAGGAGGCGAAACGCATTCCTCGCGGGTGCCAAGTTTACTTTGTGGGGTAGTACTTCTCGTAATATACCACCGGGTACCAACCACTGCCTCATGCTGACTCACGGTCCTCGTGACCCCGACTGCTCTATATTTAATGTTAAACTCATTAAAACTACTTCATATCGTTCTAGCAACCATTCACTACAACCTTGGTATGCGGATTTAACGTTGTGCCGGCAATCTATCAAATTCTTAAGGCGTCAAAACGAAATAACTAACGCAATAACAGAGAGCTTGAAATCCGACAACTCTTGTCCGAATCAAACTTCAAAATATACAAGGTGACATTGAAGCAGCTGTCCATACTGTAGGAAAAGAAGACGAAAATGATTTTATTTAAGTTTTAAGTTTTTTTTAAAAAAAAAAGGAAAATTATATAAAACTAAAAATTTAAGCTAATTAAGACCAACAGTTATATAAATATGTATATATTACAAATTAATTAATTTGTATTTGTATTTGTATAGTACCCGTCATTATGAACAACTTTCCCCAAGAAACATATGGTCGCAAACAAAAAAAAATTGCGTCCCCCATAGTAACTTGTAATCAGCTGATCGGGTCAATGTACTGAGGGACAATTTTTTCCATCCGCGACCATATGTTTCTTGGGGAAAGTTCTTCATAATGATGGATACTATCATTCCCCAAAATATGGTCAGCTGATTAAATGTCAACTTGTATATTTCAAAATAGATTCTTACATAAGTAAGTACACTTTTTAAACATCATTTGAATCTATTTATTGCAACCAAACTACTATTACCGCTTTGGAACGTGTTGCGGCAGCGGAGAAGGAGCGGCGCAAAAAAAAAAGTACACTGCAACACGGCCTACTTTTCTGATCTATAAGTTCCTTTTTTTAAAAAAAATAGTTAGTGTGTTACAAACGTGTTCGTGGTTATTGTGCTGCGCTGGAATACAGAGCTCACACCTCTTTGTCATTAATGCTCTATGGTATAGACCATATAATGACATGACATGACATGACAAAGAGGATATAGACTCTATACTAAGGACCTCAGCGGTTAGAGCTTCTGCCTGCCAAGTGAGAGGTCGCGGGTTCGGCTCGGGAGGGAGAAATAGGGGGTATCCTAGTGTGGGGCCAAAAGCAATGTATGCGCCTGTATATAAATGTTTATGTTACGACGCCTTTTTACCGGACTGCACAATAAGAAGGGTAATGTTTTTCAAGCGTATGTATGTTTGAATGTTTGTATGTATGACCAGCCCAAACGGCTTGACGAATTCTAATAAATGAGGTGTTGTTGTATTCGTCTCTGTTATAGAATTGACATAGACTATATCATTTTAGTGAAAAGTCAATGTTAGATTTTAGATAGAAAAATGTAGTTTACAAAGTAATTGGTGCGGCTACTTTCATACTCCATGTACGTGACCAGGTGCATTCATACGTTTGTATGTTGTATTGTAAGAAAATGCAGTCAGGTTATTTATCTTTAAATTGATTCCACTAGTTTATATTAGTTTATGGTGTAGGTCCCAGATACTATCGCTACTTGGTCGGCGGTAGTAGTCGTGAAGCTGTGTCAGAGGCCCTAATAGGGCAGCTTGATAACTTCTGACAGTCGGGTTGGCCACCAGCCCCCGACACCCCTCCATCAACCCGCACTGAGCCAGCGTGATGGAGAATGGCTCAATCTTAATCGTGGGGACATTAATGGGCTACATTTATTATTATTTATATCATATTAGCTTAGTTGCAATGCCTCTGGAATCGGTGCACTGTACCAGCCATATTTTGCTTTTTTGACGGCCGAGAAATCATTGACAATGGAAATCCGTGCAATGCCGATTGACGTCAAAATGGACGTGATGACTGTGTGAGAGCCATCAAAGGAAGGTCTTTAGTCTCTGTCTACCCCTATTGTGCGGGAAAGGTGTGAGCCTATACATGTTTGTATTTTGACAACTTGGTTATGATGAGCGTTTATAGTTTACCAAAGATACATTAGAATAATTCACCAAGTAAAAACTTAAAAAAAACGACTTTAAGTTCAAGCCCTTTTTCTTAAGAAAATGTACATGAAAAGGCTTCATCAAAACTTTTGCTGCACGGAATCACAAACCAAAACGACATCTGTGTATATATTTTTTGTATTTGTTGATTTTTTCAAAAAGCGCTAAATCAATTTTGATATAATTTATATGGGACCACCTCTGAAGTATGAACTACCAATCAAAATAAGAATCATCAAAATCGGTTCATAATTGACAGAGTAATCGGGTGAAAAACATACAAAAACGTAACAGTCGAATTTAGAACCACCTACTTTTTGAAGTCGGTTGAAAATAATTATATTTGAGATTACTCAATAGTGGAGGGGCACCCAATGGTGACATTAAACAAGACCTTGACTCTCAATCCATCACAGTTACCAGCGCTATATCTTTTGCCTGGTTCTAGTTCGGTGAATCCGGTCAGTTCTCCGAAACAGCGAAGATTATTGCAACCTGACATTGGCTGATTGGTTTTGGTTTAAAGGTCTTTCACCGTAACTAAACACACTTAAATGAAAACTCTAATCGAGACAAAGACACTCGCCAAATAAAGGTTGGATTGGTAAAACCGTCGGAGAATCAGGCGTAACGATTCGCTATTCTCTTGAAAACACCTTGAAAACTTTCAAAGATATTTTAACCTTTCGGAAAATAGAAGACATATTAAATGCATAATGTAAAATGATGAGTTGTGTTTTACATGTGTGTCACAGAGGCACAAAACTAGAGCTAGATTCATCATCACCAGCAGGGCTTTGGTTTTTCAATATCTGGGGATCGGTCAGCCTGTTCTGCCCTGCTCAGAGGTTGGTCGCGTCGATAGCAAATCATCAATTGACATGTGACCAAAAAAAATGTTTTCATATTCGAGCAAGGAGGACGAAGGAGAATGTATTTAGATTCGACCTTATTTGAACGAAACTTTTTGGTAAGGCTTCTTCCTCCGTTCACTCTAAATACTGTCACATGAGATTAGCGCGGGAATCTCACGGGAATGATGGTGTATTTTTTTTATTGTCATTGGAATTTCTGCCTTATTTTTAATGATCTAAAGTGAAATAACCAGCCTTGCGACTGCTTGGAATGAAGATATGTTTTTTGTCATTGTAATTTCTGCCTATACTCATTGACATAAAGTGGAATTACCGATCCATTAGTGCGGAAAAGATGAAAAAATTAAAACTAAAAAAACTCCTTTCCTTTTGTTAGATCTATTTTTCATCCCCAAAAAACCTCCAAAATTTCATCGAAAGCCCCGTTTTCGAGAACTGAAAACATATATCGTGTTACCACAAAAAATATTAAACAGCGTTTAACCTCAAAACAAACGTCAAATACCATACGTTTTTGTTTTTAAACAAGTGTTGAACAGAAGTTTGTTTTTTTGTGGTAAGGCCCATATAGTTCCAACTATTCCTCGTTTAATAGGATATTGGGCGGCAGAGTAACACTGGATCAGCATTATCCATGCAATACAGGGCTTCCTAGAGGATCAACGAGACCATAATAAATGATACCCATAGGTACAATAAACATTCATTCATTAGAGTTCCGTTGCATCAGTTAGAGGCGAAACCACAAAAATAATTGTTATCATAACTGCACAGTTCGCAGGGAAATGGCTATTGAATTGAAAGCACTAAAAACAGAATTGAATGGGTTTCTACGACCCAGCATTTTTTTGTCAAGTCAAAGCCAGGTCGTGGTCAGTAACCGCCACTAATAATTCACTATACCTACCAAAAATGTGCCCGAATTTGATGTTTATTTTGTTACCCATAAGATTCATTAGAGGTTTGATAGTTAATAATAATAATAGTGCCGGTTATCCGGTGGCGTCGACCTTAGATCTAAGTTATAATATATAGGTATGTAGGCACGTTTGTCATTCAACTGCGTAATGAATGATTTGCAACTAGTAGTCAACCAACCTTCGTCATGTCATGCGCCTTAAAAACATATAGCATCGGTTGAAACGTATGAAATGTTGTGAAGCCACTTTTTTTAAAAGAAGGTTTCCGTTTCTTCTTAACCCCGAGGCCCACCTTCCGAAACGGTGTAGTCTGTTTTTATATAAAAAAATTGAATTGTATATGTAAGTATAATTTTGACGTTGAATAAGATTATTTATTTATTTATATTCAATAATAAAAAAACCTGAATATGTCTGAGATAAAATAAATTTAGCGTCTAGAGCTTCGTCAGAAACTAGAATAAAAAAACTATAATAATAAATAATTTTAGCCCTCTAATGTCCCCACCGTGGGGCACGGGGCCTTTACCCGGAAGCGTCCTTGGCCTAGCGGTATTCGCACATCGGAAATGATCGTGCTGGTAGCAACATCTGGCTGAGACGGGCAATGGATGGAGGTCCGTTTCTATGTGGCATTTATTTCGGGCGCTTCCGTGCACTTTCTGTAGGTCCCGGCTACTATCGCTGCTCGATGGTAGTATCCGTAAAGCTGGTCAGAGGCCCTAATAGGGCAGCTTGCGACCACTCCCCTCTATCAACCCGTACTAAGCCAGCGTGGTGGAGTTTGGCTCAATCTTACTCGTATCGGTGTAAAAAATAAATAATAAAATTTAAATCAAAATGTCAAAATTAACTCCGACTGACACTTGATAAAGTGACAGCATGTGGACGAACTTGTGGCGCTGCATTTGTGGCTCTGACTACCATGCGAAAGGGCCCGGGTTCGATCTCCGGCTGGGGATAAAGAAGAAAAAATCACAGTCTTGGATGTTGATATGTGTGTGATGTCACTGATTTTGGTTCCCACGACACATCCTAGTGTGGGGCCAGAAGCAATGTATGCGCCTGTATATAAATGTTGATGTTAAACTAAAACAATAGGCTCCCTAAGTCATATCAGATGCAAGGGTCCATTAACCTTGCCAGGCTGCACCGCAACCGCAAGGGAGATACTCTCCCACGCTAAACTGATTTAGCGAACATCTTGCAAGTCGACCTTGGAGTCAGGTTTTCTGAGACGAGCTTAGCACTGATCTCGACTCAACATTGACATGCCGTAGACTTTCTGGAATGTCAAACTTGACCAGAGATTATACAGCATATAAGTGTTAACCTAACTGGGTTCCTCAAATAATTAAAGAAAACCATGCAAATACAGAGGCCCTTTGACAAAGTCCAGGATGCTTTGTATCTCAACGTCAAGCGAGTACCAGGAGATAAGCCTGCTTATAAAAGGACTGTCAAAAATATTAAAACTATGTCACTTGGTTTATAGAGGTGAGACGTAACACCGAACAGCTTCTGACTGTGTGTCGATTGCTGCGAGGCGACAGTGACTGCGCAATGCTTGTCAGTGCCGTATGCGCGCTAAACGTGCCTGACAACTAAATACGCGCTCGTAGGCACCAGCTGCTAGCGGGCGGCTCGCACCGCCCGGTGGCGCGCCGGCAGTCTCCGCTGGTCCGAGCGCGGGACAGCCTCAATGCACTCTTGGCTACAGCACTATTAAATGATTTGTTTGGTGCTGCTTGGAGGGATATTGTGCGAGAATGTGGAAGGTTCTGTGAGAAGAATGCATGATAGTGTTGTCATGTAATTATTTTTCCGAATGATTAATGTATATAATGTTGATTGAATAATCGAATATAATTGACCGGAATAATAATTTCATGTAGTGTTTCATGTAATCTATTTTATATTAATATTTAGTTTGGAAACTTTGTACGACGACTTGTTTTTTTTTTCGGTCATCTTGTACGAATATACTTTAATAAGAATAAAAAAATAAAATAAATAGATAATTTGTTGTCAAAGCCACGAAGAGACAAGGTTTATTTTACAAAAATAGATAATATCAGTCTTTTTCTTGAAATTTTTGGGCATATCCAGTGAAATGGCCTATTTACTGGCACTCGCTTGACGTTGAGTAACGGGACACCCTGTACGTGCTTGCATATAGGTGATATAAAATCAGCTGAACCTTTGGGGAATGTGTACCCATGATTATGAAAAAAATCGCCAAGAAACTTACAGCAGCTTGAAAGAACACAACGAAGTCTAGTAGACCCGCCTGCGCCCATGAAAAATTCATATAACACCGTGTTCCATTCTAGGTAAGCTCCACCTTTGGTTCACCTTGCCATTCTTATCTGCTGCGTTTTAGGGACTAAAATCGTTCTACGATAGTGTAGCTAAACGCGCACATGTGAACTTACTAGAAGGTTTAGTCACGATGTCGAACACAAACATGTGCTTTTTATTGCCAAGCTTGTAATAGGCTTTACTATACATACATACTACTCGTATTATGTATATGGTTTTGTAGGATATCGATCATATGAGTTGATTGAGGTGATGGAAGCACCTACCTACCTACAATCAAATGTGTAGCCTAGAGTCACAAAGTCACAAGCGTTTGGCAGAGAAATCACACAATTGCAGAGTAATAAAGAGTAGCTATGGTGTTTAGCTAGCACCCTTTCACGCACTATGCTTCTGCCAAAAATAAAGGGTTAGTTTGAGTTTGATATTTGCATCTGATTCGTAGCCCTCCTGATCATTTGCTTATTAAAATATAAGTATTGAAGCCAATAACTCAGTAGAGTACAACTGATCACCATTACAACAAATGCAATGTAGAAATCCTTCAACTGCGTGATTCACCGACGTAACCTCGTTCGAAATTCAAACGAATCGAGAGCGTCGCACGCGCAGTAGTACTCAACCACTTGCATAGGCACTACTTCACGCTCAGAACAATTCGCTGGAACGGTCATCCAACCAATCAACCATCCAACAATAAACTAAGCAAATTTTTATTAAAAGGTCTAAAAATCTACGGTTGTTTGTTAGCGCTTCTCCTCGTGGTCCAACGTAGAGAAAGCAAAAAAATAAGTATTCTAAGCATATTTGTCAAATCTATAGTGCATATTAGAGAACTTTATTTTGGCAGACCTGTCACCTCTCTGCTGTAGTGCTATTATGTGTGTTATGTAAAAGTATCAGTATGTTACGCAGTCTAATAATATGTGCACTTGTTACCACAAGAATCAGTTTGCAGTTAGTTTTCTTAGTAGCTGTCCTCGTCCCCGGAAACAAATTATATTATGAGTGGGAGATTATTTATTATTTTGAATTAAATTTTATCTGACATTGTGCTGTTATTATTTTGAATCAATTTTTTATGACATTGTGTAAATTGACTTTGGTATTATTTTAGTGTTTTGTAGCTAGTTATTATTATTATTTTGAATTCGTTGTTGCATGTTATTGTGTTATTAATATTTTAAATCACATTTTGTTGACATTATTTAATTTAATTAAAGTATTATTTTAGTATTTTGTGAGTTCGCAGCCTTAGCTAGTCATATCCACATAAATATTTTTTGTAAATGTACCTTTGCATGCCAATATTGGGCTAAATGTGCTGTTCTTATAGTAATATGTATAACAACCACTGTAACCACATTTATGCAAATAAACGAATCTGAATCTGAAACTGAGATTCAATTCGCAAGGCGGTTCCACTGTTTATGTGGCTGAAGAAACTCGCACCGAATTCTAAACTCACTCCTTTACGTGTGGAAAATTGCAAGTAACCCAACTTGCTTAGTTGTTTAGCATACCTGCTTATCTAAATACACAGATCTAGTCAGACGTTTAGCGAGAAGGGTAATTAAACCATTATGAAATTAATTTGTAGCATAAGATGGGTAAAGTACTAGTTGTAAACTGGTAAGTGGTACTTACTGTGGTGTGGTAAAATAGGCACGCACTTATTGAACAATTGTACATGCGAGTATATTAGAAATCTGCGAATATTCTATTATCAAGGACGCCGCGGCTTCGGCGTGGTGTTTGGAGTTCCGTCAGGCGATAACTTAGCAACATGTCGCTCTTTGATTAAACTTTATTTGATTTAAGGTGATAGGAAAACATATACATTGCATTCCTTTTATATACATATATAAAAGGAATACGACTGTAAACGAAAGTGACAGCGTTAATTACTTCTACATAAAGACCAAATCGGCGATTTGTTAGTGAAGGGGCAAATACGAAGTACCCGTAACCGGCGAACTTGCATGAAGAGAGTTATGAATGTTGAGGAAGCGAGAGATGTATGCCAGGATCGTAGCAGGTGGAGGTCTTTGGTATCTGCATACCCCTCTTCCGGGAAATAGGCGTGAGCATATGTATATATGTATAAGAAAGAAAAGAGAGCGCAAACAATGCGCTCGCCTCAAACTAAAATAACGTGGTGCCTAACCACATATTGTTTAAAAATAAACTACGCTATTTTGTTTATAAGATTTTCAAGGATTAGTGAGCATTTCAGGAAAAATAAAACAGTTTAGAGGTCTTTTCGTAATTAAATTATATCCAGATTTTTTATCCAATCGCGTTTTCCTTCAGTGAGAATTTAAATCAAATAATCAATAAACGTTAACCCAAAAATCAAATCTGTAGATGACTTTATTGTGGCGTCAATGGATTCGAAAAAAAAAACATTTCTTATCACCTTAAATCTAACCTTTGCATATGATTCACAGGTTAAAAGAGCGCATGCGCTAATGACTAGAGCGTGTGACAGAGACATCATGACATTGATTGCCCGTTAAACTTTGGGTTATCGGTTGTGCATTCGTTATTAAGTATTTTTGATATCAGTCGAAATTCAAATTCGAAATCGACCAATCACATCGCGAGAAAAGACGGCTCGTTTTTTGAATGCGACTGGTGTGAGTTCACTCAGCTGTGAGGCCATCAACAGATGATTGATCATTTTTCAGAGGTTTTGAACTTTATCACCAAGCAATAAGGTTCAAAATGGCGGGTCATTTTTTGATCTAACCACAGACAAGTGGATAATTTGGTTCTGTGTCTCTTGACATTTTCCGATTCCTTAATTCAAATGACAATCCTCGCGTTCCGATCGGCCAACGACCTATGTGGCGCTGCGAGAGAGGTACCGGGTTGATCCCTGGCTGGAGATAAAGATAAAGATAAGAAAACCCCAGGTCTTGGATGTTTATATGTGTGATGGATGTCGCTGTTTCTGGTTCCCACGACACAGGATATCCTAGTGTGGGGACAGAAGCAATGTATATGCCTGTACATAAATGTTTATGTTTTTTGATTAACGTCAGTTTGTAGCCACCGAACAGCAAGTGTAGGTAATTAACTCCTTTGCATATATTTTTTGTGAGTAGGTAATCAACTCCTTTGCATATATTTTTTGTGAGTACCTACCTATACATCGGAATTAGTTAGGTCGGCACATAAAATGAGTACGTAGTCTTTAGCAAGTAGGTACTAACAAAAAAGAAATAAATCGAAGACATGGCATGCACATCCACATTATGTCGATGAAAGAGAAAAATAATCGGAAGGAAGTAATTAGTCGAGTTAAAGCATTCATGCATGTGATGAATGACTTCTGTTATGCAAAACAATTACCTATAAGCAGCCCATTTCAATGACCACAGGCGAATAAATCCACGATGTTGCACGATCCGGCTTGCAGCAGACTTTTGAGAGCTGCTAAATGCAGCCGACCTTTGACAGCCGCTAATACCTCTTAATTGTTTAATTTTTTCCTGTAATTCTGAAACTAATTTAATTGCGGAATAGCATTCAAAATGTGGGTATTATATACATATTGGTAAACTCTCTTTGAAAATATATTGACAAAATAGCATAGTTAATTGTTAAACAATTTCATGGTTTCAGTGGTGCGGTTTGAGTAACGAGCGCATTGTTTGCGCTCTTTTTTTCTTATGTGGTAGTAACTAACGCTATCTCTTTCCTTTCTTTACATATCACCTTAAACTCCATTTAGTGGCTGTCAAAAGTGTACCGCAAGGCGGCCATCACTTAGTTGCGGAAACGCCCCGCAAAACGCTAATGCGCGTAACGTCAAGGGCGTTTAAAACGGTTACGGCCATTATGTACATACTCAGAAATAAGAGCCATGTTATATATCAAAAAACCAAATTGTACGGAACTAACATCGTTTCTGCAACTGGCAGTAAAGGTATTAAAATATAGATATCACAGTCTATGTACTATCAAAAGTATATTGTGCAGTATGATTTCTGAATTCTAATACATCTTTATTTATATTTTATTCGTGCTAAACGGTAGGTAACTAACATCCATAGATCCTTTATATTGTTGTGATTAGCAGCTACTCAATACGTGGTACTAATAGCTTATTAATTAGTTACCGCGTATCGCGATATTGTAATAAGCAGGATATTGTAACACGTTGATAAGTAGGATAATTCTATTCCTCAAAACTCAATACATGGTACTAAAATCTTATTAGCTACCGCGTATCGCGATATTGTAATAAGTAGGATATTGTAACACGTTGATAAGTAGGATAATTCTATTCCTCAAAACTCAATACGTGGTACTAATATCTTATTAGTTACCGCGTATCGCGATATTGTAATAAGTAGGATATTTTAACACGTTGATAAGTAGGATAATTATATTCCTCAAAACTCATTACGTGGTACTAATATCTTATTAGTTACCGCGTATCGCGATATTGTAATAAGTAGGATATTGTAACACGTTGATAAGTAGGATAATTCTATTCCTCAAAACTCAATACGTGGTACTAATATCTTATTAGTTACCGCGTATCGCGATATCGTAATAAGTAGGATATTGTAACACGTTGATAAGTAGGATAATTATATTCCTCAAAACTCAATACGTGGTACTAATAATATCTTATTAGTTACCGCGTATCGCGATATTGTAATAAGTAGGATATTGTAACACGTTGATAAGTAGGATAATTCTATGCCTCAAGACCAAAAACTCTTTTCCTTCGTTTAGGTACATACCGTAACTTTATTTAAACCTATTAAACCTTACATTCCTTTCGTGTTAAGGTAATTAAATGATTTTATGATCTGACTTATAAACAGTACCAACAAAAACCAACGAAAAGCTAACCTTGTTACAAAAATCCTCTAATTGCAACTAATTATAAAAGTGAAACTTTTGTTAGTGTCAGGCCCGGATGCACACCCGACTACTCAAACTTTGAAGAACAGTCAAACTGATGCCGTCTCTGAGTATCGCTCGGGAAATGTCAGCATTTAAGCGGTAAAGTACATTACATATAACTTTTCCCTTCGACGTTAAGTTGGTAGAAATGAAACCAGTGCTGCTAGCTTTAAAAACATATGTTACCCAAAAGTAAAATTTGATTTTTTATTAGTGATTGAAATATAATACCTAGCCTTTTTATCAAGGCATCAAAACTATAGTGAAAACAAGTATGTATTTAAAAAAATATGGACAGCCACAACTACATATATATATAATATAACCGCTATCTTATTTTTTCAAAGTGGGGAATTGTGATTCGATTTAGGAAACCAGATAATGCTTTTCTCCAAATTTTGACAGTTGCGCAGTACAACCAATTTAACGGCGTCAAGGGAAAAGTTATTTAGATGGAATGCACATTACTTTATTTTAGTAACAGTCTGCCTCAACAAACTAATGAATAAACAATCATTTTTGCTTCGTTAGTTTTCCGCCCTACATCTTCAGTCAGGCAATGATAACAATGACGGTGAGAAAAAAAAACGTAAGGCTCATACACACGGTAGATAAGCATATATATTATGGTCATATTTTTTTTATTTCTCTTTGTTTCTTTTTATGAAGCCTACAGAGCCCTAAGTAAATGACTGTGTTAAAATGGCCTGATTAAGAAAATATTTGAGGTATAATGCGCGGCGTATAAATTGGCCCACAATGGCGGCGTCTGCGCAGGTAAAAACGACTGTTTTATTATTAACTTTAAATTAACCGCCATTGTCGTTCAACTTATACGCCGGGTACTGTAATGTTTTTTTTTTAATTGTGCACCTACACAACCGAAGCGGATGCCTAAATAAGAAGATAGAAAGCGAACTATGGTACTCGAAAGAATTTCACATCTTTACTCTGTTCTTCTTTAAGTTGTGCAGTAAGAAATACACTTCAAGTTATACGTTGGCTGCTTGAAAAAAACACCCAATTACTCCTATTAACAAATAGAACTCACGGATCTCTCTCCTCTGCCACGTCGCACGGTAAAAAGTGAAACAGCATGAAGGTATGTCGTCAAAACTCTTTTCTATGTTTTTTTATCCACATGAACCAGGGGGTTGCACTGTTTTTGTCGCGAACAGAAGGAGACAGCTGCTAAGTCGGGGCGTCGATAGCTCCCAAGCGTGACGTAGGGGGCATGCGCGTGCGCTGCGCTGCGCATACGCACAAACGGACAACGTCTTTTGTGGACGGCTTGAACATTAGCGTTATAAAGGTTTTTATATACATTGCTAGGTAAACAAGGTAAGAGAAACCGTGGCCGACCCAGAAAGATATACATATTGAGATCTTGGGACAAGAATTGGAGAGAGACCGAGAGGCCTATGCCCAGCAGTGGGTCATTATGGGCTTATAATAAATAATAAAATGCTAGGTAAACAGAATCTTCTACAAAAAGGCAAATCTTTACCTAAGAAACCTAAATGTTTGTGTAATGGGAAAAAATAAACACAGTAATTAGGATACCAATCGGGCACCTAAAACACTGGTTATATTATTAGTAGCTCAAGACTGTCTGTAGCTCAGTTAGCGTTTAATTTCGGTTAAGTTAGTTTGAAATTCGATGAAATAACAACTTGAGGTAATAAGTAGGATGCTCTCAATCAAGTTAGGAAGGATAAGCCTAACGGCACCGGAAGGTCAGGAAATATCAAGCCACTAATTAACCACCTGACAAGTTATGAGAGTGTTGAAACACACACTCTGTCGTTCATTGCAGTGATGAAACGCAATGACTATTATGAACATTGGGCAACGTCCCAATCCCGAGATTTTACTGATTTCTCCGTCCGTAATTCCGTATAGTACAGGCAGCCCCAATTTTTATGGCTCTCTTTCTCGCATAGGAGAGAGGGATAGAGAGGTGACGTCTCTGAGCCGAAGAAACTTGGCGCGAACTGTACTAGAAGATTTTTTAGCTCGTTGATGGTTAGAGTTAGATCGAATCAGAGTCCTAATACTTCGGAACTAAGGCGTTTAATATTGAGCGTTTCGGTCTGTTAGTACTTACTTAAAATCAATTTGTTTGACCTTAGGTTATTGTTATCAAAAAGTGTTGGTACATAGAGAAACAGACTGTACATAATCAATAATCATATTAGGCACAGAATTAGTTGAAATTGGACAGACTGAACGAATTTAGTACCTCCATAGTAAATTAGTTAAATACAGTTTGATACAGGGTGTGACAGTAAAGTCCAGTCATATTTTAAGGGGTTGTTAGGGACATCATTCTGAGCAACTTTCTTTATGACACCGATGTGATCAGGGCAACTTTATTTCACTTCTCCATACAAATCAAATGGAGGAATGAAAATTAAAGTTGTGCTGATCAAATTGGTGTCATAGTAAAAATTGCTCAGAATGATGCTAGTTAAGAGACAAACATACGAAAAGTCCTGACCACTCTGAGGAGAACCCTACGGGGGCACAAAGAAGGTCCTGTTTGCTGTTTTTTTTTCTTGTATCTCTAAAACGACGGGTCGTACCAAATTTTGTTGTACCACTTAGTGAAAGCTGATCAAATTTTCTACAACTTTGATTCTTTACACTTTTTACCTTGTCCCAAGCATAGCATATGAGCTCCGCTTTTTTTCTTCAAAAACGTGATTTCACCTCATTTTTAGGGTTCCGTACCCTTCGGGTGACAAACGGGACCCTATTACTAAGCCTCCGCTGTCCGTCTGTCTACAGGCTGTATCTCATGAACCGTGATAGTTTAGTTAAAATTTTCACAGATTATTTATTTCTGTTGCCGCTATATTAACAAAAACAGAATAAAATAAATATTTAAGGGGGCTCCTATACAACAATTCTTTCAATACCACATACAAACTTATGTATGCACCTGGTTACGTACATGGAGTGTGAAAGTAGCCGCACCAATAACTTTGTAAATAAAATTTTGCTCTGTAATATCCAAACTATTCACTCCACACCATCCCTACCATTTTACAGTGGTAAACAACCCTTCGTGCACGGGTTCAACTGGCACTTGACCGTTTTTATTGTACATGATCAGTAGCTCTTCGATGTGTATCTCTTGACACCTTCCCGAACCCTTCCAAATGCTATTTTGACATTTAACCAATCGCAATCGCTTTAAATGACAGCCCGCGTGAAATAAGTCAATTTAAAAAGCGTACGGATGATACTAATAATAATACCTTGGACACTATTTACACACATTGATCTAGCTTCGAACTAGGATTCCCTGTATCTTGGGTACTAGACAGCGATACACATACTTATATAGATAAATATTATACTTAGAGATAAACAACCATGACAAGGAAACAAATATTTGCCCCCACCGGGTCTCGAACCCGGGACCCTTGGCTTCGTAGGCAGGGTCACTGCCGACTCGGCCATTCGGGTCGGATAGATGTGGTGATACACAATCGAGCTACAGAAAATCCATGAGAGCCTATTAGATACAAACAGGATGGCCGCATGTACTCGTTGGATACAGCATGTATCACATCCGGTCAGGTAAGGTTACCTAACCGGCAGAAGCCATGCTATGTCTAATCCCGCAATTTGTACGCAATTGTCTTGAGGTGGTTTTTCTACTATTTGCTGTGTAGGTAATGGATTACATCAATGACGGAGAAAGGTCAAACGGGCAAAGAAATTGAGAATTTGGAAGGCGTCGTCGTTGCGGCATTTATGGGGAATAATGTGAAGGAAGTTGTGAACATAAACATGTATTTAGAGGCATTGCTTCTGACCCTACACTAGGATACCGTACGTGGGAACCAAAAACAGCGACATCACACTCGTATAGGCGGGTTGTTGCCGCTAGGGGCCGAAGAGTGTTGCCGCTAGGGGCCAAAGCCTTTTTCGACCATTATTATTTAAATGAAAAGCAACTCGCACTTGGCCAGAGAGGGTTGTAAAATGTACGGTAAGCCACAGTTTGTATTGTAATAACGCTCTTGAAACTTTTCTCCCGGGTGTAATGCATCCAAGACATGTTTTAAAAAAAGAATCTCGCATTGGTTTCACGCTTGCTTCACACACAGGAGATGCAGGTTCGAATCCTGACCATGTACGAATGAGATAATTAATTTACTTTAAATACATTATCGGACGTTCAGTGTTTCGCATGACACGTTAAGCTGTTGGTCCCAGCTTCTATCGCTACGTGCTAGCGGTCGTAAAACCCCTCCACCAACCCGCACTGAGCCAGCGTGGTGGAGTATGGCTTAATCTTACTCGTATCCGGGTAAAGCCCTTTGCCTCTAGGTGGGGACATTAACGGGCTAAATGTATTATTACTTATAACCGTGGCCATAACTGTGCCTCTGCCACCGCAACGGGAAAGGGCGTGACGCTGTGTTTTGTTGTTGTAAAAACCTCCTACTGGTGCAGTCGGATAATGAAATGCAAATAGAGGGCGGAAAATGCCCTTACACTGGGTGAGGCAAGTAAGGTTAGAGTAGTACAGGTCACAAGGGTGAGGTCAGTGTAAGGTCGTGTGACGTCACTCTTGTGCAAATGGCAACATAGTTTTGCTGCCTGTACTTTATTCTTATAGACGGAAAGATTTGTACGCAAACATAACAAGAACTGAGATAATGTCAGGGACTGAGAGCTTCGGGTCTTCAAAACCATTCAATCAGACTGTGATACAGTCATCCAGATTTAGACACTCCGCTTCGATTTTATAACTTTCTAACAGCGATTTTTGAATCGAGTGAAATAGTGAAATCGAATTTAGATTTGTGGTTACACTTACCTTATTGAGTACAACCCGAAATAAGTACCTACAGATTTTGTAATGACCAAACCCCGAGTAGCTTATGGAGTTCCTTCAAAATTCTGACCTTTATTGCCAGGTGTGATAAAGTTTTTTTTTGTCGAAAGGTGTGTTCGTTGATTGTTTTATGCACGACTGAAGTTGAAACAGAAGACAAAAGAAAGAAAGTGTTTCGCTTAGTATTTTTCCTTATTTTAAAGTATTTAAATACATTACCTTAGTTAGACGACCCGAACGGCCGAGTCGGCAGTGACCCTGCCTACGAAATCAAGGGTCCCGGGTTCGAGTCTAGGTGTAGGCAAATATTTGTTTGACGAGAACGGGTGTTTGTATCCTAGTCATGGTAGTTTATCTATCTAAGTATAATGTTTATCTATATAAGCATGTGTATCGTTGTCTAGTACCCAAGATACAGGGAATCCTAGTTTGGGGCTAGATTAATGTGTGTCAATAGTGTCCAAGGTATTATTATTACCTACCATCTTATCGAAAATTAACGCAGCAACGACATTGATTGCATCTGGGAAAACATAAGTTAGAGCAAAAGAGCATATCCAACAATTTACCAATTGGAAAGGAAATTTCCTTGAATAACAAGTTATTCATAAGACATACCTGTTATTCAGCACCCGCCTCGTCTGTCTGTCTGCCTGTCTATTAGTGTTTTTGCCGTGTTTCCACACACCCGCCTCACCAGATGAGGAATCTGTACGCCTAATGAATTTACATACACTTATTCGCACGATTATGGAAACGCAATGTCGGACGTGGCAATATACAGCTTAAAATTATTGCAGAGGTTATCAAATGTAGGGATGTTTTCAAAAAAAATATCAAAGTACTGAGGAAACTATTTCGAGATAATTGTGTGTTGTGTTATTATGAAATAATATTACAGGATTACTGAAATATCCGTAAAAAACTCAATGTACTTAATTTGTCCTCTACGGCGTAGTTTGTTTAAATTCCCTTCGCCGTTAAGTTGGCTGTTCTGTAAAACTGTCTAGTATAAACAGTTTTCCTTGCAGTCGGAACGTAAAAAAATATTGATATTACAGTTTTTTAGTTTTACACTCGGAAACAACTAGCCTCAAGTACAACCGTTCCAAAACGGCGAGCAAGTGACGTCACGAAAAAAAATAGTTCCTTAATATAGCCAAAATTTCACAAAATAAAATAAAAAGTAGTACGTACTTATTTTAGCATGGTTCATTCTACTAAAAAAAATATCAAAAGCTATGTGTTAATTAAAACTCAAAAGACCACGCGTTCTCACAGCGCTAGGGAGCTCAGCGAGACTGGCTGAAATCCATCAAAAGACGTGACAGTCGTGTGCCGCTATTGGTCGAAAAGCGAGTATTGAAAAAAAGAGTCATGCTACGAGGGGGGGCAGCACTAACGTTTGAGAAGCACAGATCCGATGAATTCGACTTGTTTCTTATGCGATTTCACCGCAGGCCTCTTGAAGCAGGCGGCATGAAAGAGAATCGCTGAATAACAATAGTAATTGAGGGATTTGAACAATAGGAACACAGTTTTGGAATCGCTAGATGATATGATAGTTGATTGGTCAGTTAGTTATGCTAGTTAGGATCTACTGACACTATTATGTTATATGTGAGCTCACCTTATGATTTCGGCATAATGCGCTAAATATCGTTCGCACCGTCGCGCCGCCTAGGAATGTGCCGCCGCTTATCAAAGGATATAAAACCTTGTCCGTATCAGGATAATAACCACATTTGCTTGCGAGTGTACGACACTATCTTAGCGAATGGAGTTTATACATAACCATAGCATCACGCTTCTAGACTTACGTTTAGCCAGTTAGTCAATACTTCATTTAGTGTGGCAGGGGGCTTGCCCATCGCCGCAGCTATGAGGATGAAGGTTTTCTCACGAATTTTGATGATATGATAGTCGGTAGTAGGCGCAGGCATATTAAATTGTTCGTCACAAGCTTACGAGTAGTATAAAATAGTACATCCGTATAGATTGATCATCTCGCCACAATACCGGATTTGATAACAGTCAGATTACGAATATAAGTAACATTTTAGATTCGGCAGGAGTGATACATGGTTTGCTGGAAGTAATCGTTTTTGTCGTGATAACTTCTTATAAATCGATGAACGCCGGCTGCACGCACGCAAACGTGTCACGCTCCGCCTGAGCCGAGCGTGCAAGCGAGAGCGCGGAGCAAGCGATAGAGAGGCACGATCGGCCTAAGCGTTTCTAATGACGTTGTCACCTAAAATTATCGTCCGTAAACCGACTTTACAGACAACCATTTTTTTGGAGATTTGCTCGCCTTTAGACAGGTGTTTTCGTTTAATGTTACTTTTTAAATGTGAGTGCATGTTTAAACGATCACCAAAAACGCAACTATTTTACTAACAATAAATTCGAAACGACCGCCAGAATTAGTAAACGACAACCAAATAGTGTTTGGATAAATGATCACCAAACTTCTTTTTATATTTTGTGTACTTAAGTTTATATTTTAAGTATTTTTATTGTTCTTACATGTTCAACCTAACACGAAGGATAAAGGGGGCTTCGCTTCGCTCATCCTCTTTACCCTTCACCTAAACTACCGCAGTATTTCGCCCTGATATTTTCTGCAACTTTTGGTGATTTGATTTTTTCCTACTCAAAATGGGTAAATGCATTTTGAGTAGGAAAAAATATTTTATCTACACACGTATCATAAACCCTCTTTACTGCGTCCAAAAACCGCAAGTTACGATCAGCATTATGTTAAACTACTTGGTAAAAACTCGTTTCGTATCTGGAAAACTACACATTATGGTCATTATGTGTAGTTTTTCTACATATAATGACATTCAAATTTCGAACGCCGACGCCCACCCGCGTGCCGACCCTAGTTTGTCTGTGAAGTTGGTACTGACATTCAAATTTCGAACGCCGACGCCCGTCTGCGTGAAGTTGGTACTAAAGAACAAGCTAAACAACTGCAGAACCACAATGCCGGTCAAACATGCGGTTCCTGAACACAAGAAAGAGAGCTTATGATATGTGTGTAGATAAACTAGTGTATGTAACTGTACATAATTAGGCATTAAAACTCTCGAGTGATATTATTATGAACCCACTCTCGAGTTTTGATGCCCTCCATTATGCAGCAGTCACATAAACTACTATTGGAGGTCATTTAAATTGTTCTCCTAAAGAATTATGAATTCAAATCTCCTGTCACAGGTATTCTTTACTTAAAAGGAGGCTTCTGCTTAAATGATTGAGTGATATCTTTTGTTAAATAAGAACTATTTTGTATTTTGTATTTTGGTTATATATATATGGTATTAGGTAAACCTGCTATCGAGGAGACATATTCTATCAGATGACATGGCTGTGGTATGCAATTTGCTATGTCGATGATATTTTGATAAGATAGCGATAACAACATTTCGCCATAAATGCTATCAATCCACAAAGTCTGTTATCGATTTTACAATATGTTTTGGTGTCAACATGAGATGAACGAAACTCTTTGCTTAAGTAAGCATATCTAATACCTACAGAGTAAGTACCCTGTGGTGTAAACAGCATTATGAATACGGCATTTGACTGCTAGTCAAAATAGATACTTTTATTTATTTATTTATTTATTTATTTATTTATTTATTTATTATATTTGGGACATCAACAGCGTATATATTATAAATTAGTTACAGTAGGTAAATACAAAAAATTAAGCCGGTAACAGATATCCACAGAAGGTACAATAAACAAGTAGAAGAAGAAAAAACTTAGCGGTTATCTTAGCAGTATACATATAGACATTCAGTTTTAGGAAATTAGAAATTTCCAGCTTGTCCATCAAAGGCTGCAAAGCTGATCGCGCTGTGTAGGCCTTGAGCTGCGCTGTGCTACGCTTTCGTTTCGGCCACCAACAGTGCGACCAGCAACGCAGTCATTACAGATCGCGACAGTAATGTAAGTACTATAAAATCTTACAGCGCAACGCAAGAAACAAATTCTAAGCCTTAGGAACTAATAATAAATAACTACTTATCACCTTAACAACATATTTGACTGCAAATTTGAAATGACAACTGTGAAACTAGCGATTTAGTTCATTCAAATCCTTAAAAAAGCAGCCGCGATCGCTATAAAAATGGACTTAAACGATCACCAAAAACGCAGTAGTAGTAAAATAGCTACCAATAATTCGAAACCACCGCCAGAATTAGTTAACGACCACCAAATTGTGTTTGGATAAATGATCACCAAACTTCTTTTTATGTTTTGTGTACTGAAGTTTAAGTTTTAAGTATTTTTTGTTGTTCTTACATCTTCAACCTAACACGAAGGATAAAGGGGGCTTCTCTTTGCTCACCCCCTTTACCCTTCATCTAAGCTACCGCAGTATTTTGCCCTGATATTTTCTGCAACTCTTGGTGATCATTTACCCATTTTGGGTAGCATTTACCCATTTTGGGTAGGAATAAATTATTTTGGTGATCATTATATTTGTTGCATAAAAATGTATTATAAAAGCGTCTACCATACTTCGAAATGTTAATAGGATTGCGATCCGATTTATGGCAGTTAACTATACAGATTCGAGCGGCAGCATCTGCCAAATTTTAATCATCCACTCATTGTAACAATGCGCTATAATTTTAACAAACAAATCACCAGTTTAACCCCGAATTAACCTCCCAATCAACTACTTAGATACTTAACTAGAGGTCATGTATTTCACGATCTTACTATCACGGGACAATGAATAGGAACGGATCGTGATTTAGTCTTATAGCTTCACATGCAGAGGTATAACTTAGCCGAGCAGTCTGTAGGAGGCACCACGCACATAATATGCACGAAGAGACGGTCCGGTCTAGCCTAGCGGGAATGCCTAAGAAGCTGACGGCCCTGGGTTCGAATCCTGGTAAGGGCAAATATTTGTGCATGAATATTTGTTTCTTAGTCTTGGATTTTTTCAGTGTATGTACATAAGTATTTATCTCTATTAAATATATCGTCGTCTAGTACCCATAACACAAGTCTTATTGGGCTTACTATGGGCCTAGTTCGATTTGTGTAAGGTTGTCTATCAGAGATAGCATCGAGCTGTTGTATGGTCGTCGCGCAAAAGTAAAAAAAAAATATATATATTAGAGGACACTCTAATATTTATTTATTTATTTTATTTATTATTGTGGTAAAGACCTCCCTCAGGCACGCCTTTACTTGAATTTGTAAAAATAATAAATAAAATAAATAAATAAATATTAGAGGACACTCTAATATTAATTTAATCATTATTTATTTTATTTATTATTATGGTAAAGACCTCCCTCAGGCACGCCTTTACCTGAATTTGTAAAAATAATAAATAAAAATTAAAGTACACTCTAGTATTTATTTATTTATTTTATTTATAATTTTTACTAATTCAGGTAAAGGCATGCCTGAGGGAGGTCTTACCACAATTCACAGAGTGTCACAGGCCTTTTCCCTTAAGGGTTGGCAGAGGCACCGTTGGTCCCGCGGTACCTTTATTCAATACTCCATCTTGCGGGACGAACATACAAGAGCTCGATGTTATATCTGATAGTTATTGAGACTCAGAACGCGATTGCAATTTTGAAATGACAACTGTCAAACTAGCGATTTAGGTCAATCAACATACATACCTACATACATATGCTCACGTCTATTTCCCGGAAGAGGGGTAGGCAGAGACCAAAGACCTCCACCTACTACAATCCTGGCATACATATCTCGCTTCCTCAACATTCATAAGTCTCTTCATGCAAGCTCGCCGGTTACGGGTACTTCGTATTTGCCCCTTCACTAACAAATCGCTGATTTGGTCTTCATAAGACCTTCTTGCGCGTCCCCGCCCGACGGCTCCTTTCACACCCGCTGCATAAATCTGTTTCTTCAATCTCCTTTCATTCATCCTTTCAAACATTAAAAAAAAACGACCAAGTGCGAGTCGGACTCGCGTACGAAGGGTTCCTTACCATTATCTATTAAAACGGCAAAAAAAACATGTTTGTTGTATGGGAGCCCCCCTGAAATATTAATTTTATTTTAATTTAAAAAAATATTTTATAGTGAATAATATAATTAAATATTCTGTGAATATTTCAAGCGTCTACCTATTGCCGATCAATATCGAGCAAATACGAGCATTTTTGGTATGGGAGACCCCTTAAGTATTTTTTTTCTGTTATGTATTTGTTGTTTTAGCGGCAACAGAAATACATCATCTGTGAAAATTTCAACTGTCTAACTATCACGGTTCATGCGCATGAGCATGAGGCTTAGCAATAGGGTCCCGCTTGGCACCCTTCAGGTACGGAACCCTAAAAAGTCACAATCGCAATGTGCTCTGATGGCATCTACATTCCTTCAGAATGACAACTTGATTACGATCCGGATTTATCTAGCTACAATTCACAATATCTAGATAACACCTATAGTATTATCTTGTCATCTTTAAAATACACAAATATCTTCACGGATTTTCATGAACAGGAGTTTGCCTTCCATGTTGGATTGTTGATCCACTAAGACAGACGTACGTGTATCACACTTTTAAGAGGCATAAAGCTTAAACACCACTTAAACACAACACTGTCAAGCAATCTAAGGTGGCCGTCCATTTAAGTTGTATAAGTATAATATAATAATACTTTGGACTCTATTTAAACACATCGATATAGCCCCAAAACTAGGATTCCCTGTATCTTGGGTACTAGACAAAGATACACATACTTATATAGATACATATTGTACTTAGATAGATAAACAACCATGACTAGGGTACAAACATCCGTTCTCATCTAACAAATATTTGCCCCCACCGGGACTCGAAACCGGGACCCATTGGCTTCGTAGGCAGGGTCACTGCCGACTCGGCCATTCGGGTCGTTAAACAAAAAGCTGTCAAAAAGACGGCCTAATTAATGCAACACTCCTTTTCGTGTCGTTATTTCCAAATAAATCATATTTAAGCCACGATTATTAGTTTATTTTGCAAGCGGATATAATAAATCTCGAATTTTATTGGTTCTTCGTGCTTACGTATAATGGCAGAAAATACCTACTTTATGGAATGACGCACTGATAAAAATAGACAGAATGTTTGTAAGACCTTTCCAAGTCCGAGGTATTGATTTTCCTTTAACAATTCAATTACTTCTGTGTCCTTTCTAAAAGCCAATTGGCGAAGTACGCTTGGCCGCTCAAAACGTAAAACGACTTTTACGACTTGGTTTGAAGAGTCCCTGAGTTCTCGTGATCATAGATAATAGAAAATAAAATTCCACAAGTTTATGTGTTTGTGACACCGCTGTTTCTGGTTCCCACGACACAGGGTATCCTAGTGTGGGGCCAGACCAGACACAATGAATACTGCCTGTTATGTTGTTATATTTGAAAGGCTGCTTATTACAGTCGCAAATAATAGAAATGGAGGGGATACGGAGAAAAAATAAAGGTTATAATAATACTATTTACACACATTGATCTAGCCCCAAACTAGGATTCCCTGTATCTTGGATACTAGACAACGATACACATACTTATATAGATAAATATTATTCTTAGATAGATAAACAACCATGACTAGGGTACAAATATCCAATATACAATATAGGGACTCGAACCCGGGACCCTTGGCTTCGTAGGTAGGGTCACTGTCGACTCGGCCATTTGGGTCGTCAAAGGTTCTTCGTTATTTGCTGTTGTTTCAGTTTTTGATTCCGCCGACCCACGGATATAGTGCGGCGCCAGACACTAAGTATTCCTACCATTATATAAATGCTAAGTTAACCTGTTACCTACCACACAATTAATCAAACGACTTTCCACTAATACAATAGTAATGTCACCTCTAATGAAAAAATCGATATTAAGGTCACCGGAGCTTCACTCACTTATCCGGAGTTATCCGCGTTACTGTTTCAGTCTTGTGTGTTCCACTGCCTATATATTCTATCTATTACAAGATAAGCAAAACATAGCGTCACCTAAATTCCCATACGGGGAGGCAGAGGCACAGTTGTGGCCGTTTAGTCAAAAAAGAAGTCCTAATAAGTTTGTTAACATAAACAATAGGTATATCTCTCTTTATATTAGAGATGCAACGAATAGTGCTAGGCCGAAAACCGAATATCCGGCAATGCTCTTGGCCGATGCGCCGAATATTCAGCGCGAATACGCAAATAACAATGTTATTTTTGAGGGTGACAGATGAAACACGTAAATATTTTATTCGTGAACTAATCTTGTCATGACACGAATTCTTTCTTAATTTTTCTGTCAGATTATGGTATTAATAGTCTATATTACTAAAAAGTCACAATCTAAATGGCTTGTAATTGTTATATCTTGTCACATTAGTTACCTTCGCGGTAAATTATTTCAGATGTGTTTCGTTGATACAAGTCCAATTTTATTTATCACAATTGTTTTGTTAAAAATTACTATTCGGGATTCGGCCGAATATTCTGGCGAATGTTCCAGAATATTCGGCCGAAAGCCAAATATTAGTAAAAGTGGCCGAATAGGCCGAATACCGAATAGTTGCCAAATATTCGTTGTAACTCTATTATATATATCCAACCCTTTCTCCCAACATCATCACTACTCTATAACACACTTGACCTTAAAAAAGTCAAGTGCATCAATACCCACCATACAAAAATATTCCAATATCTCCCTTACCCCTTTAGAATAAGACCCGAATTGTCTCTTCAAAACTGACCGTGGATTTTTCAAGCTGTCGATTGAAATATAGCTCGTTTGTCATCGCAATAAGAGCTTGGGGTCTAGTAATGAGGTTAGAAGAACTGGTATGGCCAGTGCACTTCATTTGGTAAAGCCTCGGGGCGAAAATACCAGTTTGAAGCAGAAATGTTACTTCCTTTAGCATTGAGATGTGTTCTCAAATATTCCATCAATACAGAAGCTGATCCGATTGAATCGAATATCAACTTGCACCAGTCTTTTGACAGCCTCTAAGTACAGTTTATATTAAACACAACTTAAGTACAACACTGTCAAATTACGAAGTCAAGCGCGGCAAGGTTTTTATTGCCTGTCAGCCGGGATCCCATTAATGGCTGAACAAGGGCCAATGGCATTGAGAATTAGACAAAGAAACAAATCGCATCGCGTCGAAGCAGACTGACGCATGCTCCCGCGCAGAGCCCCGCGGGGCAGCCCGAGCTCCGAGACCGAGAAAATTATAGAAAATATTACTAAACTCCTGTAATAATAACATTAAAAATAAAATAAAACAACCAAAAAATTTCCCTTTTTTTACCTATTTTTGCGTGTAAGTTTCATATAGGAAACTGATTTTGTCTCCGAGCGCTTGTTCATTTAGTTGAATAATAATGTATTGCGAAAAATATTTTTAAGTATTAAATATAACAGATATCCGGTAATTTTAAAAGTCCATTCTTATCTCTAATAGACCTTTTATGACATATATTTATCCTACATTTTTATGGTGTCTAGTTTAGCCTAGAATTGAAGCTAAAGATGCATTTCTGGCCATATTTAATCCCTTAAACATGACCGTTTTGTAGTTGTGTCGGCCTAAGTAAGATAAAAGAAAGTAAGGGTTAACGAAGAAGTTCTATACAAAATATCAATGGAACGTCATAATACATGCAACTTTGTTGTTTTGTGGTGTTAACTAGCATTACATCTTAAAGACCCAAAGTACTTCAATGAATATAGAAAAGAATAGTTATTTCCAGTATAATCAATGTTTAGACTCAACTCTATACATGCATCGTTCTAACCAAATAAACAAGTGGTTCTGCGAGAACAGTAGTCCTCGTGCTCGCGAGCCCTTCGACATAATAATACTTAAACATATTGTCACGGCTATATTATAATGCGATACAAGTTTATTTTGCGCAACAATTTAACGAAGTAAACCCAATGAATTTCTGGTGCTTGAGTTTTCCAATTACTATGCAGACTATTGAGCAGAATAGGAGTATAAGTGTTGACGATTCATCGCGTTTCTTTGGTTCTAGGTTCTAGGAGGTCAAATCTTGTGACTACGGGTTTGTCTTGTGAAGGCGGAGAGAACTGCGTAGTCTGATTACTGATTAGGTTTAATTTATCCGAAATAAAAAGAAAAACTGAAATCCGCTTTAACGAATACGTTTGCTATAGCAAACTCCCCCAGTTTATCGGATGAACAAATAAAATTGTTATAAATAAAATATCCCGTCTGCATTTTCTTTCAATACCACATACAAACTTATGAATGCACCCGGTTACGTACATGGATTATGAAAGTAGCCGCACCAATAACTTTGTAACGTAATTTTTGGCCATAAGTACTTCACTTAAAAAAAACTGAGTCGAAAAACAATTCTATACAATTATCGAACCTGCTCACAAAATTTGACGACAATCGGTTAAGAAATGTGACCTCTGGCGAGAACAGACAGACATACAGAAGGACAAATGCTTTTTCGGCTAATCTCGAAACTGGACGCTTCGCTCGCTCGGTCTACTAGAGAGCTTAAAATAAATTTACCTCTATCTTGTTAATTTCTCCATGCCCGAATCCCGTTTATGTATTTTCTTTGAAACATCGCGTTCCTTCAAATTATGCTTAATTTATGCTAATATATTCATTATTGAGAAAAAATGCATAAAAGCGAAATTTATCACACGTCCAAGTTCCTATAAATCAGCTCTAATAAGCCTATTTGCATTCTATTACCTTCAGTATGCATACATGCAATTGCGGTAAGACCTAGATTAGATTGTAAATGACTGCAAGGTTAATATTAACATGATGATCTCAAATGCCTACACGAATCCATTAGTCATAGGTATAAGAGTTTTCAAAACGGGGCCTTATTCTAGCAAGAAATCGCATTAATATAGATATAGCTTGCCTTCGGCTCCAACGAGAGAACGTTCGCCTAGAGAAAACTGTTTTTCATTAATATCTCCAGAACTATACACCGACAAATTCTGAAATACCCACATTTATTATTCTGAAGAAGTTGTTTATTTATTAACACATTATACAACTATAATACAATGACATAAATCCGCCAAACGCTTCGTCATAATCTTAACTAAACAAAATACATATCTGATCATAACTAAACAAAATACATATCTGATCAGTGATCACACACGCGAGGATGTTGATAGTTAGGATGTTATTGACACTTTGGCTGCAGATAGATATTTTGGGTTGTTTCTGATGTCTCTATGTTACCGGCAATCTGTATAATCCGGTATTATATAAAATCTCTAGGCAATATATATAATGCCTAAAACGTGCGTGGTAATATATGAAATATTATTAATTTTATACTTTGCCTAGTTATTATAAATAATTCCCAATGCGCAGCCGGTAATGTATGTAAAAGCGTAAAACACTGCGGTAGAGCTTAGCTGAAGGGTAAAGGGGGTGAGCGAAGCGGTTTTTGTTTTAACTACACACAAATATTACATATATTGATATAAACATTTACATTTACATACAGGCACATACATTGCTTCTGGCCCTACATTAGGATACCCTGTGTCGTGGGAACCAGAAACAGCGACATCACACACATATATAAACATCCAAGACCTGGGGTTTTTTTTCTTTAACCCCAGCCGCCGATCGAACCCGGGTCTCTCGCATGGAGGCAGAGCCACAACCGCTGCGCCATGCATGCATGCAGAAATAAATAATTAAAGTATTATCAAGAGATTTCTCAGTTGAGTCAGATTAACACCATGCATGCACTCTTGTCATTTATGTTACCTTAAATATTGTTATTTCTCTTTTTAGATAAAGTAAAAGTAAGTAAGTAAGTTTTTAAATGGCACCTACGGCAATTTCAACATCTCCAAATCCTCCATATCTTATCAGATGTCCACAAAACAGCACCTTTACAGCCACCAAAGAACTGATAACAACTAAATAACCAACAAAACCTGCCACACTCACGACCATTCACACAACACCGCACAAAGGCCAACAGACCTTTCATGGATATAGACTTAAGTGTGACTCAGTTAACGGGACTCCGAGCCACCAAGTCCCGATTACCTGTCTGCAACATAAGCACCGGTTAAATTAAATAACGGAATACCGAGGCTGGGTTTCACTTTTCCTTGGACTGGCTGGTTTGTGCTGAAGATGTGTGATGCAACTTCAAATGTTATTAAATTTGGTGGAGTTAGTATTCATTGTAGATCTCGTGTTGCCAAAATCGTAGGCGCACTTAAATTGGGATGACTCCATTCTTACAAATCTTGTGCAATTTCATTAGTGTAAATAGCATCAAACTTTATCAGTACTTGTATTTGTTGTGGGCTAACTAAACTAACATTATTTTATGTTTTATGTGTCTACTGTGTTGTCCTGTTTGTTCTAGAAACTTGACTTTGGCAGAATCACCAAAGCGATGGAAGCCATTATATAAGAAATTGATTGAATTTGGGATGACAGTGGAAGGAAACCTTATGAGATATACCTGATTTTAAGCCCAGTTAATCTCATGGGATGAGTCTATTGGGTAAAATTTTAAATTTAAAACGGCGTTAGCTAACGCCGGTGGCATTCAAGAGGTTAAATACGTTAAGATACGTATCATTTTAATAATAGGGTTAAATTGAAGTCAGTTTTTTCTGAAGTTTCACTTTTTGTCAGCATGCATACGACCAAAATGGCTTACAAAATATTTGTGCTCATAAATTCATCTTCAATTTAACATGCGAAGAAGAAGAGGATGAAAGGAATTTTATAGTCAGATATAAATTCCTATTGATGCAACTGATTATTAAAATTCCATGCAACTTGAACAATGATTGGATGCAAGCATTCCTGCTCCTAATCGATTGATTGTCATTCAGAACAATGATTATGACTGCGGGGTATCATTGGTAGTCAAACGCATGGCGTATGTCGTCACTGTGAGAAGGATATCACGAAGGCTGCAGATTTCTAAGCTGAATACTATAGGTAAATTATCATATGACCTGGATGCACAAACTGTCCACTCAGTTTGAGTGGCACTCACTGTTTTTCTTTAGGGAAATACCAAAAACAAACGAAACTAACCGATGTAATTATTTCAGTTGAGACCTGTGTAATTGGACCAAATGATGACTTCTATGTATTTTCTAAGTTGCACTTTATCTTAGGAACGATTTGTGCATTCGCGATACTCTAGTCTAGGGCTGTACCAAATCTTGAATATAAAAAACGGCCAAGTGCGAGTCGGAATCGCGCACCAAGGGTTCCGCACGAATAGCGTATTTTTGTAAAGGAAATGAAAATTTCAGGTTTTCCTTTAGTTGTGCTATAAGACCTTGCTTCGTGCAAATTTTACGATTCTAGGTCAAGGGGAAGATTTGATTTTGTCACAGCTCCAAAGGTCTGTCGTAGACCTGTGTTATTAATATTAATTTCAACTCGATACCTCCAGGAATTCCTGAGAAAAAGGGCGTTGACAGACGGACAGCGAAGTGAACTTATAAGGGTTCCTTTTTTCCTTTTGAAGTACGGAACCCTAAAAATCAATAAATTACTTGCACTCGACATTTATATATCGTCAACATACGTGGTTAATATGATTTCATTACTTCTTTTATCGGATATATAGACTTAGAGACGATAGCGTTGTTTTTGCAGATAGTACAGAATATAAGGTGCAATAAATTCTGTATCTTTGTGAGTACAAAATAGAACAGAATATCGTTAATTTACTGATAGTCAATTCGAAACGTGATCTATTGTGGAGTGTTCACACTTAAATATTGAGGACACGATTTCGTTGAGCATTTTGTATTTCAGCCGCATGACCAAATACAATGATTTTACGTGACATAAGCCTGAATGTTCTTCGAGTTTTTTGAACTAACCTTCAGCGTAATTTTATCGGTAAATAATTTGGAATAAAACTTATTTCCTGGCTAAATGCTTTTGAGATCGAGTTACTATTCTATAACATCATTGGACAGGAATGTGTGTTCAACTTTGAAATTGCGACTGTCAAACTAGCAAAATTTTTTCATTTAAATCCTTATAAAAGCAGTTAATCAAAATGTGCTATGAAGGCGTCTAAAGAGGTGGACCATCCTTCAAAATATCAATTTGTTTGCGATCCGGATTGATGAAAGAGATAGAAAGTCGAGCTACAGGTCATAATAGTCAAGAAATGGTAGCAAATTTTAGAACTTGACAGGGATGATTGGGTTTGTGACAAATCCGATTGTATTGGCGCTATGGGGAGGAAGTGTTGAGTTAGACAAAATTTTCATTTTACAGAAGAGGTGTGTTCGAATTTTAAGCGGAGTCAAATCAAACAGAGTGTCTTGTCGCGATCTGTTTTGGAAACTAAAAATCCACACGGTTACAGCGCTCTACATAATTGAATTGTGCAAATTAGTTAGGCACATTCCAGAGAAATTTCCAATCAGCGCTGAACGTAAGTGTGGTAGGTTAAAAGAACGCTTCAGGCATCATCTCGAAGTTAAGTTCTGTAGAACGACATCTCACAGTAAAAGTACTAGTCATGCAGCAGTTTCTGTATACAATAAATTACCAAAAAATATCAAGCTTCTCCCTGGTGATCGATTCCTCAAGGTATTAAAGGAATATCTACTTGTTATGTGCCCATACAATCTGAACGAATATTATGAAAATTGTAAATAGTTTTCAATACTGATTATTGATCTAATGCTGAAATTTTACTGATTTATTATTTAATGAGCTATGAAATAATGTACCTAATGTTATTATTATCTATTATACTAATTCTAAATTATCAAATTGCTATGCCATTATCGGTAAAATTACACTTGTACCACATTTTTTGTAAACATCATAATATACTGTAATTTATTGCAATAAAATGAAATGAAATGAAAATGAAATTCAGACTGGCAGTTACCTAGTTTAACTACAACAAACCTTCATCATTAATTTAATCTGGTAATCCGTTAGATGTGTCCTCATGATACAAGCACAGCTGTTTGTAATAGCAACCGGAACTGTATGAAATTACCAGGTAAAGACCTTTGGAAAGCAAAAAAACCCCAATGCTTTTCGACCATTAACTAAGTATCGTGCTCGTAAAGACGCACGCAAATGAAGATTTGCGTGCGTCTTTACGAGTGTTAAAACTGTAATAGTAGTTTATGTGACTGCTACATAATGGAGGGCATTAATACTCGAGAGTGGGTTTATGAAACGAACCGAAGGCGAGTTTCATAATAATATAACTCGAGAGTTTTAATGACTAATTGTGTACAGTTACATACACTAATTTATCTACACACATATCATAAGCTCTCTTTAATGTGTTCAGGAACCGCATGTTTGACAGGCATTGTGGCACTGCAGTTGTTTAGCTTGTTCTGTAGTACCAACTTCACAGACAAACTAGGGGCGGCACGCAGGCGGACGTCGGCGTTGGAAATTTGAGCGTTATAATATGTAGAAAAACTACACATTATGGTAATAATGTGTAATTTTTCAGATAGGAAATGAGTTTTATCAAGTAGTTTAACATTATGCTGATCGTAACGTGCGGTTTTTGTACGCAGTAAATAGGGTTTATGATACGTGTGTAGATAAAAGAGTTTACCATCCAAAAAGGAATTTCGAATCACAATCGTCGCGTCAGCTCTGAGTAAAACTCATTGTTTTATCAACAGTCTTCTGATAACGCACGCGGCCGAGATAAGCCGTGAAAATGTCGATAAGAAAACACGAGAATTACCAAACGTGTGACGTCTCGGAACGAATGGGCACACAACAACATTAGTGCCGAGCAGCCAGTTGCTCACGTCCGAAAGAAATACTTAGACCCTAGGCCCAAAGTCCTAGACAGCCTTCCTGTGTACTGCTAACGAGGAACAGATCAACCCTAAAATTTCCAGGTTCTCGAAAGAGAATAGTCTACATACAGTGATATATAAAAACACCGTGCATGGGCTGGCATTAATTAAGAAAATAATAACATTAGTGCCTTTTCCCAAAAGATTTGGAGGAGGCATAGTTTAGATATGCCAACGTTTAGCTCGTTATCCAATACTCCAGTTTGCGAGACAGGGGGCTAGCTAATCGCCGCATCTAATGCAAATATGAAGGTTTCTTCACGACGCTTTCCATTCCCTATAGAACGACCGTATGATCAACAATGTCAAATTCCCGAGGGAGATCCAACGATGAGTTTCATACCTAAATGTTTTGTTGCTTATCCTATGAATCACGTAAAACATTAGGTATAAGGAGAGCTAGTTGCACCGATTCGAAACTAAACCGAGGTTATTAAAATACCAACTGTAATTGCAGTAGTCATACCGGCAGTAACTTACGTGCCTATTCGGAGTTATGTATACGCCAGTTGCCGATTAAAGCAATACAATATAGACAACTATATAACTTTGGTCCCGCAGACAAAACAGTGAGTTTCGGAAACATCATGATGATGAAATATTGAGCAGCGTGTTCGTTAACTCAAATTCATTTAAAATCTATGGAAATCTGTCACTTTTCCACATTTTTTGTCGAAGATTTAGCGGGGGCTACGGTAATATGGTAACGTTCCTGAGGAAAACATGGCATGTGATAGGTACCTATATCATCATCCTTTGCATATTTATAAGAGTCCACAGGAGTTAGAGAATTAGCGCTGCAAACAATAGCTCCATGGTGACGGTTTGTTATGTTTTCATCAATGCGCACTGCGAGTAATACTTTTAAGGGCACTTACCTCAAGTTTTTTAGCATACTCCTCTCCAAGCCGCTCGTGTTCCTTCTTCAACTCCTCATTCTTCTCCAGCAGGGCTTTCCCCAGCTCAGCTGCGAGCAACAGATCAGACTCCTTCTGCTGCAGTTGGCTCCAGACGTCTGGTTCCGCCATCTTTGTGTCCGTATCTCTTGCTGTTGACATCTCCTTTACATACTCCTCTAGATCCTCGTAGAAGAATTCGTCAGTTACGCTTAGAGATCCCGGAGATTTTCGTGTGCCACTTCTGCTGCGGCTTCTTCTGTGTATAGAGTTTGGAGATATATTACCTTTACCAACAAATTCTGTTTCTTCTTTTATAAAATTGGGGGGTTTGGTATGGTCGTGTGGCTCTAAATGTGTATCCGGGCTATTGATACTACTTCTACTATCAGCCTGAGCTTCTCCGGCCATTTAACAGGTAAAATGTCTAACTTTGAACTATTTTCGTGTATTGGCTTCGCTTGAAGATGCGTTCGATAGCTTGCTGGAGTTTTGACGAGTTTGGCAGTTTCACGCTTTTGATTTTCTTTTGTATGTCGAAATCCGTTTTGAGGGCCATGATCACGATCTTAACAATTCGATGACACAGTTAAGTTAACACATCACTTATGTTTACTTTTTTTCCACAGCACAGTATGATCACTGGTTTAGAAACTTCACGGGTGCCGCGATGTGTTCAAGGAGGCGTTCGCAATGAGGCGGTGTCTACCGGTTGCCTCGACTACCCGATCACAACAGAACAGTGTACAGCCTTTGCAGGTAGCGCGACCCCGATGCGGCAAAGAGTAGGTGGGCGCAGAGGTCGCCGTAGACATATTACTCCGTGGGCATTTTGTTTATTGAATTAAAATGTGTTAATGTAATTTTTTGATTAGCTTCGCTAAAAAATCTTAAAAAAGGCATAGCTATAGCACTATCTATTAAAAAATGAATTTAATGTAATGTGTTAGACAACTATGGTATACACCTTCTAAGTTAGTGTTTTTTTTAATTGTGTTTTTTTTTACCAGAGATGCACCAGATATTTGTGAATACAAATATATCAAATGAACCTATTTATATGGCCAAAAACAAACGCCTTAGAATGTGTCAGTTTTGTAAAAGTTTGGAATAGTTATTTGACTGGTTGTCCATATTGTACAGCTGTTTTCTACAAATAGTTATATAAATTCGGAAGGTAACCATTTTTATTTATGCATAACATCCCTGCTAAAAGTTATGAGTTATTAAATAACAAAATCTTGTTCTTAGATTGAAAATTTCATAAATGATTTAATTTATAGACAGAGATATTTTTTAACCAATTCCCAAGTAAGAAATACTTAGAGAAAGAAAATAATTAAGACGACTGTGCAACAATGGTTGCGACATAAATAACCAACTACTAATTAACACCAAACAAAAAGCGGATGACTCTCAGAGACGAGCAAACGCCCGTCCTATCTACGTCCACCGATCGCGCCAACTTACTCTATAATTGCACGTGCGTGTAACAGAGACGGCAATACAATATCCAACAGGGAAGAAAGAGATAGCGATAGAAAAGTACACCGCCAAGTTGGCCTCGAAGAGAGTGGTCAGGATTAAGAAACAGTGGTTATTTTTATTGTTGGTTAACTCCAGGAAGTTAAGTTAATGATGTCATAACAACTTTTGGCTCTTTGTTGGAACTCGTCTCTTTTGGCCATTTTTGGCAGCAAAAGTGGTTGATAGCATCTGTTGAGTCAGGCTGACAGACATCTGGTCTGTGGTATGGCTGGTTCCTTGGCCTTAATGACCTAACTGCTCAGGCCCTGGCTGAAGGAGATATGGTCAGCCTCGCTGACTATCTTATAATGATATAAATAATGGGGTATGCGCATCGCCTTTCAAGCGATCGTAAACCGGATCCAAACTAGGATAATACCTACCTTTAGAAAGACGATAGCTCAAATACACAGCTACTACTTTAGTTTCTTTTTTAGGGTTCCGTACCCGAAGGGTTCCAAACGGGACCCTATTACTAAGACTCCGCTGTCCGTCCGTCCGTCTGTCACCAGGCTGTATCTCAAGAACCTAGCTAGCTAGAGAGTTGAAATTTTCACAGATTATGTATTTATGTTGCCGCTATAACAACAAATACTAAAAAACAGGATAAAAGAAATATTTAAGGGGGCTCCCATACAACAATTATTTCAATACCACATACAAACTTATGGATGCACCTGGTTACGTACATGGAGTGTGAAAGTAACCGCACCAATAACTTTGTAAACAATATTTTGCTGTGTAAAATCCAAACTATTCACTCCACACCATCGCTTCCATTGAACGGTGGTACGGAACCCTTCGTGCGCGATTTAGACTCGCACTTGACCGGTTTTTTCCTCTCCATATTAGGTTTGCTGGAAGAAATCTCTTGTTAGAGATAAGGTCGCCTTTTTACATTTTCTTTCCTTTATATTTGTTTTGTTTTCACTGTTTTAATAATAATATGTAATATCTTGGATACTATTTACACACATTGATCTAGCCCCAAACTAGGATTCTCTGTATCTTGGGTACTAGACAACGATACACATACTTATATAAGTAGATAGATATTATACTAAGATAGATAAACAACCATGACTAGGGTACAAACATCAGTTCTCATCAAACAAATATTTGCCCCCACCGGGACTCGAACCCGGGACCCTTGGGTTCGTAGGCAGGGTCGCTGCCGACTCAGCCATTCGGGTCGTCAAAGTATTACAAATTACAAACTACGAACATCTTTTTTTTACTGACGCTCAAAATCATGCGGTCTATTAGATCGTGCGGTCTATCGTGCGGTCTCATCAAATCAACAGCCTTAACTTAAGCAAGTATTTGGGCATTCGGCCAATAATTCCACAATAACGTTGCTGTGTAACTTTATTGACATAATATTGAAACGTTTCAGGATTTCACGTCAGGGTTAGCTACACTATTGCTGTACGACTTTGGTCCATATTGCGCATGATTTATGAACGGTGCAGGCCTGATCGTGTAGCTTACTTAGATCGCAAGGTTTAGCGGTTGTTTTTCAGGTATGTTTCACTTGCTGTAACCTGATTTTTTAAGTCTATTGTGTTGAGAGTTGTTGATTGATTAGATTAGATATATCTAGTTATCTAAAGGACAGTAAAAATTGATCGGGCTGTTCAGTGTCTTACTGTAACTATCTACATTGTGTACCAGGACAGTTTAGTTACATTTTAAGTAGTTATTGGGGGCACCTTTCTGAGAAGGATATTTTCAGACAAAATGGCGGCACCTAATGAGGACATGGAGATGGAGAAGATTGCTGAGGATGAACTGTCGAAACTGCAGAGACAGGTGAGATTAGTTGAAAGTTGTATTGTTTAGCACATTGTCGACTGAGATAATGCGAGCCATATTTTAGGCATAATCTGGATCAGTGACTGTTGAAAGAGTAAGATAGTGGCTGCTGGCCAACCTGTTAGTCTTGGACGTAACATAGATAGGCATATATACTTAATAGGGATTAGAAGCCAGCGGAGAAGGTCCCGGGTGCTAGCATTCCCTAAATAAACTCGGGGTTTCATGTTCATGTTTGTGACAACCCTTTTTTTGATAACCCGACTCAAGGTATCCTAGAGGGTCAATTTTCCCCCACTCAAGGTATCCTAAAGTGAAGTTAGGGGCAATTTATGTGTCTATTAACAGCTGGACCCCTCCGTCGGCAGAGCGAGGATAGCCGGAAACAGTGAATGGCGTTTATGTGGGAGAGTGATGTTGTACTGACAGTAGGTTCCCCGACAGGCTGATGATGGTGATGATAAAAGGCTTGTTCTTAAACTATCATCAAAAACGCACCTATTTTACTACCAATAAATTCGAAACGACCGCCAGAATTAGTAAACGATCACCAAAGTGTGTTTGGATTGGATAAATGATCACCAAACTTTTTTTTATGTTTTGTGTACTTAAGTTTATGTTTTAAGTATTTTTTCTTGTTCTTACATTTTCAACCTAACACGAAGGATAAAGGGGGCTTCGCTTCGCTCACCCCCTTTACCCTTCACCGAAGCTATCTGTATTCTGCCTTGATATTTTTTGCAACTTTTGGTGATCATTTACCCATTTTAGGTAGGAAAAAAATATTTTGCTGGTCATTTATATTGTTCTCATGATGAAATAAAGGAATTAGTTTAATATTTTCGTACGTTTCCAGCTGTAGTTCCCGGCTACTATCGCTACGTGTGGTAGTGGTTGTAAAACCCCTCCATCAACCCGCAATGAGCCAGCGTGGTGGAGTATTGCTTAATCTTACTCGTATCCGGGTAAAGGCCTGTGCCCCTCGGTGGGGGCAGTAATGGGCTACATTTGTTTGTTTATTTTTATTTGTCCTTAAGTTTCCAGCATCCCATTTCTGCCGATGATAAGTACTTTCCGCAGAAATACCACTCAGCTCAGGCAAATTAAATGGTGATGATGATAATGTCCTCAGTTCCGAATCATGGAGATCGACCGGGCGGCTGTTACGATAAGCGTGCAGCCTACCCTGAGGGTCCAAAGGAACATGATCAAGATCCTCAACGCTGAGCTGGACAGAATCATGCTAGAGTTGAGGGTATGTACGAAGTTTTATCTACGGCACCCGAATATATAATAAACCCATACCAGATATCATGAATTAATCTTAAAACGAACGCGAGTTAATAATAAATCGTAGTATTATACAAGTTACCGAAAGTTACATTCAGAAGAGTAGCAGGGCAAATGCAGGAGGAAAAGCCATTAGCGACGAGGTGCAAGCCTCTGTGTCCAAGCCTTCGACTATCCTCAATTCATTCGGATGGAATGAGTATGCCCCTTACTTGACGACGTCTTCTGTAGCGTTGCGGTTCGATCTCAGCATCCTAAACGAGAAGTCCCTGGTTCGAATCCCGGCTGGGGAGGATGAAATAAATATCCCCAGGTCTTGGATGTTGATATGTTTGTGACGTCGCTGTTTCTGGTTCGCACGATTCAGGGTATCTTATTGTGAGGCCAGATGTCTGTGTATGCCTGCCTGTTTACAAATGTTTGTGTTTTATTATTCCATTTTAAGTCCCAGATCATGATATTATCTTCAGCTAAGTCCTTGCCCGAGAGCACAAGCGTTACTCTGGTTGAAAATTTTGGATTTTATCTACACACGTATCATAAACCCTCGTTACTGCGTTCAAAAACCACACGTTACGACCAGCATAATGATAAACTTCTTGGTAAAAACTCATTTCTTATCTGAATATTGATACATTATGGCCAAAATGTACCAAAATTTCTCAAATTATGACATTCAAATTTCGAACGCCGACGCCCACCTGCGTGTCGCCCCTAATTTGTCTGTGAAGTTGGTACTACTGAACAAGCTAAACAACTGCAGAGCATATCAATGCCACAATGCCAGTCGAACATGCGGTTCCTGAACACATCAAAGAGAGCTTATGATATGTGTGTAGATAAAATAGTGTATGTAACTGTACATAATTAGGCATTATGTGGCAGTCACATAAACTCGAATGGCCGAGTTGGCAGTGACCCTGCCTACGAAGCCAAGGGTCCCGGGTTCGGGTCCCGATGGGGGCAAATATTTGTTTGATGAGAATGGATGTTTGTACCCTAGTCATGGTTGTTTATCTATCTAAGTATATTATTTATCTATATAAGTATATGTATCGTTGTTTAGTATCCAAGATACAGGGAATCCAGTTTCGGGCTAGATCAATGTGTGTAAATAGTGTCCAAGGTATTATTATTATTATTATTCTGTCTCTTAATTCCCACAGCTAACGAAAAGCACCTCAAACATAATAGAAAACGCGCGAGCTCGCGACAAGCTGGTGTCTCTGCTGAAATGCCATGAAACGTACACGACGGAAGTACGAGAGTTCAGAGGGAACATTCGTGAGCTAGACTTCTTGCTCAGGCAAGTGCAGAAGGAGATCAAGACACTGCAGTCTAAGGGGTCCAGGTGTGAGGAGGTATTATCACTGGTTACTAAACTATTCAAACTATTGCTGACCAAGAATCTAAGCATGAAACACATTATGCCTTTTTCCATTCCCTTCGGCCTAGCTGAGGCAGATATTTTAGCTTGTGACATCATGTCGCCTGCGAATTGGCCTTTACTCAATAGTCTCTTTTGACGTGACAGGGGGCTACCCCAGCGCCGCCCCCTGTCATGTCATTCACGTCATATTATTAAACATAAAACATAAACATGGCTGTATTCCCAAAGAGAAAGAGGTTTAACTAAATCGTACGTAACAGTCCCTTTTGACGTGACGGGGCCGAGGGGCTTACCCAGCGCCGCCCTCTGTCATGTGTTAACATCAACATCATCACACCTTTAAAAATAAATATGGCTGAATTCCCGAAAAGAAGAAGTTTAACTCAATCGTATGTAAAGCAAAGTACACATTTCGTTTAATAGTACATTACGCTACAAGGGAAGTAAGTGAGCTATTATGGAACGAGATGCAATTTGGTGCCCGTGCGAGCTTCGCTCGCAAAGGGCTCTAAGGATCGAGTGCACCCGAAATGTTTAGACGCCCGAGCGAGCGAAGCGAGCAAGGGCGGATATAGTTCCAGGGTGCAATAGCTACTTACAACCCGAGAGAAGTATACTATTTTACACCTTTCTTGCGAGGAAAATAAAACACAACAAATAAAATAAAACAAAGTAATTTAAATTCATATAAAAAAACTAATGAGGTACCTACATATTAATTTTAATGTGATTTTAATAAAAAGTTGTGTGTGTAATTTCTGAATTAGATATTGGGAAAGTATGTAAATTTTAATAAAGTTACATACTTTCCCAATATCTAATCAGAAATTACACACACAACTACTTATTAAAATTATTGTTTATTGTTTTCTTTTGATTTATTTGGCAAAAGGTTGTACATTAGAGTTGTCCATCTCGTAAAGGCAGGTGTAAAATTATTTTACACCTGCCTTGCTCGTAAAGACCTACTTACTTACGTTCAAAGAGTGAATGTAAGTTAGTCTTTACGTCATTCATTCATTGTCTGCATTGAAAACTACGTTCCATTTTCAAATTACTTTGCAGAACAAGCAATGCTTGATATGTAATGGATTTTCATACAACTTTACAGTTCAAGCTATGCAAACCTCCTTGGTCAAAACTCAACCAACACAAAAAAAAATAAAAAATTGGCGGTAATTCAATCGATATTATTTGAAGTTTAATAAAGTTTATCTCAAATTAATTACCTAATTAAAAATGTCATGTGATGAAGTGGATATGGAAGCTGAGAATCTAATGGACAACCTTTTGCCAAATAAATCAAAAGAAAGGTATTTAAAATGCTATGATGACTTCATTAAATGTTTTATTTTATTTGTTGTGTTTTATTTTCCTCGCAAGAAAGGTGTAAAATAGTATACTTCTCTCGGGTTGTAAGTAGCTATTGCACCCTCGAACTATATCCGCCCTTGCTCGCTTCGCTCGCTCGGGCGTCTAAATATCTCGGGTGCGCTCAATCCTTAGAGCCCTTTGCAAGCGAAGCTCGCACGGGCACCAAATTGCATCTCGTTCCGTAATAGCTCACTTACTTCCCTTGTAGCGTAATGTACTAATTTACATGAACATTCACATTACAAGCTTATTGTAAAGACATTTATAAAAGCAAGCTCACTCAACTGTTTTGACGTAAAAAATGGCCCGTGATTTTCAACCTTATTGGTAAAAAAGGTTCAAAGCCCTTGTGACTTTATTATGCCACAAAACAGTTGGGTGGCTAACTCTAAAAAAAAAGAGATCTATAAATCAATCTGTGGGAGTTTCTACGCCCTGCTTCTCCCACAGTGGTCCAATGTAGAGAAGAGGCAAAAAATGACGTTTGCTAAGTATATGTAAATATCTACAGTAATAAAGTACTTTGACTTTGACTTTGACTTTGACTTACAAGAGATTTTTTCCATCAAACCCAAGATGGAAAGGATAAATTTAATATTTGTCTGATGTGTTCTGTGTCTGTGTTCTGTTTACTTGTTCATTGAATGACTACTGAGTAAATAATGTCAATGATGGGTTGATTCTAGGAATACACAAAGACCCTGACCAATCAGACGCAAATCCATCAGTTGAACAACCGCCTCGACACCGCGATGAAGAAGTTCAACATGGTCAACTGCGAGAACTACAGAATGAGGCTAGAGATCGATCGTTTGCTCAGAGATCGGTACGTTCGTTGTCCAACAAAACAAGGCCTGACCACAGACAGCTCTACCTCCATAACACTGTCTGACCCTCCGCTTCGCACACAGCGTAATTAGGTACCTATGTGACGTCATCATCATCCGAAAAATCCACTAAGAGAATCCATTACTAAAAGGCCCACTGGATGATGACGGTTAGACCTTGTTTTGTTTGGACTAATGGTTAAGTTTGAGAGCGTGTGGCTTTCTGTGCACCTAAATATGTGACGACCTTACGGATATGTAATGTTGCATCCCAGCTAGTTGCACATATTGTTAAGTTAGGTAGGTATGTATCCTTTATTAAATGGAAAGCAGAAGTCAGTCGGAGAACCGTGAGATGAGATCTTTCCCATAAAACATTTTCACATATTTCTTCCAGCCAGTCTTTCAACACGGTGTGGAAGAACCAGATCAAGCGACTGATGGACGGCAAGGCCCAGATATTAGATTTGGTGGAACAAGCCATCACGACATACGACCAGAGGGAGGAATGGTGCTCTAAACTCGACGCCTTGAAAGAAAAGGCGGCAATCGACTATAGGAAGCATTGCTTGGTAGGAGTTTATTTTGGACAATGACGATGAATATGAATTCATATTTCTTACTTCCACCACGATGCTGTCTCAGTTGTATTTCTGAAGTTTCGTAATAGTGACGTACCCAGCGGTCGATGGCTCGGACTAAATATGCTCACATACTAGATAAGACTTCCCCGAATGTCATCTGCGTTGAATATAAATATTGTTCTTTGTCATCAGGAAGTCCGTGAGCTCCAGCGCCAATTGGACTACAGTCTGAAGCTGGAGGAGTTTCTACGAAGCAAGGGCACGGTGCGGCTGACGGCTTCCGACGCGAAGGCCGAGGCCAAGAAGCTGGAGCGGCGGGAGGATGAACTCCGAACTTACACAAATTATGTCAACATACTGGATGCACTGAAGGTCTTGGCCGAGCATTATTTTAGATGTATCACATGGTATCGTTGCAAACATCAATGAAACAGTCTTCGATGCCGGCTTTACCAGTTAGTCCATCTTCGAATGTTAGGTAGCCACAAGCAGATCTAGAACGTTCGTTGGAATGTAACAGACATAGCCGAAATAAGGATGCAAGAAGACTTGATAAGACAACTTAGGTACTTAGAGTATAGGTAGCTGAGATATCGATTAACCTAGTATTTTTTTTACCATCATGTCCACAGGAGTTCACCGGCGACAGCGAAGTCGACAAGCTGATTCAAGAGTTCACACGTCGCGAGGAGGAGAACTACGCGCTGTTCAACTACATCAACGAAGTGAACAGCGAACTGAAGCATCTGCATGACAACGTCGCGCAGTTGAGCAATAACATCGGTAAGCCAAGATGGCGGACTTAACAAAATGGCGTCACAGGACGCAGCGTTAAATAATATGCGAATAAAGTTTAAATGGGCAAACGAAGCGAATTTTAACCGTCCGTGCATCAGCTGTGAGAGAAAAAGACGAATTGTTTGTCATTCAAAGTTTTTAAACTTATGTTTTCAATTTCCTACGCTTAAATAGGCGGTCTATCGGACTATAGGTGAACAATATGTTGGACTGAACTAATCTTATATCTGTATTCCTGAAGCTTCCGTGGCCTAGCGGTGTTCAAGCATCGGAAACGATCGTGCGGGTAGCAACATGTGGCCGAGACGGGCACTGGATGGGTGTCCGCTTCTTCACTCAGAGAAAAATCGGCTAACAAAGCGACAATAAAAGCTTTGTTAGAATTTTATTGTTACCGCACGTAAGTGCATCGTCGCTGCAGCTATAGGCCCATAGTTGCTGTGGCAACTTTTTTATTGTTGAAATTATTTTTGTTATTTTAGCTAAAGACACGTAGATACGGTAACTATGTTAAAAATGTTTAAACGGGATAACAACGGCACGTTATCAACTTATCAACGTTATGAAGTGATATTGTAGCAAAGTTTAATCTATCAAAATAGGCGTTGTTACTATGGCTAAATGGTTTTGTTGACACGGCAACGTTATGAAGTGATGTTACAGCAAAGTTTAATCTATCAAAATAACAGTTGTTACTACGGCTAAATGTTGTTGTTGATACGGCAACGTTATATACCAACAAAATACGAAGTAGAGGTTTTGACAAAGTATTCTTAGATAAAATTACAAAGTGATGTCTTATACTTGTTCTCGCAAACTGTTTCTCCTATTCTGCCAGTTTCAACGTGGATGTCGTGCAGAGAAGTAGTGTTTGTGCTCAAGAGTGATATGAAATATGGCATTGGAGACTTTTTTAACTGAAAATAAACTGCGGCATCTGCTGCAGTCTATGCTTGGTAAGTAATAGTGCCCTAATACAATTATGAGGTTCATCTCGTTGACCCGTTGTCGTTGTCGTTCACCGTCTTGAATCCAGAAACCCACCAAATAAAATCGCGATAAATCTGCTGCAAGAAGACTCCAACCTCATGCAACAATGGTCGCAACAATGGAACTCAACAATGGCCGGCAAATTGGGCTCAGATCTTGTTCCAGGCTCCAAAATAAAGGGGTCCCAGCTGCCGAGGCGCGACTGGTGTAACTTCAACAGACTACGCACGGGACTACGCATGGACGCTGTGCCCAATATAAACATCGCTGCGGCTGGATAGACTCCACTGCTTGTACCTGCGGAATTGAAGTACAAGACATCCAACATATTATCTCTGAATGCCCAGAAACTCCCGAGGACCTGATCAAGCTTACTGACGAAGCCATCGAGTGGCTTAAATCCCTTAATATTAACTTGTAATTTGGTATGAACTGTTTACTACTGCCATAGGAATAAATAACTAAAGTAGAGATTATTACATACTTTTGATATAAATATTTTCTTATTTTCTTTTAGGGTTCTCAAATACCTCTATCCTCTTATCGTATCTTGTGCTACCCAAGCAATGTACTACATTGTAGATTTCAATCCCTTCACTTTGTAAATGGTACACTGAAAAAAATCTATATTCCTCGAAGCTTCTGCCTATATATTGTTACGGGTATACGTACCTTGACCGGAGTGCTCTGTGTATGCACTATACAGATGTATGGTGTACATTAAACATAGTTTAGGGTACGCATACTCCTGGAATAATAGTCGGACACTTCGGGGAGTATATAATATTTTTTCATGGTGTACCATTAACAAAGTGCAGGGATAAGATCAGCCATGTTACTTTGCTAGAGCAGCAAAATATATACGAGAAAAGTAACTTTGTCGGAGAAGCAACGGTGAATTGATAAAAGCACAAAGGAAGATAGCTAATTCAACAAAACAAAGTTAGATCCACGGACAGTAAACCTTTGTCTTTTTAGCAAAACCCCTTGTCATCGGGACATTATAACCTTTGATATGATAGCTAAAGGCATTTGTCATGGGAACAAATGGACAAGAAATTATATAGTGACACGAACAATTTTAGCATTGTAATTTCAACAATGTTTTACTGCTATTACATCAAAATTGGTAAATTTACTTAGTAACAATAAAAACTTTGCCCTCATAACTATGCACCTTTGATGGCTGTCCAGCATCAAAGTTTTTTTGTTGCAATGGCAATATTTTTTTGAGAGTGTTTTTAGCATTTGTTCCGGGCGCTTCCTTGTTTCGAATGACACGTTAAGCTTTAGGTTCAAGCTACTATCGCTACTCGGTGGTATTAGTCGTGAATGCTCTGGCAGTCGGGATGGTCACTAGTCCGACACCCCTCCGTCGAACCGCACTGAGCCAGCGTGGCGGAGTATGGCTCAATCGAACTCGTATCCGGGCAAAGGCTCGTGCCCCTCGATGGGGACATAATGGGCTACATGTATCTACATATGTATTCCTAAAGGTTTGTCCTCATTACGGCAAACAGTCCGCGCAAACGATTTCCGTATTTTGGTAATCGCCTAGAGCGTCAGTAGAGGGTTATTGTTCCTCTTAAATTAATTAGAAATCAAAATAAATTCTTTCCATGCTTCGCTTCGCGTTGCCGCTTCGGCTTGAACGTGTTTAAATTGAGCTGTGATGTATGGAAAGGCGAAGGGAAGCATGGAAAGAATTTATTTCGATTTCTAATTGATTCAAATGTAACAATAACCCTCACCTAATTTTATTTCATTGACCGCTTAATACAGTTTGATAAATACGTTAAGACTGACAATTAAAAATACTTTAAATTCAATGTAAACATAATAATATTACACTTGTTTCCGAACAGTGGTAGAGTTTAAACCATTTCAATAAATATGAGATTTATTAAACAAAAGCAATCATTACAGTTTGAAAAGTATTGTTTCGACAGAATAAAACGAAACGGACGACACGGCTCTCTCTTACCCAACTCTATTCGATGTATAATTTGTGGTCCATCGAACTGTGGTAAAACTAATTTGATGATCGGTCTCTTACTGCAAAAAGAAGGGCTTTTTTTTAAAAATGTTTATATTTACTCCAAAACCTTATACCAACCTAAATGCATATATTTGGAACGTGTTTTGAGTTTAGTTACTTCTGTGGGGTTCGCAAAATATCATGAGAACGAAAACATACTAAGCCCTGAAAAGGCTATGCCTAACTCTATCATAATATTTGATGATGTAGCATGTGGAAACCAAAGCAGTATTAGAGACTACTTTGCAATGGGTAGACATAAAAATATAGATTCTTTTTATCTAAATCAAACGTACACTAAAGTACCAAAACAACTTGTACGTGACAACGCCAATCTTATAATTCTTTTCAAGCAAGATGAAATAAATATGAAACATGTTTATGATGAGCACGTAAATGTAGACATGAGTTGGAATAATTTTAAAAATATGTGTTCCAAAATTTGGAGCGAACCGTATAGCTATCTTGTTATAAACAAGGATTGTGAAATAAACAGTGGTTGCTATCGATTTAAATTTGATACATTTATTGTTGAATAACATTTTCTATTTCTATTTATGTCCTTGAAAGGCATTAGTTGAATCACTATAACATTTGATGTCGCAGAGACTAGACACCCGAAATAATAATGGACCTGGAAAAGACGTTAAAAAAGAAATAGTTAAATCTGCCGATGCAGTTAGAAGAAAAGTAAAGCAGATTCAAGAACATAACAATAACAATAATTTAGTTCTAGAAACAATGTTTAAGCCCATAACTGATTCTTTAAACCAGATTTCGAAACAAAATATTCAAAGGATTCCATCAAATGAAGACTTACAAGCGGAAATGTCCCCACGGATGCTAATCAAAAAGCGTAAGCGTAGCAACTCTGATGAGCTATCTGAAAGTCAATTCAATGAAAGTGATACTGCTGACGTAAAAAGTAAAAGAAGGCTGACTGTAATATCAAAACAAACTGAACCAAAAAGTTTGCTTGTATCTGAAACCGAAAGCGGTACGAGTGAATCTGAAAACGAAAACCATAATTTAAACTTATCTAATACATCATACCACACAGCAGCGGGTAATGATGAAAGCCTAAATAGTTCTCTCTCTTGGTTGATGAGTTCCGGTGTATACCAAGATGTTCCATTTGGTGTGAGAATGGTTCGGGGTAAACACATGTTAGGGTCATCTAGAGTTACTCTAAAAGGCAAATACATTGTAGTGAACGGTAACAAATATATCACAACACCAGGATTAACAGAATTGTTGTTTAACAAATCTCCTGATATGGATCTTATCACCTCAATAGATTTGGAAAACTATAAGCAACTACTGTTGCTCACTAATGCACATCGAAGAGATTTCGATTCAACTAAACCAATTAAATCTAACAAGGGATCAAAATATCTAAATATCACTAAGCCGCTATTTAAAAACAATAAAGACTGTACCAGCAGTACTGAAAATTTATGTCAAGGTTCCGGATTGCCTTTATTGAAACGAATGAAAAAAAATACTGATTATGTTTATTGGGATGACCCTGTTGATGAACTAGTTGAAAGATTAAAACTTCTTATAGCATCACGTGATGCTGGTAATACTGGTCTAGATGGAGAAATAATTTCAATATTGAGTGAATTACAGGAAAGCGGTATCATTGATTAAATATATAACTATGAATTCATACATAATACCAGTATTTTATTACCTGTCATCGAGTCAACACTCATAAAATGAATATTGATAAATTTGGTCATCATGTACACAAACGATTGCGACAATCAGGAAATATAGAGGGTGATATAGACTTACGTCATGCTAGATTGAAAGGTTTGAAGTTACCACGATCTTCAGACGAGGCAACTAATAAAGCCTACGTCGATCAACTCATAAAGTCAATTCCTTCGAGACTAGAAATCTATGATGACCTTAGGAAAATACAAAATCAAGTAGATTCTTTAGTAGTAAAAATAAATAAAAATTATTACACAAAAGAGGAAATTACAAATTTACTGAGAGGGGTACAACAATCATGAGTAGACAACAAATTATTGACGAGATCCATAAACAAGCACGTCGGAATTTTTCGCGTCGACATGTGACCTTAAAAGGGATAGGTGACCTGTGGCAAGCAGATTTAATAGATATTAAATCATTTGCCCGTGAAAACAGAGGATATAAATTTATCTTAGTTGTTATTGATGCATTCTCTAAGTTTGCTTGGGTGACACCACTAAAAACTAAAACAAAGACTGAAGTTGCATCTTCATTCTTAGATATATTGAAATGTGTAAGGTCCCCTCAAAATCTGCAAACGGATCAAGGAACTGAGTTTTATAATTATGAATTTCAAAAACTTATGAAGTTGTATAATATTAACCATTACTCTACGTTTTCGGTAAAAAAAGCATCAATTGTGGAAAGACTTATCAGAACATTAAAGAATAAGTTATATAAGTATTTTAACATGGTTGGTAATTATAAATGGTTTGGTAACCCTTTAAAGGAAGTAATTAATAACTATAATGCTTCAAAACATAGAACAATTGGATTTAAGCCCATAGAAGTAAATCATCAAAATGAAAGTATAGTTCTTAATAATATATTAAAAGCCCAAAAAAATACATTAGCTCAAAAAAACAAGTTTAATCAAGGTGATCATGTGCGCGTTCTAACGATGATAAGCGAATTATTTTAAGAAATAAGATTGATACTTTGTCATGGGGGCATTATCAATCATTATTTTAATGAGTTATAACTGTGTTAACTTTAAGTTATGTGTAAGAATTAGTTTTATGTAACACGAAATTTTGTGATTTTGTTCTACTATTTTACGTTTCATAAAGAAAGATTTATTAAATGAACACCTGTTTTATTTCCTAAGTGAATCATAACTCCAACCTATTTTATGACTAATAATTGAGGCATATATTAGCAAACCCGGCAATCTCCACTAAAAATATTTCATTGCTTTTGAACTTTATTGCAAAGCCATAAGATTGAGATTTGAAGACCGGGTTTTGCTTTTATATGACTCAATTTAAACTATGGTTCTTGAGCTGAACCAACGATATCACGTGGTGGTGGTGTGTGTTAGGTAGGTCTCACTAGGCAAAGGTCACGTTGTGACTTGTAGAGCGTGATTCGATTCGATGAAAGGTAGATAGGTATCAAAAGTGCATACTTGCATGAAGTCGAGAAGTGCAGAACGTTAGTCCCTGTCGGATCACATGTCATTCAACAACAAAAGGTTTACCAAGTCACACGTAAATTACAGCAAAGGAATTTTTACTTCGGTATGTGTATTTCCAAGTTATTGTTATCTTTATGTTTTTTTTACTTATCGATTTTAGTTTTTCTAGAACCTAACAATTACTCCTTTTTTTCAGAAGTGTCGTCTGATATGAACAATCCTTTCTACTATGCTCAGAATATCTTAGAGGGTTTTGATAGTGATGTAGAAGAACTACCTCCTATCTTAGCCTCCCCACCTCCAACTTCGGCCTACAGTCCTCCACCAGAAACAACCGGCAAGAACAAAATTACGAGCAGATCATCAAAGAAGAGAAATTTATCAGATAATGAAGGATTGTCTTACGTAATGAGCAAAAAATCTCGAAAGGGCTTACGCTTAATAAAGATTGAGATATTTGACCTAACTGATCATACCAACAGCAAGGAACCAGCATTGAAGGCACAGCATGTAGTACTGGACCCCATCGATGAAATATTAGATATGAGTGAAAGTGTTGTGAGAAAAATTTCTAAAACATTATGTGAAAGATATTAATTAAACTCAAAATATGATTAAGTATGTGTTTAATGTTAAATTAGCATAAGTTTTCTAGTGTTATATAATATGTCTTAAAAATAAAGTTACCCTCGATTTCGATATAAATCATGTATTTTGATTTTCTTGAGAAATAGGTAGGTAGGTAGGTGTTATTGAGATGTTTAGGTAGACAATTTAATTAAACACAAGTAATTTGTTTAAAAAATATTTTTATTTGATTGATATCTCTCAATCCAATTTCTTAAAAGTAATACATGTTTCAATGCACATATTTTTTTATGATTTATACACTTATAATCATCATAACTAAAAACCACCACACATCACCACTTTTCGATGTAGGATTTTTATTCATGTAATGACATTCATCAAGTGTTTTTAAATTAGGACATCCTAGTTCAGTTACATCAATCACTTCATAGTCAGAGCATAAATCCTTTACCCACTGTATTTTTTCGTACCCCTTCACAAACACTTCACGGTTTTGTAAATAAGGTTTTACTATATTCTTGAACATACGCATGTCTATAAATCCTTCCCTCCAGTAGATACCTCGATTTCTCTCTATCCAATTCACATGTCTCTTTTCATCAGAGGTCAAAGTTGAATAAGCAAAAGGTGGTTTGACTAAAAACATTTGTGTGTAGTATCTAGTAGCTAACACAAATTCCTTAACTATAAAATCATTTTTGTAGTCTTTGAATCCTTGTAAATCAACAACTAAGTATTGTTTTGTCATGTTATCTTCTTGACAATGCTTGTTAAAGGTTTATATTCGATTAGGCAATCGTTTATTATGAGACAATAAGCACTAGTTTTATCGGGTATTTCTACTCGGGATTCAATTTCTACACGTACGTCTACTGGTCCAGTTTTAAGAGTTTCGTTCTGTCTACAACAATCGATAACAAACAACGGAGCTTTTGTTTTAAACTCAACTGGACCTAGCAGCGGTTCGCTTCGGCGACCGTAATACGAATGTTGGAAGTTTACGTATGCTTCATATAATAAAGAAAATCTATCATGTTCAAAATCTATGTTTAAGCTTTCATATGGATAATACACAGAGTTAAGCAATACTTTTATGTAGATTACAGTGATCAAATTGTGAAGCATCACCTGCTCCATTGTTTTTTCGATTGGTTTGCAAACCTATAATCACGTACCGTGGCTTTTCTAATTGGGTGGAAGTCTTTATAGCCCAAGTATGTTTTGTAGTATTTGGTAAGAGGGGATACTCCTATAAATCCCAATTCCAGAATGAGAGATTGATAGGACGATCCTTCTCTAAATACTTTAGTAAGTTAATTCTTTCACGATCTGATACCTTTATATGAGGGATTCGCCATAATATTTTACTGATATTTAAATGTTCTAGAACTTCATTCGTGCTTAACTGTACGGAGTTCAAATTAGTGTTACTTCTCAAAAGAACTAACTCGTGTTTGCAATTAATCATTATTTTTTTATAATCTTCTGCGAATCCTAAGATCTTGTTAAGTGGAATGTTTGCTGAAAAAAGGCCTCCTCTAATTTTATTGCCTTCAACATCCCAACCCCAATTCTTAGCAGCTTTTCCATCTAGTTCACTTAATGATAATAAAGACTTTATTGTAGAAGTAATTCCTAAATTTTTTACTTTATCTATCTCGACCCCATTCAACTCATACCTAATGTCTTGGAAAAGGAACAAAATAGGATTATTCGTAAATTCCACGGAAGGCATTATTTCTTTGGTAACACTATTAATAACTTTAACTGATCCTTCGATATACAAGGAACTTTCAGATGGTAAAAGGTAAAATCTTGTTGATTAACTGGTATGCGGATCTCATCATTGTTGTTGAAGCTGGTAATATATGGTTTGTATGAATGAAACTGGTAATTCTCTATACTGTTATCATATGTGAGCGGTTCAGATATGTTTAAAACGCTCATTTTATAACTTTTAATAATTTCAGAAACTTTGTATTTTCCTTTGTCAGTTTTCTTTTACGAGATGATGGTTTCGTTATCTCTCGATTGAGATTATCTCTAGACCGTGTAGACAATCTTTTGGCTTTTACCAAGGCTTTTTATTAAAAACAATAATTTTTTCTTTATATGTAAATAGAGCTGGACCCCTTCCTTTCGTAAATTTATTAGATTGTTTTCAGAATCTAATATTCTAATAGTAATGTTATTAACACTGCTATGATTAACAGGAAAATATATAATATTCCTAGGTATTTCTATGATTCTGTAACCTGGTGGAACGTTAGGAGCGAATTCATAAATTATATGACTTGGTTCTCCGTTTACAAACGATCCACTCACAATATCACATTCGATCCTCACTATGGTTGTAGGTAAAATGCTGATGGGAAAGTGAGAGTCATGCCATTTATTACTTTCTAATATCTCCTTTCCGAACCCTAAAATAGAACCAATAGAGTTTTCTTTTTCAAAATGAATATCCTTGGAACAAAACAATTTCGTAGTTAAAGTATTATTGTTACAAATTAATTTAAAATCACAGTCCTTCACATTGATTTGTAAATAATCATTAATATCTTCAAGTTCATAGGAACCCTCGGGTATTTTAAGACTATCATCTTGACCATAATATAATGTGTTGTTTCTTTCATCTATGTTTGGGATAGAATTAAACGTTGAAAAATATAAAAGACCGCATTCGTACTCGCTGTTGAGTTGCAGAGGTGGTGAATAATATGTTGATAAACAAGAATCGTTCCCTGTTATGGATAACGTAAAAGACATGATGAGAGTGAAGACCAGAGTGTCAGAACATGTTATTTATAAATGATTATCCCAAAATTGACGTAAGAATTTTATACATAAATGTCCACAGTTTAATGTATCATACGATTGATATTGATTAAAGTTATAACAAATGTTTACGTGACGTAAGTAACGCAAAAGTTCTAAAGGTGGTTTAAGATCACCAAAACTATCAAAATACTCGCAGATGTTATTTATTTTTGCGTAGGCTACCCAGTGAGTTCCAGGTCTATCAGAACTGTCTAAGTTCACAACTGCACATTCATTCTTATATGGTTTCTTCGGTAGTGTATCCCGCATGAACACTCCTCGAAAGAACGGAACATCCGAGGCGAAATTTAAGATGTCTAGATTAGTGAGTGCGCGAGAAGGTAGCCTTTTTTTTAGTTTTTTATCTGCCGAACAAATCCTGCTCCTTTCTTATATGGTTTTATATAAAGACCTTTACCAATCGCGATAGATTCCATCATTTTATTGTGGCGTTCTGATTCCAGTAAGTTCTTTTTAGTTGCTTGATAATCGAGAACTGCTTTAGCAATGCCTGCTGCACCTCCTGCTAACGATCCTAATGCCGAAAGGCCTGCGAATATTGGAATGAGTGGTAATATCCCACCAGTTTTTGGTATTGGAATAATACGTGGTAATTTTACACGACAATTTTTAGGAAAACATTTTTTTGCTGCTAAGTGCATAAATTTAATAGCAGCTTTATTATTTTTAGGCTTATATTTTTTTAATTGATCAGTCAAACTTTTGACAACCTTCTTAAAGTTTTTGACACCACTGCCAACTTTGACTTTTGTTTTCATTACTTTATTCACCAACCAAGAGGCATCTTTTTCTCCTTTACTAGCGTCTTTGGAACGCATACGTGTCTTAGCCATATTGATCAATCGAATATCAGCCTTTTTTCTATCTTCACTATTATTAGAAATATATGCAATATTGTGTTGCAAACAAGCGTTATCTAATTTGTTGATTCCTTTTTCTCCTCTTGCTAAGCGTTCCCGTAAACGTGTACCTGGACCGCAGTACTGATAGCCTGGTAAATGTAACTCAAAAGGTAAATTATTTATTAAAGTATTAACAAGACCTCTACTTTTCATCATTAATAGATTAATGTGCATATAACGAAGGTGTCATGCTTATATATTATTCTAATGCACTAAATCGTTTTTTAAAATCCAACTGTTTTCATTCTTACTAAGCCCGAACCATTTTACAAAAAGCTTATTACCTTTTCTTTTTAAAACCTTTTCAATAAGATAAACATTTGGATATTTTGATTTAAGAAGTTCTTTTTCATAAAAACAACCTTTAATGGTATTTTTTTTTTGATCCTGTAAGATATAAGTGATGGGGTTAGTTTTATTTATACTTTTGATACAAAATATTTCTGAAGACCAGTTGGGTGTATAACCCTTATCGAAACAACTTTTATATTTACTGACGCGCACATGATCACCTTGATTAAACTTGTTTTTTTGAGCTAATGTATTTTTTTGGGCTTTTAATATATTATTAAGAACTATACTTTCATTTTGATGATTTACTTCTATGGGCTTAAATCCAATTGTTCTATGTTTTGAAGCATTATAGTTATTAATTACTTCCTTTAAAGGGTTACCAAACCATTTATAATTACCAACCATGTTAAAATACTTATATAACTTATTCTTTAATGTTCTGATAAGTCTTTCCACAATTGATGCTTTTTTTACCGAAAACGTAGAGTAATGGTTAATATTATACAACTTCATAAGTTTTTGAAATTCATAATTATAAAACTCAGTTCCTTGATCCGTTTGCAGATTTTGAGGGGACCTTACACATTTCAATATATCTAAGAATGAAGATGCAACTTCAGTCTTTGTTTTAGTTTTTAGTGGTGTCACCCAAGCAAACTTAGAGAATGCATCAATAACAACTAAGATAAATTTATATCCTCTGTTTTCACGGGCAAATGATTTAATATCTATTAAATCTGCTTGCCACAGGTCACCTATCCCTTTTAAGGTCACATGTCGACGCGAAAAATTCCGACGTGCTTGTTTATGGATCTCGTCAATAATTTGTTGTCTACTCATGATTGTTGTACCCCTCTCAGTAAATTGGTAATTTCCTCTTTTGTGTAATAATTTTTATTTATTTTTACTACTAAAGAATCTACTTGATTTTGTATTTTCCTAAGGTCATCATAGATTTCTAGTCTCGAAGGAATTGACTTTATGAGTTGATCGACGTAGGCTTTATTAGTTGCCTCGTCTGAAGATCGTGGTAACTTCAAACCTTTCAATCTAGCATGACGTAAGTCTATATCACCCTCTATATTTCCTGATTGTCGCAATCGTTTGTGTACATGATGACCAAATTTATCAATATTCATTTTATGAGTGTTGACTCGATGACAGGTAATAAAATACTGGTATTATGTATGAATTCATAGTTATATATTTCATCAATGATACCGCTTTCCTGTAATTCACTCAATATTGAAATTATTTCTCCATCTAGACCAGTATTACCAGCATCACGTGATGCTATAAGAAGTTTTAATCTTTCAACTAGTTCATTAGGGTCATCCCAATAAACATAATCAGTATTTTTTTCATTCGTTTCAATAAAGGCAATCCGGAACCTTGACATAAATTTTCAGTACTGCTGGTACAGTCTTTATTGTTTTTAAATAGCGGCTTAATGATATTTAGATATTTTGATCCCTTGTAAGATTTAATTGGTTTAGTTGAATCGAAATCTCTTCGATGTGCATTAGTGAGCAACAGTAGTTGCTTATAGTTTTCCAAATCTATTGAGGTGATAAGATCCATATCAGGAGATTTGTTAAATAACAATTCTGTTAATCCTGGTGTTGTGATATATTTGTTACCGTTCACTACAATGTATTTGTCTTTTAGAGTAACTCTAGATGACTCTAACATGTGTTTACCCCGAACCATTCTCACACCAAATGGAACATCTTGGTATACACCGGAACTCATCAACCAAGAGAGAGAACTATTTAGGCTTTCATCATTACCCGCTGCTGTGTGGTATGATGTATTAGATAAGTTTAAATTATGGTTTTCGTTTTCAGATTCACTCGTACCGCTTTCGGTTTCAGATACAAGCAAACTTTTTGGTTCAGTTTGTTTTGATATTACAGTCAGCCTTCTTTTACTTTTTACGTCAGCAGTATCACTTTCATTGAATTGACTTTCAGATAGCTCATCAGAGTTGCTACGCTTACGCTTTTTGATTAGCATCCGTGGGGACATTTCCGCTTGTAAGTCTTCATTTGATGGAATCCTTTGAATATTTTGTTTCGAAATCTGGTTTAAAGAATCAGTTATGGGCTTAAAAATTGTTTCTAGAACTAAATTATTGTTATTGTTATGTTCTTGAATCTGCTTTACTTTTCTTCTAACTGCATCGGCAGATTTAACTATTTCTTTTTTAACGTCTTTTCCAGGTCCATTATTATTTCGGGTGTCTAGTCTCTGCGACTTCAAATGTTATAGTGATTCAACTAATGCCTTTCAAGGACATAAATAGAAATAGAAAATGTTATTCAACAATAAATGTATCAAATTTAAATCGATAGCAACCACTGTTTTTTTCACAATCCTTGTTTATAACAAGATAGCTATACGGTTCGCTCCAAATTTTGGAACACATATTTTTAAAATTATTCCAACTCATGTCTACATTTACGTGCTCATCATAAACATGTTTCATATTTATTTCATCTTGCTTGAAAAGAATTATAAGATTGGCGTTGTCACGTACAAGTTGTTTTGGTACTTTAGTGTACGTTTGATTTAGATAAAAAGAATCTATATTTTTATGTCTACCCATTGCAAAGTAGTCTCTAATACTGCTTTGGTTTCCACATGCTACATCATCAAATATTATGATAGAGTTAGGCATAGCCTTTTCAGGGCTTAGTATGTTTTCGTTCTCATGATATTTTGCGAACCCCACAGAAGGAACTAAACTCAAAACACGTTCCAAATATATGCATTTAGGTTGGTATAAGGTTTTGGAGTAAATATAAACATTTTTAAAAAAAAGCCCTTCTTTTTGCAGTAAGAGACCGATCATCAAATTAGTTTTACCACAGTTCGATGGACCACAAATTATACATCGAATAGAGTTGGGTAAGAGAGAGCCGTGTCGTCCGTTTCGTTTTATTCTGTCGAAACAATACTTTTCAAACTGTAATGATTGCTTTTGTTTAATAAATCTCATATTTATTGAAATGGTTTAAACTCTACCACTGTTCGGAAACAAGTGTAATATTATTGTGTTTACATTGAATTTAAAGTATTTTTAATTGTCAGTCTTAACATATTTATCAAACTGTAATAAGCGGTCAATGAAATAAAATTAGGTGAGGGTTATTGTTACATTTGAATCAATTAGAAATCGAAATAAATTCTTTCCATGCTTCCCTTCGCCTTTCCATACATCACAGCTCAATTTAAACACGTTCAAGCCGAAGTGGCAACGCGAAGCGTTGCGCGACGCGGAGAGGAGCGGAGAGGAGCGGAGCGAACGGCTTGAAGAAAATGTACTTAAGATAAATTACTGAGATAATTAATTTATCTTAAGTACATTTTCTAACGGTGATGTAAAACATCGTGAGGAAACCTTCATTACTCCATAGCTACGGCGATGGGCTAGCCCCCTGTCACGCAAAATGAAGTATTGAATCAAAGCTCAAAGTGAGCACAATTGTACCTGTGCCATCCCGTATGGGAAAAGGCGTGACGCTATGTTATGTTATGAATTAAGTTTATTAAAATAAAGATTTTTTTGCCCGTTTGTTTTCAGAGGCTGAGCGTTTAAAACATGAATCCAAGAAGGAGAAAGAACAGGACAGCCTAGAATCGTTACGTGTTCAGCTGGACGAGAAGAAAGCTATAACCGCCCGCGTTCAGATGGAGTACACCAAATCCAGTGATGTTCTGGACAAGTTATTGCACCAGATACATTACTTGGCTCAGTAAGTACACTTCTACATGTTTTGTCATAGACAAGCTTTGAGTAATAATTAAACAAGACATATTTTATCATCTATTGGCAGAAGGACTTTTCTATTTTTCGGCTACTACATTTTGCGTTTGTATTTTTTTTTCTCCCTAAGAATCTTCCTGAGACTTCAAAGAACAGTTAAAAAAAAGATTTTGCGTTTGCAAAAATTGCGCTTATGCTAATTTAGCGATTACTTCTTGTTGCATCATTGACTAGCAGTTGCCCGCTGCATCGGTAGCGCAAAGTCGTGTAAAAATGGCCAGCCATGCAAACGTTAATTCCCCATGCAATCGGCTACAGAACTAATCTCGTCTTAAAATATCTACCCAGGTCATCAGACTGCGAGGCGCTCCCTCTGCTGAAGCTCCTCGGCAAGGATGTCGACATAAACGTCAGCAACGCTCGACTTTATACTAAAAGCCTGGAGAAGAAAATATTGGAGATTGTCGAGGTTATAAAAATCGATGAGGTGGGTGTCACGGTTATTTTCAACACACTTGCTCGTAAATTGACTCTTTACGGCAACGCATTTAGGTTCAAATTGGAGCTTATTATGCACTAGTCCTTTTGTCTTTGCATTACGCCGGTAATGTACCCACTTCTTTTTTTTTCACTCTCCGCTAATATTTTCATGCCTACAAAGAATATTTTTGTGAAGAAATGTACTATTTTGGGTTAAGTACATATGATTATGAATGATAAATAAAGCAGTCATTATATTTTATCATTATTTCATCAAATTATATTTTTAACTACATATTTGCGTATTCAAACATTTTTTTATAGGCTGTTAGCGGTTTTGCCAGTGCTGCGTTCGCTCGGCTCGCTTCTCATACAGAATATGCCCGGTTCGATTCCGTGACCATGCACCAATGAGATACGCAATTTAACTTATCTAAATTATACAGACGTCCTAACGATGATGGAAAATATTCAATCTCCATAGCTGCGGCGATGGGCTAGCCCGCTGTCCGCAAAATGGAGTATTGAATAACTGGCTACAGGTGGGCACAATTGTGTCTCTGCCACCTCTTGTGGGAAACGGCGTGACGCCATGTTGTTGTTTTTACTTAATCAAATGTCATAAATCTCATTAATTAATAATAATAATAACTTGGACACTATTTACACTCATTGATCTAGCCCCAAACTAGGATTCCCTGTATCTTGGGTACTAGGCAACGATACCCATAATTATATAGATAAATATTATACTTAGAGAGATAAACAACCATGACTAGGGTACAAACATCCGTTCTCATCTAACAAATATTTGAGCCCTTCTGTCGAAACTTTGTCGTCACCGTTGGATACGTTTACGCCGACGTCTGCAGAGGTTCCAATGTTGAATCTCACTTCTGAACCCGCAAGAACTTCATCGGAGCGATGATGATGAACCCGATCGAATTCCGAAACTGATAACAGTAGGTAAATTGGAGCATTTTAGAATTCGCATTTGACATCTATCATTAGTAGGGACAGAGCTATCGGTTAGTCTCCCTTCCTTTTCTAAGCGAAACACGGAAATGACACATGATGATGAAGATAATGAGGTGGGATGCCCGCTAAACCACAGGCGTGTGATCGGTCCTCTATCGTGACTATTTCACCCAATTCCCAGTGTTTGGGCACTGGTTACTGTTGGTTCAACAGATATCCCTCCCCGAATCTTCTTATTCGTTTAATTAATTCTAGGATATCGCTAAACTTTAAGTTTGACAAATCATCTGCTATAATGTTATCCATCCCTAGTGTTCGTCCCTTATGTTTGAATACATTACGCATTCTGACACATAGCTCTGTCCTTACTATTGACAGATGTCAAACGCGAGGACAGAATGGCTCCACTGCATGTACTCTAAATAAAAACTGTAAGAATGAAATGAAATGAAAACTGAAACTTATCGTATTTAACATCTATCAATAGTAGGGACAGAGCTATGTTTTAGTCTCCCTTCCTTTTCTAAGCGAAACAAGGAGGAAACTGAAGCAAACCTCTGTCCCTACTATTGACAGATGTCAAACACGAGGTCAGAATGGCTCCACTGTAGGTAAACTATAAAAATAAAAACCGAGTCCACACCATTATTACTCAAAGGTTCACACAGCGACATTAGCAGTGTTACTACTTTGTTGTCGTCTATAAATAGTGAAGTGATCTCGTAAAACAGACATACCTACATATGTTTTAATATTTTTTATAGACAGGGATTATTTAATAGTATTCTTTACTTTCTGTAATGATGTTATATTCTATGTCTACGTGTTTTCTGAGTTCTGTTTTGTGTATTATCCGAATTAACTCATTTCATCATAAATATGGAATGCTTTGAAGTGACACAATCGACTTTAATATCGATTGTGTAATTTTTTAAGTCTTCAATTTACTTCTTGTTGGCTAATATTATTATTCATTCACTTTAAGTAAGGATTGCCCAATCTTTTCATTTGAATCGATTTATGTTTATGGTATATACTTTGGCTGTATGGACGAAAGTTCTTTGCCTGCATGTTCCGCATCGGAAAAGTGTGGAACGAACCTGGGAAAAAAATCTATGGTACAGATGCCCCAGACCATAGACATTGTTCCAAGGCAAAATAAATATGTGGAGACTACTGCAGGGGATTTCAAACAAAAATAGGTACCGGATATTGAAAGTTTCGAAGAAGAACGTTGAATTTAAAAGTCCTAAAAAACCTGGTCCAAAACGCAGTTTCAAGGAGCAGCAGTTACTTTCAGTTCGCATTTGCAGCTATACGCCGCAAAGCCTACTAATTATTTTATGAGAATGAACCTCCAACTATTGCCAAGGTAAATGTTTTATACTTTATACCTCAAATGTAAGTACCTTATTTAAAGAGGTGGGTGGAACTTACTCCCGTTGCGCCATAGTTTTGTTCACATGATTTTGTACTTTTCAGATATTACAAGTTGTAAATGACGACCCTGATCTTCCCAGTAAGTCGATGAGTACCATACGAGCGGTACTGATGGATATAGGTATTAATTTCAAATATTTCACCCGTACACGCTGCAGTTGCCTGATTGACCGCCACGACATTATGTTGTGGCGAAAACGTTACTTGATTGCCATCAAATAGTATTGCAGACAAGGGAAAATGTTATATTATCGAGACGAGTACTGGACTAATGCAAGTAACATACTTTATTTATTTCTTTTAGTATGTGGGTCATTCAGGGTTCCAGTCGGGGTTCAGCTTAATTGTTTCTATTTGTTGTTTTTTATTCGTAGTGTGGTAACAAATAGATCAATTTTTAAATGAGTTGTCTATGGAATTGTTTGGTACAACCACAACAGTGAGCATTTTTCGAATTACATTTAGGCGAAGCCAAAGAGACACACTAAAAAAAATCTGGATGGAAACCCACGTTGAATATTCAAGACAGGCTTTCCTGGAGGGTTTACTAACTACAGGACTGAAAGGTTCGACGGGAAAAGGGCGACGCCTTATTATATATTAGTCACGTAAGCAGCGAAGAATTGATGTTTGAGTCAAAAAATTATTCCGAAGACTATCCCGAAGAGATGAACGGAATGGCTGAAATATATTTTGCCAAAACTACAGCGGAACTATGTTTTAATCATAAATAATGCACCATATCACTCTCGTAAACGAGGGGAAATCCCGACATTGAACTGGCGGAAGTATAGCGTCCAAGAGTGGTTGAAAGAGAAAAAAAAACATATGAATCCACCACGGTAAAAGCACAATTGCTGGAAATAGTTAAATGTAACAAATCAATGTTTGAACGCTATGCTGCGGAAGAGTTGGCTGCACAATTTGCATTTCTGCACAATTTGCATTTTTCTGATTGTATATTTTTTTAATAATTTATTTTGAAAATATAGACCATTTTAAGAAAGAAATTCAAATATTTTTGGATTTAATTCATTGCGTCTATTTAAAAAACAAAGCTTTACCCGCCAAAATTAAACGTGACTCCACTAAAGACGTAATGGGATAAATCTCTTTGCCTACCACAAAAGAAAAGTGGCAGTCATGTCAACCACAGAGTGCCAAGTATATGAGTGAAGTCAACTGTCACAGAAACATCACTTGATACGTCACTCACGTCAGTCCTAACCTAACTAAAATGAAATTATTTATATTTTATTGTGATATGATTTAAAAAATCTAATGATAACCCGGATTTGTAATTCGTACTAATTCTAGAGAAGAGAAGAATGGTGTCGGGTTGGGTTTTGATCACGGACACCTGATTTTAATTACTAGAGTTATTTAGGAGGATAGTTGACTATATTGTTGAACCTTTTATCCTAATCTTAATTGTCGGAAACTTTTTTTGGATTTGTAATACCTAAAACAAAATATTCTTTGGTATACGTGATGTGGAACGCAATTTTTACTCTTTCCAATAGGTATTTCATGATAGATGTCAAAAACGTATTGTAAAGTTGGGTGAAATGGAACGTGGAATAAAGAGTACCTATAGTAAACTTAGCTGTTTTATTTTTGACTGATTTTGAGACAGGGCATCCCACTTACTAGGCAGTCTTGTGGCTACTATCCCTATAAAGTCTGTGGTGGCTACTATTAGGTTAGTGTTGGTACCAAACCGATATCTGGGCAGTCCTACCTGGGCAGTCTTGTGACTGACTACTCCCTAGTGTGTTTTATGGGGAAATATTAATCTGCACATCTATTATTATACTGACTTGCACAGAAAATATCAGGGCAAAATACTGCGGTAGCTTAGGTGAAGGGTAAAGGGGGTGAGCGAAGCGAAGCCCCCTTTATCCTTCGTGTTAGGTTGAACACTTAAGAACAACAAAACTACTTAAAACATAAAAAGTGTTTTTGCTGATCCTTTTTTGCTGTGAAAATCAGTATTTTTGATTAGCGATTAAATACTTGCCTTTTTTATGAGCCCTAGTAGCCGGAGCTAAAGCGATTTCGAACATCAATACTACAAACAATGGGGGGAGGGGGGAAACAACTAAGGGGGGAGGTCCCCTCGCCCCCTTAGTCTCAATTGTCGGAATGATACTGTTCCCAGCTGGTGTCCCGCGCGGCGGAGGTGCACACGCGCACGCCGCCCTCCACGCGCCGCCGCCGCCCCCGCGCCGCTCCGCCGCGCTCCCCGCGCGCCCCGGTACCTGCCCCGCCCGCAAACACTCATGCTGACTTGTTGGCGCCAGCTCAGAAAATATGAATAAACCTTTCTGTTCCACCCTGTATACCAATGACTCATCATAAACCTGACGTTAAACGCCTGAGTGCCGCCTGAAGGGCGTAGCGGCGCTTGGGAGCAAGAGAGGTGCATACTTGGGCGAGAGAGAGAGGCCTCCCTCTCTCAGGCGCCAAGAAAATTGGCGTCAGATATATGAATTATGTTTATGACACAAGGTTCATTCCCTAACATGGCGCAATGTTAGCTCAAAGCCGGTGATAAATTAAGGGACATTTCCCGCAACATGACAGACAGTTCCGAAATGCACCGTGACATTTTTACACATCTATACATTTTACTATGGTAAAATATCGCGTAGCATGTATGTGGGCATGTTTCGGAACACTGTCGGTCATGTTACAGCAACTTGTTGCGGGAATCGTCCCTGGTTTTTCACCGGCTTCTCTATCCGTAGCATTATTGCGGGGAAACACTTAATTTATTCATCTGGGGTTTGTAACTTGATAAACATTGTTAACATCAACAAAGAGTTTAATTCATCTGAGGTTCTATAAATATCTGGATATAGAAACTCTTTCTTTGAATAACGAAAGACTGCATCTTTTACATGTGCCGTATATGTCTACCTGTTATTCTTGATGTCCTGGATTATGAATATTACTGGTGAATTTTCCTTGGCGATTTTATACGGTCCACTGCATTTCGGGGCTAGCTTGGCGCAAAAGTTCTTGCTGGCGTCAGATAAGTTGAAGTTTCTCTACAGTACTAAACTATTTATTTCTGGTTTCCAATGTCTCCTGTGTTTATCGTAATTTATCTTTTGACGTTGGGAAGCTTTTTCCTGATTCGCCCGAACTATGCAATATACCGCTTCTATTTTTATGGCTTCCTTTAGTTTTGGTGTCGGTAATGTGTTTTTGTCTCCGGGCATTCTCAGTTCCCTACCTAAGAATAAAAATGCGGGCGTGTAACCTGTTGATTCATGGACTGACGTATTTAACGCGTAGTTAAATTCTGGTAGGTATTCGACCCATTTCTTTTGGTTATCGGTTATGTAGGTCGAGATCATTGTTTCTAGTGTTCTATTTACTCGTTCCGTCGGGTTTCCTTGCGGCGAGTAAGGTGCTGTCAGCCGGTGTTCTATTCCATATTTTTCCAATTCCTCTTTCATCTGTTTGCTGATGTTCTGTCTTCCGTTATCGCTTAACAATACCCTTGGCGGGCCGTATTTCATTATTACGCATTCTTTTAGAGCTTTAATTATAGTATTTGCCGTTGCTGTTCTCAATGTTCGTATCTCTGTCCATTTTGTAAAGTTATCATGAAATATTACTATCCAATTGTAGCCTTTTGTTGATCTCGGTAATGGTCCTATTAGATCGGTTATGCCGTGATGTAGCAACTGGGGTTCCGAGATAGTTCATCAGCGACCCTGTTTTGTTTGCCTGGCTTTTCATTTGTTGGGCATCCATCTCCCATTCTTCTGCTCCGGTTCCTGCTCTTCCCACCGAATGTTAAATCGTTTTAGGACATTCATCCCTAACATTATGTGTGGTGCAGTTTTTAACACTTTTAACTGATGTTTGTATGTTTTTCCCCGCATTTGTATTTCAAATTCAATTGCTTCTTTTATTTGTGTTCCAGATCCGTCGGCCATTATTACTTTCCCGTGTATTGCCTTGATAATTGCTCCCTTATTTTTGTATTGTTGTGCTATGGTTTTGTTTATGTACGAGCTCGTTAAACCGGTGTCTACAAGGGCTTGGTACTAGAGTACCAAGCCCTTGAGATGTAGACATCTTGAATTTTCACTGTATCGAACAACTGATTGTCTCTTCTCTTTACATCTTCATAGGTCTTATCCGTTGCCCTATTTCCTTGTGTCTTGCAACATTTGGTACTCATTACCTCCACTTTACCACACCCACTGCAAAAAATTACTCTAGAGCTCCTGCACTCCCTCTTGCCATGCCCATTTTACCGCAGTTCCAACAACCTCTGTCTGGGTCGAAGTTCCTTATATATATTGGTTTCTGTGTTCCCTCCTACTTGTAATTGTAAGGGGTGTCTCGCTGGTTGCTCGGACCTGGTGCGTTTGTTTCGTTTCTCCAATCCTGGTTCGCTCCTTGTCTTGGTGTTGTTTGTTTGCTATTTCTTGTTTGGTGACTTGGTGCTTGTTTATCCTGCTGGAAGTTACTTATATTCCGATTTTTCTTTTCTGTTATTGTCTCAAAGACGGTTGTTTTCTGGATCAACTCTTCAAGTTTTTGACCTCGTGTCTCTTGACGTACAGTTTGTAGTCGACGTGCATATTTTCGTAGTCGAGAGTCACTGCGTTGTAAATTTAAGGAAATTAACATTATGACACTGCCGTGTCAGTATATTTATGAAAACCTAATGTACGTCCACAAAAATATTGATAAAATTCCTAAGAATAGCGACAGGCACAATGTCAACACTAGAAATAGGAATAAACTAGCTATACCTACTACTAGGCTCCATAAGGTTAATGTATCTTTTAAAGGGCAATGTATTCGCTTTTACAACAAAATCCCAACTGAGTTACAAGAATTGTCTGTAAATAAATTTAAAAATGTTGTTAAAAATCACATATGTAAAAAGGCTTACTACAAAATATCAGATTATGTAGAAGACAAGAAAGCTTTGGAAGGTGTTTGCTCCAATTCTGTAAAAAATAACGTATAAAGCTGGAGGTTTCTAGTCGCCTCTTTGCCTCCAGCATCTAAAACATTGAGGTGACGGAATTCAAATTGAGTTCTATATTTCCCTATATCTTACGTATGTTAGTTTAAGATTTGACATTCTCCAAATGTAACCTATGTGTTTCTTATGGTAATAAACTCTTTTTTAAATTTTGATTTTTTTAGATCCTATCTAGTACCTCTGCGGTAGACAACTTGCCGTGTCTTCTGGTTAACATTTGAAGTTCCGTCCGTCACGTACTCTACGAACGGTTGTCGGAATTTCTGCTTTTGTGTTATTTATTTTGTCTAGTAGGGAAGAAATATAGTTTAAAATCTTCTGTGAACTCATTCCACAAGTTCCAGCTGCTCCTGTTGTTCCTGCACCACTGGAGAGCTTGTCCCTTGATGAGCCTTGGTAGCGCTTTCAACATGCTTTCAAGAGTTGATCTGGTTCTATATCGTTTGACTGTAGAAGTTCTTCGGTCCTTTCTAGGAATTCAACGGGGTCGTATGTGTCGAAGCTTGGGTTCCATGAAGCTATTCGTGTGAAACCATTATTTTTCTCGTTTTCGTTTCCCATGTTTGTTTCTTTAAGTTTTGTTCGCGGAATTTCGCTGTCGGCGTCGTCGAATTCGTCCTCGGCTTCGTCTGTCGACTTACTTTCAGGTTTCTTGTTTTAGTGTCTGTACTAAGTTCCGCCTCAGTTGTTCCACCGTGAGTCCTTCGGTTGGTTGGTCTCTCTTCAACTCTTCTGTGAGTTCCACCTTGTTCTTCTTGTATACCCAGGAGGTCATTCGTTAGAAGGCGCCTTGTCCCAATGCAGTCCTTGTCTTCAGGTATCTTCAGTCGCACCTTTTGTATTTGTTGTTTTTTTTTATTTATTTTTTATTTCAATTTACTTGTTTTTTTCCTATTGTCACCATTACTTTGTTTGAGGGCTCATGATTTGTTTATTTTCATTGTTCACTTCACTTCCCTTTCTATGATTTTGCACTTTTATTGTTTGTTTATTTGTGTGTAGACAGGCACACACATACACAGTTCACTTCACTTCGCTTTCTATGATTTTGCACTTTTATTGTTTGTTTATTTGTGTCTACTGTTCACTTCGCTTCACTTTATTTTAATTTATTATAGTTTATTGTTCACTTTTTACAATTTTGCACTTTCGTTGGTTGTTTATTTTATTTTGTTACGCGGTTAGATTTATTTAGTTTTTTTTTCCGTTACAATTTTATTTATTTTACGGTTCTGTGGTTTTTCGGTTTACACGATTTTCGCGAATTTATTTATTTTTCGCGCCTATCCCTAAACATCTCTTTTATTTGAGAAATGAGTTTTTCAGTTGGGCGCCAGATAGGGCTCCCTTCGGGCTAGCTCAGCCTGGTTGCCTGGTCCACGTAGACCTTTGCTTCTGCAATGAGCCTAGCTATCTCAATGTGAGGATCTGACTAGCTATCTTGTCTTGGGGTCGTTTAGGGTAAAACACAGATAACAATTCATGAGACGCTTTTATTCCATTTAAACTATCTACTACATTCTAGATTACTGACTGTACATAGGTATAGCAACGCCACGGATTCACAACAGACATAGGTTGTGACGGTACGTTATTTACTGATAGCGCCCCCTATGGCGATGGGCCTTCCCCTCGTGATATTACGGCGCGTTGTTGTTTATTCACCTACGCTAATGCCTATCATCTATTGAATTTACTTTATCGGGGTCGCACTACCTATCTTACCTCTTCGGTCAGGGGGTAACCATGAGACCGACGACGCAAATCAATTTCCCTACGAACCTTAGGGGTCTGTATATACGTCAACGGTTGACCTACTCCTACCTCGGGGGAGGATGAAGTTGTAAGCAGTTCCGTCGGTCAGGGGGTAACCATGAGAAAAATAATAATATTTGCATTGCCTCCTAACTCATACGTTACTACTACAAAACGGCGAATCACCATTTCAGTGTGAGATGTGTTGTAAATCATTTGCACTTAATGTGTTTTGAAAAATTAACTACATATATATCGGCGCATCTTTGTCGCGACAGCAACGATAACATTACTTTGATTCTATAATTGCCTAATTAGGATCTTCTTATGATTTTTAATATTTCTATACCGTTCAAAGTTAATCATAGTTTGTCGTGTGTGACGATTTATCTCTTTTTAATTAATCAGTGTTTAGTTCGATAAGCGATACCCATGTACTTCCTGTTGATTAGTGATGAATAAACAGTCGTTTATAACCATTGATGAACCCATCAATTGTTATGAACGTTATTATAATCTAAATTAGTTTTCGCAATTAATCTATTTTCAAACTACATTTGTTTACGTAATTAAGCGTTGTCCGATTATAGTGTTTAAAATGCGTACACCGCGTGGTTTGGTGCTGTTTCGTTGTTCCGAGAAAACTATTGAGTTTTACTATTATTGAGTGTAAGTGATCTGCAGTTAATTGTGATCATTAGCTAAAATCATAAATTGAATTACAGATGTAGTGAATAATCCTTTCCTATCGGCAAAACTCGGAAGAACGATAACACCCGAATGGTGCCGATGTGTCTATGAATTACTGTATAATTAAATTACGTGTAGGTATCAAATAAATCTCATACTTTATTTATCAATGTCAAATGTATCAAAGTAGTAAGACAAAAACGAACATTTCCGAGAAAATACGAAAGGAAAGGATTATTCACTACATCTGTACTTAAGTTAACATTGTGATTAATCTTATAAGCAATGGCTGTTTAATTATAAAGGGTCTCAATGACCACAATTTGTAAACGCTGTGAATCTAGGCAAGAGCGCGCGGCTTGTTCTGATTGGTGGACTATATACGAGCTTCCACTAAGGTGGCGCTTCGCGCGTTTTTGTTTGCCTCAATTCACCGCGTGCAAAAATACGTCACTTTTGGCGGAGACGTTGTTGTGGGCTGGTCGAAAAATAAAATAACGAGCTAAGTATTGTTACTGATTTATTTTCTCTTGGTTATTTTCTTTTATTCCTTTTAGCTTTCTCTGTCCAATTGTAGCTTCGTTTTTCCCAAGGTGGTTAGGGTCCTCGGTCTATGGCAGATGATAATCGTGATGTCAGCAATGCTGACATCAAAGTTTCTAAAAACCATGATGCTGCTCCTCCTTCGTCATATATATTACGATGTAAATTTAAACTAATATTATAAAATAACGATTGAAATAATTATTGCTAACAATAGATAAAAAAATAAAATATTATTAAACATTAAATATATTTACATTGCCTCCTACCTACATACATTACTACTACAAACTGGCGAATTACCCTTTCAGTGTGAGGTGTGTGGTAAATCATTTGCAGATAAAAGTGTTTTGAAAACTTAATTATATTAACTATATAAATTTAAACTAATATTATAAAGTAATGATTGAAATGATTCTTGCTGATAGTTTTTTTTTTATAAAATTAAAAATATTTACATTGCCTGCTACCTACATCCCTGCTACAAACTGGCGAATTACCCTTTCAGTGTGAGGTGTGTGGTAAATCATTTGCAGATAAGTGTTTTGAAAACTTAACTATATAAACTTAACTATATTAACTATATAAACTTAACTATATAAACAATGACTTGGTAATTTACAATTTATTCAATTTAAATTTATTAACTTAATTATATTAACTATATAAATTTAAACTAATATTATAAAGTAATAATTAAAATGATTCTTGGAAATAGAGAAAAAAAAAATATAAAAAAAATTATAAAAATTAAAAATATTTACATTACCTCCTACCTACATCCCTGCTTACAAACGGTTTGCAAGTCACGCACCGAATCGCATGGCAATAGCAAAAGCGAGGGCCCGAAATGTCGGTTTTTTATAACCGGTGCGGCGCGTTTCTGCGCTGTTGACAAGTCAAAACCTGCATTTTGCGCCCTCGCTATTGCTATTGTCATGCGATTATGTACGCGACTCGCAGCCCTGGCGAATTACCCTTTCAGTGTGAGGTGTGTAATAAATCATTTGCGGATAAAAGTGTTTTGAAAACTTAACTTTATTACGATGTTTTAAACTAATATTATAAAGTAATGATTGAAATGATTCTAGCAAAACATAGAGAAGGAAAGAAAATAGAAAAACATTATTAACGGTACAAAGTGGGCGAGATCGCTGCCGCCGTCGCTGGGCAAGGTGCCCAGAGAGCTGGCGGCCATGCCCCGCTATATGGCGGGGCAGCGCGCTGTTGCTCAAGGTAGGCTCCAGCCCTCCAGCCCTCCAGTGGTTAGAGGCGTCGACCAAGCGCGAGGAAAGTTCTTTGAACACCGCTCGCGCCTCTGGACCCCATTTCATTATTATATTATAATTAAAAAAACATATGGCTTGTTTTACACATACAACGTTATGTTATTTCCCGTATTCATTCGTAACTAAATTAGGATATTTCTATCCTGCTTTCGCATGCATGAATTATACCTAAATAAAATTAATAACTTAGGTAATTTATTGTTTTGCACTTACAAATAATTATGTAATTTATGTGAAGTGAATCTGTTATTGCAGTAAAACTATCTTATCTTGTAAATATTTTGTGTATATGTGTGTTGATTTGGCGTCTGCTGTAATGGCATAGTTTTATGTATATCATCATCATCATCATCATATTCAGCCCACATTGACCCACCGCTGGGCACAGACCTCTTCTCTAAAGCGCCGATCTCCCGGGTCCTGTGCCAATCGCACGCGGTGGGCTCCCGACGACTTGATGTATATAATAAATAAATATAAATATTATGCTCCACAACGGGCCGATAATCTCGATATGGATACCTATAAAGGTGCATCTTAAATGATACGAATAGTTTTTTGACAGGGAACTATGAGAATACGAAAAACACGTTGCGAAGCCCCGCCTCGGGCAGCTAGTAATTAAGTAAATAAAATATATTTCCATTGCCTCCTATCTACATACGTTCCTACTACAAACTGGCGCATCACCCTTTCAGTGTGAATTCTGTGGCAAATCATTCAAATCATCATCAAAATTTACACATAATAGTAGTTTATGTGACTGCTACATAATGGAGGGCATTAATACTCGAGAGTGGGTTTACGAAACGAGCCGAAGGCGAGTTTCATAATATTATCACTCGAGAGCTTTAATGCCTAATTATGTACAGTTACTTACACAAGTTTATCTACACACATATCATAAGCTCTCTTTAATGTGTTCAGGAACCGCATGTTCGACCGGCATGGTGGCATTGATAATTCCTTTGCAATTTTTAGCTTGTTCAGTAGTACCAACTTCACAGACAAACTAGGGGCGGCACGCAGGCGGGCGTCGGCGTTGGAAATTTGAATGTCATAATATGTAGAAAAAATACACATTATGGTCATGTGTAATTTTTCAGATAAGAAATGAGTTTTTTCCAAGTAGTTTAACATTATGCTGATCGTAACGTGCGGTTTTTGAACGCGTTTAAAGAGGGTTTATGATACGTGTGTAGATAAAAATATTAATAGAGTAAAAAAATGGGCCAGATCGCCGCCGCCGTTGCTGCGCAAGGTGCCCAGAAGGCTGGCGGCATTGCCTCGCTGTACGGCGAGGCTCAGCCGTTGCCCGAGGCAGGCTCCAGCCTTCCGGTCATTGCAGGCGTCGACCAGGCGCGAGGAAAGTTCATTGAACACCGCTCGCGCCTCCGGACTCCTTGGACCAAGGGTTTTTACCCCAAATATGTAGACGAAATGATGGAAAAAAACAACATTCTAGAATCGAGTTTTTTTTTGTGTTCTGTCGGGATTCACATCTGCTCTGTGTGGCCTGTCAGGCAGAACCCCGATCGCTGTACATTAAAAAATAAACGAAAAGTTAATTTGACATTCACCTAACACTTCTTTATCCAACAATCCTAACAGGAAGTCCCCTAGCCACCACACTGCTGGCTATCATCACATAGTTGGTAGACCTTCTCGCTTTAGCTATCGCGGATAACAGGTCCGGTTCGTGCTCGATAGCCGGGGCCGGGGCTTTGGAGTCGACGACTGTAGTGTCTGAAAATTTGAAGAGACGGGAAAATTAGCATTTGCTCGAAAAGTGCGTTTTCTAAACACTCCAAAAACTTGCGGAAGTGCCACTTTTTCAAACATTGTGTGATACTCGTGCGTTAGATGATTTCCGACTTGTGGTTCCGTTGTCGAATTAAACACGGGCTCGCTTCGCTCGGTCGTTAATAAAAATATATACATAGTCAGGTCATAAGTTCTGTCACATGTGTAATATGAAATAATTTAGACATGTTTATTATTTATGTAAACATTTATAGAGCAAAATGAACTTAATAAAACATAGATTCTTATGGTAATAAAGTTTATTCAAAATGACCCCCGCGATTTTGAATACAGGCCTTTATTCTGCGCGGCCAGTCGTCTATCGCAGCACGAACGAGGTCCATGTCAATATCGGCGGCTGCCTTAATCAAGGATGCCTTGAGTGACTCCAAATCAGGATGAGGCTTTGAGCAGGTCTTTTCCTCCAAGTGTTGCCATATCTAACGGACTCAAATCTGGACTGGAGGAGGGCCAGTCTTCGTGCCGGATGAAGTCGATTTCACGCGCCGCCAGCCAGTCTTGTGTGCTTTTCGCTCTATGAGCTGGCGCAAAATCTTGTTGGAATACCCAGTGCCTGTTATTAAACATGGTATGAGAAACAGGTTCCACAAGGTTCTTGAGGACTGTATTTTGATACACAACTGCATTCGTTTTTAAGCCTTTCTCACAAAAATGTACCTCAGTTAAGCCCCAATAAGAGACTCCCAACCAAACCATGAGCGAGGATGGAAAATGACCTCGTTGGACACGCGGAATACGGTTGCTCGCTTCTTCACTGCTGTGTGCGTACACCTTATAATTTTGTTTGTTGTAGCTCTCTTCCACGGTGAAAGTTTTTTCATCCGAAAAAATAATTTCCCGATGCTTTTTTCCCGCGTACCGCTTCAACAAAGCGCGGCATCTCTTCAGTCTCAGGTCCATTAAACGAGCGTCCAAACGATGTCCTGTTTTTCTTCGATATGCCCTAAGCCCTAAGTCTTCATTTAACACCCTTTTCACCGTGGTCCTGCTTAACCCCATCTGAAGGGCCAACAGTTTCTGCTTACGTATGGGATTTCTTTGAATTCGCGCCTTCACAGCTTTTATCACTGCTGGAGTCCTAACAGAGCGAGGGCGACCACTTCTTGACCTGTCATCTACACTAGAGTCTTCATTGTATCGTTTTATGGTACGATAAACGAATCTTTTGGTTATATTCAAAATTTTCAGTAAGTCGAAAATCTGAATTGGCGCGTAACCGCAACGATGCAACGCAATAACTGCGACACGGTCTTCTTTAAGTGTCCACTCCATATTTTAAAATGGGGAAAATTCTAAAAAGTACACATTTTTATTTTCATGAAAAATTGGAAATTCGAATTCAATAAACTTTTTTGTGGCCAGCGTTCTAAATTCAAAAGTTTTTATTGTGTGACAGAACTTATGACCTGACTGTGTATAATATACCAAACTATATTTTATTACTATTTGTTTGTTTAACTTTGACTGGGACAGAATTTATGGCAGGACTAGGTACAGCTTTATAAATGAATCCGCGTAAGTAGGCAAAGTGATTCATAGACTTGCTTCATTTAAATCTAAGAACGCCATGTTGTGTGCATGAAAATTAAGGGTCTGCCAAATAATATCTGTGTGAGCTAGTTCTATATTTTAAGCTTACTTATTATAGCTCTAAGCGTTATAATAGTATCACTTGACACTTGTTACTGTTGAAAGGTATTTACAACTCCGCTCAAAAACTTATTCTCATGGCTTTATTCTGTTGTGTTTAAAGGCAAAAGCTGTGTAATAGACTTGACTTATTACGTAGTACAGGTACTAAGACTTAGGTCTCCAAATATCTTTAAAGCTGTTTAACAAATTTTCGCCATTTTCGAGTGAAAAACATACTTGAAAAGATAAATCAATACTTGGTAATAACTAAAGTCATTTGATTATTACCAACTAAAATAATCATGGCTCTACCCTCATTTCTATCATTTAAAGTATACTTTGTCATTCCAACCTCAAAAACAAACACTTACTACCGATTTTAATTATTTCGTTTTTTGTTTTTTGATTATTGTGCTAAGGCGTGAAAACTTTGTCAAATCTCACATAGGTTTACAATAAATATCAATTTGCACGTCGAAGTTGCAGCTGAATGATATTTATTGGTTCGCCAATCCTTTGCATAATTTTTCTATTGTTCTATAATTAACAAATATGTAGTCACTAAAATTAACTGTCAAATGATATGTTTCTATTTTTAAACGTTTTTTTTTTTTTTTAATTCACTTCCACAAGAACAATTACAATTTTACATTTACAAGATACCCCTCGCAAACCGTCAGGTTTATATGGGGGTAGCTAAATCGCTATAAACACAGATAACACCAAAAAAAAATAACTCTTATATAGATAGTAGCCATGCGACAATGGATCCTAATACTGAGTACCAAGATTCATCCTCGCAATACCCCTTTCTAGTTCCTTACATTACTCTCATATATGTAAATAAACTTTATCAACCGACTTTTAGGTAGTATTGTTTTAGGATCTGTTTAACTTTATTTTTATTGATATCTAGACTTCTGTAGGTAACTCGTTTAGTGAGTTTGATAACGTATATTCCCCTGTTCTTTTTCCATAATAGTTATTATAATGCGGTAGCACGTACCTTGAGAGGTAATTCAGTTTTCGTAACTGTGCAGGCCGACTTCTGCGTTTTAATCTATTTTCTTTACAAAATTCTTTCTATTTTAATTTTATTGTAGACACTAATTACTTTACAATAATGAAATAAGCCTGCATCGTCACCTTCATACTGAATTTTGATTCGTGAAGGAACAATTAATTTTAATAATCTAAGTTGGATGTTATACATTAGCTGAATATTAGATGTAAAGGTTCGCCCATAACTACTTATACCATATCCGATCAATGAATCAGCAAGTGACATGTACATCATTCTTATTATCTGATACGGCAGCTTGTATTTTAAAATTGAAAGTTTACATGTTATTGTTCTTAATTTGTTACAAATATGGTTTATATGCGGTTTCCAGCTAAATTTGTTGTCAATAATAAGACCTAGGTACATATGTTGCGGTACAAGTTCTAAGTTGTTACATTTACAATGAATGTGATTGTCATGGAAACACTGATGCTCATGGGCTACTACGTATGGCGTAACATGTGATTTAAGGTAAGGAGAATGAATGTGAACAATTTTTGTTTTTTGCGCATTTAATACGAGACTAATGTCGTGTGCCCACTTGCATAATGAGTTAAAGTTGTTCTGCATGACCTTTTGCGCTTGTAAAATGTCACTATCCGCCACTAGCAGGCAGGTATCATCTGCAAACTGATATACCGAGCCCTGTTGGAAGATATTACACATATCGTTTACGTAAAGTAGGTACTCTGTAGGGCCGATAATTGATCCTTGGGCCGTGCCCTCTTCGGTCGGTGTCATCTGGCTATACTGACCAGCTATCTTTACGGTTGTGTACCTGTTGGTATGATAATCTTTTATCCATCGTAGTAGAGGGCCTGTATATCATTCTGCTCCAGCTTCATGTACAGTGTATGATAATCCAAAGTTTCGAATGCCTTTCTAAAGTCTATAATAATCGTACAAGATACTTCCTTTAATTTGGTGTTAGGGTTTATTTTTATACCGAATAAAGACTCTAATATACCTAATAGTTGTTTTAAACCAAATAACAGCTCTTTTTATACAGCTAACAGCGAATAACAGCTCAAGTACAGCTAAAGCTATCCTTTTAGACCAAATAACAACTCTGATACCCACTATGGTTTCATTTTACACCAAATAACACCACTAATACAACTATGGTTATTTTTTAAACCAAAAACCGACTCTGATACAGCTTATGATTTCCTTTTACACCGAAATCAGCCTTAATACAGCTATTATACAGCTTCTTTATTCTTACTACAGTTATAATACAGCCGCTACAAATCTAAAAGTCATAGAATTTGGGGCCTAATTGCAATTATAAGGGCTGTAAAAGAGCTTCATAATACAGCGCCATAATAAAACCTAAGACAACTTCTAATTTTTAAATTATCTGACAGGCTTGTGATGCTGCATGGATTGCTGCATTAATGATAGACCGATGCTGCTTCAATGATCGCTCGATGATTTATTGATTGATTAATTGATTGATTGATTGATTGATTGATTACCGATGTTGCCGCTGCTCCAGTCTTGTTTTCCGACTTGCTGCCACGGTGACGCGGCTGATGACGTCACGAACAGCGCAACTAGCGAGCTGATCACTTTATCCACCTCCAGGTCAGTCACTTCCCAGAGCATGCCCACTATCATCGGACTGGAATTGGAGAAAAAATCATCGTTAGTCCTCCAACATCTGATATCTTTCTCCTCTCATATCTCATAAACTTCTAAATCGATCCGGATGATTCTCTCATCTACAGAATGCTGGATAGATGCCCATCATTATGGTATAAATTGTATTACGGTAAGACTGCCAAATCTCCAAAAAACCCAAAGAGCTCCGTGGTCTATTGGGTTTCACACTTACTTCTCACACAGGAGATACTCATTATTTGACGTCCAGTGTTTCGGATGACACGTTAAGGTGTAGGTCCCAGCTACTATTGCTACGTGGTAGTGGTCGTAAAACTGCCAGCCCGCACTGAGCCAGCATGGTGGAGTATGGCTTAATCTTACTCGTATCGGGGTAAAGGCCTGTGCCCCTCGGTGGGGACATTAATGGGCTAGATTTATAAAGACTCTTAAATACCGAAATTTCGCCACACAAACTTTCACCAGTTCTCTCTCTTCCTATCGGCCAACTTCCTACCGATAATGATATTTCATAATGAGACGATGCTCTGTGTCACAATAGTAGTTTATGTGACTGATACATAATGGAGGGCATTAAACTCGAGAGTGGGTTTATGAAACGAGTTTTAGGAAGGGAGTTTTATAATAATATCACTCGGTTTTAATGCCTAATTATGTACAGTTACATACTGTAGCGGCCCCCGGCTAAAGGTCGTAGCCGCCGCTAACAGTAGCTATGATCGTCTATTCTATCTATCCCAAAATGAGAGGACCCGATTCAGCTGTAAGATTTGTAAGTAAGAATGATAAGTCTGAATTTCTCGTTCATCGAGAAATCTGTTAGGCGTACAATAGTCGAACGAAGCTTGGTTCGGAAAGTTACAGTTTCAAGTTAGACAGAGAAAGCATATATGTCCGCGAGCCGGTAATTCGCATCAGTCAGCGGTGTTTTGCGCCAAAACGATCGTTGTTATATTTTATGTGATGGCACCATCTGGTTTTTGTATATATGAGCGCTTTGGAACATCTTTTGTTTTAGTTTTAGTTTTAGTTTTAGTGATCGATCACAGTTATAGTATAGATATCCGTCGTAGTTTTACGACGTGAGTACTCAATGATATTTCATGTGCTCGCTAGTAGCGGCTTGTGGTGGTTCCAATTATATATTTGATTCACGGCAATAACGATCCGAAAAGACCGGTTTACACAATTGCGATTTGAGTTCCGAAATGGGTTCTGAACTAGCGGTTACCTCAAAAGGTCCGTAACGTTTTGAAACCTTCAACTCAGCGCAATTTGAGCTGGATGTTATCGAAACGCAAGCATTTTTGTTTTAGGATATCTAACCCACACCATAGCGAAGTGCATAATTCGATAAATACCGAACTATGAATTCCACTAGCCGCAGCACGTCCTGGGCTGAGCCAAATCATATATACCGACTCAACTTACACATTAGATATCCAGCGAAATTTACATTTAATTTAAAAATGCAACTTGAATCCAATCTGACCCAAGGCAATGCAAAACACCTACCCGGACCTAAACAATGAACTTTAGACTGTAAATTGATCTCTTCGCGCGTCCCCGATAACACACAAATGTCAAAATATCAACAGGATATGTTATCTGTGCTGACACCGGTTTAACTTTGTTCTGAATTTGTTATTTCCATCCGCGGAACCTCATCGATCAAACAGTCTCCCTATGCCCTGACAACCTAGGTTTAGCCGCAACTAAACTCCTGTCTAGCCTAGTCTAAAACCTAGTGTTATACCACGTCCATTATCGACACCACTCGAAAATGGTTGAGTTTGATTTGAATGTGCTTGAATGTTTAACGACTGTGTGTGTGGGAATTTCAAGGCTCGCTACTCGAAAGGAAATGAGGAGAGGATTAGCCCGCGAATATCCTAAGAGCCAATCCAGGAACCCTATGGTGAAGGAAAAAGGAATTTAGGGTCGCTCCAAGCCCAGACTCAGACTCAGATAAATTGACTTAAAAGTTCTTTCCTAACGACCCAAGGATAGTTTTGGAATTAGGGGTAGGTTGATATAAAGGTTAGGAACCGAGGTAAATCTCGGCGCTTCAGACACTCACGAAAACCCACTGAAACTTCGCAATCACCAATTCGTATAGTTCTGACGCGTAACACGGCAGCCAAAACTGTTTAGAACTCGTGAGGCGACTGTCACAGTAGCTAGACGCTGAGACTGAATGCTCTCCCTTCCCCCACAATTGTATTTATACGCCCCACATGCGTCCTTTGCGAAAACGCTCCGCCCAAGCGAAGCTTCTTATCACTAACTACACAGGGTCTAATTTCAACCATGCCATGCAGATCCGCCGTTCTACAAATTGTGTGTACGCATATTCACTATGATCAACCGTAGGTTATCACTCAAATCATTTGGTACTGCCGATACACAGAATCTGTTGATCGCTGACCAATAAAAGCTTGTTGCGATTAATTAAGCATTACCCGACCACTAGCTGCGCGTAGCAAAAGACCACTAGAATGATATTCAATCCAGAGGTGTCAGACCCTCCATATCATACCTCAATCGCAATTGTATATTTGCAATCAACATAATAGCTTTCTCCGTTCCATAATAACCTTTCATTATTTAGTTATTCATAATTTTATTCAACGCGCAGCCAAATCGGCTCTGATATCTACACATCCCGCAGGAATGCGACAAAAAAACTTGACCTGAACTGAAATTCCACGAATGAACCCACGCGTCTTTTTTTTGCGAACTTTGCCAGTAAGCTATGCAAAACCCTCAAACGTTATCTGAACCGATTCTCGTATTCAAAACAGCGCGGCGTTGGGCGAGCCCTCTATCACGCAGAATGAAGTATCTAATGTACCGACTCTCGTGTACCATTACAGCCCCCTCCCAGACCTTGAGACACTGTTTATCTCAGTTAACATGGCGCAAGGATCTCATTACCACTATGCTACCCATACTTTGTACATATCTACTCTATATGTTCGGACATCTCAAATCATGTACACCGACCGATGAATCTGTCAATTATGTATATAATATTTACACAACTCGATTGAGTTCTCTCCTGTCTTATCTTATTTATCTATCTTACTATACAACCTCGCTTACCCGCAATTTATCCTAATTCGTATTACTATATATATACAAATTGGGTTTTTTTTTTTTGTTTTTTTTGTTTTAGTTTCCAAACCATGCAAGATCCTTAAATCTACAAAGTAGTTACTCAAATTTACAGCTTACAGCTTAATTATATAACCTTTATACACTATCTTATTTATCTACGCCCTTATCCGTCCTCACATAATACCTGGCTATATTTATAGTATTGAAGTTACCCAATATCTCATTTGAACCCGGATCTACTAACGTATAACAGTTAGGATATACCACTGCCGAAATAACATAAGGCCCTTTATACAACAACGAAAATTTCCGCATGATTTTATGTTCTTTATTTGAACGCACAAAGGTCTTAAGTTTCACATAATCACCTATACGATAGACCTCTAACTTACGCCGTTTGTCCGCCTGTCGCTTACGTCGTTCACTAGAACTTTTAGAGTTTTCTATCGCTACATTCCGCACCTGTTCCGAATCTCGCACACTATGGCCTAATAACCATTCATCGCCTAATTCCTTGTCAATAGTTAACGGTTCCCGCCTACCAAACGCTAACTCATTAGGCGCAAAGCCTGTGCTTGTGTGTTCGATATTATTATAGCAATTCTGAATGTCCGGTAACACGTCTACCCAACTACGATTACTTCCGCCGCAATAAGTTCTAATCAGCCGACCTAGCTCGCGATTCACTCCTTCTACGCTATTAGAATTTGGACAATACACCGACGTATGAGTGACCCGAATCCCCAGCTGTTTGAGTCCAAATTCCCAAACTTTCGATATGAACTGTGGTCCTGAGTCCGTAATTATAGTTTCGATAGGTACTTCCCTATGAAATCTCTTTGTACAAGCGAGCACGCTCCTACCTGTCGCTTTTCGCATTGGATATAATTTTATTACTTTACTGTACACGTCTTGAATCACATATATATATTGATATCCGAATTTACCTACGGGCAATGGCCCATAAAGGTCCGAGAAAACTTTCTCACCCAACTTTTCCGCCAACACCGGTGTACAAGGACCAACGGTATTGTTAGTACTTGGTTTGACCTTTTGACATATGTCACAACTTCTTATCACCGCGCTAATCACCCTACTCATATGAAGAAAATAATATCTGTCCTTCATCAGTGCTAATATTTTATATCTGCCGTAGTGACCTATTTCTTCATGTATGTGTAAAATTAGTTCCTCCTGTAGTGATTTCGGAATTACTAGCAACTGTACGTTCCGCTTCGGCACGTGAAAATATAACGTATCACCTACTAGCTTATAATTTTCAAAACCTCTTGTCCCCGTATCTACTACATTACGTCTGATACAACCGCTAATTCGATTTAACCGCTCATCTTCGCTTTGTAATCTCGCAATGTCCCGTAAACTCGAAATAACACTTGCGGTATTCGATGCCTGAAACCAGAATATCCCCGGCTGAACATTTGTACTGTCAATCATGCCTCCAGGTCCCGCTATCTGCCTGCTTAGCCAACAGAACCCTATAATTAGTTCCTGGCCCGATTCATCTAATTGATAAACATAGCCCCCAATTCCTATAGCGCTGGCGTCACATTGAACATAATATGTTTTTCCCGCCAATGGCTGACTCAAAATTATACTTTCTGAGAATTGGTTTTTTATCTCGTCAAAAGCACTTTGCATCTGCGCACTCCAGACGAACTTGACTCCAGACCGCAATAAATTGTACAAGGGCTGTGTTAATGTTCCAAAATTTTTTATAAACCTCCGAAAGTAATTTATGAACCCCAAAAACGCCCTCAATTGCCTGACAGTTCTGGGTGACGGATATAATTTAAGTGTTTCAATTTTGTCCGGGTCCATCTGCAAACCTTGTGTAGACAAAATATGCCCCAATAACTTGACCTTTTTTTGTGCGAACTCGCATTTTTTTAGTTTGCATGTGAAGCCCGTGTCTTTCAATTTACTCAGAACCGTGTCCACTTGAGACAAATGCTGTTCGAAGTCACCCTCAGTTAAAATTGCCAAATCGTCAACAAAATTTAAACAATATGACCTAACCTCTGGCCCTAGAATTAAGTCCATCGCCCTCGAAAATGAACCCACACTGGTTTTCAACCCCTGAGGTAAAACGTTGTAAACATAACTTCTGCCTTGATATACAAAACCCGTGTATCGTTTAGATTCGTCTGATAATGGTATAGAAAAATACGCATCTTTGATATCAATAACTCCTATGAAATTTATCCGGCGCCCGGATTGCAATATCTCACTCATTAAAGGTGTGGTTTCAACCTCCCCGACCATTCCCATGTTCAATTGTCGTGCATCTAGAAGAATACGGACCTCTCCTGTTTTCTTTAATGTACAAGTCAATGGACTGCTGAAATCCGTAGATTGCCTGCTAATAATACCTATCAATTCCATCTCTTCCAAACGTTTTGTTACTTTATCGCGATATGCGAACGGTATGGGATAGCTTCGTTTTACGAAAGGCGTTTCATCTCTCATTTTTATCTCATGTATATATTTATTTGTCCGACCTATCCTATCGCTAAACAACTCTGCATGTTTATTTAACACCGGCAATAACTTTGTTTTGTGTTCAACAGGTATTGATGAATTATTCACATATTCCTCTATCATATTTCTACAGGTATCTTGGTTCTGTACTTCCATTGTACAACAGCAAAAATCCTGATTAGGGCCAGTACCTAATGGTATTTCACACATCCGCCCGGCGCTTCGTATAATTAGCCTCTTATTACCCTCACACATTAAACTCGCTCGCGTCTGTTGTATAAAATCAAACCCTAAAATTAAATCTTTAGGCACCCTTGTTAATACTAGCATTGGAGTATCGATAACGCATTCACCTATTGTTAATGGTAACGTTACTAATTTATCAACCTTTTCCTTACTGACTCCAAATGCACCTGTGATTCTCAAACTTGGAATCGGTATTTCCGTCGGTTTTCCCAATTGACTGCATACTTCTTCGTATACTCTCCGACTTATTACACTGATTTCGCTCCCCGAATCAATCAAACTCCTTACAACAATATTCCCAATACGCACATCTATCTCAGGTAATGTCAAAGTACTACATAACTCGCGCCCACACTCAGTCGAATCGTCGTCTCTGAATATCGTATGTAAACGTCTGTCATTTCGATCTCTATAATTCGATCTAGATTTTTCATCTAAACACACGGCATATCCGTGCGCTTTATGCGCTAATAATTGAATAAATTCATTCACACCCACGTTCGAATCCAAATTACACAAATCATACAGTCTATGTTTTTTTCCAATTTGATCGGCTGTCCACCCGAACCGTAATAAATATCTGAGCGCGAACGACCCGCGCGAGTCCACTAGTTTTTTGAATTCTGACTTATCGCATTATTCCTGTCACTTGAACTTTGCCCTGCCTCTGTATCTCCTGAACTATCATTGCCCCTCTGAAACTTTATTGCCTTGAAGCTAGGCTGAGGCTGTCTGCCTCTACCGCGAAAATAACCGCGACCACGCGTCCCAAATTCGTTTTGCCCCTTCGTTCCCGCGTTATAATTATTCCTACGACTCACCGCGTTATAACGTATCGTATTTACCCGCATAGCTCGATATTGCCCCCGCATGTAGCTATCCCGCCTCACTTTATTCGTATCCATAGGTTCCGAACCATGTATCGCACTTAATCCTCCATCGACATTCCGTTCTAAATGCCGAAGGAATTCGACCGCATCACGTATAGACATTGACTCCTTTCTAGCAAAAAACGCTACTTGAATATCACGCGGCAACTGTCTGAAAATCGTGTTGATTTTCTCCGTATCAGTAAACGGTATCGTAAGCTCATATATGCTATTCAATTGAGAGGCAAAGAATTCTTCCATACTTTGTCCTTTCTTAGAATCAAACTTCGCAGTTAGGAATCTTTGCTTAATTAATTCCTGTTCATTATCACCCCAGAATACCTCTCTGAAATCTTTTTCAAAATCCGAATAGGTTCGCCATGAGTCTCTGTATATGCTCATTCGAACTTTCGCAATTCCTACCAAACTATCCGTTGCCCATATCAAAGCCCTAGAACTATCTCCCGAGACTTTAATATAAGCTTTTAAATCTCTTAAGAAAATCATCGGATTTTCCGAACTTCGCCCATCGAATGTCGGCAACTTCTGTGTCATTTTCACAATGCACGATTGACGTTTTTCTACCGATTGTTCAAACGTCTCTAGTTCCTGTCTGTCAGTCTGTCTGTCCGAAGTCCTACTAGCATTGCTCGCGCTGGAACCCCTTTCCAAACTGTCTAATCTATTCACTATTTCAGATAACAATTGCGTCACCTGCCCTGACGCCATTTCACTTGTGTGTGAAAGTGAATTTTGTGCTACCCGACTATCGTTTTTTCTACGCCGGCCGGCCATTATTCCTATTAAACCGCCGTAGCTCGTACAAAGAATTGTGAAAACAATGCCCCTTTTTTGCTTATTTCTTATTTACAAACTGAACTGTTTAAAATCGTTTCTACGTTGTGTTATTTTTAAAGTAACGCGTTAGACCTTGATTCTTTTAGAATATCTAGGAATATCTAGGTGTCAGACTATCTAGGATATCCTTCCGTCTCGGCACCAAAAATCTGTAGCGGCCCCCGGCTAAAGGTCGTAGCCGCCGCTAACAGTAGCTATGATCGTCTATTCTATCTATCCCAAAATGAGAGGACCCGATTCAGCTGTAAGATTTGTAAGTAAGAATGATAAGTCTGAATTTCTCGTTCATCGAGAAATCTGTTAGGCGTACAATAGTCGAACGAAGCTTGGTTCGGAAAGTTACAGTTTCAAGTTAGACAGAGAAAGCATATATGTCCGCGAGCCGGTAATTCGCATCAGTCAGCGGTGTTTTGCGCCAAAACGATCGTTGTTATATTTTATGTGATGGCACCATCTGGTTTTTGTATATATGAGCGCTTTGGAACATCTTTTGTTTTAGTTTTAGTTTTAGTTTTAGTGATCGATCACAGTTATAGTATAGATATCCGTCGTAGTTTTACGACGTGAGTACTCAATGATATTTCATGTGCTCGCTAGTAGCGGCTTGTGGTGGTTCCAATTATATATTTGATTCACGGCAATAACGATCCGAAAAGACCGGTTTACACAATTGCGATTTGAGTTCCGAAATGGGTTCTGAACTAGCGGTTACCTCAAAAGGTCCGTAACGTTTTGAAACCTTCAACTCAGCGCAATTTGAGCTGGATGTTATCGAAACGCAAGCATTTTTGTTTTAGGATATCTAACCCACACCATAGCGAAGTGCATAATTCGATAAATACCGAACTATGAATTCCACTAGCCGCAGCACGTCCTGGGCTGAGCCAAATCATATATACCGACTCAACTTACACATTAGATATCCAGCGAAATTTACATTTAATTTAAAAATGCAACTTGAATCCAATCTGACCCAAGGCAATGCAAAACACCTACCCGGACCTAAACAATGAACTTTAGACTGTAAATTGATCTCTTCGCGCGTCCCCGATAACACACAAATGTCAAAATATCAACAGGATATGTTATCTGTGCTGACACCGGTTTAACTTTGTTCTGAATTTGTTATTTCCATCCGCGGAACCTCATCGATCAAACAGTCTCCCTATGCCCTGACAACCTAGGTTTAGCCGCAACTAAACTCCTGTCTAGCCTAGTCTAAAACCTAGTGTTATACCACGTCCATTATCGACACCACTCGAAAATGGTTGAGTTTGATTTGAATGTGCTTGAATGTTTAACGACTGTATGTGTGGGAATTTCAAGGCTCGCTACTCGAAAGGAAATGAGGAGAGGATTAGCCCGCGAATATCCTAAGAGCCAATCCAGGAACCCTATGGTGAAGGAAAAAGGAATTTAGGGTCGCTCCAAGCCCAGACTCAGACTCAGATAAATTGACTTAAAAGTTCTTTCCTAACGACCCAAGGATAGTTTTGGAATTAGGGGTAGGTTGATATAAAGGTTAGGAACCGAGGTAAATCTCGGCGCTTCAGACACTCACGAAAACCCACTGAAACTTCGCAATCACCAATTCGTATAGTTCTGACGCGTAACACGGCAGCCAAAACTGTTTAGAACTCGTGAGGCGACTGTCACAGTAGCTAGACGCTGAGACTGAATGCTCTCCCTTCCCCCACAATTGTATTTATACGCCCCACATGCGTCCTTTGCGAAAACGCTCCGCCCAAGCGAAGCTTCTTATCACTAACTACACAGGGTCTAATTTCAACCATGCCATGCAGATCCGCCGTTCTACAAATTGTGTGTACGCATATTCACTATGATCAACCGTAGGTTATCACTCAAATCATTTGGTACTGCCGATACACAGAATCTGTTGATCGCTGACCAATAAAAGCTTGTTGCGATTAATTAAGCATTACCCGACCACTAGCTGCGCGTAGCAAAAGACCACTAGAATGATATTCAATCCAGAGGTGTCAGACCCTCCATATCATACCTCAATCGCAATTGTATATTTGCAATCAACATAATAGCTTTCTCCGTTCCATAATAACCTTTCATTATTTAGTTATTCATAATTTTATTCAACGCGCAGCCAAATCGGCTCTGATATCTACACATCCCGCAGGAATGCGACAAAAAAACTTGACCTGAACTGAAATTCCACGAATGAACCCACGCGTCTTTTTTTTGCGAACTTTGCCAGTAAGCTATGCAAAACCCTCAAACGTTATCTGAACCGATTCTCGTATTCAAAACAGCGCGGCGTTGGGCGAGCCCTCTATCACGCAGAATGAAGTATCTAATGTACCGACTCTCGTGTACCATTACAGCACACTAGTTTATCTACATAAGTACATACACATCAGAAGCTCTCTTTGATGTGTTCAGGAACCGCATGTTCGACCGGCATTGTGGCATTGTCATTGCTCTGCACTTGTTTAGCTTGTTCAGCAGTCGGCTATATGTCGAAATATCCACAATTCAGATAAGAAATGATATTTTACCAAGTAGTATATCATTATGCTGGTCGTAAAGTGCGGTTTTTGGACGCAGTAAAGAGGGTTTATGATACGTGTGTAGATAAAATTATTATCCTGCTCGCACGCGTTAGCCCTAAACAGGGAGAAATATGAAATCTATGCCAAATCGCGCTAGCCCTAAAAGGGCTGCCGTTTGCGTGCGAAATCGAGGTTTAGGAAATGCTCGGCTATGTAAAGTGTAAAGTTCGATCGTTGAGTCCGCGCGCGCGCAACGGATGTACCTGCCCGCGATGTGGTAGTGGTGGTGCGCCCCGGCATGCGGTGCGCGCGGCGACAGGCGCACGGACCCGCAGCCCGCCAGCAGCGCCGTGGCTCGCGCGCGCGTGCCCTCCACGCCCGCGCCCGCCGCCGAGCGCGCCAGCTGGAGGCCGTCGCCGTGGCCGCAGTAGCTGCGGAATACACACAAGCAAATCTGCAGCTCGCATCTGTCTCTGACATAAATCCGGAGCTTTCAAATCGACGTTTTCAGCAAAGCGATCTTGGTTGTGATTGCGAATGATTTGTGAAGGATCAAAAATTCGACCAATCTTTTACCTTATTAAGTAATTAATTCTGATATTAAACGCATCGAAATTGAATAATCATAATTGCTGTCTTGTACTTCAATTGGGCTTGTTTGTGCTATTACGACTCGTGTACTGATTGGTCCATTAAACTTATATAAACCTGTAGCTTTTTTGGTAACCTGTATTTTTGGACCCCTAGCCAAAAGTCAACACTATTTATAGAAATAAATAAATAAAAATTTGGTAAAAAATAACAACTTTTCCTTTTTAAAGCCACATGTTACGGCACTTTGTAAATCCCAAATATTTAGCCGCGTTCGGTCACCCCTGCTCATACCGCCGCGGCCTGCAAGCGACCGAGAATACTAATAATGAGTAGTGCGCGCAGTGAACAAACAGGTAAGTGAGCGCCATTTTAATTTGTGTAAAAAATGTAAAAATAATAGGTGATTTATTGCATACATTGATTGCCTATGAAGAGAAAAAATTGGCTAAGGGTCCAAATTGCCATGTATACAGGACAGTAGTGAAGTCAACAGCCTAAAGCCAGCAAACCAAATTAAGGAGTTTTATATTTTATAAATTTTAAGCCAGCCTTGATAGACCGTATATTTATTAAAACCATCAAATGCGAGCCGAACTAGCTCCACGAAAAAATAGCTATTAATTTTATAAAGTTGTATATTTTTATTACATATTCCTTGTTATTATATGTATTCATTGCTATAGCAATAAGTATTCTGTGGCAATTTCAAGTATCTAACTACTGTGGTTCAAAAGATTTATTTTAAAGACAGATTTTAATTTCTGACACAACAAAGGACTGCTATTAATTGACATATCGTAGTTGAATAATAACTTTATGACACATAGCATCATGTCTGATATGTCATTATCTGGCATCTCAGTAGGAAGATGTCACAATTCGGCTTCAAATGCTAGCAGCCTCAAATCATACCACCTGACAGTTTTTTAAATTTCTGACATATCTAAGATCAGCTATTCTTCGACATATCGTGGTTCATTAATGATCTTTATGACACAGAGCATCATCGGTGCGGTTTACGATGCGCTTACGAGCGCTATTTGCGTTGTGAGCGCGCTATAGGTCGGTTTAAAATGCGCATAAAATTCACCAGAGCGAACATTGTGACCTCATGATTGACGTCATAATAGAGCGCGCACTAATAGGTAGAGCAGTGTGTGTTGAAACGTCAAATTGACATTTGATATCTGTTGTGAATTGAATTGAGAATTATTCTTGGAATATATTTTGCTTTAATTTAAATTCAACGTAGCGCGAGAGGTGGTAAAGTAGAGGATAAACAATTTCTAATAAACATAACCTAAACAAGTGCTTACAATGTAAACCAGTGAGTATACAACGATTGCAGTGTTAAGACCAAATGTTAAGAGTTGCCTCGATTTCTCCAGGATCCCAGGAAAGGGACCAATGTTTGGCGTGTGAGTGACACATTTTGTATTTGATCTATGGCGGTCAAAAGGTTAAGAACAGCGTTACAGTTTTTCTCATACGCGGTGTCAGAGGCACAGTGGCGCGCACTGCCTGACTGGAGCCTGGCCCATCGCAACGACTTTATTTATTTTATTTATTTATTAGATTTTAGGAAAGCCATTGACTATCACCAACTGATTACAAGGGAACTTAAGAAACAGAAAATTATTTACAGGCTATACCACTTATAGCAACTTAGTATTATATGAAAAACACGTAGAAATGTTTGCTGCCAGAGGGGTATCAAACCTATACAACAAAAATGATAAAAAATAAAGGAAGAAATTCGCTAGCTCACTACTCACTCGCCTCCAAAGAAGTTCAGTGTTAGTCGTCGTCTAATCGTGGCAATGCTTTCATGATTCATGTCTATGTCGGTGCCCGGGTCACAGATTAGTATGTTGAAAGCGGAACAGGCTTGTAATAGGTACAAGTTGGTTCTGTAGTTCCTTGCAGCCTGCGGTACGAGGAATGTGAACTTACGCCTGAGGGTTATATTAGGTACGTGGATATTGATTCGAGATAACAAATCTGGACAGTCAATAATGCCTGTGGTGATCTTTATCAAAAACACTATATCAGAGATATGGCGTCTCTCGATCAGAGGGAGAAGGTGCATGGAGCGACAAGAAGAAAATAATCTTTAGTAGACCTTATGCGTCGGTTTATAAATTGAACAAATTTCTTCTGGATCCTTTCAATTCGGTTAATATAGGTATCATACTGAGGGTTCCAGATTTTAATTTAACAGTCTTCATTTTAATCCGAGGACCTTGAAAGCTTTTTTTACATATTGTGCCAAATAAAAGTTTCGAGTCATTAATGACTCCTAAGTCACGGGTGCTAGGCTAGCGCGGTTAAGATTATGCCCCTTTCGAGAATAACTATGTGACATAGGTGATTTTTTCCTTGTAAACGTTGTTGCGAGACATTTTGATGGATTAAGGTCAAGATTATTGAATTCGCAGAAAACGTCAAGTCTATTTAGGTCATCTTGAAGAAAAACAGCATCAGAAATATTGGCAATTGGCTTAAGGATTTTCATATCATCTGTGAAAATAAGAACATTGGAATTTAGAAAACAACAATCGATATTATTTATGAATATAGTGAAAAGGAGCGGTCCAAGAAGAGAACCTTGCGGCACACCGCTTGGAACTCTCGCCCAGCCCGAAATATAATTTCTGATAACAACAGCTTGACTCCGGTTATCAATATAGGAAGAGAGCTACCTCAAAAGATCTCCCCTCATACCAATGGCATTTAGCTTTTAAAGAAGCAGTGAGTGATCTATCCTGTCGAAAGCTTTGCTATAATCTGTATAAATAGCATCTGTTTGTAAACTTTTTTCCATATTGTGCGTAATGCTGTCATTAAGTAAAACGAGATTGGTTACAGTCGATCGATCTTTAAGAAATTCGTGCTGGACTGGGCTAAATGTATGGCGTAACGCAGATATATAAATACCTTCGAGACAATGCACAGTTTAGATATTGGCCTATAGTTGATCACTTGTTTACTCGGGGTTTTTTTTTAGAAAAGGTGTGATAAACGCGCGTTTCCATTTACTTGGCACCTTATTTTGTTTAAGTGATAACTTAAAGTTAATACATATGGGTTCCGTTAAGTAATCTGCGCAGTGCCGAATAAAAACGGAGGGAATGTTGTCCGGACCAGCGCATTCGGTTATGTCGAGTTTGAGTAGCTCTTTCCTGACCAAGGCCTCAGATACGTCTATATAAGATAGATCACAACCACTGGTATCTATCGGCTCAGCAGATTGGTTGACAGGGATCGCTCCAACATTGGCCATGTTAGGAGTTGAAACATAGAATGAAAGTATTCCGAGAAAAGGTCGCAAATGTGGTCACCCAAAGTGGCCGTTGCAGCACCGAGGATCATAGTGCTCGGAATGCCATTGGATTTTGAAATATTTTTTAAATGCGAAGTATTTTGGATTTTTTCAATGCAGTTTTCGATATTTTTTGTAACATTGAAGTTAACTTACAGGAATATGTCTGCCTCGCGCAAGTAGCCGAGGAACGTGTCCGGCCCCGGCGCGGCGCAGACGTCGCCAGCCCAGTGTGGACACCAGTACTTCACGAACGAGCTCATACGCTTCTCCATCCGCTCCAGGTTCTTGTCTGGAAACCGATAAATGTTCTATCTGTCACCATCATTCAAGCTGTTGATATGTTTTCATACTTGGATCCCACCGCCCTGCACGGTCCTCCTGGGCGGTGCTAACGAGCAACAAAACAAACACTGATATATGTAGGTTCTCTCGAGAGATTTACAGTGCAGTGTATAAAAACACGTGTGATTGGCGGAATTAACGTAGGTTTTTGGATCGCCATTAACACCTTGAACTCCATGCGGCTCACCGATGGGCCTAAGGAGCACCCCTTTGGATGCCATGGAGGTCACCGGTGGGCGATATCGTAGCAGATTTTCATCCCTGGCGTTCAAAAAAAAGTCACGTGGCGTTTAAGGTATTAATTAAGAAATTTATTGATTAAATAATCATTATATTTCAGTTGAGTTTATTTATTATTGGCGTATGTCTAAAGAATCACCTAAAACGCACCTATTTTACTGCCAATAAATTCGAAACGACCGCCAGAATTAGTAAACGACCACCAAATTGTGTTTGGATAATGTTCACCAAACTTCTTTTTAAGTTTTGTGTACTTAAGTTTACGTTTTAAGTATTTTTGTTGTTCTTACATGTTCAACCTAACATGGATAAAGGGGGATTTGCTTTGCTCACCCCCTTTACCCTTCACCTAAGCTACCGCAGTGTTTTGCCCAGATATTTTATCATTTACCCATTTTGGGTAACATTTACCCATTTTAGGTAAGAAAATAATATTTTGGTGGTCATTTAAATTGTTCTGTTTATTATTCACAGACTGATAACTATCATAATTTTGGACGGGTCCAACTTACAATTGTGAGATGTACCATATTTCTGTCAGATATCAATATTTTTCATTATCTCAGCATCGCAGTAAGTATTTTTGTGATATTTCTAACTTCCCCCACATCCCCCATTGTGAGTATTGTGACATTATTCCTAGCTCCGCCGGCAGAGACTCACCCGGGTTGATGACGTATCGACCATTGTCCGCCTTCGTCGCATAGTGGCCGTCCACGAAGTTACTTTCGTGAGTCTTGTACAGATGGTAGACGAAGTGAAGGTTCTCCATTCTCGTGACTGGGTGGGCTTGAAGTAGGGGTAGGGATTCCCAGGGGAATGTGTCTATTATCTGTGGAATGTTATAACATACTAGATGACCCGTTGAACTTCTTACCACCAAAAGTTTGATTGAAAATTTTACCACCAAAAGTTTTCACTTTTTAATCAATGACAAAGGAGTTTGAATGATCTATGGCTACCAACGCTATATAGGGATAGGAAGCTGAGACTTCACCACTTCCAGTACAATGTTATTTTAATTTTTTGGCTGTTTCTCTGCGTTTTTCGTGTAAATGTTAATAGGAATTATTCAAACTGGTCAGTTCATTTTATCGCATCTAACGCAAACACAACCCGCCAATTTTAGATTATTTTCTGATATATTATACAGGGTGTTTGGTGCATCGCTAGCCAAATTAAAATGGTCCAAAAAAGAGTTTTGGCATAACAGTTTCTTTTTTTATATTTTTAACTTTTTGAAAAATTCTCCAGAATTACTACTTTAAACTTGAATAAATAAAAAAGTTATTGCTAAAACATGCAATTATTTACTGTTATTTGTTGTGTACGGTTCTTTTGTAGTCAAAAATACTGGACATTAGCATCTAGTTTTTTTTCATTGACTCACAATTTTTTTTTCAAGAAGTGAAATTCTGTAACGAATCATCTTTGACATGCAATAAAAAAAACGAGGCTTTTTTCTTGAAAGTTTTTATAAAATTCGCTGGTCTATCTTCTTTCTAATTATGTACAATAATGCCGTCGACACTTTGGAGCATATATTTAATGCTACAAGCCAAAGTCAGAATCAAGGACAACATCGATATACATACAGTATCCGGAGTATAAGTTGATACAAAATGGCAGCGTCTGCGCAGGGTAAAAGTCTGTAAAACAGTCAATTTTACCTGCGCAGACGCCGCCATTTTGGTACAACTTATACGCTGCGCATTATATCAATCTACTCAAAGTCAGTAACATACTTAAAACGGCTATCCGAGGGTAATAATATATATATATATATATATATATATATAGAGATATATATAGGTCTCCCAAAATATTAAGCGTTTTCTAAACGGTGCGCCCGACGACAGCTTTCTGGCCGTAAAAGTAAATACTTGTTTAGTACCTATTTATATACAAACTTACTGTGGGTTTTCCACATTTTTTATTATTCTCCATAGGCTGTGCTAATTTTCGGCGTGAATGGGGCCTGTCGCATTAATTGATTATTTTATTAAAGATAAAACGAGAACTATAATAATACAATAATAATACATTGGACACCTTTTTTACACACATTGATCTAGCCCCAAACTAGAATTCCCTGTATCTTGGGTACTAGACAACGATATATATACTTATATAGAGAAATATTATACTTAGATAGATAAACAACCATGACTAGGGTACAAATATCCGTTCTCATCAAACAAACATTTGCCCCCACCGGAACTCGAACCCGGGACCCTTGGTTTCGTAGGCAGCGTCACTGCCGACTCGGCCATTCGGGTCGTCGTCGTCGATAAATATTGATCGTTTTAAAAGATACGAAAACAAACATCGATAGAAGGTTCGCAATAGGGCAAGAGAGAAGGACCGCTACAAAAATGTACTCGGCAACCTATGGAACCGTGGAATCAACAAAATAAGCCATTGCCACTTTGGCATCGCACAATCTAGAATCGTTGAGATTTCGGGATCTCGGGATCACAGTACATTGATTCCGTAGAAGCTCCGCCACTCTTTTAGCAGATTTAGTTGCTTATCTTCCAGAACTTAAACGCCCCGGAGGGTGGAGGTCCATCACAGTAGCAGAAAGCCATATCGTGGATTCGTTGGTAAACTAAATCAAAACATGCAACCAAATAGTTGACAGAATATCCCCTCGCTTGCATCTAGGGTCTCTTGCCTCGGCACAGATCGTGCGCTCCGCGGGTGGCGAGCCGCGCGCTCCGCGCTTGGTTCTAGCCTCTAAAGGCGACTAGCTAAAAGGCGGAATAAGATTTAACTCGAGCTAACTTTGACAAATCCGTACAAATTTATATGGAGTTGTCAAATTTTACTCGAGTAAAGCCTTATTCCACTTTCTGGCTAGTGGCAGTAATATGAGTAAACTACATATTTGTAAGAAATGAGCGATACTTTCCACTGACATAGGCCTCAGTTCAGTAGTGTAGGTGGAGTCAAAGAATACATTATGAGAATATATAGGGATTTTTGCTTCCGTTATAAATGCTAATTACAATTAAAATAATAATTACAATTATATCCTTGTAACACGAAAAAACAATAGTAGTTTATGTGACTGCTGCATAATGGAGGGCATTAAAACTCGAGAGCGGGTTTATGAAACGAGCCGAAGGCGAGTTTCATAATAATATCCCTCGAGAGTTTTAATGCCTAATTATGTACAATTACATACACTAGTTTATCGACACACATATCATAAGCTCTCTTTGATGTGTTCAGGAACCGCATGTTTGACCGGCATTGTGGTTCTGCAATTGTTTAGCTTGTTCTGTAGTACCAACTTCACGCAGGCGGGCGTCGGCGTTCAAAATTTGAATGTCAGTACCAACTTCACAGACAAACTAGGGACGGCACGCGGGTGGGCGTCGGCGTTCGAAATTTGAATGTCATTATATGCAGAAAAACTACACATAATGACCATTATGTGTAGTTTTCCAGATACGAAACGAGTTTTTACCAAGTAGTTTAACATAATGCTGATCGTAACGTGCGGTTTTTGTACGCAGTAAAGAGGGTTTATAATACTTGTGTAGATAAAACACTTAACAGTGCAGCCATCAACCGGCGGTGCAGGAAAAGCCGCTTCAAACGTTCGGTTCATTGACTTATAGTATATGGTCTGAAGGATTTATTACCTATCTCTTTCCTTTACGTAAAGAATTAATATTACTGTCCTTTTCACCCGCTCCCTGTCACAAGAAATTAATTCATAAGTCCAGGCGTGCCTTCCGGTCGATTTAGAGCAGAAGCAATTAATGGCTGTTGAAAATTAGTCTATATAGCCCGTCAGGCAAGCTAGGGGATAAATCGAAAACCGTCTATTATTGACCCTCGGACGCCACTATCTCCGGCGCGACCTTCAACATCGAAAGGAAAACGTGAAACGACTACATCACAGCACTCTCAGCAACACCAACCACAAAATATCCGAGGGTTTGCCAAATACTAATCTGCGATTATAACTTACCTCATCGACGATCAGTATAGTCGGCCGCCGCTTAGCCTTCTTCAACGCCGCCCATTCACCGTTCTCCCTCACCTGCTTAGCGGCATGAGAAAACGCCTTCAGTCCATCGACCAGCGAGAAGTGATGTAGCGCCTCGAAACTCTTCGCTAAACACTTGGCACAGAGGTCAGATAGGATATCAAACTCTTTGACGCATTCAGCGCACTCTATCAAGTCTATGACCTGTCTGAAATCGTCTGGGTTGCCATTCTCGCACAGGATCATGCGGATGCAAGATTTTATTTGGCTTGAGGTGAGCGATTGGCAGCTTTCTATTAAGTTGTAGAGGAGTATGCGTTGTTTCTTTGTCAGTTTGATGAATCTGAAATGTGGAAAGAAGTATGTTTTTAATAAGCTGAGTGTATTAAGCTGGAAAGCGATGTAAATATTAGAAACCGACAGAAACCAAGGTAAACACAAAATCAAATAAGGTCCACTTAAGCATGGTACACTGCAGTAGACGAGACCTGATAAATGAGTTGGTGTGGCAGCTTCCATCCGCATAACACTTCGACGAAGGGGGATGTAAGTTACGTCAGCGCAGTGAACTCTTGTCAAGTTACGTCAGCGCAGTGAACTCTTGTCAAGTTACGTCAGTGCCGTGTACCCCATTGGCTGGCCCTGTGCACGCACACAATCGCAGTTCTCAGGTCTCGCCTTCTTGCCTGTACAATTAAATAAGTAATTTATAATATAAGATGTTCTAACGATGACAGAAAAGGAAACATCGTCAGAAAACATTCTTATCTCTATAGCTGCGACAATGGGCTAACTCCGTGTCAGACAAAAATGAAGTATTAAATAGCTGGCTAAACATCGGCACGATTGTGCCTCTGCCGGCCCGTATGGGAAAAGGCGTGACGCTATGTTGCTGTCCGTGGTCTAGTGGGTTTCACACTTGTTTCTCACGCAGGAGATCCAGGTACGAATCCGGTGCTGACGGTGTACCAACGAGATAGTTCCGTGTTTCGGATGACACGATAAGCTGTAAGGTCGCGGCTACTATCAGTACTTGGTACTAGAAGTCGTAAAACCCCTTCATCAACCCACACTGAACCAGGGTGGTGGAGTATGGCTCTTACTCGTATTCGGGTAACGTCCTGTGCCCCTCGGAGGGGTTATTTATTGGCTACATTTATTTATTATTATACTTTATTATGTTAGTATTTTTATTAACTGCCGTGTGGCTTACCCCCAATCCGTGATAGTAGTGTCGACTAAGGCCCTGACTTTATCGCGTAGCGTCGAGTCCAACAGTTTCCCCGTGAGCAGGCAGCTCCATCCTCCCAACCACTCTTTGTCCATGATGTTGATTACACTCTGAAGTTAACAGAAACAGAGTATTACAGAAATTCTTATATTGTAACTGTTTGCCTCCTTGAGTAAAAAGTTATATCTAGAAACATACATTTTCATACCAAATTTACTAAAAGTTTACCAAATGTTTTCACTCTATTTTATACTAAACTACATGCGGTCGCCTCACTCCGCTCCGTTTCGCTTCGGCTCCAGGTTATATTATAAAGTTGTGACCTAAAAACTGGTAAAAAGTGACCTATATCGACCAATACGGTTGTGTGAAACTAGATGAGGGCACCAAATTTTGTGAACATAATTGTGGTAGTCAAATCTTGGTAAACAATAATATATGTGTTGCGTTACAGAAATAAGTCGTCGTATTACTAAGATTGTCTACGTCTGCAAACGAATCAGAACTGGTATGGGGGGCGGCAGGACACTGATACTTTACAGCTCTTCAAAATTGAAAGCCAAAAAGCAGATTTTGATGATGCTAATGATGTATTGTCTTTAACCTTCAATTGGGTCATAGTTAATAATTTATTGATGAACGCTGGTAAAACGAAGTATATCAAATTCTCACTTCCAAGTGTCAGGCAATTTGAGACCATAGACTGCAACAAGTCAGAATTAGTATTTGAAACGAAGTTTCTTGGGATAACTATTGATAGCAAAAAGTAGTGGGGACCCCACATAGATAAATTCGCTGGTAGATTAAGTGGCTACAGCTAGGCTAGTCTATTTTAGTTACTTCCATAGCGTCATGCTGCGGCTTACGCTGTTAGGAACATCAGACAAAACACGGACGTGGCTACAGCTAGGCTAGTCTATTTTAGTTACTTCCATAGCGTCATGCTGCGGCTTACGCTGTTAGGAACATCAGACAAAACACGGATGTGGCTACAGCTAGGCTAGTCTATTTTAGTTACTTCCATAGCGTCATGCTGCGGCTTACGCTGTTAGGAACATCAGACAAAACACGGATGTGGCTACAGCTAGGCTAGTCTATTTTAGTTACTTCCATAGCGTCATGCTGCGGCTAACGCAGTTAGGAACATCAGACAAAACACGGATGTGGCTACAGCTAGGCTAGTCTATTTTAGTTACTTCCATAGCGTCATGCTGCGGCTTACGCTGTTAGGAACATCAGACAAAACACGGATGTGGCTACAGCTAGGCTAGTCTATTTTAGTTACTTCCATAGCGTCATGCTGCGGCTTACGCTGTTAGGAACATCAGACAAAACACGGACGTGGCTACAGCTAGGCTAGTCTATTTTAGTTACTTCCATAGCGTCATGCTGCGGCTTACGCTGTTAGGAACATCAGACAAAACACGGATGTGGCTACAGCTAGGCTAGTCTATTTTAGTTACTTCCATAGCGTCATGCTGCGGCTTACGCTGTTAGGAACATCAGACAAAACACGGATGTGGCTACAGCTAGGCTAGTCTATTTTAGTTACTTCCATAGCGTCATGCTGCGGCTTACGCTGTTAGGAACATCAGACAAAACACGGATGTGGCTACAGCTAGGCTAGTCTATTTTAGTTACTTCCATAGCGTCATGCTGCGGCTTACGCTGTTTGGAACATCAGACAAAACACGGATGTGGCTACAGCTAGGCTAGTCTATTTTAGTTACTTCCATAGCGTTATCAATCAATCAATCAATCAATCAAATTGTTTATTTGCTGTTAAATATGTGTACATGTGATCTTAAAATTATTGGTATTCATCAGTTTCAACATATTCACCATCTAAAGTTTGGTGTGCAAATATTTTACAATGTCAGTTATGAATTAAAAATAGAGTTTAATATAAAATTATTTAAATAGATTGATTCGTTGTAAGTATATCATCAGACAAAACACGGATGTGGCTACAGCTAGGCTAGTCTATTTTAGTTACTTCCATAGCGTCATGCTGCGGCTAACGCAGTTAGGAACATCAGACAAAACACGGATGTGGCTACAGCTAGGCTAGTCTATTTTAGTTACTTCCATAGCGTCATGCTGCGGCTAACGCAGTTAGGAACATCAGACAAAACACGGATGTGGCTACAGCTAGGCTAGTCTATTTTAGTTACTTCCATAGCGTCATGCTGCGGCTTACGCTGTTAGGAACATCAGACAAAACACGGATGTGGCTACAGCTAGGCTAGTCTATTTTAGTTACTTCCATAGCGTCATGCTGCGGCTTACGCTGTTAGGAACATCAGACAAAACACGGACGTGGCTACAGCTAGGCTAGTCTATTTTAGTTACTTCCATAGCGTCATGCTGCGGCTTACGCTGTTAGGAACATCAGACAAAACACGGATGTGGCTACAGCTAGGCTAGTCTATTTTAGTTACTTCCATAGCGTCATGCTGCGGCTTACGCTGTTAGGAACATCAGACAAAACACGGATGTGGCTACAGCTAGGCTAGTCTATTTTAGTTACTTCCATAGCGTCATGCTGCGGCTTACGCTGTTAGGAACATCAGACAAAACACGGATGTGGCTACAGCTAGGCTAGTCTATTTTAGTTACTTCCATAGCGTCATGCTGCGGCTTACGCTGTTTGGAACATCAGACAAAACACGGATGTGGCTACAGCTAGGCTAGTCTATTTTAGTTACTTCCATAGCGTTATCAATCAATCAATCAATCAATCAAATTGTTTATTTGCTGTTAAATATGTGTACATGTGATCTTAAAATTATTGGTATTCATCAGTTTCAACATATTCACCATCTAAAGTTTGGTGTGCAAATATTTTACAATGTCAGTTATGAATTAAAAATAGAGTTTAATATAAAATTATTTAAATAGATTGATTCGTTGTAAGTATATCATTTACTCTATAATATAATTTGTCCATTAAATAATTAAATAATTTAGTTTTAAACTGATTAAATGTAAGATATTTAATGTCATCAGGGATTTTATTATAAATTCTTATTGCCATACAATATGCACTTTTAGAGTATTAGTAGAGTAATTTTAGAGTAGCCTTTGTGGTGGTACATATAATTTATCTTTGAATCTGCCTCTTGCACTAAACATTTCGCAGTTTTTCTTAAAGATACCTGGGTATTTTTTTACAAAAATGCATATCTCATAAATATAGAGGCATGGTAGGGGAAGAATCTGTATTTTTTTAAACAAAGGTTTACAACTGTCCAAATACCCTGCACCACATAGTGCTCGGACACATTTTTTATAGGTTTTGAACGCCCTGTCAACGTCAACAGAGTTGCCCCACATAATTTATCCATACCGCAGTACCGACGATACGTATCCGTGGTATGCCGATAGGGTTGCAGATCTCGTTGCCACTTCTCTCATGCGTCGTAACACAGACACAAATCTGTCCAGTTTCAGACATACCTTGTCTATGTGGGCTTTCCAATTACAGTGATTATCTATTACTATCCCGAGAAATAGAGTAGAATCGACTTCTTGAATATTAGTTCCTTTAAAGTTAATGGAGAGCTTCGGTGCGGAATGATTATTGTAACAAGTCTGAAATTGTATTATTTTAGTTTTTTCTGTATTTACCTTTAAGTTGTTGTTCTCTAACCAAGTTACAATGTCGTTTAGGGCTTCGCTTACTTCAGTCTCTAATTTATTTCGATTTTTACATTTAATAAGAAGCGTCGTATCATCGGCAAATAGTACGCAGTCATTTTTTGTTACGTTAGGTAGGTCATTTATATACAAAAGGAACAATAGTGGCCCCAATATGCTACCTTGTGGTACACCGTAGTTATTAACACGATAGTTTGATTGGAAGGTTTGTTTCATTCCATCAATAATCCTGCTTACTTCGACGCATTGAGTTCGCTGACTAAGATAGGTTTTAACCCACTCTAGACAGTTACCTCGGATACCATACTTGTAAAGTTTATCTAATAGAATAGGATGTGATACGAAATCGAAAGCCTTGCTCATATCTAAGAATATTGAGGCAACAGAGTTCTTGTAATTAAGACTTTGCAAGACATTTTTCATAAGAACAAAGCATGCTAAAGTTGTAGAGGAATTTTTACGAAATCCAAACTGTTCTTTTTTTAGTATGTTAAGTTGTGTCACAAAGCTATATATTCTTTTATACATCATCCTTTCAAAGATCTTAGAAACGACAGGGATTAGGGTAACCGGTCTGTAATTATTCATGTCACATTTATCCCCTTTTTTGTGCAGTGGTTTTACAATTGACTGTTTAAGTCGTGTTGGAAATTTTCCCTCTGAAAATGTTAAGTTTATGATATGTGTCATAGGTCTTGCAAGGAGATGTGCACACATTTTAATTAGTTTTGTACCGATACTATCATAGAGTTTGTGTTTTTTAAGTTTTTAATCACCATATATACTTCCTTTTCATCTACAGGTGTTAAGTAGATAGATTGGGCTGAATTAGCAGAAGTTCCTGCTGTATGTGATTGATTACTGTTGTCATTATTATTCGTTAAATTAATAAAAAAGTCGTTAAAAAGCTCAGATATGTCATTTGGTTTCGTAAATGTGTACTGATCTATTTTTATTTCTGTTACGTCATTATTACTAACCGCCGAGTCCGTGTTATCTTTAATAACCTTCCATGCCGCTTTGCAAATATTTTTTGAGTTGGTTATATATTTTGTATTTTGAAGTTTTTGGGATTGCAATATACACTTTTTCAGTATTCGTGTATAGTTTTTGTAGTGTTTATAAAACATAGTTTTGTTTCGGTAATTGCATAATGCTAATTTTAAGTAGAGTTTACGTTTTTTTATGCAGCAACGTTTAATTCCTTTACTGAGCCATTGATTTTTGATTGGTTTATTGACTATTTTGACTCGAATCTCAGGAAAACATAAGTTAAAGAACAGAATTAGTAGATCATGAAAGCTTTCGAATGCCTGATCTACTTTTTGTTCGCTTATACATTGGTCGAATGATAGTGAGGACAAAGCTTCCATAAACTTTCTGATATTATCGGCACTAAATTCCCGCCTTTTTTCGAACCAGTATGACGCTTTCAATGGGGCTTTGTTATTACATGCACTTTTAAACGTTAGGCTTTGTCCGGTTTCATGGTCTGATAAAGCTAAGTAGTGGACCCTAGGTTGTGCATCCGTAACGTTCATTGCAATAAGATCTAGGCAGGAATTAATTCTCGTTGGCACATTTATATAGTTTATTAGATTATGGTTATTTAGTATAGATGCGAGCTCTCTAGAATACTTGTTGATTTTAAGAATGTCAATATTCCAATCCCCACATAAGACAATTTTCTTATCATTCTTTCGTTGTAACTTATTCAATAAATCGGCTAATTCTCTGAAAAATATGTCAGTGTTCGAGTCTGGTGTTCTATAGACGCAGATAACATAAAGGTCATAGTTAACTACTTCAACGCCGCAACATTCGAAATCATATAACTTTGATGTTATATTATTAATAGGTTTATAATTAAGATTATTTTTTAAAAGAATACATGTCCCACCTCTACGTTGGTGTTTTCTGGAGAAGGATGCCACTAGTTTGTAGTTTCTAAGTTTGAGATTGGCTTCCGTTCCACGTTTAATAAAGGTTTCTGACAGACAGATAACATTAATTTCACCAATCTCTAGGACAAGTTCTGATAATGTCGCTTCAAATATGTCACGTTTTGACATTATGCTTGCAATATTTTGGTGAAACAAGGCTACTGGTCTGTGTGTGTCCCTAAAAAAGAATTATTACAGTTTTTCGTTTTCTTTTTTGCTGTTATTTGCTCAAAAAGGTATGGTAGAGTCCCTTTCTTGTGTGAACTTTTACGTTCATTATTTGATGCTTTGACCTGAGGTATATTGATTTTGTTTACTAGTTTGGGTCTAAAATAGTATGGTATTGTCCCCCGGCGGCGTGGAGATTTAATTTCTTGGTTTGTGGGATTTAGTGTTTTCATTTGTTTTTGTTTTTCGTTTCTTGCGGCAATAACAGATATAAGGAATTGATTTTTATACCTTATGTAATCGATTTCAATATTAATTTTGCTGCATAGATATTCTAAATATGACTCTTTTAGATAGCGGCTCGTCAACATTGGTTGTTCTGTTGGATTTGGAGATAGTTCTATGAATTCGCAGTTATCGAAATTTTGCGATATTAACTTCATTTTGTAATTTAATAACTTTACATTTAGATAAAGACTCTCTGCCACGCTTACAATATGTCATGCTGCGGCTTACGCTGTTAGGAACATCAGACAAAACACGGACGTGGCTACAGCTAGGCTAGTCTATTTTAGTTACTTCCATAGCGTCACGCTGCGGCTAACGCAGTTAGGAACATCAGACAAAACACGGATGTGGCTACAGCTAGGCTAGTCTATTTTAGTTACTTCCATAGCGTCATGCTGCGGCTTACGCTGTTAGGAACATCAGACAAAACACGGATGTGGCTACAGCTAGGCTAGTCTATTTTAGTTACTTCCATAGCGTCATGCTGCGGCTTACGCTGTTAGGAACATCAGACAAAACACGGATGTGGCTACAGCTAGGCTAGTCTATTTTAGTTACTTCCATAGCGTCATGCTGCGGCTTACGCTGTTAGGAACATCGGACAAAACACGGATGTGGCTACAGCTAGGCTAGTCTATTTTAGTTACTTCCATAGCGTCATGCTGCGGCTTACGCTGTTAGGAACATCAGACAAAACACGGATGTGGCTACAGCTAGGCTAGTCTATTTTAGTTACTTCCATAGCGTCATGCTGCGGCTTACGCTGTTAGGAACATCAGACAAAACACGGATGTGGCTACAGCTAGGCTAGTCTATTTTAGTTACTTCCATAGCGTCATGCTGCGGCTTACGCTGTTAGGAACATCAGACAAAACACGGATGTGGCTACAGCTAGGCTAGTCTATTTTAGTTACTTCCATAGCGTCATGCTGCGGCTTACGCTGTTAGGAACATCAGACAAAACACGGATGTGGCTACAGCTAGGCTTGTCTATTTTAGTTACTTCCATAGCGTCATGCTGCGGCTTACGCTGTTAGGAACATCAGACAAAACACGGATGTGGCTACAGCTAGGCTAGTCTATTTTAGTTACTTCCATAGCGTCATGTCCTATGGTATTTACGAAGTATTCAAACATGCGCGGACACAGGCAACATCGGCGGTGTTTAAGCAGGCATCTGAAGAGCTCTTGGTCCTTTACCAAAGAAGTCGGCGCCTCTAAAGGAGGCTGACGGCACTATCATCATCGATATCAGCCGTCAGCTCAATCGTTGGGTGGAACTCTACACTGGCCTCTATTAGTGGCCGCCTCTATTAGTGGACATACAGCCTGAAGCAGTGGATCAAATTCCTAAAATAGCATTTTGGAACGAGCTAGATACCGTACTCACTAAAGAGGAACTTCACCACGCAGTCGCACAGCTCAAAAGGGGGAAGAGTCCGGGGAAAGACGACATCCACAAAGAAGTCCTTAAAGTAAAGTGTGTCCTGCCTTTGCTTCATAGCCACCTTTGTAAATGCTGGGAAGAAGGAAGCCTGCCAGGAATTCAATCATCATGGAGGGACGCTATCTAAGTGAACAGACTTTACCTTCATCCTGAGATCATTGTCCTGCCGCTTGGACCAGTAGTTATGTACCAGCCGTTTTTTGTTCAAAAACTGGGCGTTCTCAATGGTCTTGTAGTTATCATCCATTATAGAGTAGAGTTCTACGAAGAGTGCCTTCTCACCCACTGCAAATACAGAGTAAAATACCAGAAACATTTATAATTATATTTTTCTATAGAAATACAGATAAAAACACCAGAAACATTTATAATTCATATTTCTCTATCGCACAAATACCTTTCCTTGCATGGGCGTACCCAGGTAGGGGCAGGGGGGGGGGGGCTGCTGCTCCCCCCTAGAAGATAAAATAAACGTCAACGTTTTTTGTTTCAATATACCTGACCGACCATCTTCTCGAAACAGGTATGAACTGCTCCCCCCCTAGCTGAAATCCTGGGTACGCCCTTGTCCTTGTATCATATAAGTAATTCATAACCCACCCAAATAAAAAATAATTTTGGCCAGCCCATTTGGATTGCCCAAATACCCGTATACCCGCATAACGCATGCCGCAATGTTTGAGACCAGCCCTTTAGTATAATTTTATCTACACACGTATCATAAACCCTCTTTACTGCGTTCAAAAACCGCACGTTACGATCAGCATTATGTTAAACTACTTGGTAAAAACTCGTTTCGTATCTGGAAAACTACACATTATGGTCATTATGTGTAGTTTTTCTACATATAATGACATTCAAATTTCGAACGCCGACGCCCACCCGCGTGCCGTCCCTAGTTTGTCTGTGAAGTTGGTACTGACATTCAAATTTCGAACGCCGACGCCCGCCTGCGTGAAGTTGGTACTAAAGAACAAGCTAAACAATTGCAGAACCACAATGCCGGTCAAACATGCGGTTCCTGAACACATCAAAGAGAGCTTATGATATGTGTGTAGATAAACTAGTGTATGTAACTGTATATAATTAGGCATAAAAACTCGTGGGTTCGTCTTCGTGCTTCTGTTCGTTTTGTACATAAATAAGCTCCTCCACTTTCCACTTTCCACTTGTGCTCCTACCAGTAAGAGTATTTAGAAGGAGTAAGAGTACGAACCAGCAAAAGTTATGTCTGGCTTACCTTTATGAACGTTAGCAGGCACCTGCACAGTGAATGGGCCTAGTTCTTCGTCCAAATAATCATTAGCCATTACAGTTATGTACAGGGACTTCACCTCAGTCCGGTACTCTTCGACTAGTTTTATGTTGTCGTTCGGATTGTAGGGCGCTGTCAGTTGGACTATAGTCCATTCTGGAATATGTAGATAAATAATGGGCCAAATTAAAAGACGGAAGTAAGTAAATCAAACTCAAAACTCAAACTCAAACTCAAAAGTACTTTATTACTGTAGATATTTACATATTCTTAGCAAACGTCATTTTTTGCCTCTTCTCTACATTGGACCACTGTGGGAGAAGAAGGGCGTAGAAACTCCCACAGATTGATTTTTAGATCTCTTTTAAAAATAGGTTGTGCTTAACTAATACAATTATGATTTATTTTTATTTAATAAGCTGGAATAAATAATTACAAAATTATTAACAGCAAGGTCTGTGTTGAGCCAGATTAACCCCATACAGTCCTGTCATTTAAGTAATCTTGAACATTGTAATATCCCTTTTTCGACAAAGTCGCTTTAACATGCTTTTTAAATTGCTCAAATGGCAATTTCAAAATCTCCAGAGGTATCTTATTGTAGTAGAGAATGCACTGACCCTTGAAAGAATTGCTAACCTTCGCGAGTCTAAAACGGGGCGCACATAGTCTGTGATTATTTCTTAGGTAAACATTACAGCTATCGCTAAGTTTGGAAAATGTTGTAAGGTTCTTGCGTAAATACATTATATTTTCGAAAATAAATTGACTACCTACTGTTAGTATGTCAATTTCTTTAAAAAGCTCTCTTAAGGAGTCTGTTCGTTTTAAATTATAAATTGCTCGAATAGCTCTTTTCTGTAAAATAAAAATAGTTTGAATATCCGCTGCTTTCCCCCACAACAAGATACCATAGGACATCACACTATGAAAGTAACTAAAATATACTAGCCTAGATGTAGCCACATCCGTGCTTTGTCTGATGTTCCTAACAGCGTAAGCCGCAGCATGACATATTGTAAGCGTGGCAGAGAGTCTTTATCTAAATGTAAAGTTATTAAATTACAAAATGAAGTTAATATCGTTATTAATGTTATATAATTTTATAATATTACTGTTTATTTATTACATATTCTCTCAAAAAATATCTAAGCACACTACGAGATTTATTTTAATACATTCAAACTTTGCCCCAAAAGTAGGACAAATTATTGTCCCAAAAAATAAAAGCTTTAGAGCTTTTATTTAGAGCGAAAAGTTGAGTCGTCGTTAGCGACGACTCCACTTTTCGCATCTGTTCCTCGAAGTTTACGTTCCAGTTTGAGGGAGAACATTTCAAAGGAGAGATTTCAAAAATAAGAATGGCTTTCGACACCCTGAAAGATGAAATGATGCTCAAAATCACGACCACAGAAGTCCGAAGGCGGGCTCGTGTCTGTGTAAGGAACCAAGGATCTCATTTTTAGCATGAATAGCATAAATTTAATTAATTAAAAAGACTGTCTAAAAAGTCTATTTTTCTCCCTCAAACTGGTTAGTAGGTCATAACTTCAAGAATGTGTGAGGTATCTACGTCAATAATTCCTTAAATGAAAGATCATTAACTAAGAATCTTTCTATAAAGATTAGCAGATAATAAGCTTTCACTTGTTTTTGTCAAATAAGGTCCGAAACGCTTATTTTATTGATGATTGAAATTTGCCGTGCTCTTCAATGGTCAGATGCACAAATCAAGAATTATTAGAATGCTTATTATATATAAGATGAACGATATCTATAGTTTACCCCTGTTACCAAGTCCTCATTACATCACCAGCTCATGACACCAAGTTTACTAACCAGCTCAACATCCTTAAAAAATTGAGTCCAAACACGACTGTCTTACATTTCTTGGTTCCAAGTTCCCATACTGTCTCCAAGTCCTCAATCCATCACCAGCTCATTACACCAAGTTTGCCAAACCAGCTCATCATCCTTAACAAAAATAAGTCCAAACACGACTGCCTTACTATATCTGGTTCCTGAGTTCCAGTACTCGGCCAAGTCCTCATTCCATCACGAGCTCACGACACCAAGTTTGCAAAACCAGCACATCATCCTTAACAAATTGATTCCAAACATGACTACCTTACTATTCCTGGTTCCTGAGCTTCAGTACCGTCTCCAAGTCCTAATTCCATCACGAGAATGAGGAATCGGAGACAGTATCATCTTTAAATATGTTTGAATGAATGTAATATATATATACATATATACGGTGACATTTATTTTAAAACAGCCAAGTTCATATTGTAGACTCGGTAAGTATTCGGTCATTTGATTCTTTAGGACTCGTGACAGTGGGTACAATTACTTTTATGGCTTACGATATCCCCGACAAGCTAATCTGCATTCTAGTATCCGGTACTAAGGTTAAAAGACTTGGTTCACCATTTACTCTCGGTCTCGCTTTAGAAACACGCAACGCGCAATCAAACTCCTGCTTATTCCAGAAGAGGTTATTGATACAAATTAATCTTCCACAAAACTTATAAACCACAAATCAAAAGAAGAAGGTACATGTATTACAAATAAAACATCCAAAAAAGGGGATAAACTTAAGTCAAAATGATCTTCACAACAACTACTTTTATTTCCAATAGGAATATATACTCCTTGGTATACAATGATATGGAACCCTTCGTGATCGTTTCCGACGTCCTACTCGCACTAGACCAGTTTTTTTTTAAACACTAGTGATGATAACCAAAAAATCGATCAGTTGACTTCTGCATTTGATACACAGATATTATAACAATGGATTTCAATTTCGTAGGCTGTGTGAGTGTAATCATTGGTACACACAGTATGTGGGAAGTCGAGCCGTGCTATAGCTAGCTTACCTTGACTTCTTATATTGTTTTATTTTGATTTTTATTGTTTCATTTTAATTTTGATTTGACGTTTTTGAATGTAATTTATTATGATTTAATTTTAATTTTACTTTAATTTAATCTATGGATCTATGCTATCTGGATTTTTTTTTCTTTCTTTTTCTCTCCTATTCATAGGAGATTATTTTATGGCACGGGCCTAAGCCAAGTGTATAGTGATGAATGAATGAATAAGATGAATTTCCCATGAATTTGCGGACGATCCTGCAAGTGTTTAAAATTACGGCCTTTTGCAGTACTGTATATGTTGATGGATGTAAATGTATTGTTTTTAAGTACGATTGTAATGATTTGGGGATGATACCGGTTGTAGATATTATAATGGGTACTGTTTTCACTGTCTTTACCCTCCATTGAGCCTGGATCTCTATTGTAACATTGTATTTAGTTATCTTTGTAGCTTGCGTGCTGTTAAGATTGTGAGTGTTGGGCATAGCAATGTCTATAAGGTATACATACAAGTTTGTTAATTTTGTCTAGCACTGTTATATCTGGTCTATTGTAGTGTATTGTTTTATCGGTAATTATAGATCTGTCCCAATATAAATATTTTATAATTTTCGTCGATAATACCTTAAATGAAAGATCATTAAATAAGAATATTTTTATAAAGATTAGCACATAAAAAGCTTTCACTTGTTTTTGTCAAAAAAGATCCGAAACGCTTATTTTATTGATGATTGAAATTTGCCGTGCTCTTCAATGGTCAGATGCACATATCAAGAATTATTAGAATGCTTATTATATATAAGGTGAACGATATCTATAGTTTACCCCTGACACCAAATCCTCATTCTATCACCAGCTCATGAAACCAAGTTTGAAAAGAGAGTTTGTTTTGTTTGAGTTGAGTTTGAAAAAGAGGTTATTGATACAAATTAATCTTCCACAAAACTTAAAAAACCGGTCAAGTGCGAGTCTAAATCGCGCACGAAGGGTTCCGTACCACCGTTCAATGGAAGCGATGGTGTGGAGTGAATAGTTTGGATTTTACACAGCAAAATATTGTTTACAAAGTTATTGGTGCGGTTACTTTCACACTCCATGTACGTAACTAGGTGCATCCATAAGTTTGTATGTGGTATTGAAAGAATTGTTGTATGGGAGCCCCCTTAAATATTTCTTTTATCCTGTTTTTTAGTATTTGTTGTTATAGCGGCAACAGAAATACATAATCTGTGAAAATTTCAACTCTCTAGCTAGCTAGGTTCTTGAGATACAGCCTGGTGACAGACGGACGGACAGCGAAGTCTTAGTAATAGGGTTCCGTTCTTACCCGTTGGGTACGGAACCCTAAAAACCACAAATAAAAAGAAGAAGGTACATGTACAAATAAAACACCTAAAAAAGGGGGTAAACTTAAGTCAAAATGATCTTCACAACAGTAAGCACTACTTTTATTTCCAATAGGATCTGCTCTCCTTACGGCATTCATCCACTTTTTTCTAATTATAGGGCTTAATGGCACATAAAAAAATTACTTATTTGTTGTTTTCTCATTCGAGTATTGCACATGGGCACAATGCAGTATTTCCTGGTCATTTTATTTTTTATTCATGTGTATAGTGCGGAGTTGTTTACAGTATGGCGCGCTTGATCCTACATGCTACGCCCAGTTGACAAAATCGTTTCGCGGGGAGTCATACTTTCAGCTTTAATAAATCCGTAAATTTTTAGGATATCAAAAAACTAAAAACATAGATAATTTCTTCATATATTTTTTGCCCATTAATTGACTACACTAAAACTTAAACACGCGGGCGAAGCACACGCGGGCGAAGCACACGCTGGCGAAAGCTAGTGTTAACTTAATCTTGGCTCCACTATAATAGCTCTATACATCTACTGGAGACAGTATCAGTATGAGATCTTGAAGGGGAAATTTCCTTTTTCAAACTCAAACCATAATAAGTTGTCTCATTAGTTTAGTTGATCATATTTGATTTATTTTTTCCCTTGTATATGAGACTCAAGTAAGTGTTCCGAATTGTAAAAATGCACTATTTTGCCTACTTGCTAATGATTTGAGTCTTGAGTTTTTGAGTTTTGATCATGATGATGATTGATGACTATAAAGACTATTGATAATCACCTTGAGGCAATTCCTTCAGAATGTTCAGAAAGTTGTCAACATTATTCTCCTCACTGAATGTCATGTATCTCTTGTGGAGAGGCTCTTCGTCTCTGATCTCATACTTTTCCAGCATCTTGGTGATCTCCGCATCATCGCTGAGAGGAAATCCGCTGAGAAAGCCAGTGAATGGGTCTTCTTTCTTTGTTTTGCTGGATATAACATAACATTAACATACAGGCACACTTGTTCTAGGATACCTCGTGTCGTGGGAATCATAAACAGGTACGTCACAAACATGTAAACATCCAAGACCAGGGTAATTTTTTTCTTCCTTCCCAGCCGGGATTCGAATCCTGGACCTCTCCACCACAAAGCTTGTTTAGGTCTAGAGAATATGGTAAGATAATATGGTAAGCCGTTTTAAAGTTAATTGGCCGGTTTCGCATTGTCTGGTAAGATATGTGACAGATTAAATTGTAATGTTACATACAAAATTTATTATTTATCTGTCACATAGGGCGTATCTGGACATTGCGTAACATGTTAAATCTTACAAAGATAGTGTAAATCCTTTTCCATACTTCTCCATACTTGCAGACAGAGTAGGTTTCCTTTTGCCACTGTAGCCAAGTAGGTCAAGTTAAATTTTTGTCAATTTTTTTTTTCATACTGATCCATATTTTCTGCCCTACAGCTTTGGGACAAACTGTAGCTTTTAACCTTTTTATTGTAAGTGTGGTAAAAGGATACTCAAGTAATGAAATGTTATTTAACATTGTGGCAAAAGCAAAGTTTGTATGCAGATTTTGTTTGTGGTAAATGGAGCTGGCAAAAGTGCAAAAGTAGGTAATTAGACAAAGGTCAGTTACCTATTCGTTTCTATCAGATGTTTTACAGGTTTGATGAAGCTGGTAATCTGGTGAAGTTTATCTGGAAGCATAATAAAAAGAAATAACAATTTTGCCAGACAGGTTACTAGGTAGACTAGATATGCCATAAGAATAGATCATGAGTTACTTTCTCATAGTTATAGTTAAAGTATATTGTGGGCCGATTTTCAGCAACTGAACAACATAAATTTGCGCCTTGACTGATGTGGGTTAAGGGCACTACTCCTGCCAACCCACCTTGTAGGAAGCCTTGCAAACCCTTGATATTGCCGATGACTTCCTGGAGGGACCTCGGCGACCCGATGTTATTTTTTCATTTCATGGACACATTACAGATATTGAAAGGTTGGTCGGTTCTTGGCGCCTGAGCGAGGCCACCGGTTGGAGTGTTGGCAGCCTCAAAAAGTGATAATTTTTGAATATTTTACTTGAGACTCTGACCAGGCCACCATCTCTCTCCCGCCCATGTTTGCATCCCTCTAGTTCTCATGCGCCGCCACCTCCAGGCGACACTCACGACGCCTAGAAATTTGGCGACAGGTACTTGGCGTGGAAATGAGAGCCAAGTCCGAAGGTGCCGTAAACTTATAGAAACAAGGACAAGGACTAGAACTAAGTTAAGTACGTACCTCCATTAGATTTGATCTGCTCGTCACGATAGACAGCCATGGTTCGTAAAGTAGCCGAAACCGCTTCACTGAGGTGGAATGAGCACGCCAGGTCATCATTGTCAGCCAAACACTCCTCGGCTTGAAGCTTCCTACTCCCTGAAAAGTAAATTGTCCGCTTTAATGCACAGAATATAGAAGATATGAGGTTTAGGAAGGATACAAAAACTAACGTTGGTAGTTTAGACCGTTAGGCGTCGCGGGCATCTCGATGACGAATTTGTTCAATATGCTGGTGTAGAAAGGCTTTGTGAACTCAATTTCGTTGGTGAACACGTCGAAATCTTCCATTATATTATGTTTTGCGAAAAATATACAACAAACTTGTGAGTATTAATTTTATTTGGCTGAGTATTAATTTTCTTTGACGCTTTCGATTTTGAATCACTTGATTATGATTCGGTTTTGTTTGACGGCTCAGCAGTGTTGCCGTTCCATAAGATTCGAAGTAGCTAGAAATTCCGCCAGATTATGGAAAAAACACACGTATGGAATCCGCTAGAAGTCGCTAAACTATCATCATGTTCATAAAATTTATATTTACATATTTTACAATTATTATTAATAACAGACAAAATAAATAAAAAACCAACTTGAAATAAAAAAATAATCTTTATTTGTTTATTTTTATTTTTTACATTAAAAAGCCCTTCTTTACAATATTAATTGAAACAAGGAGTCATCCGAATCTTCGATCACTATATTGGCTTCAGAAGTTGAAGCCACTCCAGGGTCTGTGGTAGTCAAGTTTGGTCTTCCTTTGTCGACCTGATTGACCACATCGTCGGGAAAATCATATATGGAGCAATTCTTCTTTTTAATTTTCAGCTGATTTCTTATGACAAGAAGCGAATTCAATGTTTTTTCTGAAAGCTTATACGAAGTTTGTTCTTAACAACATTCATCGCACTAAACATCCTTTCAACTTCTGCATTGGAATGCGGCAACGATAAAACGGCGATAGCAAAATCACACAGTCCCTTATAGATGTTTATTCCAACTGCATTTTAAACGTAGCAACTTTAGCCCAAAAGCTAATGGTATCTCCGTTCAGAGGAGTCCAATCAATAAAATGAATCGTTTGCCACTGTTGCAAGATTTTATGAATTTTTTCATCTGAAAATCCCAATTCGTGTGCCAGTTCCGTAATTGAAGTATCTTTAGATTGTTTCAGAGCCTCCTCCTCACTAAGTAGCGTCATTTTTTTCAGAACTTTGTAATTAGTTGGAAGTCGTTTTTGTATTTCTTCTCCTAGTTTTGCCGTAAAATCAATGTATCACTGTTTTATTCCAGCAACATCGAGTGTGTAGTTGGCAGGAAGCTTCTGCACTTGAGACTCAAAAAGATAACCGAGATATGGCACGGGATCGTGGTGGTCTTTGATTTTAAGATTTATAAAATCTTGGTCAGTTGTTGCTGCCGATGGGATTATAATTCTTTGGCAGACTGACCGTAGCAAAGCCATCCAAGAACTCAATAGTTTAACTGGATTTGCTTTTTCATTTTCAAAGATCTTGATAGTAATTTGTACTTCACCAAGAACGCTTCTCAAAAAGTTCATTCAGAGACGGTTTTGTTCGTCAGAGTACATGGCATATAGTAACTCATCGGTCTCTTGTTATAGAAAAATGTAGTTTTAACTCATCCCATTGAGATATGATTCTCACAATTGCCGGTTCAATCGAAAGCCAGCATGTGTCATACGCCTTTAATATTTTTAATGGCGATTCACCACAATTAATCGATTCAAATGTCTGTATATACTTACTCAATTTGTCGCTTTGTTGAGTGTGAAAACCAATTGTACATTTCACGAGTTAAAAACTATATTCTCAGGTAAAGTGTTTTCTGATGCGTGACTTACTGCCAATTGTAGCGAATGCCAGACACATGGAATCAAAATCAGATGTGGAAGATTGTGTTGGGTTTTTAGGAACCAATAAGATACCTCCGGAGATTTTGAAATTGCCATTCGAGCTATCTAAAAAGCATGTTAAAGCGACTTTGTCGAAAAAGGGATATTAGATATTACAATGTTCAAGATCGCGAAGTTTAGCTCTGCATTGCTGATAGCTCGTAGGGAATAAGTATAATTTTGCGTTTAATCTATTAATCAAATCAAATCAAATCAAATCAAAACTTTATTGCACCATAATGTATAAATTAGGTCTTAAAATTTAATAACAGTCTCTATTATGGACCCTTTTCGGGTAATGCAAAAACACTTATCAAATGGAATTTATTAAATCTTAACTAATAACAATTATTTAAGCACTTATAGCTATTTCTAGGTTTACAATTTAGTGAAGGTAATCCTCAATTGTGTATGGACACATATTAATAAGGTATTGTTTAAGCCTTTTAGTGAATAGTGGCTGGTTTTCTATATTTTTTATATCAATAGGTAATTTGTTAAAGAGTCTAATTGCCATGTAGTACGGGCTACAGTTGAGCATTTTTATTCGGGATTGTGGTAGATTTAATCTTTCCTTATGTCTTGTATTAAAATTATGTGTGTCTTTTACTTGGGGAAATATTCGGTGGTTATTAAATACGAATAAACATGTATCGAATATATACATGGCAGGAAGTGTCATTAATTCATATTTTTTGAAGTAGGGTTTACAGCTTTGTTTGTTGTTAATTTTTGCAAGTATTCTGACCATTTTCTTTTGAATTATAAATATTTGTTTTGCATGCACACTGTTCCCCCATAGCATTATTCCATACTTCAACCAGGAGTATGCGTAGGCATAGTATGCTGTTAATGCAGTTTCAGTATTTGTGCTTTGTTTTAAGTGGAATAGAGCGTAAATAAATTTGGATAATTTGGCTTTTACGTGGTTTACGTGGTCTTTCCAATTTAGGTTTGCATCGATTTGTATGCCTAATAAGTTAAATGTGTTTACTTGTTCTATAATGTTATTTTCAAATTTTATTGCAATCTTTAATGGTGGTTTATTAAGTGGTCTAAATTCTATTATTTTAGTTTTTTTGAAGTTGATTTCTAGGTTATGATCACGAAGCCAATTTGATACTAGCGAAATTGTATTTACCATTTCATTTGTTGGGTCTGATTTTTTATCTAACTTCATGAGTATTGATACATCATCTGCAAATAATACAGGTTGAGTAATATTGCTATTGAGCACCTTTGGCAAGTCATTTATGTAGATAAGGAAGAGCACACATCCTAGTACACTTCCTTGGGGTATTGAATTATTTTGCTGTTTTTCGTCGGATCGTATGAGTTCTATGTTATTTTTTTCTTTATTTAGGTATTCTATTTGCACAATTTGTTTTCTGTTTTGTAGGTAAGATTGGAACCATTGGTGTGCTTGTCCTCGTATGCCAGAATTATAGATTTTTTCCAGTAAGATTTTGTACAATACTTTGTCATACGCTTTTGTCATATCATATTAAATAAGAGGGCCCAGAAATGCGAAGAATTTGTGTGCGAATTTGTGTTTAAGTAGTATGGATGTAGTCCCTACATACTCTATCTACTCTCCGCTGTAATATGATATTTTCAGAAAAGGGAATTTGTTTATGCGGTTTTTTAAGATCGTATTAAAAATAAATAGTTGACGAACTGTTAGGATTCTAATTCTGTGGGAAAAAGGAAAGGACGATTTTTTGCATGCAACCTTCAATACGGCTATTTGCCCACTTTCTAATCGCATCAGGGTTGTTTTAGGGGCGCCTCCCCACGAAGTTATACAGTAGGTACCTAGGTAGCTAAGCAGGGCCTGGCAGAGTGCGTAGTAGTAGCATAAACGTAGACTCATGCTCATGACTTTACTGAGGTATTTGTCACTTGTTTTAAATGTTTCCAAATCTTTCTACTATTTGTGCCTGTTATCCATGGTTTAACATAAAATTTCCTCTAATTGAGTTTAATATAGTACGTGTGTTTATTTGGTGTTTCTTGTAATTTATTTGTAAAGTATGACTGTGTAAACTGGGCTTAAGTCTACTTTGCATAAATCCTACTCAAGGTTTTTCATATTTGTTTTTGTAATAACAATACTTGAAGATATTTTCCTCGGGCACTTTAAATTAATATTATAGTCAGTGATGGAGGAGTTAATTACAAGTATTTGGGAGGGAACTCTAGTTTTCAGGAATAATATATGGTCTGAGCAGGATCCACTTTGATGAGTGGGGATTGTATGAGCCGGGAAAAGTCCGTTAAAGAAGCACAAATTGAGATAGTCTTGGGTGTCCGAGTCTTCCTTTCCGGGTTGTATATTTAAGTTGATATCTCCAATTAAAATTAGATTTTTCATTCCAGATAACTTTCGCAGGATGTCGTCTAATAATGTTTTAAATCTATTTGTATTATAGTAAGAAGGAGATCTATATACCTACTTATGCCAAGTAAGGCAGAATCGTTGCCTATCTCTATCATAAGACAATTGCTATCTAGTAGGTTAACTTCCTCTACGGAAGTTAAGAAGGATTTTTTAGTGTATACACGACAACTCCATCGTTCGAAGTTCAACTTTGTATGAAACGGGTTGAAATCGGGTTATGATGGTATATTATGTGCTCTGTTTAACAGCCAGCATTCAGTGAGGATGCTTACGTCATAATTTATGTTGATAGTTTTCAGATGCACGTTTAAGCTGTCCATGTTTCTGTTAATACTACTAATGTTTTGTGTTAGAATTGTGATGGAATTTGAGCTGACACAGAAAAACTATCTAGATAATTATTTAAGTTTAAATCATTAAACATGTTGATTAGGCCTTAACGTCACGCTTTTTGTATGGCGCTGGTAGGCGCCCACATATCAACCGAGTTTATATATTTGTTCGTGGCTAATATCTTGGCTGGACACTTTTCGTCACCTGTTTTATGGTCACTGGTCTTTTTGTAACGGCTGTACGTCGCACATTTTGCTGGGTCGGTTTTCTTGGTGCACTCCTTGACCGCATGACCTACTTCCCACAGTGGCTGCAGGCCGCGGCGCTTTCCCTGCAGGACTTAGCTGCATGACCGTACTGTTGACATTTGAAGCATCGTGAGACCATAGTATAATCAATCATGAACAGGGTATGCCGACCAATTCAGAAATACTCGTCTTTGTGAGATAAGAGCCTTACGGATGTGAGCTGTCACTTCAATAATGAAATTGCATTTTGGTGCATTCCTTTGGCCAGATTTGTGGCTCAACTTCATAGAGCTAATAACAGCATTCTTTGATACCCAGGGCAGCTTCTCTGACAGATTTCGTTCGTAGAGGTAATCGAGTAGATCTTTTTCGTTTAGGTCTGACGGTGCTCCTATAATTATCATTCTGGGCTTGCGATTTTCGACTGTAAGGCCAGAATTTGTAAGTTGGGCAGACTATTTTAACTTCTCCACGTCATCCTTAGATTCCTTACTAATAATTACCCCTCCATTTTTTGTTTTCCTCAGCCCACGCACTTGAAGTTTCATCACATCAGGGCTTATGTTTTTTTGGACAAGTGCTTTCGTTTCGTCGCTAGATTTCTGCTTGTCACAAGGATACATTGCAACGGCGGCGTTTAGGTTTGCAGGCCGAATTAACTTATCCTTGCTTTTAACCATGTCAGCAAAGAAGGGTGGGTCGGTAGGAGGCTTCAAGCAGGTTTACTCAGTGGTCTGTGTCATTTCTGATATTAATGATTAACAACGAGCTTCTGTTCGGTGTTCATCTTGCCCTCGTTTACCATGCTGCATACTTCGTTTAGGCAGGCTTCAATGCTCGTCATCCAAACTTGCAATTCGCTTGTTGACATGCCCTCCTGTGGTTCAGTGGTGGGGGCGGGAGACGGCAGCGGGGCCGCCGCGGGCGCAGTAGTAGAGGGCTGCGACTCGCGTTGTTCATACGGCACGGGAGGGAGGGGAGGACTTCTCCTTATCATCGTGCCCCTATTATTGAAGGGGCTGGTCATTGTCTCAAACACTGACACAATTTTCCAGATAAACATCACAATTCACTTAGTCACACATAAGCAAAGAAAATCTTTATTGGAGATTAGGCACGTCCACTTCGGTTAGCGCTCCATATGTATCCTGGTTTAAACTTGACTTGCAAAGGAAATACCAGGGCAAACACTGCGGTAGCTTAGGTGAAGAGAGGGCGAGCGCAGCGAAGCCCCGAATACGAACGAATGAAACGTAAATTCTAAACCCCGTCGGTCTGGTTTACAATTTGTCGATAGTTTACAAATTAACACGTTAGTTTATAAACTAACGGTTCCGAGAATCTTACGGTGACATATATAAATTAAACAACGTTTTCCAATGTTTCCACTGAGTGAAATAATGAGCATAACATATCCCAGTAATCCCAGTGAAACCAAAAATGCAAATAAAAACAAGAACGAATTTTGGCGCTTGGATGGAACTGCATAATTGCCATTTGTCTCTGTTGCGTTACTAATAATTAAAGAACTGCGTAGGTAGATGAAGTGAAATCTAATTGACATTGATCACCCATACGACATCGGCGACAACGGCACGGTATGCTAAGGTGGGCGCACAGTTCCGTAACTGTTGCTATCAGTTTTAGTTAGGTGGGTAGTTGAAAATATATACAGGTCATTTAATTGTGAGCATACGCCCAGCAAAATGTTTGTTTACCAGTCGATTTCTGGTTTAAGGAATATTTAGTACAATATGCCCTGTAAATGTCCCAGCAAAAAATGGTTTTCATTAATGACTTAGCTAAGTACATATTAGGTATAATTCTGAAATTTCACGGACATTTACAGGGCATGTTGGAATAATATACACCATACACCAGAAATCGTCTAGGAAACAACTTTTTTCTCGGCGTATGCTCACCATTTAATTAGCTAGCACCCATCATTATGAACAACTTTCCCCAAGAAACATATCTATGGTCGCAAATTTAAATTATTTTTCGTCCCTCAGCCCTCAAAACATTGACCCGATCAGCTGATTGCAAGTTATCTTGGGAAACCCAAAAAATTCGTTTCGACCACGTGTTGCATGGTGCTATCATTCCCCAAAATATGGTCAGATAATTAAATGTCACCTGTAGAATAGGTATTGTGGAGAATTGGAGATGGATATTTCTGGTTGAAAAGTGTCTGGTGCGCCTTTTCTGAATGTAGGTACCTACATGTTGAAGAGCTCCGTGATAAAACTGGTTTCACGCTCGCTTCTCATGCTGAAGGTGCTTGTACGAATCCGTTACTGACCAAGTAGGTAGGTACCAATGAGATCTCATTGTTATCTATAAGTAAACGGACGCTCTAACGGTGTTGGAAAATATCGTGAGAAAACCTTCAATCTTAGCTGCGGCGATGGGCTAGCCCCCTGCCACGCAAAATGGAGAATTAAATAATTAGCTAAACGTGGGCACAATTGCGCCTCTGCCGCCCCGTATGGTAAAAGAGCGTGCCGGAATGTTATATGATAAATGACTTTATTACAATTACAACTTCAACATTAGCTGGGTACCTAACTTAATGATGTAAGAACGAGTGTCATGATGTGTATAAGTGAATGATACCACCATGTATTGAGTAGGTGTGTGTACTGTATAGCATTTGATGAACTGTTACCTCGTTAGCCAAGGGACTCCGTGTATATTGCATGACAATTGTAACTTTCAAATAAGTAGGACTTAAAAAGATCATGTCGGACCCACCGTACCCCTGGCCATGCCTCTGGTGGATCTTGTTAAACGATACCACCGACTGTAGTAATGACCCTAGTGATGACCTACCTATCTCTCGCAACTTATCTAAGTAATAAAAAATGCATATTACATATCTTTGCGATTGAAACATTTTTTCTATATAATTTTTAAATGATTTATCCTCTTCCTTACGTGTTCTTACTTTTAATGTACCTAGAATAATTTTCGTTTAAGATTATTGCCCTGAAAATAATTAGTGTGTTTGATGAACGCCACATAACCACGAAAATTTTGGAAGCCTCAAAAATAAATACTGATTAATAAAAAAACAGCGTCAAGTTGATGCCATTGCTTCAGGTCCTGAAGCAAATTTACACCTATAGATCATTCCAAAAAGACTACGAAAAGATCTAATAGTCAGCGATGATTATACAGGGTGTTCGGCAGAACGTTTTTCACAGAAAAATGGGGGGTAGGTGGGGTCATTTGCTATCTCCTCAGCCCAAAAGATTTGGCCTAGGCCCAAATATTTTTTTTATATGATTATTTTTAATTTTTTTAGAATTTTGTCACTTTCATAACTTTAAACTCCTAAGAACTTTTTTTTTATGAGTAGACCTTATTTTGTTTCTTTTTATTATAATCTCAATAATTGGTAGGTCCTGTTAAAATTAATATTTGTTGCAGGTTATTGCTAGAAAGAAAGTAAAAAAAAAACAAACATGAAAAAAGAGTTTTTCTTTTTTTTTAAGCTTGACTTCGTGTTGAATTTAAAAAAAAACTAAAAGTGATGGAAGACTTCTGATTTTTTTAAAACATCTCTAAAGTGTGAGCTTTCTAGCAGTATGACGTTTGTTTTGATATCTGTGTCCTAACCAGAGTTATTCATTGTTATGTACCTAGACGCACCATTTCAACGAAATTCTATTTATGTGGAAAGTTAAAGGTTTTGCGATATTTATCAATGCAATAGACAAAATAATGAAACGGCTATTACTAAAATGTTACACAAAGCAAAAAATAATTATTTTCATTCTTGCATAGTCACAAGGGCTTCACTCCTAAAGGAAGCGCCCGACGCGGCGTTGACGCCGGCGGCGCGTAGCTTCACAAAGGAGGTAACAATGATAATGTTTCACTCTAGCTCACTCATGTCATATCTTCTCTCTCTTTCGGAGCATCGCTGGCGGCTACTCAACTTTTCAGCCAAATTTAGTCGAGACTTAGCTGCCTCTACGATCTGACGTTCTCTCTGCGCTTGCGCTTGTTTTTGTTGAATTCGTTTTGTTATTGTTATCAATCATTAAGTGAAGTTTTTGTTATTCTTGATAAGTTCGTTTGCTAGTGCAATGGCTCAATTTACCAACGAGGAATATGCAGACATGTTATTAGCGTATGGCAGCGCTAACAGCAATTCACACGAAGCCCGTAGAATTTATCAGGAACGTTATCCCAACCGACGAGTACCCAGTTATCCGACGTTTGCGAATACCTACAGGCGTTTACGGGAAACCGGCCACTTACAGTTTCAAGAGCCGAGGGTCAACGTCAGAGCACACAATGTTGCCATTGATGAGCAAATTCTTGCCGAGTTTGATGCGGACCCTACCAAAAGTGTTAGACAGGTAGCTGCAATGCTTGGCCTAGGAATATGGAAAGTGTGGTCTGTTCTCCGGCACGATGAAAGGCATCCTTTCCACTACACACCAGTCCAGGGTATGTACCTAGATACACTTGACTTTATGATTTTGTTTCCTGATTGATTAATCAATAATCAGTCTCGTATGTAATTTCATCATTTCAATCTGTTCAAATACGAAAGTTAATGTGTGTTAGACTGCATTCGAGTAACAATAAGGAAGTCACTAGTAGTGAATTCAATTCTTGTTTTGTTTGTTCCAGGTCTTGAAGATACTGATTTTGGGAGACGTATCAACTTTTGCCGTTTTTTGCTGCATACCGATGTGGACGCTGTAGACTTTTTAAGGAGAATTCTTTGGACCGACGAATCCAAATTTGACAGGGAAGGAATAGTTAACTATCACAACTTACATCACTGGGAAAAAAAAGGAGCAAACCCCCGCGTAAAGAGACAAAGGAAGTTTCAAAGAAGATTCAGTGTAAATGTTTGGGCAGGAGTGATCGGCAATAGGTTAATAGGGCCATTTTATATGCCAGACATCCTCGATGGGCCTAACTATTTACAATTTTTAACGAATGATTTACCCGAATTATTAGAAGAAGTTTTCCAAGAAGATGCTGCCATTGTCTTTCAGCATGACGGCTGTCCAGCCCATTGGAGCTTAGATGCAAGGGATTGGCTTAATAATGCTTTCCCTAACGCATGGATTGGTCGGCATCCAGCTCCAATTCCCTGGCCCCCTCGATCGCCAGACATCACGCCTCTCGACTTTTACGTCTGGGGAAGAGCCAAGGATTTGGTTTACACCACTGAAGTTCTCAGTCAGGAAGATTTAATAAATCGTATTGATGCTGCGTTCGAGACGATGAAACAGTAAATGCTTCTGCGAACAACAACAGTTGAAATTAGAAACAGATGCAGAGCTTGTATAGCGAATAACGGACGTCAATTTGAACAAGATTTGCACTAAACGTTAAAAATGTTGTTTTTTTCTTATGTTTTAAAATAAAGATTACGAAATTTAATTAATCGTTTCATTATTTTCACGTTTGCATTGATCCATTTCGTAAAATCTTAACTTCCCACATAAGTGGAATTTCGTTGAAATGGTGCGTCTAGGTACATAACAATGAATAACTCTGGTTAGGACACAGATATCAAAACAAACGTCATACTGCTAGAAAGCTCACACTTTAGAGATGTTTTAAAAAAATCAGAAGTCTTCCATCACTTTTAGTTTTTTTTTAAATTCAACACGAAGTCAAGCTTAAAAAAAAATAAAAACTCTTTTTTCATGTTTGTTTTTTTTTTACTTTCTTTCTAGCAATAACCTGCAACAAATATTAATTTTAACAGGACCTACCAATTATTGAGATTATAATAAAAAGAAACAAAATAAGGTCTACTCATAAAAAAAAAGTTCTTAGGAGTTTAAAGTTATGAAAGTGACAAAATTCTAAAAAAATTAAAAATAATCATATAAAAAAAATATTTGGGCCTAGGCCAAATCTTTTGGGCTGAGGAGATAGCAAATGACCCCACCTACCCCCCATTTTTCTGTGAAAAACGTTCTGCCGAACACCCTGTATTATGTGACCGTAAAGCTTGAAATTGTAAATAGACATATCGCATCAGTACGATACAGGCTAGAAAAATTGCGTACGTAAGTAACTATGCTGTGTGACATCTTTGTATTTGAGTTAACTGCTTCCGAAATGCTCCTACGTATGTAAATGCAAATAGATCTAATTTTTTTCAGAACTACTTTTATGTTTTGTTTTATTTTCCACCGAGGGGTGCTTTAATGTTATTAATAAAAATAAAAATATATGTTTCACTAATTTAGAAGAAAAAATATAGTTGCAATCCATACTTAACCATAAGTATTCTTATTACTCTCAGCTATAGATGTCGACATCACATCACTATTAATCACTGGTATCGTTGAACTTTAAAAGACCACCGTACCACCAGGGGTGTGGTCAGGGTACAGGGTACAAGGTACGGTGGGTCTGAAGTGAAAAAGCTTTAGCTAGAGTACATTCAAAATGAAAGATAGCACATTCGTTTTTACATACAACTTTTTATTTAATAAAAAAACATAAACAATGTGCAAATTAGTACCGTAAATGAATCAACTTGCAACATCCATTGACTATCTAGTCGTTTTCCTACTTTAAAAACGTCGGGTTTAGTTTAAATAAACTTCGTAACTTTTTTAAATACTAAATATTAGAAAAACAGAATTATCCTTAAATTGACTAAATGCTTTTCTAATCGTACAAAATATTTCATAGTGGCACTAAAAATTTCATCTGACACAGTATAAAATGTATTAAAACGCTACTTTTACGGTAAATTGTGCAGACGATAAGGCACTTGAAAATAAATATAAATAAATGAAGCTCTTAAAATTGCATGAAAAAACAAGAGCTATGGCCGAACAATTTCAATTCATTAAACTATATATATTTAATTCGAAATCGTTATATTGATGCCATTTTAGAAAAAACAAAAACGTAGATAATTTAGCCGCCTAGGTATTTAGAGTTTGGCAGGAGTATTTTTATAAAAATAATCCTGAATACTAAAAAAATAAAGTAAAATACTAGTTGAATATTGTTAGAAACCTTTTTGGATACAATACTGATTTGAGAATACAATAATAACCACGGTATGGTTTTCTTTCGAAGCAATAAGTGATTTAACTTATTTATATAAAAAAAATAGAAAAATACTCGTAGGTACTACAAGACTGTTAACAGAAAACATAAACTATTCCAAAATATTTAACATGTAAGTATGGAATTTTATTGTAGGTAGGTTAGGTATGTTTTTTAATGTATATTTCTACAACAAAAAATATAACTATTGCTCCAGTTTATATAATACGGAGATATTCGATTTAAAAAAGGCACACAACACAATCTGCGTGTCTAGTACTAAAAATAAATAATTATGAATCTAGTTTCAACTATTTGTGTTACTAAACAACTAATATGTACGTATAAAAGTTCTACTACTCGTACAATACATTGTACTTTAAGAATCAAGGCAGCAATTAGATATGACTCGAAAGGCACAATTTTTTGTATAAGATGATAAACTTAGACTCAAAAAAACTTTAGATCACATAAAGTATTGCGAATATCTACAACAACGTGTTTCCTAGATATTTATATATTTTCAAAGGCTACAGAGTGAAGTGTTGTATTCCATGATTAATACACATTATCCAAGCACCACTTTTAAACTATGTTAAAAAACATCATTTGGATTATCATACACATCTGCCCTATACCATTTCGTATTATAATAAAAAAATGTTAACCTAAAATACTACAGAGTTAGATATTGCTCACAATAAAAAGCCTTCTTATATACCTATTATTGCCATCTTCTATATCAATTCAACAGCATTAACTGAACCAACGATTATGCTACTAATAAATAAACGTGTATAATACATTGCACTTAAGATCTAAGAAGTAGTTGATAACAAACATCACTTTTTGATGTAGATATCCAAATCTGATCCACCTTATCTTATTTACAATTCAAATACGGAAAACCAAGGCCATGACAACTATCACATTCAAAAGTTCGAGTTAACAGGCAAAAGCCATAATAATAAGTTAAATATGTATAAATTCTTGCAGGTAGCTGCTCTTCGGATGGTTTTAGAGGCTGTGCGTAATGCGTATCGGATTGCTTTTACGGTGTGGACAGCTATAGTCTCCGCTCAACTGAACAAATAGCGTATCTCGCCACCGCACCAATACAAACACATTGAAATGCGCGACCTCTTCGCGCTTAATTAATTCCACCTCAACTGAACTGCTATAAACGGCAATGGATGTACGCCATCGCCAGAAACAATGTTTACCTAATAAATACTTCAAAACTTAACTAACATTTCAGCGTAGTTGGATCACATATGAAATTAGTTTCGAAACTAAACTGTGGCACTCAGGAAAATGGAAGTAATGTAACAGTAAAAGTAGGACTGAGCATCATCAGGACATGTGGTTGATCCCCGCTCGCTTGCTCGCGGGAGAGGCGTCCAACACTCGCTCGTGGAGTTTGTCCTCTTCCCGGAAGTGGATCCTGGTGATCACAATGTCACCAGTGCTAAGTGTCTGCGACCCAATCTCAGATTTCTTAGCTCCATTATTGAGATCATTGCACTTATTGTCGTCAAATGTCGAGTTATGGCATTGGCAGCAACAATTTTTCCTGTCCGAATCTATGTTAAGAATTTGACTCAAGTTGGACCAGTCCTTGTTTTTGAGTAATGGCAGTGTTTGTTCCATTGTCTGTGAGAATTTGTCTTCCAACTCGCCGCTTAGTGGCGCGACGGCTGAAAGGATGGCTTCGAGACGATTTATTTTTTCCACTTTGTCCATTGTGGTGTCTGACAGTATTTCGTCCATCATCTGCATGGATTCCGTGAGGCTGGGTGGCTGTGTGGAGTGAGGAGATGAAATAGGGTCTGAAGGGTTGGATTCCAGACTCGCCATTTCATTTTCCCTTTCGTCATCCTCAGAGTCTGAGTCCTTCTCTTGTCCAATAGCCTCCAGTTTCTCCAACTTCTTTGAGATTTTGTGACATCCTTTCAGCTTCTCCTTCTCTTCTTCTGTGAGCTCTAAATATCTCAGCAGTCTGATCTCGCGATTACTCAATACAATGTTCTTTGTTGTTTCAGACAACTTGATTTTCAGTTCACCAACTTCTGTGTTGATTTTGCGCTGTCTTTTCCTCATTTTCACCTCTGTTGGCTGAATGTGCATGAACACCTGTTCATTACTCAACTCTTCAAACAACTGCTGGTTGTCTGGCTTCACATTGCTAGACATGTAGGAGAATATGGCAGGGTTTACGAGGGAGAGTACATCTGAGGCAGCATAGATGATCATGTCTTTAGTCAGTGGCCGCCTGGCCCAGTAACGTTGGTCCCTACGGTAGACATTTTTCAACTGTTCCTTCATCGGGTTCATTGGAGCATTGTAGAGTTCGCAGAGAGCATTCAAACTCAAATTCTTTACTTTGTATACAGGCACTCCCTGCTGCTGTAGTTGCAATACAGCATGGGCTGCTTGTGTGTCGAACACATTTTTCAAAGTAATTTCAAATTGATTGTGAAGATTAACAGAGTCATTCCTGCAATCATGGATAATTTTTACAACAGTCTCACACTCCAGTAGCTCCTTGATTTTCCCCTCAAAAATCATGCCCGGGCAAGCCAGGATGTCTAAAATGAAAACTTCACCATTCATAGTGGCAATTTGACACAATGTTAGCACACCTTTTAGGCCAAGATTAATACCTTCACAGTCAAAAGACACAATACTTTTACCATTACGTTTAGAATTCATAATGCTGTCCATTAAAGTGGCACATTCCTTCACACTCGCTATGACAGCAGAACACTGGAGTATTTTCTGCCTCCATGCTTCTCCCATGACAGTATTCCTCAAGCTTGGTGTGGAAGTTCCATTGGTTTCCTCGCTCTTAGCATTCAAGTGATTGTTTACTCTGTCTCGGACCATATTTTCTGCCAAGTTTTTTATGACAATAGAATTGATCCTCTGTTTGAGGGTCTGATTGGCAAGGTTGGCCTGCGGGTGCGGACTGCGGGGAGATTCAACGGGACTGAGTATTCTGTTTGCTGGACTCTTCATGCCATCGGAAGAGGGTGTTGGACTCATTGCTATCAGCGGAGCAGGGGAAACCGGCTTCTCCTCTAAAACTGGCTTTGGTATGTCAGTCTTAGTTTTAGGCTTTACATTTAGATACATAACAGGAATTTTTGGCTTACTAATAAGAGTGACCAGGTTTGACTGTACATGAAAACTGTCTGAGAAAAGTTTCAAAAAGGCACTCAAATCTGATGGCGACTTAAACATCTGATACCAATACTCTTGTGGGAATCGAGAGACAATGAGGTGGAAGAGCTGATCTACCATAACCGGGCCTTTAGCTTCGATGCACTGTGCAACATAGTCCAACAGTTGTTGGGCTGTGTCTGTATTAATATTAGCTACGGGTAGATTGTGAAATTGTTCAGAATTACCATGAGCAAATTCTCTCCTGTGGTTTTCACTGACTAGAATGACGTTGTCATCGACAATGTGGAAGGTCTCCGGATGTTTCAGCAGGAAGTCTTTGAACTCCTTGATGCGCTGTCCAGAGATGTGGCGCACCTGAGGGGAGGCCTGGCTGCGGTGGCCGAGCAGACTCTTGATAGGTACCTCGGTGTCCTCGCCGTATTGGATCATCTTCCCCGCGAAGTATTCCTTCGCTTCCTCGATGTAGTCGTTGTTGCCAGACGCGCCAGCCGCCGCGTGCTTTTGGAAAGTGTTGATATCGACATAGTCCCCGTCTATGTTGAACAACGCTGGGTACTGCGCTAGGAACTTCTTCAGCCCCGACTGCGAGCCGCCCGCGATCTGGCGCATCTCTTTCGTGAACCCTTTGGCACCAAACTGGCAGGATAGGTCGTGCAACGTTCTCGGCTCGCCTTTATCGAGCAGGCGCTCCACGAAGAACAACAGAGTGAGGTTTCGTGCCAACTCATAGTCCATTGAATCCATTTCCCCGCCGTGTTGGTGCCAAGCGAAATCTTAATCTAAATTGTTTTACGTATATGTGTCACCCGCAACACCATGAAATTTTTCTCTTTTTTGCAATTTGCAGGTCAACTGGAGCAAAGACAATAAAGTTTTTTTTTTAAAGGCATACCTTATTCAATTACTTACTAGAATAATGTTGGCAGTTACCGTTGGAAAATATCTAAAATCATGAAACAGCTAGTGTGTAGGAATGGCATATCAATGTCACAGACAACAATTTTGCCATCTTTTTGTAGCATCCCGCCCGATACCATTAGCATGAACTTGACCTTGAACCTAAAATAATTATGCTCAATAGCTTTTCAAAGAAAATACAAGGTAGTAATGTATGCAGTGTTGAAATGTACCATACAATGCTTACTAAAAAAAAACTATTTAGTGTGATAAAGCAGAAAAATTCCTTTCCTAATCCATTCCATCAAACGAAAAAATGTTCTTAGTTTATAAAGACAAGCTATTTATCAACACAATTCCAGCCAAGCCAGCCAACTGCCAGGCAAAAGACGACCTTCAAGCTGTAATCCTCACCATTGAAACCTTCATGAAAATGAAATTTGAAAATGCTAAAAAATAGTCCAGAAATAGTCCTAAATTGTCCACCAAGAAATAAAATTAATCCACCTATAGTTTCGAAGTTATAGCTATAAGTTGGTGAGGATTACAGCTTGACGTCAAGCTGTAATCCTCATCTCTCTTGCAAGCAAACGAAAGGGCCTATTGACTTGGTTTCGGTTTCAAAAATTAGTCCAGAAATAGTCCACACGGCATGCCAAAATTCAGAAATAGTCCTTCAACGATTCCAGAGTTATTAAGTCATCTTGGTGAGGATTACAGCTTGAACATTTGATAACATCAAATATCTCCGGACCGCCTACGACTTCTAGTTTGATATTTGTGCCAAAAAATAATCCAGAAATAGTCCACTGAAACAATAATAATTTCCACCTGGTTTACTTTGAAGAACCGCATTAATAATGCAATGTTTAATTTCCCATACATTTCAATCAATGTACAGTCGTGTACAAAATAATAATGGGGTAAACCCTAATAAACCGGTTTATACCAATTATTCTCCTTAGTCTAGGGGTTTCATACTCGCTTCTCACGCAGGAGATGCGAGTTCGAATCCGGTGCGGACCTTATACCATTGAGATAAGTAATTTAACCAATGTACATTATACAGACGTTCTTACGTCTGTATAATGTACATAAAATGTTACGTAAAACATTTTTAGGCAACCTTTAATCTCCATAGCTGCGGCGATGAGGTAGCCCCCTGCTGTAGGCACCTAACTACCTACCTTCCTACAAAGGTAAAAATCAACAAGGTTACAAAAAAAAATAAGGTTACAAATTTATTACCCCACTGCGCCAGACCGGCTGCGCTATACGACAACCAGTGTTGGATTTTGGTGCGTTGAAAAGGATAGCACAAAAATACAAAAAGGATAGTATTTTGTAAAAAAGTATAGTACGCTCTAATACAAATTTTAAAATGATGAAAATATTTAAAATCACATCATTTATTAGTAATTTTCAAGACTTTACTGCCACTTTCCATAATAATTGAACTCTACTGACTACTCGTTGGGTTAGAGATCTAGCAATTATACTTACTTTATTTTGACTGTTTTTTTTAGATATGATAATAAATCATAATTTATAAGTCCATAACATGTGACTTATATACAGGCTGTAAAATAAATTGTAGTCAAATTAGAGGTTGTTCGAAACATCTTTCTGAACAACTTTCACTATGAAACCGTTTTTATCCGAGCAATTTAATTTTTCACCACTATACAGGGTATTGTTATGTAAAGCTACCCCCGGGTAAGGGACTATCCCCAAGAAATATAGGTATATGGATCTCCCATAGTAACATGTAATCAGCTGATTGGTCAATGTAATGAGGGACTATTTTTTTCCATTTGCGACCATATGTTTCTGGAGGAAAGTTGTTCATGATGATAGGTACTATAGGCGTAACTTTACAAAACAACAGCCCGTATATTCATTTTTGGAAGAGGTTAAAAATAAAAATGTTCTGAAGATGTTTCATGGTGAAACTATGATGTCCCTACTACATAGTTTAGGGAAGGGGTTAAACCCCTGAAAATTTGACTACACCTTTATGTATACTCGGGAGGTGCCAATTATTTAGACATAAGCACTTAATTAAACACCTAAAATTGAAATGATTAAGACTGTAATTAATCAAACAATGTTTGATGTTATGTGATGATTATACCAATGAACCGACTGTGATTATTGTGATTAAAACTAAGTTATATATATATATATATATATATATATATATATAAATATGATATAAACATATACAGTTATGTATTCATTTTATGTTGATAAAAAAATACATTTAAATAGCAAATAGCCATAGCCAAATTAATACTAGAAATTATGAACTAAAATTTACTACCACCTAAGTCAAATTAAAAACTTAGTATCGAATAACCTGCCCCGCGCCACTCCAGGAGCAAATGTGCCCATAACACTAGCCGCATTGCCGCGCTGAATAGCTATGGCTAACCTTTGCACCAGAAATGACCCGGAGCGAGGATGAAGACCTCTCTCTTGTAAGCGGCGCCGCACTTCCCTAAAAAAGGGAAGGGAAAAAACATATACATATATATAACTATAATGAACATAAATGGATCTGTTCTTTTTTCAAATTATGTTTTGTGAGTACAGAAGCTAGCATGATATCCTTTACACATTGATTGTCAGTTCTTAACACTTTCCTCCATTGCAATGATGTCATTATTGCAGAGTACAGAAGCTAGCATGTTATCCTTTACACATTTATTGACAGTTCTTAACACTTTCCTCCATTGCAATGATGTCAATTGCAATTGTCATGTACCGATTGACGTGATTTTTAAACACTCGTGCCTTAATTTCCACCGAAAAATGCTTTAAGATGTCTTCAAAACTTTCAGCAAAATCGTATTTCGACAAAATTTTGCCAGCGCCTTCGCGATACCAATTCCGCCATTGTTGTTTACATCTTAGCTCAACTATATAAATATATAACATATATATCATAGCTACAACCGAAGCTCGAAGACCCGTTCAAAATCCAAATCGCTGTCACGCTCTTATTTACAACAAAAAACTCATTTATGTTTCAGTCTTCTAAGGGCTTTTGACAGCCGTTAAAAACAGTTTAAATTAAACACAACTTAAGCACAACAAGCAAAAGGCAAGTTACGTACTCAAGCAGGCCAAGCTTATTGCCTGTCAGCCAGGTTGCCCCTAACCATCCGTGTTTTATTAAGGTTGTATTTAAACTGTATTTAGCGGTTATCAAAACTCTGATGAAAGTCCGGCTAAATGGGAGAAGATAAAAGTTAAGTGTCGTAAACGTGAAGTACAGAGCTATGCGCTCACTTTCCTACAATATTACAATACCGTTAGTTTTCCAAGGTTAAAAACAGGTCCTTTGATTGAATTAACCGATATTAACAGGTTTATTAGGGTTTACCCATTATTATTTTGTACACGACTGTACATGTATTGAATGTATGGGAAATAAAACATTGTATTTTTAATGCACTTCTTCAGAGTAAACCAGATGGAAATCATTATTGTTTCGGTGGACTATTTCTGGACTATTTTTTGCCTCAGATTTCAAACTGAAAGTCGTAGGCATTCCGAAGATATTTGATGATATCAAATGTTCAAGCTGTAATCCTCACCAAGATGTCTTAATAACTCTGGAATCGTTGAAGGACTGTTTCTGAAATTTGACATGCCGTGTGGACTAATTCTGTACTAATTTTTGAAACCCAAACCAAGTCGATAGGCCCTTCCGTTTGCTTGCACGAGAGATGAGGATTACAGCTTGACGTCAAGCTGTAATCCTCACCAACCTGTAGCTATAACTTCGGAACTATAAGAGGACTATTTTCTTTCTTGGTGGACCATTTAGGATTATTCCTGGACTATTTATTGGTAGTGTTAAATTTCATTTTCATGAAGGTTTCAACGGTGAGGATTACAGCTTGAAGGTCGTGGCAAAAGCAAGTGTCATTGAGGACATGGCCATGTGGCCTTGAAGATATTGGACGATAAGACACATTTATGAAGACGAGAAAGATGACATCACATCAGACAAGGCGGTCTACGGCCTAGCACCGTAGCCTTTCCCTGAAGGGATAAACAAAAAAAAACAAGTGTCAAATTAATTTTGTTGTGGCGTTTCCTTCGTCCTATTTCTCTTGTAAAATATGTGTAAATTGGATCTCTAGGATCCTTAAATTATATATCCCCTCATCCTCACATTCCTGAGACGCTATTTGGCATATTCCCTGGTATAAAGATCCTGTAAAAATTGTACAAAATGGTAAGTAACTCAATGCTACAAACTGCCGTGTTAGGCTGCAATTATTACATTGTTTTACGGATTAATTTATCTTTCTTCTTTTTCTGTTGTTATTAACTATTCGCTGACTCACACCAACGGGGCTGGTTCTGCCCCCTTATCGCCACTGACCTGATTTCCATGTGGTTGTAATTGTTAGAAATAAAAAATGTAATCAACTAGGTATATAGGAGACCAGAATTACAGTTTTCTAGTGGGCGTTTTGACATCTAGGGTCACTTCAGCTTTTAATAATAATAAAACCTTTTATTTCTGAGATTACAATAAAAAGTCAGTTTTTTTTTGTATTTGATATGAAGAGATGGTTACAGTTGTCAATACTGCTGATCGAAAATATTGGTCAGCAATAGGCATAACGGTCATATACACCCGACGTGTTTTGCCATTGTGCGATTAAATTAATTAAGATTCTAATATTCTCACTGCTATTGACATACAACTGCTATTGCAGTTCTTATTATATTTGAACTGATACACTTTCTTACAAAAGACACAACTGCATGCAGTTGTGACGTGATTAGCAGTTGTGCATTAATTGCCCAGTTTGAGATTAGCCAAAAATGTGTTCATCCTTTTGTCTGTATGTTTTCGCCTACAAGTTGCATTTTTCAAAAGCAGGTTTGATAATTATAAAGATTTTTTTGTAGAATCAGTTTTTAGTTTTTTTTAATAGCAGACATAAGGCATTGCAAAGTTGGTTGGTGCGGCTACTTCCATACTCCATGCACATAACCAGGTGCATTCATAAGTTTGTATGTAGTATTTAAATAAATTGCAGTCAGGTTATTTTATTTATAATAATTCCAATTGGTCATCCAAACAAATTCAAGGGGTCGGGGGTGTGACGTGGGGAATGGGAAAAGGGGGGGGGTTTGCTGGATTTCAGTTTCGGCTATTACTCATATTTCCTTGGACCTAGGAGTTCATATCTGGTGTCTATGGGTTCATTAGGTATACATTTTCCTAAATAATATTAAAAACTGAGTATTAATAACTTTGTAATGCCATACTCCATGCAAGTGCATGGAGTTTGGCAAGCATCAAATTTAAATAACGGATAAAATTTTAAATTTATGTACTTGAATGATGATTGATGACAAGTATTATTTTCAATTTGATATTGTTTTTATGCTGAGTTATTAATTCGTGAGGTTAGACTTTTTTGATGTTCGATTAAATACTACCCGTTTTTAACAACCTTTATCTATCGATAGTAGCGTGAAAGATTATTTTCTGTCACATACCAATTTAGTAGCAATTTTATTGTAACTACCCCGTCTGTACCTTGCTGCGTGGGGACAAACGGGACTATTTTTGAAATAATAATAAACTTCGTGGAGGATTTCGGGAACCGATGTATGTTTTTTTTTGTCCTAGATGGATTTGAGGAACATGGGAACAACCTGTCTGATTAGGTATAAATTTTCCGAAATAATATTAAAAACTGACATCCGCTATAATGAATATGTTTGCTCTGTTCTCCCCCCCATTACCCCCGTCACACCTCCGACCCCTTGAAGTTGATCAGATGAACAACTGGAATTATTATAAATAAAATAACCCAACTGCATTTTATTTCAATACCACATACAAACGTATGAACAACTTTGTAGTGCTATAAGTGCCCAATTAAAAAAAAACTGACTCAACAAAAAAAAATATGTAATCATCGGACCTGTTCACAAAATTTCACGAGAATCAGTTGAGAAATGCTACTTTTTGGCGAGAACAGACAGACAGAAGGACAATAATAATAAATTTTTCTTCCTCTTATTTCTGAGATTACAATTATGATGATTTTTTTAATTATGTGTTGCTTCTTTAGATTATGTATGTGATATCAATGTGTCTGACGACATACGTCTCTTCCAATTTTTTCCACTGATTGCGGTCTGTTGCTACCCTTAGCCAAAGGGAATCCAAGGTTATTTTAATGTTGTCCCGTCCTCCCACCTCCTCAGTTTGCGGCTGCAACTTCTTGTGCCATCTCTTTGGTACTAAACAGTTACCCTTTTGCTCCATTTTCCCTCTGGCAGCAAAGCATATGACAGGACCACCTCCATTTAAGTTGAGCGATTCGCAAAAGAATTTCTGTTAATTTTGATCTGCCCCTGATGACTATATTCCTGACTTTGTCCTTAAGTTTAATTCCCAGCATGCTCCTCTACGGCTTTCTGGCATCTTGCCAGTTTGAGTCTACATTGCTTAGTCAAAGCCCAGGTCTCACAGCCATAATTATGTCATGCAGGGGAGGATACAGGTATTGAAGGTCTTTTTCTTGGACATGATGCTGAATTCTCAGTACTTTTTCCATCCTATGTTAATCCTTTTATCTAATTATTTTGACATTTGGTCTTCAGTTGAAATTATCTGGCCTAAGTAAATTATTACTCATATTCCTCTACATATGTATTTTTTTGTCCATTAACTGTTATATCCACCTCTGCTGCTTCAGCTTTTAGTGATATCTATAGGATCCTGCTTACCTATTAGATCACCTTATGTGTGTGGAACATAATATCCATTATAAATCCTTTTGCATCAATTAATACCCATCCATTGGATAAAAACCTTGCTATAAATATTTTTTAATAAAAACCTCCTATATCCTAACCTATGGGTATGTGTTTCTAAGTCCACGGTCCTTTCATCTTGTACAAAATACCACCCATAGTGGAATTGTATCTGAATCCACGGATTTTTTAGGCGTTTTATTGTTTAAAGAAAAAGAACCGCTAGACAAAACAATGAAATAGTAAATCCATATCCGCGGAAAACAAACAACCATCTTGTATATTTTTTTTATTCACTTGGTATCAATACTTTTATTAGGTATTAACGAGTATTAACTACATTAGAAGCATCGTAACTTAGCTAATTTTTAAAGCTAATGGCTGTTTACTCTTCGAAAAGAAATGGTAATACCGTAAGAAAGTAAGGGACAGAATTATGTGCATTTTATAGCTCTGTCCCTCGCTTTCCTACGATATATTGTTCCTTTTCAGAGAGTAAAAAGCCCCTAAAGTTTTGGAAGTTGAGACAGTACTTATCACAATAATTATTATAATAACTTATAATTTAAGTTTTTATTTCTTACTTATTGAGTAGTAGCTTACTTATCAGATGTAATCAACATTTTTACTATGTACATTATCACTATATTAGAAGCATCTTAACTTGGCCAATTTACAAAACTCTAGGGGCTGTTTGCTGCCCGAAACGGAATGGTAATACCGTACGAAAGTAAGGGTGCTCCATCTCTTTCTGGCACAAATGAAATATAGAAAGTGTGGAAGTATGCGGGCGCGGGAAGCCTGTGAATTACTTACAACCATAAAGACAAGTTTTTCTAGAAAAACATTTATATCAGGGTTATTATCCAATGGATGGTTATTGATTGATGCAAAAGGATTAATATACAATCGATTTTTATCCAAACCATCTGCATATTAAAACATCTCTGTGGCATTAAAAATCCATGGGCCTAGATATAATTGCAGCATGGGCGCCTTTTTTTCCAACATCAAAGGGCCGTGGACCTCCATATACACAAACTTCTTAAGAATATGATAAAGTTAGTCTGTCTATTTACATTCTACTTTGTATTTCCAGTTGGTATTAGTCTATTTACATTCTACTTTGTATTTCCAGTTGGTATTAGTCCTTGGAGACCTGCACATCCCGCATCGCTGCAGCAGCCTCCCACCTAAGTTCAAGAAGCTGCTGCTGCCCGGCCGCATCCAGCACATCCTGTGCACCGGCAACCTCTGCACGAAGGAGTCCTTCGATTACTTGAAGACGCTGGCCAGTGATGTCCATGTGGTTAGGGGCGATTTTGATGAGGTTCGTTCTAAAGCTAAACATTCATAGAAGGTATTTACAAAATTTATAAAAGACCAAAAAACACATAAAATTTAATACTCAACTAGCTTTCTTACTCACACACTACTGCTGTCAATGGTGTACAAGCGAGAAAGCATGATTTCTGTTGCTTCAATTCAAATTGTTTCTTTAACACTATCGTGGTTAGTGAATGCTATATTTAATTACTTCTTTATGAAGTATTTCAGTAGGTTACTAAAATAATTTATTTACTTTTACTTTGACACATCACAGGCCTTCCTGTTCTGCATTTTAAATCTATCCTTGCCATCCTGGGTTTGCGGGAAGAAATCTCTTTTTAGAGATAAGGTTGTCTTTGTACATATCTTCTCCGTTTTGTTTGTGATTTGTTCGGTTTTGTGCAATAAATATATATGATATATAATATACACAGTCAGGTCATAAGTTCTGTCACACAATAAAAACTTTTGAATTTAGAACGCTGGCCACAAAAAAGTTTATTAAATTCGAATTTCGAATTTTTCATGAAAAAAAAAATGTGAACTTTTTAGAATTTTCCTCATTTTAAAATATGGAGTGGACACTTAAAGAAGACCGTGTCGCAGTTATTGCGTTGCATCGTTGCGGTTACGCGCCAATTCAGATTTTCGACTTACTGAAAAATTTGAATATAACCAAAAGATTCGTTTATCGTACCATAAAACGATACAATGAAGACTCTAGTGTAGATGACAGGTCAAGAAGTGGTCTCCCTCGCTCTGTTAGGACTCCAGCATTGATAAAAGCTGTGAAGGCGCGAATTCAAAGAAATCCCATACGTAAGCAGAAACTGTTGGCCCTTCAGATGGGGTTAAGCAGGACCACGGTGAAAAGGGTGTTAAATGAAGACTTAGGGCTTAGGGCATATCGAAGAAAAACAGGACATCGTTTGGACGCTCGTTTAATGGACCTGAGACTGAAGAGATGCCGCGCTTTGTTGAAGCGGTACGCGGGAAAAAAACATCGGGAAATTCTTTTTTCGGATGAAAAAATTTTCACAGTGGAAGAGAGCTACAACAAACAAAATGATAAGGTGTACGCACACAGCAGTGAAGAAGCGAGCAACCGTATTCCGCGTGTCCAACGAGGTCATTTTCCATCCTCGCTCATGGTTTGGTTGGGAGTCTCTTATTGGGGCTTAACTGAGGTACATTTTTGTGAGAAAGGCGTAAAAACGAATGCTGTTGTGTATCAAAATACAGTCCTCAAGAACCTTGTGGAACCTTGTTTCTCATACCATGTTTAATAACAGGCATTGGGTATTCCAACAAGATTCTGCGCCAGCTCATAGAGCGAAAAGCACACAAGACTGGCTGGCGGCGCGTGAAATCGACTTCATCCGGCACGAAGACTGGCCCTCCTCCAGTCCAGATTTGAGTACGTTAGATTACAAGATATGGCAACACTTGGAGGAAAAGGCCTGCTCAAAGCCTCATCCTGATTTGGAGTCACTCAAGGCATCCTTGATTAAGGCAGCCGCCGATATTGACATGGACCTCGTCCGTGCTGCGAAAGACGACTGGCCGCGCAGAATAAAGGCCTGTATTCAAAATCGCGGGGGTCATTTTGAATAAACTTTATTACCATAAGAATCTATGTTTTATTAAGTTCATTTTGCTATATAAATGTTTACATAAATAATAAACATGTCTAAATTATTTCATATTGCACATTCACATGTGCAATATGAAATTCAGAACTTATGACCTGACTATGTACAAAGTCCTCAATCAAAAACTGAGAGTGACGCGAATGAGTGAATATAGCATAAGTTGTTGGATTAGCTGTTCCTTCAGTTTATTGCTATAGCTTTCGACTTCTACAGCATTCTACATCACATCGCATGAATTAGTAGACACAACCTCTCCAGCATTACATTTTGTCACCTACAAAATTATAGTGGCTAAAACGTAATACCAGACCGCCATTTGGTTACCAGCCGTGAAAGAGTTGGCTCACATAGTATCTTCTTTCATGTCAATATCTATTACATATACTTTTGGACACGGGAGGCTAGTTGCGGGAGGTTATTTGATGCAGAGTAAATTTAGTTGAAGTATTTATTTTAATCATTTCATACAATTGTTTTCCTAACCTCCCTTAATTCCAGAATTCCACCTATCCTGAGCAGAAGGTGATTACAGTTGGACAATTTCGCATCGGTCTCATCCATGGCCACCAGGTAATCCATATTCAATTCAAATTTCAGATCACTACATACCAGTTTTCTTACACAGCCTACTTCAGATTCATAATTCAAAAGGTTTATTAACAAATACCGTAAGGGCAATGCACACGCCGTATTTATAATAAGTAACTGAACAAAGCCGTGTTCTGGAGCAATAAAACGCACATCGGCGCCGTTTCTTGCCAGCTCACCTGCTTTGCCATTGCCTAGAATCCCTTCATGGCCGGGGACCCATGCGATAATTATTTCTGATGTTTTTCTCAAAAAGTTAAGGACTTGCCTTACATTCTTTGACTAGTGCAGATTTATTCATTGGTTGCCTAAGCGCCTTTAAAGCTGCCTTCCTGCCAGAATAAATGATGCCATCAGATAAAGTGACGTAATAGCTGTTGTCAGTAAGGGACAGAACTATATGTCAGTCTCCCTTTCCTTTTCTATGCGAAAAAAGGAGAAATTGACTTGTTATTACTTCACTTCCGCTGTAGGTCCGTTTTCGCGCCAAACTGCCAACATGCAGATTGAACCCGCGATTTTTGGCAGTATAATCTTGATTCCTTTTGTCCCTCTGCCACCCCGTATGGGAAAAGGCGTGACGCTATGTTATGTTACTTTAAATCTGCATTAAATTTTCTTATAACAACCAGGTGGTGCCCTGGGGTGACGAGGAGTCCCTGGCGCTGATCCAACGGCAGCTCGACGTGGACATCCTTATCTCGGGCCACACACACCGGTTTGAGGCTTACGAGCATGAGAATAAGTTCTACATCAATCCGGGCTCCGCCACGGGGGCCTACAGTCCGCTGTTTAGGTAGGTCATAAAACCTAGGACAGATAACCTAAAACTACATAAAATCCACTTTTTAAACACTATTCAGGATGACATTTAATTAGCTGACCATAATTTTGGGACTGATAGTACCCATCAATATGAACAACCTTCCCCAAGAAACATTTGGTCGCAAAGGAAAAAATATCTCGTCCTACATTGACCCGATCAGCTGATTACAAATTACTATGGGAGAACCACATTTTTTTTTCGTTGGTCCAAAATATGGTCAGCTAATTAAATGTCATTCGGTATAGGGATGTTAACAATCGTAAAGAATCGAAATTAAAAAAAGAATGTCAATATCTATCCAAATTTGCTGCATACAATTCACAAATGTTCGAAGAGTGTTTCGATTCTTTTGATTGATCGATGTTTTTAAGCTGCATCCCCTCACTAACAGGCTCAGACTGACACTCGTCAAGCACCATCTCATCTTTTTTATACAGTAGTTATAGATCTTAAATTAAATAAAGGTATTTTGGTGAATAACAGTACCCATCATTATGTAAAACGTTCCCAAAGGAACTTATGTTCGCAAGCGAACAAATGTTAAGTGATCGTCAGTACACTGACCCGATTAAAGGTTTCGGAAATTTTGTATAAAATAAAAACTTAGGTGTTTCAAAAGTTATTCATAATAGTACAACAATTCTCCAAAAATTGGTCAGCTCAATAAACTTAAGTAAGGCCTAACAGCTTTTAAAAGGACCAAATAAAAGTCTGATCTCTGTGGCTCTGCCTACCATGCGAGAGGTACCCGGCTGAGGATACAGAAAAAAAAACAGGTCTTGGATGTTTATATGTGTATGACGTTGACGTCGCTGTTTCTGGTTCCCACGATACAGAGTCTCCTAGTGTGGGGCCAGAAGCAATGATGTGTCTCTATGTAAATGTTTGCTAGCATTTTAGTGACTGAATTGACTGGCGATTTGTGGCATCGCACTGTGGGCGGGATTTTGGCTCTAGAGGACATACCCGCTTTGGCTTCCAAGTGTCCATTTTCTTATTGATATAGCTTTAGCTTAACAATACAAAGCTTAAAAATAGCGGCTGTAAAGATTGGACTGGACATATAAATTCATGATTTCGTTTTTTTTTCTTTTCAAAATCTATGTATGGTGAATTCTTCAAATATTACTATATCTCCGAAATGGCAAGAAGGGCCGTTATATCCTCTGAGGGTATTTTGGAACTATTTTTTTATGATTCTTTGGCATATTCCATATAAAGGGCACTTAAAGGCAGAGGTGCGCTTTAAAAAAAAACTGCCTGTAAATTAACAATAACATATGCAGTTTGGAATATAATTACTGGGAATTGAAAAAATATAGTGTTCAAAACTAAAATCAACCGGCCAAGTGCGAGTTGGACTCCCGCATTTTTTTTCCTGATGTAACTACAAATATACAGGTTTCGGATTTGTTTTATTACTTTTACTATAAGGCCATCCTCCTTGCAAAATTCTTGATTCTAGGTCAACGGAAAGAAGGTTTTGACTACCTTGCGAGGGTCGAAATATGTGGCAAATCGTCATAAACGGTCGTATCGTATCGTATTGCGTTGACTTAGAAGCTTGCTTTTTTCCCATTTCTAACGGACTGCAGACCAGAGTAATCAATATTTATTTTAACTTGATACCTTCTTGTCTTCCTGAGAAAATAGTCTTGACAGATGGACAATAAAGTCAGTATAAGGCTTGTTATTTTTTACCTATTGGAAAAATGAGTGAGCTATTAGTATTTTATTTTATTTGGTACCTACCTCAGGCTTCATTATTTAATATATGACTCAGGAGTAATACATTAAATAATGATGCCTAATTAAATTGGATATAACTGCATACATTACTCATTAAATTTACGAAATAAAGCTTTAATGGCGGTAGTTGAAATTATACTTAATTTATTAATTTATCATAATTGTACCTGTATCTTAAATGACACACCTGATACTAATTGCAATCGAATTTTAACAACAATGACTAGGCCATGAGTTTCGTATTTTATTATTTTTATTTATTTCGGTGATAATGATGTAACGTTACAAAAATAATAGTTTGATGCTCAGTGAATATGCATGTATTTATCTAAGTAAGTACACTTGAGTAAGACTTATAAATAGGTACTTATGATATTGAATAAAAGCGGTCAAGTGCGAGTAGGACGTGGGACCAGCACACGAAGGGTTCCATACCATCGTACACTGAAAAACGTAAGACGACAGTCTTTTGTACGAGTATACATCCTCCGCTCCCTCCAGGATGGCCGTTTCTTCACTGGCACTTAGTCAGTTTCAATTAAAGTAATAGACCAAGTGCTTTATCGCTTGTGAATATCATGGCGTGAGCTGGTCTTTGGAGAGTTTGTTTAATTTGTGCAGCTGAACTTGTGCAGCTGAACTTGGATTCTTCAGCATGTGTTTAATAACAGCAGCCATATCATTGTGTCCCCGTTGCTTGAAAAGAAATGCAGCTGCATGAGCCAATTAAATACGATCTTCATCTTGGTGCTCGTTAGATCTTCTCTTCTTCCCAAGGTCTTCAAAAGGTTTTCTGGGTCTCGTTGTCATTGTACCAGTTGATGTTGACGTGGACTGAAAAGTGTTTTTCTCAGCGAATACGTTTGTACATAACTTGGCCAATCCACATAGCTCTCGAGCCAAAATCCATGCACCGCGTTCCGAACCTCTAACTTCTTCGATGACTTTTATTGCGTTCTTCTTTAAGGGGGTTGTAGCGCCTGCACCAGGTCCAGTTGAGCGGGGTCTTAGTGCATGTCCCCTTCGCCTGCATATCTAATTCAGCCATCCCAACTCTTGCACGTGGGCTTCTTCGATGACATTTATTCCATCTTTTTGCCGCAGCTCGTGAAAATTGTTGGCAAAATTATTTAAGTGCAACACTGTCTTAGTATTGAGTTAAGTTGAAATAAATATTGATTACTCTGGTCTGCAGTCCCTTAGAGATGTGAAAAAGCAAGCTTCTAAGACAACTCAATCAAAAGATGCGACCTTTTACGACACTTTCCCACATTTTTCGACCTTCGGAAGGTAGTCAAAACCTATATAGGATACTTGGAAATTTGGCTAAGAGGATGATCTTATAGTAAAAGTATAGAAATAAATCCGAAATCCGTATATTTGTAGTTACAACAAGAAAAAATAATATTTACGATGTGTCCGGACCTTCGATTCGGGAGTGCAAGTCGCAATTGGACGAATGGTTTTAGTTTTGAACTTTTTATTTCTTCAATTCCCAGAAATGGTTTTGAGTTTTTTTTCCCTGGCAGTTTTAAAATATTTTATTAATAACAGTATTTTTAAAAGCACTTGTGGCCGCTATAGATAGAATATGCGAAAAAATAATAAAAATACCCTCAGAGGAAATAGCGGCCCTCCCTGCTATTTCGGAGATATATTAATATTTCACTAATCCTCTAAACATTATTTTGAAAAAAAATCTAAATCACGAATTTTCGTTTCAAATTTCTACAGACGCTATTTTCTAAAGCTATATCAATAAGAAAAATGGACACTTGGAAGCCAAAGCGGGTATGTCCTCTAGAGCCAAAATCCCGCCCATAGTGCGACGTGTTGGGCGCGGTCCATGTGCTGCACGGCTAAGATACGACCCAAATTATATATATATTTTTTCAGAGAGCCGACCCCATCGTTTGTGCTGATGGACATACAGAGCTCGACAGTCGTCACCTACGTGTACAAACTGTTGGGCGACGAGGTGAAGGTGGAACGGATCGAGTACAAAAAGGCATAACACTCGAAGGGAGACTTGTATAGTGAATATAGTGAAGGAGTGAGAATATCGTGTGTTTACTGAAAAGGTTTATTTGAAAAGTTGTTCATAATGCAGTAGTTCGATTTTCTGGTTCGCAATTTCATAATGATTGCCTAGCGATTCAGTTAGTAAAAAAAACTGGTAAAATAGCATTTCTTTGGTGAAGAAAGTACAAATGTATGGTTATTTGCTTCGTGACAAATGTCATGATACTAAACTCTGATTTTTATACCACTAGACCTACATGACAGTTGGATTCACCCTTTTTTACTTTTAAAGTTGCAAGATTTCTTCAAGATTCTCTTAGTGTTGTAAAAATTGATTCAGTAAATCGAAGACATCGATTCAATTAGAAAAATAGGTAGGTACGTCGATTAACCGATCGATCGATCAATAATTAATATATATATATAATAATATCAATAATGAATAATCGTAACAAATGAATTGTTCAACTGTGAAGACAACACTATTTTTTAGGTTTCCGTACCCAAATGGTAAAACGGGAACCCTATTATTAAGACTCCGCTGTCCGTCCGTCTGTCTGTCCGTCTATCACCAGGCTGTATCTCATGAACAATGATAGTTGAAATTTTCACAGATGATGTATTTCTATTGCCGCTATACCAGCAAATATTAAAAAACAATAAAATAAATATTTAAGGGGGCTCCCATGCAACAACCGGGATTTTTTTGCTCATTTTTGCTCGATATTGATCTCGTTTTTGCTGGATATTAATAACGGCAACAGGAAGACGCTTGAAATATTCACAGAATATTGAGTTATATTATTCACTAAAAATAAATATAATTAAATTAAAATAAAATAAATATTTGCCGATGCCGTTTTTATAGATACTGGTACGGAACCCGCCAAGTGCGAGTCTGACTCGCACTTGGCCGTTTTTTTCTACCATAAATCGGCAACCCACTATCTTTCATATACCCATGTTGGTTTAATTGTATATAAATAAGGATTTAGGTCAACGGGAGTCGGGAAGTAGGTTTTGATTCCCTTATGAGTTCTTACAAATTCAGCAAATTTTCGACATTAAATGTCGAATATTTTGATTGACCTATAAGTGAATTTTTCACACCTTTAAGGGACCACAGACCTGAGTAATTGATATTAATTTCAACCATAGTTTCACGCGTTTCCGATAAAAAGGGTCTTGGTAGACGGACGGATAACAAAGTGATCATATAAGAGTTCCTTTTCTCCTTTGAAGGTAAGTTCGCAGTCAAAATGTGCTCTGAAGCGCCGGCATCGTTCAAAATGTCAATTTGATTGCGATCGAAGATAGAGAATCAAGCTACTGCACTTATTTAATTCCGAATTGAACACGCGGTCATTTGATTATCTGGACTAGTTGTAAGAAGAATAATTTATCTATTGCCAAGTATCCAGTGATAGGTAACTTAAGGCCAAGTAAGGGAAGATTACGAAAAACTTTTGGTAGAGAGCTCAGTGTTTGTAACAAGTCCAGCATTGTCAACACCGAAGTTTCGTGATTTTTGTCAATACTTTCTTTGATTCAAAACTCTTTGCTTAAACTTACTCTGTGTTTGTAGCAAACAGGCGCAATATGAGTGGAATTACTTTTACAGTTTTCTTACCATTGATCCAGACCCAAGTTGATAATTTGATATTTTTCACTTATTTATCTGTGTCTCAAAATATCTCAATAAGTCTGCGTCGATTTTTCTGGGCTTTACTTATTATGTTAGTTTTAAATCAAGAGATCGGATAATCGGATGCATTTTTTTTGAGGTGTTGGCATTTATGTAATCACTTTTGTACCGAAAAAATCCTGCGATGCCGGGATCGGAAAATTTACTTGAATTATAGAATCTGACGTATATTTACATACGCTCAGATGTTGGCTAATATGGAATGCACTTGTGTATCGATCGGTGGATTTCCTGGCACCCCGGGATGTATCTAAAAAGATATATTTAAGGCTTCCATAATTTCGTTGCCAAGAATTAACTTTAGGTAAATTTGCATCTAAATATCCGATCTCATAAAGGTACAATTTTATTTTGATTGAAAACCGAAATTTTGCAAGTACGAACTACGAATTGTATTTAATCAAATATTTATATGTTTATGTAACCGTAAGATTGTCAAAACCGTTAGTTTATAATCTAATGTTTTTTTTCTCGTTAGTTTACAAACTATCGATAATTTTTACACTGTACCATACTGCTTACGAAATCACCGTTAGTTCATAATAAAACCGTTAAATTGTGAACTTGAGGTTTAAACTTGAATTGCAAAGGCAATACCAGGGCAAACACTGCGGTAGCTTAGGTGAAGACTAGAGGGGGCGAGCGCAGCGAACCCCCCGAATAGTCTTCGTATTAAGTAGACATGTAAGAACAAAAGAAACGTAAATTCTAAACCCTGTCGGTCTGGTTTACAATTTATCGATAGTTTACAAACTAACGCGTTAGTTTATAAACTAACGGTTTTGACAATCTTACGGTGACCTATTACTTTATGTAGATAGGTAAGTATGTGTCGAGAGCATTTCTGTATTGATTTTGAAAAATAACTGTCTCTTCGCGATAGGAATGAGATAGCAATATTTATCCTGTAATGATTTGTTAAGTTTTTAGATTCTAGGTACAGAATTCAAAATATAATGTACTGGGAAGTAGTTTTTTACCATGCATATATGTATAACCTATTTACCTTAAGTGGAGCCATTCCTACAGCGCGTTCTGAGTTCTGAATGGAGCAAATAGCACTATAACCACCATCAATCTACCCACCACGCCAATGATGCCATTTAGAATTGTAAATGGCATCCATTCCAGATGTAGACAATGACATTGACAGATAATCAAACCATTGTGTTTTTTTTTGTTTTTACGTGAATACATGGAAATATTAATTGCAATGAAGTAAATGGAGCCTGGTTGCTGTTTTAAATGTGATTGACTTGCACGAAGATAGCGCTAACGATGAGAGTAGCACAGCTGACAGATTTCACTGTCACGTTTGATCTCTCGCTCACAGTGCTAACGCTCGGAAGCATGAGCGATGATAACACAACATTGCGGCATTAAAGAAGTTATTTATGACGTCATGGAAACCATTAGAGTTATCATTGTTGCGCTAACGGTGACTCGGAATGGCTTTTAAGCGATATAATCGATTGTGCTGCGACTCGGAACGCGCTGCTATAGTCGTTCCTTGTTTCGCTTAGAAAAGGATGGGAGTCTGACACATACCTAGCTCTGTCTCTGTCCCTATTAGTGACAGATGCCAAATGAGACTTCTTCTGAGCTACAATACAATGATCTATGGTTATTTTTATTTACCTTAAACACGGTGATAGATTTGGTTGGATGGCGGGTTGTTTGCTGAATGTAAAGATTGAATGTATAATTCCATACCTCAAATAATTGAGGGATGGAATACGGTATTTGACTGCTAGTCAAAATAGATACTTTTGGCCTATGTTTAAACGATTACCAAAAACGCACCTATTTTAATACCAATAAATTCGAAATGACTGCCAGAATGGATAAATGTCCACCAAATTGTGTTTGGATAAATGATCACCAAACTTCTTTTTATGTTTTGTGTACTTAAGTTTATGTTATAAGTTTTTTTTTTGTTCTTACATGTTCAACCTAACACGAAGGATAAAGGGGGCTTTGCTTCGCTCACCCCCTTTACCCTTCACCTAAGCTACCGCAGTATTTTGCCCTGTTATTTTTTGCAACTTTTGGTATTCATTTAGCCATTTTGGGTAGGAAAAAAATATTTTGGTGATCGTTATATTTGTTGCCGTTCTTTTTTAAAGCGCTCCTCTGCCCTTAAGTGCCCTTAATATGGAATATGCCAAAGAATCATAAAAAAATAGTTCCAAAATACCCTCGGAGGATATAACGGCCCTCCTGCCATTTCGGAGATAGAGAGCTTAGGTGAACTAAGCAAGCAAGCTACCGCAATATTTTGCCCTGATATTTTTTGCTACTTTTGGTGTTCATTTATCCATTTTGGGTAGGAAAAAAATATTTTGGTGATCATTATATTTGTTGCCGATACTTTTTAGGAACTGTCAAAACGGTTATTTTGTTCACGAGGTCTATGAAATACTAGCATGTGACGTCAGTCTAATGCTGTTTTTTAACAAAAAAGTGAGTTTATAAATTACAACTGCTGGAAATATTCCATTCTGATATATCAAACGTTTTTGTTGAAATAGGTTCAGCTTGAAACACGTTTCTAGATTTATTGGACTAGCTTGTCAAATACCGTATTATAAGTTTGGTTATCCGGCCCCTTTGTATCTTATACCTATACGTATGTATGTTGAACATATGAAAACAATGAAATATACTATTGTAAATATCACTTCCAAGGTTTTTCTTTCTTCTAATTCTATAACGCGTAATAACCAAACTAAGTACATTTCATGCCAACAAACATGGATCAGCCAAAGCCTGCCCCCTGCTCGATGTCACGCATGCCTCACTCAGCCGCACATCATACCTAACTAAGCCACTTGCTAATTACTATCACGTAGCGAGCGCGCAGTCATTCATTCTGCGCCGTTGTCCAAATTTTCAAGGTTCGATCAGAGGTCACAGTTAACAAGATTGCTATAGCTTTGCCACTTTGCATGCGATCACATTAAGTGTGCGTGATGGTAATTTAATACTATACATAATAAATATTTAATCGTTACATTGCCACGTGGGGTAGTAGAGGCACAGATTAGCGCGTTTAGGAATCTTGAGGGAACTTAGTTGTGTATGACTGCGGAATACGTAAGTAGATACTCTGTTTAGGTGTGTTCTTCAATAGTTTTCAAATATTTTCTGGCAAAAGTGCTGATTGGCACCCACTTTTAGGTTGTTTAATCGTGAGACATTGGTCGACGTGCCCTTTTGTGCGACAGAACAAGCCCATCGCCGCTCCGGAGTTTCCAGACTTTCCTCTTGAATATGTCTATCTACAATTCTATATCTAAAATTATATAAAAAATACACAGACATATTTTTTTTATATCCCCCGCACTAGTTTTTATATTCAATGCGCTGGACCTTTCGCTACTTCCATAGGAAAGTCTAAGTCGGTGTAGAGATATAAAAAAATGCTGGGGGCTTAAACAGTTATATATAATATAGAATTGAAGCAGCGAGCTTATATCGTGCAGACGTGATACAACGCAGGTTTAACTGCAGCAGTATTTACTACTTAGTTGTTGTTCAATGCTATTGGTGTTATTCTGCAATATCTCAGGGCTATATTGCCAGTAAACAAATACAACTTCCTGTTTTGTAGAGTGACTTAAAATCTATGGATGCTGTCTGATTTATTTCGCACACAATGTACAATCAATCTACCAGAGCTGTTCCACTTTTTAACCTTAATTACAACATACTCTATTGCTGACTGTCTGACAAGGCAATGAAACCCCTGTTGGACCTAGACACATGAAACTTTGTACAGGGTTTCCTTCCTTAGATAGTGTGTGGATTTTTAGGAGGGTTATAGCTTTTATTGTCGGGGTTTACTATCAGTTAAGTTTTAAAACCTATCATTGCATTAACATTGCAAATAAACCACGTGGAATAGAGTCCACTGACCTAGATATTAATATTGTAACTATTTTCCTCTTCATATAATCGTAAACAAACATTCTGTTCTACCAGTCGACTTAACAGTAAATCGACGTGCACGATGTTGAAGCCTTGCCAAAGATCATTGACCCCACATTACGTAACTAGACAAGGTATAGAGACCCTCGGCCATGTGTGAAACATGAGGTTGTAGCTCTTATTGGTGGAAAATGTTGGTTTATTGTGTGGAATAATATACGACGGTAATATTACGGTACGGTATGTTGAAAGTACCTGATAGATTTCTATGAGCCTCAATTGTTTTGTTAGTTACATAGTTGCATTGTAAGGGGAGCTGCAAGCCCAGTAGGCATACCATCTGCCACATGGTCAAGCCAGTCAAGCGATAAATCATCAACTCAACAGGATCACGCTGGATGCGGGCAGGACCGTGCGGTTTGGCGAAAGAGAAGAAGCCTATGCCCCGCAGTGGGTCGATGTGGGCTGAGATGTTATGATGATGATGTAAAATACACACCTACCTATCTGACCGCCGGTAACATTGTTAAAACTCAGTCAATAAAATATCTAGTTAGGTACATTTTTATCACCTTAATGAATGAAATGAAACCTTACGGCTAAAATTTGGTCCACTTGTTTCCTATTTAGGCTGATCATTTTGGAACCGCTAAACTGATTTTAATAAAATAGTATCTAAGAAAGAATCATGAAGAAAGCAGTGAAGTTTACTATCGATAACAAATAACCCGCGTTAAAGCCACGGACAGGCAGCGATACAAACATTAAAAACCGGTCAAGTGCGAGTCTAAATCGCGCACGAAGGGTTCCGTACCACCGTTCATTGGAAGCGATGGTGTGGAGTGAATAGTTTGGATTTTACACAGCAAAATATTGTTTACAAAGTTATTGGTGCGGTTACTTTCACACTCCATGTACGTAACCAGGTGCATCCATAAGTTTGTATGTGGTATTGAAAGAATTGTTGTATGGGAGCCCCCTTAAATATTTCTTTTATCCTGTTTTTTAGTATTTGTTGTTATAGCGGCAACATAACTACATAATCTGTAAAAATTTCAACTCTCTAGCTAGCTAGGTTCTTGAGATACAGCCTGGTGACAGACGGACGGACGGACGGACGGACGGACGGACGGACAGCGGAGTCTTAGTAATAGGGTCCCGTTTGGAACCCTTCGGGTACGGAACCCTCAAAACACCCCTCTTTTTCGTCGGGGGATAAAAACAGAGGGTGCCTAAAGCCCCATTGAGCAAAATCTGTGAAAGCAGGGACGTAGTTATGTACCTACATAGGTATAAAAAGGGTAAAACATCTACTTAGCGCCGAGCTCAAACATTAGCGGGCTAAAAATAAGTTTAGTTTCACACCTAGCTTTAGTCGTAACAAATGAACGTTAAAGATGGTCTGTTTAACTTTTTCAATGTTTTAGAGCCAAAAACTTTAAATATACCAGATGAGAGCCATTTGGGACGGTCTGGCTTCTAACTGGGACCTACGTGACATCCTGCTAAAACGCAGATCATGCAATCATCAATTTACCAATAAAGAAGCATTTGCTTATACTGGTATGCTGACCTCTACCTACTGCAAGCTCCGTGACTTGAAAGTGGTGTTATCTGATAATCGTCGGTACTAAAAGGTTTAAGGAACATATGCTAAATTAATTATTATATCGTAGTAAGAACATTAACCTTGAAGCATTGAAACTTTCCCACGAAACAGAAAACATTGAAAGTGCATTTCCTTTCTCTTCTGTAAAAGGTATCATAGGTTATATGCATGCATATAACTACATGTGTATGCATAACACATGTAGTTATATGCATGATTTATTATAGTATATTTATGTGCATGCCATCTATATGTATATATATATATATATATGTATTTTATTTATATAGTTGAGGAACCTATTGTATTTATTAAATATATTAAAAAAATAATTTTCGTACCTACTTTATATAAGTATACAGTTTTATTGGGCACAAGGATTATCCTGTTTCATAAACTCTACTAGCTTGCCTAGGTTTGCTGGAAGAAATCTCTCTTTAGAGATAAGCTCTATCTATAACATTTCTTGTCATTGTCTGTATTATTTTCTGTGTAATAAATAATATTAATATGAAACAATTAAGTATCGAATGAAATTTAACCTTTTATCGGACAACGGACATTATGATCCCAACAAGTACCATGGTTTGCTACTTGCCCTGAATAAAACCTCTACTAATAAATACCTCCGGGTTGTTGTGGATAAGAATCTCACTTTCATTCCCCATATTCACCTGCTAACAGGCAGAATTCATCACGTTTCATCATCAGTGTATTGAAAATGATGACACGAGTTTATATGGCACTCTGTCAATCTGTACTAACTTACATATGCACATAAAACTTCGATTCTGCTATTAGAACTTGCCCAAAGAGCTGTACTCAAGGTCTCCACTTTCCGTCCCGTACTCTTCTTAACTGATCGCCTCTAAAACTCTTCTATTTGTCTATCTGATAGACTCCATATGGTTTTGAAACAGCATTCATCTCTCACATATAATTATATCACTACACAAAGAGAGGTCTTCTTCATAAATGTCTCATTTTAATTTTAGATTTAGTGTCGTTTGTGTAATCTATATGTTTGCTTTCGTTCCTCCTAAAGACCTGTGAAAGTTTTATTAGCATTTTTTTAGGGAAGAGCAACGAAGCCAGAAATACAGGTTTTCACCTAGCTCAGGCTCAGCATATAAAATATTTCGAACTATTGTGATTTTATTGCCTAAATATATAAAAAATAAATATGTTAATAGAATAGATTGGTAGGTACCTACCTTGATTCTAGGTTATAGCATGATAGAGTATGTTCGTAGTTTGTATTCAGGTCCCAGCCTTAGAACATTGTTGTACTACTACAACTTTATACTAACTTTATATTAACTTATACTTACTGTACAGATAGGTGTACCTGGAGTTTGATGTCCCATCCGAAAAACTGTCGTGGCCATGAGCCGAGGTTTTTTTTCTTTTCGTCACATGGTTGGGATCCCAGTAAAACATCTGTTTGGCATATTAAAAAAACATTCTCTAGCCCAGTGAGTGAACTTATATCGTTAAAAAGAGTTGACGCAGAGACTCTTGCTTTTTGTGATAAAACGGTGAGCGATGATAAGTTAATTAGACCTATCTAATGATTTTCAAAACGTGTTATTCTAAGCACCTACCCAAGCAGTCAAAAAGTTTTTACTAAAGCTCTCGATAAAAAGCTACGTGATTGCCCTCACGTTACTAATTTAAACTATTGTAAACAAAGCCAAATCTGTATGTAAGTTAAACATTAAAAATAAGTTAACAAATTGACAGCAAGTTAATCACTGGAGATTTGGTTATAAATAACAGTTGTTGCAATTATGGCTACGTGTCTATTCTTGCGTAGTCGTCTTTTGTTTACGAATTTGTCAGTTACCTATATAAAAGCAAACTGGGTTATCTCAAGACGCCTTAGACCACAGAACGTCATTAGACGCATAATAAACACAAAGCGTGGTCAAAACTCTACTTTAACCACATGTTAGTTGTTGCTGTAAATAAATAATCAGACCGGTTGAAAACAAACCCCCACCTCTCAACTCAACTCAGAGCTTGGCGTGGATCGGATCGTCCAATAAAACCATTTCAACATTCAAATTTCAAACCAGTCGTGAACCACTCGTGAACCAACCTACTTGGACGGAACAGTGGCTGTATAACACAGTTGTCTTGAACAGTTTTTAGGTTTCTTTCTTTGAAAAAGTGACGATTTTTTAAATGTGCGAACACTTTTGCCGCGTGTTATAGTTTTTTTGTTCATAGACTTTGAAGTGAAACAAAAATGGCGATCTCAATGATGAGGATAGGATTCCGATCTGCAACAGTGAACTTAGAAAGGAGTGCGATAATTTTAAGTAATACTAGTGTTCATAATACTAATTTTAAGGTGAGTTGTGTCGCTGTGGTATAATGGATATAACAAAGCAACATCATGTCAATGACATTGTATTCCATTGAGTTCAGTCAAGCGAGTCCAACCGACTAATTTATGGTACAGCACACAGCAACAGTTATTCGGACACTCAGGCTCTAAAATGAGGAGGGGAACGTGCTAACTTAACTTACTTGATACAAGATTATGTCAAACTCACTAAATTCTCAAAGAAGTTCTCAAAACCAATCCAAGTTATTTGGAACTCCTTGCCAAAAAAGATAGTTTTTTTTGCGTGTCGCAATTTAAACGCACAAAAAACCGGAGTCAATCCATTATTTTTTATAGCATAGTCCGTCAAGCAGGCAATGAGTGTAAGAAGATTCAACAATACATACAAAAAATGTAGATACTTCTACTAATAGCAAGTAGAAGCAGCTGCTCGTGGCGCGGCTTCACATACTTACTTAAGCGTTTTTAGATTTTATTAGTATCCGACCCGTCAAGAGAACTGGCCGCTTTGAATTTTAGACGAAAAGTCAAAATTCTAATTTCGAATTGGATGCGCTTGTATGAGTCTTGAATTTTCATACAAAATCCCCATACTAAAATATTTTTATTGTTTTCTGCTGTTCCCTTTGCGGTTTTAGAAATTTTCTCTCCGTAATTGCCTTCCTAAGACTTCAGCGAATACTTTTTTTTAATTATCCTAACCGGTCCAGCCGATTGCGGGTTTTTTGTATTCGTTTCCAACACATTTATCGATTCATTTTTATATTTTAGAAAGATTACCTAGTTTAAGTATATGCGTTTGGTACCTTTTCCTTGGTTCTAAATAAAAAATTGCGGGCGGATCATTAAGGAGCAGCTTTTCAGTAATCGACTAAACCTTCTCGAGAGCTCCATTAAAAGTGGTGTTCATTTTAGTTGATACAGTAATCCGATTGAGGCCAGTAGCCAAAACTGGATAACCTGACCCCAGTTTATCAACTCAATAATAGACCTTATCGCTTGCCCCTCTGTCTATCTCATTTAACGACACATACCATTAAATGAAAACCTACTTATTATGTATTTTATAACATGTGATGATAACATTCATAATTGACTTGTAGGTAAACTAAAAGTGATAAAGAAATTTTGTGTCGAAAGACACATGTACTATTGTATGTAAATGTGTTTGATATGTACGAAAATAAAGTAAATACCTTGTTGGCTATACTTGCATTGTTACAAAGCAGAGCGCTAGCCTATTGAATTTCAGTTGATTTAGATATCGTTCTTTATTTTGATATAATTTCTTATTAGATAAATATTGTAGGAAAACTGGTGAAACTTACTCTTAGGAGGGATGTGGTTCATCCCAAGTGACCACATTTCGGCCTTCGTATGCTCAAAGCGCGTAATCATCGAATGGAGTTATGGCAGTAAAAAGATTGATGTCATAAATTATAAGGGAAATATTAAACTGCACATCAATAATACTGATTTGCACAGCAAATATACTGATTCTCACAGCAAATATCAGGGCAAAATACTGCGGCAGCTAAGTTGAAGAGCGAAGCGAAGCCCCCTTTATCCTTCGTATTAGGTTGAACATGTAGGAACAACAAAAAATACTTAAAACATAAAAAGTATTTTTGCTGATCCTTTTTTGCTGTGAAAATCAGTATTTTTGCTGTGCGATTAAATAACAGCCAAATTATATAAAGCTATTATTATTCTTCAAGAGTTTGTAAATCATTGCATAACTGTAATAACAAAAAGAGACCCTACAGCGACATTCAAACATGACTTTAAAAGCGCCCTTTGACCAAAGAGAATTGTTTTTGCCATAGCCTGATTAATTCTACATCCATTATTAATTATAGCTACGTAATAAGTATTGCAAATTAAAACTATTGTAGTTATTCACGTTTACTCAAGCTGTAAACGTGAATAACTATACCTCGCTATACCTTCTACCATATTGTAGAAGCAATGTCACTTTTATCTCAATAACGATAAGATTCAAAAATGTTACCTCTCTAGCCTGCATCAATTGGTTACGGTTCAAAGGAAATGGTATTTAAAGTAGGGATGCAACGATACGCCTTTTTGCCGATACGATACTGATACCGATACGCTTATAAAAATATCGGCGATACCGATACCGATACCGATACGCTTATTGAATTAAAAATGAAGGTTAAATAGATAAAATACAAGTCAGGTTTTTTTTTATTAGGTACTATAAAAATATAGACAGGTTGGTACAGTTTTAGTAGGTAATTTAAATTAACATTAATCAGATGTTAGTTTAAAAATAGAGCTCGGGGTTTCCCCGAGCGTAGTTCGTGCCTCGTTTGCAACGAAATAGACGAAAAAACACGCGCGTTTAGATTGCATTTTTAACGTGCTTCGTTAGCAATGAAATAGACAAGACAACACGTGCGTTTACATTACATTTTTAAAGCGAGAAATTTGAAAAGTATCGTTGTATCGGCCATAAAAATATCGTCGATGCCGATATATCGGCAAACCTGAAATATCGCCGATATATCGGTATCGGTATCGTATCGGTTGCATCCCTAATTTAAAATCCAAGGTCTGGCATAGTTATGGAAAAAGCTCCTTAAAATAAAACAGGGAATGATACAACAACCGAATATAAAGACTATCCGTGTTACCAAAAAAATATTAAACAGCGTTTAACCTCAAAACAAGCGTTAAATACCGTACGTTTTTGTTTTTAAACAAGTGTTGAACAGTAGTTTATTTTTTTGTGGTAAGGCCCTATGTATTTATAGTCCAAGGTCTGGCATGGTTATGAAAAAAGACTCCTTAAAATAAAACAGGGAATGATACGACAACCGAATATAAAGACTATCGAACAAATGACCATGAAGAGCGGAATTTCCAGAAATGAGCGAAAAAAATACTAAATTGCGCGGTAAATTGCAGATTTGCGCGACTTAATTACTGAATAGTTTAGCCACCTTAGCTTACTGGCAAAATAAATAGTGTCTGGGCAAAGCGGTGAGTTAGGGTAGTAGGATAAAGGGGGTGAGAGAAGCGAAGCCCTATATTCTTCGTGTTAAGTTGAACATGTAAGAAGGAGAAAATCTAAGCAACTGTTTAAGATTTCTAGTCGCGCAATTCAGTAACTTTGTCAGAAGCTAGTAAGTATATCTAGTCGTGCTTATTTGTATCGCTATTCAGTAATTCAGTCAGGTAAAACCAGTATTTTTGCCAAGCAAAAACTGGATATACAGTCATACGTTTAAATACTACCCAAATAAAACCTGTAGCGTAAAAACTAAACTCCTGTTCAACACTTGTTTAAAGACATTTTTTTATAGGATTTGACGTTCGCATTGAGGTTAAACTATGTGTAACATGTTTTTTTGTAACACGGAGGTTTGTTGACCGTTCTGTCTGTAACGTAAATTGTGTAAGGTTAATTGACCCTACAATTGCCTGTGAAGTACATCGTCGCTAATACAACGACCAGCTAAATCAAGAATTAGTTTTCTCCCCAAAATGCAACATTTGGTGTGATCGAAGATGTCTCGAGAAGATCGAATATAAAAGGTCTTGGGCCTTACCACAAAAAAAACTACTGTTCAACACTTGTTTAAAAACAAAAGTGTATTTGACGTTTGTTTTGAGGTTAAACGCTGTTTATTTTTTTTGTGTTATAAGGGCTAGTATTTAAAAAAAGAAGTTAAACATGTATATTTTATCAGACCCGTGCTGTGAGGGTGCCCAAATGTTATTTAGTTTATTTATAGGATAATTCTTTCTTTTTTTTCTGTGCTACTTTAGAACTGGATTTCTTATCTGTATAAAAGTTCTAACATAAAATGAGATTATAAAAAATATATATTCAAGAATAGTATTTTCAACAAAGAGCAGTTAGTTGTACATAAATACAAAATAGCGTCACCCATTTTTTCTCACACGGGGTGGGAGAGGCACTATTGCTCCCACGTTGTTGTCAATCTCTTATAATAGAGAGAATGGAATGAGAAATTTTCCCTGATCCCGAATAATTAAAGATAATAATAATTAAAATTCTAATTAAAATTTTTCTTGTAAATATTAACATATGTTTAAATTACGTAATTTTTGCCTCCTCACTACATTGGACCACTGTAGGAGAAGGAGGGCGAAGAAACTCCCACAGATTGATTTTTAGATCTCTGGTAAATATAGGTTTTGTTTAACGAGTACTCATTATACATACTATAAATAAAATGCAGGAATAAGTAATTAACGACCCGAATGGCCGAGTCGGCAGTGACGCTGCCTACGAAACCAAGGGTCCCGGGTTCGAGTCCCGGTGGGGACAAATGTTTGTTTGATGAGAACGGATGTTTGTACCCTAGTCATGGTTGTTTATCTATCTAAGTATAATATTTCTCTATATAAGTATATATATCGTTGTCTAGTACCCAAGATACAGGGAATCCTAGTTTGGGGCTAGATCAATGTGTGTAAAAGGTGTCCAAGGTATTATTATCCAAGGTATTATTAATAAAATATTAAGCAAGTTCTGTGTTGAGTTAGATGCTGAACACCATGAACTCTTGTATAAGTAATCTTGAATATTGTAATATCCCTTTTTAGTTAAAGTTGTTTTTACAAGATTTTGAAATTGTTCAAATTTTAATTTCAAAATCAGCAGAAGTATCATATTGTAGTAGAGAAGATTCTTTCAAGAGTCAATGCAGAGTCTTGAAAGAATTGCCGACTTTCTCGAGTCTAAACCTGGGAGTAACTAGTCTGTGATAATTTTAGCAGGGTAAAATTCCAGCTATCGCAAATTTTGGCAAATTTTGAAAGGTCCATCCAATAATACGAATACTTTATCCCCTAGAAAATGTATGTTTAACTACTAGTTATATAACTTTGAAAAACATCACATAACAAACACATCCGATTTAAAATTATCCACTCTCTCTCTCTCTCTCTCAAGGTGACGGAGATCAAAACCATCTCGAGTGAACCTCTTTCACCCATATAAACTTTAATTTATTCCCAAAAGCACACGATTTTACCGTACATTTGCTGATAAATAATCAGCAACCTACAGTCGTCTGGCTGTGGGCCTGACCTCTTTAACATGATGATTACCTATCATCGTGTGGCCTCGACTAGTTGCGAGCGAATGGAAATCAGTCTGCCAATGAAATTAAATGAATTGCGTAACATCTTTTCTCGTACGGGGTGGCAGTTGCACCCACGTTTTGCCGGATAGGTATTCAATATGTAAATTTTTGTGACAGGGCAGGAGTAAGCCCATCGACAAGTGGCAAGGGAATTGTGTGACTCAATTGCCTTGCCACCGATTCTGATACAAAGTCTGACTCAATTTGAGTCAGGCTTTGTATCAGAATCGATCAGAATTATAAAGAATTATAACCCACCTTGGGCAAAATAATATTCATGTATTGTATTTGCTTATTGATGAACAAACAGCAGTACCAGACAAACATTACAATACTTACATAAATTAAACCAAAATTTCCGTCTGCAACTTGATTGTAGGTAATTCCACTTTTTGTTTAGCTAGATTTTTAGACAATAAATGCAGAGGTTTTGTATTTATGTACATATTCGTACATAAATGTTTAGGTAATCTCTTTTACCTGTATATTTTCTACCTGGATAAGTTCTACACAAATAAAAGTACCTACCTGTGTAAATGTACCAAGACTAAAGAGCAAAGAAAACAGAATGTGACTCATTATTTTTCATTCTTCAGTGACATTGAAAGCCATTTGTATAAATATTATGGTCAAAAACCCTACAAAACTCAAACTGAAAGAGCTTGAAGAATATGAATGAAAAAAATATATCTTGCATTTTTTTAAATTAAATGCTTGCCTTGGACACTATTTAATACCTCCTATACCCTTGTACATAATCCTTCTTTACTGAATAGATACCAAATAAGGTAAAACCAGTAAATAATAACATTAAATAAAAACATTAATTTATTGCAAGATTATTATAATTATTTTATAAGTCCTTGATCGAAACTGTCGTAAACGTCAGACAGGCTAAGAAGGATGCGGAAGTTTGAGAAAACAACTTAGACTTAAATAAGCGTTAATAATGCATCCATAGCTTAAATTCTAGGCCATACTAGTCGGGAGAACAGAAGTAGGTAACTTAAATATTCCCAAATGGGGTGGCAGAGGTAGATTAGTTAAATTTAATATTCATATTCATATTCTTTATTGCACAGAAAACATAGATAAACAGACAGTTACAATAAATTTTATAGGCAAAGGCGAGCTTATTTTATAGCGAATTTTATAGGCAAAGGCGAGATTTCTTCCAGCAAACCTAGGCAAGACAGGAGTGTTTATGAAAAAGGACAGTCCTAGTGCGCTATAAAACAGTATACATACGTACGAAAATTACTTTTAAAATATAAATAAAATATACCTAATAAAAAATATAAATATCTCAACTATATAATACACTAGATAGCATGCACATATATAAACTACAAAATATCATACATATACTTACATAAATATGATACTAATTACGAAAGAGAAAGGAAATACGCTTTCAATCTTTTCTTAAAAGTGAAAATTGAGGGACTATCCCTAATAGTGCAGGGAAGTGCGTTCCACAGTCGGATTGCCCTTAACCTAAAAGAGTGTTTGTAGGCGGCAGTCTTATGCCGAGGAGTTGACAGGAGAGACACCGTGTGGGATCTCCGATTACTATCCCTGGGGAAAAGAAACTCAAAACGTTTAACGATTAAAAATTTAATTTAATCATAAATATTCTGTATCTGTATCTGTCAAACTGTGCAACATGCATTTTATGTTCCTTTTGGGGACGTTAGAATGTGATCCTTATTTTAAACATATTAGGGTGCAACATTTAAAAAGTCATTACTAGTCAACATGTGGCAGAATTATGTAGGCAGTTCACGCGATAATGAATAAGGTTAATGCACTTTGTATGAAAGGTTTATTATGCTTACTGCAAGGATAAACTAAGAATGCTAATAGTTTTGCAGTGACTTTCTTTGTCTTCAGCGAAAAGACTTCCATTGATGACAAAGAAAGATTCTTATCTTTTTATCTTTGGTTATGTGCTTTGTTGGTACCTTTTTGGATAGTTACCTGTATCATCTTAACCGTTTCGCTACTCTGACGACCTCTGTGGCGCAGCGGTTGTTCCGGTCCCGGTTTCGATCCCCGGCTGGGAGTAAAGAAATAAAAACCCCAGGTCTTTAATGTTTATGTGTGTGTGACGTCGCTGTTTCTGGTTCCCACGACACAGGGTATCCTGGTGTCGGGCCAGAAGCAATGTATGTGCCTGTATGTAAATGTTTATGTTTACTCTTCTGGCCGGAAAAAAAAATAAAGAAATGACAATTACGGCAAATTTTATGTTGTTCAGTGACTCAAAGTGACGCATGTCATAAAAGCTCCGTTTTAGAGTTTACCCAAGTTTACAGGTTAAGTCAGTTTGTTACCTGTCTGAACTGTAAAGTAGACTTAACAGAATGAAAGTAGTTTAAAACTGAAAAACCTTTTTGAAACAGGCAAGAATATAGTAAGAATAGTCTTCCGTCTACCACCTTCATCAGGTGATGATATGAATAGGCCTTTTCACAACGAATCAAATGAGCCCAAAATGATCGATTAATGCGGCAAAGTGGTTCAGTACTCGAAATAAGAAAGTGGAGCCATTCCTAGAAGCATTTGACTTCTGTCAACAATACTCTTTTCCTTGTTTCGCTTAGAAAAGGAAGGGGGACCGACGAGGCATAGTTCTGTCCCTATCTGTTGACAGATACCAAATGCTACTTCTAAAAATGGTTCCACTTTAACCTATTCTATTTCTCTGTAGGTAACTACCAACAAGATTGAATGTAAACGACAAAGGAGTTCTTTGAGTGTTGCTAGATCCAAGGTACATATAAATAAAGAAGTATCGCGTAGGGATTTGGCGTCGAATCGACGCTACCTACGTCATTTTCATTTGTCAATTCTTTCTGATCAACGAAAATGACGTAGTGCCGATTCCCCGCTTCAGCTCAGCGTTAGACATAACAGGCTATGACTATGATCGATGACCCATTGCAACATTTTTTCGTCCCCAGGCCATAATCCACACAAAGGCGCAATGCAACGGCGGCGTATGTTACCTTGGTGACAAGTTGCACGACGCTCGAGATCTTAAAGAGAGGACAGGTGGCGCCCTCATCAGGACATACAGCAAACACCACGGAAGGGAGGGCAGGCGGAAAGTGGAGTCAGATTCGGATTCTGACTCTGACACTGAGTGCAAGGGAGGTCATGACCAAGTAAGTTATATAACCTTTTACAAGCATAGCATCGCGGCCTTTTTGTATTGGCACAAATATATGTATAACACGTTCAATCAAAGAAAGGGACTGGCAATGGCGGCGCAAGGCATATATTTAACCCTTTCGCTTACCATACCGCGCCTAAACGATGTAACTATACTGAGTAGAGCTGTCATGGCGGCCAACGAAAATACTCGCTTTTTTTTTATAATGAATTTTTCTCTCGACCGGAAGCTAGTTGCATTGGATATTCCCGGCAGTGTTGCCAGTTGAAAAAACTACATTGGGATTTACACGTGCTGATTTTTCCGAAACCGGACGAGAGCTAGAGCTCACTTTACGTTAGCTGTCATCCACCGTACTGCGGGTCTTTACGGTAGTCAGAGGTTTAAGCGAGACGTGGGGCGGGCGGCAGACTATATTCAATCATGATGAGATCTAAGCGAGATGCAAATACTTGTAAGCGCCGCCCTTGCCAGTCCCTTTGTTTAATTGAACGAGTTGTAACTTATACTTTGTAGAGAAAGCATTCGATTTAAAAAGCTAGTTAAATGTGAGAGCATTCGATTTAAAAAGCTAGTTAGTGTGTGTAAGAATGAACTTCGAATTTAAACGAACGTATGGTAAGGGGGAGAGTGTAAACGTGCACTAGTGACCTCTATCACGCGGTTATAGGGTTAAAATGTGAACCATTTGCTTCATTTTTAACATGTAAATAGGGACTGACTTACCTGCCTAGTAAGGCGCTGTCGGTGGAGAATTTTACTCAAAACTTTTTGGTAGAGGGCACCGTGTGTTTGTAAATCTCTTTGGAATAAACTTGCTTACTTATTCTGTAATTCATTTGTGGAAGCTACAAATTAATCACAGAATCGATACTCTTTGCTTACTTACTTTGGATTTCTTATAAGCACTTAGCGCCCTCTAAGAGGAACTACTTTGATAGTTCTCTTCCTCCTTTACATCAGTCTCATGACTGTGGTCGCGTCACATCCGTTCTCGGTATACTTACAACTTTAGTGGCTAAATTTGTAAGTATACAGAGAACGGATAAGCCGGAACTGACGTCACACGTTTTACAATTGACGACCTCTGTAGCGCAGCATTTGTGAGTCTGCTTACCATGCGAGAGGTCCCGGCTTCGAACCCCGGCTGGGAGTAATGAAAAAAAAGCCCAGGCCTTGGATGTTTATATGTGTGTGACGTCGCTGTTTCTGGTTCTCACGACACAGGGTATCCTAGTGTGGGGCCAGAAGCAATGTATGTGCCTGTATGTAAATATATATTTTTTTAGTTGGAATCAAAGATTTTAATTGATCTGAGGTTAGGTTCAAAAACACGTCACGTAATTTTTCTAATACTCTTGACCACTGGCCAAATTACCTTCAAATGAGGTTAGCACGCCATATATTTCAGGAAGAAGCAAATAGAATTTGACAGCTTTGACAGACAGACAACCTCCATAACTACACCAGCGCCATCAGTTTCAGTTTCAGTTTATTTATTCATGAACAATATAAAATTGTATTTGAAATTGCTTACAGACTAAAACATAAAATAATTAATTAACAAATTATGCAATTAAAACAATACAATATACATTTTACTATAAAAATTAAAAATGTCAACAAATACATTTATCAAATTAATTACTTATATAATGTCAAAATTGTAAAATAAAACCTAATATAAGAATAAATTTGTCAACAATAAAAACAATAAATAATATCAATTCAGTCAACTTTTGTCCTCAAAAAACTCATCAACCCTGTAGTAACACTTGTTCAAAAGGAATGTTTTAAGCCTATTTTTAAGTATATTGGGGCTCGTAATTTGTCTAAATTCTATTGGTAACATATTATAAATTTTTATCGCCTGATACCTAGATGAGTGTTGAACTACATTCAGTCTTGATACAGTGAAACTCTCTAGGTGTTTCCTTCTTGTGTTCAATCGTCTTTCCCGTTCTTCCTCAGACTCTACTTTATTTAATCGCTTAAGTAAATCTACAGACTGAATTAATATGAACAGACTAGGAACTGTGAGGATACCTAATTTGATAAAAAATTCACGACACGATATAACCTGTGGTATTCGTACCATTACTCTTATGGCTCTCTTTTGGAGGATGAACGCTTTTTTGACATTATAATCGTAACTATTTCCCCAAAACTTTATACTGAATCTCAGTTTTGACTCTACCAGGGCATAATATACTGCTTTTAAATTGTAAATTTTTAGTTCATCTCGTAGACTTCGCAACGCATAACAAGCTGAGCTTAGAGTACTTTCGATGGCTTGCAGTTCAGCTTTCCAGTTTAAGTTAGCATCTATTTGAACGCCCAAGAATTTTACTGTGTCTGTCAAATCAATACCCTCTCCAAGCATTTTCAGATCAACCCTATCATTATTAGCCGCTGTTGTTTTAAACAGTATTGCACAGGTCTTATTGCTGTTCAACTTTAGATTATTTGAGTCAAACTATTGGTGGAATGAAAATAGCGCTGCATTTGCTTTTTCCTCAAGAGTGCTGAGGTGCTCTGCGTGAATAACAGCATTTGTATCATCAGCAAACACAACTAGCTGAGTGTCTAACAGATTTCGTGAAATATATTCTACCAAGTCATTTGTAAAGACAATAAACAGTATTGGACCCAAAATCGAACCCTGTGGTACACCTCTCTCGACGTTGGTAATTTTTGACTGATGTTTAGCTTCCTTACCATTTTCCCACAATGTTAATTCAACATATTGCTTTCTGTGTTTTAAATATGATCTTAGTAGCTCCAGAAACTCACCACGGATGCCATAATGTTCTAGTTTTCTTATTAGAATAGTATGGTCAACCAAATCAAAAGCAGAACTGAGATCCAAAAATATGCCTAGAACCTTCATCTTAACATTAAGTTTAGAAACAACATCATCTATGAGTGTTTCCACTGCATCTGTGGTGCTAATGTTCATCTGGTAACCAAATTGTCTCTCACTTATCACTTGATTCTGCTGAAGGTGTCTTAAAAGTCTAATTTTAATGATTTTTTCAAAAACTTTTGAAAGTATTGGCAAAAGAGAAATTGGTCTATATTTACTAGGATCAGTTTTTGACCCCTTCTTGAATGTTGGTACAACTTTTGCCAGCTCAAGTTGCTCAGGGAATACACTCTCATTAAGGCAGCTATTAAAAAAGTAAGTCAGAGGGACAGCTAGGATGTCTATGTTTTTTTGTATGACAGTTATTGGTATACCATCATGGCCACATGACTTCTTTGGTTCCATATTTTTTACAATTTTTGCAATTTCAATCGAAGTTGTTAACTCACACATTATGCTGCATTGTACTCTGTCCGTACTAGTTTCTAGTAAGTGTATTGCTATGTCATTCCTATCTGATGTGGAGCCCTTTTTGTAAAATTCACAAGAGAAATGTTCAACCACCTCACTTGGTTTTTGTAATGTGATGTCATTAACTTTCAGCTGAATAGAATCTACTTTACAATTTTTAAGTTTGTTTCTGTGTTTGTTTATAACTTTCCAAATAGCTTTGGTAGAATTTCTAGCTTTTCCTATTTCATCTCGAATGGCAATTTTTCTAGCATTCCTCAATACTCTTCTGTATATTTGTAAGTAATTTTTAGTGTAAGTATGGTTATAATCTGCATCCTTCACTCCTTTTAACGGCAATAGAACACGTTTCATTTGACTAGAAACCCTAATTCCTTTAGTGACCCATTTAAGTTTTTCAAATTCTTGCTGTTTTATTTGCTGACTGACTATTTTAAAACTATTTTTAAACGCTTCTTGAAATCTTTTCAGAAAAATATTTATACCCATATTTGTCCAGTCTTGTTTTAAAATGTTATTTCTGAACATCATGTTATTTCTTTCATTAAAAACCCTACGCTGTACAATTATATGTTGTTCCTTTTTTACTGCTGCTATTGGATTTTCTAGTTGTACAATACAAAATACTCCTGCATGCCCATCTACTATATTGTTTTGATCCACAGTGTTATGCAAAATATTATATTCAGGTATATTCGTTAGGAAATTATCTAGACATGACTCATATCCTTCCTCAAAATATGTAGCTGAACAAATCAAATGCCTAAAACCATAGCTTTCCAGCAAGTTTAAAAATTCTTTTTTTTGGTTACTTTCCGTCAACATATCTATATTGAAGTCTCCACTTATTATGCATAAATCATCATTCGCAGAGGAATCTTCCAGGGCGATTCACTGAGTCCCCTCTGGTTTTGCCTGGCACTCAATCCACTATCAAATCTACTCAATAACACAAAAAAAGGATTCCAAATAAAGTTTTATGACACACACCACACATTATCACATTTACTACACTGGACAGCAAATAAACCGAGCCACCCGCTACCTAGGCACTCTAATTCGATTTTCTCAAAAACTAAAAAAACTACAATTATCAAAGTTGTACCTACAGAAAGTGCGTTTCATGGTGATTAAAATGAAAGGAAACTCATTGGGTTTAATCAATATTTCAGTGTTTATTAAGGATTTTACAAAGAAGAGTCGTTTTCCAGTCGTGACAATCGTTAGTAATGATAAAGTGAAAAAAAAATTAAAGCCAAAAACAAAGATAAAATCAAAAAAAAGTTTTTGATCAATATTCCGTATTCCCTCCCCTTGCTCGGATAACTGCCAGCATCCTTGTATTCATCGACATGATGCATGAGGCCGTGCATTATCATGCATCAATTGCATATCCTGTCCGATATATCCTGCGTAAGGTACCACATGGTTCAGTAATGTAGCGATGAGAAGTCAGTCCACGTGTACGGCCCGTCGGTTCGATGAAAACTAACGCCGTATGTGCTGTTAACGAGATGCCGCCCCAGACCATTCCAGATCCTCCTCCATAAGCAACAGTTTCCTCGATGCAACACTGAGAATAACGTTCTCCAGGGCGACGATATACTCTCTGACGTCGATCACTTCCATGTAGACTCACCCTGGTCTCATCAGTGAAGAGTACATTACTCCACTGCTCTAATGTCCAATCCCTATGCTCTCGAGCAAATTCAAGTCGTGCTCGACGGTGTGCTACCGTTAATGCTGGGCCTGTTGCAGCTCTTTTTGGGGTCAGGTTCCGTTCAGCAAGTCTCCTTCTGACGGTATCTGAACTTATGACCACTTGGCGTTCGTCACGCAGACTTTGTTGGACTTGAATTGCGTTGAGGTGGCGATTTCGCAGAACAGTAAGGTGGATATAACGATCATCTGCTGCTGATGTAGCCCTAGGTCTGCCCGTACCTGGACGGCGATCGAATGCTCCAGTCTCTAGGTATCGTCTGTAAACTCGTTGCACCGAAGATCTGCTGATTCGAAGCCTTCGAGCGACTTCACGTTGCGCAATGCCTGCTTGAAGTAATGCTACAGCTTGAGCTGCTTCCTGAGGTGTTGTATCCATTATTAATCGAAAAAAGTAGCAAAAACACACGCGTCTGAGCAAACGATGGGCAAAAACTAAAGAAATGATAAGAAATATCCGACTACCCTCATTGTAGAGAAAAAGAACGCTAATTTCAAACTCTGGTGAAAACAGAGCAAATCGTTAGCATTGTGTTTGTTGCTTGATTACAATGTGAGTTGACGGTACTTTCGAATTAATTTGTAGTCATTTTAATCACCATGAAACGCACTTTTTGTAGGTATAACTTTGATAGTTGTAAGTTTTATACTTTTTGAGAAAATCGAATCAGAGTTCCTAGGTAGCGGGTGGCTCGGTTTATTTGCTGACCAGTGTATATTGAAGTCTCCACTTATTATGCACTTCTTGTTAAAAAAATGTTCCAATAGTAATTCCAATCGCTCCATAAAAGATTCGAATAATGCTTTTTGGTTTTTATTTTTTGAAGCTCGATAACAACAGCAAATGTTTAGGTTGGTTTCTTTGTCTCTAATTCCGCATAATTCAAAACTGTCTTCTTGATACAACTTTTTACAGATTTCTATTTCCTCAAACTTTGAATTATTCAGTGCCAGTACAAGCGAACCCCCCCTTGAATTAGAATCTCTATAATTATATGCTGCTAAATTATAATTTTGAATACTAAATAGCGATATTGAACCCTTATTAAGGAAATGTTCGGTAATACATACATATTTTTGGTTACTTCCAAGGCTTTCAAGATATAATTCCAACTCATCTTTTTTGTTCGAAATGCCACACAAATTTTGATGAAAAATGGAGACTGTAATGTTGGTGTTACTTGATATTTCTTTAAGAGGCACGAAAAAACTCTAGTCCCACTGACTTTGGTCTTTTTCCAATTAGTCCTAATTTAATTTTATCAAACAGGTATGGCAGAGTACCTTTTTTTGAGACCAGGTTCGTAGCCGCTCCAATTTCATTTACTTTTGTTCCTTTTTTAGCAAAATAGTAAGGAATAGTACCCTTTTTTGCTGCAAGGACTGTGCATAAGTCTTTTGTCTCATGTTTTTTTGTGGCAACAATATTGGATTGTGACTTTGACATGACACTATCTATAAACTGTTTTTTATATTTTATGTAATCAATTTCCGTGTTAAGTTTAGCGCACAGTGTATCCAAGTAAAATTCCTGGTAGGAGTTATCATTCACATTATTTGATTTCAGTGCTAGTTGGATGAAATCACAATTCTGGAAGCCTCTTACAATTGATTTTATCTTAAAGTTTAGAAGTTTCTCATTCAAATGACAGGTTTCCTGCACATTAATAACAAAGACCTTATTACGTCTTAGTTTGTATAGGGCAATGCTCAGTTCTGATAGTAGACTGTGAGGGTTTTGGTCATGTTTACCTACAGCTAAAACATATATGTTTTCACGATTCTGATTACTTCTGTCCTCCAAATCATGGAGAATCTGGGATCCTGTGGTCTTCGGCTTAATTAGTGCCGATACTTTATAGGTAGTATTCAATAGATTTTCTTTCCGGGTGTTGATCATCTTGGCTGCTAGTCCTTTCACTTGTTCATCGCCAATTATCAAAATTTCCGCAGTTTTCAGGGTGAAACGAATTGGCTGTTTTGTTGGCTGAATTTTGACGTTTCCAGTTCCAGTCTGTGCCTCATTTGCGGAGACTTGTTTCGGTAGTAATGTGCCGTGGGATGGTCCAGTGATCCCAGGTTGTCTCGGATTTAGTTGATGGTCTGGCTGGCCCATCAATGTCATGGGCGTTAAACAGGTCTCATTATAATCACTGTTGACAGTGGGTCTACTGGTCCCTTTCGGCTCGCCTTCGGTTATATGGATCACTTTTCGTAAGTTGTAGGTGGTCTGATTCGAACCACTAAACGAGGCCATTTGTTCGATCACTCCATTGGTGAATTGTCCGGGTGATACACGAGGGTACCCCATTTTCATCATACTATGACGTTGTCGTCTGAATTGGGGTGAGAAGAATTTTGGTGGGGAAGTTTCGCCACCACCTATTCCAACAGACCTAAGGATCTCGATTTTCCTTGTGTGTTCATCCAATGTTTTCTTAATTGTACTATTTTCCAGGGTTAAGTTATCTATTTCACTATTAGCAACTAAGAGTTGCAGACGCAGCGTTTCATTTTCCTGCCTAAGCTGATTCAGCTCCTGGTCATTTTCTAATATAATTGGCAAGCTTTGGGAAGGCAGATTTACGAACGACTCATTCGCTTCAGAGTGTTCCATTATTTGTCTAGGCTTTCTATAGGTGACATTTTCCTGCCTTGTTGATAGTGGAGAATCTGTAGAAATATGTCCGTTACCATCTATAATTATTTCTGTGTTTGGGGGAACAGCATCACGATATGAACCTGAACATTGTTGGCATTTAAAATCCAATTTTAAATCGTTGATATTTGCCATATAGTATGCCGATGTAATATTTACACAGTTATGGTGAAATGTATTATTGCAGAGCACGCATCTTAAAATTTCTGAGGGATAGACAGCTTCCAAGCAAGTCTTGCAGTTCTTCGTCATGCTTAGGTACACCTCTTGTCTGCAGTTTAAAGTTTTGAACGGATGTTACTGGTGGCGCCGTGTATGTGGTGGCCAGGCACGGTACTAATCCATTTGTTTTATGGCGCCCTCTATATTTTGAAGGTGGCGCCCTCTTTTATTGAGTAGCACGAAGTATTTGTTGTAGGTTAGTAACGCCCTCTGTTAGTGAGCAGAAGAATCATTTATTGATTTTAATAGCGTCATCTGTTCGTGAGCGGATGCGACTGTTCTATTTCTGGAGTTGGGTGGTGATGTCGTCTACCGGGCGTTTGCAAGATAGAAATTTTGAAATACGCTTTGTTTTGAAATATCGAACGATTATTCTGTCACTTTTTTGGGCATTTCTTTGAAATTTGATCACTGTGTTCACTATTGGTTGTCCTTTCACTATTCTATTTCATGTCTTGTATGTTTATTTTAATTTCAGCACTGTGTCCTTGTATCTAATCGTGATTTTCACAGAACATTTAGTCGTGATTTAAGTCCGATTTTTCCGAAGAACAATTTTGCTTGATTTTGGTATTTATTCTTGTTTCACTGACTTGCCTACGTCTGCACAGGGGAGTTGTCACCTCAGGTTTACACACGACTAAGATTTTTATTGAAATACACTGGTTTACTATTTTAAAACGTCTTTTATTGTGGAGTGTGTCACAATTTATTGTTTACATTAGCAGCGCCCTCTGGCGAAAAAAAAAAAAAAAAAGATCATCTGCAATGAGCTTTGAGATTAGGTGCCATCAGGACAAGCATTATGTTCTATGTTGTTAGAATGTATCTTTTACTCGTATAACCTATCACCCATATATAGTATATACTGGTATATAGATATATACAAACTGGTCTACCTAGATTATCTTGTTTACAATCTGGTTTTATACCTAGGTATCACAATACTTCGTAGACGACTTATATTTGTCGAGGTCGTAACACAATCGATGCAAAACACACGATAATAATGGCAACTTTATACAAGGCTTGAATGTTGTTACTATACTTACAAAAGGTCATCTTGATTTGGAGAATTGGGGTCCAATGCCTATCACCAATTATCTTTTTGTTTCGTGAGAGCGTACGTCTGGGGCACGGTGATTGCCTATTTAGTAAATCATAAACAATAACGGAATAGCTGCGTACATAGATCCGACATAACTTAAAACAGATCATTAGGCATAATACCCAAAGGTACAGGGGCAAAATAGTTTTGTTTACAATCCTACCTCCCCAGTCAGTTTGTTTTCGCTTTTTTGTTACTAAATGCATCCTAAGTAAACATAATTACGTACAGTATATCATATTGATAGCGATACTGCATGTGGTCAATGGCCTGGCCTTGGTTACTTGTAAACAACACTTATAGTTGCATTTGTGATTAGAAACTGCTATCAAGAATTTGTTATGTTATTGAGCGTTAAATGCAAATCCCATCGGGGTTATGAAGTTCGTGATCTTCGCAATACAAATGACATCGTTATTTTACATCGTGGCAGCCTTGAGCCGGTAACAAGGCATGCACCGGAACACGTTGCTCCGTACGGTACGACGGCCAAACAAAATCCAAAACTCCCGCTCGAGTGTGGCCAACAAGGCGTTGCAGCACTCGTGAACATTCTTAATATGCCGATCACCAGCAACTCAACTAACTGTCCCCCATTAGGAAACAGTAGTGGGTGACGAGCCGGATAAGGTAGATTCCCAATGCGTAATCTTGTATCAACCCGGCCGAATCAATAAATGCGTTGAGACACGCAACAGCTCCCTCCAATTTCGAACGTCCATTCCGTAGGATATCTAATTCTGCGCCGAATTCGAAGTCTGCACTAACCGGAACAGATTCAGCAGCGACTAATTTCGCTCTGCTCTGTTTTTTTACAAGAAACCTAGCTGCCACCTAGCGATTTGCATATTCTGAACAACATCCACGTTTACTTCCTGAATCTGAAGACACCGCAGTTTCTCTGCTTGTGGGAAGTCCGTACGGAGGAGCGGCGATACTGTACAAGAAGTCTCTTAAAATCAGCGCCAATATACAGACTGACACTCAAAGACTAATTGGTTTGCTGGAAGCGATCTCTTATTAGAGATAAGCTCGCCTTTGTACAATATTTTTATGTGTCTTGTTGTCTGTATATTGTTTGCGTGCAATAAAGAAATTAAAACATTATGGCTAGTAGCAGTTGAACTCACACTCACCAACATTTGTTGTGTGCGTATATTTACATTTGCAAACCAATAGAATCATAGAAGATAGCATATGTATCTCATGCTTCGTCTTAGGAGATTTTAATACCGACCCCAGTACACAGTTTGGGCGAGAACTATTAACTTCTACACTGAATATCGCTATGCAATAACTGATCAGAGCTTGCTACCAGCTGATTCATATACTTATGAGAGGACGCACATGGCACTACATCATGGCTCGACCACTGCCATAAGAAACATAAGTCAATGCAAAAAAAATATCATAGACAGCCCATCGACCATTATATGTTCATCTCAGGAAAAAAGGATTGACCTAACTTAACATATCAGAAAATCGTAGATGGAACAAATCAGCGTGGAAACCCCGTTCAGTGTTGCAAAATAAGCACAATATACCTCGCGCCACGAGTTATGAGCGGTGACCTTGAATGCGCAGTAGTCACTTTTCAATACCTGTACATATGCGCAGTAACTCCCGCCAACGTCGCCATACGTCGTCCTCTTAATTCGCGGCGCCAGGTATATCCGTATCATTAAACAACAAATGAAAACGACAGAATGTTTCTGGGAGGTTACATTATCAATGCAAAAAGATAACATCTTCGCTTAACTTGTAAACGTAATGCAGGAATCAGCCGCTGTTTTGAAAATAAGAAAAATCAAGTAAAGAAGTAACGTACTCACCTAACGCATTAGTTCTATTCTATGGAACGCAAGCGGCCGGCCAAGAAAGCTTTGATTAATTTTGTTTTTAATATAGGTTACTATATTAAAAACAAAATTAATCTACTTACCTGCCCCCACTATCAGTTTTTTCTGTTAATTATTTTTATACTTTGATCTCATTAAAGACTGTAATTAATATTTAAATTACCTAATGTTATTGTTTGTACGTTAATTCTCTTTTTCAAATATTAAAAAGTAACAATGGAAATAATTTCTGGAAAAAGCACTTTGTTATAATAATTATTATAAGTTATTAAGTTTTGCTGAACTGCAATAATTTAACTAAATTAACTGATTGGTAGAACTCCATATCGGAAAATATGTGACTATATTATTTTCTTCAGTCCTAGATCTTCAAAGAACATAATTGTTTAACACTTTATTTTGTCCACAGTCCGAGTTCTGGCGGCGCAAGATGCGTACAGTGCACAGCATATTGGACGTGAATAAGGACGGTCTCATCACGTACAACGACTTCCAACTGTTCGCCGACCGATTCATCAGCCTAGGGCATCTGGACGAGAAGCATGCTAGAGAGTTTAGCGAGATCATTAAGGTTAGTGTCGTTGTGGATTCAGGATGGGTCATGGACATGGGGCATCTTGTAGTTGAGTATGAGGTGGGACGCACGCTGAACCACGGGCGGGTGATCGGACCTCGATCGTGACTATTTCACCCAAATGTTGTTAGTTGCTCATCACTTTGCTAGCCATGTGAAATTTCAAGAAGGACTTCTTAAATACTCATATTATTTGACTCGCTAGCCAAGTGAAATTTCGCGCCGTATCTCGTAATAGTATATGATAGTTTCTCATTACTCCACGTGCTAGCCATGCGAAAGTTCAGCGGCTTGCACCGCCCCAAATAACAGGCCTACTTAAATATTACTCGAACTGCTGGTCATGTAAAAGGGGCGGCTTTCCCCGCCCCTCATATCAGATCTAGTTAGTTACTCAATCATGTCTAATCTCCTGTGACTGTACATTTGCAGGCGACGTGGGAGGAGCAGTGGGGCGCCATTGATCCGTACAACTACGTCACAGTGGAGCAGTATATGGAGGACATGCACCATGTGCTCAACGACAAAACCCTGAAGAAGAAGGCGGGCCGCTGGCTGCCGTACTTGTTCAAGGTATTGTATTCTTTAAAGTATATTTTCTATGTATTTGTTCGAAGAAATATTTTTGGGTAAAACACTGCGGTCGCTTGGGTGAAGATTAAGGGGGCGAACGCAGCGAAGCCTCCGAATGGTCTCCGTGTTAGTTTGATATGTTATACCACAAAATACACCACGTGATACTGAATAAAAATGCTTTTTAAATGACATGTTTTCATGACATTCTACCCTTTCTGATTTCCTGAAATAGTCGCCAAGATCAGAAAATGATTGGCCATTTCATGACGTTTCATGAAATGACCAATCATTTCATGTTCTTGTTTGCGGATCAGTTTAGGTTCCTAAAGATCGGCGTAAGACGTTGTAGTAACCCCCCCTGGTGTGAGAGACAACAACACACAATATAAATTAATGAATATGGTTTGGCCATATCAAATTGATAATGATCAAATGATAATGATCAATTTGATATTACCATTACCAAAATTACCATGACCTCTGGCGTATGTTCTTGTTTTGAACCTATTCTGAATCGCCTAATGTAAATACCTCCTGATATCTATCTAATGTAAATATGAATCGCTAAATCGCTAAACTCAATAAATCAGATTAGATCGATGCTACCACATAATTTATTACATATATTGGTACTACCAAGGAGTATAGAACCATTACGGGTACTACTATACACTCCTTTCATAGTTATTTTACCTCTGACTTGTGTCATCAAAACACAGGACACTAAGTAAGGGCTGCATTAGTCTCCCTTTCTTCTTTTAAGCGAAAGAAGGAGGAGATTGAAGCACATCTCTGTCCCCCTCCCTGTGTTTTGATGACAAATGCCAGAGGTAAATGAACCGTGAACGGTTTGTACATAATATCGAAAAAAGTTGACTTGGCACCTCGCTCTGATGACGTCATAGCGTCCCTCACTGTCCTATTTACGCGTCGAAGGCGAGAGCCAGCGACAGAGAGAGGGACCGGAAATCGCATTACTGAGTACATGTCATCACACTAGTCAAGTCAAAGACAAAGTCAAAGTCAAAGTACTTTATTACTAGATTATTAGATATATTTACATATACTTAGCAAACTTCATTTTTTGCCTCTTCTCTACATTGGACTACTGTGGGAGAAGAAGGGCGTAGAAACTCCCACAGATTGATTTTTAGATCTCTTTTAAAAATAGGTTGTGCTTAACTAATACAATTATGTTTTTTTTAATTATTATAAGCAGGCAATAATAAATAATTACAAAATTATTAACAGCGATGTCTGTGTTGAGCTAAATTAACCCCATACAGTCCTCTCATTCGAGTAGCACCTTGTTCAGTAACTGACATAAATGAGGATATATTGGAAATACTTGGAGGTTCCCACCGCCCTGCAAGTATGCCTCAAATAGTTCTAACGAGCAACAAAGCATTCTCAAGAAATGAATTTCCAGGTTATCAAGAGAGAACCTGACTGAATTGTGATCGTCCCAATGTACCGTACTGGCTAATTTAACCTCAAAACAAGCGCGACGTGCGGATAATGAGTAAAGTATTCCAACTTCTCTGCTCGCAGGCGGTAGACAAGGACGGGTCCGGCTTCATATTAGTGAAGGAGTTCAAGCTTTTCTTCGAGTGTCTGGGACTTGACAATGAACACGCGGCCGTGGCCTTTGCGGTCATTGACAAGAATGGGGTAAGCAGCAAATCTTTTTGAAGTGACACCTCTTAGGCGGCGCCTGTAAGAGCTATAAATGTGTCCAAGTCCCAAAAGAACCTTGTAGCACTCTAATATATGTAGATTAGTATACGTGTCACATTTACCGTTCCGGTACACTTTCGAATTTCGATTGTAGATTTTACTATTATCTATGCGAAGGTACTTTTTTAAATCCGTCTCCGTTTCAGCTTGGGCAAGAATGCTTTCATATGGATTTCATAATTTCATAATTTCTTTGTTGTACTGCAATTAACATATTCAGAAAACTTATAAGATAAAAGTGTACCAAGACGAGCTTATCTCTAACAAAATATTTCTTACAGTAAATCATGGTTGGGCAGGAGAAGTAGATCAAGCCGATGTCAATCTCACGGTCTCGACAAATCCAACGACTACTAATTTGTTAAAATCTCTTGTCAAACTTTTCGGGCTGTAGCGGTTTTTTTTGCAGTTTCAGCGCCATATCTCCGCCATTTTGAAAAAAAAAAACTGAATCGACAAAAAAAAAAGGTTGATTATCTATTATAAAATTTCACGAGAAACGGTTGAGAAATGCGACATTCGAAAGCATTTTTGCCCACAAACTGACGCGGACGCTTCGCTTGCTCGGTCAAAAAGTCAATAGGTTGAGGCTAGTTTCCATGAACCTCGTCAGAGTAATTGTGTTCTGTGCCATGAACGTAACCAGGTGCAATCATTAGTTTGTATGTGTTGTTGAAATAAAATGCAGTCGGGTTTAAAGAATGTTTCCACTTGTTCAGCGATAAACTTCAAGGGGACAGAGGTGTGGTGTTGAATAAAAATTAAATTTCATCAGCTGATAGATAGCATCAACTCACGTGATGACAACAATTAAACTACAATTTTATATTAAAGTATTTCATATCACCATGGTAATAACTTCGTTTTCCCTGTTACAGGATGGCAAGCTGTCGATGAAGGAGTTCGTCAAGCTAGGAAAGGAATTCTTCTTCACGAAGGATGAGAAAAAGGTCTCCAAGATGTTCTGGGGACCCCTGATTGACGGCTAATCAGACTGAGGTCCTTGCCCAGTATTGCATCCAGCCGACTACTCCGTTCCATAGTAGAACCTTACAGGTATACCCAAGATACTCAAGAACGAATTCACGACACGTCATCACGTCTGTATTACAGGCCAGTTAACTAAAGCTGGCACGTTCACAGTACTCACACTAATGCAATTTCACCATACAGTATGGTAAAAAAATAATGTTTTATTCTAACCTCGAAATAGGTAAAATCGCACAATAACGCGCGTCGATTGACACGTGACACGAATGCAAAAAGATCACTCTATATTTAGAAACAATAGCAAAAGCAAAACAATAACTATCTCATTCATACTCATAAGTTTGACCGCGCGCGACAGAGATAGACTGACTATTCGTGATGCCCATGCAGTGCAACGTCACGCCGCTCGCTTATTCACAGACATTACACAAGTGCAACGTGTAAATGTGTTGAACGTGCCAGTTTTAGGTAACCGACCTGTAGAATGTACCTGTGAATCACTCCCTCTCTTTCTAACACAGGCATGATAGCGTATCGTGAATTCGCCCTTGAAGTTCTTGGCTCTACCTGCATGGTTCTACTATGCTCAGTTTGACGGTCAAAGTCATGCTGTCCCTGTCTCTCGCTCGGGAAGTGACAGGCACCTATGATTTTCAAGGACTTAATTTGAGCAGCAGTCTGGGCATTTGGCCATGACTGAAGCTTTTTGATATACTTATCTATTAGCTTTTCTATGTATGTAGTTAAGAAATGAAGTGCTTTGAAAGACTTAGCTTTCAGTTTATTGATTGTGATGTTTTTGTGACTGTAATGTTAACATTCTGAGATGCACTTTAAAAAAAATAGTCATAAATTTAAAATGATGTTTGATATTATGAAAATAATAAAAACAATAAGAATTTAATTACGTGCAGAGATTTAATGCTCTTGTATAGATTTTAAGCAAAATCCTAGTTATGTAGTAAGGTAGCTATTTTGACATTTAAAATGTGAAAATACGACGAATTCATTCATTTATTGGAATGATAGGTTAAATATTCATGAAATAAAAAAAATATACTATAAAGAAAACTTGTTATTTATTTACATTACAATAACACGAAATTGCCGATAACTCGATAGGTAGAAACAGGTAAGGTATAGTGTAATCACAATTATCTAGTAGTAGGAACTGAAACAAACATATGTAGGTAAATGACTTATACTCCAATAATTATACTTTAGTTTACTTAGAGTCTCAACATAAATGATAGATAGGCACTGGCACTAAAACAAACTCATTAGGTTTTTGTAGGTCTAGCCTAATCCTCAGTCTATGATCATTATCACATATAATTTGTTACCCATTATGTTATTTTACCTACTATCACTGGTTAATAAACAAACTATAAAAATATATAAATATTTATACTTAACATAACTTTCTTGCAAAATGAAGTTATGTTAAGATAAAAAGTCATCAACAAGTACCTTAAATATTATGAGTCTCAACTTTATGACATAATCTTGAAATATAATAAAATAGTAATCATTAACAAGTTCTTAAATCCTATAAGTTTTGACAAAATTTTATACTCTTTTTTGAAATAACGACAATAACTATAACGAGACATTGGGCGTCGTTTGAGGGACCGAGGATTTGATCACCGCTCCGGATCGTTCCTGTCACAGAGGATCTCGCTAGCTGTGCAGCGCGGTAATGCTGCCAGTGTAATGGGCACGTTGCGTTTCTTGGGGTGGTTTATTTTTATAGAAATGTATTTTGTTTCTTAAGTTTAGTTATGAAGCGTTTGGCGGATTTATGTCATTGTATTTTATTGTAGTTATAGGGAGTTCCTGTGATGCCCGGCCCAGGAATGTACGGCCCCGGAATTGGCGTCCCGTTAGCCCACGATTCCGGGGTCGGGCATTCCTGGGCCGAGCATTCCGTGGTCGTACAAAACAGTGCTCGACCCCGGAATGCCCGGCCCCGTAATTGGCGTCTCGAGTACCATAGACAACTGCTACATCAGAGATTAGGGGGTGTTCATAGTGTCTCTATCTCAAAAAATATATTCATATCATTTTTTATTTGCATACGCTTCGCTCCGCTACGCTTCGGTTTTGCTTCTTCTAAGTTCTAACCTAACCAATAACCCAAATGAAATTTGGCCACAATAAACCTACTCTAGCCAAATTTGACTCAATAAATATAATACACTTGAACTCAGTCTTCACGGTGTATTTTTTTTAACAAATGGCAGAATTGAGTTTGTTTTCATTTCAAACTAACCAAATATGAATAATTTTGAGGTTATGCTGTGTCAAGTGAATGTTAAACTTGCTTACAAAAAAAACACACTACAATGACCATGGCCTTAGATTCGTCTAAGTTAAATCGAAAATGTACGATTAATCATAAGCCAGTATTTCTAGCCAATGAGAGACATCCCACAATTCCAGGGCCGGGCATTCCGGGGTCGAACAGGCAGTGCACGGCCCCAGAATAACCAGCCCAGTAATGCGCGGCTTGGAATGTCCGGCCCCGTAATTGGCGTCCCAAATCCCACGAATCCGGGGTCGGGCATTCAGTGGTCGGACATTACTGGGCCGTGCATTCCTGTCCCTAGACTTATTCCTGTACTAGACCTTAGACCTTAGACTGTCTCCTTCAATTTATGTAAATACGTTAGCTTTTCTTAATGTTGATTTCGACATAACACGCATGTCTGGATCACCAGCTATCTCTTGGTGACACTATAAACGTCTCTCAATCTCAAATAGGAACATCTCAACCATACCTTGGTGTCATAAAACTTAAACTAGAATAAACCTATAAAACAAGTCTCGATTTTCGCTATTCCATTCTTCAAAACCAATAGCAAATAAAGCTGGCTTTTCTTCACAGCCCTTACATCTTAGACTAGTTTCCCTTCTAGATCTTAGACTGTCTCCTTCAATTTATGTAAATAAGTTAGCTTTTCTTAATGTTGATTTCGACATAACACGCATGTCTGAATCACCAGCTATCTCTTAATGACACTATAAAAGTCTCTCAATCTCAAATAGGAACATCTCAACCATACCTTGGTGTCATAAAACTTAAACTAGAATAAACCTATAAAAACAAGTCTCGATTTTCGCTATGCCATTCTCCAAAACCAATAGCAAATAAAGCTGGCTTTTCTTCACAGCCCTTACATCTTAGACTAGTTTCCCTTCTATACCTTAGACTGTCTCCTTCAATTTATGTAAATACGTTAGCTTTTCTTAATGTTGATTTCGACATAACACGCATGTCTGGATCACCAGCTATCTCTTGGTGACACTATAAACGTCTCTCAATCTCAAATAGGAACATCTCAACCATACCTTTTTTTGGTGTGAAAAAACTTAAACTAGAATAAACCTATAAAAACAAGTCTCGATTTTCGCTATGCCATTCTTCAAAACCAACAACAAATAAAGCTGGCTTTTCTTCACAGCCCTTACATCTTAGACTAGTTTCCCTTCGTAACTTCTTCTTTGAGCACATCTTACATTTCATGTAAAAGGTTGCCTTTTTCGAACCAGGTCTTACAGGTTTTTTTTCCGGCTTGTGTCCCGCATTATCATCAAACGGCTGTGGGGGTTCTTTGAGAAAAACAATTTACTGTTTTTACTGACCACGCCGCCATAAAATAGTTTATTAATTTATCCAATCCCTCCGGTAATAGCTAGCTAGCTATCTAGTTAGCTAGATGGGCCATTCTTCTTTCAGCTTTTGATATGGATCTGAACATATACGTGGAAATGTTGTACCAGATTTACACTCGTGTTCTTATAAGTCTGACACGGTTAATACTCTGCATCCTATTGCTCCTATTGCTCAGAACAACCCTTCCACTCCTGATGATCACTACCTTTAACATCCTTTTTGGGGCTGTCAGAATAATCCAGGTAGTTACCGTAACTACACTATCAAAGAAAGTAAACTACTTCGCCGTACTTTCAGTCCTCACACTAACGGATGATTGTGTTTATAAGGAAGTGTCTCCATCTGAAATAGAAACTCTTATTAAAAGTCATCATGGCTCTTTATCAGAACCACATTTAGAAATATTTAAACCTGTAAAAACTATGCTTGAGATATTACTGGACAGAGATGTTCAAAGGTGTGGCTAAGTTATTTCTGCTTGGGAAATATGTCTTGCTTATAAACACTCTAATCATTCTCCTCATAGTCCAATGGGTAAACGAAATATTTGCTCCAGACCCTTCCAGTGCATATCTCTAGATCTGATCAGTCCTTTACCGATGACTTGGAAACGCAATCAACACATTCTAGTTGTGAATTGTTGTTTCTCAAAATACTTTCTAATTATTCCTATAAAAAAAGCTACAGACTCTTATATTTATTCTGTACAAGATAAATTTTGTTTTCGTTGTCCATGTCGTTCTTCAAACAATTTTAATTGGCCCTCACTTTCAAATCCTATACCTCGCTCCGTAAATGACAGGACCTATGACATTTAAGGAGCACTTAATTTGAGCAGCAGTCTATTTGGCCATGGCTCAAGCTGTTTAACCGACATAAAAAAGGAGGGGTTCTCAATTCGGTTGTATTTTCCTTTTTTTTTAATGTTTGTTACCTCAAAACTGATACTTTTATGAACAGATTTAGACAATCCTTTTTTATTTGAAATGGAGACCTTCCAGTTTGGTTCCATTTTTTGAAAATTAGAAATCGTTCCAGTAGTTTGGTTTCTACCATACTCCCGGCCGTACCATACACGGTCGGGCGTTAGTCAAGGATCTATACTTGGTCCATACGGTATGTGCGCTATTCGTGCCCGATAGGCATTAGATGTTAGCGGGCGGCAGGCACCGCACGGTGGTGCGCCAGCAGTCTCCGCTGGTGAGGGCGCAGGATAGTCTCAACGCTCTGTTGGCTGCAGCACCACTAACTGATCTGTTTGGTGATGCATGGAGGCATATTGTGCGAGATTGTGGCGAGTTCTGCGAGGAGAATGTGTAAAAGGATTGTGTGATGTTGTAATTGAAACTGATTGTATCGAAATTTGTGATCAAATTTTATTTTATTGACATTATGTGCTGATATCCAAATATTTATTGTGAGTTTTATATTTTATGTGTGTTGTGTACGACGGTTTGGATTCTTATCTGTAAAGTTGTACACTAAGACGAAATTAATATAGTAGTTTATGTGACTGCTACATAATGGAGGGCATTAATACTCGAGAGTGGGTTTATAAAACGAGCCGAAAGCGAGTTTCATAATAATATCACTCGAGAGTTTTAATGCCTAATTATGTACAGTTACACACACTAGTTTATCTACACACATATCATATGCTCTCTTTGATGTGTTCAGGAGCCGCATGTTTGACCGGCATTGTGGCATTGATCATTGCTCTGCAGTTGTTTATGTGTGTGTTCTGCTCTTGTTCTGTAGTACCAACTTCACAGATAAACTAGGGGCGGCACGCAGGCGGGCATTTGAATGTCATTCAAATGCCCGCATTCATTGGTATTCTCTCTCCTCTTCTATTTTCAGTCTTCATAAACTCTATCTCCGACGTCATCTTCTTCGTATCATTTTTATGCAGATGATCTCCAAATTTATCGCCACTTTTCGCCCTGCGATGTAGCTTCATCTATAGAGACACTGAATGCTGACCTCGAGAATGTGAAAGACTGGGCCTCATCATACGGGCTGTTGGTGAACCCGACCAAATCACAAGCCATGATTTTAGAAACCAGGCACACTCTTTCCTTATTACAAAAGCCCATTGTTCCTGACACACAGGTTACCCTAGTTTAGGAACCAGGGCTACAATAATTTATACTTTTTGTGTTGCAATAAAGAAATGTTTATGTTATGTATGTACAGTGGCATCACAATAGAGTTTACTGACAAAGCGAAAAACCTCTGGGTTATTTTTGACAGCCAGCTGTCTTGGTCTCCACATGTCAGCGAGGTCAGCAGACGGGTCTTTGCGTCCGTCCACTCCATCAGGCGGCTGCATTAATTCCTGCCGCGGCAGACCAAAATCACTCTTGCACAGTCCCTTCTTCTGCCGCTAATAGACTACGCCGATGTCAGTTGGGCAAGCGCGAACGAAGATCTACTGAACAAACTCCAACGACTTCAGAATCTCGGGATTCGGTTTATCTTCGGGTTGCGCAAATTCGACCATGTTTCTCAATATAGAAAAAAGTGTGGGGGTGGCTTCCGATTCGTCGTCGCCGAGACTTTCATATTCTTTCATATCTTTTTAATATATTGAAAAATCCGCGCTACCCCAGCTACCTTCGACAGCGCTTTGAGTATCTCTTTTCGGGAGATCGGCACCAGAGATCTCATAAGGTCTCACTCTTAGCCACACCAAGGCACAACACCTCGGCGTATGAGCACACCTTCAGGTTGCAGGCGGTCCGACTGTGGAATGCACTTCCTTGCAAGATAAGAGACAGTCCCACTCTTTTCTCTTTCAAAAACCGGGTAAAAGAGCACTTCCTCTCTCTTTCATGATAGGAGTTATAGTATGTATATTATTGCTATATGTACAGGTTTATGTATCCATGGCACTTATTTAGAAGTTTGGTATATACATATTTTATAGGTATTTAATTTATTTATTTATTATTTATTATAGATAAGTTATTTGATACTGTGCACTGCCTAGCCTTTCTTGGTAATTTTTCCTATCATGCCTTGGTTTGCTGGAAGAAATCTCTTTTTAGAGATAAGCTCGCCTTTGTACATATGTTTTCAACAAATGTAACTTTTTATTTATCTTTGTGCAATAAAGAATTATGAATTTTGAAAAACCTTTACCGGGCATAAGCTGCTAAATTTTTCATTGGTTTTGTACTTTATTACATAACATACATAAGGTTTGTGCATAAGGATGAAAATTTTGTGGGCTTATAGGTCCCTCCGCTCGATCAAGGAAAACGATGTGTATTCTTTACAGCCGGCTGATATCTAACATTTAACAGGTACATGGCTTCTGGCCCCACTAGTCGTTTCGTGAGAACCAGAAATAGCGACTTTAAATATTATAAACCAAGACCTGGAGATATTTTCCACTCCCCAGCCGAAAATTCTAACCGCAACGCCGCAGCGGTCATCAATACCTGTATAGAATTATCGTCGGCATACGCCCGGAGTCTTTTGATCTGGTCGTGGAAGTGCTCTCTCATCTTCTTGAAGGTCTCCAGCTCCCTCAGCAGTTCTGTATCGGCTGGCGTGGCCGGGGCGCTGCTGCGAAGCGCACGGATCACGGCTGAGAATCTGCGGTTGTGGAGATAGTAACATTTACACATGCATATGATATCTACATATTCATTAGCAATTTTTCACTTCACTGCTCGGAAATGTGGCGATAGATGGTCAACCAGGAGAACACAAATACTTCTAGCCTATTTGAACAGGCCAAAAAACATTGTGGCTTGTTTGTTATGGTTCTGTAACGTGTCAACAGATGGCGCTTAGTGCCAAATTGGCGTGCGTCATGCCTTCACGTCGGTAAAAGAGTGCCTGGCCAGTGCAGTCAATTACGGTAAATGGCGGACTCTAATTTATGTAAAAAATATTTTCTGTATAATTAATTTTATTTCCTCGTAGCACTATGTAATGTCTCGCCCAAAAGTGAAATAGATATATTCGTCTCTCAAACTCACCCGTTCATCTATTGCTCACTTTCCAGCCTCTACAAAAATGTGCTATTTTTGTTGGAGGGGAAAAAAAAAAATCACCACTGAGCGGGCATCACCTCGTGTAGTAAACGGTAAAAACAATCCGTGTGTGACAGTAGTTATTGTAAGGTTTTACTACTAGCCATGGCTATATGATACATAAGTACACGTAACGCCAATTTTGTTGGCGCCTTAATGCCGCCTGGAGGGGATAGAGGCGAGAGCATATACATGGGCGATAGAGAGAGGCGAGATCTGACTTAGGCCAAGAAACCTGTATAAATACTGACTACACCTCAGAATTTACCCACAAAACAAAACCAAGCACCAATTATTATTTCGGGCCCATAAGTTTTAATAATGAAAACACCATTTAATCAATCATTATCATCTAATCAACCAATCAAAAAATCATCTGAATGCAAACATAACAACAAAAAACGATAAATCTGGTTTTGAAACAATTTCTTTTGCAGGTGCAATATAAAAAAAAACAATATCAAATCGGGTAGTTTCACATCGTAGCAGTTTCGGGTAATTCACACATCAATTATGCTATCTGCACAGCAAAAAAATTCAACAAAAACACTTATGTTTCTTATGCTCTTACATGTTCAGACATTTTGTTTCTTTTGCTCTTACATGTTCAACCTAATACGAAGGAGCTCACCCCCTTTAACCTTCACCTAAGCTACCGCACCACTTCGCCCTGATATTTGCTGTGCAAATCAGTATGTTTGATGTGCGGTTATTAATATTTCCCAATCTAATTAAAGCTTCAAACTTTTCATTGTATGATTAAGTTAGGTCTTGCTTCAGGAGGGCGTCCGAGTTTTTGCTGTATGGCAATAGGGATGTTTTATATATAATTTTCATTATATATGAGAAAAAAGAATTTAGCTACAGAAGTAAGCTTTTTAGGTAGAAGAATGATAAAATTGTTAAATATAATTTGGTAAATATACAATAATTAGTGTGGTGCAGCAAATGACATGAATTTTAGAAATTCCGTTAAATGAATGGAGAATTTTGAGTGCAAGTCAGTATTTTAGTTTGACTAAGAATAATTTTGTATAGAAAACGGAATTTGTGTTCGAAAAGCCAATTATGCCAATATTTGCCCTTCGGGGGCAACTCGGCCCACACGCCACTCAGCCCGCGGGCTCAGTTGACCAATACTGTTTATATTGGGGGCGACTCGGGCGACTAGGTCAACTCAGCCCACCGCGGGCTCAATCGATCACAGTCTATCGCCATAGGATCGACTCAGCCCATTTTGTTTTAAGCTAAAGGTTTTATCTCAGAAGAGGTTTTATTTATTTTTTTCATCTGATTAATACTTTCTTTGGAACAATACACTGACCTGACGTTGTCAACGTCCATGTCCCGTCCGTCCCGTCAAAGAGAATATAATCACTACCGTCCCGTCTTTGACATGACATTGAATCATTGAATTATTGTTCATCTTTTATAATCAAATGAGTAAATTAACATTTAAATTAATTTTGAACAGCGAAAATGTACCCATATCCGTACAAACCAAGTTCATCCGCGTCTTCCAGTTCAGATGCCATTGATTTCATAACGTCGCAACGTGGAAGGCGTGTAATGATAAAGACGGGTCACCGATACCGCATCAAGAGGAAAAACAAGGATGAATCAACTTTATGGAGATGCGTAAAATGCAAGTGTTATGCTGTCATCAAAACGGTCGGTGATAACTCAGTCCTTGTTCACGAGACAGAACACAACCACGATCCTGATTTTCCTGATAACGAGATTAAAAAACATATGGACAGCCTGAACAAACAAGTCGTCGAAGACATAACTACGCCCATCTCACACATATATGACAACATTAATGATAAAATTAAAGACGCAGGCTTGGACAAGAAAATATCTAGTTTTGAAAATATAAAGAAAAAATTCTATCGTAAACGATACAAATCTATAGGGATAAAAAACTGCACTTTTAACAACGCCGTTGACGTTGTCATACCACCAAGATTTTCACATGTATTGTTCGCTGACTACACATACAATAGCACAAGAATATTGATATTTTCATGTGATGAACTCCGGAATTTATTACCGCAATGCAAAGAATTTTATATTGATGGCACATTCAAGTCGTGCCAAAGAAACTTTTACCAACTGGTAACAATACACGCTGATCTCGGAAGTGATCGAGAAAATATCAAAGTTGTGCCAGTGTTGCATGCGTTATTACCCAACAAGCGTAAAGAAACGTATGAGATTATGTTTCAATTAATAAAAAGCCAAGTTCCAGATTGGAATCCAACAAGCGTTAAAGTGGATTTCGAAAAGGCTCTGATATCGGCTTTAATTAATACTTGCCAGGGTATTCAAATACAAGGATGTTTTTACCATTATACTAAATGCCTGTAGAACAAGGCAAAGGTTTGTGGTCTAAGCAAAACAAAACTAGGCAAGGTTCATATTAGGCGTTTATCAGCCTTGGCACATTTGCCATTAGAGCAGTTATTAGACGCTTGGCTGTACCCTGTGGAAGAAGGTCCTAAAACGAAAATTACAAAGGACTTCAATTAATACTTTTTCAATAATTGGATGAATCCAAAATCCATTTACTTTGGTCGGTGGACATGCTACGGACAATTTAACCGTACTAATAATGCAGTTGAAGGCTGGCATGCCAAAGTAAATAAGCTTTTGAAACCCAAACCTGATATTTTAAAACTTCTGGTAGTGTTACAACGGGTAATGAGAACAGATGTAAACAAATTAAGAGAAAATAACTTTAGTAAAAGAAAAAATGAAGTAATCGATGTTAATGTCAGAATTAATGAAATATTAATGGATCTAGAAAACAATAAAAAAAGTTTAGCGTTGTGTATCGAACATTTAAGATTCTAGATTCATATGTAACGTGTTTTTCGTTGACTAATACCCGAAGTCACGAAGAAGGAGTTATTATTTTATTTGAATTAAGTTGAATTATTTTTCATAAGTTTGTCAGATTTATTAAATAATACATATCCATTGCCATAGTTATCGTGTAATGAAGTAGAAAATTCCAAGCCCCTTCTCACTGCCTTCCTGTACTTTCCTGAACATATTTCGCCTTAATGGTACATAAGTCGGCCAAATCCAATCGGGCTGAGTAGACCATACAGCGTTAAGCTTTTGCCTACTGAGCCCGCGGGCTGAGTAGACCCCTTGGAAAATTAATGGGCCGAGTCACCACCGAAAAAATAAAAGTGGTCAACTGAGCCCGCGGGCTGAGTGGTGTGTGGGCCGAGTTGCCCCCGAAGGGAATATTTGTTGTGAACTGTGTTAGAAAGATTAGCTTGTTTTGATGGGATTTATGATTTTGTTGGTGGTGCTTATTTTGTTAATCAAATGGTTAATTTGTAGAGTAGTCAATTTTTTGTGATGATAATTCGTTTGCATAATTTTATTTTGAGCTACAGTTAAATATTTCTTATTTATATATGTACATTATATGGACGTTCTAACGATGATGGAAAACATCGCGAGGAAACCCTCCTAGCTGTATCTCCATAGCTGGGAAATAGACTTTATTAATAACTGGATGTTATGGATAAAACATTGTGCGTGACAGGTGGCTAGCCCATCGCCGCAATTACAAAATCTCAAGGAATATTTATAAGAGTACCCGCAGACGGACATACAAAAGCATTTTTTCCCAAGCTGAAACGGAGCTATCGGCCGAAAGAAAGTCTGTCGCCTGCGGGTGCTCTTATTGTAAATGATGGATCTTTTACCTGTATTTGATATCGTCTTGATGTTTCTCCGCCAGACTGCATTTCTCCATCAGAACCGCCGTCTCCAGCAGAGCATCGTCTATTTCATTCTGAAATTGAAATAAAATACTTCACGGAAACTATTCTTATATATTTTTTGTAATATATTTAGGTCATGCTGAGTAATCGCGTTCTTAGTTCATAACTGAGTAATGGTGACGGAAAACATCGTGAGGACAGAATCGCATCTTGCTTTTGTAAATGTCTTTTCTATTTTTAATGACTGCATTACATTCTAACCAACTTCTCAATGTCCCAACTACCCTCGGTTTTTGAGAGATTAAAGTCGAAAAACGTCCCATTAACCTATGTGGACTTATCCCGAGCTGACGTCACACAAAGTTCATGTGGTTTGTTAATGTTGAACAACTAGGACGGAAACCATGTTGGCAGTCGGATAGTAGCCCGCGTATTTGTTCAGTTATGTGATGGTTGACTATTGATTCAAAGACCTTCCCGAACACCGAGAGGACGGCTACAGTTCCGTAGTTTTCTACTTTTGACTTGGAGCCATCCTTGAGCACAGGCGTGCCTCGCGACGTTTTCCAGCGCTTTGGGTAGACTGCAGATTTTAGGACTAAATTGTAAAGGGTACCAGTGGTCGTTTAAGTGCAGGTAGGCAGTCTTTGACTAGAAAAGGCGGAATGCCGTCAGACCCTGTAGAGGAGCAAGGTTTAAGTCGTCACCCTACACGTCGTATGTCAGTCACAGTAATGCAGTCAATCGCTACACGCGACGAGCTATTGCCCGGTCCGACTCTCCGCTATATTTTAGAGTTGCATACATTTTTTTGTCACCTGTTTACGGGCATAGTCGCAGTCGCGTCGTTCGTTGCTTAGCCCCATGTCACAGAATACTTAATATTACTACGTACAGAAAGATCACTGCGCAAATACAATTAAATAAATAGATACTCTCGCTGCGCGACAATAAAGCGCAATCTAGCTCGCACCTGCGCTACGTACAACAATCGCTAAGCACCTACAGAATCGGTTGTCCCGCCCGTGCAGGCTAGATTGCGCCGCATCACTACGACTGAGAGCTTCTTTTACTCTGACATCACAAGGTCGTCCTGTTAACTTCTGTCTCGCTCGATCACGCTAGGGTTACCTATGTGCGATTTGTGTTTGTGAATTTTAGTTCACTCTGTGTAAGAGAGGTTATTCAGGCTATTGGCAAATTCTAAGGTTCTAACCTACTTACTTATGATAAAAACACAATATTAACTTTTGAATCTTCTATATTGGCCAAATTGTTCAGACGCAACCGAATATCCAATTTTAACCGATACGCTACACTGCTGTTTTTCTTGCGCGCAAAACCGAAGAGCGCGAGACCATAGACAACAACTGCAGAGATGTTCTGTGTCAATCGTAATGTCAGAGACCATTCAATTCGGATCGAGTGACTTGCTGATCGATCGAAACGAATTGACTATTTCTTTAAATTATGAGTAGTTAACAGTCGGCCATCCTGAAATTGTGTCTGTCCCAGGCACATAACAATAATGGTATGAATATCTGCTATTAATACAATATAAATTATTATCAACAACTTCAATCATTATCAAGAATATTACAAAACCTTATTTACTACCTCTATACATTTAATAACCTAAGTTTTAAATAGTCGCGTCTGAATATTATCATTGAATTTGCGTCTATTCCAGGCACAAAACAATAATGGATGAATATCTGCTATTAATACAATTTTCATTATTATTAAGGACTTCACTTATTATCAAGAATCTTACAAAACCTACTTTACTATACATTTAATAATCTAAGTCTTGAATAGTCGCGTCTGAATATTACATGTATAGTGTCGTAAGGGTAGCGGCGAGCTTTGATGTAATCAACACAGCTTGGCTTGGAAAATTCGTCGCAGCTTGGCTCGAACCGGACGCCACTGCTTGGCTCGGGTAGGGCACCGCTGCCTGGCTTGACCCGGACGGACGCCGCCGTTACTTGGCTCGAACAGGACACCGCTGCTTGGCTCGGGCGGGAAACCGCTACTTGGCTCTCTACTGACTTTGTGCAAGCGGTGCATGACCTTCTCGGCCATCCGCATTAGAAGAATGACCGCATTCTTCATTGAATCAGTAATTATATAGTCTTACTTCTTAGCGTTCTCTCTCAACTCTGTCAATTGGATTGATCAAGTATCCATCGGTCAATCTGTTCTTCTGAGTTTTTTTTTTTTTACCCGCTCATAGGTTGAATTCCTATAGCGACTCGTTGGGCTGAATGATCAGAACTTATTACCGTACGTGGGTTGAATTCCCATCGCAGCGTTTCATCAGTGGACTAGCTGGTTTGTATCTATTTAATATCATTACCGCTCTAGGTTTGAGTTCCCGTAGCGGCTCTAAATCAATGAAATATTGGACTTATATCTTGTTGTATAATTTCATTACCACTCTAGGGTTAAATTCCCATAGCGGCGATGAATTCGGGAGGTATCTGGGTTAAAATTTCTTAAGTAGTGTCATTACCACTATAGGGTTGAATTTCCGTAGCGGCGTACAATCAGTGAAATATTTGGGTTAGTGTAGTTTCATTACCACTCTAGGGTTAAGTTCCCATAGCGGCATTCATTCATGAAATATCTGAGTTGGATCTTATTGTGAAATTTGGTTACCTTCTAGGGTTGAGTTCCCGTACCGGCATTCAATCAGTGAAATCTCTGGGTTAGTGTAGTGTCATTACCACTCTAGGGTTGAGTTCACACAGCGGCATTAATTCGTGAAATATCTTGGTTAGATCTTATTGTGAAATATCGTTACCACTCTAGGGTTGAGTTCCCATAGCGGCATTAATTCGTGAAATATCTTGGTTAGATCTTATTGTGAAATATCGTTACCACTCTAGGGTTGAGTTCCCGTAGCGGCATTCAGTCAGTGAATTCTCTGAGTTATCTTGTTGATATTTTTCTGTTGTCCGCGCTCACTGGTTAAGTTCCAGTATCAGCGCCCTTGACTCGTCTTTGATGAAGTTAGTTTGATGGGAAGGGGAGGAGAGTGAAATTGTTGGGGAATTACGTTTACATATTTAATACAATATAATAGGATGTTAGGATGTGTGTGTGTGTTTGTGAGGGTGTATGTGCGTGTGTGTGTGTATGTATGTTTCTCTTGAAATAGGCGGAAAATTATCTAATCATAATCTCAATCGCTTTGGTAGTATTCGTCACTATCTGATTCAGATTCAGTAAATCTCACCCATGGTTTTAGTTTGTCTGCTGAAAATACATTCTGATATTTCTTTTTAGAATACCCTTCGACGCTCCTAACCTCATATCTATCATGTGATAATACCTCTGTTACACGATATGGGCCGCTATATGGCGTAACGAGTTTATTACTTTCCCCCGTGAGTTTGCTCTGTTTCTGTACCATTACTAGATCTCCCAGTTTATACTCCTTGGCCTTACATCTGCTTTTATCGTATCGTGTTTTCATTCTGTCTTGTTGTTTTTTAATATTCGCGCTAGCTTCGTCTCTGATATTTTCAATTTCTACGTTAGACATCGGTTCCCGGATGCTAATTTCATGAAGTTGACCTTCCGTGGTGTTCACGCTGTTCTTCCCGAACATCAACTGTGATGGGCTTTTCCCAGTGCTTTGATTGACTGTGATGGGCTTTTCCCAGTGCTTTGATTGACTGTGTTGTTTAAACTAAATTGTACTTGATCCGTGTGCGTGTCCCAATCTCTATCATCGCTGCCGTGACATAAAGCAGTAAGCGAGGGTAAAATAGAACGGTTATACCGCTCTATTTGACCATTCGCTCGTGGTGTGGCTACAGCGTTGAGTGTATGTTTTATCCCTAGCGCCGCCATATATTCTTTGAATTCGTTAGAGGTAAAACTACTACCCCGATCCGAGATAAGGCATTTTGGCGTTCCGAATAGGCCGAACACCTCTTTGATTGCCGTAATAGATGTTTTGCTTTTTGTGTTTTTGACCGTTTTTAAAATGATATATTTTGTGAAACTATCTATAATGCACAGTATGTAGGCGTTTCCTTTTTTACTTTTGACGAATGGTCCCAGATGGTCAATGTGTACGCATTCATATGGAGTGGTTGGTTTTGGGATCGGATGTAGAAAGCCCTGCCGTTTTCCACCGGGCTGTTTTGAGTAGGCACACGGAATACAAGCTCGGACATATTTTTTTATAAATTGGGTCATCTTAGGGAACCAGTAATCCCGTTTTACTTTTTCTAGCGTCTTTTCAACAGAAAAGTGGCCAGTGAGGTCGTGACATTGTTGGCATATTTTCCAACGTGCGTCTCTGGGTACTGCCCAGCGCAATTGTCCGTCGACCCGTTTATATATTTTCCCGTCTTTCAACACGTAGTTGTTCTGAATGTCTTTGGATTCCTGGCATTTTGTATCTAGGACCGCTTTAATGTGACAGAGCCGTGGGTCAGCCATTTGTACTGATTGCAGCCAGTGTACATCACTGATTTGCATCACAGATAACGAGTCCTCAGCCTGGGCCGGCAACGAGTTGCGACTCAACGCATCCGCATGCGCCAGTTGCACCCCCGGACGATACTCTATAGAAAAAGTGAACTCTTGGACGAGCAACCACCATCGAGCAATTCTTGGGATCAAGTCTCTCTTGGTCAATGTTGTGCGCAGTGCGTTGCAGTCTGAAACCACTTTGAACTCGATCCCGAGTAAATACACTCTAAAACAGCTAATGTTTCCAGCTCATAAGAGTGGAAATGTTGTTCGTCTGTTGTCGTCTGTCGACTAAAGTAAGCGACCGGTCGCAATGGTGATTTGCAGTCTGGTCTCTGCAACAATATCCCTCCTAATCCGGCGGCACTCGCGTCCGTATGTAACTCCGTCTCGTATGTCGGGTTGTATATCGCCAAGACAGGTCGCTGTGTTAACATTTCTTTCAGCGTTTCAAAGGCCTTAGCCTGTTCATTCCCCCATGTCCATTCTTCGTTCGATTTTGTGAGCTTTGTTAATGGTCTGGCAATGGAGGCAAACCCGGGTACAAAGCGACGAAAGAAGCTTGCCAAACCAATAAACTGGCGGACCTCGTGAACATTTTGTGGTGGTTTGAACGCTGTAACAGCTTCGGTTTTCCTCCTTCCTGGTCTTACACCTTCGTGTGAAATCTCGAATCCCAAGTACTCTATGGACTTCTTAAAGAAGTGGCATTTCGTCAAGTTGAGAGTCAGATTTGCCTCCTTCAACAAGGCGAGTAAGGCCTGCAACCTATCTATTCCTTCTTCAATTGACGTAGATGAGATTATTATGTCATCCATATAGGCCATTACTCCAGGAATCTTACGCCTTTTTAGGAGGTTCAGTATCATTCTTTGGAACACAGCCGGCGCATTTGTCAAACCAAAGGGCATACGGTTGTATTCGTAATGCCCATCTGGCGTGACGAAAGCCGTCAAGTGTTTCGAATCATCTGATACTGGGACTTGGTGATACCCGGGGGTAAGATCGAGAGACGTGAAGTATACCTGCCCAGACAGACTGTCTATCTGGTCGTCAATGAGCGGCATTGGATACCTTTCTTTGACGGTTTTCCTATTCAGTGCCCTATAATCGACACATAGCCGTAAGTCCCCATTTTTCTTTGCCACTGTTATGATCGGACTAGCATATTCGGAGACTAACTCTCGAATAATATCATTATCAAGCATTTCAGTAATGATACCATTCACCTTGTCACGCTCTGAATATGATAGGCGGTAAGGGCGGTAGGTGACCGGCACTGAATCTTTCAGCTCGATTTTCATTTCGGTCAAAGAAGTTATTCCTAGTTCGTTCAGTTGAAATGCAAAGCATTCTCTATTGTTGTTTAATAGCTTGCATAGTTGCTCTTTCACCGACAGGTCTAAGTCTTCATCAACGTTAAGCTGATCTGTGGAAATATCTGTGCTCATTAACTCGGATGTAACAGTATTAACGGACATTGATGGTGTTGAGTTTGTTTGTACTGGTGGGATTGGTTCTGTTAAAATCACTGCTCTAGATAACAGCGTGTCTTTTGGTAAACTAAAGGGTTCAGAACTTAGGTTGACAAGTAGCACAGTACCCTGACCATTACTAATGGAATAGACTCCAGACAATATCATATACTCATTTCCGGCCCTCATGCATGCTTCAGTATTAACTTAAACGGACCCCGAGAGCATAGATGAAGTCTTTACTTTTACTGTAGACACTCCGGATATAACATTATCGTCGGTATTGGTGATTTTAATTTTAGCCTTTACAACTTCTGGTACTTTAAACAGCACAAAAGAATTGTCTGTTTTGTAAGCACGGACGTTTGGCATCTCAGTTAGTGATTGTCCAATCAGTATTTCAGCCGGTAAAATTGCTGGATCAACAAGGTAAGATTCTATTAGTTCATCTAGTCCATCAATAATTACTCGTACCTTGACTCGACGACTAGGTAAGTAAACACCTTTGGCAAAGCCTTTAAGTGTGCGCAGATCATGTTGATCAACCGTCAGTTTCAGGGATTGAGCCACTTGCTCGCTTAGTAATGTGCACTGACTTCCTAGATCAACAAAAGCAGTCATGGGTTGTCCTTCTACTTTAACCTGTTTAAAGTATTTGTTATTGCATTCTGTAGTAGTAATACTCAGGATGTTTCTTGGTTTTCCAACATTAGTTGGCAAGCTCCTTCGGGTGTTTGTACCAGCATTGCATGTATCTTTAGTATGTCCATATCTCTTGCATGTTTCACATTTTTTTATTGGTTGTGAACACTGAGTCACAATATGGCCTTGGGTTCCACAATTGAAACATAAGGTAGGTCTTTTTGGTGTTGAGTCAAGAGATTTTCCTTGAACAGAGTGTTCACTGTTGGTTCGCTCAGCAAACAGTTGTTTACGTGGGAGTTCTGTTGCCTTGTCGGTAATATTCCGGAAGTATTTCAACACCTCTCCCGGTTCCTTAAGATCAGCACCTTGGACATTCATCCTTATATTTTGATCATAGATTCCATGAGTTAAGACATCCACTGCCTGCTTTCCTTTAAGTCCACATCTGTTTATGAGCATTATTTTATCATAGTAATAAACCTCGAGTGTTTCACCTCGTCTAGTCTTACGAGCCAACATTTCAGATAACAAATCCCCATAATTATGCTCACCCGGGAAAGCAGACAGTAGTTTGTCCTGCCACTCTTGCCACGTGTATTTCACACTGGTTAAGCTAGTATACCATTTTTTTGCAAGACCTGTTAGTTTTGGTAGCGCATAGAATATTGTGTGGCGCTCTGACCACCCATAAATTGCAGCTGTCTCATTAACTTTACTTAACCAGTCTTTCATCGTTTGTGTTTTCTTTTGAGGATTGAACTCTGAAATAACGTTTTGAGCACCCTGTAACCCTCCAATAGGTGTCAGTGCTTTTGGGCTATTCAATGCCACCACCAGTTTATCTATCAAAGTTGTTTCAGATTTATTTGATTGACGTCGACTATGTTTAGACCCTTTTCTACGCCGTTTGGGTGATGGTGAAATATCCGTACTAGTCATACTAGACGATGACTCCGATGATGATGATGATGATACCTTTCTCTTTACACGTGATGACTTGTTTTTCTTTTTGTCGTGCCTATGAGACTTTTTGTATTTTTTAAATTTCCTTTTCGACCGGGTTGATCGATCAGGAGTCTGGTGACTCAGGAGTCTCCCCATGGACCTCCATTTTTTTTGTATAGTACCAGTGTAATAACTACTTAAATATATATATATACCTATATATATAAAGGATAAGAGTCAAGACAAGGTAATGGGGAATCAATCTGAAAATAAACAAGTCTAATTTAATTCTTATGCCCGCCAAGACAAAAGTTTTATTTTATTATTCCCGTTGAATAATATCAGTTGCAATTCTGCCCATGTCAACCATTGATTGCCCACAATGGGACTACTGTGATATAATAGCTGATGAAGCAAACTAAAGTGGTAAGAAGTCCTGACTTGGGCATTAGCTCAGTCAGCGGCTTGTGTGAATACATTTATTGATCCATGTTCGTCTCTCTTTAACTATCACTTTCCTCAATCTATCCCAGGTAATCTATTAGGTACTTCTGCAAAGTTTATTTTTATTTTGTTTTTAAAAATAAAGTAAAAACATGAGTGTTATAAAATTAAAAGTATTTGGAGTGTGCTTTATTGTTACCCTACTCCTCATGTCGTGGTTAGTAGCGGAGTATTAAAATGCGGCTATGCAATATAGAGAATACTAGAGTTCAGTATTTTCATGTGTCATCCAATAATTATGTTATTCATACATAATCAAATGAAGTACGGCGGTATACAAACACGTAACAACATAACGTGAATCACGTCATCTTCAAACCCTTTCATTTCAACGTTAGTATTCATCAAGTATATTCATGTTTCGTGGGAATAAGATTGTTTACAAATCACAAATGTCACTCTTACGTTACGTCAACATTGAAACAAGTTGTAGCTTCAACACTACTCATGCCATCTAGGGACGAAATATGTCAACAATACCACGACCTGTTGGTAGGTACCCATCGCGTAAAAATCACACTGCTACATGAAATCAAAAACATAAGCCAGAAACAGAAAAAATATGTCTCACGGTAGTCTGTACACGAGAAATAAACAACAGTTTCTATTCAGTTGCCTGTAGATACAATTTTCCACAGAAAGAAAGGTTTTAGAGGTCACAAATTGCGAATCTGACCTGGATGCACGAATCATCTGATAGTCTGAGAGCCTTGGTAGTAGGTAATACAACTGCTGTAAAAGCCGGTCAGCTCCTTCTGATGGTAATTTACAACTTTTCGTTTGATGATATCACGGTATCACCGCTCTGGACAGGACGCCGCCACCAGAGGTTAGCCAGAAAAACACTTACCAATGACTATAGCAGTGGGCCTTGGGTCAGAGTGTCGATAAGGGGGCGGAAGCCCCCTTATCTACACTCCAACCGTTCAGACGCAACCGAATATCCAATTTTAACCGATACGCTACACTGCTGTTTTTCTTGCGCGCAAAACCGAAGAGCGTGAGACCATAGACAACAACTGCAGAGATGTTCTGTGTCAATCGTAATGTCAGAGACCATTCAATTCGGATCGAGTGACTTGCTGATCGATCGAAACGAATTGACGATTTCTTTAAATTATGAGTAGTTAACACTTACGTAATTGAAATTTGTTTTATACTGGGTCTAAAGTGTTTACTTTTAGTTAAACAAAAAGGAATTCAATTAAAAAGGAATCGAATTTTATATGTGAACAATTCCTTTAGACACCCCAAAATGTTACGTACTTAAGTCATTATTGTTGCAAAAATCACAGAAAAGTTGCTTATGAGGAGCGGTTACCGCGCGAGGCGACTGCGAGCCAAGCGAGCGGCAACATAACTGAATTCCCGTCGGGCGCGGGCGGGTTCGCCCGTCGAACGTACCTAAACTATTGAGTGAGACCCCCTGCCCATGTGCAGATAGCCTAACTGCGTGGGCTCTTGCACCCGTAGCATGCGGAGCACGGCGCGGGTTTGTTGCGGGAAAATGAGGTATAGAGCTATGCGCTTTATGTACTCGTAGCTATGTCCCTCACCCTCCCGCGACAAAACCCGTGCCGTGCTCGGCGTGCAGGGTGCAGGGGTAATGGATCAGTGCGAGAGAGGTGTTTTGCCGTGACGTAGGTATGATGTGTGACCTCGGTGAGACGTCGGTATAGCATGTAATGTCATTAGCAAACAGAGTACGAACTAATAAGTAAAACAGAATGATATGTATTTTATAGTACAGGACGATTAGACTAAGGAACTCCACTTAGTATGAAATGTTAACGATGCGTCTGAAAGTCAGATAAGCACAGGTGAAATCGATCACCCGTGCGAAATCGTACAACATACATAACCATAGTTTACATAACGATACATGTTGTCTATCGCAGGCATTTTGCAGTGGTATTTTAATATAGTTTCCTATTTTCTAAGTTTTTCCATCGATGACATCGATTAATTTGATCAAAATACCTAATTATTTTTTTCATTAAGAGTGATTCATCGTTTTTTAACTAGGCTTCAAATAATAAGGATTAAAATAATTGTTTAATTTCCCACGTCTACCGAACGGCGTGGAATCCTAAGGGGGTGTGCCTTTGCCCGCACGTGAGAGAAAAGAAATCATGAAATTGTTATTTACCTTGTCACCGTAGACAGTAGATCGAAGGCTCGATTCGAGACAGGAATTCGGGAAAGGGGGCACAGTTGGGATAGGATATGGATTGAATCCTTGCCGTCGCTGTCCGACGCCGTCGCCGGCGCGCTGCTGGCGGCACGTGGAGTCGCCGCCGATACGACTATGTGCTTCACAACACAAATCACTTGACCGCTGACGCGAATCTAATTACAATCAATAGCCCGACGCTATGAGGTAGATTTACACTCCGACCAGGCCCGATGCCTGTATGATAATTGGTACACCGAAATACCATCAATGCCACGGGGCCCGAGCCGCCATGTTATTCTCCCGATGAGACAAGACCAAGAGAAAGATAACCTCCAATTTTACATCTCGTTCCGGTACGAGTGACAGCTGCTAGTCCGTTTCGCTAGTGATGTCTCGATTACTCGCGATCGATTCGCGCAACAAAAAACCGGTGCGTTTCCGACGCATAAATATTAAACAGTCACCCGCCCGGACAGGCCCGAACCTGTCCCTAATCAATAGGAAGGCGAGAAAGTGTTGTGACCGCTCTCTTGAGGACCGAGTCCCCCACCCTGACTTCTGCTGATCGAGGCGTGCCATCCCGACCCGTGTACAAATTGACGATCCGTCCTCGTCTCCATCTCAATGATGGCAGGTTCGCATCCTTAATCAGCACCAAATCACCAACTTGACGGGGGCTCGTCCGGTCAGTCCACTTAAGGCGCTGCTGCAAGATGTGCAAGTACTCAAGGGACCACCGTTTCCAAAAATCTTGAGCCATCTGCTGCAACATCTGCCACCTAGTTAACCGACTTAACTTAACATCACCGAATGGGTATTCTGGCAGGGCGTTAAGGGGCTGACCTATCAGGAAGTGACCCGGCGTCAACGCTTCCAAATCATTTGGATCCAAACTGAGCGGGCACAACGGACGCAAGTTCAGTGTCATTTCAATTTTACAGAACAGCGTCGCAAGCTCTTCAAAGCGTAGAGAGGTCTCACCGATGATCCTCGTCAGGTGCGACTTAGCCGATTTAACCGCAGCCTCAAAAATTCCTCCCCAATGAGGACATCCCGGCGGACTGAAAACCCATTCAATCCCTCGTCGGGAGCAAGCCGTACCGATGGCGTCCTGGTTACCGTTCAGGAATTGAGTGACCTCCTGCAGATATCGCCTGGCTCCGACAAAATCTTGTGCCGTTTTCCGAACGGATTAATGTTGGGAGGCCCCTTCGTGAGACGAACCGATCCAGACATGCGATAAATGCCTCCGTAGTGAGGTCACTGACCACCTCCAAGTGGACTGCCTTCGTGGCCAAGCACACGAAGACGCACAGGTATGCCTTCACTAATCTGGCGTTCCGTAGCTGTGAAGACTTGATCATGAATGGTCCCGCGAAATCCGTTCCGACACCCGCAAAGGGCCGGATTTCGTTAACCCTATCCGAGGGCAAATCGCCCATCTGGGGCTGCATCGTAGCCGCCTTGGCCCGATAACAAGGCAGGCACCGAAATACGACGCTACGCACTAAGCGTCTTCCCGATAGAATCCAGAACTCGCGCTGGAGAAACGCCATCAAGGCGTGGCATCCGGTATGCCCATTCCTAATGTGTCGATCCTGTATCAACAGTTCGACCAACTTCCCTTTCCTAGGGAGTAACAACGGGTGGCGAGCCGCATAAGGCAGGTTGGCATTCCGCAGCCGACCTCCTACCCTCAGCAATCCGTGAGGGTCAATAAACGGGTTGAGCCGAGCCACAGCTCCCTTCAGTTGGACGCGTTCGCGTCTCAGAATGTCCAGTTCGGACTTAAAGTGCACCGTCTGCACGTTCCGTACCAATGCGAACAACGCATGGTTCCGTTCCCGTGGAGTCAGGACCTGTGTCCGCACTCGTTGCGCCTCAGAATTCCGACAATTCCGCGCAAATCGGCAGATCCAGGCGGTCACATTGACCAGCTTGTCGAGCGAGCTGTACCGTTCCAGCAGGCTGAACTCCTCTTCCGGCTCTGGTTGCGTCGTACAGACACCGACTGTCAAGGCGCCGTTCGCCGTGGTAACGCGTGGACTCATTGGCCAATCCGATTCGGCTTGAGTCAACCATTTTGGACCCCACCACAAGGGATGTCCAAATAACTCCGGAGCGTGACACAATCGACCTGACCGAAGGCGACCAGTATTGTTCCGACAAGACTGTTCACACTCCCCCTTCAACCGGGTCCAACCGGCGTACCGTAGGTGGTTCCTCCACCTCCCAAAACTTCTGTATCACCTCCGAGAGTACAGAACCGAATAAGGGACTACGAGTCGCTAGGCGTGGGGCAGCCGGCATGACCGGACCCATCACCGCATGGCCCAGTCTGGTGTTGACCGAAACCAGACCAGTCGCCTGCAACACGTGGACACCTGGCACTAACAGGTATCCTAAGGCATCGACACCCAATAAAATGTCTACTGGGCCCGGAATGTCGAACTCCGGGTCAGCCAGTGACAACCCAGCGACCAACTGTCGCACCGAGGGCGACAACCGTACGTGAGGGTGTGAGCCCATCACATTAGGCATGACTAATGCCGTGACCGTCAGATTCACCGATGAATCCACCCGTGACGAGAGAGTTATCCGACATACTCCCTTAACGGAACCGACTTCCGTGTTCCCAATTCCCCGAATGGAATGTGGGTACTCCCTTACCGAAATGCCCAACCGTCTTACAAGGTTGCACGAGACTAAGCACCCCTGGGCCCCCGAGTCCAATAGTGCTCGTGCCACACAAGATTTGCCGTCCGAACTCCACGCTATCACCGAGGCGGTGGGGAGCATGACCGTCTGTGGAGTGGCGGCACCCTGCAAGTGGGCGGCGTGTCCCTAGCGGGAACCTCCGCGGGATCCGAACCCGCTGGGACCCCCGTCGGCCTGGTAACTCGGCTGCTGATATGCCACCGGTGGCATATCAGACCGCATGTACATTAGGGGGTCCCAACCCGCATAATAGGCCCCTCGCTGTCCCGGTACCCGACCATACCGGACTGTGAACGGTGTGCCCGGTGGCCACCGTGGATGGAGGGGGAGAGCGGATCCAACCTGGGGCGCTCTAGGAATGGGGGCGACATCCGACTGTTCGCCTCCCAGAGCGACGGGCAGGGTGGCGCAGAAGGTGGTGGGCTCCCAGCCTTCGCGCCACTCATAGGTGCCATCTGACACCCGCCCGTAACACGCGATGAGCCAGCGGCCCGAAGTCCTCGCTGACCCTGGATAGCGGCGACCGAACCCCGGCTATCCCGCCTGTTACCCCCCGCGCTGCCCCCTTCCCCTCGGGGGGGGTCCCGTCCGCGGGTACCCCAGTCACCCCGTTGGTGACTCCCGTTGCCCGGAGGGGGACTGGGTCCGGCCCTGGTTGGGCCCTGTGACCGACCAGCCTGAGTCCGGCCCTGGTGACCATCCGAAGGGCCTGACCGGTTCAGGCACAACACGATGTGGTGCTTGCCACCGCAGCACCCACAGGGGGACGCGCGTGAGCACTCGCTCAGCGGGTGCGGCCCCAAACAACCGAAACACACCGGTGGCGGAAGACCACCTTCCTGCGGGCAGCCACACCGAGCGCCTTAAAGTTGGCGCAACTGGTCACCTCATGACCGGCACTGTCGCAGTGCACACAGCCGTCACCCGACGGCGCGGCACTCAAAACGCCAAATTGTTTTGACCGACCACCCCCCCGTGGGGGTGGGGGCGCGGCTCCTCCCGCATCCGCGCAGGTTGGCGCTGCACACTGGCCTCCGAATCCATGGTGTCGCATCGCCTGCATTCACCCTCCAAAAACTCCGTTAATTGGACGAGCGTGGGCAGTTCCGAGCTACTGCCCCCATGCAGCTGTTCAAACCGACTTTGAACAGCTGCAGGCAACCGTGACAAAACCATATATAACACAATGTATGACCATTAGTCTACCGGCAGACCAAGGTTCTGAAGGGCCTTAGTGGCCACCAGCACAGGGTTGAGCACCTGTACCCGGATGTCAACATCCCGGGTTACTCTTGGGATGCTGAACAGCTTCCCCAGCTGCGCATCAACCAACCGCCTTTTGTGTTGGTAGCGGTCAAACAATATGACCCGGGCAATCTCATAATTGCCCGCCGTAACCGTTAGGTGACCGACCAACTCCTTCGGTTCACCCCGCAGTGCCATCAAAAGCTGGGCCAACTTGTAGGCGCTGTCCAGGTCGTCCCGACCGTGGACCAGGCTATCGAACAAATTGATGAATGCCGGCCACTCATCAATTGCCCCACCGAAGGCCGGAATCTCCAGGTGTGGAAGCCGTTCAACCACACCCTTAGGGGGGGGGGGGTCTCCGCTACCCTCCCCGCGGTCATCCCGACGCGACCGCTTAATTTTTTCGGCGCGACGCTCGATGTCGCCCAAGCACTCCATCGCTTGGTCAGCATCCGCGCAGAGCTGCCTCACTGCAGCCACCGAGGCCTCATCCATAAGCCCGAGGGCTTCAGCCTCGGCAGCCAGCCGACACACCTTCCCGACGCGTGTCATTGCGTCCTCCACACGCTTGAGCAGGACATCGTCCATGTCGGGTCGCTCCACATACTTGTGAGTATGGGCGAGCCATCTCATCTCCTCACGGACACCATATCGCAGTACCGTCAAGGGCGAAGGTGCCATGGTTACCGATTTAATTGTTCCTGGTCCTATGCTTCACTGCCGAACTAAGCACAGCCAGATACCAGCACTTTCCCGTCAGCGCTGGGCACAGAAATTAAAACTAAGTTGTAAAACCCAAGGCAACCACTAAACAATTAAATCATAAACAATATTTAATATGGTCGCCCTGTGGACATACACCTTATAATATACACTCTAAATCAATTAGAGAATGGCACCATGTGGTACAATACAAATAACACACAAAAGGTTATTATAAAAAAACTATTTTTCTAGCAGTGGCCCCTCCGATAGGAACCACACTTCCTTTGAGGTCAGCAAAATCAGCTTAATACCCCTTAAATAGCCCGACCCTGCTGTGTAAACCGAAATAACACTGTAGGACTATAGAACCCGATGTTCTATCGCAAGTAATACAATCTAGGCTTCGCAGAATGACTGTTCAATCCTTTATGCGCACAAACAGTAGTTTCCGACTACAATTTATAACAACTGTTAACTAAATTGGCACTTATACTTTCACTTACCGAAAATGAACTTTAATCGTGGTATACCGACCACAGACTCATTGCCGACTTGAGCCAATCTGGGATATTCTTTTCTCCCAACTACAATGTGACAAAGGCAACCCTACCGTGAATCGATGATTTCCCACTAGGAAACCGCGCTTCTGCTACCAAAATGTTTAATTTCCCACGCCTACCGAACGGCGTGGAATCCTAAGGGGGTGTGCCTTTGCCCGCACGTGAGAGAAAAGAAATCATGAAATTGTTATTTACCTTGTCACCGTAGACAGTAGATCGAAGGCTCGATTCGAGACAGGAATTCGGGAAAGGGGGCACAGTTGGGATAGGATATGGATTGAATCCTTGCCGTCGCTGTCCGACGCCGTCGCCGGCGCGCTGCTGGCGGCACGTGGAGTCGCCGCCGATACGACTATGTGACACAAATCATTTGACCGCTGACGCGAATCTAATTACAATCAATAGCCCGACGCTATGAGGTAGATTTACACTCCGACCAGGCCCGATGCCTGTATGATAATTGGTACACCGAAATACCATCAATGCCACGGGGCCCGAGCCGCCATGTTATTCTCCCGATGAGACAAGACCAAGAGAAAGATAACCTCCAATTTTACATCTCGTTCCGGTACGAGTGACAGCTGCTAGTCCGTTTCGCTAGTGATGTCTCGATTACTCGCGATCGATTCGCGCAACAAAAAACCGGTGCGTTTCCGACGCATAAATATTAAACAATAATCATGAAAGTCGTTTGTAGTTTAAAACTTTTCAGGGCGCGTTTACAAAGAAAAGGGGATTTTACTGTTATGCGACTACCTACATAAAAGGATGGTAGTCTGTCCGGTACACTTATTATGCATCTGTCATTTTACATACAACATTTATGATTTATCTGTTCAATAGCCCTTATCGGTAATTCTACAAACAGGTCCTTAGTCTTGTTAAAACCAACAAGATAAATAAATATCGTAATCGAAAACAACTTACAGCTAATGTGCTACGGGTGACACAAATAGGGTTTATTTATTTTGTGATAATGAGGTGATAAAACAAAAAGTTGTAACGGCATAAATAGCTAAGGTCGAGCCACCGCTGTCAGAAAGCTATGATCGTCTATTCAATCTACCCCCAAAAGAGATGTCCCGATTCAGCTGTGAAAATGTCAAGTCAAGAATGATAAGTCTGAATTTCTCGTTTCTTGAGAAATTCGTTAGATGTACAATAGTTGAACGGAAGATTGGTTCAGGAAGTTAAAGTTTCAAGTTAAACAGAGAAAGCATGTATGCCCGCAAGCCGGTATTTCGCATAAGTTAGCGGTGTTTTGCGCCAGATCGATTTTTGTTATAATTTGTGTACTGGTACCATTTATTTTTTTGTATATATGGGCGCTTGGAGCTTCTGTTACGTGGTCGACCACAATTTATAATATTTGTTTGGGATATCGTATGGTTATTCGTCGTAGTGTTACGACGTGAGTACTCAATGATATTTCGATCATTTTCAAACAGTCTCCCTATGCCTTGATAACCTAGCTTTAGCCTCAACTAAACTCCTGTCTAGCCTAGTCTAAAATCCTAGTGTTATACCACGTCCATCATCGACACCACTCGAAGATGGTTGTGTGTGAATTGAATGTGCTTGTATGTTTAACGACTTATGTGTGTGGGAATTTCAAAACTCGCTACACGAAGGGAATGAGGAAAGGATTAACCCGCGAATTTCCTAAGAGCTAATCCAGGAAAGTAAAGGAAAAAGGAAATTAGGGTCGCTCCAAGCTCAGACTCAGACTTAGATCAAAATTACCTAAAAGTTCTTATCTAACGACCCAAGGATAGTTTTGGAATTTGGGTAGGTTGATTTAAAGGATAGGAACCGATGTATATCTCGGCGCTTCAGACACACACGAAAATTCACTGTAGCACGCAATCACAAATCTTCCAGTTCCAGACGCGTAAAACAGCAGACCGAACTGTTCAGATTACCGAAAGACACGTGTACCACAGTGTTTTGACGTACGGACTCCTCCCCTCAACTACCCCCGCACTCGTATTTATAAGGAGGCCCACATGGGTGAGATGGCGTCCCACCCCGCAAATACTGCCCAAACGCAAGCTTCTTATAGTGTCTTGTTTCAATCAAACATGCCATGCACGCCCGCTGTTCTACAATTTTGTGTATGCATAGTTCCTATAATCAACCATCGGTTATCACTCAAGTCATTTGGCATTGCCGATACACAAAATTTGTCGATCGCTGGCTATAAAGCGGTTGCAATTAATTAAGCCTGACTGCCCGACCGCTAGCGTCTAAGACAAAGATCACTGGAAAGATATGCAAACCCGTGATGTCAGACTCACCACAACGTAATAATCAATCGCAATTATATATTTGCAGTCAACACATTAGCTTTCTCCGTATAGTCTTTCTCCGTGTAAGGTTCGATATTTGTTTAAGCGATTATATTGTATACGGGCCTCTTTAGAGTGGGTGTTCACTTTGAAACTGTTACTTATTTTGTAGTTTTAAAAAGAAAGAGGCTTGGATGTGAAAAGTCAATGTGACAAACTTTACCTTAGGCTTCGGCCAGCGACTGAGCTAAATTAAATAATTAGGATTAGCGTAATGGCTATCGAGCCAGTTGTGGATCCCTTTTATACAAAGTGTTAATATACTAAATAAATAAAAACACAAGTCAACACCAGTCAAGTCTTATAATTTATAATTCAAGTATAGGTAGTCTCGGAGAAGTGCTCAAGATCCCTACATTGGCGGAGGCGCCGATCGAACCGGAGATATAAGAAGACCGCTTCATAAGGAATAAAAGGTGACGTCATAAGAAGTGACGAAGTGAAGAGGATAGCTATCGTCGATCCAGACCTTGAAGAATCGAGGAGGGATCGAAACTACATTGAAAGGAAGTATATTTCTGTACTTAAGTTTTAATTTAGGAATTACCTCGACCTGCCAAGCGAGTGAAGAATCGAATAGAAAAATATTGTGGGAAGATTTTTATAGCAGCGGACATTTTGTGAAAAATTTTATGAAATTATTTCATGATGGAGGATTTGTCAACTTGTTTTTCGGGGAGTCCTCAGGAATCCTTTGAAGACTTTTTAGAAGACTTCAGAGTTGCTGCATCGAGGAAGAAATTTATATCGTCGGAGGAGTTGAAATTATTATATCCTTCGTATTTAAAAGGTGGAGCCTTTCAGATTTCAGATTTCAGATTTGTTTATTTGCGTTTGAATAAGGTATTACATAAGTTCTTAAATTAATATAACATGTCATTTTCTTCCTTAATCAACTATATTATATAGCATGCAAATATTTTACTGTAGGTATGTTATAACCTTACTTTTTAATTCTTAGTGAGAAAAGAATTCCCTCAGTGTATAAAAATTATGCTGCAGTAGCCATGAGAACAGTTTTTTTTGAAGAGATTTTGTGGGAGATGTTTTAATTCATCAGGCACTTTATTATATATTTTTACGCTCATTGCGTAACAGCTATTTTGGTACCTTGATGTCCGTGGCACATGATCTAGTACTAGTCTATTAGGATATCTTGTATTTCTGGGGTACTTTTGTTTTGCTGTTACAAACAAGTCAAAGTGTTGTTGTACAAATTTGGCGACCTCAAATATATATAATGATGGTAGCGGCAGTAAGTGCAGTTTCTTGAATAGTGGCTTACACGAATCTAGCGGAGCGGCTCCAACCATAGCCCTTAAGCATTTCTTTTTTTGATTATACCGTACCTTAGCACTGATTCGACATAACCGTGGTATGCAGCCAGCGTTGTTTGTCATGTCGTGGTTTTCCTCAACTTGGAGAGCACATATACGAACCGATTAAGTTTACTGCATACCTGTTCAATGTGAGGTTTCCAATTTAAATATTTGTCAATTGTTATACCTAGAAATTTAACGCTTTCTTCATTTTTATAATTTGATTATTATAATTAATGTCCATATCATTTATATTATTAAAATTAATCAGATTTGTCTTAGTGACGTTTATTTGTAGGTTATTTTTATTTAACCAGTCTACTACTTGTACTATGGTTGTATGTATATCAGATTTATGAATGTCAATTGAATTATTTTTTATATTATTAAGATTAGGATGATTATAAAGATTATAATTATTATTAGATAGTAAGCGGTTATTTTTATTAGTCACAATAATAGATATGTCATCCGCAAATAAAATTGATTGGTACCATGTCACATCAGGAATGTCATTTATATACATAATAAATAAGAGCGGCCCCAGTACACTCCCTTGAGGTACACCATAGTTGTTTATTTTATACTCCGAATCATACGTCCGTTCTATATGGTTTTCGTCTAGCCTATGAATGCGTACACTTTATTTTCTATTTTGTAGATATGTTTGGATCCATTGCAATGCTGGTCCTCTTATACCATATTTCTCTAGTTTATTCAATAATAACTTATGGGATACAAAATCAAATGCCTTTGTCATGTCAAAGAACAAAATGGAAGTTTTCTGTTTCAAGACGTAGCCTTTTGCTACACTTGATACTAAATTAAAAGCTGCTAGGGTTGTCGACTTAATTTTTTGGAAGCCATGTTGTTCGGGTCTAATCAAACCTTGTTTGAAGAAATATTCTTTGAGTCTCCCCGCCATTGACTTCTCGAAAATTGTGGAAAATATTGGTATGAGTGTTATTGGTCTGTAGTTCCTAGGTGTGCATTTATCACCTTTATTGTGAAGTGGCTCAACTATTGATAGCTTCAGTTTATCAGGAAAGGTGCCTGTTGCGAACGATTGGTTAATTATGTGGTTTAGGACCGGACTTAGTAAGTAGCGACAATGTTTTATTACTTGTGTCTTAATTTCGTCGTAGCCTGTTGCGTGGGTATTCTTGAGCGTAACAATAATATTCCTAACTTCTAGTTCGTCAATAGGTTTTATGAAAAAACTAGTGCTCTTGTTGTTGGCATTTTTTAAGGATTTATTTTCAACAATGTTTTTGGATTGATTGGTCATGTCAATTAAAAATTTGTTAAAGAAGTTTGCTATTTGCAATGGGTCACTAACTGTTTTGTCATTGTCTTTCATACTATTTATGTTAACATACTCTTTTTGATTTTGTGTCACACCTTTTATTATTCCCCACGAGGCTTTGCATATGTTTTTACTTCCTAATACTATTTTACTGTTTTGCACTCGTTGTGCCTGTGATATGCATTTCTTTAGTAGTCTAGTATAAGAATTGTACTCTAGTTTGTTTTGTTCCGTTTTATTGCTGTAGTATTTGTATCGTAAATTTCTCTTTGTTTTGCAGCTTATTTTTAAACCTTTTGATATCCATTTATGTTTATTAAGTGCATTTATTTTTACTTTGGATTTAGGAAAACACAAATCATAGAACAAACCAAACAATTCCTGAAATTTTGCAAACGCTAAATTAGTATCTTGCTGCTCATAGACTTCGCAAAATGATAATTGTGATATTGCGCCTCGGAATTTCCTCATATTGTCGTCACTAAAGTCTCTTTTAATCATTTGCCAGGTCTTTCGTAAAGGAACTTTTGTTTTTACTTTGAATGTAACCATTTGCGCTGTGTCATGGTCAGATAATGGTAACGGTATAGTTTTACCCTGCGCGTCTTTAATGTTACTGAATATATGGTCTAGACAAGATTGCTCTCTTGTTGGCGTTTTTATGAGTGTTCTTAAATTGTGTCCCTCTACTATATCAAATAACTGTTTTGTTTGTTTATTGATTTTAAGAGTATTAATATTTATATCTCCTGTTACAATTATGGTAGTTTTCCCTTTTTTGCTCAGTGTAAATAAAAGTGTCTTCAACTTGTCAAAAAATAGTTCTATGTTCAATTTCGGAGTTCTAAATGAATACACGCAAATGACTATGAGTTTAAAATTTAGGATTTCGATTCCACAGCATTCAAATACATTTGTTATAGCAATTTCTTTAACCCAACTGAGTTCTCTACTTCCGATTTCCTTTTTTGTAAAATACTGGTCCCCCCCCTTTTTTTGTTTCTTGAGAATGAAGTTGCCATTTTTTATTTATTATTTATTAGTTTGACTAAATCTTCTTGCCCTGCTCGTATAAATGTTTCTGAGAAGCAGATAACGTCTGGTTCCTCTTTAATTTCCTTCATTTCTTGCACTGCCAGTTCGAATAGTTCTTTCTTTGAAATTATACTTTGAATATTTTGATGCATCACTCTGAATTTTGCATCATCGTGATCGTCTTCTAATTGTCAGATATTACTAGATCCGCAATTTGGTGATCGTGTTGCAATGTTTTGTGTTTGATTTTTATTTGTTTTAGTAAAATAAAACGGTATTGTTCCCTTTTTATGCTTTTCGTTTTGTCTGATATTTTGTTTCGGATTTGGTGTTTTTGATATATTTGTACTAGTGAAATAATACGGGATTGGGCCTTTTTTGTGAACAATGTTTTGGTTTACTTGTTTGGGACTCTGGGGTTTTGATTTATTTGTGTTGTAGTTAATCATCTTCCTGTTAGCTAATTGAAATTTGATGAGTTCTTCATATTCTCTTTGGTCCACTACAGCATTGATCTTAATACAAGTGTTTTTTACATGTATGATTTTGGTTTCTGCTTCTATAAATTTACATTTTTGGAAACTTTTACAAATTAGTTTTAACGTATTGTTCATTTTTTTTTCATTTAGGCTATCACTTTTATGTATTCCTAACACTAAAAACTTGCTTATTTTCTTAACATTTTAGTGCCGGTGTAAAATTCCACGCCTTAACCGACAGGGCGTGGAATCTTGGTAGGGTTGTTTTCCATGTGGAATGTCACAAGTAGTACTGACCTGACTGACTGAAATTGTAATCTCGAGGTGTGTTAGAAATATTAATACCCAGAGTAGGTAAAGGGTCCAGGCCTTGTTTAAAATAAAAATTTATAACATTAATGCTCTGAATTTAATTTTAATTTAATAAAAATAGCAGGACACAAATTAATGATGATGGCTAGGCTACCCTCTTTTTTCGAAAAAAGCGGATTCGTGCAAATTTGCGTTTGGGGTAGAAGATAAACGGTTTATCGTAAATGAGGATTTATGTGAGATTGATAAGCAGGTATTATTGGCGTTGTTGGATAGGAATGCGGATATATTTGCGTTTGCAACTGACCAGTTAGGTAGGTCGGAGATAGTGTCGGTCGATATTAAGACTTATGATGAAGAGCCGGTTCATTGTCACCCGTATCGCGTTTCGCCGGTGCAACGAGAAATTATTGAGGAGCAGGTCGCGGAGATGTTGAAACTAGGTGTTATTAGGGAATCCACTAGTTCTTATGCTGCGCCCGTTGTGTTAATTAAAAAGCCCGATGATTCATGGAGGTTTTATATGGATTATCGGAAGTTAAATAAGAAACTTTGTAGGGATAATTATCCTATTCCGCGGATAGAAGACATTGTCGATAGTTTGGCCGGGGCCAAGTATTTTGCGGATTTAGATCTCAATTCAGGTTATTGGCAGACGGTTATTACGGAAGGTAGGCATAAAACGGCTTTCCGTTTGTTCCGTTCGGTTTGGCAACGAGTCAAGCGGTTTTCCAACGGATGATGGATAAAGTTTTATCGGATTTAAGATTTAAAGGGGTTATGGTTTACGTAGACAATGTGATTATGTATGGTAGAACGTTCGAGGAGTTTACCGATACGTTGCAGAAAGTTTTTGGGTGGTTTAGAGAAGCGAACTTGACCTTCAAGCCATCCAAATGTAAATTCGGTTTTTGCGAGATTGAGATGCTAGGTTTTCTAATCTCGAATGTAGGAGTAAAACCTAGTGAGAAAAAGCTGAAGGCTATGCAACAGGTTCCAACTCCCACATCTACGAAGGATGTGAAACAATTATTAGGTTTATTTTATTATTATAGAAAATTTGTATCGAATTTTGCGAGAATATAGTTACCTCCCACTAAATTATTGAAAAAGGGGGTAAAGTTTCAATGGATTGAAGAATTGCAGAATTCGTTCGATTATATTAAGAAGGTTATGTATAGTGCGCCAATACTTTCCTATTATTCGGGGGATAAGTCGGTTACTACGAGAATTTATGTGGATGCGTCAAACCAGGCGTTGGGTGCAGTATTGATGCAGGGCGTTGAAAAAATGAGTCCGGTTGCCTATGCGTCTAGGAAGTTAACGGATGCGGAGAAAAAATATAGTACGACGGAGAAAGAGTGTCTGGGGTTAGTATGGGCGTTAAGGCACTATAGGCATTATCTTTGGGGATCGTATTTTCAGGTTGTTACAGACCATAGCGCGTTATGTTGGTTACAGTCGAAAAAAGATATGTCTGGTAGGTTAGCGCGATGGGTGTTAGCGATACAAGAATGGAATTTCGAGATAGTTCATTGCTCGGGGAAAAGCAATGTAGTGGCAGATTTTTTGAGTAGGAATCCGCTAATGGAAGAAGGGAAACGGGAAACAGAAGGAACTCAGTCTTCTTCTCGTTCTGAACCTGATGATGATGGTTTGGAAGTTTTTAGTATTAATGTAGAGTCGTTACAGACGGATCAAGAGAACGATTCATTTTATAGTAGATGGCTAACGCTGTTGAGCGAACGTCCGGAAGCGTGGCGTAGCGGTTTTTGTTTGAGAAATAATTTATTATATAAAAGCGTACGTAGAGATGGAGAAATTATGGAGGTATTAGTATGGCCTAGGCCTAGGTCTTTGTTTCAAAATGCAATGAACGAATTACATGATGAGGCGTAGACAGGAGGACATTTGGGTCTCGCAAAGACGTTGAAGAGGTTTCGGTCGAAATATTTCATGCCGAAAGCCGATAAGGAGATAGAGCGTTATATAGCTTCGTGCGTGCCGTGTCAAGAAAGGGAATTAGTTAAAAGCGTAGCAGATTTGATGCCGATTAGGGTCTCGGATATTTTTGAGAAGGCAGGAATCGACGTGTTAGGAGCGTTGCCACGTTCGTCGAGAGATAACCGTTTTATTATAGTCGCGGTATCGCGGTTTGCGATATGTAAGGCATTACCTAGGGTTACATCGGAAGATGTAGTGCGGTTTTTAGTTGAGGAAGTTTTCTGTAGGTTCGGGCCGATTAGGGAAATTATTTCAGATAGAGGAACAGTTTTTACGGCGGGAATTGTAAAAGAAACGGTAGAGCACTTTGGGGCTAAAATGATACATACAAGTTCGTTTCACCCACAGAGTAACGGTTTGGTAGAATGAATGAATAGAACGTTAACTTCGATGTTATCAAAATATTTAGGTAGTAATCAAAGGCAATGGTGCTCGGTTTTACCTTTGGTAGTACATGCGTATAACACTAGCGTGCAGGCGTCAACGAAAGTGTCGCCGTATAATATTTTATTTGGTAGGGAACCGTGCTCAGTGGTCGATCGATCATTAGGATTAAACGCAGTTGGTTTAGACGAAACGATAGATGAAAGGATAAATCGTATGGGTAGGCTGCTGACTAAGGCGTTAGGAAATATTGCGAACGCACTGCGTGTACAAAAGCGGTATTACGATATGAGATCAAAACCCAGATCGTTCCGGGTGAATGACTTAGTTTTGTTATAATTACCAAGGCGGATAACGGGAAGATGTATGAAGTTGGCACGTCTGTATCAAGGACCATACAAGGTCATTTAGATCGTTGGGAGGTCTAGTGTGCTGATTCGTCGTCTGAACTCACGGTCACGGGGCGTAATTGTTAACACAAATCGTTTAAAACGCTTTGTGCTGCGTTGAGGAGTTCGTCTGATATTAAATAATTATACATTAGGAGTATAATATAATTTTATCCCGGTTGATGGTTTGTGGTTTATGTATGCGGTAGTGTTATGAATTGTTTATTAACCGGTGTTTCTTTTCATGTTGTTGCTGAACTATGATGTTTGATGAGGACCGTTCACCAAAGACCCAAGAAATATCTGTAACATACTAGATTTCCGTGGTAGATTACCTTTATATGAGAAACTTTTATAAACGACAGTTCGAATAATTGTTTGAACCGATCGCCTGGTTTTATCTTTGAGAGCAGTATGACGAGGCAATAGCTATTTGTCACAGGGTTCTGTTTTCGTTCCTGCGTTCTTAAAGTATAGAGTTGGGATGATTTGGTAAGGGGAGAGTATGGGTTGTTCATAAAGTTGGTAACGAAGGTTTCTCAATGAAAGTAATTTCTGATGTGGGATAACTCGGGTATTCGATACACATTCGAGATTCTTTGTAGTATCTTAACTTGGGTAATTGGTTGCAACTCACGGCGATTATCTTAATCTTTTAATAGTAAAAGATAGTTTACTGAATTCCAATGGATTAGTTGAGATGTTTGTAAGTTGTAGTATCGGTTTTAAAGCTAGTTGATTTCATCGTATTATTGGAACGTTTTTTAATGAACTCATTCTTAGGCTGTGGCTTAGTAATACGGTTCTATAGATTAATCCTGTTAATATGGTTGACGTTTCCTATATTTGAAAATGATAACTTTTTCTTTGTTCTTTGCCTGCGTTGATTTTTGAAATATTTCCATTCGGTGGAAAAAGTTCACAAGGTGTTCACAATTTTTCAAGCAAAGATGGAGTTGTGTTAATTTTTGGAACGGAGGTATTATAGTTGTCTGATGAGTTTTTAGCTAGTTTTTTTGTCAGAAAGTTTGTCGAATGATAACCATTCGAGAAGCTAAATATTAGCTAGATTCAGCTGTTTGCCTTCGTATTGTAATAGAGAGTTTTCTAGCGTTAGGTAGGTTAGTGTTAAGCCGCGAATAATTGTATGATGGGATCATAGGGTGTTATAATTTAAGTTTTTTGAGGTGCATAGCCTACACCTTAAGTGTAGTTCGGTTTATATTAAGTAGGATCTACACCCTAAGTGTAGTTAGGTGTAACTTAACGTATGACCTTCGGTCAGTTAATTCTATTTCTTGTCAATTTATTTTTATTCATGTCAATGTTTTGTTTTGGTACTGGTCTTATGCGTGATCAGAATTTAATGTTAGGGTATTTAATGTTTAATTAAGTAGGTTAAATGGGATGGTTGGACAGATAAGGATTAGGGTACTTGTAACATCCCCCCTTTCTTATTTAGTCCACCCTTCTCTTTAACGCAATCTCTTAATAATGGTGATGGCCAAATTAAAATAGATCGTCTAGTAAATTAGAACTCCTACTACTTGTGAAACCAGTAACCCTAATTCTAGAGGTATGAGTAAGAAGTGCTGTCAACTTTGACAATAGATTTTAAACAAGGAATGTTTTAAATTGAATATTTAGTAATTTTAAATTTAAATAAAAGATATATACTTAAATATGTCCCCACTAACAAGAATGATACAGATTAATATCCATTAAATGATTAATAACCTGATAAAGCAAATTCATATAATAAAATGTCATAGTATATTTTGAGTATTGACTAAAATGAAATAAAAAATGATAAATATTAAAATAATAAAAGGAAAATTTGATATTCATAAAATTTTGGGGAAGAAACCCCTACCACTTGATTCGGTCTTCTAACCAGATAATTCTACGAAACCAATTAATTTGTAGTTCTGATACTCGTTTATAAAAATAGTAGCGTATTCTGTAAGCGTAGCGTAATAAGTATTTTGAATTGGATTTAGTCATAGATTCACCGGATTCGGATGGGGTATGACATTCAACTGTCTCATCAGTCAATATCTGATATTTATGTAGTATTATATTAAATATTCTTCCACATATAGAAAACTATAAACATACCCAATGAAGTTTCACTGGTTGTTTATGTTACACGTTATATGTTTCATTAAAGACTTATTTGTCTTTTAGTAATGCACAATAGCATAGCATGAAGTATAAAATATTTCTGCACATCCATTGAATTGCGTAAGTAGCATGATTCATTTTAAGGTTAATGAATTGACCTTCAATCTACCATCAGCAGATCCAAACATGATATTGTTACTTCGTAAAGTGCGAAGATATAAGTATATGTATCCGTATAGTAATATAAATATGCACATCTGAATAGAGCATAACTGTGAATTTCCGTACTTCTATTGCTTCATTCTGGCGTTATGTGAACATTGGCGGTGGCTTTGCGACGGCTTATTCCATAATTTGATCAAAGGTAATTAATTAATAACTATTGTATTAATAAAATTAACCATGACCGCCTTCCATGATTGCAATACAAGGTCTAGGGAAATTGAACGTTTATCATCATTCAGTTAAGACGAGAATTGCAGGTTTGTTTATTTAAACTCTGAATTCTCGACATCGAGTCGAACATATCAAATTGAAAACGTTGTTGCAGAAATTAGTCAACTCAGTAACTACTTTCAATAAGTTTATAGTCTCATTGACTCCAAATACTACAATGTAGTGCTTTATTAATATTTCAAACTTCATTCCACGTCGCTGGAATAACCACAAATTGAATATTAATTCAAACTCTCAATTTCATTCAACATAAATATGAATAATGTGACAGTTGACTGACTTTATCTAGGATTCAGGTAAAAATAGAGTATATAAGGACAGATATTACTTAATACGAGAAGTAAATAAATTCCTTTAAATAACAGACATTAACAGGGAGAGGGATAGGAGTAAATAAATAAGGAATAAAATGTTAGTAAAACATAAGTATACCCTATTGAGAACCCCATAATATTCTATTATTTTATTACCTAGTTATTTATATATATAAATATATATATATATATATATATATATATATATATATATATATATATATATTTATTTAAATCGAATATCCCACGTTATATTATAGGTAGGTACTCCCGGAAACATGGTTTAAAAACAATAAAAATATATCTTCCTTTCCACACATAAGTAAGTATGGGTACTTATTCTACATAGGTAATTAACTTAGAAACCTCAATCGAACGTTCTATCTAACCATGTACCTATAGATATGTACCTATATCCATTGAGCTAGTAGTTCAATGCCTATAACTGCTCAATCAACAACCCGTGATATCTATCGAGGCATTGTTAATTCCATAATAGTATTTAATACCTACATTCATTTCGTCATACCCCTAAGACGTCATATGCCAATGTCAATTCGTGTCCTACCAAACATATATTTAGGTACCTACTTGCTAACGAAAGTATTTCACAAAGATAGGTATTTAATTAAACGAATTTCCTATTAAAATTCCTAATTAAAACATCGCATTACTTCCCCTCATAAAGAATACACAAACTATACATACATTGCGTTTATACATAGGCACATACTCTGATCCTATTGTCCTCGGCCGGGAATCGAACTCGTGATCACTCGTATTGTAGGCAGAATCACAACCACAACACCTTATTCTTTTAACTAAGGTAGGTACCTAAGTATCTTATAAGAATTCTTCGAATCATTATCTATCGTTTGGTTTCCCAGATAAGTACATAATAGTACTTTGGACACTATCCACACCCATTGTTCCAGCCCCAAACCAGCAGCCTTATGGCGTAACTCTCTGAAGTTCATAGCGTGTGTCTATGGTTCATCTCATGCTCATACAATTTCATCGATTGCGGGGTATCACCGAAAGCTTCTAGGCTTCATTCAATGAGCTTGGGTTTGGCCTCCTTTATGATGCTACTTGCGTGATACCAATTTGACAGATGAAGCTGGTGCAAGGTGTCAAACGTAAAAGTCTATATGAAGTTCATAGCTCAGACGACTTACGCCATAAGGCTGCTGGACCCCCCGCATCCTGAGCACCAGACAACACGTAAATATATAGACAAATACTAAACCCAGACAGACAAACAACCATGACCAGAGCACAAACATCCGCACCCACCGGACAAACACTTGTCCCCACCGGGACTCGAACCCTGGCTTCGTAGGTAGGGTTTCTGCCGACCCATAGGTATATATCCGTAGCGCCACACGTTGTGAGCGGTCACCTTGAATGCGCAGTAGTCACCTTTCAATATCTATACATACGCGCAGTAATTCCCGCCAAAACGTCGCCCAACGTACTCTATTCGTGGCGCGGCTTGTATATAATTAACATTATAAAATATGTAAGTACCTAGCTAGGTACTACTATTGAAATAACCTGTTGATCCTCCGACTTTCCGTTTGTGATAATTATAGGTATATAGGTATTATAGTGGATTCAACAGTTTTGAAATAATATGAATAAACCCTACGAGTTAACCAAACGATTCTATGATTAGTAAATTTAAAGATATAACCAGCTAACCATTAATTTAATGTCAGACGGAATGTAACCCTCACGCATTTTTATTGGAATATTTCTCCAATTGGAAATATTCTAATACCAACGATTGCGAGTATCCCACTTAGATGATTTGTCCAAAGTAGTGGGTGATCGTCTATGGGTAGGATTGCAGACGTTGTGATAGTAATAACCCAAAGTTCTTTTTAGAGTGGTTGCGGTTAAACAGTATCGTCATGAGGTTCCCCAGCCAGTGATGAATATAAGTGACATAAACATATTGATAATTATCGAGTCCGTACTTATTAGAATAAATTCCAAGTAAATAAGCATTTTTAAAAGGCATTTCGATTACATGTGTTTATAAAGGAGGGCCCGTGCTAGAGCTCACGTCCAGAAGGGATTTGATATTGTGATATCTCTCATCCATCAGTCCAACACGCTGGCCGATAGGTTACGGGATATTTTTATTTGCACCTACCCGTCTCTTAAGTTTTATTCCGTAACCATATTGATGTTCATCCAGATATTTTATATATAAATTAGTTTCTTTGAATTTAGAATATGTTTGTCATTTAATGTAAAGTTAGGTAGGCCAACCAACATGATATACGGTCAAGAAAAGAAAGATCAAAACAGCCACAATCAAAAAAAAATATTTAGTTTGTTAGATAGTTTTATAAGTATTTAGGCATTTCAAGAGTGAGAAGGAAACAACGCAACTATTTGTAATCATACGAATTTCAGATACCTGCCTGCCACATAAACCTAAATAATAGTGTCTGTCCCCCTAACTACATAACCTCGACAACCTGGGTTTAGCCGCAACTAAACTCCTGTCTAGCCTAGTCTAAAATCCTAGTGTTATACCACGTCCATCATCGACACCACTCGAAAATGGTTGAGTTTGATTTGAATGTGTTTGTATGTTTAATGACTGTGTGTGTGGGAATTTCAAAACTCGCTACACGAAAGGAATGAGGAGAGGATTAGCCCGCGAATATCCTAAGAGCCAATCCAGGAACCCTATGGTGAAGGAAAAAGGAAATTAGGGTCGCTCCAAGCCCAGACTCAAACTCAGATAAATTACCTACAAGTTCTTATCTAACGACCCAAGGATAGTTTTGGAATTTGGGGTAGGTTGATTTAAAGAATAGGAACCGAGGTATATCTCGGCGCTTCAGACACTCACGAAAATCCACTGCAACACGCAATCACAACTATCCCAGTTCAAGACGCGTAAAACGGTGAATCGAACTGTATAGAATTCTAGAAAGACGTGTTTCACAGTAGTTTGACGCGGAGACTGAATGGCTTCCCCTCTGAGTCTTAACTCACACTTCACTCGACGACCAGCAACAAAAAGCCCCTTCTCATCTCGACCCATCCCTTTTATATTTTCTCTTCCCACCAAAACGACCTTCCCCAGACATGCTCGCCAAAACACCATCTCAAACTCCGCGGGTCATTCTCATTGGTTCGTTTCGTTTCCTTTCGAAACTCAGTGCTCTGATTGGTTACTGGTCTACACTGTATACACACTTTATATTTTAGATCACACAGTTCAACTAGAAATAGACTCTATAACATCATAAAATAATCTAAATAAAATAATACTCATTTTTTTTCTATATAAAACATCTTATTGCAGTTATAGTGAATAAAGTTCTTATTTGTGTTAAACCATCTGGAATTTAAAGGCGATCGACCGCCATCTGTACCTCCATCATTGAACTAACTACGCATCTGTTTGACCCACCAAACTATATCGTAACTAAACAACCTTACGTATGAGTTTCGATTGAATGAGCCATGGCAAATGCGACACTTCAAAACAACATCACAAATGTGTAAAATGGTCATAATTCGACATCCACTGAAAGCAACGTTGAAGTTAAACCATATTCATTTTAAATTTATGATTCTCAACTTATTTCATAGCTCTTAAAGTTTATCCACATTTTGGAGACTTTTAAAAAAATATATATTTCTACCTACTGAGAAACAAACCAAATGCTTGTTTCGTCACACCATCCATTCAAAGATGTCGCCCTTTCATTTCATAATTAATCCGGCGCATTCCACGCATAGATTTCTAGACCAGATAAATAATGACGATTATAGAATTAATAAGCAATTACTGTGACGACATCTTTAGTAGTTCAAACAAGGTAGAAACATTTACAAAGATGCATGATAAGCAATTAACTTCTAGGACTTAAATTTAATTAGCACAACCCGACACTCCCGAATAGCTATTCAGAAAGGACCCACAATTAATAACCCAAAACCAAAGGTAAAATAGAAAAAGAAAAGTTGACAACGGAGAATCGAACCTCGAACCTTAATATTTGAAGTCTGGTAACAACGCGATGAGCCACTTGAGCTTATATGAGGCCTTGTGAAATTTGCGATGCCTTCGATAACCACTAATCTCCATAGTTATGTTTATACCAAATTTATCTTGCCGCTTAATTGAGCATTGGTCAACACCAATCTTACATCACCGTTATTTGTTTGGTTTAAGAATATTTGGCTTCTCTTTTTGCAGTTAATAGTTGAATCATTAAATCACGTTGCCCAAACCTGCCAACGCCTGCCAACTTTTTATAGCAAATAAAAAATGTGTCTCAGATCTTTACATTTCCGTTACATACTCGATGTTATTTAAAATTATGCTTGCGGCATATTTACTGTTTTCTAGATTTCAAGCATAGCAAACTAACTTAATGTTAACATTTAATGTTTTTTAGATTTTAGACTTTGAGATAGGGTTGTCATTTAAGATTTTAGACTTTGATTTAGGGTTGCCACTTTGAATTTTTTTTTTTTTTTTCCGTTGGAAATTATTTTTTTGAAGGGAGCGGGGAATGGTTGTAAGGTTCGATATTTGTTTATGCGATTATATTGTATACGGGCCTCTTTAGAGTGGGTGTTCACTTTGACACTGTTACTTATTTTGTAGTTTTAAAAAGAAAGAAAAAAGGATGTGAGAAGTCAATGTGACACACTTCACCTTAGGCTTCGGCCAGCGACTGAGTTAAATTATATAGTGAGGATTAGCGTAATGGCTATCGAGCCAGTTGTGGATCCCTTTTATACAAAGTGTAAATATACGAAATAAATAAAAACACAAGTCAACACCAGTCAAGTCTTATAATTCATAATTCAAGTATAGGTAGTCTCGGAGAAGTGCTCAAGATCCCTACAGTTCCATAAGAACCTTCCATTATTTAGTTATCAATAAGTTATTCAGCGCGCAGCCAAATCGGCTTTGATTCCTACACATTTCGCAGGAATGCGACAAAAAAACCTGACCCGAATTCTTTTCCCCGAAATTAACTACGTTCTCAGGCTCATTTCTTGCCAACTTACTTCGAATTACTCGATAACCCAAGCGTGAAATGAACTGACTCTTGTATTCAATGTGTGTACCATTACAAAGTCATGCATGAAAATATGTAAAGCCGAAGTGATACGAGAGATATATATATTGACTATATAAGAATGACTGTCTTTGTCTATATTCAGAAATCGTAGAGTGCACTTAACTTGCGGCCGTATTTTTACTTTCGTGCCCACACACGTAACGTAAAATAGAAATACTTTCGCTGCATAAAATGAGTTTCAACGGTAAGACAGTCATTGTCACAGGAGCCAGCTCCGGAATAGGGGCTGGGGCAGCGATCCTATTTGCTAAGGAAGGGGCCAATGTAGCCATAGTAGGCCGCAACGAAGAGAAACTCAAAAAAGCCGCCGACGAATGTCAAAAACATGGAGCCACAGTTCTGATCATCAAAGCTGACTTATCCAAGGAGGACGAAGCAAAAACAATCGTGAAGCAAACCATAGAGAAATTTGGAAAACTCAACGTCCTTGTGAACAATGCAGGAATTGCAAGAAAAGCGTGCATCTTAGACGAAAACGTCCTAAAAGTCTTCGACGAAGTTATGAACACAAATTTTCGTGCCGTTGTCCAAGTCACCAACTTAGCGGCTCCTTATTTAATCGAAACGAAGGGAAATGTCATCAACGTTTCTAGTATTGGGAGCATGAAAACCCAATCAAGTCCTGGGCACATGGCCTACTATGTGTCGAAAGCCGCAATGGACCATTTCACTAGAAATGTCGCTTTTGAGTTGGCGTCAAAAGGGGTCAGAGTAAACGTAGTCAACCCGGGACCAGTAAGGACTGATATAGTAGTCAATAGTGGAATGCAGAGAGAGATGGAAGATAACTTTTGGGAGAAAATGAAAGAGAAAACTGCTCTGGGAAGAGTTAGTGACGTTGAAGAGATCGGCGAATTGATTCTTTACTTGGCAAGCGAAAAGGCAAGAGGAATTACTGGGTCGTCTTTTGTTAATGATAACGGAATGCTGTTATTGTGATTATGAAAGTAGATGATAAAGTTATTAGTTTAATAGATGACTTTGTATTAATGTGTTATTGCTTATCTTTGTCGGCGACCAGACAACATTGATCACAGCTTTATCACGAGGAAAGGTGTTAAGACGGCTTATATCGGCACAGGAAGCGCAAGACGCAAAATTACCGCGACGCGTTTATGAATTTTGTTTTCCCGTTTTTTTTACCCCCGTAATATGGTGAATACCGATTAAACTTATTAAAATAGAGATTCAATGTAAATATACACTCCTCTTTTAATTACTTAACATATTAAATCGATCAACTTAATTATTTAATCTACTTACTCTCATATCGTAAAATTTGAATTACAAACTACTAAACGAATTTATACTGACAAATTTTATAAACACATTACCGAAATTTATTCGTACAGTGGAAGTGTGAGAACGTGTCTTGTATAACTTTCTGAAAATTATAAATTTGAAAGTATAAATTCGTGATGGGCTGAAGCTACAAAATTTGATTCTTGCTTCCCCTGTGTGTTCTTTTTATGGGTTGGCCCCTCCTAGTTGGCTGTCCTAGAGTGATACAGCATTTTTCAAATTATGAACTCCAATTTTGATGTACGAAGCTGGACCCAAGCTACCCCCCTAATCAGACAAGGAGGCCTGGGGATCCGAAAAACCTGTGGCGAAAAAAGTGGCGCTCCCGGCTTTCTTGTCTTCGGTCCATAGCGCACGTAACCTCTATGGTAAAATTATTGAGTCACATGTCTGGTCACAACAGCCTCTTCTGTCAGCGCAGCGCTAGCTGCTAGTCCCGTCACGCCAGCCTTAATGACGTCATTCGCCGGGCCCTTGCCGGTTGTGGCGTGCCAGCCATCCTCGAACCCAATGGCCTGTCACGTGACGATGGCAAGCAGCCAGACGTAATGACGCTCATTCCCTTGCAGAACGGTATAGGTCGCAGATTTGGGACGCGGCATGGGTGGATAGTCGTAGACTTCAGGACTTGATCCATCTACATAAAATAATAAATGGATCCACAACAACTTCTGCTCTCTCAGAAATTAATTTCCATATACCGAGCAGCTCAGTCAGAATACCGCGTTCGTTCTTCGTCCCAACGTGCAGATCGAATATTAGCGCCATCGACCCTATACATCGTATGTGTCGCCGCTATAATGAGGTTTTGGCCAGCGAAGATGACGTTCCTGACATCTATCACGACTCGTTGCCTTGCTATAAATATAAGATGGGAAAAATCCTCATGCAGACATATGATTAATGATTCTTACCTCACATAACGGAATCCTTTCTTTCGTATTTGTTTAGTTAAGAATCAATAGGTATATCCACAGACTTGAATATAGGGTGCCCGTCACCAGGCACTCAAAGGTGTCGCTGTTTAGATGGTGCCCATACTGGTAGTAAGCACGAACCTCTCTCAGTCGCGCGCTGACTGTGACATCCGATAGACGTGTACGTATGACGGAATAAAATGGTGTCCTGCGTTGTTTACTGCGAGAGGCACTATACAAAAAAAAAACAAAGAGTGACTTATCATAAGTAACTAATATAATTTACAATTATTATTGGCTGCAAATAGTTAAGCTTATAAATATTGTTTTCGATAAATACCCGTAAGGAAAATATTTCATCCTACTGACGTAACTTTGTAGCGACGTTCTTTAGTATTATATACACAGTCAGGTCATAAGTTCTGTCACACAATAAAAACTTTTGTATTTAGAACGCTGGCCACAAAAAAGTTTATTGAATTCGAATTTCGAATTTTTCATGAAAATAAAAATGTGTACTTTTTAGAATTTTCCTCATTTTTAAATATGGAGTGGACACTTAAAGAAGACCGTGTCGCAGTTATTGCGTTGCATCGTTGCGGTTACGCGCCAATTCAGATTTTTGACTTACTGAAAAATTTGAATATAACCAAAAGATTCGTTTATCGTACCATAAAACGATACAATGAAGACTCTAGTGTAGATGACAGGTCAAGAAGTGGTCGCCCTCGCTCTGTTAGGACTCCAGCAGTGATAAAAGCTGTGAAGGCGCGAATTCAAAGAAATCCCATACGTAAGCAGAAACTGTTGGCCCTTCAGATGGGGTTAAGCAGGACCACGGTGAAAAGGGTGTTAAATGAAGACTTAGGGCTTAGGGCATATCGAAGAAAAACAGGACATCGTTTGGACGCTCGTTTAATGGACCTGAGACTGAAGAGATAGCGCGCTTTGTTGAAGCGGTACGCGGGGAAAAAGCATCGGGAAATTCTTTTTTCGGATGAAAAAATTATCACCGTGGAAGAGAGCTACAACAAACAAAATGATAAGGTGTACGCACACAGCAGTGAAGAAGCGAGCAACCGTATTCCGCGTGTCCAACGAGGTCATTTTCCATCCTCGCTCATGGTTTGGTTGGGAGTCTCTTATTGGGGCTTAACTGAGGTACATTTTTGTGAGAAAGGCGTAAAAAAGAATGCAGTTGTGTATCAAAATACAGTCCTCAAGAACCTTGTGGAACCTGTTTCTCATACCATGTTTAATAACAGGCACTGGGTATTCCAACAAGATTCTGCGCCAGCTCATAGAGCGAAAAGCACACAAGACTGGCTGGCGGCGCGTGAAATCGACTTCATCCGGCACGAACACTGGCCCTCCTCCAGTCCAGATTTGAGTCCGTTAGATTACAAGATATGGCAACACTTGGAGGAAAAGGCCTGCTCAAAGCCTCATCCTGATTTGGAGTCACTCAAGGCATCCTTGATTAAGGCAGCCGCCGATATTGACATGGACCTGGCTCGTGCTGCGATAGACGACTGGCCGCACAGAATAAAGGCCTGTATTCAAAATCGCGGGGGTCATTTTGAATAAACTTTATTACCATAAGAATCTATGTTTTATTAAGTTCATTTTGCTATATAAATGTTTACATAAATAATAAACATGTCTAAATTATTTCATATTGCACATGTGACAGAACTTATGACCTGACTATGTATATTATATATATTTTTACAAATCAAAAGCAGGAATGGTTTTTTTAAAACAAATATACTTTACTACTAAAAATAATTGTAATAACAAAAGGAAAACCGTTAAATCAGACACTCAAATTATAATTCAAAGATACGTCCAACACCATGAAGCGCCGCCGAAAAAGTGAAGCCCGACGCTTGCTCGACTGGCGCCAAGTAGCCAGCGGCTGCCCGTCCACCAATCACTGTACTGCGCGTTTCGCGCGTCTGCATGGCGCGCTGCTAGGCCCCGCCCCATCCGGGCTAGATATTTCCAACACGGCCTCTCCTGACAGCGAGGCGTCCCCGACCGCGTTGTCCTGAGCAGGAGGCTCTTCGCCACCTGCTAGGTGATCAGGTTCTTCATCATCTGAAACAGACGTCCGTTACAAGCCTTGTCGAATGATTGGAAATATTCTTGTTCAAAAACAATTAGAAGCTTCGCATCATAACTATAAGTGTGCACCCAAACAGCTATGACCGATACTGAAAATTGTTGTGAACTTAAACGGAACCACAAAATGTGCCGCATTGCAAAAGCATTAGATCTCTAAATGCATTTGCTATGCCCCGCGAAAGAGGCTCTTTAAAGTTCGCATTTCACGTCTCATTAACGCCGCACTGATAGAGGCTCTGTAAAGTTCGCATATCAGGCTACCACCACACTGACAGAGGCCCTGTAAAGTTCGCATGTCAGGACTCCTTAACACCGCACTGACAGAGGCCCTGTAAAGTTCGCATATCAGGCTACCACCACACTGACAGAGGCCCTGTAAAGTTCGCATGTCAGGACTCCTTAACACCGCACTGACAGAGGCCCTGTAAAGTTCGCATATCAGGCTACCACCACACTGACAGAGGTCCTGTAAAGTTCGCATGTCGAAGCATAAGACACATGGCACACATTAGAGGCTCCTTAAAGTTCGCATAACGTGGCCTGATGCTCACCAGTCTCAAAAAATACGGCCCATGTCTCCGGTGTCCATTCACCGCGCCATAGGACAAGGTGTTCAGCCGCGGCCTGAGTCTTTTTGCCGTATGACCCTGCCAGTAGCTCCAGCTCGTAACGGTCAAAATCAAAATCAAAATCAAAAATCATTTATTTCCATAGGATGTTGTTACACTCACCTCACCGAAGAAACTCCACAGTCGTCGCATCTTTTGCGTTTCCTTTTTTAAATAAAATATTGTCAAATTACAAAATGAATGCTAATTATATATCGAAACAGCCTGTTACTCAAACAATCTATTCCCATGGACATCTGTCCTCTAAGTAATCAGATATCCTGTAGTAACCTTTTTTATACAATATCTGTTTTATTATTATTTTAAACTTGTCTAAAGGTAAGTTTTTAATATCAGTAGGGACCTTATTGTAATAGCGTATACAATTGCCTTTAAAAGAATTACTAATTTTATGTAGTCGGCTTACATAAGCAACCAACTTGTCTTTATTTCTAGTATTAAAATTGTGTATATCACTGTACTTCTGAAAATTAGTTATATTTCTTTTTACATACACAAGATTGTCATAGATATATTGAGACACAAATGTCAGAATATTGATTTCTTTAAACTTTTCCCTCAGTGACACTCTAGGCCCTAATCTATAAATTGCACGAACAGCCCGTTTCTGCAGAATAAATATACTATTAGCATTCGCAGCGTGACCCCACAATAAAATACCATAGGTCATTAGACTATGAAAGTAACTAAAGTAGACTAGTCTAGCGGTGTCTACGTCGGTAAGAGCTCTAATTTTTTTAACTGCGAACGCTGCCGAACTCAGTCTGTTCGACAATTTATTTATATGAGGTGCTGGGGAAGTTGACGGACCACCTTATAGGGGCCCCTCATGCCGGAGTCCAACTTGCCAGTGCTCTGTGAAAATTTGCTAACAAACACATAATCGCCAATAGCATAAACACGTGGTTGTACTCGTGATTTATTGACATAGCGGTCTTGACGTCGCTGGTTGGCTTGAAGTTGTTCCGTAGCCCGTTGTCGTCTCAAAACACCCAACGCTTCACGATTTGCATGTGAGTTGTCGAGCGCCACGTCTCTCACCAGTGACCTCAGGACCGGGGTAGTTGCTTCGATTCCAACCAATAGATGTAGGGGTGAAGTTTGTGTCGTAGCCTGCTTGGTCATGTTGAGTGTAAGCTGAATCTTCCATAGGACTTCAGACCAACTACTGGACTTGCTGTTCGCTTCAATGCGGAGCATATTGAGGACGGAACGACAGTACCGCTCGGCTTGGCCATTTTCTTGGTGCATCTCGGGTGTGATAAGATGTGTTGAGCAACCCAACCCCGTGACCCAAGTTTGAAATGCTGAGCTTTCGAACATCCTAGCTCTATCAGTTACGATTAATGAAGGTGTGCCAAATAGGGAAATTGCGTTTATAAACACGCGTTTTAGATCTTCAGTGTCCTGTCTGTGCAGGGCATAAAGAAGACAAAATTTGGAAAAAGCATCTACTAACACCAGGACATACTTGAATCCATTGGATTCAGGCAATGGGCCCAGGACGTCCATGTGGACAGTGGAGAAGGGACTTTCAGGTTTCGTCCAGGACTGTATGGGTTGATGTGAAGCACGTGGAACACGTTTTTGGGAAAGACAGATCACACAATGGTTTATGTATTTTTTGATGAATTGTCTTAAACCAGGGAACCAGAAGTGACGGAGAATCAGTTCGGTAGTTTTATCCATGCCGATATGCGATATACGATATCATGAAAGACTCTTAAGAGACTGAGTCTGTACCCCTTTGGTATGAAACAAAGAAGACGTGACTGCTCTCCGGTGCGACTGTACTTGTAGTACAGGAGATTGTTTTTTACCACATATCGGGATGGATCCAACTGACCATCTCTTACTTTCTCCATGAGTTCCTGCGTCTCATTGTCAGCAGTTTGGGCCATTTGTGCCCAATTGGTTGGCTTGCGGATGTGAGAAACACTTACAGGGTTCCGGCTTAAAAAATCTGCATGCTGTATGAACGCACCCTTTCGGTATTCGATCGTAAACCGGAAGTCCTGCAAGTAGACCCACCATCTGGCAACTCTTGGAATGAGATCTTTCTTTTTTTGAGTCAACTTTAGCGAGTTGCAATCCGTCAATATCTTGAAGTCAATGCCAATAAGATAGTGGCGGAAGTGCTGTAGCGCCTTTACGATCGCTAGAGTCTCGAGCTCGTAGCTATGATATCGAGATTCCGCACCATGCGTCGCTCTACTGAAATAACTGACTACCCTCTTTCGCTTATCGTCATGTTCCTGTAGGAGTATACCCCCGTAACCGATTGAACTGGCGTCAGTATGAAGCTCAGTGGGCAATTTTGGGTCGAATATGGCAAGAACGGGCTCTTCGGTCAAGCAACTAATTATGTAATCGCGAGCCACGTCTTGTTCACGTCCCCAAAGAAACGGTTCCCCTTTCTTAGTTAATTTCGCGATGCAAGCGGTTTTAGTTGCGTAGTTAGCAATATAGCGCCTAAAGTAACCGGCCAGACCCAAAAATTGCCGCACTTGTTTGACATTAGTGGGTTTTTGGGATTTCACAAGCGCGTCCACCTTCCCAGGGCTCGGTCGTACCTGACCTTGCGAAATAAGTCTGCCCAAGTATTCAATTTCGGTTTCCAGGAAGGCGCACTTCTTGAGATTTATTGAAAATCCTGCAGCAGTGAGTGTTGTTAGTACTTGACGTAACATTGTCAACCCATCGTCTACTGTATCCGAAAGAATCAAGACGTCATCGATATAAGTAAGGACCCTTCCAGTATCAATCAGGGCCTTCAAGGTCTTCGAAATAATCCGCTGATACACCACCGGAGCATTTGCCAAACCCTAAGGCATTTTCAAATATTCGAACTGACTCTCTGGGGTGACAAATGCTGTCTTACTGATGGAATCATCATCCTTCATAGGTACCTGATGGAAACCGGTGGCCATATCAAGACTCGTAAAGTATTTGGCACTACCCAACTTGTCGATATGGTCATCGATCAACGGCAAGGGAAACCTATCCTTGATAGTTATGGCATTTAGAGCGCAATAATCCACGCACATCCTATCAGAACCATCCTTCTTTTTGACGAGTATGATAGGACTTGCGTATTCCGACTGTGATTCACGAATAATGCCCTTGCTCAAAAGGTCGTTGACTATACCACGAACGGCCGCCTTTTCATTAGCCGATAGTTTATAGGGACGATAGTGCACAGGAGCATCACTGTTAAGCTTTATTTCCATGTATCCAGTGTTGACAGTGGACGTTGCAGTACCGGTGATAAAAGAGTCCGAGTATTCATTCAAGAGTGACAGCAATGTAGTTTTAGCCTCGCCTACCAGGGGCGTATTTATGGCGACTGTATCTAAAGCACGCAAATGATGCACCTGAGACACCTTTTCTACTCGAGTGAGACTCTGTGTATCACCGGTACGGACGTAGGTCACGCCTTCACGGTTCAGGACATCCGTGCCCAGTAGCACGGGCGCACCTATACTGTCAGAAGGTACAACATACAGATCTACCTCTAAAGAAATCTCGGGAAGTTCTACCAGCGTAGTCACATAACTAGTCGATTCTATCTCCTGACTACCAATACCGCGCATAAGTCGAAATGTAGGTTTTCTGTTGCATTTGAGATGCTTCAGTACAGAGGTAGAAATTAGGGAAATGTCTGAACCACTATCAATTAAAACATCTACCGGCACTTTTTCAATAACAGCGGTCATTACGTTACTTTGTTGCGAAATGTTGTTATTTTGGCAAAAATTTACATTGCTTGTACTTTTATTGTTAGTTTCGACACGCCGTTTAACAAAACATCTATCAATTGAGTGCCCCGCCTTTCCACAATATGTACACGACAAAAGTGGCCCGTTCCCGGTCGCAGAGGTCACAGTTGCATTGTTTGTTTCTGTTTTCTGCTTTTTAGGGCAATTCCAATGCTTATGGCCCGTACCGCCACAAAGAGAACACTTCCAATCGTTATTCACTGCGCTACGCTTACGCAAGCCGTTTGGGCGCTCGTTTGATGAACGGACTAAATTGCGGGTATCGCGAAAATCATTTTTGGGTTTTGAATAAACCGATAGAAACTCCACAAGTTCGTTACATTGTAACTTTGCATTTGATGCAGCGGCTTTAACTTGGGGGTCAGTTAGTCCTCGAATAATAATTGCAGTTATCAGATCATCGGATAACCCCTTTACAATTTTCAAACGCAATAATGATTTTCGAGCGTACTCAGCGTAGGTAGGAAACTTATTTGAGCTCGTGCTCATAACGTCGTACAGAATGTTAGCAATGTCAATACTCCGCGGGCAAAGTGAATGGAAGTCAGACTTAAAATTTGTCCATGTACGATCATTAGAAGTCCAATCACTCAGCCAAGTACGCGCGTCGCCTTTGAGACAGCTACCAATGCGCGACAAGCACTCATGATCGGCCCAACGGTTCAGCTCGCGACCTCTGTCCACTTCAGCACACCAAGCATCAAAATCATGCACATTAGGGTCAAAACTAGATATGTAGTAGTGACTAGGCCTGGCTTGCAAAAGAGAGGTCAGCGCGCCCACAAGTTTGTCCGTAGCACCACTACTAGGTTCAGACGAAATAAAATTAGTCTCGCCTGATGCTACAGGCAGCGGTGGCGTTTGGCGATCCCGTGTTGGAGGTATCGGTGTCGGGCAAGACCCTATCGCCGACGTGGTGCTGGCAGACAATCTACCCTCGATCGCAGTTAGGCGACCGAGAATAGTATCTAGTGCACGGTTTCGGGAACCGTCACGACTGCTATAGGAACTGTCGCGACGGCGCCGCCCGCGCGCTCCATCATGCCGACTGCGAGGACCACGACGACATTCACGAGATCTACTGCGATGTCCAAACGGGCTATCGCCCCTTCTGTTCTCTGACCGAGGGGGTCGTCCCGACATAATTAAATGGGTGTACTCACAGTTTGTCCGGTGTACAGGGTTGATGAAAAAGTTCCAGATTTAACGGTTATGATTAGAATTGAAATTTACAATGAAGCCGTTTGAGCGACTAGGACCCGTGGTTATCCCACTTCTGATTTTACAAATCAAAAGCAGGAATGTTTTTTTTAAAACAAATATACTTTACTACTAAAAATAATTGTAATAACAAAAGGAAAACCGTTAAATCAGACACTCAAATTATAATTCAAAGATACGTCCAACACCATGAAGCGCCGCCGAAAAAGTGAAGCCCGACGCTTGCTCGACTGGCGCCAAGTAGCCAGCGGCTGCCCGTCCACCAATCACTGTACTGCGCGTTTCGCGCGTCTGCATGGCGCGCTGCTAGGCCCCGCCCCATCCGGGCTAGATATTTCCAACAATATTATATCGATGTCTTATTTCACAGAGTTTTGGTAGTTAAATGTAAATGTCGGTTCTTTGAGTCCAGCTTATTACCTAAACTTAACCTTAGGAAAAATAATAGTTTTACTTTTACAGTCGCCTCGGTTTAAAATAAAATGAATAGAGCAAAAGTAGAAACGAGGAAGATGGTAGGTAAGATGGTAACTTTATATACAATGCAAATGTATTTAATAAATTGTACAAATGAAAGCCATGTTTTTTACATTATTCCATAGAAAATAATTTCATAGTCCCTTTTATGGAATACCTGTATGGAAGATCTGGATTCCACACTCCATTTTGCGTGAAATAGTGCTAGCCCGTCGCCGCAACAGAATAATATTTGAAAAAATAATCTAACCGGAACTTCTACTCCGGCTTCATTAAATTTGCTGCGGCGATGGGCTTGCCCCCTGTCACGCAAAATGAAATATTGAATTACTAGCTAAGTGGCACAGTTGAGCCTCTGCCACCCCGCATGGGAAACGCTATGTTAAATAACCTCTTATATACACGATGACTTAATCGGTGACCAGGTACCAATTTGTCTAACTCAGTAATTGGTGGCGGTCACGTAAAAGTCGTAATTAAGTACATGAAATCAAATATACTCTTTTCTATGATTACTAAATAGAAAAAAGTATATTTGATAAATCAAATATACTTTTTTCTATTTTTTATTTTTATTTATTTATATATTTATTTTGAAATCAAGATCCTCCTAGTCACTCTACTAATCTCTATCTGCGAGCTTACATCATCTTTCATAGTTTAACGGCAATGACTATTAATGTACCTATCTAAGTGGGTTTATTAATTATGTTTCAACTTTTGATTAATGGAACATTGAGGTAATTTTAGCTAAATTTTTTCCTGATCACCGATCAAAAATCACCGTATATTTGAGAGTTATCCGTAGATCGACTTTCCTAATTTTGTATCTATTCGACCCAAATTCATATCACCTCTGATTTACCGAACGTGACACGATGACGCCGTTACAATTTTTCGTAACGACTTGGTTCCGACAAATTCCGACAGCGGCGCCATTTTTCTTAGCCTCAAAGCAATATGGAGTTCAGTACGGGATGCCGTATCCTTATATGTATATTAATGAGTATATCTTATTTAGTTCCGTAATATTTTACTATATGTTTAACACTTTATATGTGTAGTTTTAGCTTTAGCTGTATCATAATGTTTACCATGCTGTGTGCACATACTTTTGGCGCTGGAGACAGCCCTCTTTTACATGTTCTGTTGTTTTGGTTTAATGTTTTATCTCCACTGCTGTTTTGTGCACCTAATACATAAATAAACAAATAAATATGTTGGCACCGTGCAACCTCCGGATATGCCGCCATATCTATGCATGCCATGCCTAAGCGTGGAGACCCTCGGGCGGCCTCGGGACCTGATACTCGACGAGTCCTTTAAGACATCTCTAAGCGACTCGCCGAAGCGTCAGGAGTGCTGGTACCTACCTCGCTCAACGTATCAGTTTAGCGGTACAGCGAAGAAATGGTGCCAGAATATTGGGCACCCTGCCGCCCGGCAGTGATCTTAGGGAATTTTTAAATTTAGTACAGGGTTTAGGTTTTGTTGCGTTTTTAAGCTTAGTGTATAAATTATTTTTAACTATTAATGTATACAATATTTTAAATGTAATATATAAAGACCCCTTTTTGTAGCCATTTTATTAGTCCACTCAATGTGTAATTTCTCTCAGATTCCAAGTTTAGTAGTACATCATCATCATCATCAGCCTGTCAGGGGACCCACTGTAGGGTATAGGCCTCCTCATAAACACGCCATTCAGTTCGGTCCTGGGCAACCCGCGTCCATTGCTTTCCTGCCAACCTCGCCACATCGTCAGACTTTCGTCCTCTTGGCCACCACTCCGACGCCGATCTGGTCCATCTTCCGTCTTCTCGCCTCGCCTCGTTTAGTAGTTCATGTACCAGAAAGTGTCCTACATAAGCTATATCCAATGGTATTATTTGCGGATGATTTTTCAGTTGGCATAAAGATCATTGGGATATGTTGTCTATTGCTGATGCTGTCACAAACATGTTCTGAGAGTTCATATATCGTTAATATGGTGTATTTAATTTGAAAGAATTTTCTTCCTCTACTTAGAGTTTATTAATTTCTAGAGAACGATTTAGTTTTTATAAAATCTTCTCCTCCTAGCATAATCGAACATATAAAGCGTGGTTTTCGGAATCAGGTCATGGCATAAATTGTTCAAAATGTGCTATTTGACGAATATTCGAAGTTTTGTTACTCGTTACGAGGCACAATTTCGGTTTTAGTGTATTTGGACATGTTTTCGTAAGCCTGGTATTACTCAGGGGCGGCATCTTGTAATTGTTATTTTTTAATAGCAGTATTGCCAGCGGACGTGCTTGATTCTCCATTTATTGCAGTGTCATTATCTGACAGGGTGTTGCCTAATAGTATTGTTGATTGGACTACATTGAGTGGACGAGACTCTTTAGGAGAGGAATTCTTTTTTATTTAGGGGTTTGTTTTATTGAAGAGGTTTTTTGTCGATGGGAGAGCTGACATGCTTATGTCATTTCGAATTTTTGGCCTACAACTTACACAGACTTTTTTATATAGCTCTTGGGTCATATTTAATTATATAATATAAATTGATATGGTGACGCCGAGCGAGCGATACGAGGGAAGAAAATGCGTAAAGTATCAACTTCACTCAGTCAGCGTCGTGCGAGTGAAGCAACAGAATTTACACACACAAGCGCACTGCTCTACCTCTGTGCGCAGCTGGGAGTCACTAAATACCTAAGCAAAGAGTCTTTCAAAAGTAGTAAGGCGTATTAGGTTATTGAAATCTACATTGCTTGACATTCACATTGCTTGACATTCACATTGTCACACGTATTTGGATATGGTAATATATAATCTATACAATTTATTTATTTGCAATCGATTGTTGATTTCAATTAAGATATGGTAAGAACAGGTATAGTACCATATTAATAATATTATTAATACCATAATTAAGATCAATTTAGATTACTTTTGTCCCCAGTACATTTTGGCCCGATATGAGTTGATTACAAGTTGGACCAAATTACTTTCGTTTGGACAGGTTTCTCGAAGTCTTGAAGTTTTTCATAATGGTGGGTGCTTTCATTTCCCAGCAGTGGGTCGATGTGGGATGACCGTGCCTATTTATCATATTATCATCAGATAATGATGATCATGACGAGCGACGACCTTTCCGTTGCGGTTTGAGGCTCTGCCTACCAAGCAAGAGGTCCCGGTTTCGAATCCCGGCAGGGGTGTAAGAAAAAAAAACCCAGGTCTTACATGTATAACGACGTTGTTCCTGGGTCCCACGACACAGGGTAACCTAGTGTGGGGCCAGAAGCGATGCAAAGTCGGTTCAGTTAGATAGCGCCGCGGCTGACGGCGGCTTTCTTTGACTGAGCGTCGGCATTCATTGACAAGAGCCGGCAAGTACCAAGGCGGCGCGATCAAAGGAAGGTGATTTAAGCTCCGTCCAAGTAGGTACGCAGCTATACTGAAGTCCCAAGTGGTGAGCGTACTTTCATTAATAAAGAAATATCGGTAACTACACGATGGACCTGAAAACTCTTATTAGTTTTGTCCTGCCTGTCATACGATGGAGACCCATTTACTCTTTACTTTACTATAATTATATTAATAGTGCAAAACAATGATTAGATACAGTACCAGGAAAGGTAGAAAACGTAATGCGTTTACTTAGCTAACTGCAAGGTAAAGCGGCTCTAGGAGTAAGCTAAGTGAACAGACTTTATGTTCCTCTATATTATATATAGGCAAATATTTAACACGGCAACTGAAATCCTTTTTAGGCGACTTTCTATTAAGTCACAAAAAAACTAACTTTGCAGTGATTAAATATCTTAGCAACTATTAAACTATACAAGCAACAAAAGGCTAGGATCAAAAAAACTAAAAAACGGCTGCTACTGTAAGGTGTCAAATATATCAAGCGGGATCAGTGTAAAACTGGTTAAGGTATTATAAAACCTAATGTGGCGACTAATTTTCCCGAGGGGATATCAAACATTCTTCACTGGCAACTACTGGCTTTCATTATAAAAATAAACTTTTGGCAGCGATTGTTAGGTAGCTTTAAAACTGAAAATGGGTATTATAATAATGTATTTGGATATTAGAATATTGTTTGCAGATTCGGAAATTCTTGAAAAAGGCGGCAAATGCGTTCGTGTGTCTGAGCAGTGCGGGGGCTGCGGAGCGGGGGGTTGAGCGCGTTTCTAGCCAATAGCAAGCGGCGGACGACTGCGACGGAACGTCACGGGGCGACGGGGCTCGCTATTGCTTGTTATTGTTTTTATTGCTCTCGCGCATAAACGAACTGAATAATTAGTTTTTACGTCTTTTGTTTTAAAAAAGCAAGTAGTATTGCAAAAATGAACCAGTTTGAGTTATCAGGAACGAGTCGTAGCATAAATTGTGATGATGGAGTGCCGAATTATTGTTCAAGTGAATCAGAAGAAGAGAATCAAGACGAACCAAAACCGAAACGAGGACGGAACAAAGTTTGGGTGTTTTATAATAAATTTCTTAACTTTAAAGAGGCAGAAGACTTTGTGAGTACAGAAAATACTTGGTCTCGGAAATTCACCAGAATGACAGAAGAGGGACAAAAGCGATTCTACAGATGTAACAAAGTACGTAAGTTGGGACCACAATGCGCGGCAGAACTGTACCTACTTTTTGAATCTGGATCCGACAGTGTTTTGGTTTATCGTTCTGAAGCTGATCATAATCATGATGAAGTTGGGACACGAACAAATTATGGTATTTCTGATCAAACTAAACTAGAAATTAATAGTCTGTTTGACCTGCACTTGAAGCCGAAGGCTATATTGGCTGCTCTTCAAAAGATCGATGGAATCCAGTTGCCTACAAAAAAACAATTAGGTAATTATTTATCTGACAGACGAAAAATTAAATTTGGTCAACCAATCATTCATTTAGGGGAACTAGAGAAGTGGATAATTGAACACAAAAACATTCCTGAAGACGAGGATGAACCTTTTGTTATGAAGTATTGGATATTGGAGAGTGACCAACCTAAATTTAGATTTGCTTTGACCACAAAAAAATTATTGAAATTTGCAAGCTCTATTGATGTCCTACACGTTGACGCGACTTATAAATTGATCTGGCAAGGTTTTCCGGTTTTAATTATTGGAACAACAAATAAAAACCGAAAGTTCTATCCGCTTTGCCTGGGGGTTGCAACAAATGAGCAAAAAGAAGACTTTGAGTTGGTTTTTAATGGCTTAAAGGAGAATATTTTATCTTTGTTAGAAGTCGATTTTAAACCAAAGGTACTAGTCAGTGATGCAGCTCAAGCAATAAAAAATGCTTTTTTGGAAGTTTTTGGCTCTGATACCACGGTGCGCATGTGTTGGGCACACGCCATAAAAAATATGAAAAAAAAAGTTGACAAAACAGTGGAAAAAAAAGAAAGAAAAGATATTATGGAAGATATATATGCTTTACATAATGCGTCGTCACCGGAAATTTTCAATGCTGCTTCGCAGGCTTTCATCGTAAAACATGCTTCCAAGGCTTCATTTATAAAATATTTTGAACAGGAATGGCTTATCAATAATCCTAATTGGTTCCTAGGAGCAGCAGCAACCCTTTCACCGACTACAAACAATGCTTTGGAAGCGTTTAATAAATCAATTAAAGATCATAATACTATGCGTGAACGCTTTCCCCTGTCACGATTCCTTACTGTGGCGAAAGAGATGGTGACGCAATGGTCAAACGATATCAATGAAAATTCATTACCACAAACACACGAAATTGAACTGAAAGAATGGACAGAAGGATATCGTTGGGCAAGACAGAACGTTAAAGTAAAAACGCTTACATCTGATTGCAACAAAAAGGTGTATTTGGTACCCAGTGAAAAAATGACGGCTACGAACATGACATATGATTATGAGGCATGGCATTCCTTTGATGAGTTCAAAAAAAAAAACTTTGCATTTTGGAAAACCGAACTACCTAGCGCAGGATGGGAGCAAGGCACATGCACCTGCCCTCAATTCTTCAAAGTTTACATTTGCAAGCATATACTGGGTCTAGCCATCCGACTAAAACTTACCATCCCGCCTATCGAGGCAAAGTCAATACCGATCGGATTAAAAAGGAAGAGAGGACGCCCTACCAAATCAAAGCCTGCATTAATAATGCAATAGGTAGATTTTTTACATTTTTTTAAAAACTTTTTTCGTTTTAGTGACTATTATGTTAGTTACATACCGGGTGTAAAGGACAGCGTCCCGCAAACTGATAGGGGTTGCTCAGTCAACCAAACTGAACAACTATCACCAGGATTTCTTTCCAGGAAATGAAAAAAAAATTGCTTTTCCATACAAATTAGTCTGATCGAGGTCGTCATTTTGTATGGTAAAGCAATTTTTTTTTTCATTTCCTGGAAAGAAATCCTGGTGATAGTTCTTCAGTTTGGTTGACTGAGCAACCCCTATCAGTTTGCGGGACGCTGTCCCTTACACCCCGTATTTTGTGTATTGAAGGAAAATTAATAAATAAAGAAAATGAATCAAATTTTATGCCTTTTATTGCACGCTATTTAAATTCATAAAAAAGGAGTTTAAACTTGAAAAGGAGTTTCAAACTTTAAAGCTGAAATACAGCACTAGAATAAATACTTTGAGTACCTACCTAGATTTACCAACAATACTTATGTTTATTTAGGTAGGTTCATTTAAATTTCATTTAAAAGAGGGAAGGTTAATAATAAATAAGATAGTCAAGAAAAAATTAAATAGACCTAGAATAGTTTTTTAGCATGTCACAATTTGGTTTATTTAGATCCCTACAAATGTAGCCAAAAGTATTTTTTTTAAGATCTTGTTTGTATTTATTTAAGACCTTGGTCAAGTTTATAGACAAGCCCATTTTAGAATTTATGAAAGCCTATTTAAACTTTTTTATCCGCCAATAATTTGTCGCCTTAGAAGAAATTCAATTGCCACAAAAGAAAATCACTGCCAGATAAAATTTAAATAAAACCTCAAAACTCATTAAAAAGCCGCCGCTTTCTAGTTAAGATGCTACCTCAAATTAGTCGCCAAAGTAGTTTATTTACGATCCATTTTCAGTTTTTTTAAGATCCGGAATGGTATCAATTTGTCGCCGCGTTAAATACATGCCTTATATATATAAGGATCGTACCTTCAAGTCCTGGTGCCACTCTTTCTGTTGGCTATGCAGCGTCTGCAGGGTCCCCAGCTTCTTGCTGAGCGCTTCCGATGCTCGTTGCTGTCGGGACATGTACTCTTGGCGGAGTTTTAGAGTCGCTTGACTTAAGAACTGCAAAAGGAGAATATTTATACCGAGTGAACAAAAACTATTGAGCGAATGACCATGAACAGCAGAATTACCAGAAATGAGCGAAACAAATACTGAATTGCGCTACAAAAGTACTGAACGATTTAGCTATCGCTTATTGGCTAAATAAAGACCGTCTGGGCGATGTGGTCAGCGGGTGTAGGATGAAGGGTGTGGATGCAGCGAAGCCCCCTTTTTTCTTCGTGTTAGGTTGAATATGTAAGAACAAAACAATCCAACGCTCGGTTTGAATTTTATTTTTTATCTAATTAAGGTTTTCAAGCTTCTGTTTTTCAGACTTCTAGTAGCGCAATTCACTAATTTTGTCGGACAAAACCAGTATTTCTCGTAGCGCTCATTTTGTCGCGCCATAAAAAATAAGTATTTATGTCAATCACAAACTGCATTTACGGCCATACGTTTAAATAATACCCAATAAGGAAGGGTAGTCCGATTAAAACGATAGTAAAACTGTGGAATTGACTCTCTGTCTGCGTGTGACTAAGAGACTAACCTCACTATTTAAGGGCATTTAGCAATGCCCTGACTTTATCTTCAGTGACTGTACATACATTTTCACCAGAATAGAAGATGTAGGAGAAACCACCGACAGCTTCATATGTTTTGGACTTGATATCGTCTTATAACTCGTTGAACGCCGGCTGCACGCACGAAAAAGCATGACGCCTAGCGTTTCTTATGACGTTATCACGTAAAATTATCGTCCGTAAACCGACTTAATAGACAACCATTTATTTATTTATTCATCAAACAGAGGTTATATCTTAAAATACATAACATTTACATAAAAAAAACCGCAAAGGTTTGTGCGTGATGCCTGTACGAGCCAGTGCTCACACATTGACGTCAGACATATTGTGCATACTAAGCCTTATGTAATTATTATAAGCTAATGTACAATATTATTCTTTTTAGCTGACAATAAACATTCAAGTGGACTCTAATTCTTCAACTCCTGCATAACTACGTACAATCTCAGGTAACAGCGGCCTGAACATTTTGTATCCATAGCTCGCTGGTTCATATCCGGCTCGAAGGACCAAAATGTTCAGGCCGCTGTTGCCTGAGATTGTGCGTAGTTATGTAGGAGTTGAAGAATAAGAGAGCTGTTGTCCACTTGAATGTTTATTGTCAACTAAAAAGAATAATATTGTACATTAGCTTATAATAATTACATAATGCTTAGTATGCACAATATGTCTGACGTCAATGTGTGAGCACTGGCACGTACAATGCCGGCATTCGTCTTACGGACGACGTTACATATAATTCGAATGCCGTATGCCGATTGGATCGTTGGTAAGTCGACCTGCATACGTTGGGTGATGTTAGCATGGGTCAAAACTGACTATTGTTACTGTGATTACCGTTGAACCTACCCAAAAATTATCGTTTTTGAGTTATGGAACTTTGAATAAAAATGTATGTTAATCACATATTTCGTATTTTATTCAAAATTCTTTAAAGTCCCTTTTCTGGGTGATTGTGTCCAGTTTTTGCACTGCTCTGCTTTAAAAAAAGGGTTAATTAAGATGTTATATTATAATTGACAAAACATGTGAGTAAGAATAAAATTAATTATTTTATTTTCTTACTTACTTATTTAATACTTTATTACAAAACATAGTAAAAACCTTTGCTGTAAACAGATAATAACTATTCAAATATGATTGTTGATCTCCTTCACCTGTGCATCACTGTTGCTACCGCGGATAAACATAAAATCAATTCTCTCATATTTACCTTTAACTTTCAACAACCAGACTCACGTTATTAGATGTCATGTTTTTCTTAAAGTACACCCCTCGATTATACTTGCTGTATACTTTTGGAAACAATTCAATCTTATTCCAGAACTCATGAATTCTACTTTCTTTAATGAACTTGATTGCATTGCAAATGCCCCTATCAAAAAGAGAGTTATTTCTTCTACATTTTTAACTTCTGAACAAAGAGTAATTGCTGTTGATGTAATTACCCGATTTACATCTATTTCTTTTGAAGAAAAGGGCGAACTAGGGCGTACTCATTTAATTTGTCAAAAAATCGACTCTGGTGATACTCCTCCCATTAAACAGCACTCTTACAGGCTTTATCATGAAAAACAAAAGGCTCTGATAATTGAAGTCGATAAAATGGTCGAATGGAAAGTCATCGAAAAATGCGAAAGCCCTCGGTTCTCTACTGTTCTTATAACCCCAAAGAAAGACGGTGATTGGCGGCGTTTCTGTGTCGATAGTAGGAAACTTAATTCAGTCACTCGTCAATATTCCTCTCATGAATGAAATTCTTGCTCATAAGCTTAATATCTTTCTAGTATTGATTTCGCTAAAGCATTTTGGGAAGTGCCTTTAATTAAATCCTTCTGATAGGGAAAAAAAACTGCATTTTGTGTTACTGGAGGAGGTGTGTACAAATTTATCGTTATGCCTTTTGGCTCGACCAATGCTTAATAAAGACTCATGGATACTTTCTTTACTGCTGAGTTTGAGAATAAAGTATTTTGTTATCTTGATGATATCATAAACGTCAGTTGAACTTTAGAAGAGCATTTTTCTCTCTTACTGAAAGTTCTTGAGCAATTAATTGACCATTAACTATGGGAAAACTACTTCTTTAAAAAATATCTTAAATATCTTGGTTACGTTGTCGATTAACACGGTTTACGTGCTGATCCTGAAAAAAAAAATCCAAAAACTACTAATGAAAAAGAAGTTCGTCGATTCCAAGTTCGCGTTCACGTCGGTTCAGACGTTTCATTCCCAGTTTCAGCACCTTGGCTACTCCCCTTGTAAAATTATCGTCGTCGGGCGAGAATGATCTTAAGTTGCATTGGACTCCAGAAGCAACTTAAAGAATCATTGTAACTACTCCAGTTCTCCCTTGTCCAGACTTTGAACACAGTAAACAGCGATTGTGATGCACCTAATCATGGCATTGGTGCAATGCTTACTCAGTTTATCTATTATATTACAAGAGCTAAACTTTTAGCAAACATGAACGTAATTATTCCACGTAAAGATAAACTTTAGCAGTTATTACAGCGCTTAAACTTGCGTTGTTACTTAGATAACGGAAAACAATTTACCGTTTTTAATTCTTATTATTAATAATAATTAATAATTTACTATTTAAATAGTTTCTTAATTTATCCAATCCCTCAGGTAGATTAGCTAGATGGGCCATTCTTCTTTCAGCTTTTAATATTGCTCTGAACATAAACGTGGATAAGATAATGTTGTTCCAGATTTACTCTCATGTTCTTATAATTCTGACACGGCTAATACTCTGCATCCTATTGCTCCTATTGCTCAGAACAACCCTTCTTCTCCTGATGATCACTACCTACATCATCCTTTTGGGCTGTCAGAATCATCCAGGTAGTTACCCTAACTACACTATCAATGAAAGTAAACTACTTCGCCGAACCTTCAGTCCTCACTCTCTAAGGATGATATAGAAGTACCACCTCCATCTGAAAGACAAACTCTTATTAAAAGTCATCATGACTCTTTATCTCCACATTTAGAAATATTTAGACCTAAAAAAACTATGCTTGAGATATTACTGGATGTTCAAAGATGTGGCTTAAGTTATACAGAAGTTATACATAGAAAAATGGGAGGTAGGTGGGGACATTTGCTACTCACTCAGCCCAAAAGATTTGGCCAAGGCCCAAAGAATGGATTAAGCAAAGGTGAAAATTGCTGAAATATTACACAAACAATTCACAAGGGCTATTTTTTCTCTCTTTCACTCTCTAAAGGAAGCGCCCAACACGGCGGTGCGGAGCTTCACAAAGAAGGTAAAAATGATAATATTTCACTCTAGCTCACTCATATCGTACCTTCTCTCTCTTTCGGAGCATCGCAGGCGGCCACTCATACTCAAGGATTTATTCAGTAGAGACTTAGCTGCCTCTCTCTGCGCTTGCGCTTGTTCGTTATCAATCGTTTAGTTAAGCTTTTGTCATTCTTGATAAGTTTGTTTGTTGGTGCAATGGCTCAATTTACCAAAGAGGAATATGCGGACCTCTTATTAGCATATGGAAGTGATTCACACGAAGCCCGTAGAATTTATCAGGGACGTTATCCTGGCCGACGAGTACCCAGTCACCCGACGTTTGCAAATACCTACCCGCACTTGCACTAAAATGCTATTTCCTTGTTTAACTATGGGTGTAAACGATGATTCTAAATAAAGATAACGAAATTTTAATTGATTGTTGCATTATTTTCACCTTTGCATTGATCCATTTCGTAAAACCCTTGACTTTCCTTATTTCCAGTAGAATTTCGTTAAAATGGTCCGGCTAGGTAAATAAAAATTAATAACTCTGGTTACGACAAAGCTATCAAAGCAAACTTTACATTGCTAGAGCGGTTTTAAAAAAATCTGAAGTCTTCCTTCACTTTTTTTAATACAACACGAAGTCAAGCTTTAAAAAAATTAAAACTATTTTTTCATATTTGTTTTTTTTTTACTTTGTGTCCTGCAACAAATATTTTAATTTTAAAAGGTGCCTACCAATCATTGAGATCCCAATAAAAATAAACAAAATCAGATTTATTCATTAAAAAAGTTATTAGGAGTTTAAAGGTATGAAAGTGACAAAAATCCAAAAATTAACAAAAAAAAAAAACAAAAAAAAAATCTTTGGGCCTGTGCCAAATCATTTGGGCTGAGTGAGTAGCAATATGACCCCCCACCTACCTCCCATTTTTCTATGTAAAACGTTCTGCCGAACACCCTATATATATAATGTAGTAAGAAATGAAGTGTAAGCATGGAGTAAGTATTAGAAAAGAGAAGCAGACTCATACAAAATACCGTAATCGGAATATAGTACCTATAATGTATCATAGATGTCGCCGGGTGTTTCTCTTATTGATTTTAGATATATCGCCGCTCGACAAGAAAGCTAAGAATTCTAGCTTTTGTGAATACGCCATAGTATAGTGTTAGATGGCATTGTTTTAAAAATGTTTTTTTCAATATGTAAATATGTAAAAGTAGACGGTCAAACTCGCAACAAAAATCTGAATTCTTTCTCTTTTTACAATCGCTTAAGAGTTATTATGAAGTTGACTTTTAAAATTGACGATGTGACTTTTGACATAAAAGACCCAATCGATGTACACAAAACCATTGCGTTAAATGTAACGAACACGTACAAATAGTCACGTTCACAACGACAAACATATGCAGTGTGACCAGGTAAAAATATTGTGGCCAATTGCGAGGCCAAGAAACAGGTTGCGGAAGCTGGCGGACGCAAAATTTGTTCTTATGTTTTTTTTTTGTCGATTTTGAATAAGTTGAAGTATTTTTGTGACAAATCCACACACTGGCGATTTTTCGGCCGGCACTTACGTGACGTCATCGAGACGAGGCGAGAGGGTTTTGAGTTGAGTTTTGGTTTGTTTACAAATTGCCTGCGTTTGCGCCTTTTCTTAGAACATAAGAAAAGGTGAAAAAAGATTTTTCACCGATGAACAAATAAAACAAAAATATTTTCTTCTATGGGTACTTCTTTTAATTCTTGAACATCGGTATGTTTCATTATTTGTTGTTGTTGCGGCAACAGAAATGCACATTCTGTGAAAATTTCAGCTCTCTACTTATTTCGGTTGATCCGATAGAGCCCGGTGACGGACGGACGGACGGACAGACAGTCGGACAGCGGAGGCTTAGCAATAGGGTGCCGTTTGGCCTTCTTCGGATACGGAACCCTAAAAACTGAGCAAACCTAACTTGTTTTTTATAGTCGCGGGCAAAAGCTTCGTAAATTATAAGTTACACGTGACCTACAGTCACCCACCCGCTGCATATTAGGTTAGCAATTCTTTCAAGGGTCAGTGCATTCTCTACTACAATAAGATACCTCTGGAGATTTTGAAATTGCCATTTGAGCAATTTAAAAAGCATGTTAAAGCGACTCTGTCGAAAAAAGGATATTACAATGTTCAAGATTACTTAAATGACAGGACTGTATGGGGTTAATCTGGCTCAACACAGACCTTGCTGTTAATAATTTTGTAATTATTTATTCCTGCTTATTAATCATAACAATTAAATTTTTCATATTTGTATTAGTTAAGCACAACTTATTTTTAAAAGAGATCTAAAAATAAATCTGTGGGAGTTTATACGCCCTTCTTCTCCCACATTGGTCCAATGTAGAGAAGAGGCAAAAAATGACGTTTGCTAAGTATATGTAAATATCTACAGTAATAAAGTACTTTGACTTTTGACTTTTGAATTCTCAGGTTCTACTCTAATCTAACTCTCCCACTGCCTTGGCAGTGCGTCTCTTACTTTCGCGTTAATTATTTCAATATTTCCAAGTCAAGCCAAGCCAAGGTCAGCGCTAGAGTTAAATGGCGGCACCTTTACATACGAGTAAATGCTAAAGACAAAAAAATAAGACAATAAAAGTAATAAGTACCCCGAATTACGCGACCCCAATAAGCGCGATTTCAAAGTTACGCGATTTTTCAAATTCCTGCAAAATGTATGCGGTTTTTCTACTTTTGTGTAGTTATTTGATTGCAGAAGACCATATATAATGTTCATTTCCTTGCCTATGGCATGTATCCTGCCAAAGTGCAGTCAAAACTCTTTAATAATAATTATAATATTAAGCAAGCCTACACCGGACCTGGACTTAAGTGCCGTGATTAGGTAAATCTGATACAAAGTAATAACTACTGTAGCAAATCATAGTGTTTTAAATTTTGTAATTAGTTTTGGCGATATTAAATCCATGCCCTTATACAGGGTGTAACAGAAAGGTGTTGATATTAGGGGGTTGATATTGGCATAATTTTGAACAACTTTTACTATGAAACCGATTCTAAATATGACTGCACCTTTCTGTTACACCCTGAATACGTGAATTTCACTTAGCGCGGATTTTCTCTGAACGCATTAATCGCCTTGCTTTGTGGTATTGCATAATACTGTAAAAACATTATAACAGAGAGCAATTATAGGTACCTAGAAATAAAACGAAATGTACTTTGTTGCAAATTGGCAACGTTGCGTCGCATCGCAGAGTGAGATAATCGCCAACGTCGCACGATGGTCGGCCGATTTGTAAAAATCAAAACATTTGACAGAAAACAGCTGATCACCAGTGCCGCCATATTGTACGCACACATGCATACAAGCTTGTGTCGCCATCTATTGCTAGTTACCGGCGTAATTTGGTTTAAACTCGACTAGGATATAATAGCGCCAAACCATTAGCGGATTTTTTTGGAAACTTATGCTGTTAGAGCGCACTAGAGCCATCTGGTTTTATGCTAGTTTTAAAACCGATGAATGCCTTCTGTGCCGGTCGACTATGTTAGTCATATTTTCACGTAATGTTAAGATAAGTTGACGACCGTCACAGATAAGGTATATTTATATTCATCACGCACTATGTCTTATGTACGTCATTAATAACATGCACCAACCTAGTATATAAGCTAGGATTTCCTATAATAAACCAGTCTAGTATTTGCGCGCGTCTCAAGCCTTTTATTTTACTCCCGAAGATGTCGCTCTCCCAATAATGAGCCATGACGGACCAGAAGCCAAAATATTTCAACGAAGATTTCCCGCATCGAACTCAAGATACCGCAAGAATAATGAACCGATAGTCAGCCGACTGCTGATTTATCAAAATGGAGCTCGCACCAGCAGAAACGAACGCGTCGGCAAATTCAATCACAGCAAGCAGCTTTTTCAAGTTCAAGACATAGGAAGCCGTTCCAGCCCCCAGAAGAGTATTGAAACATTATCGATATACCTAATTCAACGAATAATGAAATCATCCAGGAAGAACATCGCAAGAAGAATAATCAAATCACCGAAGAGAGAGAGAGAGATATATATATAAACGATTGGTGTACAAGATGTGCCATATGTTGCCAAATCCCAATGTTTTTAGGCACACAAATTTCATCAATCGACAACTTAATATTCACTCAAGAGTGAAGATCACGCACGTACATATGACGTACGAGATCATTGACTGCCTACAGCCAAGGTTACAGATTTAATGCTGACGCTGATTCAGCACAATCATCCTTGTGTAGGTACGGTCGCAATTATAAACAAACAGTGATTACAACTTCAACGACGTGCGATGTGAATTGACTCATCGATTCCTGTAAAACATGGGCGGCTGCAGCATCAGACCACTCTCCTGCGGATCTTTTCCAGTTATAGGTTAGGTCAGTTTACTAACCGCGAAGCCCCAATTTCCTAGTGTTTTTCTGTTTTCCAGTTTTTAGTTTATTTTATGTAGTGTGCGGCCAGATACAAGACTCGCCTGCAGGTAAATATTAAGTAATTCTTTAAACTTATGTAGAATTCGCATAACCGTAGTTCCTTTATTTTTCTAATTCGTGTAAGATTTACCTTTAGATTAAGTTAAAGTATGCACAATTAAGATCTGATTTATGTTTATTAAAATACTACTAGTTATTACTGTTTAATATTTATGCTTCGGAAGGCACCGGTTTTTTCGTTGCGCGGATCGACCGCGAGTGATCGGGACATCACTAGCTAGCTGTCACTTGTATAGAAACGAGATGACGAGTTAGAGGTTACTTTTTTGCACATGAAAAATGTCTAACGCCAGCATCGGAAAGCTTGGTTGAATGTTAATTATAATAATCGCGGAACAATCGTCGGGAAATAAGTAGATTTAACGTCATCGGAGTGAGTGCTTCGTGCTTTGAAGGGTTGAAGTGATTCGGTGATCCAGTCGTCGCTTTCGGATAGCGATCCTCGTGTCGGCAAGCCTCACGACAGCGACAGCTTCGGGCTACGACGAGAGTAAGATTCGACTCCCATCACACCCACCCTCGTGTTCCTCATCCCGTACTCCTGCCTCGAATTGAGCTTTCGAATTCCGGTCCACGGCGTCAAAGGTCAGTACTGCTTTGTGACATTCCACTGAAAAACAACCCTACCAAGATTCCACGCCCTGTCGGTTAAGGCGTGGAATTTATCATTTTGGTAGCAGAGGCGCGGTTTCCTAGTGGGAAATCGATTCACGGACGGTTGTAGGGTTGCTTTTTTGCCACATTGTAGCTGGGAGAGGGTGGATACCTCGGATTGGTCGACAATCATTTTGTGAGTGAGTCTTGTGGTCGGTATACCACAATTTAGGTTCATTTTCGGTTAGTGAACGTATAATTGACGATTTAGTTAATGATTATTATAAATTTGTAGTCGGAAACTACTGTTTGTGCGGACGAATAAAGGATTGAACGGTCATTCCGCGAAGTAACTATATTGTATGACTTGTGGTAGAATGTCGGGTTCTATAGTACTGCAGTGTTATTTCGGTTTACAGAGCAGGATCATGCTATTTAAGGGGTATTAAGCTGATTTTGCTGAACTCAGTAGAAGTGTGGGTCATATCGGAGGGGCCACTTCTAGAAGGTTCACGGCTACTTACATTATATTAAAAATAGCTTTTTTTTATAATACATTTTTGTGTGTTATTTGTATTGTGCTTTATGGTGGCATTCTCTAATTGATTTAGAGTGTATAGTTATAAGGTGTATGTCCACAGGGCGACCATATTAAATATTTTTTAGGATTTAATTGTTTTAGTGGTTGCCTTAGTTTTGACAACTTAGTTTTAATTTCTGTGCCCAGCGCTGACGGGCAAGTGCTGGTCTCTGGCTATACTTAGTTCGGTAGTGAAGTATAAGACCAGAATCTATTAATTCGGTCAACATGGCGCCTTCGCCCTTGACGGTGCTGCGGCATGGTGTCCGGGAGGAAATGAGATGGCTCGCCCATACTCATAAGTATGTGGAGCGACCAGATATGGATGATGTCCTGCTCAAGCGTGTGGAGGACGCAATGACACGCGTCGGGAAGGTGTGTCGGCTGGCTGCGGAGGCTGAAGCTCTCGGGCTTACGGATGAAGCCTCGGTGGCTGCAGTGGGACAGCTCTGCGCGGATGCTGACCAAGCGATGGAATGCTTGGGTGACATCGAGCGTCGCGCGGAGTAAATTAAGCGGTCGCGAAGGAATGACCGTGGGGAGGGTAACGGAGACCCACCCCCGAAGGGTGTTGTTGAAAGGCTGCCAGACCTGGAGATTCCGGCCTTCAGTGGGGCAATTGATGAGAGGCCGGCCTTCATTAATTTATTCGATAGTTTGGTCCACGGTCGGGACGACCTGGACAACGCCTACAAGTTGGCCCAACTATTGATGGCTCTGCGGGGTGAACCGAAGGAGTTGGTCGGTCACCTAACGGTCACGGCGGGCAATTATGAGATAGCCAGGTCCATATTGTTTGACCGCTACCAACACAAACGGCGGTTGGTTGATGCGCAGCTGGGGAAGCTGTTTAGCATCCCTAAAGTAACCCGGGATGTTGACATCCGAGTACAGGTGCTCAACCCTGTGCTGGTGGCCACTAAGGCCCTTCAGAACCTTGGTCTTCCGGTAGACCAATGGTCATACATTGTTTTGTATATGGTTTTGTCACGGTTGCCTGCAGCTGTTCAAAGTCGGTTTGAACAGCTGCATGGGGGCAGTAGCAAGGAACTGCCCACGCTCGTCCAATTGACGGATTTTTTGGAGGGTGAATGCAGGCGATGTGACACACTGGACACGGAGGCCAGTGTGCAGCGCCAAACCGCGCGGATGCGGGAGGGGCCGCGCCCCCCGCCCCCACGGGGGGGTGGGCGGTCGAAACAATTTGGCGTTTTGAATGCCGCGCCGTCGGGTGACGGCTGTGTGCACTGCGACAGTGCCGGTCATGAAGTGACCAGTTGCACCAACTTTAAGGCGCTCGGGGTAGCTGCCCGCAAGAAGATAGTCTTCCGCCACCGATTGTGTTTCGGTTGTTTGGGGCCGCACACGCTGAGCGAGTGCTCGCGCGCGTTCCCCTGTGAGTGCTGTGGTGGCAAGCACCACATAGTGTTGTGCCTGAATCGGTCAGGCCCTTCGGACGGTCACCAGGGCCGGACTCAGGTTGGTCGGCCACAGGGCCCAACCAGGGCCGGACCCAGTCCCCCTCCGGGCAACGGGAGTCACCAACGGGGTGACTGGGGTACCCGCGGACGGGACCCCCCCCCCGAGGGGAAGGGGGCAGCGCGGGGGGTAACATGCGGGATAGCCGGGGTTCGGTCGCCGCTGTCCACGGTCAGCGAGGACTTCGGGCCGCTGGCTCACCGCGTGTTACGGGCGGGTGTCAGATGGCACCTATGAGTAGCGCGAAAGCTGGGAGCCCACCACCTTCTGCGCCACCCTGCCCGTCGCTCTGGGAGGCGAACAGGGAGGCGAACAGTCGGATGTCGCCCCCATTCCTCGAGCGCCCCAGGTTGGATTCGCTCTCCCCCATCCATCCACGGTGGCCACCGGGCACACCGTATGATTTAATTCCACGCCTCAACCTTGGTGACTCCCATTGCCCGGAGGGGGACTGGGACTCAAAAATTCCTCCCCAATGAGGACATCCCGGCGGACTGAAAACCCATTCAATCCCTCGTCGGGAGCAAGCCGTACCGATGGCGTCTTGGTTACCGTTCAGGAATTGAGTGACCTCCTGCAGATATCGCCTGGCTCCGACAAAATTTGTGCCGTTGTCCGAACGGATTATTGTCGGGAGGCCCCTTCGTGAGACGAACCGATCTAGACATGCGATAAATGCCTCTGTAGTGAGGTCACTGACCACCTCCAAGTGGACTGCCTTCGTGGCCAAGCACACGAAGACGCACAGGTATGCCTTCACTAATCTGGCGTTCCGTAGCTGTGAAGACTTGACCATGAATGGTCCCGCGAAATCCGTTCCGACACCCGCAAAGGGCCGAATTTCGTTAACCCTATCCGAGGGCAAATCGCCCATTTGGGGCTGCATCGTAGCCGCCTTGGCCCGATAACAAGGCAGGCACTGAAATACGACGCTACGCTCTAAGCGTCTTCCTGATAGAATCCAGAACTCGCGCTGGAGAAACGCCATCAAGGCGTGGCATCCGACATGCCCATTCCGAATGTGTCGATCCTGTATCAACAGTTCGACCAACTTCCCTTTCCTAGGGAGTAACAACGGGTGGCGAGCCGCATAAGGCAGGTTGGCATTCCGCAGTCGACCTCCTACCCTCAGCAACCCTTGAGGGTCAATAAACGGGTTGAGCCGAGCCACAGCTCCCTTCAGTTGGACGCGTCCGCGTCTCAGAATGTCCAGTTTGGACTTAAAGTGCACCGTCTGCACGTTCCGTACCAATGCGAACAACGCTTGGTTCCGTTCCCATGGTGTCAGGACCTGTGTCCGCACCCGTTGCGCCTCAGAATTGCGACAATTCCGCGCAAATCGGAAGATCCAGGCGGTCACATTGACCAGCTTGTCGAGCGAGCTGTACCGTTCCAGCAGGCTGAACTCCTCTTCCGGCTCTGGTTGCGTCGTACAGACACCGACTGTCAAGGCGCCGTTCGCCGAGGTAACGCGTGGACTCATTGGCCAATCCGATTCGGCTTGAGTCAACCATTTTGGACCCCACCACAAGGGATGTCCAACTAACTCCGGAGCGTGACACAATCGACCTGACCGGAGGCGACCAGTATTGTTCCGATAAAACTGTTCACACTCTTCTCCAACCGGGTCCAACCGGCGGACCGTAGGTGGTTCCTCCACCTCCCAAAACTTCTGTATCACCTCCGAGAGTACAGAACCGAATAAGGGACTACGAGTCGCTAGGCGTGGGGCAGCCGGCATGACCGGACCCATTACCGCATGGCCCAGTCTGGTGTTGACCGAAACCAGACCAGTCGCCCGTAACACGTGGACACCTGGCACTAACAGGTATCCCAAGGCATCGACACCCAATAAAATGTCTACTGGGCCCGGAATATCAAACTCCGGGTCAGCCAGTGACAACCCAGCGGCCAACTGTCGCACCGAGGGCGACAACCGTACGTGAGGGAGTGAGCCCATCACATTAGGCATGACTAATGCCGTGACCGTCAGATTCACCGATGAATCCACCCATGACGAGATAGTAATCCGACATACTCCCTTAACGGAACCGACTTCCGTGTTCCCAATTCCCCGAATGGAATGTGGATACTCCCTTACCGAAATGCCCAACCGTCTTACAAGGTTGCACGAGACTAAGCACCCCTGGGCCCCCGAGTCCAATAGTGCTCGTGCCACACATGATTTGCCGTCCGAACTCCACGCTATCACAGAGGCGGTGGGGAGCATGACCGTCTGTGGAGTGGCGGCACCCTGTAAGTGGGCGGCGTGTCCCTAGCTGGAACCTCCGCGGGTTCCAAACCCGCTGAGACCTCCGTCGGCCTTGGAGTAACTCGGCTGCTGATACGCAACCGGCATATCAGACCGTATGTACATCAAGAGGTCCCAACCCGGATAATAGGCCCCTCGCTGTCCCGGTATCCGACCATACCGGACGGTGTACGGTGTTTAATATTTATGCTTCGGAACGCACCGGTTTTCGTTGCGCGGATCGATCGCGAGTAATCGGGACATCACTAGCGGAAACGGAACCGCAGCTGTCACTCGTACAGAAACGAGATGAGAAATTAGAGGTTACTTTCTTGTCGTGAGAAAAAACATGTCTGCTCATGGCGTCGGGCCTTGACTGTATTTCAGTGTTACAATTGTCTAACACAGGTGTCGGGCCTGGTCGGAGTGGTAATCATAATAATCGTCGGGAAATAAGTATTTTCGCGTTAGCGGAGTGAGTGATTCGGGTTGTGAAGGTTGAAGTTGTACGGTCCCCAACTCGTCGTATTCGGACAGCGACTCCTCGTGTCGGCAAGCAACACGCCGGCGACAGCGTCGGGCTCAAGATTTTTGGAAACGGTGGTCCCTTGAGTACTTGCACATCTTGCAGCAGCGCCTTAAGTGGACTGACCGGACGAGCCCCCCTCAAGTCGGTGATTTGGTGCTGATTAAGGATGCGAACCTGCCATCATTGAGATGGAGACGAGGACGGATCGTCAATTTGTACACGGGTTGGGATGGCACGCCTCGATCAGCAGAAGTCAAGGTGGGGGACTCGGTCCTCAAGAGAGCGGTCGCAACACTTTCTCGCCTTCCTATTGATTAGGGACAGGTTCGGGCCTGTCCGGGCGGGTGACTGTTTAATATTTATGCTTCGGAACGCACCGGTTTTTTGTTGCGCGGATCGACCGCGAGTAATCGGGATCTCACTAAGCGAAAACGGACCGCAGATGTCACTCGTACCAGAACGAGATGTAAAATTGGAGGTTATCTTTACTCTTTATCTTTTTCTCATCGGGAGAACAACATGTCTGCTCAGGTCGGGCCATTGATGGTATTCGGTGTACCAATCGTTGTAATACAGGCGTCGGGCCTGGTCGGAGTGTAAATCTACCACATCGTCGGGAAATTAGTAGATTCGCGTCAGCGGTTAAGTGATTCGTGGTGAAGGTTGAAGTTGTACGGTCTCCAACTCGTCGTATGCGGACGGCGACTCCACGTGTCGGCGGGCAGCGCGCCGGCGACAGCGTCGGGCAGCAACGATAGTGATTCGATTCCTATCCTATCCCAATTCTGCTCTTATCCCGTATTCCTGTCTCGAATCGAGCTTTCGATTTCCTGTCTACGGCGACAAGGGTCAGTAAAATTTCATCACTTCTTTTCTCTCACGTGCTGGCAAAGGTACACCCCCTTCGGATTCCACGCCGTTCGGTAGGCGTGGAAATTAAACAGTCAGGGTGAATGACCGTCTGTCTAAACATCATCCGGATGTCAGCTACAAAGACAACATTGTGTCGACGGAACCGTGTGATAACATCCGCGATGTCATGGTTCAACTTCGGCCCTGAATGCAAACACTGGTTCAGGTTCATGCCGTTAGATGTTGATGCCGATCCATCGAACACTACCCGTATTTTGCCCTCCGGGGTCCTCAAGACCGCGTGATGGGGCAGGAAGCAGTGGTCTTCACGCTTCCAGTCGATACCCGAAACCGACATGTGGCCGAGCGACTCGTATTCCCGCATGAAATCGACGTACTTCTGCCGGAAAATCCCGTCACGCTTCATGCGTCGTTCCATCGACAGAAGCCGCGTCTCGGCTGCATGGTGTGAACTGCCCAGCGGCGGGCGATCACTCCAAAATGGAAGACGTGTGAGAAATCGACCTGACCGAAGGCGACCAGTATTGTTCCGATAAAACTGTTCACACTCTTCTTCAACCGGGTCCAACCGGCGGACCGTAGGTGGTTCCTCCACCTCCCAAAACTTCTGTATCACCTCCGAGAGTACAGAACCGAATAAGGGACTACAAGTCGCTAGGCGTGGGGCAGCCGGCATGACCGGACCCATTACCGCATGGCCCAGTCTGGTGTTGACCGAAACCAGACCAGTCGCCTGCAACACGTGGACACCTGGCACTAACAGGTATCCCAAGGCATCGACACCCAATAAAATGTCTACTGGGCCCGGAATATCGAACTCCGGGTCAGCCAGTGACAACCCAGCGACCAACTGTCGCACCGAGGGCGACAACCGTACGTGAGGGTGTGAGCCCATCACATTAGGCATGACTAATGCCGTGACCGTCAGATTCACCGATGAATCCACCCGTGACGAGAGAGTAATCCGACATACTCCCTTAACGGAACCGACTTCCGTGTTCCCAATTCCCCGAATGGAATGTGGATACTCCCTTACCGAAATGCCCAACCGTCTTACAAGGTTGCACGAGACTAAGCACCCCTGGGCCCCCGAGTCCAATGGTGCTCGTGCCACACATGATTTGCCGTCCGAATTCCACGCTATCACAGAGGCGGTGGGGAGCATGACCATCTGTGGAGTGGCGGAACCCTGTAAGTGGGCGGCGTGTCCCTAGCGGGAACCTCCGCGGGATCCGAACCCGCTGGGACCCCCGTCGGCCTGGTAACTCGGCTGCTGATATGCCACCGGTGGCATATCAGACCGCATGTACATCAGGGGGTTCCAACCCGCATAATAGGCCCCTCGCTCTCCCGGTACCCGACCATACCAGACTGTGAACGGTGTGCCCGGTGGCCACCGTGGATGGAGGGGGGAGAGGATCCAACCTGGGGTGCTCTAGGAATGGGGGCGACATCCGACTGTTCGCCTCCCTGTTCGCCTCCCAGAGCGACGGGCAGGGTGGCGCAGAAGGTGAGGGGCTCCCAGCCTTCGCGCCACTCATAGCTGCCATCTGACACCCGCCCGTAACAGGCGGTGAGCCAGCGGCCCGAAGTCCTCGCTGACCCTGGACAGCGGCGACCGAACCCCGGCTATCCCGCCTGTTACCCCCCGCGCTGCCCCCTTCCCCTCGGGGGGGGTCCCGTCGGCGGGTACCCCAGTCACCCCGTTGGTGACTCCCGTTGCCCGGAGGGGGACTGGGTCCGGCCCTGGTTGGGCCCTGTGACCGACCAGCCTGAGTCCGGCCCTGGTGACCATCCGAAGGGCCTGACCGTTTCAGGCACAACACGATGTGGTGCTTGCCACCGCAGCACCCACAGGGGGACGCGCATGAGCACTCGCTCAGCGGGTGCGGCCCCAAACAACCGAAACACAATCGGTGGCGGAAGACCACCTTCCTGCGGGCAGCCACACCGAGCGCCTTAAAGTTGGCGCAACTGGTCACTTCATGACCGGCACTGTCGCAGTGCATACAGCCATCACCCGACGGCGCGGCACTCAAAACGCCAAATTGTTTTGACCGCCCACCCCCCCGTGGGGATGGGGGGGCGCGGCCCCTCCCGCATCCGCGCGGGTTGGCGCTGCACACTGGCCTCCGAATCTAATGTGTCGGATCGCCTGCATTCACCCTCCAAAAAATCCGTTAATTGGACGAGCGTGGGCAGTTCCGAGCTACTGCCCCCATGCAGCTGTTCAAACCGACTTTGAACAGCTGCAGGCAACCGTGACAAAACCATATATAACACGATATATGACCATTGGTCTACCGGCAGACCAAGGTTCTGAAGGGCCTTAGTGGCCACCAGCACAGGGTTGAGCACCTGTACCCGGATGTCAACATCCCGGGTTACTCTTGGTATGCTAAACAGCTTCCCCAGCTGCGCATCAACCAACCGCCGTTTGTGTTGGTAGTGGTCAAACAATATGACCCGGGCAATCTCATAATTGCCCGCTGTGACCGTTAGGTGACCGACCAACTCCTTCGGTTCACCCCGCAGTGCCATAAAGAGTTGGGCCAACTTATAGGCGTTGTCCAGGTCGTCCCGACCGTGGACCAGACTATCGAATAAATTGATGAATGTCGGCCACTCATCAATTGCCCCACCGAAGGCCGGAATCTCCAGGTGTGGCAGCCGTCCAACAACACCCTTAGGGGGCGGGTCTCCGCTACCCTCCCCGCGGTCATCCCGACGCGACCGCTTAATTTTTTCGGCGCGACGCTCGATGTCGCCCAAGCACTCCATCGCTTGGTCAGCATCCGCGCAGAGCTGCTTCACTGCGGCCACCGAAGCCTCATCCGTAAGCCCGAGGGCCTCAGCCTCCGCGGCCAGCAGACACACCTTCCCGACGCGTGTCATTGCGTCCTCCACACGCTTGAGCAGGACATCGTCCATGTCAGGTCGCTCCACATACTTGTGAGTATGGGCGAGCCATCTCATCTCCTCACGGACGCCATACCGCAGTACCGTCAAGGGTGAAGGTGCCATGGTTACCAATTCATTTGTTTCTGGTCCTATGCTTCACTACCGAACTAAGCACAGCCAGAGACCAGCACTTTCCCGTCAGCGCTGGGCACAGAAATTAAAACTAAGTTGTAAAAACCAAGGCAACTACTAAAACAATTAAATCCTAAACAATATTTAATATGGTCGCCCTGTGGACATACACCTTATAATATACACTCTAAATCAATTAGAGAATGCCATTATAAAACACAATACAAAAATAACCCACAAAACTTGATTATGAAAACAATACAAAATAATAAGTGGCTTCTAGAAGTGGCCCTCCGATATGAACCACACTTCCCTTGAGGTCAGCAAAATCAGCTTAATACACCTTAAATAGCCCGACCCTGCTGTGTAAACCGAAATAACACTGTAGGACTATAGAACCCGACGTTTTACCGCAAGTAATACAATCTAGGCTTCGCAGAATGACTGTTCAATCTTTTATGCGCACAAACAGTAGTTTCCGACTACAAATTTATTATTGACTAAATTGACACTTATACTTTCACTAACCGAAATGAACTTTAATTGTGGTAAACCAAACTGTTTAATTTCCACGCCTACCGAACGGCGTAGAATCCGAAGGGGCTGTGCTTTTGCCAGCACGTGAGAGAAAAGAAGTGAATGAATTGTTACTGACCCTTGTCGCCGTAGACAGGAAATCGAAAGCTCGATTCGAGACAGGAATACGGGATAAGAGCAGAATTGAGATAGGATAGGAATCGAATCACTATCGTTGCTGCCCGATGCTGTCGCCGGCGCGCTGCCCGCCGACACGTGGAGTCGCCGTCCGCATACGACGAGTTGGAGACCGTACAACTTCAACCTTCACCACGAATCACTTAACCGCTGACGCGAATCTACTTATTTCCCGACGATGTGGTAGATTTACACTCCAACCAGGCCCGACGCCTGTATTACAACGATTGGTACACCGAATACCATCAATGGCCCGACCTGAGCAGACATGTTGTTCTCCCGATGAGAAAAAGACAAAGAGTAAAGATAACCTCCAATTTTACATCTCGTTCCGGTACGAGTGACATCTGCGTCATGTTCCAGGGGAAATGAACCCAGCAGACTGTGCGTCTCGTGGGTGTCACGCTCCGGAGTTAGTTGGACATCCCTTGTGGTGGGGTCCAAAATGGTTGACTCAAGCCGAATCGGATTGGCCAATGAGTCCACGCGTTACCTCGGCGAACGGCGCCTTGACAGTCGGTGTCTGTACGACGCAACCAGAGCCGGAAGAGGAGTTCAGCCTGCTGGAACGGTACAGCTCGCTCGACAAGCTGGTCAATGTGACCGCCTGGATCTTCCGATTTGCGCGGAATTGTCGCAATTCTGAGGCGCAACGGGTGCGGACACAGGTCCTGACACCACGGGAACGGAACCATGCGTTGTTCGCATTGGTACGGAACGTGCAGACGGTGCACTTTAAGTCCGAACTGGACATTCTGAGACGCGGACGCGTCCAACTGAAGGGAGCTGTGGCTTGGCTCAACCCGTTTATTGACCCTCAAGGATTGCTGAGGGTAGGAGGTCGGCTGCGGAATACCAACCTGCCTTATGCGGCTCGCCACCCATTGTAACTGTTGATACAGGATCGACACATTCGGAATGGGCATATCGGATGCCACGCCTTGATGGCGTTTCTCCAGCGCGAGTTCTGGATTCTATCGGGAAGACGCTTAGTGCGTAGCGTCGTATTTCGGTGCCTGCCTTGTTATCGGGCCAAGGCGGCTACGATGCAGCCCCAGATGGGCGATTTGCCCTCGGATAGGGTTAACGAAATCCGGCCCTTTGCGGTTGTCGGAACGGATTTCGCGGGACCATTCATGGTCAAGTCTTCACAGCTACGGAACGCCAGATTAGTGAAGGCATACCTGTGCGTCTTCGTGTGCTTGGCCACGAAGGCAGTCCACTTGGAGGTGGTCAGTGACCTCACTACAGAGGCATTTATCGCATGTCTAGATCGGTTCGTCTCACGAAGGGGCCTCCCGACATTAATCCGTTCGGACAACGGCACAAATTTTGTCGGAGCCAGGCGATATCTGCAGGAGGTCACTCAATTCCTGAACGGTAACCAGGACGCCATCGGTACGGCTTGCTCCCGACGAGGGATTGAATGGGTTTTCAGTCCGCCGGGATGTCCTCATCGGGGAGGAATTTTTGAGGCTGCGGTTAAATCGGCTAAGTCGCACCTGACGAGGATCATCGGTGAGACCTCTCTACGCTTTGAAGAGCTTGCGACGCTGTTCTGTAAAATTGAAATGACACTGAACTCGCGTCCGTTGTGCCCGCTCAGTTCGGATCCAAATGATTTGGAAGCGTTGAGGCCGGGTCACTTCCTGATAGGTCAGCCCCTTAACGCCCTGCCAGAATACCCATTCGGTGATGTTAAGTTAAGTCGGTTAACTAGGTGGCAGATGTTGCAGCAGATGACTCAAGATTTTGGAACCGGTGGTCCCTTGAGTACTTGCACATCTTGCAGCAGCGCCTTAAGTGGACTGACCGGACGAGCCCCCCTCAAGTCGGTGATTTGATGCTGATTAAAGATGCGAACCTGCCATCATTGAGATGGAGTCGAGGGTTGGGTTGAAGTGATTCGGTGATCCAGTCATCGCTTTCGGATAGCGATCCTCGTGTCGGCAAGCCTCACGACAGCGACAGCTTCGGGCTACGACGAGAGTAAGATTCGACTCCCATGACACCCCACCCTCGTGTTCCTCATCCCGTACTCCTGCCTCGAATTGAGCTTTCGAATTCCGGTCCACAGCGTCAAAGGTCAGTACTGCTTTGTGACATTCCACTGAAAAACAACCCTTCCAAGATTCCACGCCCTGTCGGTTAAGGCGTGGAATTTATCAATTACTGCAGTTGATATAAGTTTGTTATGGTATCTAACTTTGATTTTTTCTATTGTTATAAGTACATTCATTTATTTTTTTCCCTATAGGGGGGAGTATCTCTGCCGGTCGACTATGTTAGTCATATTTTCACGTAATGTTAAGATAAGTTGACGACCGTACCAGATAAGGTATATTTATATTCATCACGCTTTATGTCTTATGTACGTCATTAATAACATGCACCAACCTAGTATATAAGCTAGGATTTCCTATAATAAACCAGTCTAGTATTTGCGCGCGTCTCAAGCCTTTTACTTTACTCCCGAAGATGTCGCTCTCCCAATAATTGTCTCTGGCAAACCTTCCAATATGAACTATGTTACTCTATTCTAATACTTGCTCCATGGTGTAAGACTCTAAAGTGCTGTCTTTTTAAAAAAAATAGCTTTCAGTTTGTTGATTGTGAAGATTTTGTGTCTCTTATGACATTCTGAGATGCATTTAAAAAAAATAGTCATAAATTTAATATGAAGTTTGATATCATGAAAAATATAAAAACTATAAGAATTTAATAAGGTACGGAGATATAAAGCTCTTATATAGATTTAAGCAAAAATCCCAATTATGTAATGCGGAAGCCATTTTGACATTAAAATGTGAAAATACGACAAATTCATTCATTTATTGGAATGAAATGTAATAGGCTTATTGTAATAAAATATATATTTAAACAAAACGTTTTATTTATGCAATCATTTACGAAAACAAGAAAAGATAAACATAAAGATAAAGATCGTGCAATCATGAAATTACATTACAAAATTAAGATTATCAGGATTCAGACTTTTCAATTAGTCGCCTTAAACTCGTGTTGAAGAAAAATCGAAATATTGTAGGGCCAAGATAAGAAATCACCTTTTATTTTTTATATTTTAACTGAAGTCTAGCATGAATTTTAGCAGTCAGATAATAGTAGTTTATGTGACTGTTACATAATGCCTAATTATATAGAGTTACATACACTAGTTTATCTACACATATATCATAAGCTTTCTTTGATGTGTTCAGGAACCGCATGTTTGACCGGCATTGTGGCTCTGCAGTTGTTTAGCTTGTTCTGTAGTACCAACTTCACGCAGGCGGGCGTCGGCGTTCGAAATTTAAATGTCAGTACCAACTTCACAGACAAACTAGGGGCAGCACGCAGTTGGGCGTTGGCATTCGAAATTTGAATGTCATAATATGTAGAAAAACTACACATTATGGTCATAATGTGTAATTTTTCAGATAAGAAATGAGTTTTTACCAAGTAGTTTAACATTATGCTGATCTTAACGTGAGGTTTTTGTACGCAGTAAAGAGGGTTTATGATACGTGTGTAGATAAACTACTAAAATAGAGCGTTGTAATAAATAATACAAATATTCGAATACTAATTATTGTGAAGAATATACAGGATTAAATAATAATGGGGATGAAATATAAAACGATCCAATATAAAACGAATTGAGTGAATGTCCATGAACAGCGGAAATACTTGAAATGAGCGAAAAAACACTGAATTCAGCATTTTTTTCTGATAACAATAAAATCCAGAACGAGCTTACAAAAGTAGGCATTTCAGACATTAAAATTCTAGCCGTGCGACCAAATTAATGAGTGAGCGACTAGAAATACAGAAAGGGCAACTTCAATAACGGAACACGGAAAGCCAAATTTGGCTAGAACAAGGTTATTGTGGCTAAATGTTCAATTCGATTTTAGGTTAGGTTAGAACTTAAAGGCAGCAACCCCGGAGCGTATGCAAAGAAAAGCCAAATTTGGCTACAGTAGGTTAGTAAGACTAAATGTTCAATTCCAAATAATAGTGTTTTTTCCATACACGATTCTTATTCGGTGAAGGAAATTGTGATGAATGATGAGAAGGCACTTTCTATGATTTCTATGAATTTTAATTTTGATGCCTATTTAAACGCGATGCCACGAAACTCTTTAGATAATTGCCGATATATATTACTAACTACATTAGGTTGAGTGAGGTATGCCAAAGATTTTAAATGCTCTTTATTAATTCCGGTTTCTACCAGGATGGGTAGATGAAGGACACCTTTTATCCTATCCATAATATGCAAGAAAAAAAATACTCTAATTATTGTAACTTTTGAAGTGCTTTAACCTCTCAATACCGAGGGTAGTTGCGACGGGTCGCGATTTTGAACCTTGTGCCATGATAATAAAATTTGAAACCTGTTTCCTTCCAGTTTCTCGCAGAGTGGGTAGAGGAAGAACTTATTTAACTCAAAACTTGATCTCCCCATTCCATGGATTCCATGTCAAATAAAACTGATTTATTCCTTTACCGAATTAAGTAATAATTATTAATTATCAACACTATTATTAATTATTCAACTCATAATGAAATTATAAAGCATTGGAGTTATGAACAATTGTATAACTATAACCAACACTGATTTGTAATTTGTTTATTCTAACTTTTTAGTTTATAAAATTTGAATGTTTAACTTAAGAAACCATAAGACTTGAACCAGAGAGCGAAGTCGTCTGGCATGGTATGCGTATACTTAAAAGACGGCTTTTGCATATATTTTGTAACAATAATCATAGTTTAACAATAAATATTTTTGTATTTTTGCATTTGTATTTTTGTAAAAAGGTGTAAGGAAAATAACCAATAATTTGTCTTGGGAACAATTATCGTAGAAAGACGATTTTTTCTTCCACCGTAACTCGTTACGGTAGAAGAAAAAATCGGTGGTGTGAGGAAAATTACCTATTATTTGGAAACTATCAGCGTATAAAGATCATTTTTTCTTCTTTCTTAACTGGACACGAACCTCCGGTTACGTTCACGGCCGAAGGGATAATATTGTGTGCCCTTCCTTCGTTACTAGATTACCTTGTTGAATTTTTCGGAAGTGTGAAAGGTGATCTTTTATCTTGGCATAATTTTGGCAATATGTACTTACTAAATCTTATCATTAAAATAAACAATACTAAGTTGGTCTTTGAGCAGCTTAGTTTCTTCTATCAATGTTGAAATTTGGCCGGTCCTGCAAATAAATAAAGATATTACATACGTATTTATTCTATATCTAGATTTGTCTCTATTCGGTTTCTCCTAACATATGCCTATTTCTTTTAAATATAAATTAGTGGACAGCTTGTGTGAAATAATCGCGTTCTGGGGGGTAACCCAACGTTTTATGCCGATTCAGTTCAGGAACCTAAGCTGATACGCAAAATTACCATTACGCTGCTCCGAAAATATCATCCGATATCTTCAGGTCGACGGGATCCCGCTGGTTGCGGCACAGGACCGTGCGGATTGGCGCTACAGAAAAGAGGCCTACGCCCAGCGGCGGGTCGAGGCGGGCAGAGCATTATGATAAAGATTTAAGATTTCGTTTTTAGGGTTAGAAGAGTTGTTTTAGCATAATCTGCATCGAATTAGCTGTTTTGGAGTAGCCGTATATTTGATTTTTTGTCCCGATAGAATGATAGTAAGTATACTATATTTTTAGAAAGAAAGAAAGATACAGACTTACTTACTGTTGTTGTAAAATAGATGAGATGGTGTCCTTGTGGGATTTCCCCAAAGCAATATTCTTCTTTGTGTATTCTTCTTGGAACTTTTTCATCTGAAAAATCAATTCAGTAATTGATTTTGGGTGTGGTTGTGCCGAATTTAACACAATTTAGCGAAGTGGATGTAAATGCTAAATTATGTTCTTCTTACGAGTTATTCCACTAATCCCCATTGAAAATCCCCATCAATGATCCCCACACAATCCATTACCTATGAGACGTCAATGACTCCGCTCGATAAAGGGAAACGATGTGTGTTCTTTACAGCCGGCTGCTATCTAACATTTAACAGGTACCTGGCTTCTGGCCCCACTAGTCGTTTCGTGAGAACCAGAATTAGCGACCATAAATAACAAGAACCCAAAACCTGGAATATTTCTCCCTCTCCAGCAGAACATTGTAACCGCAACGCCGCAGCGGTCATCAATACCTGTATAGAATTATCGTTGGCATACGCTCGGAGTCTTTTGATCTGGTCGTGGAAGTGCTCTCTCATCTTCTTGAAGGTCTCCAGCTCCCTCAGCAGTTCTGTCTCGGCTGGCGTGGCCGGGGCGCTGCTGCGAAGCGCACGGATCACGGCTGAGCATCTGCGGTAGTGGAGATAGTAACATTTACACATGCATATGATATCTACATATTCATTATCAATTTTTCACTTCACTGCTCGGAAATGTGGCGATAGATGGTCAACCAGGAGAACAACAAATACTTCTAGCTATTTGAACAGGCCATAAAAACATTGTGGCTTTTTTGTTATGGTTCTGTAACTTCTCAACAGATGGCGCTTAGTGCCTTGTTGGTTTTATCCGACGTGGCGTGCGACATGCCGTCACGTCGGTAAAAGAGTGTCTGGCCAGTGCTGTCAATTGCGGTAGATGGCGGACTCTTAATTTATCAAAAAAATAATTTTCTGTATAATTAATTTTATTTCCACGCAACATTATGTAATGTCTCGGCCAAAAGTGCAATAAATAGATGGACTCGTCTCTTAAACTCACTCGTCCATCTATTGCTAACTTTCCAGCCTCGACAACAATGTACTATTTTTGTTGGGAGGGAAAAGCAATGGAATCACCATGCCCGGGAGTCAGACCTTCCTGCTATGTCCGGGGCCTTACACATTGAGCGGGCAACACCTCGTGTAGTAAAACGGTAAATACAACCTATGTGTGACAGTAGTTATCGTAAGATTCTACTACTAGCCATGGCTATATGATACATAAGTACACATAATGCCAATTTTGTTGGCGCCTGAATGCCGCCTGGAGGGGGTAGCGGAGCATGGGGACATGAGAGATTAGGCATGGGCGAGAGAGAGAGAGAGAGGCGAGATCTGGCTTAGGCCAAGAAACCTGCCGCGGGCTGCACAGATATTGTTCTTAACAGACATTTAAGGCTTCAAGACCCGACAGCATTTGTACCAAAGAAATAAATAATTTATATAGGCATGTATTTAAACGCTAAACAAATAATCCCCGATTTTTTGATAGACCTCAATACTGATAGATCTCAAAACTGCAACAAAAATACTGAGTGCACCTCAGAATTTACCCGTAAAACAAAATAAATTTTGCAAACTGTTTAACTTCTTATGTAAAATCTTTGTACTAACTAAGCGATTATCTGATATCTGAATGTAAAACTAACAACTAACTATTTTATAAACTAAAAAAACTTAAGCCCAACTTTACTAAAACCAAGCACCTATTATTCTTTGGGCCCATTAGTTTTAATAATGAAAACACAATCATTATTATCTAATCAATCAATCGTTCATCTTAAATATTATCTAATCAATCAATCAAAGAAACATCTAAAAGCAAACAAAATAACAACAAAGAACGATAAATCTGATTTTAAAACATATTTTTTTGCAGTTGCAATATAAAAACAATATTAAATCGGGTAGAATTTAATCGCATCAAATATGCCCTGCACAGCAACAATGTTCAACAAAAACACTAATGTTTCGTATGCTCTCACATGTCCAAACATTTTGTTTGTTTACATGTTCAACCTAATACGAAGGAGCTCACCCCTTTTACCCTTCACCTAAGCTACCGCACCACTTCGCCCTGATATTTCCTGTGCATGTTTGATGTGCGTTTATTAATATTTTCCAATCTAATTAAAGCCTCAAACTTTTCATTGTATGATTAAAGCAGGTCTTGCTATAGCAGGGCGTCCGCGTTTTTTCTGTCTTGCAATAGGGATGTTTTTTATATAATTTTCATTAAAACAGATAAGAAAAATAAATTTAGCTATAGAAGTAAGCTTTTTAGGTACAAGAATGATAAAATTGTTATATACATTTTGGTAAAGTAAACAATAATTAGTGTGGTGCAGCAAATGACACGAATTTTAGAAATTCCTTTATATGAAAGGAGAATTTCGAGTGCAAGTCAGTATTTTAGTTTGACTAAGAATAATTTTGTATAGAAAACGGAATTTGTGTTCGAAAATCCAGATATTTGTTGTGAAATGTTTAAGAAAGATTCGCTTGTTTTGATAGGATGTATGATCTTGTTGGTGGTGTTTGTTTTGTTCATCAAATGGTTTATTTGTAGAGTAGTCAGTTTTGGTATACGATAGGTTAATCAGTGTATATAATTTGTTTGCATAATTTTATTTTGAGCTACAGTTAAATATTCCTCATTTATATATGTACAATATATCGACGTTCTAACGATGATGGAAAACATCGTGATGAAACCCTCCTAGCTGTATCTCCATAGCTGGGAATTGACTTTATTAAATAACTGGATAAACGTGGGCGCAGCTGTGCCTCTGACACCTGGTATGGAAAAAACATTGTGCGTGACAGGTGGTTAGCCCATCGCCGCAAATACAAAATCTCAAGGAATATTTATAACCGCAGACGGACGTACAAAAGCATTTTTTCCCAAGCTGAAACGGAGCTATTGGCCGAAAGAAAGTCTGTCGCCTGATGCAGGTGCACTTATTGTAAATGATGGATCTTTTACCTGTATTTGATATCGTCTTGATGTTTCTCTGCCAGACTGCATTTCTCCATCAGAACCGCCGTCTCCAGCAGAGCATCGTCTATTTCATTCTGAAATTGAAATAAAATACTTCACGGAAACTATTCTTATATATTTTTTGTATTATTTTAAGTCATAAGATCATAACTGAGTAAGTTCGTTCTTCGTTCATAACTGAGTAATGGTGACGGAAAACATCGTGAGGAAAGCATCGCATCCTGCCTTTGTAAATGTCTTTTCTATTTTGAATGTCTGCATTACATTCTAACCGACTTCTATCGCGACCCGTCACGACTTCCCTCGGCTTATGAGAGGTTAAAGTCGAAAAACGTCCCATTAATCTGTGTGGACTTATCCCGACGAGCTGACGTCACACAAAGTTCATGTGGTCTGTTAATGTTAAACGACTAGGGCGGAAACCACAGCTACGCGACGGGGATGCGACTGCGACTCCCCATATTTTAGAGTTGCATGTATTTTTTTTGACACCTCCGTGCTTGCCCGGAAAATATGCTTTTTAAAGTCCATTTAAAGAATAGCTTATTTTACACCATTTAATGGAACAAAATATGTCCTAAAGTGGTTACAATTCACGTTCTAAGAAAAAATAAAAAGTTAATATCCAGTGGAAATATTGTGTTCAGTGCTTGTTTGGCCGACCTCCGTAATTTGCGTATTCTGAACGCATCGGAAACCGAGCTCCGTGCTTGTTCAATCAACATCCACTTTATAGCCAATCACGGACAAGGATTCCCGCTATAATGCGCTGACGCGACGCCATCTTGCTTTAGAAATGTTTGTCAGGTTGTTGCTCGTTGTGGTAACTGTTAATTAATTATCACCTAAATTAATAATCTAATGAGAAAAACCAACAGCAGAAATGTCAATGAGACAGAGGAAGACAAATCACCTAAGAAATTTGACAGATTTGGATAGAGTATATGTTGGACTTTTATTGATATTTTAATATCTATAACTACTTCTTTAAGACTGATACAGGCTGATGCAATATTATTTTGGTCGGCCGAATTTAATAGGAAGTTTTATACTCAGTGGTCTACCCGTTTTAAAATTTTGGCGATCCACGTGAATTCCCGACCATATGCTTTTTAAAACACTAATAATTCTAGGTTACAATAACAAAAATGTTATTTTTTTTACGTTAATTCCCGCTCGTCCACACCTATAATTATTTGCATAAAGATTCCTACAACCAAAATACTTTTTTTTTTCTATTACTTAAGAATAGATTGAAATAAATTGAAATAAAATCAAACATCCTGTATTCTACCAATGGTTCTTTGAACACACAAGCACGCAACTGAAAAGTATTTTATGCTATGCTACCTCCGCATGTTGTGCTCAATATCCAACTGCGTAATTTTTAAAGCGGCATTTTGTTCAACATCCAATTTTAAATTTGAAATCCTCAGTACTTAGCTTACATATCTGTTCAAATTAGTATTTTCTTTACTGGGCACGTTTCGACAATGCTTACATTCCGTAGATTTCCGTAGACTACGCTTTAGAACAATGTCAAACAAAATAAACGTTTCCTGTAAAATTTGCTTAGTGGTCTGTTGACCATTCAAGCACTGAAGCAGCGACCTGTTTATGGGCATATGAGTTTCGTCGCAGTCGCGTCGTTCGTTGCATAGCCCCGTGTGCGGATGGCCTAACTGTGTAGGTTCTTGCACCCGTAGCAGGCGGAGCGCGGCGCGGGTTTGTTGCGGGAAAATGAGGGAGAGAGCTGTGCGCTTTATGCACTCGTAGCTATGTCCCTCACCCTCCCACGACAAAACCCGTGCCGTGCTCGGCGTGCAGTGTGCAGGGGTAATGGATCTGTGCGGGAGGGACGTGTTGTCGTAACGTATGTATGACGTGTGACCACGGTGAGACGTCGGCATAGCATTTAATGTCATTAGCAAACAGATTATGAACTAATAAGTAAAACAGAATAATATGTATTTTATAGTATAGGACGATTAGACTAAGGAACTCCACTTAGTATGAAATGTTAACGATGAGCCTGAAAGTCAGATAAGCATAGGTGAAATAGATCACCAGTACGAAATCGTACATCATACATAACCATGCTTTACATTACGATACGTGTTGCATAATGCAGGCATTTTGCATTGGTATTTGAATCAGTTTCTTATTTTTTGTGTTTTTCCATCGATGACATCGATTAATTTGAATTATTTTTAAGTAAGTCATTCTTTTATTAAGAGCGATATTATTATAAGGATTAAAATAATCATAAAAGAAGTTTGTAGTTTACAAAATTTCAGGGCGCAAAATAAAAGGAGATTTGACTGTGATATGCGAGTACCTACATATAGGGATGGTAGTCTGTCGTACACTTATTATGCATCTGTCATTTTACATACAAAATTTATGATTTATCTGTTCAATAGCCATTATCGGTACTTCTACAAACAGGTCCTTAGTCTTGTTAAAACCAACAAGATAAATAAATATCGTAATCGAAAACAACTTACAGCTGATGTGCTACGGGTGACACAAATAGGGTTTATTTATTTTGTGATAATGAGGTGATAAAACGAAAAGTAATGCATGAAAATATGTAAAGTCGAAGTGATATGCAAGACATATATATTGACTATATAAGGATGACTATCTTTGTCTATATTCAGTAATCGTAGAGTGCTCTTAACTTGCGGCCGTGTTTTTACTTTCGTGCTAACACGCGTAACTGGCAAGATTTCCCTCAAACGCAGTTAGACGACAAGAAAAGAAGCAATACTTTCGCTGCATAAAATGAGTTTCAACGGTAAGACAGTCATTGTCACAGGAGCCAGCTCCGGAATAGGGGCTGGCGCAGCGATCCTTTTTGCTAAGGAAGGGGCCAATGTAGCCATAGTAGGCCGCAACGAAGAGAAACTCAAAAAAACCGCCGACGAATGCGAAAAACATGGAGCCACAGTTCTGATCATCAAAGCTGACTTATCCAAGGAGGACGAAGCAAAAACAATCGTGAAGCAAACCATAGAGAAATTTGGAAAACTCAACGTCCTTGTCAACAATGCAGGAATTGCCAGAAAAGCGTGCATCTTAGACGAAAACGTCCTAAAAGTCTTCGACGAAGTTATGAACACAAATCTTCGTGCCGTGGTCCAAGTCACCAACTTAGCGGCTCCTTATTTAATCGAAACGAAGGGAAATGTCATCAACGTTTCTAGTATTGGGAGCATGACCACCCCATCAAGTCCTGAGTACATGGCCTACTGTGTGTCGAAAGCCGCAATGGACCATTTCACTAGAAGTGTCGCTTTTGAGTTGTCGTCAAAAGGGGTCAGAGTAAACGTAGTCAACCCGGGACCAGTAAGGACTGATATAGCAGTCAATAGTGGAATGCAGAGAGAGATGCAAGATAACTTTTGGGAGAAAATGAAAGAGAAAACTGCTCTGGGAAGAGTTGGTGACGTTGAAGAGATCGGTGAATTGATTCTTTACTTGGCAAGCGAGAAGGCAAGAGGAATTACTGGGTCGTCTTTTGTTAATGATAACGGAATGCTATTATTGTGATTATGAAAGTAGATGATAAAGTTATTAGTTTAATAAATGACTTTGTATTAATGTTTATTGCTTATCTTTGTTGGCGACCAGACAACATTCATCACAGCTTTATGACAAGGAAAGGTTTTAAGACGGCTTATATCGGCACAGGAAGCGCAAGACGCAAAATTACCGCGACGCGTTTATGAATTTTAGTTTTCCGGTTCTTTTAAACCCCCCGTAATATGGTGAATAACGATTAAACTTACTAAAATAGAGATTCAATGTAAAGATACACTCCTCTTTTAAATAGTTTATCTACACACGTATCATAAACCCTCTTTACTGCGTTCAAAAACCACACGTTACGATCATCATTATGTTAAACTACTTGGTAAAAACTCGTTTCGTATCTGGAAAACTCCACATAATGGTCATTATGTGTAGTTTTTCTACATATAATGACATTCAAATTTCGAACGCCGACGCCCACCCGCGTGCCGTCCCTAGTTTGTCTGTGAAGTTGGTACTGACATTCAAATTTCGAACGCCGACGCCCGCCTGCGTGAAGTTGGTACTAAAGAACAAGCTAAACAATTGCAGAACTACAATGCCGGTCAAACATGTGGTTTCTGAACACATCAAAGAGAGCTTATGATATGTGTGCAGAAAAACTAGTGTATGTAACTGTACATAATTAGGCATTAAAACTCTCGAGTGATATTATTATGAAACTCGCCTTCGGCTCGTTTCATAAACCCACTCTCGAGTTTTAATGCCCTCCTTTATGCAGCAGTCACATAAACTACTATAACATATTAAATCGATCAACTTAATTATTTAATCTACTCTCATATCGTAAAATTCGAAATAAAAACTACTAAACGAATTTATATTGACAAACTTTATAAACATATTACCGAAATTTATTCGTACAGTCGAAGGAACGTGTCTTTTATAACTTTCTGAAAATTATAAATTTGAAAGCATAAATTGGTGATTGGCTGAAGCTACAAAATTTGATTCTTGCTTCCCCTTCTGTGTTCTTCTTAAGGGTTGGCCCCTCCTAGATGGCTGTCCTAGAGTGATACAGTATTTTTCAAATTATAAACTCCAATTTTGATGAACGAAGCTGTACGCGGGTAGCTTGCGTCCAGCTTCGTTCATCAAAATTGGAGTTTATAATTTGAAAAATGCTGTATCACTCTTGCCAGAAGATCACTGGGATATGTTGTCTATTACTGATGCTGTCACAAACATGTTCTAAGAGTTCATATATTGTTAATATTGTGGATTTAATCTGAAAGAATTTTCTTCCTCTCATTTCTAGAGAACGATTTAGTTTTTATAAAATCTTCTTCTCCTAGCATAATCGAGCATATAATGCGTGGTTTGCTTCGCCATTCGGAATCAGGTCATGGCATAAATTGTTCAAAATGTGCTATTTGACGAATATTCGAAGTTTTGTTACTCGTTACGAGGCACAATTTCGGTTTTAGTGTATTTGGACATGTTTTCGTAAGCCTGGTATTACTCAGGGGCGGCATCTTGTAATTATCATTTTTTAATAGCAGTATTGCCAGCGGACGTGCTTGATTCTCCATTTATTGCAGTGTCATTATCTGACAGGGTGTTGTCTAATAGTGGTGTTGATTGGACTACATTGAGTGTAAGATACTCTTTAGGAGAGTAATTCTTTGATTTAGGGGTTTGTTTTATTGAAGAGGTTTTTTGTCGATGGGAGAGCTGACATGCTTATGTCATTTCGAATTTTTGGCCTACAACTTACACAGACTTTTTTATATAGCTCTTGGGTCATATTTAATTATACAATATAAATTGGTATGGTGACACCGAACGGGCGATACGAGGGAAGAAAATGCGTAAAGTATCAATTTCGCTCAGTCAGCGTCGTGCGAGTGAAGCAACTGAATTTACACACACAAGCGCACTGCTCTACCTCTGTGCGCAGCTGGGAGTCACTAAATACCTAAGCAAAGAGTCTTTCAAAAGGCGTAATAGGTTATTGAAATCTACATTGCTTGACATTCACATTGCTTGACATTCACATTGTCACACTTATTTGGATATGATAATATATAATCTATACAATTTATTTATTTGCAATCGATTGTTGATTTCAATTAAGATATGGTAAGAACAGGTTAAAATTTAATTTGTACACATTGAGGAATTATAGTACCATATTAATCATATTATTAATACCATAATTAAGATCAATTTAGATTATTTTTGTCCCCAGTACATTTTGGCCCGATATGAGTTGATTACAAGTTGGACCAAATTACTTTCGTTTGGACAGGTTTCTCGAAGTCTTGAAGTTTTTCATAATGGTGGGTGCTTTCATTTCCCAGCAGTGGGTCGATGTGGGATGACCGTGCTTATTTATCATATTATCATCAGATAATGATGATCATGACGAGCGACGACCTTTGCGTTGCGGTTTGAGGCTCTGCCTACCAAGCAAGAGGTCCCGGGTTCGAATCCCGGCAGGGGTGTAGGGAAAAAACCCAGGTGTTTACATGTGTATCGACGTTGTTCCTGGGTCCCACGACACAGGGTAACCTAGTGTGGGGCCAGAAGCGATGCAAAGTCGGTTCAGTTAGATAGCGCCGCGGCTGAAGGCGGCTTTCTTTGAGTGAGCGTCGGCATTCTTTGACAAGAGCCGGCAAGTACCAAGGCGGCGCGATCAAAGGAAGGTGATTTAAGCTCCGTCCAAGTACGCAGCTATACTGAAGTCCCAAGTGGTGAGCGTACTTTCATTAATAAAGAAATACCGGTAACTAACTACACGATGGACCTGAAAACTCTTATTAGTTTTGTCCTGCCTGTCATACGATGGAGACCCATTTACTCTTTATAATTATGTATATTAATAGTGCAAAACAATGATTAGATGTAGTACCAGGAAAGGTAGAAAACGTAATGCTTTTACTTAGTAAACTGCAAGGTATAACGCAGCTCTAGGAGTAAGCTAAGTGAACAGACTTTATGTTCCTCTGTATAATATATATATATATATATAAGGATCGTACCTTCAAGTCCTGGTGCCACTCTTTCTGTTGCAGCGTCTGCAGGCTCCCCAGCATCTTGCTGAGCGCTTCCGATGCTCGTTGTTGTCGGGACATGTACTCTTGGCGGAGTTTTAGAGTCGCTTGACTTAAGAACTGCAAAAGGAGAATATTAATACCGAGTGAACAAAAACTATTGAGCGAATGACCATGAACAGCGGAATTACCAGAAATGAGCGAAACAAATACTGAATTGCGCTACAAAAGTACTGAACAATTTAAGCTATCGCTTATTGGCTAAATAAAGACCGTCTGGGCGATGTGGTTAGCGGGTGTAGGATGAAGGGTGTGGGTGAAGCGAAGCCCCCTTTATTCTTCGTGTTAGGTTGAATATGTAAAAAAAACAAAATCCAACGCTCGGTTTGAATTTTATTTTAATCTAATTAAGGTTTTCAAGCTTCTGTTTTTCAGACTTCTAGTAGCGCAATTCACTAATTTTGTCGGACAAAACCAGTATTTCTCGTAGCGCTCATTTTGTCGCGCCATTCAAAATAAGTATTTATGTCAATCACAAACTGCATTTACGGCCATACGTGTAAATAATCCCCAATAAGGAAGGGTAGCCCGATTATAACGATAACAAAACTGTGGAATTGACTCTCTGTCTGCGTGTGACTAAGAGACTAACCCCACTACTTAAGGGCATTTAGCAATGCCAATGAGTTTATATTCAGTGATTTTATCTTCTTCTGTACATTAGTTTTCACCAGAATAGAAGTTTAAGGAGTAGAAACCACCGACAGCTTCATGTTTGTGACGTGATAACGTCTAAAAAATCGATGAACGCCGGCTGCACGCACGAAAAAGCATCATTATCACGTTCCGCCTGAGCCGAGCGTGCAAGCGAGAGCGCGGAAAAAGCTATAGAGAGGCACGATCGGCCTAAGCGTTTCTTATGACTTTATCACGTAAAATTATCGTCCGTAAACCGACTTTATAGACAACCATTTTTATTTATTTATCAAACAGAGGTTATAGTCTTAAATACATAACATTTAAATCACAAAAACTGCGAAGGTTTGTGCGTGATGCTGGCATACGTCTTACTGACAACGTTACATATAATTCGAATGCCGTATGCCGATTGGGTCGTCGGTAAGTCGACCTACATACGTTGGGTGATATTAGCATGGGTCAAAGCTGACTACTTTTACTGTGATTACCGTTGAACCTAACCAAAAATTATCGTTCTCGAGTTATGGAACTTTGAATAAAAATATATTTTTTCACATATTTCGTATTTTATTCAAAATTCTTTAAAGTCCCTTTTCTGAGTGCTTCTGTCCAGTTTTTGCACTGCTCTGCTTTAAACAAAGGGTTAATTAAGATGTTATATTATAATTGACAAAACATGTGAGTAAGAACAAAATAAATATTTTAATTTTCTTACTCACTTATTAAATAAACATAGTGTAAACCTTTATTGCACACAGATAATAAATATACAAGTATTGTTAATAAAAAAACTATTAATATAAAATACAAGATATTTATTATAAAATACAAGATATATATTAGCTATGAATAGGTTAGGTATTTTCTCTAAATTGCATTTTCAACATGAACTCCCTCTTCCTAACACAATTTCTTAGCTTTTGACCACTCTGGTGATGAGCTGCCTTCTTAATCTGTTCAGATGCTTCAATAACTAGCAGCAAGACATGCTCTGCTGCAGTAGTGGACCTACTCTCCCGATCCATCTGTCTGGGTAATTTTCATTCAACCAATTCCGGACGCCGCGAAAGCAGTGAGCTGGACAGCCATCATGTTGAAACCACATTAAGCCAAATTAAATAGTTGTTAATAATTCCCATCGAGATTTACACACTAAATCTTTGTTAGGATCTTTTCAGCCTCTTCTTATTTGGAGTATTAGATACCTTAACTTTTGACGTGATAACGTCTTTAAAATCGTTTTAGTCGGGTGACATGTTCAGAAACTTGTGTCACACCAAAACCTCACGAGCGCGATCGCAGGTATAGCGAGAGAGAGACGTACCGATCTCCCGTCTCATCTCGAGCGCTGCCAGTCATTTCGTGAAACTTGTCACGCGGAATCCTCACGAGCGGAGGCTTATCACGTAAACATCTCGATCGTAAACCTACTTTACAAACAACCAATTTTGTTTTTTTTTTAAAATAAAGTTAGACATCACACCCCTCGTGACATTGATTGATCGATTTTTTTGAACGGTTACTTGCGGCTGGTTCTCTCCTAACGAAAACATCGAGAACGCGCATTTTACTAATGGACATTCATAATAACAAAAAATTATAATTGTAAATTGAGCAAGACATTCAAAAATGACTATTCACTATACATTGATAGACTCATTACATTGTTTTACAGATTATACGTATATTTAGTACATGTATCAAATAATATGAAATGTAAAACTAATGAAATGTCACAATTTATGCTGCGGAAAAGATGGCTGTTCGCGCCACCTAGCGGCGTTGCTATGAAGCATTGGACAGGCTGGTGCTCAAGCAGACGTCTGCGCATGACATCGTTCACGTGTTCGCTTCGCCGCGTCGCTAGTGTCGCACAGTTAACTTTAACTCGAGCTCATGAAATTACCTTAGCTATTATTGAAGAAATCAAATAGTTAAGTCGTTAAATGTAAGTTGATTTTTATCCTTCGATTCCCTTCAATTCCTGACAAACACAAGTTTAATGAGAATACACACTGTAAAAGAAAAGGCTCAGTAAGATTTAATAGAAAATGAATTTATTGAAAGTCAAAATGCACATAGGTACAGAAATTAAAAATGGAAGAGAGAAGGTGATGTTGCCATACACAAAAAAATCAGCAACAATTTAGTATTGCTATTTTAAATCTATAAAAAACTACTAAATGCTACAAGCAAATTATAACAAATAAAATTAATAAAAAACTGTCATGTTCTGTATTGAACATAAGTTGGGGGGGGGGGGGGGGGGGGGAAAGTCCACCAACTAGAAACAAGTACAATTGAAACTGTGAACTAACAATGTTTAATACAAGAACTTATGGCACAAGCACACACCTACATGTTTACATAATAAGAACATGATACCTAGACTTTATGAATTAAAAACTAGACTATCTCTATGTAGGTACACTGTTGAGGATATAGCAAATTATTTATCAAACTATTTATTTCTATACATCTTTTAGCTCATGTCTATATTTTATGTATATTACAAGTAACATTTTAATTTATTATAATCTATATATGCATATGAAATTACAAGAATATATATTTCAAAAAGAAGTGAAAAGTTGCATACATCCTCATGTATAACACCAACTCAATAATTCTTAGTATATCTAAATAAACTCTTATTCAAAATAATATGTTTTTTAATGTATTCCTACATATTTATTTTATTTTACTTTACAAAGTGTTTACAAGCTTATATTTTTAATCTTTTTTTTAAATTTAGGTATACAAGTGACTGTGATAGGTAAGTACATTTTTTTTTATTAAAATTTAAATCTCTCAAACCGTAATTTTATTTTTATTTTTTATTTAGGCTAATATTACAAACTAGACTTATTATTAAAATGACTTAATTGTCATTAAAGGGTAGGGGGCACAACTTGGTATAAGATTTATTTAGGCTAATATTAGAAACTAGACTTATTATTAAAATGACTTAACTGTCATTAAAGGGTAGGGGGCACAACTTGGTATAAGATTTATTTAGGCTAATATTACAAACTAGACTTATTATTAAAATGACTTAACTGTCATATTAAAATGACTTAACTGTCATTAAAGGGTAGGGGGCACAACTTGGTATAAGACCTTACATAAGTTTTACCTTTAGGTCCCATTCTGACCTCTGCCACTCTGACCTTATCATCTGTGCCAGGAAAGGTTTTTACAATACGACCCATTGGCCAACATAGAGGTGAAATGTCTTTCTGTTTTACAATTACTAAATCACCCTCTTTAATGTTTAAATTTTCATATTTCCACTTAGGTCTATTTTGAAGGGAAGTTAAGTAGTCTTTAGACCATATTTTCCAGAAATCTTGTTTTAATCTAGAACATAAATCCCAAAATCTAAGTCTATTGATGTTTTTGTTACTCAAATCCAACTCAGGGTAACTAGTCAAAGGAGCACCTATAAGAAAGTGTCAGGAGTTAAATAATTAATATCTGAAATATCACTACTCATTGGTAAGAGAGGTCTGGAATTTAATATGGACTCTATCTGTACTAGAACTGTTTAAAATTCTTCAAAGGTAAGACTAATATTTCCCATTACTCTTTTAATATGATATTTCACACTCTTTACTGCAGCTTCCCATAAGCCACAAAATTCTGGGGAATATCCTGGAATGTATTTGAATTTAATTTGGTTTGTGGAGCAAAAACTGTGCACATCATTAACATGAGATTCTGATGAATGTAATTCATATAATTCTTTTAATTTATTAGAGGCTCCCTTAAAAGTCTTTGCATTATCACAATATATTTGTGATGGTATGCCTCTCCTAGCTATGAAGCGCTGAAGACACGCCAAGAACGCTACAGTAGTCATATCACTGACCTCTACATAATAATATAATAATACCTTGGACACACATTGATCTAGCCTCAAACTAGGATTCCCTGTATCTTGGGTACTAGACAACGATACATATACTTATATTGATAAATATTATACTTAGATAGATAAACAACCATGACTAGGGTCCAAACATCCGTTCTCTTCGAACAAATATTTGCCCCCACCGGGACTCGAACCCAGGCCCTTGGCTTCATAGGCAGGGTCACTGCAGACTCGGCCATTCGGGTCATCAAATGTATCATGTATGTATCATATATGTATCGCCTTAGTAGCAAAACAGACAAAGAGTGTTTTTACAATAGGATTTCTAATACATGCTACTTTAATGTCAAATGGACCACAGAAATCTACACCTGTAATCTGAAATGGCCTAGACATTGAAATTCTTTGTGAGGGCAATGACCCCATTAACTGCTGAGCAGCTACTGCTTTAATGGGGAAACACTTGATGCATTTGTGTACCACCTTCTTAACTTCTCTTATCCCATTGATGAGCCAGAATTTTTGAGAAAGAGAACTTAGAACTTGCTTGGCTCCGGCATGTAAAAGTCTTAAATGTTCCCTGATTATAATCATGTGTGTTATATTATTATGTTTTGGAATGATAATTGGATGCTTTTTATCATATGATAAATGAAGAGCATTTGAAAGGCGACCACCAACTCTTAAAATTAAATTATTATCTAAGAAGGGGTGCAAAACTCAAGTTAGATTTAATTTTAATTCCTTTCTTCAAAGACTCTATCTCAACTGAAAATGCTTCGTGCTGAATATATCTTATAATGATTAAATTAGAAGACTTAAGCTCTTGAGGAGAGAAAGGACCAATTATTTTATTATTGGGATATAAACAGTTATGTTTAAAACGCAATAGTAGAGCAATTACTCTCTGAAGCTTGTTATAATCTGAAAATCTATTAAAAATGTTATTTGGAACTTGAGGAACATTTTGTTGCAAGTTACACACACAATCAGGATTAGGATTAATTATAGATTCATTTTTATCTGAATGTATAGCAGATATATCATGTTGAAAGTCTTTATTAGATAATTAAGTTGGACCATACCACCATAGCTGGTTGTCCTGAAGTTTGCTTGGACTACAACTCCTAGATAGAACATCAGCGGGATTTTCTGTTCCTCTAACATGAGCCCATTGAAAATCTTTAGTTAAAGTTTTAATTTCCTTAACACTTTTTGAAATAGAAACAACTTTTATATTTTGTGAGTTGAGCCAGGCTAAAACTACCTGAGAATCTGTGTATAGGAAAACTTTTAGATAAGAATATCTAACTTTTAAAGTGTTGTAGACACTTCAAGAAAGCTTTGATAATAGGAGAGCACCACTGAGCTCTAGATTTTGAATGGTAGGTTTCCTACTCAGAGGAGCGACACGTGATTTGGAGCACAATAAGCTCACCTTAACCTCTGGAATGTCCCTGTACAGCGAATCTCGTGGACCCTAACGCGTCCAAGGTTCTGGCGAAAATAAACTTTCAATCGACTTGCGTTAGGAATTTGATAAGTTTGTTAGGTTATTTTATTAGTTTCCTAACATGTTATGTACCATAATAAAGTTTATGAAATTACCTATCTTGTGATGTATAGTACTCACATGTGACAATAAAGTTGATAAGGCTTTTCATCGATTGTTTGCAGAATCCATTATTTGACACTGACACCTCTAATTATATTTCGTTCCTACGGGCCAAACACAAAACTTACAACACTATTTTCCATTTTTCACATCACCACTATTAATTTCTCCAGCGATAAGATGTATTATTTTATTACAAAACACAGTAATTACTTCACAATAAATAAATATTGACAAACTTAAAAATAAAATGTAAGTCTGCGGCCGACCTGCCCAAAATGGCGACATGGCTTGGTATTTTATTTATTTTGATCTAATTTGGCTGTCTCAATGTCAGTTCAAATCATATCACACGGTTGACAACTAAACTACTCATAATCTAAGACTACTTCCGGGAACATTCTGAAACTTGGTGAATATTCATAAAACGTCGAAGTTTGCAATACGACGGACGCTAGCCGCCCAAAAAAGCGCTTATGTAGCGCATAGGACGTCTGACGGGTTAATATGATCATCATTTGATAAAACTCTAAGGTAGAGACAACAGCCTGCAGCATGGAGGGATGCATCACAGTAACCCACAAGTTCTACTGACTGTATATTGTCAACATTTGAAATGGCTCTAGGTATTTTTATAGTACCCATGTCACATAAACTATTTAAAAATGTTTTCCATTTTTGGAGTAGGTCACCAGGTATAGGAGAGTCCCAATCAACCTTTGACTTCCATACCTCTTGCATCAACAACTTGGCTTTAACCACTACTGGACCTATTAGGCCAAGAGGGTCAAAAATTTTACCAATAAAGCTAAGTATCTCTCTTTTAGTTTTAAGAGATTCAGTCATAGGACTTGAAAATAAAAAATCATCTGAAAGTATATTGTACTTCAAACCTAAAGTTTTGATAATATGATCTTTATTGAGATCAATGAGATCAAAATATTTGACATTATCAGGTATGTCATTTAGAGACTCAGGAATAAGAATAGAATAGAAAAAGAATAAATTTATTTAGTAAGAAGACTTAAAGCTAGGTTTACATGTTATAGTTTATCCAAAACATCTCTTAAAAGCTACATGTGTTTGACTGCGGCCCCACACTAGGCTGAGCATGTATCGCGGGTGCGATACAGGCTTAGTAGTAATTTACAAACAAAAATAAAAGTTAGATAGAAATTTTTTAAATATACACATTTAGAAATATATAAAACATACACAGTGCAAAATTAGTAGAGAGGTGACTGTAAAAGATATTGTACATACATAACTGACACATAGGTCTAGAACAATAATTTACTCAGTTGAGTATAGTAAAATTACTCTGAAATACTCAGCACCGACTCAGCTTCATTATATGAGAGGGACAAAAGCCATTTCTGGCATTTTTCTTTAACTTTGAAGGTGCTACAATTTCTAAAGTCACACACACTGTTAGCCTTGTTGTATATATGTGGGTGGCTAGAATCGGGGAATCTTTGGGCAAATGTGGTATTGACAGCATGGATGGGGATCTGGTACACACGTTTCGTTAAAAGTTTGTTATAGAGTGATGATTTTGTTATGTTTTTGTGCATCAGAATGACAGATTTCAGTATATAAAGCCGACGGACGCTGAGTATCTTATTTTCACTGTGAATAAGATTGGTGGGGTACATCCTTAGTTTCCTGAACATGACCTTCAGTAGTGAACGCTGTGCTCTCTCCAAGTTAAGAAGAACTGTATTGTTAGCCCCGCCCCACACCGAGATACAATAGGTAAGGATTGGTTCACAAATCGCGGTATACACATTTGTTAATAGCTCGTAGTCTGCGCGGTTTCTTAGTTCTTTCATGATATAAATTATTTTGCGAACCCTACCTGACAATGCTTGTATATGCTCTCGAAAGTTCAAATTCTTATCCAGGGTTATGCCGAGATATATCATAGATGCAGCATTAGATATTTCGGGACATTGACATTGGTTATGTTTATTTCCGCATTTGTGGATTTTTATGCCAGGCAGCGATGTTGGTGCGGATGCTTCTGTCTAGTAGAAACACACGTATTTCGTTTTTGCCGTATTCAATGTAAGCAGATTTTTCCTCAGCCAACTCGCTACATTAGACATTCCGTTTTCAGCACTGTCAAAGGCCTTCCTCCAGGATTTATCGTGAAAAATTATAGCTGTGTCATCAGCGTAGGAAAAGAGATCAGCTTTGGGTAAATGAATGCTAGAAATGTCATTAATATACATCAAGAATAATGTGGGACCCAGAATACTCCCCTGTGGGACGCCAAAGCTGACGGTCCTAGGTGAACTGCGATGCGTCCTCACCTTTAGATATTGTTGTCTATGGGATAGATAGCTTTGAAACCATGCAAGTACAGTACCACGGATTCCCATTTTGTGTAGCTTCTCCAGCAGAATTGGTGTTGATACCGTATCAAACGCCTTTGCAAGATCGAGAAAGACGCCTATACAGGGGTTTCCATCATCCAGCAGGGAGCATACACGCCGCACTAGGGAACTCACTGCGTCCTCTGTGGAAATACCTTTTCTAAACCCGAATTGACGGTGATGAAGTAAATTCTTTTGTTCCAGAAAGCCTACTAGTCATTGGTTTACTACCTTCTCCAATAGTTTCGAGAAGGTTGGTAGCAGAGAGATCGGTCGGTAATTGGAGGGGTCATCTTTTGGTCCTGCTTTATGGATCGGGCACACCAGAGAAGATTTCCAGACCTCCGGAAATTGGCCTGTTGACATGCTTAGATTGATGATATGTGCTAGGGGTTTAACCACGTAGTCCTTTAGACTCTTAAGGATGCAGTTGCTGATACCATCTGTCCCTGACGCATTACTAGATGATAGCTGCTGAATTAAACATCCAATTTCCTCACCGTCGGTTGGTTGTAGAAATATGGTGTCTCCCGGGGATTGATCAATTGATATTTTAGATACAAGGGTGTCCTCCGTTTCGTTCATATCTTCTAAAATACGTACTGCTAAGTTTTTACCTACGCTAGTGAAGTACTCATTGCATTGGTTCAAGGAAGAAATAGGATCACCAGATATGTTTAAAAGTTCATTAGCTGCTGAGATTTGTTTTTTTTGAATAGCAAATATCTTTAATAGAACTCCACAGTTTTTTGGATCGTTTTTGTTTTCTTGTAGTGTTTTTCTCTCATGATCATGTTTCAGTTGGTATAGAAGATTATTGCAGAAGTTTCTGTAACGTGTGTAGGTTAGTTTTAATACCTCGTTGTTGGGATTTTTATGTGACTTACAGTGTAATGCATCGCGATTTTTTATACATCTGATCAGACCTGGGGTAATCCATGGCTTAAGATTAAACTTCGACCTGGTCAACTTGACTGTTTTAGAGTTGTTATCAACAACCCCTGAAACAATCGTGCTGAAAGACTCCGTGGCTCTCTCAACCGAATCTTCATTTAACACCGAAGACCAGTCAATATTGCTCAATTCCCTATCTATTGCATTGTGGTCTATCTCTATTCGTAAACGTGTTAACGGTTTAGGTTTGACAACAAGATCAATGCTCACAATAGCCAAGTCGTGGTCAGTAATGTCGGTTTTGCAGATAATTCCCTGAGCTGTAAGGTATGACGATAAAAATATATGGTCCAAGTCATGGCGTGTCGGTTGTGTTATAGCCGGTATTAATCCATTCTCAGCTGTTGAACAGAGGTAATCAGAACGTTTATATCTGTCATCGTCAGAAAGTAGGTCTATATTGACGTCCCCTGCTAAAATCACTGTCTTTTTATCTTTACTGAGGTTACTTAAAAGGTCTTGAAGCGAATTAAGAAATTCATGTGGGGTCTCTGATGGCGAACGGTAAATTGCGTTAATATTTGTATTTCCGGGCAGTTCCAGAATAATGCAGTTAGCGTCATTAAAGTTAGGCTCGAACATGGACGCGCTTATGGGATTTCTTACATAAACGACAACACCACCGGCTTTGTTGAAATATACTGTAGATCTGTATGCTGTGAATCCATCCAGCACAGGAACCAGAGTATGCTCACCAAGCCAACACTCAGTGAGTATAATGATATCGAAGATTATAAGAAGTCTCTTAAGTAAAACCTGAAATTCATCGAAGTGTAAATTGATGCTGCGAATATTATAAGTAAGTAATTTTAGTTTTGAATTTGCGTGAATTTGGCTCTCACACACTTCAGGCAGATTTATTGAATAGCACTTGATTACAAGAGAGTTATCCAAATCACCCGCCAAGTCGACTTTATCCATTATCAAGTAAGGAAACATTTGGGAAGCGGAGTGTTGAGTTTAGTTTTATCATAAATAATATGAGAGCCCCATTAGTTATGTATGAGAAAGCAACAGTCTGCGTGTGTGTATGCATGTGTTAGTTGTTGATTATCTAAGGTATCGTGATGTAGTAGTTTCTTCTGTGCACGTTTGACATATTTAACTAAAAGTAAGACGAAATAGTTTATCAAAATAAATAAATGATGAGACGTCCAAAAATTGACGTTAATATTACATATTAGATGGGGTGGTTTCTGGCGCTGTACGAGCGTCTGTGACATTGTTGGTACCTGACGGCCCCGTGATGGTGTCGAGGTGGTGCTGGGAGAGTATTCGGATAGCTGTTTTTCCATCTTGCTTGCAATGTAAATAGATCCTTGGGTACACCAACAGTAGAAGAAGTTGTGTGATTTGGTGGCATCTCTGGCCTTCCGAAATAACTGTCTGTTTTCTTTGGTCAGGCGCTCATTAAAGAACAGTTTTTGTGGCGGTCCCACTACCTCGAGGTCGGCGCTTGTTAGTCGTCTGGATTTTGCAGCCGAGAAGAATGCATCGCACAGTGACTTGCGAAGCAGGCGTAATACAACCGGGCGGGGCCCTGGAGATTTATTAGCAGGCTCCTTCGTTATGTCGTCGTCGCCAGCCGGGGCTACACTCGGGGTAGCTTTGTTTGATTTAGCGTCTGCTTTGTGTTTAGGTCCTACCCGTGTCACCCAGTCAATGTCTCTGCTCTCCAACTCCACTCCCATCAGACGGGCCGCTACTAAGATGATATGATGTAGGTTTTCATTGGGATTTTCGTGGATTCCACACACCTCTATCTCGTTCCTTAGTTGTCGTTAGGCTTGAGTGGATACTTCTGTCTTTAAGTCGGATATTTCAGCTTTCAGGAGAATCACCTCTGAATCACGAGCTTCCAGAGCAGCCAGGCGAGCGTCATTTTTAGTCATGTTAGCGCTAAACTCGTCTTGTCGCTCGTGACACCGTGTTAAGGATTTCGTAGCCTCTTCTAGTCTGGTTTTTAGAGAGCTTATTTCCTGTACCAGGCAGCGAACTTCATTTGTAAGGTCCTTTATTGCAGAGTCGTCATTTGCTGGGGTAGTCGGGAGAGAGTCAATGGTGCCTTCAGTAGCTATAGAAGCTGTACGGTGTGGCGTGCTAGTGTTATCTGTTATCTTCTCCACGCGGCAACATTCGAAACATTTCCACTGTTTCTTATTCTCAGCAGACATGGACGAAGTGTTGACACATAAACAGCAGAATGGTCTCTCGCATGTGGTATTAGTGCATTTTATGCAGCTTTGTACACTTTTAGACATCCAGCGCACTTCATTTTGTTGTACAGAGATAGTTGACTCGAACACGAATAACTCAGTGCGAAGCGTATAATCTCTCACTCGTTGATCTATGGCAGTGATGACGCACTCGCCGGCCGGCAAGCGAAGAACCGGTCACAACAGTCGCGGAGTAGTTGGCAGGCAGATTTGCACCGTACGCGGGACGCACAGGTGCGTGAATCACTTATCACTGCACTGGATCTGCTCGCTTAGTAACACACACTTCGACCGTTTGGGAGTATTGTCTTTGTTGCTAAAACTCTTCGATTTGGACTTTAAACTTTAAACTGAATGTATTATCACGTAACTTTACCGAATTAAAACTGTTGTAACTGTTAGTATAGTATTTACTGATAAAATGAATTAAATGTGGAGCACTTGTATGTAAACAATTTCCCATATGACGGTTCGTCATAGATCGGAGAGTTAGAACACCATTTATGTAGGTTAAAGCTTCCTAAGCTCATTAATTCTATAAGTTGCTTTTTCAATTCTTGTAACTGTTCTAAAATATCAGCACCACAAATTACATCATCGATGTAAGTATTTGATTTTAGTGCATTTGCAGCCAAAGGATATTTGTTTTGATACAAATTAGCAAGCTCAATGAGGCATCTAGTGCTTAAAAATGTGGAGGGCTTTAAGCCATAGGTAATTGTTTGCAATTGTAAACATACAATGGGTTTGCTGGGATGATCTCTCCATAAAATGTTTTGCAACGGCTTGAAAATTTCATTGATAGAGCACATCCTAAACATTTTTGTCGATGTCACACATTAGTGTATAGTGGTGGGTACGAAAGAGTGTAAGTATGCTGAATAGGTCATTCTGAACTGTAGGTCCATTCAACATCACATCCTTGACGGAAAGTCCCTTTTTAGATTTTACGTTCCCACCAAAGACAACCCGAAATTTTGTTGTTTTGCTACTATCATTTAGAACCGCATGATGTGCAAGAAAATACACAGGATCATTACAGACATCGTATTGACTAATGTCAACCTCCTTGGCATGTCCTAGCTCTACAAACTCCTTAATGAACCTTTTGTACTTTTGAAAGTACTCCGGGTTTGTCTCAAATTTTCTTTCCTGGACATGAAATCTTTGTAAAGCTTGTGAGATTGAGTCACCAATATCTAATTCTTCTAAAGAGCATTTTAATGGATAATCAACTGAAAAACAAAGTATTTTGTAACACAAGGCCATTATCTAATTTGACAAGGCCATTAAAATGTTATTTTTGAATAAAAGTTTACTCCTAATAATAAGGAAATTTCAGATGGTTTATTAAACTCATCATCAGCCAACTGAATATTCTTAGGAAAATTACATTTTGTAATATCAATAAAATTTTGTGGCAAAAATGATGTTACCGAGTCTAAAATATGACATTTCACTGAATATTTTAAATTGTCTATAGAAGATTGCACTAATATAGTAGCATATTCATCAACCTTGTTGGGAGTATTACCCAAACCAATAATATTAGAATCTTGAGCCATAGGGGTCAAGTTCAGTTGGTTGACAAGTGAGCGCTTTATAATACACACTTGGCTCCCACAATCAAGCAAAGCTTTAGCGTAAACTTCTTGACCAAATCTGTCAATAAGTTTAACTTTTATTGTAGGCAATAAAATGTTAGTTTGATTTGATGTTAAATTGGAATGCTAAGTTACTACCTCATTTTCTTTTCGCTTTTCCTCATGCAGAAGTGTGTTGTGAGAAGCTTTACAAACTTTACACTTGAAAGAATATTTACATTTATTAACATGACTCCTCAGACAAGTGGCACATAATTTATTGTCAGCCACAAATTTAATTTTCTGAGAAGGTGCCATTTTGAATTTAGGGCATGAAAAAAGAAGATGATCATTGTTACAAAATGAACATATATTATGAAAAGTATTTAAATTGGTAACAACATTGGAAACCTTGTTAAAGTTCTTACTATTGCCTTCATAGGAGACATTATTATGAGAAGAACTGTATTCCAGAGCAATGGCTCTTTTTTCTAAAAAGTTTAAAAACTCATCCATCGTGGGCAAATTTACACATGACCTATCAAGATGGTAAGCACGATTAGTGTAACTATCAAGCTTTCTAGCTAACACACCTATCAACAACATGTCCCACTGATCAGTCGGCTGTTTAAGATTTTTTAATGCATGTAGTTGCTGTCGTTGCATTTTGAAATTGCCATTTGAGCAATTTAAAAAGCATGTTAAAGCGACTTTGTCGAAAAAGGGATATTACAATGTTCAAGATTACTTAAATGACAGGACTGTATGGGGTTAATCTGGCTCAACACAGACCTTGCTGTTAATAATTTTGTAATTATTTATTCCAGCTTATTAAATAAAAATAAATCATAATTGTATTAGTTAAGCACAACCTATTTTTAAAAGAGATCTAAAAATCAATCTGAGGGAGTTTCTACGCCCTTCTTCTCCCACAGTGGTCCAATGTAGAGCAGAGGCAAAAAATTACGTTTGCTAAGAATATGTAAATATCTACAGTAATAAAGTACTTTTGAGTTTGAGTTTTGAGTTTGTCTCATTTCTGAAATAAAAGATCTAATGCTTGATGCAGTACCCTTCTGCATTTGTGGTAAATCCAAAAGAAAATTAACATGATTAGACAAGTCTTGTTTGATTGTTGAAATGTTTGTCTAATAACTTAATAGCTTCGGTATAGGATTCATTTACCAGTGGTAAATTGATTATAACAGACAGTGCATCACCTAAAAGGTATTTTCTTAAATAGAACAATTTTTGGACATTTTATAGGGACTGATTATTATCAATTACAGCATTGAAGAGATCCATAAATGGCTTAAATTGTGTAAAGTCCTTACCATCATAGGATGATAATTCTATGCTGGGCAATTTGCAAGTAGAAATAGAATGGCTATCAGTATTAACTTTAACAGATAACTCACATATAGGTGCGTTGATTTTTCCCAGTACTTTGAAGTAAGTCTCCTCGATTTTACCAGCATCCTCTGTTTCACTGCTGTCTAGACTAAGAATGTCTAGGTGCACACTCTCATAATCTCTCAGAGTGCTCATCAGCTTCTCCTTCGGTTAGTGTTAACGAAAGGGTGTGCGCAAAAGACTTAGAAAATTTTCTTCACCTATTTTTTTCTTCTTCCTTTTATTAAATCTTTAAGGGGGGGTTGTTCAATGCGTTAATACAAACATATATTGTCAAATAAACTTTTTTCTTAGTCGACTTTTTGGACACTACTGTTTTACAGGACAGAAAAATTTAGGAGATTTTTTTAATTTCGTATATTTGCTCTGTTGTTGATGGTCCCTTATTAAGGGCAGTAAATAGTTAAGTTTTTGTCATATAAACTTTTCTCTGAAGTTGGTAGTTTAGCCGTAATAATTCTTCAAAAACTTCCGACACTTGTAATTTTTTTCAGAAAAAGTACATAATTTTAGTCTTATAAACCATATATTATTATTAACCATGTATTATTGTTATTACAGGTACACTGACAGTGTGTGGCAAACTGAGCCGTTCCACGGGCAGGCCTATCTATATGAGTTGAATGCATAAATCCACCTGAATGTATTGAATTTAATTGTTATTTGTAATTTGTGTCAGTTAAATTTTAATTTATTTATTTTTATTTTATTTCATTAATATTGTAAAATAACCTAATTTAATGTAATGATCTAATTTGAATTTTTATTAGCATGACTTCATTTTAATTTTAATTGACTGAATCTTATTATAATTTTAAGTGTTATTGTTATGTTAATGTTATTAATAGTACTACTAACAAACTATGGAACTTTGTATTCCGAAATAAAAATGATTAATTGATTGATTGATTGATTGATATTATGAACTCAGCTGATAGGTGGCATCATTAAAAGCAATATTTGTCAAATAAACTTTTCTCTGAAGTTGGTAATTCTGTCGTAATAATTTTTTGAAATCTCCCGGGACTTGTATTTTTTTTCAGAAAAGTACAAAATGTTTGTCTAATAAACCATATATTATTATGAACTTAGCTGATAGGTGGCATCATTATAAGCAATATTTGTCAAATAAACTTTTCTCTGAAGTTGGTAATTCTGCCGTAATAATTTTTTGAAATCTCCCGAGACTTGTATTTTTTTTCAGAAAAGTACAAAATGTTTGTCTATTAAACCATATATTATTATGAACTCAGCTGATAGGTGGCATCATTATAAGCAATATTTGTCAAATAAACTTTTCTCTGAGGTTGGTAGTTTAGCCGTGATAATTTTCAGAAGACCGCACTAGATTTTATTATTTCAGAAAATATTTTTCGAAGTAACTATGTCGATTAAACACCAATATTATGATGTCAACTCGAACTTTTGTAATGAATCATTTTTTCTCAGGTCGATATTTAACCCACAATGATTTTTGAAACATAAATTACGAGAGACACGTCCGTGCCGAGTGCCGGCGCGGAAACATGCTCTATAGCCTGATATATCCCGCATAGCTCTGCGATATCGGAAAAAGTTGATGTAAGCGTGACCAATTCGAAAATATTTTTGTACTAAAATTTCAGTTTTTGTATGCGCGGCCAATTTCCGTACTCTTTCTTTCGTCTTTGCTTTTGATCTTTTATAGGTAGTAGTAGTTTTAGGGTTTTTTGTAGGTTGTAAGGTTTGTTTTTAATTTGTATTAGTAGTTATTTGTTTTTTATTATTAGTTAGGTAGATAGTTACGTTAGGTTTAGGTAGGTCGGTAGAGTTAGGTTTAGGTAGGTAGAGTAAGGCTAGGTTTAGTTAGATAGGTAGTAGTTATTTCGATTCAAAATGAATCCTTTGGATTTAATTTTGGAAAGAAATTTTACTATCTGGAATTTTGGGGCGGGAATCCCAGATAACGACGTAGCTGCCACTGCTGCTAAAGCATGGTTGCTTATTCCAAGCCGCCCTTCTCTCTGTCCTAATTGCCGTTTTAGGATGTGCGAGGAACTGAAGGACAGCTACGAGCTGAACTACCGTTGGCGATGCTGGCGGTGTACTAGGCGAAGGCATCCAGGCCAAAAAACACAATCTCCGCTGAAAAATACTTTTTTTTCAAGGGGCAAAGTGCCGTTGATTGCATACCTGCGGCTCTTTGTCCACTTTATAAGAAGAGACAAGGTTTCTCAGGCGGCGAAAGACGTGGGGGTGTCACACAGGAGTGCCAGCCAAGTATTTCATTTCCTGCGGGAGGTGTGCGAGGTTGCGGAGGCACATGACCGCGTCAAAATCGGTGGACCCGACGATGTCGTCGAGATCGATGAGACGCATCTCTTCACGCGGAAGTACCACAGGGGTCGGCTGCTTCAGAGGCAAACTTGGTCGTTTGGGTGCCTCAGTCGGAAGACACGGAAGATTCACGTGGAGTCTTCCGTGTCTTCCCGACAAGACCCGACAAGACCCGTGTCACCCTGGATCCCATTGTGGAGAACAATGTGGAACACGGTTCCTATATTATGTCCGATATGCGAAGGTCATATACGGGCATAAATTTACGGTTAGGCATGCGCGGTCATGCTGTGGTTAACCACAGCATCCAATTTGTTGCTATACCAGTACGAAATCGTACATCATACATAACCATGCTTTACATTACGATACGTGTTGCATAATGCAGGCATTTTGCATTGGTATTTGAATCTAGTTTCTTATTTTTTGTGTTTTTCCATCGATGACATCGATTAATTTGATTTATTTTTAAGTAAGTCATTCTTTTATTAAGAGTGATATTATTTGAAGGCTGGTTAAAAAAACGATGTTTTTTTAACCAGCCTTCAAATAATAAGGATTAAAATAATCATAAAAGTCGTTTGTAGTTTACAAAATTTCATGGCGCGTTAGCAAAGAAAAGGAGATTTTACTGTGATATGCGAGTACCTACATATAAGGATGGTAGTCTGTCCGGTACACTTATTATGCATCTGTCATTTTACATACAATATTTATGATTTATCTGTTCAATAGCCCTTATCGGTACTTCTACAAACAGGTCCTTAGTCTTGTTAAAACCAACAAGATAAATAAATATCGTAATCGAAAACAACTTACAGCTAATGTGCTACGGGTGACACAAATAGGGTTTATTTATTTTGTGATAATGAGGTGATAAAACGAAAAGTAATGCATGAAAATATGTAAAGTCGAAGTGATATGCAAGACATATATATTGACTATATAAGGATGACTATCTTTGTCTATATTCAGTAATCGTAGAGTGCTCTTAACTTGCGGCCGTGTTTTTACTTTCGTGCCAACACGCGTAACTGGCAAGATTTCCCTCAAACGCAGTTAGACGACAAGAAAAGAAGAAATACTTTCGCTGCATAAAATGAGTTTCAACGGTAAGACAGTCATTGTCACAGGAGCCAGCTCCGGCATAGGGGCTGGCGCAGCGATCCTTTTTGCTAAGGAAGGGGCCAATGTAGCCATAGTAGGACGCAACGAAGAGAAACTCAAAAAAACCGCCGACGAATGCGAAAAACATGGAGCCACAGTTCTGATCATCAAAGCTGACTTATCCAAGGAGGACGAAGCAAAAACAATCGTGAAGCAAACCATAGAGAAATTTGGAAAACTCAACGTCCTTGTCAACAATGCAGGAATTGCAAGAAAAGCGTGCATCTTAGACGAAAACGTCCTAAAAGTCTTCGACGAAGTTATGAACACAAATCTTCGTGCCGTGGTCCAAGTCACCAACTTAGCGGCTCCTTATTTAATCGAAACGAAGGGAAATGTCATCAACGTTTCTAGTATTGGAAGCATGAACACCCCATCAAGTCCTGAGTACATGGCCTACTGTGTGTCGAAAGCCGCAATGGACCATTTCACTAGAAGTGTCGCTTTTGAGTTGTCGTCAAAAGGGGTCAGAGTAAACGTAGTCAACCCGGGACCAGTAAGGACTGATATAGCAGTCAATAGTGGAATGCAGAGAGAGATGCAAGATAACTTTTGGGAGAAAATGAAAGAGAAAACTGCTCTGGGAAGAGTTAGTGACGTTGAAGAGATCGGTGAATTGATTCTTTACTTGGCAAGCGAGAAGGCAAGAGGAATTACTGGGTCGTCTTTTGTTAATGATAACGGAATGCTATTATTGTGATTATGAAAGTAGATGATAAAGTTATTAGTTTAATAAAGGACTTTGTATTAATGTGTTATTGCTTATCTTTGTTGGCGACCAGACAACATTCATCACAGCTTTGGAAATCGGCACAGGAAGCGCAAGACGCAAAATTACCGCGACGCGTTTATGAATTTTGGTTTTCCGGTTCTTTTAAACCCCCCGTAATATGGTGAATAACGATTAAACTTACTAATATAGAAATTCAATGTAAAGATACACTCCTCTTTTAAGTAGTTTATCTACACACGTATCATAAACCCTCTTTACTGCGTTCAAAAACCGCACGTTACGATCAGCATTATGTTAAACTACTTGGTAAAAACTCGTTTCGTATCTGGAAAACTACACATAATGGTCATTATGTGTAGTTTTTCTACATATAATGACATTCAAATTTCGAACGCCGACGCCCACCCGCGTGCCGTCCCTAGTTTGTCTGTGAGGTTGGTACTGACATTCAAATTTCGAACGCCGACGCCCGCCTGCGTGAAGTTGGTACTAAAGAACAAGCTAAACAATTGCAGAACCACAATGCCGGTCAAACATGCGGTTCCTGAACACATCAAAGAGAGCTTATGATATGTGTGTAGATAAACTAGTGTATGTAACTGTACATAATTAGGCATTAAAACTCTCGAGTGATATTATTATGAAACACTCTCGAGTTCTAATGCCCTCCTTTATGCAGCAGTCACATAAACTACTATAAAATATTAAATCGATCAACTTAATTATTTAATCTACTCTCATATCGTAAAATTCGAAATACAAACTACTAAACGAATTTATATTGACAAACATCAGAAACACATTACCGAAATTTATTCGTACAGTCGAAGCAACATGTCTTGTATAACTTTCTGAAAATTATAAATTTTAAAGCATAAATTCGTGATTGGCTGAAGCTACAAAATTTGATTCTTGCTTCCCCTTCTGTGTTCTTCTTAAGGGTTGGCCCCTCCTAGATGGCTGTCCTAGAGTTATACAGCATTTTTCAAATTATAAACTCCAATTTTGATGAACGAAGCTGTACGCGGGTAGCTTGCGTCCAGCTTCACTGAAAAATGCTGTATCACTCTTGCCAGAAGATCACTGGGATATGTTGTCTATTACTGATGCTGTCACAAACATGTTATAAGAGTTCATATATCGTTAATATTGTGGATAATATCTGAAAGAATTTTCTTCCTCTCATTTCTAGAGAACGATTTAGTTTTTATAAAATCTTCTTCTCCTAGCATGAACTCTTAGAACATGTTTGTGACAGCATCAGTAATAGACAACATATCCCAGTGATCTTCTGGCAAGAGTGATACAGCATTTTTCAAATTATAAACTCCAATTTTGATGAACGAAGCTGTACGCGGGTAGCTTGCGTCCAGCAAGTCAAAATTGGAGTTTATAATTTGAAAAATGCTGTATCACTCTAGGACAGCCATCTAGGAGGGGCCAACCCTTAAGAAGAACACAGAAGGGAAGCAAGAATCAAATTTTGTAGCTTCAGCCAATCACGAATTTATGCTTTCAAACTTATAATTTTCAGAAAGTTATAAAAGACACGTTGCTTCGACTGTACGAATAAATTTCGGTAATGTGTTTATAAAGTTTGTCAATATAAATTCGTTTAGTATTTTGTATTTCGAATTTTACGATATGAGAGTAGATTAAATAATTAAGTTGATCGATTTAATATGTTATAGTAGTTTATGTGACTGCTGCATAAAGGAGGGCATTAAAACTCGAGAGTGGGTTTATGAAACGAGCCGAAGGCGAGTTTCATAATAATATTACTCGAGAGTTTTAATGCCTAATTATGTACAGTTACATACACTAGTTTATCTACACACATATCATAAGCTCTCTTTGATGTGTTCAGGAACCGCATGTTTGACCGGCATTGTGTGGAGTGAATAGTTTGGATTTTACACAGCAAAATATTGTTTACAAAGTTATTGGTGCGGTTACTTTCACACATCATGTACGTAACCAGGTGCATCCAGGAGGAGGTGTCCCATTGGATCCATAATTATTACACTGGCATTCACTGAATAGGTAAACAATGTAGAGCGCGCACTTGTAACTTTTTTACACATGAACGTCACGCAAGATCAAGCAAACTCGAAATTCGAACTGGCATGCACTGCCCAAATAGCTACCTGCACGACCTCTGCCCGCGCACCGCTCGCCCCCCGCCCGAGATTATATGTGCATACGCACGATATAATTTCGTTAAAATTCTAATTTGCATTAAAATTCTATATGCTAAGCATAATACATTTATGTGCTTCTGTAAACTAGTGTGAAATATTTACATGCATTGCACGAAATGTTACGGTGCAACTCTTCGAGCCATAATTTTCTATGCAAAGGACGATATTTTATGGTGCATCTGTGACGTCACTAGTTTATCGTGCTTTGCATTATAACTCTTTATGCTACGCATATTACATTTATGTGCTTATCTAAAGTAGTTTGAAATAATATTAGAAGCATTGCAAAAAATGTTACTCTTCGAATCATAATTTTCTACGCAAAGAACGATATTTTATGGTGCATCTGTGACGTCACTAGTTTATCGTGCATTGATCACTGTATATTATGATGCATAATGCAAAATTTTACTGTGCATAAGTGACGGTATGTCTTTTTGGTGCAGAGTGCATAATATTATATACTAATTGCACGATAAAAGATAAGGCTTTTGTACGTTATTTTTTGGTGGGTTTCTTGCACAATGAATTTCAATTCTCAGCAGAATAGATTTAGATTCGTGTCACTATTTAAAGTGGTGTGCACTACCTTATTAGGGGCTAGCAGTATATTTTAGAATGTTTGCATAATATTTTAATACGTCGTCTTCAATCCATTTTTCTCAGTGTGAGTCCATCAATGTATAGTGAATAGTCATTTTTGAACGTCTTGCTCAATTTACAATTATAATTTTTTGTTATTATGGATGTCCATTAGTAAAATGCGAGTTCTCGATGTTTTCGTTAGGAGAGAACCAGCCGCAAGTAACCGTTCAAAAAAATCAATCAATCAATGTCACGAGGGGTGTGATGTCTAACTTTATTTAAAAATGTTAAGGTATCTAATACTCGAAATATTCAAATAAGTTTCTGAAAATAAGCTAAACTTTCATAAAATAAAATTAAAAGTGCTACGTATAATTATTTAGCATCGTCCATTGCATAGCTATTGTCACCGTGTTGACATAGTTTGTTTTATTCGCAGAAACAAAGGGTATCTTTCACATCGATAGTTCAAGAGATCCTGACAAGGGACTTCTCTCAGCCTCTTCTCAAACTAAACAGGAAGGAGGAGCCAAGCCCTAAAGAAGCGCTAGAGGTAAGATACATTTGTAAAATAACTAACTATGTACCCACTAATACTCGTATACCTAAGTGTTACCGGGTCGAAAATAACCATTGTTACTGTGAAACGCCCTACCCAAAAATTTATAGTTTTCGAGTTATGGGACTTTAAATATAATCACATGATTCCTTAATGATTTGATTTTATTACAGCGTCACCGAAACAAATTACTAGTAACTGTTTGTGCGAAAAATACTAATAATACCTCTAGTTCTCTAGGTATTCAAGAAGGCAGCACAGTATTCAAATAAAATGTTTGTTATACTCGGAAAAACGGACTCCAAAATGAGCGGCGCTTTAAACAAAGGGCTAATATGGTAATCAGGTGTTTCGTCACCTATTTACAAAAATACCTGTTATATGCCTAAAGCAATGTCTTGTTATATTTCACTAGTTTTGGAAAAAAATGCCGATAAAGCTATTGTTTGGGCGCTCACGAGAGAGCGGCCGCATCAACTTCTTCATTTTAACAACTGCGTTTAATCACAAATAAATATCGAAACAAACGTCAATTCTTGGGGAAAATTCATGACAAAACAGCTGATACGGAAATAGGTTCATCATTAAATAATGCAAAAACTCGTTTTTTCACTTGTGCTGTGCGTACCGTAAATTATATTGAGCTATAGTTCTTTCGTCGCGACTTGGCTTGTATTGTGGACTTTTGATTCTTCTCCTGAACTGTAACCTGGCTGTGTTACTCGGATTTCGACTTGCTTGTGATTCGGATTGTGAGATTTTGGTTCACGAGGTCCGTGTTTTGTAATGAAGAATATGCTGACATTCTTATGTGTTACGGGTTTTGTCAAGGGAATTCCCTTGTAGCACGGGAAAAGTATGTGCAAAGTTATCCAGGTTGTCGAGTGCCAGATGTTTGTGTTTGATGATGCTTACCGACCACTAAGAGAAACTGGCTTGGTGCAAAGTCGAAATAAGGATTTGGGTATACCACGTATGTATGGTGCCGACATAGGGGACGAAATACCAAGATACTTCCAAGAGGGCCCTATGACATCTAAAAAATGGTGCTCAACAGCTATGGTGTTCACCATGCACAATACTGGAAATTATCTAACACAATACTAGTTCATGTGATTGAAGAAGATTATTTCTGTCGCTTTATGATAAATAGAGATGCCGAAGATCCGATTTTTATATTAATTATTTTATGGACAGATGAATCTAAATTTGATGAAGATGACAAACTGTCATATTGCTCACTATTGGGCTCCTAAAGAGCTAGGAAATCCAAATAAGAAGAGGCTGAAATGATCTTAACGAAGATTTAGTGTGTACATCTCGATGGGAATTATTAACAACTATTTATTTGGCATCATGTTGAAACCACATTAATGCGTTTACTTAGCAAACTGCAAGGTAAAGCGGCTCTAGGAGTAAGCTAAGTGAACAGACTTTATATTCCTCTGTATAATATATATATATATATTATACAGAGGAATATAAAGTCTGTTCACTTAGCTTACTCCTTGAAGAAATTTTGTAGCAAATAATTATTGAAGCATCTGAACAGATTAAGAAGGCAGATCATCACCAGAGTGTTCAAAAGTTAAGAAATTGTGTCAGGAAGAGGGAGTTCATGTTGAAAATGCAATTTAGAGAAAATAACTAACCTGGGGCCTATTTCATAGATAATAATATATATCTTGTCCTATTATAATAAAAAAATATACAAATAATACTTGAATAGTTATTATCTGTTTAAAGCAAAGGTTTATACTATGTTTTGTAATAAAGTATTAAATAAGTAAGTAAGAAAATTAAAATACTTCTTTTATTCTTACTCACATGTTTTGTCAATTATAATATAACATCTTAATTAACCCTTTGTTTAAAGCAGAGCAGTGCAAAAACTGGACAGAATCACCCAGAAAAGGGACTAAACAATTTTGAATAAAATACGAAATATGTGATTAACATACATTTTTATTCAAAGTTCCATAACTCGAAAACGATAATTTTTGGGTAGGTTCAACGGTAATCACAGTAACAATAGTCAGCTTTGACCCATGCTAACATCACCCAACGTATGCAGGTCGACTTACCGACGATCCAATCGGCATACGGCATTCGAATTATACGTAACGTCGTCCGTAAGACGAATGCCGGCATCACGCACAAACTTTCGCGGTTTTTGTGATGTAAATGTTATGTATTTTAAGCCTATTACCTCTGTCTGATAAATAAATAAAAAAATGGTTGTCTATAAAGTCGGTTTACGGACGATAATTTTACTTGATAACGTCATAAGAAACGCTAGGCATCATGATTTTTCGTGCGTGCAGCCGGCGTTCAACGAGTTATAAGACGATATCAAGTCAAAAACATATGAAGCTGTCGGTGGTTTCTCCTACATCTTCTATTCTGGTGAAAATGTATATACAGTCACTGAAGATAAAGTCAGGGCATTGCTAAATGCCCTTAAATAGTGAGGTTAGTCTCTTAGTCACACGCAGACAGAGAGTCAATTCCACAGTTTTACTATCGTTATAATCGGACTACCCTTCCTTATTGGGTATTATTTAAACGTATATTTTGAATTGCGCGACAAAATTAGCGCTACGAGAAATACTGGTTTTGTCCGAAAAAAATAGTGAATTGCGCTACTAGAAGTCTGAAAAACAGAAGCTTTAAAACCTTAATTAGATTAAAATAAAATTCAAACCGAGCGTTGGATTTTTTTTTTTACATATTCAACCTAACACGAAGACACCCTTCATCCTACACCCGCTGACCACATCGCCCAGACGGTCTTTATTTAGCCAATAAGCGATAGCTAAATCGTTCAGTACTTTTGTAGCGCAATTCAGTATTTGTTTCGCTCATTTCTGGTAATTTCGCTGTTCATGGTCATTCGCTCAATCGTTTTTGTTCACTCGGTATTAATATTCTCCTTTTGCAGTTCTTAAGTCAAGCGACTCTAAAAGAGTACATGTCCCGACAACAACGAGCATCGGAAGCGCTCAGCAAGAAGCTGGGGACCCTGCAGACGCTGCATAGCCAACAGAAAGAGTGGCACCAGGACTTGAAGGTACGATCCTTATTTATATATATATATATATATATATATATATATATATATATATTATAAAGAGGAATATAAAGTCTGTTCACTTAGCTTACTCCTAGAGCCGCTTTACCTTGCAGTTTGCTAAGTAAACGCATTACGTTTTCTACCTTTGCTGGTACTGTATCTAATCATTGTTTTGCACTATTAATATAATTATAGTAAAGTAAAGAGTAAATGGGTCTCCATCGTATGACAGGCAGGACAAAACTAAAAAGTGTTTTTAGGTCCATCGTGTAGTTACCGGTATTTCTTTATTAATGAAAGTACGCTCACCACTTGGGACTTCAGTATAGCTGCGTACTTGGACGGAGCTACACTGAAGCTTTTCTTTCTTACTTATTTAACACTTTATTACAAAACATAGTATAAACCTTTGCTGTAAACAGATAATAACTATTCAAGTATGATTTGTATATTTTTTTATTATAATAGGACAAGATATATATTATTATCTATGAAATAGGCCCCAGGTTAGTTATTTTCTCTAAATTGCATTTTCAACATGAACTCCCTCTTCCTGACACAATTTCTTAACTTTTGACCACTCTGGTGATGATCTGCCTTCTTAATCTGTTCAGATGCTTCAATAATTATTTGCTACAAAATTTCTTCAAGGAGTAAGCTAAGTGAACAGACTATATATATATATATATATATATTATACAGAGGAATATAAAGTCTGTTCACTTAGCTTACTCCTAGAGCCGCTTTACCTTGCAGTTTGCTAAGTAAACGCATTAATGTGGTTTCAACATGATGCCAAATAAATAGTTGTTAATAATTCCCATCGAGATGTACACACTAAATCTTCGTTAAGATCATTTCAGCCTCTTCTTATTTGGATTTCCTAGCTCTTTAGGAGCCCAATAGTGAGAAATATGACAGTTTGTCATCTTCATCAAATTTAGATTCATCTGTCCATAAAATAATTAATATAAAAATCGGATCTTCGGCATCTCTATTTATCATAAAACGACAGAAATATTCTTCTTCAATCACATGAACTGGTATTGTGATAGATAATTTCCAGTATTGTGCATGGTGAACACCATAGCTGTTGAGCACCATTTTTTAGATGTCATAGGGCCCTCTTGGAAGTATCTTGGTATTTCGTCCCCTATGTCGGCACCATACATACGTGGTATACCCAAATCCTTATTTCGACTTTGCACCAAGCCAGTTTCTCTTAGTGGTCGGTAAGCATCATCAAACACAAACATCTGGCACTCGACAACCTGGATAACTTTGCACATACTTTTCCCGTGCTACAAGGGAATTCCCTTGACAAAACCCGTAACACATAAGAATGTCAGCATATTCTTCATTACAAAACACGGACCTCGTGAACCAAAATCTCACAATCCGAATCACAAGCAAGTCGAAATCCGAGTAACACAGCCAGGTCACAGTTCAGGAGAAGAATCAAAAGTCCACAATACAAGCCAAGTCGCGACGAAAGAACTATAGCTCAATATAATTTACGGTACGCACAGCACAAGTGAAAAAACGAGTTTTTGCATTATTTAATGATGAACCTATTTCCGTATCAGCTGTTTTGTCATGAATTTTCCCCAAGAATTGACGTTTGTTTCGATATTTATTTGTGATTAAACGCAGTTGTTAAAATGAAGAAGTTGATGCGGCCGCTCTCTCGTGAGCGCCCAAACAATAGCTTTATCGGCATTTTTTTTCCAAAACTAGTGAAATATAACAAGACATTGCTTTAGGCATATAACAGGTATTTTTGTAAATAGGTGACGAAACACCTGATTACCATATTAGCCCTTTGTTTAAAGCGCCGCTCATTTTGGAGTCCGCTACCTTCTTTGTCGCCTAGTTTTTCCGAGTATAACAAACATTTTATTTGAATACTGTGCTGCCTTCTTGAATACCTAGAGAACTAGAGGTATTATTAGTATTTTTCGCACAAAGTTACTAGTAATTTGTTTCGGTGACGCTGTAATAAAATCAAATCATTAAGGAATCATGTGATTATATTTAAAGTCCCATAACTCGAAAACTATAAATTTTTGGGTAGGGCGTTTCACAGTAACAATGGTTATTTTCGACCCGGTAACACTTAGGTATACGAGTATTAGTGGGTACATAGTTAGTTATTTTACAAATGTATCTTACCTCTAGCGCTTCTTTAGGGCTTGGCTCCTCCTTCCTGTTTAGTTTGAGAAGAGGCTGAGAGAAGTCCCTTGTCAGGATCTCTTGAACTATCGATGTGAAAGATACCCTTTGTTTCTGCGAATAAAACAAACTATGCCAACACGGTGACAATAGCTATGCAATGGACGATGCTAAATAATTATACGTAGCACTTTTAATTTTATTTTATGAAAGTTTAGCTTATTTTCAGAAACTTATTTGAATATTTCGAGTATTAGATACCTTAACATTTTTAAATAAAGTTAGACATCACACCCCTCGTGACATTGATTGATTGATTTTTTTGAACGGTTACTTGCGGCTGGTTCTCTCCTAACGAAAACATCGAGAACTCGCATTTTACTAATGGACATCCATAATAACAAAAAATTATAATTGTAAATTGAGCAAGACATTCAAAAATGACTATTCACTATACATTGATGGACTCACACTGAGAAAAATGGATTGAAGACGACGTATTAAAATATTATGCAAACATTCTAAAATATACTGCTAGCCCCTAATAAGGTAGTGCACACCACTTTAAATAGTGACACGAATCTAAATCTATTCTGCTGAGAATTGAAATTCATTGTGCAAGAAACCCACCAAAAAATAACGTACAAAAGCCTTATCTTTTATCGTGCAATTAGTATATAATATTATGCACTCTGCACCAAAAAGACATACCGTCACTTATGCACAATAAAATTTTGCATTATGCATCATAATATACAGTGATCAATGCACGATAAACTAGTGACGTCACAGATGCACCATAAAATATCGTTCTTTGCGTAGAAAATTATGATTCGAAGAGTAGCACCATAACATTTTTTGCAATGCTTCTAATATTATTTCAAACTACTTTAGATAAGCACATAAATGTAATATGCGTAGCATAAAGAGTTATAATGCAAAGCACGATAAACTAGTGACGTCACAGATGCACCATAAAATATCGTTCTTTGCATAGAAAATTATGGCTCGAAGAGTTGCACCGTAACATTTCGTGCAATGCATGTAAATATTTCACACTAGTTTACAGAAGCACATAAATGTATTATGCTTAGCATATAGAATTTTAATGCAAATTAGAATTTTAACGAAATTATATCGTGCGTATGCACATATAATCTCGGGCGGGGGGCGAGCGGTGCGCGGGCAGAGGTCGTGCAGGTAGCTATTTGGGCAGTGCATGCCAGTTCGAATTTCGAGTTTGCTTGATCTTGCGTGACGTTCATATGTAAAAAAGTTACAAGTGCGCGCTCTACATTGTTTACCTATTCAGTGAATGCCAGTGTAATAATTATGGATCCAATGGGACACCTCCTCCTGCATGCACCTGGTTACGTACATGATGTGTGAAAGTAACCGCACCAATAACTTTGTAAACAATATTTTGCTGTGTAAAATCCAAACTATTCACTCCACACCATCGCTTCCATTGAACGGTGGTACGGAACCCTTCGTGCGCGATTTAGGCTCGCACTTGACTGGTTTTTTACTGTTTAGTGTCTACAATGTTTATGTAAAATAAATGCTAGATTAATTAAATTAATATTTTTTATTAACTTACCCTATCGTAAATTTTAACACACTATTTTGGTAGGTACTATAATATATCGTGATGACATTCTTATTTAATACTTAATTTTCAGCTAATGCTTTATTATAGTTGCAGGCTTGCAATTTTTAAGGCGAATATTTGTACATTTTGAAGCAAAGCGATGTGCCACTGTCTAGTTTAGTTTTTTTTAAACTTCTCAATATATTAGCACATCGAATTGCATAAAGCTGTACTTCTACTATGCTTTGGGTATCGCAACATTGGAATTATACAAGATTACATTAAAACAGTGAATGACAATTCATAGGGTGTTTCTAATGCTCATATTTTACAACTTTCTCCTAGGGACCTATTTCAAAATATAAAAAAAAAACACATTTTTTTTGACATTTGTGTATTGGACCCTTGTCTCAGGGAAAGTGTCGGGTATAAGCACTAGAGACACCCTGTGTAGTGTCGTTTACTATGTTGATGTAACCTTGAAAATATTTTGATGCCTACCTTGAAAACTTTCAATGCCATCACGATAATTAATAGTACTCTACTTCATCTGAAACAAAATTAATAATATGAATATAATGTGGTAAAATAAAGAATTTTTGCCTCGTCTGACTACGTACCTACATTTCGTACATTACACAAGGATTAATTGCATTGCACAAGGTTTTAATTCGTACACAATACCTAACTGATCGCCACCGCGGATCGTCAACGCAGACGCGAGCTGAACGCGTTGGGTTGGTCAAGCCTTTAGTGGGTCGTTTTGGTTGCAAATACTTACCTTCTTCGACAACTATGTTGTCGACTACAATAACAGTGCGAGTAGCTAATAAATAATAGTAACTAGGTATCTACTTACTGGCAAAGTGTTCGACGACTTCTTCATCAAAACCCTATTTTCTGAGGAGGTGTCCCATTGGATCCATAATTATTACACTGGCATTCACTGAATAGGTAAACAATGTAGAGCGCGCACGTGCGTATCGTGCGTATGCACATATAATCTCGGGCGGGGGGTGAGCGGTGCGCGGGCAGAGGTCGTGCAGGTAGCTATTTGGGCAGTGCGTACCAGTTCGAACTTCGAGTTTGCTTGATCTTGCGTGAAGTTCATGTGTAAAAAAGTTACAAGTGCGCTCTCTACATTGTTTACCTATTCAGTGAATGCCAGTGTAATAATTATGGATCCAATGGGACACCTCCTCAGAGAATAGGGTTTTGATGAAGAAGTCGTCGAACACTTTGCCAGTAAGTAGATACCTAGTTACTATTATTTATTACCTACTCGCACTGTTATTGTAGTCGACGACATAGTTGTCGAAGAAGGTAAGTATTTGCAACCAAAACGACCCACTAAAGGCTTGACCAAACCAATGCGTTCAGCTCGCGTCTGCGTTGACGATCCGCGGTGGCGATCAGTTAGGTATTGTGTACGAATTAAAACCTTGTGCAATGCAATTAATCCTTGTGTAATGTACGAAATGTAGGTACGTAGTCAGACGAGGCAAAAATTCTTTATTTTACCACATTATATTCATATTATTAATTTTGTTTCAGATGAAGTAGAGTTGGTATCTCTATCAACCAGCTGGCTGGAAACCTCGTGGGCGTTCCCTGGCCGACTATTGAGAAACTGTGGTCGGAGACGGTCAGAGCCTGTCTATATTCTTCCTATTGCGAAAAGGGCAAGGTCCAAGAATATTTAAACCGGTTTCCTGTAGTAAAGGGGTCAGAAGGCTGGCGGCTCCTCATTCAGGACTTCGAAGCCCTTTGCCCAGCCGCAGAAGACGGACTCGCCACGTGCAAAGAATTGATGCCCAAGATTTTTTGTTACGCCGAAAAGAAGTCTAGAGAGCTGAAAGACAAATTGGTTGTGGCCACCATAAAAAAGATAAGGGAGCAATGCATGTTAAGTGGTGAGTTTTTCTTCTATAAACTTAATAAAGTAAACTTAATCTAACAATCTCCCTGGACGGATAAATAATTAAAATTCTTTCATTTTCACTTCATTGGCTCCGAAGATACCTAACGGGGCAATGCAACGGGGTGCATGCATGAGTCGCGCGTATGTTTTACGTTACTTTTTGACGAAACTCGAAACGTTTCAAACGTATAGACATCCATAATTCTGAGAATTTATTCGGAAAACTGACTTTTCATTGTTGTGTGTTTTTTCCAGATGATGACGACGTCAAGGTCACTGGCGCGGTTATATTGCTGGGTTCTCTTTACAACATTTCGCCAGCCGCAAGCAGAAAGGGAGGTACCGGAAGCCGACCCGAATTTCTGAAGAGCCTGTTGACTTTTGTACCATCCGAAAACGACATCACTGGGGCAATTCAAGAACACGCCTTAGCGACACCGGGCCCATTCGAGCCAATAATCTTTGCGGTTGGTGAGCCATACAATTCCATAGCCAGTGTATTCTTCTGCTTGAGCGAATCGACATTGTGGAAATTCAAAAGCTTCCCTGAAGCCCTTGACGCGGGTTTCAAAATCATTTACGCCGTAGCAAGACCATATCCAGCGTCATGCTATACGACCTGGCTCGCCATTCAACTCGGCATTTTATCACATAAAAACAAATTATGATGATTACAGCCGATCGCTAAAGCAGCTACTGCTAGATTTGGGTCTTGGTTCGACACTACAACCATACCTTGCGTTAAAATAATATGTATGTTTATGCAATTGACAGGTATATGTTGTAAATAAATATTAATCACGTAGGTACTTTTATAACATTATAGCTGACTTAAGTTCAAACTCGATATTTCTAGCTAGGTATTTGTAAGATCCCATCATACCCAATAATCGTAATAAAATTAAGTAAAATGGGAGTGTGTCGCGATTGTAAGAGGTCTTTCGATCACATCTCTCAACTAGTTCGTCATATAAGAAAGGAATGTACTTTAAATTTTGATCCCTACATTTATAAGTGTCGTGAAGAAAACTGTAATATTATGTATGACTATGCAACTATACTACTATTTGCATTTACGCTAAAGTTTTATATCGACTTACTGTCACTTTCTTTTCTGCGGACATTTTGTATATTTGTTACTGTCAAATTAGAGATGTAATTAATCAAACGTTGAGTGGGTCAATCTAGGCAACTCTTTTTTTCTTTTCGTTCTAATGGTTATTTTTTGAGGGTTCCGTACCCGAAGGGTTCCAAACGGGACCCTATTACTAAGACTCCGCTGTCCGTCCGTCCGTCCGTCACCAGGCTGTATCTCACGAACCGTGATAGTTAGACAGTTGAAATTTTCACAGATGATGTATTTATGTTGCCGCTATAACAACAAATACTAAAAAACAGGATAAAAGAAATATTTAAGGGGGCTCCCATACAACAATTCTTTCAATACCACATACAAACTTATGGATGCACCTGGTTACGTACATGGAGTGTGAAAGTAACCAATAACATTGTAAACAATATTTTGCTGTGTAAAATCCAAACTATTCACTCCACACCATCGCTTCCATTGAACGGTGGTACGGAACCCTTCGTGCGCGATTTAGACTCGCACTTGACCGGTTTTTTACTGTTTAGTGTCTACAATGTTTATGTAAAATAAATGCTAGATTAATTAAATTAATATTTTTTATTAACTTACCCTATCGTAAATTTTAACACACTATTTTGGTAGGTAATATCGTGATGACATTCTTATTTAATACTTAATTTTCAGCTAATGCTTTATTATAGTTGCAGGCTTGCAATTTTTAAGGCGAATATTTGTACATTTTGAAGCAAAGCGATGTGCCACTGTCTAGTTTAGTTTTTTTTAAACTTCTCAATATATTAGCACATCGAATTGCATAAAGCTGTACTTCTACTATGCTTTGGGTATCGCAACATTGGAATTATACAAGATTACATTAAAACAGTGAATGACAATTCATAGGGTGTTTCTAATGCTCATATTTTACAACTTTCTCCTAGGGACCTATTTCAAAATATCAAAAAAAAAAAACACATTTTTTTTGACATTTGTGTATTGGACCCTTGTCTCAGGGAAAGTGTCGGGTATGAGCACTAGAGACACCCTGTGTAGTGTCGTTTACTATGTTGATGTAACCTTGAAAATATTTTGATGCCTACCTTGAAAACTTACAATACCATCACGATAATTTATAGAAGGTAAAAAAGTGCTCAGGCACGTAAAGGGATGATGCCGAGGTAAGAAAGCACTAAAACATATAGTGCACTCGCATGTAAAAGCATAGTTCCAAATAATGCAGGCACGAAATACTATGGTGCACGAAATGATGGGCACCAAATAGTATAATGAAAACGCACATATTGTATAATGCTACGGCACTATAAGTTATCATAATGCATTATAATATATAGTGCCTTCAATGTAAGTATTTTAAGCGGTGCACTATAAGTTTTCATGCTTAGGGCAATACGTTATGATTCCTTGCACTATCTTTTATAATGCGAGCTGCATCTGAGCTTGCGACGTCGCTCAATTGATGACGTCATCGTGGAATCATAATTTTATGTGCACAGGCGGTAGCATAACTTTACGTGCAATGCACGATTGGTCAAAAAGTTGTGCCTGCATATAAGTTTATAGTGCCTCATTTTTCTCAGTGCATTACATTGTTTTACAGATTATACGTATATTTAGTACATGTATCAAATAATATGAAATGTAAAACTTTAGAAATGTCAAGATTTACGCTGCGGAAAAGATAGCTGTTCGCGCCACCTAGCGGCGTTGCTATGAAGCATTGGACTGGCTGGTGCTTAAGCAGACGTCTGCGCATGACATCGTTCACGTGTTCGCTTCGCCGCGTCGCTAGTGTCGCACAGTTAACTTTAACTCGAGCTCATGAAATTTCCTTAGCTATTATTGAAGAAATCAAATAGTTAAGTCGTTAAATATACGTTGATTTTTATCCTTCGATTCCCTTCAATTCCTGACAAAAACAAGTGGAATGAGAAAACACACTCACCAAGAAAGAAGAGCTAAGCCAGGGCATATTATCACATCAACAGCGGCATATTATTCTCCATGAGTGGACCTCGAACCCATCTCTTACAATTGAAGTAGTTTGGTCTTCAATTGTAAGAGATGGGTTCGAGGTCCACTCTTCATTTCGACGAGATGTTAAAGTCCGCTTATTTGTTTCTAGCGACAGTCGCATTTTGTCGGCCTTAATTAGACATCATCATCATCACGTACTATGTTTTATGTACGTCATTAATAACATGTACCAACCTAGTATATGAGCTAATCTAATTCTAATCAAAAATATATTAACTGAGCATGTAGTGAGAAGCCTTTTACTCCGTCTCCTGCCGGTTGACACCCTGTCGGAAAATTTAACTTGAGACTTCTTTTTAACAGCAGATAATTAAGTTCAAGTGTCGATTTTGACGATAAGGCGCTATCGTCAATTTTTTGCCCCCGACGAAAAAGAGGGGTGTTGTAAGTTTGAAGCATCTGGCTATCTGTGTGTGTGTGTGTGTGTGTGTGTGCGCATCTGTCTGTGGCACCCTAGCGCTCAAATGGGTGGATTGTTTCATGCGGTATTTTCACTGCGATGGTTCTTAGCCATGGTTTATAAAAATCGGTTCAGTGGTTCAAAAATTATGAGCTTGACAAGGAAACAGTGAGTTATTCCACTCCATATGAAGCAGAGACTTTATTAAAAAATAACACGAGCGTCAGTAAGGTATATTTAAAATTTCATCATGTATATCCCCAGGACATTGTCAAAACGTTTAGATTACTTAACTTAAAAAATACGGAAGACCTGTGGGGTATATCAGTCAAAGTCATTGGTTCAGTAATTCTAGTTATAACCCCACATTTAGCTTATATATTCAATAAATGTGTTGACGATGGGGCTTTCCCAGCCCTCATGAAACACAGTAAACTGATACCTCTGTTCAAATCGGGAGATAAGGGTGATCCTTCAAATTTCAGACCAATATCTGTTCTTCCAACACTAAGTCAAATATTTGAAAAGATTATACTCAATCAAATGCTCTCACACTTCAACCGTACCAAACAACTCCACGCCAAACAATACGGTTTCACTAGGGGTAAATCGACTACGGATGCAGGTATTACCCTTATATCTCATATTTATTCTGCATGGGAGGCCGCACAGGATGCTATCGGAGTTTTTTGCGACCTGTCGAAGGTGTTTGATTGTGTTGATCATAATAAGCTATTAATTAAATTAAATCATTACGGAGTTCAAAATAAAGCGTTGGATCTACTAAGATCATACCTAAGCAATATAATTCAAAAGGCAGAAGTTAACGGCGTTAAATCTGATGGATCGGGTGTAAAAATTGGCGTTCCACAAGGTTCCATATTTGGTCCTTTCTTGTTCCTGGTATATATTAACGATCTGCCTTTCATGGTGGAGAAATTAACTGACATAGTGTTGTTTGCTGATGATACTTCAATGGTCTTCAAAATTGAAAGACAAAAAGCAGATTTTGTTGATGTTAATGGTGTATTGTCTTTAACCTTGAATTGGTTCACAGTTAATAATTTATTGTTAAATGCTGGTAAAACCAAGTGTATCAAATTCTCACTTCCAAATGTCAGGCAGGTTGAGACCAGTTTAGTGTTAGACAACAGCACGTTAGAATTAGTAAATGATACGAAGTTTCTTGGAATAACCATTGATAGCAAATTGCAGTGGGGACCCCACATAGATAAATTGGCTGGTAAATTAAGTTCTGCGGCTTACGCTGTTAGGAACATCAGACAAAGCACGGATGTGGCTACATCTAGGCTAGTATATTTTAGTTACTTTCATAGTGTGATGTCCTATGGTATCTTGTTGTGGGGGAAAGCAGCGGATATTCAAACTATTTTTATTTTACAGAAAAGAGCTATTCGAGCAATTCATAATTTAAAACGAACAGACTCCGAGAGCTTTTTAAAGAAATTGACATACTAACAGTAGCTAGTCAATTTATTTTCGAAAATATAATGTATGTACGCAAGAACCTTACAACATTTTCCAAAATTAGCGATAGCTGTAATGTTCACCTAAGAAATAATCACAGACTGTGTGCGCCCCGATTTAGACTCGCGAAGGTTAGCAATTCTTTCAAGGGTCAGTGTATTCTCTACTATAATAAGATACCTCTGGAGATTTTGAAATTGCCATTTGAGCAATTTTAAAAGCATGTTAAAGCGACTTTGTCAAAAAAGGGATATTACAATGTTCAAGATTACTTAAATGACAGGACTGTATGGGGTTAATCTAGCTCAACACAGGCCTTGCTGTTAATAATTTTGTAATTATTTATTCCTGCTCATTAATCATAATAATTAAATTTTTCATAATTGTAATAGTTAAGCACAACCTATTTTTAAAAGAGATCTAAAAATCAATCTGTGGGAGTGTCTACGCCCTTCTTCTCCCACAGTGGTCCAATGTAGAGAAGAGGCAAAATTGACGTTTGCTAAGTATATGTAAATATCTACAGTAATAAAGTACTTTGACTTTGACTTTGACTTTATTCGTTTATACAGTTACCTCTTTCAGTATTTTGTTGATATCCTCATCTTCTAAGGCAGGGTTCTTGAGTTGAATCTCCTTGTAGAGTTCCTCTTCAAGGTCGAAGGGCTCCAGTGTTCTGTAAATGTTCAGTACGTATCGTTAGAGCAATTCGAGCTGAAGTAACACGACGATTTCTACAGAGCCTATGGTAATCAGATTTATCTGTATTACTTCTTTTAAGAAGTTAAGAAGTTCGGATTTCAACTATCAATTTAGTTATTTAGTTAGTAATTACTGAAAAATTACTCCGTCAATTTTTATTTTTTAATATGTTTTATATATATTTATATTTAATATGTTTTATTTTTTAACATTATTTTTTTCAGTAATCCAATAGATTTTCCTTTTTAATCATTGTTTTATTGTTTTTGCTCAAATTTTTTGTGTGAAAAATTACTCCGTCCATTTTTATACCTCTATTAGTTATGAGTCGCTGTATTTTAATAAATTTTTCAATAATCCAACAACTTTTCCTACGGTCATATACTTTTTAGGATATGTTCGCTGATTTAAATGCAGACACATACCAAGCGACATTAAGTTCCAAGAAAGCACACGCCCCGCCACCGCCGCCGCCACATGCACTCATTAACGAGACGGATGCCAGAACAGGGACAGGGTTTCCTTGGCCGGCTGCGCTCGTTTTAATTAGTATAATAAATTAATAATAATGTTTAGAAATACACATAATGAGTCCAATTAGGAAAACAGTCTCGTTCAAAGTTGTCCGAACAGTTTACAATACCTACCTATATAGGTTAGGTCTTAGATAGTGAATATTCCTGTTGCTTCGTAAGTATACTCAGTACCTAACTACTACCTTATAATAATAATATAGCAAAATGCGAGTATTTAAGATCTTTCAGTAATTTATTACCTACAAAGGGTTTGTATAATTGACTAACTTAATTCCACTATGAATTTAATCATTCTCTATCACATTCTCTGTCTTTTTTCTATTTATAGGGTAAATGTACCAGTTGTTGACAAACTACAAAACATATTTGAAACATCTGCTAAAGCGATGAGTGAAAGACCTACATATACACAATTTTAAATATAAAGAGAATACTGTGGCTGAGTATGTATAATCCTCCTACCTAACCATTATACCTGTTTATTAGAAGTAGTTTGCACTTACGTACCTGTTTACGATATTTCAAAAAATAGGTACATTGGAAAATTATTTGTCTTTTTCTATTTATGTGGTAAATGTACCAGTTGTTGGTACTTAACTACAAAGCAAGGAGTCATCTGATAAACTGGAGAGGTAAGCGTAGACATAGTAGGATCTGTATAGGAAAGCATGATAATATGTATATGAATTACCATATTATCTTAATTTTTTAATTTACAGACTAAATTTCTGGGATGACACCGATTCAAAATGTTTCACACTCTGGAATTGTAAGTTAAAACTAATAATTGTTATAAAATGAGTCTTACAAATTTCATCCAAAAACCAATTTAGTCGATAAATAAATTACAATTACATCAAATGTCCTGTTTTATTATAGGGTGCCCATTACACCGACACAAAATTCTGGTCTTCCAGTGGCTGGAGAAATAGACAATGACATGACTTACTCACACATAGATAATAATGCCATGAAGTAAGTCCGATATTGATGATAATTATTATTGTTTCTTGTGACCTCATATATTTTTTTCAATTCTATATCTGCGAACATTATGCAAAATCAATATTTAGAAAAATAAGATGGCCGCCAAACAAAATTCAACTTACAATATCTCAAAAACCAATACAAAACGCAATACAAGGGTATACGAAAAACATACTGAATTTTTCAACAGTATAATCAAAGAGTACGCCTCGCGGGCTGCTTTAAGAGCCCACTCATAAGGCACCCTCTAGTTTATTTTTAAACATTAAGAAAAATATTTTGCTAATATAAATCTTGTATTTTTTTCATTTTAGACTTCCGTTATACAGAAATTACAAAGGCTTGCTGCTGATACAAGGACACCAGATAATCCCAATGTAAGTAGTAAAATTATGAATTTATCAACGATACCGAACAAAATCTTTAGATAAATAGGATAATACGTTTATTTGAGATATTGTCATAATTTGTTTATTTACATTTTAGCACTCTACACATCCTTTGCCAGCTGATTCAGATTCAGATTCAGATGAAGATTATCGTACAATAGAACCAGAAGAAAAACAAAAGAAGAATAAGACATCGGAATAAAAGGAAAAAGAGTTGTAGATTTCATATATTTATTTGAACAGTTGCAAGAAATTTCACACCATATCTCTCCATTAGGTTGTAACTTTAATTATTTGAAATTTGTTGGAGGAAGGGATTTGTGACAAAGTTCAAGTTTATTTCCAAAATATGCAAAGCTAAACTGAGCTTAAATAATTGTAAAAAATCCAACGATAAAAAAAAACTTGATCTCAACGAAAATATGGTAAGTAGTTCCATGTCTAACATGTTCAGGATACGCGGGCTTAGAGCAAGTGTCTGCTTAACTTGAAATACCTTCTTTGTCAGATCATTATTATGCCAAATGTCATGCAAGAGTCTGTGAACTATGGGAAACCGCCAAAGAAAAATCTATGGAAGCAGCAGCAAAAGAACACGATTTAGCTGTTCGAGATGCTAATGCTAATGCAGATGGAGTATCTATGATTACCATGGTTGCTGATGGATGTTGGTCAAAAAGGTCATTCAAAAAGAATTATAACTCTTTGTCGGGTGTTGCGGTAATAATAGGTTCCAAAACAAAAAAAAAAATTATACTACACCTGCTCGGAAAGTACCTTGATACTTTATCAAATTTACGGTAGAAAATACGTCATTGCATATCGAACAAATATGCGGGGAGAAAACGCATCTGAGCGGGAGAGAAAAGTGTATGAAAATCCATTTCTTACGTGTTTTTTTTTTTAATTTTGGGTAAGTCTATGCGCCGGTAACCTAAATATCAAAAGCCAAAAAGTTATTACAGTGAGTTTTTATCTCCAAGTTCGCAAAATGACACTGGCACTCTGTGTGTTGGATGGTGTCAAACAATTTGAAAAAAGAACATGTGAAAATTGCAGACGCCATTGGCGCCATTTTCAATTTGTGTGTTGTTTGAGGATTCAGTTTTCGTAGAAAGTAAAATAAAACTATCAAAATGATAAGTAGTGATAGTGATGATGAAGATTTTTTAACTCCGCCGCAGTTGAAGGAAACAGCAAAAATACTGATTGATAACCTTTTACCACAGAAATCAATTAAAAAATATTGTTACGCCGGTAGGTTAGGTCAAAAAACTTTGAACGTCAATTTCAGTGCTGTAGAGGCGTTTTCAGCGGGCTTAAAAGTCATTTCAGGCCGTTTCAGAAGTTACTCTATCACATATCTAAAGATCGAAATTTCACCCAAGTTGCCGTCGTTTTCAGGCGCCTGAAACATGTTTTCAGTCCGTTTCAGGGCATCCTCTATCAGATGACGCCATAACCTGAAAACCCGTTTTCAGGCGTTTTCAGGACCCCTTATGGGCCTCTGAAGCACAAATCGTTATATGGCGAAATATCCGGTAGGAGTGACAGAGATAGCACTACTAGAAAGAGATAGCTATACTCGGAACATTCGAGAAGTGTGTGACAGAGATAGCACTACTAGAAAGAGATAGCTATACTCGGAACATTCGAGAAGGGAGTGACAGAGAGAGTGCACCATTAGAGAGAGACATATATGGTCTCGAATGTTCTCGGCCCGCACGCTGGTCCTTACTAGAATATTCGCGATATGTGTGGACAATGTGTCCAGAGCGGCTCCGCGGGATATAAAAGGCGCCGACGGCCGGCGCGAGTTTAGTTACATTTTAACATTTTAACTGCGATCGAGTGCTAGTACAAGGATAATCGGAGAGAAAGACTCTTCGTGTGAATAGTGAGTGTGTTTTAGTGGATTTTATGTACAGTTCGTGTGAATTGTAAGTGCCTAATTTGGGTAATAAAGTGAGTGTTTTAATTAGTGGATTAATTTGTGTTTTTCTATCAAATACGAACCCCACGCTCGTAACATTTGGTGTCAGAAGTGGGATAGAAAATGCCGTTAATGCCACGAGAAACCGAGCCAAAAGGAGTGACGACGCGAAGCCAAACGTCTGGGTCTGGAGACTCGACGCCTGGTACGTCGGAATCACCTGCTCCAGTTGCACAAGGAGTAGACCTCAACGTTATCTTCGTCCTCCTAAAGGAACAAGCGAGAGAGCTAAAGGAACAGTCGCGAAAACAGGAGGAACGGGCCAGGAAACAGGAGGACCAGGCCAGGAAACAGGAAGAACAGACTCTAATCCTCCAGAATGAGCTTAGGGAACAAAAGGATCACCAGGAGGTACAGGCACGAATGCTTCGTGAGGTACATGAGTCCACGACCGAATGGAAGAGAGAGTTGTTCGAGATCCAGGAAAAACTGGCCGATATGGATGAAAAACTGAAGAGTCGAGTCCATGATGTCGATAAAAAAATTGAGACCTGTGAGAGCCGTCTCCAAAAACTTGAGATCAAAGTGGCTAATGGTCCAAGTACCTATGTACCCGACACATCGGTGTCCGGAGGCGGCAGGTTCAAAGTGCCCCCCTTTGACGGTAGCTCATCGTGGACTGCCTATAAGCTGCAGTACGAGTCTGTTTCCCAGGCTAATGGTTGGAGTAAGGAGCAAGCCAGGACAGCACTGACGTTGGCGCTGCGCGACGAGGCTCTTACCATACTAGAGGCTCTGGGAAACGACCGGACGTACGACCGCCTTCTAGAAGCCTTGGAGGCACGATACGGTGACAGTCACCTGGAGCACGTGTACCGAGCTCAGTTAAAGGACAGGACACAAGGACGTAACGAGTCCTTACAACAGTGGGCCCTGGAAATCGAGAAGTTGGTTAGGAAGGCCTATCAACGTACGTCAGCATCCTTTGTGGACAGTATGTTGGTGCAGGCCTTCATCGATGGGATCCGGGATCTGGAAGTGAGGGCAGCCGTGCAATTGGGACATCATGGCAGCCTAAAGGATGCAGTAGCCCACGCTCTCGAGGTGGAAGCTGTACGACAGGATTCATCCAGGCCTTTCAGGGTGCGAGAAGTGTCGACTACGAAGCCAGTAGATTCCCGCCGCGAATTTGGGCCACGTTGCTACCATTGTGGAGAACGTGGTCACCTGCAGTCAGGCTGTCCAAAAAGGACTAGGAGGGACAGAGACCCCGCTCCAATGGCGAGGAAAATAGGCTCTGTGGAGTCAGAGCCCCAACAGGGAAACGAATAAAAGCCAGGACTATGGGACGAGTGCTGGCTGGCGGTCAAAATGTCCCAATTATGATATCACAGGCAAACGACGGGAATAGTCTGGTTGTCAATGGAGAAATCTGTGGAATACCATGTCTCCTTACCATAGACACTGGAGCTTCTCGGACTGTGATCAGCTCTCGGCTACTGAGACACCTGACCAGAGATCATCTAGTCCGACCTAGGCATCTCCAGCTGCAAACTGCTACCGGCCAGTACATTTCCGTCCAAGGAGAACGAGAGTTAGCTGTTAAAATAGGTGAAAAAGAATACTGGCATAAAGTGATCGTTGCTAACATCGTCGACGACTGCATTATTGGATTGGATTTTATGAGGAGACATGACTGTAAAATCGACTTGAAAGTTGGAGTTCTAAAGTTTGGAGTTGATGAGATTCCTATACAAGGTGGAGTAAATGGAAATGTTTACTGTACCAGGAGAACCATTCTTCAACCAAGGTCACAGGTTTTAGTTCCAGTGAAATTGCCGAACTCCACAAGGCCGCAATCTCACCGCTGTGTGGTGGTAGAGAGGTTGGATGCTGATAAACCGTGGATAACAGCCCGTACATTGGTAACCACGGCATCTACAGCATTTGTAAGGATCCTTAATCCAAGCAACACGGAAGGCGTCCTCAATAAAGGAACGCTGGTCGGATCATGCCAAGAAATTTCTTGGGTAAGAGGCTGCCGGGAATCTGAGGTAAACGTGAAACCTGGGCATGTTAAGCCTTCAATGGATGTTGAAAAACTACTAAATGACTCCAGGGAGCACCTTACCGAGGAGGAATTCCTTAAGGCGCGTAGCTTACTGCTACGATATCGCAACGTCTTTTCTTCGCATGATGATGACATTGGAAGAACTGGAGTGGTTCAGCATGAGATCGACACTGGGGAAACTATGCCTATCCGACACTGCCCTCGGAGAGTTCCAGTAGCTCGGGAGAAGGAGGTTGAGGGCATGATCGAGGAAATGCAAAGAAGCGGCGTTATTGAACCTTCAACAAGCCCGTGGTGTTCTCCCGTAGTTTTGGTTAAGAAGAAGGACGGCACCATGAGATTCTGTATTGACTACCGTCGACTTAATGATGTAACCAAGAAGGACAGTTATCCACTTCCACGAATCGACGACACTTTAGACACATTGAACGGAATGAAATGGTTTTCAACGTTGGATCTGAAAAGTGGCTATTGGCAAGTCGAAATCAAGGACAAGGATAAGGAGAAAACGGCCTTCTCTACTGGCAAGGGACTCTGGCAGTTCAATGTTATGCCATTTGGACTGTGTAATGCACCAGCCACATTTGAGAGATTAATGGAACAAATATTAGCTGGACTTCTAGGAGAAACTTGCTTGGTCTATTTGGATGACATCATTATCGTTGGTAGAGACTTCAACGACCACTTGAATAAATTGGAGCAGGTGCTAGGCAAACTACGAGGGGCAAATCTGAAACTCAGTCTGAAGAAATGCTCGTTTTTCAAACGTAAAGTGAATTACTTGGGACACGTGATTTCGAAAGACGGCATCCAGACAGATCCTGAGAAGATTAGCGCCGTGAAGGATTGGCCGACGCCAAAAGACAAGACTGCAGTACGTGCCTTTTTGGGGCTTTGTTCATACTACAGACGTTTTGTGAAGAACTTCTCGGATATAGCAAAGCCTTTGCATCAACTAACGGAAGAAAAGCGATCATTTGACTGGAACGAACAATGTGAGTCAAGTTTCAACGAGCTTAAAGGAAGACTTTGTGAAACGCCAATATTGGGTTATCCAGACCCGGATGAGGATTTCATTGTGGATACAGATGCTAGTAATACTGGAATTGGAGGTGTCTTGTCGCAAAAGAAAGGAGATAACGAAGTTGTGATTGCATATTTCAGTAAGTCATTGTCAAAACCAGAGAGGAATTACTGTGTAACTCGGAGGGAATTGCTAGCAGTTGTCAAGACGTTACAGCATTTCAGCAAATACCTGCTGGGAAGAAAGTTTCGTATCAGAACTGACCATGCTGCTTTAAAGTGGTTGCTAGAATTTAAAAACCCCGAGGGACAAGTGGCGAGATGGATTGAACAACTGCAGGAGTATGATTTCATCATCGAACACCGTAGTGGGAAATCACATGGAAATGCTGACGCCCTATCACGTAGACCTTGTGCGGACAACTGTAAACATTGCTCAAGACAAGAAGGCAAGGAATGTGTTCGAATGATAAGAACTGATACGGTTAGCGACGAGTGGAGTGATGAAATCATGCAGCAAGCGCAACAAGAGGACCCTGACGTGAGACCCATTTTTGATTGGATTAATGCTGGCGCACCTAAACCAAGATGGTGTGATGTAGCTCCTATGAGTGCGGTAACAAAAAGCTACTGGGCACAATGGGATAGCTTGGTTATGCATAATGGCGTTCTATGTAGAAAATGGGAATCAACAAATGGGAAGGATGCTCACCTGCAAGTCGTTGTCCCAAAGAAAAGGGTGAAAGATGTTTTGAGAAGCTTTCACGATGGAACATCCGGTGGACACCTTGGAGTAAAAAGGACCCTAATGAAAATTCGGCAACGCTTTTATTGGATTCACTGCCGAGAAGATGTTGAAAATTGGTGTAAACGATGCACTAACTGTGCATCAGTCAATGGACCGCATACCCGTAGCCGAGGAACACTCAAGTTGTACAACGTGGGAGCCCCTTGGGAAAGGGTTGCATTAGATGTCGCAGGACCATTCCCAGCATCGGACTCCGGAAACAAGTACATTCTTGTCGTGATGGATTACTTTACGAAGTGGCCTGAAGTATTTGCCATTCCTAATCAAGAAGCGGTAACCATAGCTGAAAAGTTAGTGAACGAAGTATTCTGCCGGTTTGGGGTACCACTCGAAATCCACAGTGATCAAGGAAGAAACTTCGAGTCTGCGGTCTTTCAGGAGACTTGTCGCATAATGGGAATTCATAAGACGAGGAATACGGCGTATCATCCACAGTCAGATGGAATGGTTGAGAGATTTAACCAGACACTGGAGAGACATCTAGCCAAGGTCGTTGAGAGCCATCAAAAAGATTGGGATCGGCATATCCCCCTCTTCCTGTTGTCTTATAGGTCGGCAACTCACGAAAGTACGGAGATTACTCCGTCGTATGCGAATTTTGGAAGAGAACTCCGTCTGCCTGCAGATCTCCTGACTGGACGTCCGCCCGATACACCAAGGACCATCATGGAATATGCAAGTGATTTGCGGGATCGGATTGATGATGATCACAGCCTGGTACGTGAACACGGGCTCCACGCTAGCATAAAGATGAAAACCCGATATGACCGGAAGTCTTATCAAGTGGGTTTTGAGGAAGGTTCGTTGGTGTGGCTACATAACCCTATGCGACGAGTAGGAAAGTCCCCGAAACTATCTCCAAATTGGGAAGGGCCTTACAAGGTAGTCACCAAAATAAACGACGTCACGTATCGAATCCAGCGGAATCCTCGTAGTCCGAGCAAGATTGTTCATGTTGACCGGCTGGCCAGATACCACGGAAATAATGATGCTCGGGACGAGCATGTCTTAGGAGGGGGTAGTGTTACGCCGGTAGGTTAGGTCAAAAAACTTTGAACGTCAATTTCAGTGCTGTAGAGGCGTTTTCAGCGGGCTTAAAAGTCATTTCAGGCCGTTTCAGAAGTTACTCTATCACATATCTAAAGATCGAAATTTCACCCAAGTTGCCGTCGTTTTCAGGCGCCTGAAACATGTTTTCAGTCCGTTTCAGGGCATCCTCTATCAGATGACGCCATAACCTGAAAACCCGTTTTCAGGCGTTTTCAGGACCCCTTATGGGCCTCTGAAGCACAAATCGTTATATGGCGAAATATCCGATAGGAGTGACAGAGATAGCACTACTAGAAAGAGATAGCTATACTCGGAACATTCGAGAAGTGTGTGACAGAGATAGCACTACTAGAAAGAGATAGCTATACTCGGAACATTCGAGAAGGGAGTGACAGAGAGAGTGCACCATTAGAGAGAGACATATATGGTCTCGAATGTTCTCGGCCCGCACGCTGGTCCTTACTAGAATATTCGCGATATGTGTGGACAATGTGTCCAGAGCGGCTCCGCGGGATATAAAAGGCGCCGACGGCCGGCGCGAGTTTAGTTACATTTTAACATTTTAACTGCGATCGAGTGCTAGTACAAGGATAATCGGAGAGAAAGACTCTTCGTGTGAATAGTGAGTGTGTTTTAGTGGATTTTATGTACAGTTCCTGTGAATTGTAAATGCCTAATTTGGGTAATAAAGTGAGTGTTTTAATTAGTGGATTAATTCGTGTTTTTCTATCAAATACGAACCCCACGCTCGTAACAATATAATAAAACTTATGACGATTTTTTGCAATGGAAAACTGAAAAAAATGCGGCATCTTTTTCTGAAACTGTTTTGCTAGCTTATTTCAGTGAAAAAGCGCAATACTCAATGTTGAAAAGTACTATATTGACAAGAAATGATATAAATATTCAAGAATACAAAAAACTTACAGCATTTCTGAAAAGAAAGTCGGAGGGATTCCGTAGTAAGAAATCAAAAGTGCTTACTACAAAGGATGTTTATTCCTTTTTGCAGAATGCTCCAGAGGACAAATATTTGTTGATAAAGGTAAGTTTATGAACAAAATGCACTGGTTTATGATTTATTACGTATCTATTTATGAATAGAAATCTACTAGGTTTTCATGTTTGATATTTTTGTTTACAGGTTATTTTGATTTTAGGAGTAAATGGGGCCTATCGTGCGCAAGAACTTGTGGATATGACAATAGACGATATCGAAATCCTCGAAAATGGAATAATCGTCAATATTCCTAACACAAAAACCTAAATTCAGCGATCATTTGTTATATCGGGCTTATTTTATGAGATAGTGAAGAAATATAACGAAATTCGCCCCATTGACCCCAAAACCAATCGGTTTTTACTACAATATAAAAACAAAAAATGTACGAAACAAGTAATTGGGAAAAACAAAATAATTACTGTGCCAAGAGAAATTGTTTCCTACCTTAATTTACTCAATCCACTAGAATACACTGGCCACTGCTTTCGCAGAACTTCAGCGACTATTCTTGCCGATACTGGTGCTGATTTAACCACAATAAAACGTCACGGTGTTTGGAAATCGTCCGCTGTTGCAGAAAGTTACATAGAGAATTCCGTAGAAAACAAAACACGAATAAATAACCAAATATCGAGATCGATTAATGTGCATCAAGACTCATCTCCTCAACCATCAACGAGCGCGGCGATGCCAGATGCCCCTCAGCAGCCAGTTGCCCCTTTGGCACCACAGCCTTCTACGAGCGCAGTGCCAACAGCACAGCCAGTTATTCCTCCTACATTGTCGCAAACATCTCAAACAAACATTAATGGAAAAAGTGTTACATTAAGCTTCACTAAATGCAACAATTTCAATAAAAATTTAAATTAGTAAAGATTTAGTTTTTTATTTTTATCGTAGGTGTAGTATAAAGCACTATGTATCACTCGAGAGAAAGTGCGATTCCCGATCTCGGCTGTTTTAAAGCCCTCGCCTACGGCTCGGGCTTCAAACGACACCCTCGACTGTAATCGGTCACTTTCTCCTCTCGGTGAACAATGTACTATTACATGGCTGTTAAAAACAAGTATTGTATGATTTGTGCACGGGGAGAGAACAAAAAAATGATAGCTCCCGATCACACGTCTAATAAAAATTACAAAGGATGCTCAAGTGGTATGGAATCAGTTGCAATATTCGAAGGCTTTAAGCATTTTTTACCAAATCAGGGTTTGATTTACTCAAAGTTCATTGCTGATGGGGACTCCAGTACATATAAAAGCATATTAGAAGCAAAGCCTTATGGAAACTTGTTGGTGGATAAAATTGAATGTACTAATCACCTATTGAGAAACTTTTGCACGAAACTTGAAGAGTTAACCAAGAACACTTGCTGTCCTATTAAATATCGCAAACTTCTTAATATATATACTGCGCTTAGATCAGTTAAATGGGCTGTCAAACAAATCAATTTAGATAGAGGGATTGTACGACCACTACCACGTAGCGATAGTAGCCGGGCGGGACCTATAGCTTAATGTGGCATCCGAAACACTGAAAGTCCGATGATGTACTTAAGATAAATTAATTATCTCATTGGTACATTGCCAGGACTCGAACCTGCATCTCTTGTGTGAAAAGGAAGCGTGAAACCTGTTATACCACGGAGATCTTAAGCAGAGTAAATAATTTTAATTTGAAAATAAAGGGTCGACCACTGGGACTCTTACCTTATTTAGCCTTTATGTTATTTTACGCTATTGAGTTCACTTTACTGAGTTTCTATTATACTAAGAATATTATCATTAAAGGTAATTAGGTATTATTCAATTACAATTATACTTAATAATTATTTTTATTAATAAATTGATTATATATACCTACTTAGTAAATTTAACGACAAATTATGAATAAAAAGATTGTGTAAAATCTGGAAAATGGGGTCTAACCGTACATATTTTAATATAAGTATTTAAAATCGATTTATTGTTTTATTTTGTAAATATTGGTACCACCTCGCGAGTGACGGCGCACGGCTCGTTACACGCGGCGTACGGCTCTAGCTAGCCGCTCACTCTGGCCGGTTTGCCTCACGCACACAAACACGAAGCGCATAAAATACCTAAAATCGAGTAGTGCTAGAAATTCGGTGCGCCCTTAAGAGTTAGACATAGACAGCTATAGTGCCTAACACAGATAATCAACTAGGTACATATGATAGACTATTATTTTTATTTGGTTCATTTTTATTTTCCATACAACAAAACATCAGTTTTTAGCCGCTTTTCTTTATAATTTTTCGATGTTTCGACATAATTTGTCGCGCGCGTGATTGAGCGCAATGTAGACCTCTGTCCCACACTTTTCTGCGACAAAACCGTTACTGTGAAAATTATAAAAGCAGGCTTTCCGTAACAAAATCATCTTAAATTACTCTCACGCACTGTTTTACTGTACAAATATACCTCCATAATATTTATAAATGGGTGTATAATACTGCAAGACACTGGTATAGTCCTTTCAGAACCCAGCCAGATCCGCGCGTGATCAGATGAAGTTGATACTGTTTTTTGGGTAAAAGGAGGGTCCTGAATTCGAATCTGGGGTCATTTTTCCATTTTCCGTCCGCCATCTTGGAGAAAATGTCAACGTACATTTGTATTATTTCAGGCCCAACATTTAGTCAACACATTTGTGCGTAACACAATTGTGTTGACCTGGGCCCTATATAACCATGGTAAAATTGTGCGTACGCATTCTTGTATTTACTTGGCCCAAGTGGTTTGATAAAGAATTTAATGTCTTTATTGTTTTAGTATTAAGTAACAAAATTATATGCTTTTTAGGCATTTAGTCTTAATTATCAGTTTTTAAATCACAATAATCATTCATAATTTGAGTAGAACTAATCAACATTTCAATAAGTATTATTCTGTCAGCATTGTGAAAACGGAAGTAGCAATTTCTGTCCTTATTTAGGCAAAGATAAACATCACATTTCGTGCAGCGACATCTTGTTCTGCTGTTACAGGATTTTTCACGACAGCAACGAGGTTGATTCAGCTTATCAATTGTAGGCCAATGCTTGAAACAGTCTCGTTTTTTATCAGCACTTGGCAGCGAACCACGTATATATTTTGAGGTAGTTGGCATTGCAGCGAAGTCAAAATCACCTCTGTTGCTAGTTTGATTAGGCATTCCAGCAAGCAGATAGTCGCTCACATATACGCGAAAGTCAATATATTTTGAGGTAGTTGGCATTGCAGCGAACTCAAAATCATCTCTGTTGCTAGTTTGATTAGGCATTCCAGCAAGCAGATAGTCGCTCACATATACGCGAAAGTCAATATATTTTGAGGTAGTTGGCATTGCAGCGAACTCAAAATCATCTCTGTTGCTAGTTTGATTAGGCATTCCAGCAAGCAGATAGTCGCTCACATATACGCGAAAGTCAATATATTTTGAGGTAGTTGGCATTGCAGCGAACTCAAAATCATCTCTGTTGCTAGTTTGATTAGGCATTCCAGCAAGCAGATAGTCGCTCACATATACGCGAAAGTCAATATATTTTGAGGTAGTTGGCATTGCAGCGAACTCAAAATCATCTCTGTTGCTAGTTTGATTAGGCATTCCAGCAAGCAGATAGTCGCTCACATATACGCGAAAGTCAAGCAAGTCTCAGAAGCTTTCGTACCTAATACCTTACAGGCTTCTCGGTATTCGAACCAAGAGTTGACTATCGCCAGATCAAACATATGTAGTATGACCTTGAGTTTCCATTTCCGGGATTTTATCCACGTTCTGTACTGCTCCAACTGGTCGCAGATGTCCAACCACCCATATATGTGTTGTAGTTCTTGACGACGGCTGGACAAGATACATCTACATACTTCCGCCCCTTTTTTTCCCATCTTGGTACTTTAGTTCGGGGCTCTACTCCATAGAGTCTATGGCATAGACAGTTGAGATCATATGTACGCCTTTGTTGTCCTTCCACTTTAAAATGCACAATTTGTCGTCATCACCAACAACCTCTTCATCCTCACATCTGCTCATTTGACTATCTTTCTTAAACTCGTATTTTGTGTTTTTTTTGGTGTTGAACCTATTAAGCATGATGGTGCAGTCCCTTCTTTCTTTCGATTGATCAACTCTTGCATCAATTCAAGCGTCGTGAAATAGCGATCAAAGTACAGGAAGTTTCCTTCTGGCAACGTCTCAGCCAATCGAAGCACCACTGCGGCAGCTACTCCAAACTTTGGGCATCGGGCAAGTTTGTGGTCTGACCTTGATAAATCTCAAAGTCAAGTACAGTTCCTCCGTAGCTGGTAACAACAAAGATCTTCAATCCTTCGGGGCGTGGTATGTTTCTCACTACGACTTTCATACCTGGAGCTCGACCACTAAACGGGATCATTTGTTCATCTACTGAATATTGACCGGCGATACGAGGTAACTGACGACAGCGACTTCTAACAGAATCGATTATTGGCTGCACACGCCACAGTTTGTTGCTGGCCTTCTGTTCTTCGCTTACTGACGCGGGATCAGTCACATGAATGAAGAAATTTTGTCGTTGAAGGGTTTTGGCTATTGGCTCATACTTGAAGCGCTGACTCCAGAACAACTTGATTCTTGGAAGTTTTAGGATGTCCATCAATGCATGAATGCCAAAAAACTTCTTTATCTCATCTGGTGTACAAATGGGTTTCATTTGTGAGCCGGTCTTGGCCATGAAATACTGATTGTTAGCCAGGGAAAACTGTTCAAACATTTCTTCGGTAAAATACGCTAGAAAATATTCTGCGGGGGATTTGGGTTCTTCAGAGTTTTTATTAAGGACTGCTTACCCTGGAACTGGAACGGTTTCTTCTGCCACTTGTGCGTAGTGGGACGACGCCCTCGAGATCACTAACTTCTGAGTCTTCAGATGATGAAGAAGTTGACGAGGAACCTCCCCCCTGGATAGGCAAAAACTCTTCTTCCTCTGCGCTATCGTCATCTCCGGATTCCTCTTACAGGTTGGCGATCTCCGCATCTCCAACTCGTCGCGACATGTTTCAGATTCCTTGAAAAACAAGCGAATTTCGTCAGTACATTTTGAATAGGTATGTATAACTAGGGCCCCCACCCGCACAAACGTGTCAAAAAAGTTCGCACTACACTAATCTCAGTAAAAATAAGCAAATCTACTCAGAACTGTTAGGAGTGTAAAGCATTACTATTCATTTGATGATTAAACAGCAATTAATTGCAAATAGTAAATAAAAGCAGTCGTAATTGTACTTACAGTCCGCAAGGTCGCGCGCACGCAAGACACCCAACTTCATCACGCGACTGCAGCGGCACGATTGATCTCACGGACGAAATTTTTCGACATAGGAATAGGCCACTCCCCGCACAATCAACTGATACCGGGCCGGTTCAGATAGGCTTACTAGGTTTACACAAATATCAACTTTATTGACCCGCACAATCGATACGGCGGGTTCCGAAAGGGTTATTGTAATAAAATATATATTTAAACAAAACGTTTTATTTATGCAATCATTTACAAAACAAGAAAAGATAAACCTATCATGCAATCATGAAATTACATTACAAAATTAAGACAACGCTAATTCAGGATTCAGACTTTTCAATTATTTGCCTTAAACTCGTGTTGAAGAAAATCTAAATATTGTAGGGCCAAGATAAGAAATCACCTTTTAATTTTTTATATATTAACTGAAAAAATATAAGCAATTGTCCAGTTCTTACTTTTAAAAATTAAATAATTTCCCTTCGGCCGGCTACGTAACCGGAGTTCCGTAACCAGTTGCGCTAGAAGAAATAAAAACTTTACAATACTACACTATAAAAATAATATATCATACCCTATTTGCCGAAACAAGTAAATAGAGCGTTGTAATAATACAAATATTCGTATACTAATTATTATGAAGAATATGCAGGATTAAATAATAATGGGGATAAAATATAAAACGATCCGATAAAAAACGAATTGACCGAATGACCATGAACAGCGGAAATACTTGAAATGAGCGAAAAAACAATTGAGCATTTTTTCTGATAATTATAAAATCCAGAAAGAGCTTACAAAATTGGGCATTTCAGACATTACAATTCTAGCCATGCGACCAAAATACTAAATGAGCGACTAGAAATACAGAAAGGGCAACTTCAATAACGGAACACGGAAAACCAAATTTGGCTAGAGTAGGTTATTGTGGCTAAATGTTCAATTCGATTATAGGTTAGGTTAGAACTTAAAAGAAGCAACCCCGGAGCGTATGCAAAGAAAAGCCAAATTTGGCTAGAGTAGGTTATTGAGACTAAATGTTCAATTCCAAATAATAGTTTTTTTTCCATACACGATTCTGATTCGGTGCAGGAAAACTGCAATGAATGACGAGAAGGCACTTTGTACTATTCCTACGCAATTAAGTTTTAGTTCTGACGCCTATTTAAAAAATTACATCACGGTGACACGGTGCCACGAAACTCTTTAGATAATTACCGATATATATTACTAACTACATTAGGTTAAGTATGCTAAAGATGTTAAATGCTCTTTATTAATTCCGGTTTCTACCAGGATGGGTAGATGAAGGAGATTATCCTATCTGTACTATGCAAGGGTGTATACCTAATAAAAAAACATACTCTAATGATTATTTTAACTTTTGGCTGTGGTTTAACAACCATAATAGCTATACGAGCACAGAATATTTAATAGTACTATGTACAGAAAGATCACTCCTCAAAGAAATAAAAAGCTACTCTCGTTACGCGGCAATAAAGCTCAATGTAGCTTGCAGCTGCGCTACGTTCAATAATCGCTAAATACCTACAGAATCGGTTGCCTGGGAGCTTATTTTATTCTGACATCTCGCGATGCGACTACGAGCCAAGCGAGCGGGAACCTAAGTACAATCCCGAACACCGGGTCGGCCAGCTAAACGTACCTAAACCCCTGAGTGAGACCCCCCTGATACGGGTAGTGATAGTCGTGAAAAGGAAGATTCATGACGATCAATCAAGCCTGCAAATATCTTGGAACAACATTCATTGCAGTTTCTGGCAGGGCAGACTTATTTAATCCAAAACTTGACCTCCCCATTCCATGAATTCCATCTCAAATAAGAGTTTGATTTATTCCATTACCGAAATTAGTAATCATTATTAATTATCAATAATAATATCAAAAAGGTGTAAGGAAAATAACCAACAATTTGTCATGGGAACAAGTATCGTATAAAGACGATTTTCTCTTCTACCGTAACTGGTTACGAGTGGTAAAGTCGGTACCGTGTGAGGAAAATTACCTATTATTTGGAAACTAGCAGCGTATAAAGATCATTTTTTCTTCTTTCGTAACTGGATACGAACCTCCGGTTACGTTCACGGCCGAACGGATAATATTGTGTGCCCTTCGTTACAAGGTTACGTTGCTGAATTTTTCGGAAGTGTAAACGCTGATCTTTTATCTTGGCCCTGGTACAATGTTATGTATATGTACTTACTAGTCTTATCATTAAACTAAACAATACTGAGTTCGTCTTTGAGCAGCTTAGTTTCTTCTATCAATGTTGAAATTTGGCCGGTCCTGTAAATAAATAAAGATATTTCATACGTATTTATTCTATATCTAGATTTGTCTCTATTCGGTTTCTCCTGACATATGCCGATTCCGTTTCATATTTCCTTGATATGAAAAATTGGCCAGGCAAAACATTACAAGGCAAATGACTGCCGGATATCGGGGTCCATCGCCACTTGAAATGGGAAAGTAACCAGACGGTCCGTCAACAAGCGAAGGAGCGGACGGGGCGATACATCATTAATGGGCCTGACCGCCTCCATTGTACGAACCGACCACTAGTTACTGAACTACGCTCCTGTTGAGGATTTCCGAGCCGAGGTTAGGGGGTTGGAGAAGCTGCTGAAGTAATATCCAGAATTGGCAGATGTCATTTATTCGGGCTTCATTTTGCTTTCGATCTCCAAACTTTCTACACTCATTTCGTATGTGTTATGGGTCGAAAGTCGGGTCGGATCGAAAATCGGGAGAGAGATTCAGATGTACTTACTGTTGTTGTAAAATCGATGAGATGGTGTCCTTGTGGGATTTCCCCAAAGCAATATTCTTCTTTGAGTATTCTTCTTGGAACTTTTTCATCTGAAAAATCAATTCAGCAATTTATTTTGGGTTTGGTTGTGCCGAATTTAACACAATTTAACGAAGGGGCCATAGGCGCTCAATTTTGATCCCCATTGCAAATCCCCATCAATGATCCCTACACAATCCATTACCTATGAGACGTCAATGGGGATTTTTGAAAGAAATTTCACAAATCCCCATTGCGTTGCGGTTCGGGGATCTACCTCCTAATCGTCTACGTCCCGGGTTCAAATCCGGCTGGGGAAGGAGAAAAAACTCAGGTCTTGGATTTATGAGTGTGGCGTCGCTTCTAGTCGTTTCTAGTTCCCCCTGCATACTAGAGATACCGTTAGAGATTCTAATATCTGAGAGGTCGTCAGCAACGAATTAAGTTCGAAGAAACTGAAACTCAATGATGTGATCTTTCCTCAGGAGTGCCTCAAGGTGGTATTCTCTCTCCCCTTCTATTTTCAGTCTTCATAAACTCTATCTCCGACGTCATCTCTTCTTCGTATCATTTGTATGCAGATGATCTCCAAATTTATCGCCACTTTTCGCCCTGCGATGTAGCTTCATCGGTAGAGACACTGAATGGAAACCTCGAGAATGTGAAAGACTGGGACTCATCATACGGCCTGTTGGTGAACCCGACCAAATCACAAGCCATGATTTTAGAAACCAGGCACACTCTTTCATTATTACAAAAGCCCATTGTTCCTGTATCGTACAGTGGCATCACAATAGAGTTTACTGACAAAGCGAAAAACCTCTGGGTTATTTTTGACAGCCAGCTGTCTTGGTCTCCACATGTCAGCGAGGTCAGCAGACGGGTCTTTGCGTCCTTCCACTCCGTCAGGCGGCTGCATTAATTCCTGCCGCGGCAGACCAAAATCACTCTTGCACAGTCCCTTCTTCTGCCGCTAATCGACTACGCCGATGTCAGTTGGGCAAGCGCGAACGAAGATCTACTGAACAAACTCCAACGACTTCAGAATCTCGGGATTGGGTTTATCTTCGGATTGCGCAAATTCGACCATGTTTCTCAATATCGCAAAGAGTTGGGGTGGGTTCCGATGCGTCGTCGCCGAGACTTTCATATTCTTTCATATCTTTTTAATATATTGAAAAATTCGCGCTACCCCAGCTACCTTCGACAGCGCTTTGAGTATCTCTTTTCGGGAGATCGGCACCGGAGATCTCACTCTTAGCCACACCAAGGCACAACATCTCGGCGTATGAGCATACCTTCAGGTTGCTGGCGGTCCGACTGTGGAATGCACTTCCTTGCAAGATAAGAGACAGTCCCACTCTTTTCTCTTTCAAAAACCGGGTAAAAGAGCACTTCCTCTCTCTTTCATGATAGTAGTTATAGTATGTATATTATTACTGTATGTACAGGTTTATGTATCTATGGCACTTATTAAGTAGTTTGGTATATACATATTTTATAGATTTTTAATTTATTTATTTATTATTTATTATAGATAAGTTATTTGATACTGTGCACTGCCTAGCCTTTCTTGGTAATTTTTCCTATCATGCCTTGGTTTGCTGTAAGAAATCTCTTTTTAGAGATAAGCTCGCCTTTGTACATATGTTTTCAACAAATGTAACTTTTTATTTATCTTTGTGCAATAAAGAATTATGAATTTTGAAAAACCTTTACCGGGCATAAGCTGCTAAATTTTTCATTGTTTTTGTACTTTATTACATAAGGTAAGGTTTGTGCATAAGGATGAAAATTTCGTGGGCTTATAGGTCCCTCCGCTCGATCAAGGAAAACGATGTGTATTCTTTACAGCCGGCTGCTATCTAACATTTAACAGGTACATGGCTTCTGGCCCCACTAGTCGTTTCGTGAGAACCAGAAATAGCGACTTGAAATATTATAAACCCAAGACCTGGAGATATTTTCCACTCCCCAGCCGAAAATTCTAACCGCAATGCCGCAGCGGTCATCAATACCTGTATAGAATTATCGTCGGCATACGCCCGGAGTCTTTTGATCTGGTCGTGGAAGTGCTCTCTCATCTTCTTGAAGGTCTCCAGCTCCCTCAGCAGTTCTGTCTCGGCTGGCGTGGCCGGGGCGCTGCTGCGAAGCGCACGGATCACGGCTGAGCATCTGCGGTTGTGGAGATAGTAACATTTACACATGCATATGATATCTACATCTTCATTATCAATTTTTCACTTCACTGCTCGGAAATGTGGCGATAGATGGTCAACCAGGAGAACACAAATACTTCTAGCCTATTTGAACAGGCCAAAAAACATTGTGGCTTGTTTGTTATGGTTCTGTAACGTGTCAACAGATGGCGCTTAGTGCCAAATTGGCGTGCGTCATGCCGTCACGTCGGTAAAAGAGTGCCTGGCCAGTGCAGTCAATTACGGTAAATGGCGGACTCTAATTTATGTAAAAAAATATTTTCTGTATAATTAATTTTATTTCCTCGTAGCACTATGTAATGTCTCGCCCAAAAGTGAAATAGATATATTCGTCTCTCAAACTCACCCGTTCATCTATTGCTCACTTTCCAGCCTCTACAAAAATGTGCAATTTTTGTTGGAGGGGAAAAAAATTGAATCACCATTGAGCGGGCATCACCTCGTGTAGTAAACGGTAAAAACAATCCGTGTGTGACAGTAGTTATTGTAAGGTTTTACTACTAGCCATGGCTATATGATACATAAGTACAAGTAACGTCAATTTTGTTGGCGCCTGAATGCCGCTTGGAGGGGGTAGAGGCGCATGGGACCACGAGAGCATATACATGGGCGATAGAGAGGCGAGATCTCACTTAGGCCAAGAAACCTGTATAAATACTGACTACACCTCAGAATTTACCCAAAAGACAAAACCAAGCACCAATTATTATTTGGGGCCAATAAGTTTTAATAATGAAAACACCATTTAATCAATCATTATCATCTAATCAACCAATCAAAAAATCATCTGAATGCAAACATAACAACAAAAAACGATAAATCTGGTTTTGAAACAATTTCTTTTGCAGGTGCAATATAAAAAAAAAACAATATCAAATCGGGTAGTTTCACATCGTAGTAGTTTCGGGTAATTCCCACATCAATTATGCTATTTGCACAGCAAAAAAATTCAACAAAAACACTTATGTTTCTTATGCTCTTACATGTTCAAACATTTTGTTTCTTTTGCTCTTACTTGTTCAACCTAATACGAAGGAGCTCACCCCCTTTAACCTTCACCTAAGCTACCGCACCACTTCGCCCTGATATTTGCTGTGCAAATCAGTATGTTTGATGTGCGGTTATTAACATTTCCCTATCTAATTAAAGCCTCAAACTTTTCATTGTATGATTAAGTTAGGTCTTGCTTCGGGAGGGCGTCCGAGTTTTTGCTGTATGGCAATAGGGATGTTTTATATATAATTTTCATTATATATGAGAAAAAAGAATTTAGCTACAGAAGTAAGCTTTTTAGGTAGAAGAATGATAAAATTGTTAAATATAATTTGGTAAATATACAATAATTAGTGTGGTGCAGCAAATGACATGAATTTTAGAAATTCCGTTAAATGAATGGAGAATTTTGAGTGCAAGTCAGTATTTTAGTTTGACTAAGAATAATTTTGTATAGAAAACGGAATTTGTGTTCGAAAAGCCAATTATGCCAATATTTGTTGTGAACTGTGTTAGAAAGATTAGCTTGTTTTGATGGGATTTATGATTTTGTTGGTGGTGCTTGTTTTGTTAATCAAATGGTTAATTTGTAGAGTAGTAAATTTTTTGTGATGATAATTCGTTTGCATAATTTTATTTTGAGCTACAGTTAAATATTTCTTATTTATATATGTACATTATATGGACGTTCTAACGATGATGGAAAACATCGCGAGGAAACCCTCCTAGCTGTATCTCCATAGCTGGGAAATAGACTTTATTAATAACTGGATAGTATGGATAAAACATTGTGCGTGACAGGTGGCTAGCCCATCGCCGCAATTACAAAATCTCAAGGAATATTTATAAGAGTACCCGCAGACGGACATACAAAAGCATTTTTTCCCAAGCTGAAACGGAGCTATCGGCCGAAAGAAAGTCTGTCGCCTGCGGGTGCTCTTATTGTAAATGATGGATCTTTTACCTGTATTTGATATCGTCTTGATGTTTCTCTGCCAGACTGCATTTCTCCATCAGAACCGCCGTCTCCAGCAGAGCATCGTCTATTTCATTCTGAAATTGAAATAAAATACTTCACGGAAACTATTCTTATATATTTTTTGTAATATATTTAGGTCATGCTGAGTAAGCGCGTTCTTAGTTCATAACTGAGTAATGGTGACGGAAAACATCGTGAGGACAGAATCGCATCTTGCTTTTGTAAATGACTTTTCTATTTTTAATGACTGCATTACATTCTAACCAACTTCTATCGCGACCCGTCCCAACTACCCTCGGTTTTTGAGAGATTAAAGTCGAAAAACGTCCCATTAACCTATGTGGAATTATCCAGAGCTGACGTCACACAAAGTTCATGTGGTTTGTTAATGTTGAACAACTAGGACGGAAACCATGTTGGCAGTCGGATAGTAGCCCGCGTATTTGTTCAGTTATGTGATGGTTGACTATTGATTCAAAGACCTTCCCGAACACCGAGAGGACGGCTACAGTTCCGTAATTTTCTACTTCCGACTTGGAGCCATCCTTGAGCACAGGCGTGCCTCGCGACGTTTTCCAGCGCTTTGGGTAGACTGCAGATTTTAGAACTAAATTGTAAAGGGTACCAAGTGGTCGTTTAAGTGCAGGTAGGCAGTCTTTGACTAGGAAAGGCGGAATGCCGTCAGACCCTGTAGAGGAGCAAGGTTTAAGTCGTCACCCTGCACGTCGTATGTCAGTCACAGTAATGCAGTCAATCGCTACACGCGACGAGCTATTGCCCGGACCGACTCTCCGCTATATTTTAGAGTTGCATACATTTTTTTGTCACCTGTTTACGGGCATAGTCGCAGTCGCGTCGTTCGTTGCTTAGCCCCATGTCACAGAATACTTAATAGTACTACGTACAGAAAGATCACTGCGCAAATACAATTAAATAAATAGATACTCTCGCTGCGCGACAATAAAGCGCAATCTAGCTCGCACCTGCGCTACGTACAACAATCGCTAAGCACCTACAGAATCGGTTGTCCCGCCCGTGCAGGCTAGATTACGCCGCATCACTACGACTGAGAGCTTCTTTTACTCTGACATCACAAGGTCGTCCTGTTAACTTCTGTCTCGCTCGATCACGCTAGGGTTACCTATGTGCGATTTGTGTTTGTGAATTTTAGTTCACTCTGTGTAAGAGAGGTGTTATATTAGTACTTATTCAGGCTATTGGCAAATTCTAAGGTTCTACCTTCTACCTTCTTACTTACGTAATTGAAATTTGTTTTATACTGGGTCTAAAGTGTTTACTTTTAGTTAAACAAAAAGGAATTCAATTAAAAAGGAATCTAATTTTATATGTGAACAATTCCTTTAGACACCCCAAAATGTTAGGTACTTAAGCCATTATTGTTGCAAAAATCACAGAAAAGTTGCTTATGAGGAGCGGTTACCGCGCGAGGCGACTGCGAGCCCAAGCGAGCGGCAACATAACTGAATTCCCATCGGGCGGGTTCGCCCGTCGAACGTACCTAAACTATTGAGTGAGACCCCCTGCACATGTGCAGATAGCCTAACTGCGTGGGCTCTTGCACCCGTAGCATGCGGAGCACGGCGCGGGTTTGTTGCGGGAAAATGAGGTATAGAGCTATGCACTTTATGTACTCGTAGCTAGGTCCCTCACCCTCCCGCGACAAAACCCGTGCCGTGCTCGGCGTGCAGGGTGCAGGGGTAATGGATCAGTGCGAGAGAGGTGTGTTGCCGTGACGTAGGTATGATGTGTGACCTCGATGAGACGTCGGTATAGCATGTAATGTCATTAGCAAACAGATTACGAATTAATAAGTAAAACAGAATGATATGTATTTTATAGTACAGGACGATTATTGAGTTTTTGTCTACCTATGTACTACTGCTTATTTTAATTGTTTTTCTGTCAAATGTGTATTGTAGAAAGTGAATAAAGATTTTATCTATCTATCTATCTATCTATCTATTAGACTAAGGAACTCCACTTAGTATGAAATGTTAACGATGCGTCTGAAAGTCAGATAAGCACAGGTGAAATCGATCACCCGTGCGAAATCGTACATCATACATAACCATAGTTTACATTACGATACATGTTGTATATCGCAGGCATTTTGCAGTGGTATTTTAATATAGTTTCCTATTTTCTGAGTTTTTCCATCGATGACATCGATTAATTTGATCAAAAAACCTAATTATTTATTTCATTAAGAGTGATTCATCGTTTTTTAACTAGGCTTCAAATAATAAGGATTAAAATAATCATGAAAGTCGTTTGTAGTTTAAAACTTTTCAGGGCGCGTTTACAAAGAAAAGGGGATTTGACTGTGATATGCGAGTACCTACATATAGGGATGGTAGTCTGTCCGGTACACTTATTATGCATCTCTCATTTTACATACAAAATTTATGATTTATCTGTTCAATAGCCCTTATCGGTACTTCTACAAACAGGTCCTTAGTCTTGTTAAAACCAACAAGATAAATACATATCGTAATCGAAAATAACTTACAGCTAATGTGCTACGGGTGACACAAATAGGGTTTATTTATTTGTGATAATGAGGTGATAAAACAAAAAGGTGTAACGGCATAAATAGCTAAGGTCGGGCCACCGCTGTCAGAAAGCTATGATCGTCTATTCTATCTACTCCCAAAAGAGATGTCCCGATTCAGCTGTGAAAATGTCAAGTCAAGAATGATAAGTCTGAATTTCTCGTTTCTTGAGAAATTCGTTAGATGTACAATAGTTGAACGGAAGATTGGTTCAGGAAGTTAGTTTCAAGTTAAACAGAGAAAGCATGTATGCCCGCAAGCCGGTATTTCGCATCAGTTAGCGGTGTTTTGCGCCAGATCGATCTTTGTTAATATTTGTGTACTGGTACCATTTATTTTTTTGTATATATAGGCGCTTGGAGCTTCTTTTACGTGGTCGACCACAATTTATAATACTTGTTTGGGATATCGTATGGTTACTCGTCATAGTGTTACGACGTGAGTACTCAATGATATTTCATGTGCTCGCTAGTAGCGGCTTTAGTGGCTCCAATTATATAATTAGTTCACGGCAATAACGATCCAAATAGACCGGGTTTACACAATTGCGATTTGATTTTCCGAAATGGGTCTGAACTAGCGGTTTCCTCAAAAGGTGCGTAACGTTTTGAAACCTTCAACTCTGCGCAATTCGAGCTGGATATTATCGAAACGTTTTCTTTAGTGCTTTAGAGATCTAACCCTCTCCACAACGAGTTACGTACTTCGGAAAATACCGATTTAGGTACCTCGTTTACCTCAGCACGCCTCGACTGGGCCAGTAAAATAAATGCGTGACACAATCTACACGTTAGATCTCCCAGCGAAATTGACATTTAATTTAAAGATGCAACTTGAATCAAAACGATCCAAGGCAAGGCAAAATATCTACCCGTCCCTAAACAATGAACTTTAGACTGTAATTTCATCTCTTCGCGCGTCCCCGACAACACTCAAATGTCAAAGATATCAACAGGATAGGTTATCTGAGTTGACAACGTTTATACTTTGTTCTGAATTTGTTATTTTCATCCGCGGAACCCCATTGATCAAACAGTCTCCCTATGCCTTGACAACCTAGGTTTAGCCTCAACTAAACTCCTGTCTAGCCTAGTCTAAAATCCTAGTGTTATACCACGTCCATCATCGACACCACTCGAAGATGGTTGTGTGTGAATTGAATGTGCTTGTATGTTTAACGACTTATAATAATAATAATTCTTTATTGCACAGAAAACACAATGGAAAAAATACAACGAACAATATGCAAAGGTGAGCTTATTTCTAAAAAGAAATTTCTTACAGCTAACCTGTGAGGAAAGGAAAAAATATTTATAGAGAGGTAGTCCTAGTGTACAATTAAGATTTAAAAGAAAGAAATAAAGTCAATATACTATCAGATAAATCACAATACATCCTACACATACTTTAAAATAAATTAATAGAATACAATAAATACATAGATACACATACATACTATAAGATACCCACTTATGTGTGTGGGAATTTCAAAACTCGCTACACGAAGGGAATGAGGAAAGGATTAACCCGCGAATTTCCTAAGAGCTAATCCAGGAACCTTATGGTGAAGGAAAAAGGAAATTAGGGTCGCTCCAAGCCCAGACTCAGACTAAGATCAAAATTACCTAAAAGTTCTTATCTAACGACCCAAGGATAGTTTTGGAATTTGGGTAGGTTGATTTAAAGGATAGGAACCGATGTATATCTCGGCGCTTCAGACACACACGAAAATCCACTGTAGCACGCAATCACAAATCTTCCAGTTCCAGACGCGTAAAACAGCAGACCGAACTGTTCAGATTACCGGAAGACACGTGTACCACAGTGGTTTGACGTACGGACTCCTCCCCTCAACTACCCCCGCACTCGTATTTATAAGGAGGCCCACATGGGTGAGATGGCGTCGCACCCCGCAGATACTGCCCAAGCGCAAGCTTCTTATCATTAACTACACAGGGTCTAGTTTCAATCAAACATGCCATGCACGCCCGGTGTTCTACAATTTTGTGTATGCATAGTTCCTATAATCAACCATCGGAGTCATTTGGCATTGCCGATACACAAAATTTGTCGATTTCTGGCTATAAAGCGGTTGCAATTAATTAAGCCTGACTGCCCGACCGCTAGCGTCTAAGACAAAGATCACTGGAAAGATATGCAAACCCGTGATGTCAGACTCACCACAACGTAATAATCAATCGCAATTGTATATTTGCAGTCAACACATTAGCTTTCTCCGTATAGTTCCATAAGAACTTTCCATTATTTAGTTATCAATAATTTATTCAGCGCGCAGCCAAATCGGCTCTGATTCCAACACATTTCGCAGGAATGCCTTTGCCTTTTAATTTGTTGTAATGTTCTGTGCAATAAAGAATTGTGAATTGTGAATGCGACAAAAAAACCTGACCCGACTTCTTTTCCCCGAAATTAACTACGTTCTCAGGCTCATTTCTTGCCAACTTACTTCGAATTACTCGATAACCCAAGCGTGAAATGAACTGACTCTTGTATTCAATGTGTGTACCATTACAAAGTCATGCATGAAAATATGTAAAGCCGAAGTGATACAAGAGATATATTCAGTAATCGTAGAGTGCACTTAACTTGCGGCCGTGTTTTTACTTTCGTGCCCACGTAACGTAAAAGAGAAATACTTTCGCTGCATAAAATGAGTTTCAACGGTAAGACAGTCATTGTCACAGGAGCCTGCTCCGGAATAGGGGCTGGGGCAGCGATCCTATTTGCTAAGGAAGGGGCCAATGTAACCATAGTAGGCCGCAACGAAGAGAAACTCAAAAAAACCGCCGACGAATGTCAAAAACATGGAGCCACAGTTCTGATCATCAAAGCTGATTTATCCAAGGAGGACGAAGCAAAAACAATCGTGAAGCAAACCATAGAGAAATTTGGAAAATTCAACGTCCTTGTCAACAATGCAGGAATTGTAAGAAAAGCGTGCATCTTAGACGAAAACATCCTAAAAGTCTACGACGAAGTTATGAACACAAATTTTCGTGCCGTTGTCCAAGTCACCAACTTAGCGGCTCCTTATTTAATCGAAACGAAGGGAAATGTCATCAACGTTTCTAGTATTGGGAGCATGAACACCCTATCAAGTCCTGGGCACATGGCCTACTGTGTGTCGAAAGCCGCAATGGACCATTTCACTAGAAATGTCGCTTTTGAGTTGGCGCCAAAAGGGGTCAGAGTAAACGTAGTCAACCCGGGACCAGTAAGGACTGATATAGCAGTCAATAGTGGAATGCAGAGAGAGATGGAAGATAACTTTTGGGAGAAAATGAAAGAGAAAACTGCTCTGGGAAGAGTTAGTGACGTTGAAGAGATCGGCGAATTGATTCTTTACTTGGCAAGCGAAAAGGCAAGAGGAATTACTGGGTCGTCTTTTGTTAATGATAACGGAATGCTGTTATTGTGATTATGAAAGTAGATGATAAAGTTATTAGTTTAATAAATGACTTTGTATTTATGTGTTATTTATTGCTTATCTTTGTTGGCGACCAGACAACATTGATCACAGCTTTATTACGAGGAAAGGTGTTAAGACGGCTTATATCGGCACAGGAAGCGCAAGACGCAAAATTACCGCGACGCGTTTATGAATTTTGTTTTACCGTTTTTTTTACCCCCCGTAATATGGTGAATACCGATTAAACTTATTAAAATAGAGATTCAATGTAAATATACACTCCTCTTTTAATTAATTAACATATTAAATCGATCAACTTAATTATTTAATCTACTTACTCTCATATCGTAAAATTTGAATTACAAACTACTAAACGAATTTATACTGACAAATTTTATTATAAATATAAATTTATTCGTACAGTCGAAGTGTGAGAACGTGTCTTGTATAACTTTCTGAAAATTATAAATTTGAAAGTATAAATTCGTGATGGGCTGAAGCTACAAAATTTGATTCTTGCTTCCCCTGTGTGTTCTTCTTATGGGTTGGCCCCTCCTAGTTGGCTGTCCTAGAGTGATACAGCATTTTTCAAATTATGAACTCCAATTTTGATGTACGAAGTGGCGCTCCCGGCTTTCTTGTCTTCGGTCCATAGCGCACGTAACCTCTATGGTAAAATTATTGAGTCACATGTCTGGCCGAGGCCAGGAATGCCTGGTTGCAAGCCTGTCCGAGGCAAACATTTCCAACAATCCGAAACGACCAGAGGTTGTGGGACAAGACGCTCTGTATTAAATGAGAGATCATCTCGCAAACACATCCAGTTGTTCGGCAGAACGCGCTCGTCTCCTTGCAGCCAGGAAGAAGGAGTCAGGACTCTGGCTGTACGCTATTCCCTCTAGGTGCATCGGCACCCTTATCGATGGAGCCAAACTGACACTGGCCGTCACTAGGCGTGAGGACGAATGAATGCCCATCGTTGCGTTTGTGGCGCCAGTATATATCAATTAGGTCACAACAGCCTCTTCTGTCAGCGCAGCGCTAGCCGATAGTCCCGTCACGCCAGCCTTAATGACGTCATTCGCCGGGCCCTTGCCGGTTGTGGCGTGCCAGCCATCCTCGAACCCAATGGCCTGTCACGTGACGATGGCAAACAGCCAGACGTAATGACGCTCATTCCCTGGCAGAACGGTATAGGTCGCTGATTTGGGACGCGGCATGGGTGGATAGTCGTAGACTTCAGGAGTTGATCCATCTACATTAAATAATAAATGGATCCACAACAACTTCTGTTCTCTCACAAATTAATTTCCATATACCGTGCAGCTCAGTCAGAATGCCGCGTTCATTCTTCGTCCCAACGTGCAGATCGAATATTAGGGCCATCGATCCTATACATCGTATGTGCCGCCGCTATAATGAGGTGCGAAGATGACGTTCCTGACATCTATCACGACTCGTTGCCTTGCTATAAATATAAGATGCGAAAAATCCTCATGCAGACATATGATTAATGATTCTTACCTCACATAACGGAATCCTTTCTAATTCTTTCGTATTTGTTTAGTTAAAAATCAATAAGTCTATCCACATACTTGAATATAGGGGGCCCGTCACCAGGCACTCAAAGGTGTCGCTGTTTAGATGGTGCCCATACTGGTAGTGAGCACGAACCTCTCTCAGTCGCGCGCAGACTGTGACATCCGATAGACGTGTACGTATGACGGAATAAAATGGTGCCCTGCGTTGTTTACTGCGGGAGGCACTATACAAAAAAAAACAAAGAGTGACTTATCATAAGTAACTAATATAATTTACAATTATTATTGGCTGTAAATAGTTAAACTTATAAATATTGTTTTCGATAAATCCCCGTTAGGAAAATTTATCATCCGACTGACGTAGCTTTGCAACGACGTTCTTTAGTATTATATATATTACGAGCTGACCCGCTCTCGCTTCGCTGCGGGTAGCTCTACCCCTACTTTACCCTTACCTATCCCTACCCTAACCTACCCCTACCCCTAACCAACCCCTACCCTACCCTACCCCTACCCAACCACTACCCTACCCTACCCTACCCCTACCCTACCCCTGCCCTACCCTACCCCTACCCTACCCCTACCCTACCCCTACCCTACCCCTACCCTACCCCTACCCTACCCCTACCCTACCCCTACCCTACCCCTACCCTACCCCTACCCTACCCCTACCCTACCCCTACCCTACCCCTACCCTTACCCCTACCCCTACCCCTACCCTACCCTACCCCTGCCCTACCCCTACCCTACCCCTACCCTACCCCTACCCTACTCCTACCCTACCCTCCCCATACCCTATCCTACCCTACTTTTAAACCTTCCCTGGTCTACAACAAACATTTCAAAACCAAAATCAGCTAAATCGGCCCAATCGTTTTAGCGAGACTAACGAACAGCGATTCATTTTTATATATATAGATATATTATACATGGATGTCTTATTTCACGAGTTTTGGTAGGTAAATGTAAATGTCGGTTCTTTGAGTCCAGCTTATTACCTAAACTTAACCTTAGGAAAAATAATAGTTTTACTTTTAGAGTCGCCTCGGTTTAAAATAAAATGAATAGATCAAAAGTAGAAACGAGGAAGATGGTAGGTAAGATGGTAACTTTATATACAATGCAAATGTATTTAATAAATTGTACAAATGAAAGCCATGTTTTTTTACATTATTCCATAGAAAATAATTACATAGTCCCTATTATGGAATACCTGTATGGAAGATCTGGATTCCACACTCCATTTTGCGTGAAATAGAGCTAGTCCGTCGCCGCAACAGAATAATATTTGAAAAAATAATATAACCGGATCTTATACTCCGGCTTCATTAAATTAGCTGCGGCGATGGGCTTGCCCCCTGTTACGCAAAATGAAATATTGTATTACTAGCTAAGTGGCACAGTTGAGCCTCTGCCACCCCGTATGGGAAAAGGCGTGACGCTATGTTAAATAAACTGTTATATACACGATGACTTAATCGGTGATGATCAGGTACCAATTTGTCTAACTCAGTAATTGGTGGGGGTCACGTAAAAGTCGTAATTAAGTACATGAAATCAAATATACTCGTTTCTATGATTACTAAATAGAAAAAGTATATTTGATAAATCAAATATACTTTTTTCTATTTTTTATTTTTATTTATTTTGAAATCAAGATCCTGTCAGAAATAGTCACTCTACTAATCTCTATCTGGAGCTTACATAATGTTTCATAGTTTAACGGCAATGACTATTAATGTACCTATCTAAGTGGGTTTATTAATTATGTTTCAACTTTTGATTGATTGAACATTGAGGTAATTTTAACTAGATTTTTTCCTGATCACCGATTAAAAATCACCGTGTATTTGAGAGCTATCCGTAGATCGACTTTCCTAATTTTGTATCTATTCGACCCAAATTCATATCACCACTAATTTACCGAACGTGACGCGATGACGCCGTTACAATTTTTCGTAACGACTTGGTTCCGACAAATTTCGACAGAGGCGCCATTTTTCTTAGCCTCAAAACAATATGGAGTTCAGTACGGGATGCCGTATCCTTATATGTATATTAATGAGTATATCTTATTTAGTTCCGTAATATTTTACTTTGTGTTTAACACTTTATATGTGTAGTTTTAGCTTTAGCTGTATCATTATGTTTACCATGCCGTGTGCACATAATTTTGGCGCTGGAGACAGCCCTCTTTTACATGTTCTGTTGTTTTGGTTTAATGTTTTATCTCCACTGCTGTTTTGTGTAACTAATAAATAAATAAATAAATGTGTTGGCACCGTGCCACCTACCGGCGACCTCAGCCGCGGCTGGCGTCTTCTCGCCTCGCCTCGTTTAGTAGTACATATACCAGAAAGTGTCCTACATAAGCCATATCCAATGGTATGATGATTTTTCAGTTGGCATAAAGATCACTGGAATATGTTGTCTATTACTGATGCTGTCACAAACATGTTCTAAGAGTTCATATATCGTTAATATTGTGGATTTAATTTGAAAGAATTTTCTTCCTCTACAGAGTTTATTCATTTCTAGAGAACGATTTAGTTTTTATAAAATCTTCTTCTATCATAATCGAGCATATAATGCGTGGTTTGCTCTGCCATTCGGAATCAGGTCATGGCATGAATTGTTCAAAATGTGCTATTTGACGAATATTCGAAGTTTTGTTACTCGTTACGAGGCACAATTTCGGTTTTAGTGTATTTGGACATGTTTTCGTAAGCCTGGTATTACTCAAGGGCGGCATCTTGTAATTGTCATTTTTTAATAGCAGTATTGCCAGCGGACGTGCTTGATTCTCCATTTATTGCAGTGTCATTATCTGACAGGGTGTTGTCTAATAGTGGTGTTGATTGAACTACATTGAGTGGACGAGACTCTTTAGGAGAGGAATTCTTTGATTTAGGGGTTTGTTTTATTGAAGAGGTTTTTTGTCGATGGGAGAGCTGACATGCTTATGTGGTTTCGAATTTTTGGACTACAACTTACAAAGACATTTTTACATAGCTCTTGGGTCATATTTAATTATACAATATAAATTGATATGGTGACGCCGAACGGGCTATACGAGGGAAGGAAATGCGTAAAGTATCAATTTCGCTCAGTCAGCGTCGTGCGAGTGAAGCAACAGAATTTACACACACAAGCGCACTGCTCTAACTCTGAGCGCAGCTGGGAGTCACTAAATACCTAAGCAAAGAATCTTTCAAAAGTAGTAAGGCGTATTAGGTTATTGAAATCTACATTGCTTGACATTCATATTGTCACACTTATTTGGATATGATAATATATAATCTATACAATTTATTTATTTGCAATCGATTGTTGATTTCAATTAAGATTTGGTAAGAACAGGTTAAAATTTAATTTGTACACATTGAGGAATTATAGTACCATATTAATCATATTATTAATACCATAATTAAGATCAATTTAGATTACTTTTGTCCCCAGTACATTTTGGCCCGATATGAGTTGATTACAAGTTGGACGAAATTACTTTCGTTTGGACAGGTTTCTCGAAGTCTTGAAGTTTTTCATAATGGTGGGTACTATCATTTCCCAGCAGTGGGTCGATGTGGGATGACCGTGCTTATTTATCATGTTATCATCAGATAATGATGATCATGACGAGCGTCGACGTTTGCGTTGCGGTTTGAGGCTCTGCCTACCAAGCAAGAGGTCCCGGGTTCGAATCCCGGCAGGGGTGTAAGAAAAAAAAACCCAGGTGTATTGACGTTGTTCCCACGTCCTGGGTCCCACGACACAGGGTAACCTAGTGTGGGGCCAGAAGCGATGCAAAGTCGGTTCAGTTAGATAGCGCCGCGGCTGACGGCGGCTTTCTTTGAGTGAGCGTCGGCATTCTTTGACAAGAGCCGGCAAGTACCAAGGCGGCGCGATCAAAGGAAGGTGATTTAAGCTCCGTCCAAGTACGCAGCTATACTGAAGTCCCAAGTGGTGAGCGTACTTTCATTAATAAAGAAATACCGGTAACTAACTACACGATGGACCTGAAAACTCTTATTAGTTTTGTCCTGCCTGTCATACGATGGAGACCCATTTAATCTTTATAATTATATTAATAGTGCAAAACAATGATAAGATACAGTACCAGGAAAGGTAGAAAACGTAATGCGTTTACTTAGCAAACTGCAAGGTAAAGCGGCTCTAGGAGTAAGCTAAGTGAACAGAATTTATGTTCCTCTGTATAATAAATATATATATATATATATATATATATATATATACATATATACATGGAGTCAGGACATCCATGCCATCACCAACTGTATCCATCACTGATTCGCCCGAACATCTAGACATCGCTGGACCGTCTGAAATCCTACCGAACTCGAATAATCCTAATCCTAATCACGACCACAGTAATATCATGACGGAATTGCTAACAGAAATGCGTCTGATCCGTACTGAGATCACAACTATGAGGCAGGAAATATCCAAGATTCACGATAATTTTAATACGCTACGTTTAGACGTCGAGATTTGCCAAGCAAAACTGGAAAAGGCGGAAACAAGCAAAGACAGCATCCATACATCTCTTGGCAAAAAGGATGAAGAGAACAAAAGTCTTCGGGCAGACAACGTGAAGCTATCTGCTCTTGCAAAGGAACTGACAACACGCGTAACAGCCCTTGAACGCGAATCTCAACAGAACCAACAATGGGCCCGCTTGCAGAACCTGGAAATAGTAGGCGTACCAGAAGTCGAAGGGGAATCAACCCACGGATTGGTCAAAAGCATCGCGACATGCGTGGGAGTTGAACTGGGAGCCGATGACGTCGAGTTCGCGCATCGAGTGCAGCCCCTACGCGCAGTGGCTGGCAAGCCGCGCGCCCTAGTCGTCCGCTTTAGGCAGCGGAATGTCAAGGACACGCTCTACGCGGCAGCTCGTAAACATCACGACCTAGACACTGCGCAAATCGGCATCAATGGGCCTGCGAAGCGCATTCACGTCAATGAACACCTGACTGTTAAAAACAAGAAACTGTTTAGCTCTTGTAAAACTAAAGCTAGTAGCTCTGACTATAAATACGTCTGGACAAAAAACTGTCGCATCTTTGTGAGGAGGGCCATAAATGCACCACATATACTGATATCAACAGAAGCAGATCTAATGAAAATTGTTTAAAATTAATTCTATACTACTATACCTACTTATTATATAACTTAGTAAACCCCACCCCTAAAACCTACTTACTATACTTGCCCGACAACACTCTGAAACTACAAAACATAAATACACATACTTATCACAACATACACACACCCGAGAGAGCACTATCTCACTATGACAGTATTTACAACAAACTTATGTTAACTCTATTTATATTTTACATCATAATTATTTCGAGTCAGCCTAAAATTTACACTTCATAGTCTACGATTTTTTTATCAAAATGTAAACGGTCTAGGAATCAAGACGGTAAATATATATAATAGTATCGCCGCATTTAGCTACGACCTTATACTAATAACGGAAACAAAACTATGCGAAGGGTTCCTTAATGCGGAAATCGCCGATCCCGACCGCTATAATATATTTCGCCGTGACCGTGTATCTGCGACGGCTGGTGGCGGCATAATGGCAATAAGCGCGCCCGCGCTCAACGCCCGCGCACGGCCTGAATGGCATCGAGACGACCACGAGACTATTTGGCTTACTGTACCGGGTAGCACAATGGCTACCAAAAAAGACCTGCACATTGTGCTGGTATACTTACCCCCGGATTCAAATCTACCCGTACGCATACAGTGTTTTCTGGAAGCGCTGAGTGAAATCACGCAGCGACACCCAGAGGACTTATATATAATAGTTGGGGATTTTAATTTACCTTGTTTGAATTGGGACTCTGGAGTACCGTTGTGTACGAGGACAGTCTCGGTAGCGCTTCAGAATTCCGGCTCAAACCTAGCAAACTTGATGAGTTTTTTTGGATTTAGGCAATATAATAGGCTAAAAATTGTTGTGGTAATGTCCTGGATTTAGTCTTCACAAATTTTGCTATAGACGTACAACAGACTCCCTCACCATTAGTGGCCGAAGACCGTTTTCACACGACCCTGGAAATAGAGACTAATGATATTAATATTCTGGAAATCCCCACTACCAGACAACTTAGGTACCAGTACAGAAAAGGTGACTATGAAGCTATGAACGATTACTTTTCCCTTCTTGATTGGTCTGGCCTAAACACAGGCTCGACCGATGATGCGGTCTGCCTGCTGAACTCAAATATACATAATGCTATCGAAAAATACGTCCCTAAAAGAACAACATGCAGATCGCGCCAGTATCCAATCTGGTATAGTCGCTCACTGGTTGCTATTATCAAGGAGAAGGACAAATTTCACAGACTATGGAAAAAATATAAAAATCCGTTGGACTACAGTGCCTTTGCTCTACTTCGTAGCAGGTGCAAGACCGTCCAACATGAATGCTATCAAAAACATATATTATTTGCTCAGGATGGTATTAAAAAGGACCCGAAATTGCTCTGGTCGTATGTAAAGTCCATGCGCAAAGAAGGTTCAGGTTATCCTAAAAATATGACACACGAAAATATCACTCTACAAACAGAAAAGGAGACTTGCAATGCCTTCAACGAATACTTCGGCAAAATGTTTAGGGAACCAGCAGCTCTATATGCCGATACTGACCTTCTAGAACCACCACATCCCAAAGTAACTAGTAGCATTCGCGTCTCTACAGACTCTGTCTATAAATTACTAAGCTCTCTAGACAAAAGTAAGGGACCTGGCAGCGACAAGATACCGCCTATACTAGTCGTAAGCTGTGCAAAAGAGCTTGCAGGGCCCCTAACAGTCATTTTTAACAGATCGTTTACAGAGGGTAACTTTCCCAACCAATGGAAATTTGCTAACATCGTTCCTGTACATAAAAAGGGTTCGAGATTACTGGTTGAACATTACAGGCCGATATCGATTCTCAACGTTTTCAACAAAGTCATGGAGCGGGTGGTCCACAATCATATCTACACTGCGATATCACAAAATATCCCGGGTGAACAGCATGGCTTCATGAGATCTAGGTCTACTACATCAAATCTGTCTGTATTCGTCGATGCAATGCTCAGAGGTATGGACAATGGTGGACAAGTAGACACTATCTATACAGATTTCGAAAAGGCTTTTGATCGCGTCGATCATCATATACTAATAAAAAAGTTAGGGAAACTTGGAATTCAGGGTGATTTACTACGTTGGACAAAATCGTATATTTTTAATCGTAGCCAGGCTGTTGTGATTGGCGAGCACAGGTCGGATCTAATGACTATACCATCTGGTGTCCCGCAGGGCTCAATATTGGGTCCATTACTGTACGTCGCTTATCTTTACGACATAGGGACCTGTTTTCAATACGCTAAATTCCTACTGTATGCGGACGACAAAAAAGTTTACTGTAAAATTAAGTCTGCACAAGACTGCGCTCACTAGCAGGAGGATTTGAACCGTCTGTGACATTACTATAAAGAGAACTGAATAAGCGTCAATGTTTCCAAGTGCAACATTATAAGTTTCACCAGAAAAATCAAACCCGTTCTGCACACCTATCACCTGAATAATACGCCTATCCTAAGAGTTTATTCTATCCGGGACTTAGGAGTAATTCTGGATTCTACATTAACTTTTGAAGAGCATATAGAGTCAATCACAAACAAAGCTTTTAGAAAGTTAGGGTTTATTTTAAGGGTTAGCAAACCATTTACTGACCTGAGTTGTGTTCGGAACCTCTACTTTGCTTACGTCAGAAGTGTTTTAGAATATTGCAGCACTATATGGAACCCGCAGTACAACATATACATAAGCAAAGTTGAGCGTGTTCAAGAAAGGTTCTTACGACATTTGAATTACCGTGACAGATTCATGAGCGAGGAGTATGAGAGTTCTTGCGAACATCATGGCTTCGTAAGCCTCAAGAACCGTCGTACTCTGCTCGATATGATGATGCTGTATAACACTTGTCGTGGCCACGTTGATTGCTCTGACCTGGTGAACTCCTTACTCAGACTGAATACGCCATCTTTTCGCACCCGCCAAACTGTCTCTTCTCTCTTCCACATACCATTCGCGCGCACTAATTACGCCACCAACTCCATCAGCTGCAGACTGCCACGTATATACAATAATTGCTTTTCCGTCGTTGACATATTCCATCTCTCAAAGTCTATATTTAAAAAGCAGATTCTGTCAATACTGAAGGACAGTTGTAAATAAACTCTCTCACATAAAAATGCAAATTCAAACACAACCAAAACACCACACACTGCCGCCACAACACACAGGTACACATACACAAGACCCACACACTTACACCACACAATCCTACCAAATCAAGATATTGTTTAATTTAGTTAAAGTTAAGTTAGTTTAATAAGTAAAATTTCTTGAAATATTTTCTGCACGCAACTAATACCATAAGTCTAGATTTAAATAATGAAAGCCCGTAATTGGCCTTAGCAATGTATAATTGTTAATTTATATTTAAATCGTCATGTGCTGTGGGTTTAATATCAATAAATAAATAAATAAATAAATAAATGAAATAAATGATAAATTCAACAATATTATTATATAAGTAAACTTTTTGTATATAATATATCTTAACATGTTATTGCAAACTTACTGGCTGGCCACATAATTAAGAACGCTGGATAGTTTATTTTTTTATTCAAATTTAAATAGAAAACACTCTGAAACTAGGCCACTATTCGAGTAATTTTGGCGCCATTTAGTTCTGTAAAAGTCAAAAAGTTGATCGTTTCATAATAAAAAAATGGGAAAAAATAAAAGTTGTGATGCATCTACAAGGGAAGTAATAATAAAACTTCGCGATATGAATTGGTCATATAAAAAGATTGCCAATCATTTGCAGTGCTCAAAAACGATGATATTCCACGCTGTAAAGCATTTTAACACACATCAAACAACTTTAAATATTCCTCGTGTACCTAAACAGAGAAAGTCATCTCAGCGAGACGATCGAAATATCGTGCGTTTGGCAAAACAATACCCTTTTAAGGGGTCTAATGAGTTAAAAAAGAATACTTTGGTTAAAATAACCCTTCAGCGATCTCAGCGCGCACTATCCGAAGGCGATTGGTAGAAGCGAAGTTGAACGGAAGGATAGCAAGAAAGGTGCCCATGTTGAAACAGTGTCATAGGCAAGCCCGGCTTGCATTTGCTAGAAGGTATGAAAGCTGGACAGCAAGACAGTGGAAAAATGTTCTTTTCTCTGACGATACAAAAATTAACAGAGTATGTTCTGATGGGAAACGATATGTTCGACGCCCTCCGAATACAGCATTCGACCCCAAGTACACAAAAATGACATTAAAGCATGGTGGTGGAAATGTGAAAATTTGGGGATGCTTCTCTGGTCATGGTGTTGGACCTGTAAGACTGATAGAAGGAAACATGGATCAATTCCAGTCCAAAAATATACTCGAAGAAACTATGTTACCATATGCTGAAGACGTACTTCCGATTATTTGGACATTCCAACACGACAACGATCCGAAGCACACTGCACGCACCGTTAAAGAATTCCTCACATCTCAATCAGTTTCTGTCTTAGAATGGCCACCGAACAGCCCAGATTTAAATCCCATAGAGCATCTTTGGTGCAAAGTCATGAAAAAGGTTTCAAATCGACGATGTGGTAACCTAACTGAGTTATACAACGTTTTTTTTGAAGAATGGCGCTCTATTTCTCTTGAAAAATGACAAAATTTGATAGAATCAATGCCTCGTCGGTGTAAGGCAGTTATTAAAAGCCATGGTCACGCTACAAACTATTAACTTAGAATAAAATGTATTAAATTATAATTTTTAACATTGTCACTGTCTTATTTAATGTGATTTGTAAAATCTAAGTATCTACGGAAACAACTCTCGAGCAGCTTAAGAATCGTTCTTAATTATTTGTCCAGCATTTTTAATACTTGAATTTGTAATTATCGATAATCAATTCAATTTGTAAAAAAAATAGTAAATGTTTTGAATATTTACTCCTAATCCCGTTTACTTTATCGATGTAGCTATTTCATAACACAACTAATTACTTTTAAGAAGGAACTTAAAAGTACACATAGCATAGTTTTGAAAAAAAATATCTGGTACTACAAATCGTTCTTAATTATATGACCACCACTGTGTATATATGTAAGGATCGTACCTTCAAGTCCTGGTGCCACTCTTTCTGTTGGCTATGCAGCGTCTGCAGGCTCCCCAGCTTCTTGCTGAGCGCTTCCGATGCTCGTTGCTGTCGGGACATGTACTCTTGGCGGAGTTTTAGAGTCGCTTGACTTAAGAACTGCAAAAGGAGAATATTAATACCGAGTGAACAAAAACTATTGAGCGAATGACCATGAACAGTGGAATTACCAGAAATGAGCGAAACAAATACTGAATTGCGCTACAAAAGTACTGAACGATTTAGCTATCGCTTAATGGCTAAATAAAGACCGTCTGGGCGATGTGGTCAGCGGGTGTAGGATGAAGGGTGTGGATGCAGCGAAGCGCCCTTTTTTCTTCGTGTTAGGTTGAATATGTAAGAACAAAACAATCCAACGCTCGGTTTGAATTTTATTTTTTATCTAATTAAGGTTTTCAAGCTTCTGTTTTTCAGGCTTCTAGTAGCGCAATTCACTAATTTTTTCGGACAAAACCAGTATTTCTCGTAGCGCTCATTTTGTCGCGCCATTCAAAATAAGTATTTATGTCAATCAAAAACTGCATTTACGGCCATACGTTGAAATAATCCCCAATAAGGAAGGGTAGTCCGATTATAACGATAATAAAACTGTGGAATTGACTCTGTCTGCGTGTGACTAAGAGACTAACCCCACTATTTAAGGGCATTTAGCAATGCCAATGATGTTTATCTTCAGTGATTTTATCTTCTTCTGTACATTAGTTTTCACCAGAATAGAAGTTTAAGGAGTAGAAACCACCGACAGCTTCATGTTTGTGACGTGATAACGTCTTAAAAATCGATGAACGCCGGCTGCACGCACGAAAAAGCATGACTCATTATCACGTTCCGCCTGAGCCGAGCGTGCAAGCGAGAGCGCGGAAAAAGCTATAGAGAGGCACGATCGGCCTAAGCGTTTCTTATGACTTTATCACGTAAAATTATCGTCCGTAAACCGACTTTATAGACAACCATTTTTTTATTTATTTATCAAACAGAGGTTTTAGTCTTAAAATACATAAAATTTACATCACAAAAACCGCGAAGGTTTGTGCGTGATGCCGGCATTCGTCTTACGGACGACGTTACGTATAATTCGAATGCCGTATGCCGATTGTATATTTTTTTATTATAATAGGACAAGATATATATTATTATATTATTATCTATGAAATAGGTTAGGTTTTTTCTCTAAATTGCATTTTCAACATGAACTCCCTCTTCCTAACACAATTTCTTAACTTTTGACCACTCTGGTGATGAGCTGCCTTCTTAATCTGTTCAGATGCTTCAATAATTATTTGCTTCAAAATTTCTTCATTTGCGACAGGACGACCATCTTGGTACACGATATTCTTTATGTATCCCCATAAGTAATCATCGACTGGGTTAGGTCTGGACACCTAGCAGCATGGCAGGCTCTGCTGTAGTAGTGGAACTACTCTCCCGATCCATCTGTCTGGGTAATTTTCATTCAACCAATTCCGGACGCCGCTATAGCAGTGAGCTGGACAGCCATCATGTTGAAACCACATTAAGCCCAATTAAATAGTGGTTAATAATTCCCATCGAGATATACACGTTCGTTCTTATTCTTCGTTAAGATCATTTCAGCCTCTTCTTATTTGGATTTCCTAGCTCTTTAGGAGCCCAATAGTGAGCAATATGACAGTTTGTCATCTTCATCAAATTTAGATTCATCTGTCCATAAAAATCTTAATATAATAAAGTTCGGATCTTCGGCATCTCTATTTATCATAAAGCGTCAGAATTATCTTCTCCAATCACATGAACTGGTATTGTGATAGATAGTTTCCAGTATTGTGCTTGGTGAACACCATAGCTGTTGAGCACCATTTTTAGATGTCATAGGGCCCTCTTGGAAATATCTTGGTATTTCTTCCTCTATGTCGACGTCATACATCCCATCTATAGGTATACCCCAAATCCTTATTTCGGCTTTGCACCAAGCCAGTTTCTCTTACTTGTCGGTAAGCACAAACACAAAAACATCTGGCACTCGACAACCTGGATAACGTTGCACATACTTTTCCCGTGCTACAGGGGAATTCCCTTGACAAAACCCTTAACACAAAAGAATGTCAGCATATTCTTCATTAGAAAACACGGACCTCGTGAACCAAAATCTCACAATCCGAATCAAAAGCAAGTCGAAGTCCGAGTAACACAGCCAGGTTACAGTTCAGGAGAAGATTCAAAAGTCCACAATACAAGCCAAGTCGACGAAAGATACTATTAGCTCAATACTATTTACGGTACGCACAGCACAAGTGAAAAACGAGTAAATTTTTGCATTATTTTAAATGATGAACCTATGTCCGTATCAGCTGTTTTGTCATGAATTTTCTCCATGAATTGACGTTTGTTTCGATATTTATTTGTGATTAAACGCAGTTGTTAAAATGAAGTTGATGCGGCCGCTTTCGTGAGCGCCCAAACAATAGCTTTATCGGCATTTTTTTCCAAAACTAGTGAAATAGAACAAGACATTGCTTTAGGCATATAACAGGTCATGATATGCCATGCAATAACAATACTCAGGTGTTTAGTCACCTATTTACAACATATTAGCCCTTTGTTTAAAGCGCCGCTCATTTTGGAGTCCGCTACTTTCTTTGTCGCCTAGTTTTTCCGAGTATAACAAACATTTTATTTGAATACTATGCTGCCTTCTTGAATACCTAGAGAACTAGAGGTATTTTTTGTATTCTTCGCACAAAAAGTTACTAGTAATTTGTTTCGGTGACGCTGTAATAAAATCAAATCATAAGGTAATCATGTGATTATATTTAAAGTCCCATAACTCGAAAACTATAAATTTTTGGGTAGGGTGTTTCACAGTAACAATGGTTATTTTCGACCCGTACTTGCATCTGCCACCGTATGTACGTCGAGTTACTGGTAACACGTAGGTATACGAGTATTAGTGGGTACATAGTTAGTTATTTTACAAATGTATCTTACCTCTAGAGCTTCTTTAGGGCTTGGCTCCTCCTTCCTGTTTAGTTTGAGAAGAGGCTGAGAGACGTCCCTTGTCAGGATCTCTTGAACTATCGATGTGAAAGATACCCTTTGTTTCTGCGAACAAAACAAACTATGTCAACACGGGGACAATAGCTATGCAATGGACGATGCTAAATAATTATACGTAGCACTTTTAATTTAATTTTATGAAAGTTTAGCTTATTTTCAGAAACTTATTTGAATATTTCGAGTATTAGATACCTTAACTTTTTTAAATAAAGTTAGACATCACACCCCTCGTGACATTGATTGATCGAATTTTTTGAACGGTTACTGCGACTGGTTATCTCCTAACGAAAAAATCGAGAACTCGCATTTTACTAATGGACATCCATAATAACAAATAATTATAATTGTAAATTGAGCAAGACATTCAAAAATGACTATTCACTATACATTGATGGACTCATTACATTGTTTTACAGATTATACGTATATTTAGTTCATGTATCAAATAATATGAAATGTAAAATTAATGAAATGTCACGATTTATGCTGCGGAAAAGATGGCTGTTCGCGCCACCTAGCGGCGTTGCTATGTAGCATTGGACTGGCTGGTGCTCAAGCAGACGTCTGCGCATGACATCGTTCACGTGTTCGCTTCGCCGCGTCGCTAGTGTCGCACAGTTAACTTTAACTCGAGCTCATGAAATATTATTGAAGAACCTAAGCTATTATTGAAGAAATCATATAGTTAAGTCGTTAAATATACGTTCATTTTCATCCTTCGATTCCCTTAATTCCTGACAAACACGCGTGGAATGAGAATACACACACACCAAGAATGAAGAGCTAAGCCAGGGCATATTATTATATTAACAGCGGCATATTATTCTCCATGAGTGGACCTCGAACCAATTTCTTACAATTGAAGTAGTTTGGTCTTCTGGGCGTTGAAGACTAGTCCCGCATCATGACACCATTTCGACAAGCTGTTAAAGTCAGCTTGTAGTTTGTTTCTAGCAACAGTCGCGTCATTTTCGGCCATTATTAGACATCATCATCATCATCACGTACTATATTTTATTTACGTCATAACATGTACCAACCTATAGCTTGTCAAATTCTTACGTAGCACTCCCATGGTCTGCGGGCGACGGGGGACGAAAGATGCGGGGGCGCCCTTCTTTCCCGCCCTCGCAGCCCCCGCATATTTCGTCCCCCGTCGCCCGCAGACCCGGGAGTGCTACATACGAATAAGGTAGGATTGCATTCTAAATTAACTAAGAATATAGTGACAAGCCTTTTACTCCGTCTCCCGCCGGTTGCCACCCTGTCGGCAAATTTAACTTGAGACTTCTTTTGAACAGCAGATAATTAAGTTCAAGTGTCGATTTTGACGATAAGGCGCTATCGTCAATTTTTTGCCCCCGACGAAAAAGAGGGGTGTTGTAAGTTTGAAGCATCTGGCTATCTGTGTGTGTGTGTGTGCGCATCTGTCTGTGGCACCCTAGCTCAAATGGGTGGATTGTTTCATGCGGTATTTTCACTGCGATGGTTCTTAGCCATGGTTTATAAAAATCGGTTCAGTGGTTCAAAAATTATGAGCTTGACAAGGAAACAGTGAGTTATTCGTTAATACAGTTACCTCTTTCAGTATTTTGTTGATATCCTCATCTTCTAAGGCGGGGTTCTTGAGTTGAATCTCCTTATAGAGTTCCTCTTCAAGGTCGAAGGGCTCCAGGGTTCTGTAAATGTTCAATAAGTTTCATTAGAGCAATTCGAGCTGAAGTAACACGACGATTTTTACAGAGCCTATGGTAACCAGATTTATCTGCATTACTTCTTTTAAGAAATCGGATTCAACTATCAATATAAACCAGTTCTCAATGAATCAGGTGCAATGAATAAGATACAATATAAGACTTGCACAAACATGGCATCACACCTTTTCCCATGCGGGGTGGCTGAGCCTACGTTGCCTACGTTAGATATCATGCTCAAATAAAGTGCCGCTTATCGCTAGGCACCAGCCCAGCGAACTTGGAATTTCACCTTCAGCTTACTTTTAGGCGAATAGGAATTGAAATGTTAAAAAACGCTCTCACCTGTATATAGAGAACTAACAGACATAGCAACATAAGTTAATATATGTTACAGGTACATAAATTTAAATGGGAAATATTAAACTGCACATCAAATATAGTGATATGCACAGCAAATATCAGGGCAAAATGCTGTGGTAGCTAAGATGAAGGGTAAAGGGGGTGAGCGAAGCGAAGCCCCTTTTATCCCTCGTGTTAGGTTGAACATGTAAGAACAACAAAAAATACTTAAAACATAAACTTAAGTACAACGTAGAAGTAAACATAAAATATTTTATCTACACACGTATCATAAACCCTCTTTACTGCCTGCAAAAACCGCACGTTACGATCAGCATAATGTTAAACTACTTGGTAAAAACTCATTTATTATCTGTAAAATTACACATAATGACCATAATGTGTAGTTTTTCTGCATATTATGACATTCAAATTTCGAACGCCGACGCCTGCCTGGGAGCCGCCCCTAGTTTGTCTGAAAGTTTGTGAAGTTGGTACTGACATTCAAATTTCGAACGCCGACGCTCGCTTGCGGCACGTTGGTTCTACAGAACAAGCTAAACAACTGCAGAGCCACAATGCCGGTCAAACATGCGGTTCCTGAACACATCAAAGAGAGCTTATGATATGTGTGTAGATAAACTAGTGTATGTAACTTTACATAATTAGGCATTAAAACTCTCGAGTGATATTATTATGAAACTCGCCTTCGGCTAGTTTCATAAACCCACTCTCGAGTATTAATGCCCTTCATTATGTAGCAGTCACATAAACTACTAGAAAACATAAAAAGTGTTTTTGTTGATCCTTTTTTGCTGTGAAAATCAGTATTTTTGATGTGCGATTAAATACTAGCCAATTTAAGTCCGTTGCTAAATTGTAAACAAATATATTGTGAAAACAAATTATACTTTAAGTAACCTCGCATTGAACCTATAATATTGAGTGTAGCAAACGTGACTTCCTTTCCGGCGCGTAAAGTTTCTGAAGTGGCGCGAGAGCAAAGCTTCTGGACATTGGCGTTTTGGATTTCTTTCGGTGCTGATTTGATCTCAAGTGTTTGCGTTAAAAAAATTGGTGGTCTATTAAGTCGGTTTACGGACGATAATTTTACGCGATAACATCATAAGAAACGCTTAGGCCGATCGTGCCTCTCGCTTGTTCCGCGCTCTCGCTTGCATGCTCGGCTCAGGCGGAACGTGATAATGAGTACTGCTTTTGCAAGGAACTATATACTATCTGCAGAAGATTAAGGCGGGGCGACTGAAACAAAAGGTACTTTGGAAGAAGATGGGAGGTCCCGGATATGTTCTGAACATAACAGGCTATTGGATACCTTTCAAGGGGAGACCCCCTCTCTTCCACTCTTCGAGAATTCCGAAGATGTTCCTTACGAAAGAATAGCTTCATATGAAACATCAGATTTTGTATTTGACGAATCAGAGTCAGTCAGTTTCTAGTGAAAAAGAAGGGTGTCCGAGGAATCTCCCATCGTCCCGAACTAAATATGAAGCTTGGACGGGGCGGGGCGCTTAGTTTGCAAATGAAAACTGTTTTTAGAAAATATTACAAATCGTAAAAAAACACTGTTTATTTATCTTAGGTTCGATACCATACAATTACCCAGCTGGATGCCAAATTTCATCTTGCTAGGTCATCTGGAAGTGGCTGAGGTTTTTGATGTTAGGTCAGTCAGTCAGTGAGAAAAATCCCGATTTGTAGAGGTTTGTATCATAATAAGATTCATGAAATTTGGGGTTCAATTTAGCCTAGAAATAAATGAACTAAATTTCATATGATTAGGTTTATCGATTTTGAGTAACGTAGGTGTCAAAATTGGCGCCAAATGGTTCCTGTAATACAACACATGGCCGCTGCGTCGCTAGTTCTCTTCTTTTGAACTTGGCTTTGACACGCTGCCGCGTGTCTAATTTTTAGGAGTTTTAAACAGGAAATGAGCGGCTTTGGGGTTTTATTCGTTGCACCCGGAAAGGAAGCCAAGTATGCTACTCTCAATATTATAGACACAAAGCGCTTCTCTCTGTGCTTTGAGTAAGTAGGATGGAGGGATTCGCCCTATTGCTGTGGGGAGCGTGCTTCGAGGTCTGGTGGCCAAACTCTGTTGCAGAGCTGTAAGGGGAGTTGCATCGTCGTTACTTCAGCCTCAGCAGCTGGGTTTCGGATCACCCTTGGGTTGCGAGGCCGCAATTCACGCCACCCGGTCGTTTGCGTTCGATCCGGGTAACATTGACAACGTCATTGTTAAGGTGGACCTACGGAACGGATCCAGGATGTTGACCTGGATGACGGCACAATCGGGGGACCTCCAGATGTGGTCCTGGCTGACTTGGACGTCATTATTCGCGGTCTTGAGGACTTGGGCCTTCATCTGAACCCGAAGAAATGCGAGTTATATCCGTGCTCGGGTATCTTGACACAGGACTTAACAGCGGAGTTTGACGCTTTAGTCCCTAGGGTGAAGGTCCTCGATAAAACTGATTTCACCTTGTTGGGGGCGCCCATCTTTGTGGAAGGTGTGCCGGCCGTCCTGCGAGGTAAGATGGAAGCCTTGGTTGGGGCTTTGCCACATTTTAAGAAGCTTTCCGCACATGTGGCCCTTACAATTCTGCGGAATTGTTTGTCCCAGCCAAGGTTGACTTATTCATTGCGTACGGCTCCGGTTTGGCTAGCCAGAGGAGAGGCAGATTCATATGACGATACATTGAGACATATTCTGGAAAACATATTGAATGTTAAACTATCTCCCTCTCAGGCTGCACTACCCATCAGGTTCGGTGATCTCGGCGTTCGTCGCCTACAGGACACGGAACTCCCTGCTTTCTTGGCCAATTCGCATGGGGGTGTTCAAACTTGTCACTCGCATTTTGAACAGTAATGGTGACAATTTGAACATTCCGTTTGCGGCCGAAGCTTTGCGGCTGTGGCGGGTCCGTTGCCCGGGGAGAGATGAGCCAGAAAAGCCAGGCATTCAGCGAGCCTGCGTGCAGCACCCCAACCAGAGTCTGGCGAATGGCTACATGCGTTGCCATCTCCGCTGTTGGGCACCTTTTTAGATGACAACTCCCTGCGTGTGGCGCTTCGTTTAGGTTGCGAAATCTGCAAACCACATCGCTGTGTTTGCGGTGCTGCAGTTGATTCGCTGGGGCGTCACGGGCTGCATTGTGTTCGGAGTGCAGGGAGACTCTCTCGGCATCACTCAATTAACGACATCGTCCGGAGGGCACTCGTCTCTGCTAACATCCCGGCGGTTCTTGAACCTCCTGGATTGTGTCGCAGCGACGGAAAACGACCGGACGGTCTGACGTTAATCCCGTGGGAGAGGGGTCGTTGTCTTTTATGGGATGCGACCTGTGTGTGCTCGTTTGCTCCATCCCACACATTGGCTCAACTGTAGTAACCCCGGGTGCTGCTGCTGAGTCAGCGGCACGGCAGAAGTGCATTAAATACGCGCAGTTAATGGGAAGTTATCTGTTCGTTCCTTTGGCCGTCGAGACTACAGGGGTATGGGGTTCGCAGGGTGAGGCCTTTGTCAGGGACATTGGGCGCCTCTTGAGGGACCGAGGGTTTGACAACCGCTCTGGGGCTTTCCTGGTCCAGAGAATCTCACTCGCTGTGCAGCGCGGGAACGCTGCCAGTGTAATGGGCACCTTTGGGCCGGGAGATTCTTGGGGCGGTTTGTTTGTGTAATTGTTTATGTCAGTTGTTTTATTTTTATATGACGAAACTGTTTTTGTGGATGTTTGATATTGTTTTTTAATAATAGAATTTGTAATTAATTAATCATACATACTTACCGAATGTTAGAAATAAATATGTATTATTATTAAGGTTTTAAGAGACATATGTAATGATTGCATTGTAAAAAAATAAATAAATAAAATAATAATTTGTAATTATCCAACAGAATAAAGAATATTAGGATAATTAGGGTTCCGTACCCGAAGGGTTCCAAACGGGACCCTATTACTAAGACTCCGCTGTCCGTCCGTCCGTCCGTCCGTCCGGTCTGTCACCAGGCTGTATCTCAAGAACCTAGCTAGCTAGAGAGTTGAAATTTTCACAGATTATGTATTTCTGTTGCCGCTATAACAACAAATACTAAAAAACAGGATAAAATAAATATTTAAGGGGGCTCCCATACAACAATACCACATACAAACTTATGGATGCACCTGGTTACGTACATGGAGTGTGAAAGTAACCGCACCAATAACTTTGTAAACAATATTTTGCTGTGTAAAATCCAAACTATTCACTCCACACCATCGCTTCCATTGAACGGTGGTACGGAACCCTTCGTGCGCGATTTAGACTCGCACTTGACCGGTTTTTTTGATATTAAATGACACAAAGCGAGGTAAATAATACAATAAAAGGTAAGTAATACAATAAAAAAATAATAAAAAAATGCTATATTTTATGGTGAATTCCATCAAAAAATAATAAAATGACGATTGTGTTCACGAATCCCTACTGACAGTCACGATCAATAAGCTAGTATAAAGAAACGGCAGCTGCTTTAATACTTCTATTTTGCGTAGCTTGAGATTTACAAAAAGCTGTTTAAGCCTACTGCGGCGTCTTAAATGTCATGCTAAAATAGCAGAGAGACAGACATCATCATCAAGTCTTTGAGTGTCCATGCTTTGATTTGTCGCATGTGCGACCTGGTAACCAGTCCACCATCACACATGGCCTTAAACGAGGGCTTCATCCAGCCAGCCCGAGCGACGACACTTTTTCCCACACGTATGGCAAAGGCACTAATGTAAGACACCTACCTGAGCCATAGCCAAACGAATAGCAATAGTGTGTCTGTTATGGATAATCGGATGCATATTTACAACAGGCTATTATGGAATGCACTTTTGTATTGAAAAAATCCGCGAATCCGGGATCCACAAAGTTTAATGTTGCGATTATATCATCCAATGTACATTTACCTACGTTCAGGTGTTGGATAATATGAAATGGATACTTGTATATCGAATCCCAGAATCGACAAATTTTGTGTTCTTCTCACTATAGTATCGGATGCATATTTGCCTTTCTTATATTATAATTAGAAAGTAGACAGTTACTAAACTGGCTTAACAAAAAACGACTGGATAAACTAACAGACTATATTTAGAATAATTCATATATCTATTGAAACAAATCATTAAACATTATTGTGATTAGTGAAATTATGTTATTTTTCTTTCTTGCATATAGATATATATGCATAGGCTTTATGCATTTCCGGATTGGCTGGCCTAGATTAGATTATTTTCAAGAAAATAAATAAGACTGCGGCATCCATAATTTTATAGCCAAAAATTAACTTTAGGTAAATATACATCCGAATATCCGATCTCTGGTCCATACCATGTAATTAATCGGTAATTATTAACAATGCCCGCGCAGTTTCAATAATGCCCAAAGTGAGAGGGCATTGTGATAACAACTCTTAGAATAATCAAATCGTCAAATGCCCATCACCTAAGAACAATGTTTCTTTTCATTGGTACTATGCTGCCCTATGATAATATTGTTGTTCTTACATGTTCAACCTAACACGAAGGATAAAGTGGGCTTCGCTTCGCTCACCCCCTTAACCCTTCACCTAAGCTTCCGCAGTGTTTTCCCTCATAGTATCTGTATTCATAATGTCTGGCAAAGTGATAAATAAGGAAGTTCAATTTATTATTATTCACTTTGCCCAAAGTAGTTAATTACGTGTACTGGCCGTCAGAGGGGATTTTAAAAAAGACGAGATATGTCCATTCACAACTTTAATGTAGAAAGTTACTAATGTTCTTAGTCTATTCACTTAAAATTAGGGGTGATCGCGATTGATCCCGCAATTATACTAAACGTCCTCTCGCAAGAGCGACTCTAGCAAAAAGGCACTGGGAAAACTGGTGGTGGTCCCACGATGGAAATGAAATGCACTGTCAGATTTCTCATGAAATTCGGAATCGATGTTCTAGAAGGTTCCATGTCTTTCGCAATCTCGTATGAGGTGATTCATCTGGTCGGTGATTCATTGTAGATGGTGACATCGTAACACCTCCCCTCCAAGATGAGCAACTATTTGCCTATGTCTACGGCGAATATTGCGGCTCTTTTCTCTTCCGGAGATAGGTTTCTGGCTGAAGTACGAGTAGTAGTCTCAGGTAGAGGTGATAGTTCCAAATTGGGTTCAGCGGATGAGTTCAACTTCTTTGTCTTCTTATGTCGCAGGTAAAATGCAATCAGTGCAACTGTGAAGAATGTCACCAGTACATACATAGGTATTGTTGTATGGTAGGTGGTCAGTAAGTCCGAAGTGATTGATTTCGTCGGAATTTCCATTGTAATTTGTTTCTGGATATCGTGCAATTTGTTCAAGTCGATTGTGGTCAGGTGGTACTGAAGTCGCCGATTCTCAGAAGATGGTTTCGACAGCGAAGTTGACTGTGGGAATATGATGATTTCGACAGGTTGTCCACGAAGTTTATCATTGAAGTTGGCAATAGTGAATTTCGGTGCTCGAATACTGCAATTTCTAGGAAGTGTTGCTAGAAAGCTGCCTTCTAGGATCTGATGCTGCTGTGGTCCGCAGAAGATGTCGACTTTTGTAGGTTTCGGGAACGAAATGATGTAGTGCTGACTGTCTAGCTCGGTTAGCGCTTCCTTGGACATAGAGATAGGAGTAGTACTGCATGTTGCGTCTATTTCTTGCAAGTTTATCAGGGTGTCGATACAGTCACGTTGCGTGCGGATCTGGTGGCTCAGCTGTTGCTCGCAGATGTACCAGATGTCGACCTTCGGGCATTCTGCCTCTATGTACGCATACTCCTTGGAGTTGGTTGCTAGGAATGGGAACGGGGGAACGATGACGTTATGGAATTTATTAGGTACTGGGCAGAGTCTGTATAGCTTATAGGATGATGTAGTAGTTAGAGGGAATTTGAGGACAATCACGATCTTTTTATCTATAAAATAACATCCTAAGCTAATCAAATCATAGTAATATCTCAAATCTAACTTTAAAATTTGTTCAGGCTCATACAAAAGGTTTAATTTGCTTATCATATAGGTGATATCATTAAGTGATAAAATAGAATGGTGCAAGTTGCCTGTACGACTAAAAGCTAATATATTCTCTAACTTATCTATCTCCATACTTAAGTCTTGTACGTTTTCGCTGATCAAGGCGAATAACTGAGTCAGCTGGGTATAGTGAGCCAGTTGTACTCTATCTGAGGTGGAATTGTTTATGAAATATGATAGCGCTTTCGCTAACTTTGCCTGATTCGTAGTTAAGTTATTTAAAATCTGAGTTTGTTGGATCGTCATTGCCTTGTATAAGGAAATATGGTTATTGAAACTTTCAGATAAGTCATGATCGTTTTTCTGTAAATTTTGAAGGATATTTTCATACCTCAGAGCATCGCTGTAGTCGAGGTTACCAGTTATACTTTTGATAAAACTACCTAATGGGTTGAATAGGCCACGCTTAGCTCTCTTAGGTAGGAAGGTATCGAGTTGCGAGGATATCTTATCTATTTTATGGAATAGGTGAATGATTTGATATTTGAATAAACTATAGTTCTCGTTATTGATACTATTAGCTGCGGCAGTTAGTTGGGATTTTGTAGTAGTCAGATGTGTCTGTAATAGGTCAAGGTCTATATCTTGTAGGAATGTATGGTGATGGGATATGATCTTGGTAGGGCCTAGGTCAAAGGGCAAAATACCGGGTCCGTCGTCCAATCTGTCAAGTCGGATGTCTTGAGCTGGGGCCTGGCTGGTCAGGGTTAGAATGATCCTGTAACAAGTCAAGTGATCTATGTTTTAAAGGCCTCTTTATTCGATTTTTGGCTATGGGTCCACGTTTCTTTGAGGTGTAAATATGAATGGGTAAGTTTGAGACGACTTTGTCATGGGTGAATCGTGGTGCGAGTTTTTGTCTAGCAGCTGCCGGGTTCCGTATGAATATTTCCTCGTTTGGTCTGTAATTTAAAATGGGTTCTCTACTGTCGTTGCGTTGTGACGTCAGCGCGGTACGTTCAGCTGTTGATGAGTCATGTATGATATGGTAGATTGTATCCATTTTATTGCGATGTTCCTGTAGGTACTGTTGTAGTAATCTTTCAGTCAAGTTCATGTCGGTCGGGTCTCGGGGGTCAAAATGTCCAGTTACAAGATCAAAGGGTCTGCATTTAGTTAGACTATGTATAGAGCTATTGTATGCTATAATGGCGTATGGAACAAGATTTTGGGCAGGTTCATTTCTGTGCTGAATTTTTAATAATCTAAGGTGCTCTAGGAGTGTACTATGAAATCGTTCTATCATACCATTTTCGTTAGGGGCATGAGCTGCGGTGGTATGGTGTTGGACTTTGTGTAACTTTAACAGTTCTGAAACGACCTGATTTGTGAACTCGGTTCCTTGGTCCGTTTTTAAGTTCATAGGAAAACCATAATGTGAGCTGAAAGTTAATAGGGCTTTAACTATGCTGGGGGCAGTGCTATCCGGGATTTTATAGGCTTGTGCAAATTTTGAGAAGGCATCTATGATTGTGAAGTACTTTTCTTGTTCAATGGTTAACACATCTGCATGTACTAATTCGAAAGGTTTTGTCGGTGGCGGGACAATTTGTAATTGAGGGCGCAATGGATTGCGGTCGTATTTCGCGGAACTACATATGTTACAGTTGCTAATGAATTTTGTAATGCTTTCTTTTAACTTGGGCCAAAAGTATCGGTGGTACAGTGACAGGAATGTTTCATTTATGCCACGGTGATTGGTTTTTCCTTCATGATAATTTTGAATGATGCTCTGTTGGGTCAAATATTCAGGTACATTTTCAAGTTCATGTTTCACCAGAACTAAGTTCATAGAGGAACTTTTGAAAGTTCTCTGTATGACAGGGACAATGTCGTACATTTTTTCAGGGGGTTGTACTAATATGGCTGTTCGAAGCTTGGGGTCGATGTATCTTTTTACGACATCAATTAACTTATCCTCAAAATTACTCTCTGTAATTTCAACGTATGTTCTTTGGAAGGTCTCAAAAGGTTTAACTATTTTTGGGCGCTGGCAAGCGGAAGTGGGGACAATTTTTATCACAAGTTGTTTACGGAATTTATTCAGAGGTTCATCTGAAATGGGCAAGTTGAGTATGGGATTCTCCACACTGGTATGAACTGTTTCAGCGGGTGAGTTGACGTGAATGGGGGCGTCTCCGGGGGGTGGTATATCTGTGTTTGAATGTGCAGTGAAAAGTGGAAGGGGGCTATTCAGTGGTGTTTCACTGGGTGCGGTATCCGTGGATGACTGGCTGAGAAATGGTCTGTCATCGGGGGCAGTAATGGTTGATGACCCTGAGGAAGAGATGTTCACTATCATAGAAGCGAGTTCTTCATTATGAATTTCGACGCGCGATAGGGCATCGGCATTGGTATTGTTCTTGCCTTTTTTGTAGACGACTGTGAAGTCGTAGTCTGCGAGTTTTAGTCTCCACCTGGTGAGGCGAGAGTTTGGCTCCTTTAAATTCATAAGCCATTGAAGGGGCTGGTGGTCAGTTACTATTTTGAACTTCCGTCCAAAAAGGTATGGTCTGAAATACTTGGTAGCCCATACGATTGCAAGCATCTCTTTCTCAATAGTAGAGTAGTTAATTTCGCTACTATTTAGGGTCCTAGACGCATATGCTACGGGTCGGTCTGTACCTATCGGTCCTTGTGAGAGAATCGCACCAAGGGCGAAGTTCGAAGCGTCAGTTGTCAAAATGAAGTCTTTTGTAAAGTCGGGGTAACGTAATATAGGGTCATTCGTCAATAGAGTTTTACAGTGTTCAAAGCACTTTATGTAGTCGGGGGTAAGGTTTATTTTAGCACCTTTTTTCAAGCACACTGTCATAGGTTTTGTCAGTTTAGCAAAGTCTGGTATAAATCGTCTGTAGTAGCCTAACAATCCTAGAAAACCTTTTATCTGCTTCGGGGTTCTGGGGATGGGGTAGTTTTTGATTGCTGCAATTTTATCAGGGTTGGGCTTGACTCCGTCGGGGGTAATAATGTGACCTAAGTAGGAGTTTCATGCTTCAAAAATTCAGATTTTTCCATCTGGATTTTGAAGTTAGATTCTCGCAATCTCTGGAATATTTTACGCAGATTTACGATATGTTCCTGTAATGACGTTGAAAATACTAAAACGTCATCCAAGTACACCACGCAAATGACATTTTGAAGGCCTCCAAGCACGTTGTCCATTACGCGCTGGAATGTTGAGGGAGAGTTCTTTAGTCCCATAGGCATGCGTAAAAATTCGAAGTGTCCGGGGGCACAATTTACGTTGAACGCGGTTTTATGAATACTATCAGGGTGGGTCTCCAATTGATAAAATCCGCTAGCCATGTCTAGGCAAGAAAAGTACTGGCAATTTCCTAACTTGTCTAGGATGTCGGTTATGTTGGGAATGGGGTACCTATCGTCTATTGTCTTTTCGTTAAGTTTTCTAAAGTCAACTACTAGTCTCCACTTGGTTTTACCGGAGGCGTCTACATTTTTTGGTACTATCCAAATAGGGGCACTCCATGCGGAATTTGAGGGTCTGATCATACCCTGGTCTAACATTTTTTGAATCTGAGATTGAACTTCCTTTTTGTGAATTTGGGGGTATCTGTATGTCTTAGTGTGCACGGGAATTTCGTCAGTCGTCCTAATAATATGCTTCTCTTGGTTCGTAAAAGTCAGTGGTTCGTCTTCGATATAAAATACGTCGGCATATTCTTTACAAAGCATCATTAAGTTAGTTCTTTCTTCGACGTTTAAATGCTCAGTACGTAGACGCGATAAGACTTCTTGTGTGCGATTAGTCATCGTAAGTGTTAGGGTCGTATGTCTCGTACGCTTCGTTACTGTGCATTTCTCGTTGCGGCTGATAAGGAGCTACATTACGAGAAATCGGTGGTAGGGTCCGGGCAACGGGGTGACTTACACCACTCATTGGTGTTGGTCGGTTTTGGAATGAATTCATAGGCTGGGGTCGCGGTTGAATTTTAAAACCGGTGGAAATGTCAGAACGGGGCAGGGCACCGAACATTTGTTGGGTCCTTGATGGTCCTTGATACGGGGGTCTATTCGGGGTGTTAGGTTGTTGAAGGCTGTAAATGGGCCTAGTCACATTTGGCGGAGGCATTTGGGGAACAAACGCTGGTCGGGGCACCAGAAATTGAGTTGGGTTTGATCGGGAAGCATTTTGCGAATACACGGGGGGGAATTTTCTCGGTTCTTTGTTCTGTAGGTACATTACGTTTAATTCCTCTTGAGCAAACTCAGGGCTTTCTCTAAGGTTGGGGGTCGCATGCATCTAATTCGAGAGCCTAGTGGTTCTTTCAAACCCTTCAGGTATGTCTGAAGCGCTAACTTTTTATCCAAAGTTCGTTTCGCTTCCACAGTAGTTGAAACTTCGTCATGCAGTTCGACATAGGTCATGATGGTATTGAGTAGATTTTGGACACGTTCATAGTAAACGTGTGGGGTATCATTGCCTTGACACAACATTGATAGATCCGTATATAGAGCAGATTCATCACGATGGTCTGAGAATGAATTTATCAATGCATTCCTTATGCCATTCCAGTCTGAGGCTACGCCGTTCGTTGCTAGTGTTCTAGCGGCGGGTCCATTTACTTTATTCAATATGCCATTTAACATAGCATAGTTGTTTAGTTCGTTGCCTGGGGCTGGATTGATATATGTGAGCACAAGCTGATCGCAAATGTTCAAGAATCTTATCAGGACATTAGAGTTTCCATCAAACTCAGGCACTAATCTTAAAGCCTTGTAAATCCTGTCCGTATAATCAACCTGGGGTTGCAGAGGTGCCATATTTTCGGCGGCGAGGGTCGGTACCTCGTTCTGCTGATTTTCCGTCATTCTAAAATAATTATCTTCTAAGCTTTCGTCTATTACTTCTAGGAGGTCTAAGTTACGACTTTGGTCGCTTAGCTGTCTCCTTATTTCCTCACGACTACTGGGTCTAAGACCCCTACCTACTCGTGGGTAAAAAATTTTGGTAGTTAGGTATATCGATTTTAGATATAACTATGATAGATTTACTTAAGAGGTACACCGATATTAGGTATACGATATAATTATTAAAAACTAGGTAACTAGGAACTAGGATAGGTACTGTGAGAGTGAGGGAATAGCAACCAATAGAATTTGCGTAACTATTCTATGACTCACAGTAGCAGCATCTCGTCTTGGAGCTTTCTCATCGATGTCTGGATGTGGCGGCTCGGTAAATCTTCTTCTTGGCACTTGTACGTACGTAGGTTGTAGATCGTAGTTGCACCGTGTCGTCCGATACGACATCTATCAGTGTGGTCCTCGATGTTAGATTCACGCACTGACCAACTACCCACTACCGACTGCGCCAATTACGTGTACTGGCCGTCAGAGGGGATTTTAAAAAAGACGAGATATGTCCATTCACAACTTTAATGTAGAAAGTTACAAATGTTCTTAGTCTATTCACTTAAAATTAGGGGTGATCGCGATTGATCCCGCAATTATACTAAACGTCCTCTCGCAAGAGCGATTCTAGCAAAAAGGCACTGGGAAAACTGGTGGTGGTCCCACGATGGAAATGAAATGCACTGTCAGATTTCTCATGAAATTCGGAATCGATGTTCTAGAAGGTTCCATGTGAGGTGATTCATCTGGTCGGTGATTCATTGTAGATGGTGACATCGTAACAAGTTTGTCATTATTTACAATGTCCGGGCATTGTTCATAATGCCCGGATTTATCACTTGGTCCATGACATATCGATTGCTCCCAAGCGGATTTTCTGTCGGCGGCGCCTATTTTGTTTGGAGACTGACAGCCAAATATGGCAGGTACGTGTGGGGCCAAAAGCAATGTATGTAAATGTTTATGTTTATGTTTACGTCAAGCCCTGCACATTCCGCGCCCTTGGTATCAATTGATACAATATTTCTATTCGTGTATACCTTTTGTGTCACACGGTGAGTAAAAGGTGTAGTTGTCAGCCACATACACCTTGTAAGACATCTACCTGGTAACCAGTCCGCCGTCACACAGCACATACAACGTGGGCTTCATCACCGCCAGACCGGGAGGAGGCGCGAAGGGCGCTCGCGGCGCATGCGTGCATAACACGTAGCGAGCCACGCTGGGACGGCTCACTAGCGACGAGAGGGCTGAGTCTAGCGCGCCTGGAATAGGGGGTGATAGCTGAGGGAGTGTGCAAGAGAATATACCTACAATTATTACAACAGCAATGCAGCCCAGAGGTTAGTCCGCTCTTAGAGCGAAGTTTATAGGACTGTCACATTAAGAGATGGCGCCACTGTAGATAAATCACGTTGTATGTATCCTACATCGCGCAGTAGGTAACTATCATGATATCGTCACAGATACTACGCGGGCTTCATCGCAACATGCGTGCGCTGGGACGGCTCACTATAATCATAGCGACGAGAGGGCTAGTCTAGCGCGCCTGAAAAGGATTTGTAGCGAAGTGTGTGATAGTTTTGCAAGAGATGGAGCTACTTGTTTGGGTTAAAGGTTGTGGGAGATTGCAAGAGATGGCGCCACTCACGCATAATTAACATTTGTTAGTAACCTACATCGCGCAATCACATCACAATTACAACGCGGGGTCATCACGGCGAACTTAGAACGAGTATAGAGCATTGTATAAATTTACGAAGGTTGTCGGAGATTGCTAGAGATGGCGTCAATGTACTAGTCTTTTGTGTCGTAAATAGTAAGAGTATGTTACCACCATGGGATTATCAGGTCTCAGTGCATCCTACATTAAGGAAAAACTGGGTAGAGGCGACCGTATATTTTTAGGGGATTTATTAATATTTTTCTCTTAGGCGTATTTCTTTACACTTAGTCGTAGAATACCTTCGTCAGCCGCCATGAACTCTTTCAACTGCGCCACCAGGGGTAAGGTGATCGTGTGGACGCCGGCCGCATGCACACACGCGTACGTTCCGCTACTGCCTGGACACTGGAACATGCAAAATATGTCTGTTTTAGCGTACCGTTATTGGGAGCTGCTTTCTGCCCACTGTTGTGTATAAGCTACCTCCATTTTGTACCAAGAAATATATCGATACACAGCTTCACTTTCCCGTACGGGGTGGTAGAGGCGCAGTTCAGTTCACGTTGAGCTAGTTTGCGTGACAGGGGCTAGCCCATCGCCGCAACTATGGAGATGAGAAGGTTTCCTCACGGCGGCGTGTTTATCATCGTTAGAAAGGGTTAATAATTCTTGTATAGGATTGACTGAAGTACATCAAGTAGTTCGGATACCTAAAATAACATACGTCGCTTTTTCGTAAGCTCAGATTTGAATTTGTGTGAGGGGTCACCAAAAATAGAGTTAAAAAATACGTTTTTTTTATTGTACATAAAATTTTACACAAACATCGGATATAGTATCTTCATTATCTTCATCTTCTCTCTCGTCTGATGTGTCGCCTGGGGCGATAACGAATTGATCCGTTGTGGCATGAATAGAGGCGTTTTGACCACAGATTTTTTTCTTCTTTTACGGCATGCTCACAAACATTTTAACATTCTTGTAGAGTGATCGCATCAACTTTTTCCTTCGCTAATTTTATTATAGTCCCCATATTCATTGACACGTTTTTTTTGGACACATAGCCTTTCCTCATATCCCATTTATTTTCAATTGGATTGAAATCAGAACCTGTGATTGTGTTCTTTAACCCCTCGCACCCCCAGCCACTTGGCGCCGACACAGCTCGTCCCCCAGGCACACTTAAGCCCGCGCGGCGCGCGACACTTGACTGACGTATCAAGTGATTATGTTGAAATGGTAACTCTTAGAACTATGAGAGTGCTAAATATGAGTAGCTAATGAAACCCTCTCTTAGTCAATGCAAAACTAATGTCACAGTGACCTTCCTTTATTATTGTACCGACATGAGAATCACAGACATCTATGAAAATGGTCCTTCTCGACACAAATCTAGCCGACATGAGAAAAACATCAACAAATATACATGTTGTTTGATACCTACGTAATCTACACAATATATCTTTTTTAAAACAATAAAAACATTAGTGTGTTCTTATAGAAACAATTCAATATTCACCATAAAAGCTCAGAAAAGATCAGTCAAAATTCGCTCGCGAGAAAAAGTGATTTAGTTTTTTCCAGTCTGAATATTTTTTTCTATGAATGACCATAGACAATTGTATCGGATTATAGACTTTGTCTTATTGAGCGTCTGGAAAATCTTTAACAGTACCAACATGACAAAAATTGGCCAAAATATACCGGTTTAAAAAAGCGCGGGAGCGAGAGCGTCATATGACGCTTGGGGGACGGACGGTACTCGAGGCGAGCGTCATATGAGGCTTGGGGGATTGTAAGGTTAAGCAAAGAATCAATTTTATATTCAATAAATCTTGCTTTATTTTGCAGTAACAATTGATAAATTTGTGGTTTAAGTATTGCAGCAGAGTGAACGATATTTTGATTGAACGGTTTACCTTAGAAACTGGTTTATTTAGGCCAAAAGTGCTTCCATCTGAATAAGACTTCGATGAAGTAAGAGACGTGGCTTTATATGTTCCGTCAGTATAAACTATTGGCCAGCCCAAAGCGCGATATCACCAACCATCCGAACAGGCTGGTTTCCAACACGGTTTCTCAACAACAGATCACCTTCAATCGTTAAACCAAGTCATCGACACATACACCGAATTCAATAAGCCCTTATAGCTAGCCTTTGTAGATTACTCGAAAGCCTTCGACAGTATCACTCATGGTTCTACATACAATACTCTCCAAAACCAAAATATAGAACCCACTACAAAACCATTTACAAAAATAGTTCTGCAAACATCAACAGTCATCCGGGCCAAAATTCAGAATAGACAGAGGTGTGAATCAGGGCTACCCTTTATCACCAAAGTTGTTTACCAGCACCCTCGAGGAGGTATTCAACAGCTAGCGATCCCACATCAGGACAAGAGCATTGTCAGGTGGCAGAAGGCTCACAAACCTTCGCTTCGCCGATGACATTGTCCTGTTCACGTCGATGGCAGCAGAACTGCAAATTATGCTATCTTAGCACGGCAAGTCTTGAGTCGGACAAAACGCAGCTCATGACCAACGGCATGAAATGTAGGGTTGAGGTTGATGGGCAGGAAATACACTACGAAGAATACATCTACTTGTGCCATTTAGTATCCTTCGAAAACAGGCAGGATAAGGAAATCGATAGACGCATATCGAACGCCTGGAAGAGCTACTGCTCCATAATAATTGAAGCGCAAACTCGTCGACATGTGTATCCTGCCTAACCTAACCCAAGTTTGCTCAAACTTGGTCGCTGATGGAGAACCAGAAGTCCGGACTCAAGGTTTGCCAAAGAGCGATGGAGCGAAGCATAACAGGTGCTAGATCACGTTAAGAACACGGCGCTACGCTTCATGACTGGCATTGCTGACGTAGGCGCAAAGACCGCCAGCCTAAAATGGGACTGGGCCGGACACGTTTGCCGCATGCACCCCCAGAAGTGAGCGAAACTTGCCACCGAATGGGAGCCACGCGACGCACACCGGCGTAGGGGAAGGCCGAGACGTCGATGGCGAGATGACCTGGACAAGTTCCTGCCAGACTGGGCAGGACATCACGTCTAAGAAAAGGGAGGCCTTTGGCCAGCAGTGGGACACAAAACATGCTACATAAAAAATAAATCGAAAATACCTTATTTCATGTTTCACCATTATTTCTGCGGCGCTTCAGACCGGTTGTCGAAAACCAGTAAATACACTTATACTTACGGAAAAACGACTGTACCGCCATCTAGCAAAAGCAACCGAAACCAACATCAAGTTGTCTGAATATTTAAATTAACTCACTACCCGCCATCCAGCAAAAGAAGCCTGAACTACCATAAATTTCGAATATTAAATAAAGCATACCGGATAAAGGTGCACCGGGTACGAGTACTGCAATTGTCCGTCATCCGGTCCCAGCATTATGTTTAATTCTACTGCCTCCACGACGTAGAGGGCGTAGCCGCTGCTGTCTGTGGTATCTGTAGTTGTCTGAAAACACAAAATTCAAACATTCAAACAATAAATTTCCTATAGGGGGTGGCAGAGATATAATTTAGGCCACGGTTAGCCAGTTATTCAATACTAGCTGACCTGACCAACCAACGCAATCTAGCAACAATAGCATGAACTGAACCAAATTTCAAAATGTTTTAGATTTTTCAGTTGTACCCGCCTGCTGCGTTTTTTTTTAAAACCTTCTTGGTTACTGTGACTTATCAGGGGTTTCCTTCAATGTCATAAGATGAATTTTGATGATTCGATTATGTCGTGACACAGACAAATTTCGTAGCATTGTTTTCGCGTATTTTGACGACATTAGCATCTGTGGCTGAAATAGACTTCTAAGTTTTTAACTTGGTGAATTATTAGTGGTGTTTAAATTCTTTATCATGAAATGTGCCGTATATGCGTGTTGTATTAAGAAGACAAGTTTCGTAGTATCGTGTTCGTGTGTATGTAGACGACATCATCGCATCCCGATCAGAGAGGAAGAAAAAGGACTTGAAGTTTTCAACTTGGTGAATTATGTTACTTCATTAGGCGACGTTGTAGGCTCGGGGAGCAACAGACAGTGGTACAGAACCGCCGAGCAGGTTGCTATGACAACCACTGACGGAGAACTGCTGCCGTCCACGACCTCTGAGAAAGAAAATAAAATCGGTTGTAGGTACAGCTGACTCAAGTTTTGTTGGCGTCTGGATGCTGCCTGGGACCTAGTCTAGCCATAAATTCTGACACAAGGAAATGTGCCATAAATCATATTTGAAAGCTAAAAAATAACAAAACTATGTTCAATACTTATTATTTCCTATTTTACGAGATCAACATACAGGGTCTTACCACAAAAAAATAAAATACCGTTCAACACTTGTTTAAAAACCAAAACGTATGGGATTTGACGTTTGTTTTCAGGTTAAACGCTGTTTCATATTTTTTGTGGTACCACGGACAATATCTATCTAGCCCTTTTGCCTGTACAGCCTGCTTCAATCAGCCAGGCCACACCTCTGTCGTGGCACGCACTGTTTGCAGAGGTATAGAAGCCGCTGCTGCCACCAAGTTACCCTCAGTCTCATTTACCATGAATTTTCTAGAAATACCATTTCCCGATATAGGTTTTTAATTTTATTGCCATGGCAGTTCAAAATCGCGATACCCCATAACGGGATTTGGTATGGGTGCTTTTAAAAGACTTAATTTTTTCGTGATATGGTTTTCCAACTTCTCATAGTCAGTAGATTGATTGGGAGCTGCCTGAGGACCAATCTTCGGCGGAAGTAACATGAGGCAAATTGTCCCTTAACCAGCGTTGCGTGATTCGCGCTTTGTGAGTGCTGTGTCCTGTTGGAATATCAAGTGCTGGTTGGAAATTAAAGTTTGGATCAGTATCTTGACAACAGACTCCACAATGATAGACTTACTATTACTGCCTTTGATTGTAGGTCCAGCTTGCGAAACTGAAGCTCAAGGACCCCCTCGTAAGAGACTGCCATTAAACCGGCAATTGACGCCGGGTGGTGGTCTCTTTCCTTCTCAGAGACTTCTTGAAAGATGAGCGTATACTCAATCATTTTGCAAGTTCAACTTCTCTTTTAGAGTGATAATTTTCACATCCAAAAAAGAATTAGCCTATAGCCAAAGTTCGCGTACTGCTGCCACTACTTCTTGGGTTTGGTTGCTCTAAAGCTGCGCAGGACTATTTTCAAGCAATAATAAGCAAGCGACAAGCGCCGAACTTCAGGTGTTGAAGGATGCTGCGGGTCACCAGGCCACATGGTTTCAGCTAGTCTTCATCTCTCTAGACATGATTTTCTGTTTGAGGAGAGGATTTTCACAAATTCACTCGGCATCGACTTTTATAGCTGCTGGCGTCCTGGAAACTCACAGGCTGCCTCTTTTGGGTATGTCATCGATAGAGGACTTCCCCGTGAACCTTTTGATAGGACAGTCGTGTACTTTCACTTTATATCGAGAGACATTAGGACACTGAAAATGTCGACAGGTATTTTGTTACACTTGTGAAGCGCGATGATTGCGACACGATTCTCTTTCTCATCCCACTCCATCTCTCCAGCTGGGTTTGATGCGATCAAGTGAGGGATTTCCAGAAGACCGAACCCTATTTAGTTCACAGTTTATCAATATAAAGCGACTGTTATTGCCCAAATGTTTTAACAAATATTAAAATAAACCGAATTCTAAAATGTATGACAGAACTTATGGCCAGACTAGGTAAATTGGCGACTGAGGGAGGTGGCAGTTCGCTCACACGCCAAAAGACTTTGCGGTAATGTATCAGTGTAACAGAAAGGTGCAGTGATATTTTAAGGGGTTGTTAGGGCTGTCATTCTGAACAACGTTCACTATGAAACAGATTTAATCAGAACAACCTTATTTTTCATTATTCCATTTTAAACAGACATGAAGGTTGTTCAGAATGATGTCTCTCAAGTGGCTGGTTACATACTAGTAGTGCGAGCTGATCTAGTCAGTTACTGCAGTACAGACACTCGATTGTGAACGCATTATTGTTGCGCTGTTGATATTAGTGCGCTTTCAGTGTCGTGAATACTTGTCTTGCGGGACGCGGGACGCGAGGCACCATATCGACAGCACCCGCATGCGCGGCACTCCCAATCCCGCGTAAGTGATGAAAATTCAAATAAAAATTAAAAAATTCAGCGCAAATCATTTTGCAGTAGCACCTGTCACGTCAGCAGCTCGCGGTGTGTAACCAGGTCTTAAATAACAACCCTGCGAGTGGTTAAAATAAGACTCAAAGGATCGCCAGAGTTACACAATGACACAGAAAGAAAGAGACGAAATATAAAGCTTAATACCTATGGAGCATGATTCAGAGCCGTAGTTGTCGTCAGCTGGCGGGTACATGGTCAGTGGTCCGTATAGAGACGGCGGAAGTGGGCTGCGGATAAAATATATAACAAAATACTTTAGCGAATGTAACTTTTAGTTCTAAACACACTATGCCGAAGATACGCGACCGAAGTCCGGCGTGATCACGCCTGCAATGCTATTTGAGTTACAGACGACACATAATGCCGAAATTACGTTGCGTTATAGCGTACAGCAAACTTCGGTCGGGCGTAAGGTCAGCGGCAACTTATTCTGTAGAGCACACATTATACGCGACCGAAGTTCGCTTCGATTGCCGAGACCTCTACTGAACGAGACACGCACAAAGTTGCGAAACTGAATTTCTGCCGCGTAAGTTCGCCACTTATGGTGTGTCATATCGGCCGAATGCGTCGGAGCGTAAAATCGGCCGCGGATTCAGCCGCGTATCTTCGGCATAGTGTGTTTAGACACTTATAATAAGAATAATAATGTTTATTAAGGCACAAAAAGGTATACATTTTTAAGTAAGTAATTAACATTGTTTATGTGAGTGCGCTTACTTAGAATTATTGATAAATTAGTAACTTCTATCACCTAAACTAAGACCGAAGTCCTGTCCTTGGAAGCTTACGCTGTTAATAGTAAGCATGGCCTTAGGCCTCGGTTCTATTATTTGGCATTCCGAGGTTTTTTAGTTGTTGATAGAGCCCAACCGGTAGGATGTCCAGGGACTGACCAGTTTCCTAAGAATAATACTTCATCATAGCCATAGCTGGTAGGCCGTGGATGGTGTGCTACATAAGAGGCCCCCAGTTGGTGAAAGTGTGCTGATGGATAGTCGCGCTAGTTGGGGCGCTCAACGTTTGCCATCTCATCAATAGATCCTGCTGCAAATCCGCCCAATTTCGGGAAAATTCCCGTCAATGCTCCTATAGCACCCATCTATAGTCTCACCTCGTCGCTTGCAGATGCGCGTGTATGACATAAACGTCGCCGTTCCCGCGCAGCACCAACAGACAGTCGGTCCCGGGCGCGGCGGTGAAGTCGACGGCGGTGTCGCCTAAGCTGTCGAGCAGACCGCGGCCGCCGAGCTTTGAGACCGGTTTGGGGCCGATGTTGAGGATCTTGACTAGCTTCGGGCCGTGCTTGAGAGCTATGTTGTACAGTCTGGGGACGAATGTTAACGCTTTGTATAAGGGGCGGTTCCAGCTGTCAATTCAGGAGGTCATTGTCTTTAAGGACGGCTCCGAGCGCCAAGCAAAGCGGTCTTTTGACCAGCACGTCGAATGAAGAATAAGTAACAAGATTTGAGCCGGGAGCTTGAATATTTGACGGGTCGAAAAGAAGTTCCTAGTTTAGATGAAATAAACCTTACGACATTGTACAATTGACAGTTCAATTGGAATGCATTTTCGAAGCGTGATTATTTGTGGTGCCCACCCTCATATGAGGGGCGGCGCCGGCGCAAGCTGCCCCGGCAATTTCTCACATAGCTATCAAGTCGAGTAGTGAGCATTTTACAAGAACTGTTTATGTCGTATTTTTTTTAACGACGGTACGGAACCCTTCGCACGCGAGTCCGATTCGCTCTAGACCAGTTTTTACACCTTACTGTACACACTACCATACCCACCGGATAGTATTGTCAGACACCAGAACCAGCACGTGTGAGAGTGAGACGGGATGCCAGCGTACTCTTCGCACGTCTCCTTGCGAATAGAGAAACTTCTCGTCCAGGGCGTAGCTCCTGGAATGCAGAAAAGTGAGTGGTTTACTAAATAAGTCACGCATTTCTGATATGGGGTGATAGAGGCACAGTTGCGTCCTAATTTAATACTCCTACTGGTTTATAAAACAGGATGAAATAAAAACAACCCTGGAGCCTTGGACTCGCAATCGACAACGCAGTACGTTGCGTCGTCGCACATACGGATATTTGGGAATTCTAGTTCGTCTTTTTAGGGTTCCGTACCCGAAGGGTGCCGGGACGCTATTACTAAACCTTCGCTGTCCGTCCGTCCGTCTGTCACCATGTATCTCATGAACCATTAGATACATGGTGATAGATAGAACTCAGTTAGACAGATGAAATTTTCACAGATGATCTATTTCTGTTGCCTCTATAACAACAAATTCAAAAAAAAAACAGAATAAAATAAATATTTAATGGGGCCCCCATACAACAATTCTTTCAAAACCACATACAAACTTATGAATGCACCTGATTACGTACATGGAGTGTGAAAGTAGCCGCACCAATAACTTTGTAACAACATTTTGCTATGTAAAATCCATATTTTTCACTCCACACCATCCCTACCATTGTACGGTGGTACGGAACCGTTCGTGCGCAAGTCCAACTCGCACTTGACCAGATTTTTTGGGTTGCGAACTAAATAACCTCTATGGTACAAAGAAAGGGCAGGGCACGGAGTCGTTTTTTTACACTTGAGACTGGCCACGAATTATGCGGCGGGTCACCCAATATAGGGATGTTGCCTAGGTAACCGAAAGGTCAAAGGTTTTTATGAACTGTCGAAATGCTCAACTTAGTAGGTTCTCTTCAATCGATTCCACTTTATTGGGGAATCATCCCCTTCCGTTTTCCAGGCCACTAATATCTACCTGTATTTGTAAATTTTTTTTCCACGAGAAACCACAATCTGCCAGACCAAACCTCCACATGGAACGTAATTAGGTCGCCCAAATCCAGCACAAAACAGACCAGCGGTAACTAATCCATTAATAGGCCGTAATCCAGCAATGGCGGTGCATTGTCAAAGATGCAGGGCTCTGGAGATTTCAGCCTTCGAATTATGCAACCAGGCCGCCGCCAGGCTGGCGCAATCCTGCTGCGCAATGGCGTTACGACGACGGTCAACTTTAGTCATTTGTTAGTTGATAGCATACCGTTAGTTGATAAACTAACGTTTTTTATCTCGTAAATTGGTCAACTATCGACAGATAGTAAACTGTAGCGTACTGCTTACTATTTGACGCGTTAGTTGATCAACTAACGGTTAAAACCGTTACATAGTAAACTGGTTTAAACTTGAATTGCAAACGAAATATTAGGGCAAACACTGCGGTAGCTTAGGTGAAGACTAGAGGGGGCGAGCGCAGCGTAGCCCCCGAATAGTCTTCGTTTTAGGTTGACATATAAGAACAAAAGAGACGTAAATTCTAAACCATGTTGGTCTGGTTTACTATCTGTCGATAGTTGATCAACTAACGGTTTTGACTATCTTCCGGTGACATATATAGCTTCTGGCCTCAGACTAGTACTGTGTCGTGGAAACTAGAAACAGCGTCGTCACATGCATATAAACATCTAGAACCTGAGGATTTTTCCTCCCCAGCCGGGATTCGAACCCGGCACCTCTCGCTTAGGAGGCAGAGCCTCGAGCCGCAAAGCCACAGAAGTCGTCGAACTTTTAATGGAAAAAGAAAAGGAAAGAAAAGGATTAAGCTTAATTCAGATGGATAACTATACATAAAGTGAACCGCCATTGTCAGGTCATTGCCACTGAGTCGTCATATTGTTAGTAGAATCTAGACCCTGGGCAGTGGCGTCAGGTGATCTTTTATTTTGGCTTTGCCGGCGATGTTTTTTGCTGTGAGAAATGGGATTGGAATTTGTTTCGAAACAACAGGGTTTTATGGACACGCTTTTCTTATTAGGTAGCAGAGCCGGAGGTCCACCAGATTGTGTAATTGAACCTCATCTTTTGTTATATTATATGTCAACGAAAACAAAATGGCCTTTATTACACTAGTGGCTCTGAGAGCTGTTTACCTCGCGAGTGACACTGTCTTGTAATACATACAGAGTTATGAATGCATCTGGTTACTAACATGGAGTATTAAAGTAGCCAATAACTTTGTAAACTACATTTTGCGGTCTCAAAAGCCAACCTATTAAATTTTGACTTTAATTATTGTTACTCTCACGGTCTCTACGAATCCAACGACACCTCATTTGTTAAAATCTGCCAAGCTGTTTTAACTGTAGCACGGTTTTCAAATTTCAAAAAACCGCTACAGTGCTATATCCGCCATTTTGAAAAAAAAAAAACTGAATCGACAAGAAAAATCTATTCACATACGAACCTGCTCACAAACATTTACGAGAATCAGTTGAGAAATACGGCCTGTATAGGATAACATCCGGACATATGAAATAATTTTTGCCCAATCCTTAAACGGAGACGCTACGTTCGCTTCGCTCGCTCGGTCAGTAATACGGTCTTTATTTAATTAATTGACGATTGGAGTAACTTCACACGTATTTTATAAACTATATAAAATGTGAAATTTATAAAATTCACGTGCGACTGGCGGTATACCAAGCTCATCCGCTCTGCACACCTACAACTTTACCCAGTCGTACGACCACCCACGTACGGGCGAGGTCACTTAACCCCTTAATGCATGGTAACCCATATATGGTTTCATAGGTTTTGAACTTTATTACGAAGCTATAAGGTTGAAAATTGCGATAAAATTCGGGTAAGGCCATGCATTAAGGGGTTAAGACAGCGTCTTACTAGGTAGATCGTAGATAATTAAATAAATAGGTAAATATATATATCAAATGGCCTGTCAATATCATCGTATACATTAGTACAGACTATAAATATGTGTAAGTCTATTTATACTACTGTAGTATAATATAGGTAGTAAGTGGTTCAGGTATTACAATGTATTAACCGTAATGTTGCATGCAAATAAGGCCACGATAGCAATACGTTATGACATCACCGCGTCATCATCATAATCATGCTCAGCCCCCATCAACCACCTGCTGGACATAGGCCTCTACTCTGCAGCGCCAACGGTCCTGTGCCAACCGCGTCCATTGAGATCCTGTCGACTTTAGTATATCGTCGGACCATCAGGCAGGTGGTCTGCCCACTGGCCTTGTCGCTCCCCTTGGCCACCACTCTGTGACGTCTTTGGTCCACCGTCCGTCATCCCGTCTAGCCAAGTGTCCCGCCCATCTCCCCCTCAGTCCCGCTATCCGCTCACCTACATCTTCGACCTTCGTCTTCCGTCGTTTGGCACGCGGTCATCGCGCGCTATCAAACAACTCAGGAATTTTGCCAACAAAGTGCTTCTAAAATCTTACGTTCCCTCCCATAATAATGCCAACTAATTAGCGAAAAACGAACCGAACGAACCGCTCCAGCCACAAATTACCAAACAGTAAACAGGACAGGCATTCCCAGCAGTGAACCCCGATACTCTCTAATCGAGTTTGCCAATACAGCGGGTAGAGGCATACGGGGTCAACTGTAGGCTAATTGCGCTAACTCACAGGCGGTCCCGTGGCGATTCCAGCCGAAACGTTGGCTCAAACTGTTGCAGTTGGATGCAGTTTGGGATAATCTATGGAGGATAAAAATTGGAGAGGGCTATTTGGTTCGGTTTGGAGAGTTATTCCCTGTAGAGTACGATTTTGTTTACTTTACCGCCTAAACTTCCCGGTTCTAGTCGCTGGAAGGCATCAAGATGTCCAAAACTTGGAATTTGGCACAGAGGTGTATATCATGAAGAGTATATTAAAGGGAAGTTCTGAACACAGTTAATTTATTTATCTACACACGTATCATAAACCCTCTTGACTGCGTACAAAAACCGCACGTTACGATCAGCATAATGTTAAACTACTTTCATTTCTTATCTGAAAAATTACACATTATGACCATAATGTGTAATTTTTCTACATATTATGACATTCAAATTTCGAAAGCCGTCGCCCGCCTATTTGCCGCCCCTAGTTTGTCTATGAAGTTGGTACTGACATTCAAATTTCGAACGCCGACGCCCGCCTGCGTGAAGTTGGTACTACAGAAAAAGCTAAACAACTGCAGAGCCACAATGCCGGTCAAACATGCGGTTCCTGAACACATCAAAGAGAGCTTATGATATGTGTGTAGATAAACTAGTGTATGTAACTCTACATAATTGGGCATTAAAACTCTCGAGTGATATTATTATGAAACTCGCCTTCGGCTCGTTTCATAAACCCACTCTCGAGTATTAATGCCCTCCATTATGTAGCAGTCACATAAACTACTATTATCTACACACGTATCATAAACCCTCTTTACTGCGTACAAAAACCGCACGTTACAATCAGCATAATGTTAAACTACTTGATAAAAACTCATTTCTTATCTGAAAAATTACACATTATGACCATAATGTGTAATTTTTCTACATATTATGACATTCAAATTTCGAACGCCGACGCCTGCCTGCGTGCCGTCCCTAGTTTATCTGTGAAGTTGGTACTGACATTCAAATTTCGAACGCCGACGCCCGCTTGCGTGAAGTTGGTACTACAGAACAAGCTAAACAACTGCAGAGCCACAATGCTGGTCAAACATGCGGTTCCTGAACACATCAAAGAGAGCTTATGATATGTGTGTAGATAAACTAGTGTATGTAACTGTACATAATTAGACATTAAAACTCTCGAGTGATATTATTATGAAGCTCGCCTTCGGCTCGTTTCATAAACCCACTCTCGAGTTTTAATGCCCTCCATTATGTAGCAGTCACATAAACTACTATTATGATTAAAAATAATCAAAAAGCCGAGAACAAAATGGTTAGGGCTTTTTATAGACGCTGGGAGATACTACAGTGATACTTATGAGCAATGTGTGAGATGTCGAATATCTCCGCGAGGAGTTCCGTGGTCTAGTGGGTTTCACACTTGCTTCTCATGCAGGAGATGCAGGTTCGAAGCCCGGTGTTGACCATGTACCAATGAGATAATTCATTAATCTTAAGTGAATTATACCGACGTTCTTGGGGTGATAGAAACATCGTGAGGGAACCTTCAATCTCCATATCTGCGGCGATGGGCTAGCCCTGTTACGCAAAATGCAGTATTGAATTGGTTAAAAGTGGGCACGATTGTACCTCTGCCCCCCGTATGGGAAAAGGCGTGACGATGCTATGTAAGAATGTATTGAATATTTGTACGTCTAAAGAGGTTGTATGTCCGACTCGTCCTTCGTGGAGGAGTTTTTTGAATGTTGCTAGATCTCTGTGTGTGAAACCATCGAACTTCAACAAATTCAAACCATGATACATTTACATAAAGGCAGGCACATAAATTGCTTCTGGCCCCACACTAGGATACCCTGTGTCGTGGGAACCACAAACAGCGACATCACAAACATTTAAACATCCAAGACCTAGGGATTTTTTTTCTTTCTCTTCATATCCTCGGATTCGAAACCGGGTCTTTCGCCTGGGAAGCACAGCCTTGACCACAACACCACAGAGGCAATAAGGTCACTAAGTAATAAATCGGATTAAAACATGTGAAGCTCTCTTGAACAGACTCTGTATACAGTCCGAACTTACGATTACCATGTTGGTAAAGCCTTCTAAGACGCACGACTCCAAAAACAATGCCACGCTCAATCAGTTACGTTTTCACAGCCCATTACACTGACCACGTGACTGCCCCAAAAAAAACCATGGCCGCCGGACTCGCGATCAAATATCCGGCAACCCAAGGGCGAGGAGCCGGGAATTTATCGTCGCAAATAATGAATTAAGCCTTTTCCCGGCCGATAATGGGCGGGCGGTTTTTAAAACCGCCACCTGGACACAATGGGCCTCAGGCGTTTTGCCGCCTAAACGCCGATGGGGCCTGAAAAAGCGATGAGATATCCTCGGGGTCGGAGCGGCGATAAAATAACCTCCTTTGTTTTGGTCAAGTCGGTTGCGCGGGCGGGTCTGTGGTTTCGTAAATCGTGTGTGATGCGAAGCCTAGTTAAACCCTTTATGGAAAATCTTGTTTGAATTCTTTATGGAATTGATGACAAATGCTCTGCATAGTTTATTAGAGTTTGCTCTACATATGTGAATTCCGATGTCTTGTAAAAGAGTGAAACTACCTCTCTCCTCTGAGTTTCAGTGTTAATCTAACTAATTCTATTCGCAGTCATACTGCAACTGCACGGAAAGGGTGTGTTGTTTGTGGGCGTTCTAATTTTGAGCGACCTGATTGGTTACGGGGCGTCGGACAACGATGACGTCACTGCACTCTAAACGCGAACGAAAAATAACTAAACACGTAAGAAAGTATGTTTGTGAAGACATCTTTCTTAACAAGATTACCATTAGTACTTACCTCTGTTTAGTACCTGAACCTGTGAAGTCATGATAAGCAAATACATTAAGACTGAAATCGAATCATCAACCAATGGTCCCCCAAATCACTGGTCATTAGAGAAGAAAATATAAATCTTGTCACACACGAGCGGACGCCGGCCTCAGCGGTATCTCAAAAAGAAACGGGTGTAAAAAATTACAAATGGCCGACATTAGAACAATCGCCGGGCAAACACAGCGGGGCGAATGTCTCCGGAACAAAAACCGATAAAAAACCGGACGGCAAAGGTTCCGATTTGGAAAAAATAAGAATTAGACAAAGAGCGGTCCGGACGGCACCGGACATACCGCTGCCAACGTACGCAGCCTCAACTACGTGTCCAGTTTTTTTACGAGCAGCCCTTTTGCCCTTCCGGGGGGCCTCTTTTTTAAATAGATCAGGGAGGGCAAGTAAAGACCGCGGTGGACACGCACTGAAATATTATTGTGGATTTTTCTACTCGGCATTCATAAATATTTTGCCGGGACTAACCCGGGTACCCTGCCCGCGGGATTTACTCGGAATCGGCGCGGAATTATAAATTCGGTTAATAAAATATGATGCGATAAAGCCGCTTTTTTCTCGGGGTGGCCCTTGGACCTCTATTATATTATGTTTAATTTAAATATGAATAATTAAATTTAAAAAAGGAAATCTCGGGGCTAATGAAATTTTTGTTTTCGAGATAATGAATTGAAAACACGCGGAGGCGTCGCGGGTTCTCATGTTATTCTTTACTCGACATCTCATTCAAATTCATGCTTCGTATTTGGGAAACCGGGGTATAAAGTAAAAAAATATATACAATTATTCGCGGTGAATTATTATTTTTGCTTGTTTATCTATGCCCTTTACGTGTATGTGTTACAAATGCGGTTCTCGCCACCTTATGCGCAATGAAGGAAACAAATTAACACCTTATTATTAACAGTATTCTTCTTAACATCCTTAACTTTCTTCCAAACTTTTATTCTTTTATTAAATTTCCGAAGAAAACCGACATAAAACACCGGGGTGAAGCGGGTCAGTCGTAGCAATACCGTTTGATAAAACAAAACCGTCTCTAATCAACATGGCGGCTCGGGGCGACGATCAAACCGAGGAGTAAAACAGAAAAAAAGCTTAAAAACAACTCGCAAAATATTAAACAGACCGACATCGATCCCGACGTCCGCCGCAGCCGCGAGGGATTAACATTAACGAACGCCATAACAAAAATATTCAAATACAATACGTACAAATTGATACAAACACTCATTAGGCTCGCGGAAGGCGATTCCCCCAACGAAGACTCCCCACCCCCCCCTCCGCCCACCCCTCCCGCCGTGCACCCCGCGCCGCGGTCGCCCCCTGATCTCCGGCGAACATTACAATCCACATCCAGCGTACAAATATTATCTAAAATTCCTTCTCATTTATAATCCTTTTGTGTCCTCGGTGGCGGTGTCCTCCGTCAAATCCGACCCCCCCCCACCCTACGGGGGGTGGGACGGGGTGTATTTTTATATTTTTAATCGCGTCGGGCATTATCCAAATGGACATTGGCGACGGCTCGCGCCGACTGCCGCTGCCGTGGAGATGATAAATATTCCTTTGGTTCGACACCCCCCGTCCCGCCCGCCTCGAGACCCCCCCTTTGTTTTGCATGTGGCTGGCATAATACACCCGTTTCTTTTATTATTGGAAAATAAGTGGGAAAAACAGAAACGCATCGTCATTAATTATAGCCGATTTTTCTGTGGTTGACTGGCGGTATTCTTCTTGGTTCCGCGTTTCGACGATTAAAAATTGCTCTTGGTGCCCTTTTCCTTCGAGTTTTTATGCGCTGCCAGTGTTATGGCAAATGAAAATTGATTGTGGCAATTTGCCGGCGATCGTTTGATGCAGAGACGGGAGTCGTTATTGAATTCCTTCACGTTTCCATTCTTTCCACGCTGTGAGCGATCTGTCCATTAATATTCGTGCGTACCCCGCACTAATCGAGCTCACATTTTCCGTCGCCCTAAATCACAAAAAAGCACCACTTTAAAAACCCGGAAGAATAACAAGAGCCATCGAATAAAACAATTTCTTCCGTTACATAAAATCGAACAAAACGAGAACCGGAGAAAAAGTTTAACGACTCCAAATCCTCAACCGCCGATAAAACATAAAAATACCCCCATTCTTTATAGAATTGAAACTCTCTATAGATTACCCGACTGATCCTATTATTACGCCGAAACGAACATTCGCCGAATGAGACATAAAAAAGCGGACCCTGCTTTGCATATAGAAAACCTATTCATTTCGCCTCAGATATGAAAAATGATGGAAAAACTGCACTCGGGTCGCTACTGTAAGAATTAATGGCGTGAGACTTGCGCTGTATTCCGAGCATGGACGGTTCTACGTGTCGGGGAATTTATGTGTATGCACGTTTTGTGCCGAGGAGCGTTTTTTGGCCGAAAACGTGGCCTACCGCGGCTCCAGTAAAAAGTGCCAGCTGACGGTAAAGTGTTCCTGTCGTCGACTCCTTCCGATCGCCTGTACAATCATCAGCTGATGGCGCAAGGAATATGGTGCTTCCGGAAAGTTTCGTGGGAAACTGGAACAGCGACGTCCCAAGCTATTGGTGGATCAGGTGGATCATCATCAGCAGGTAATCGTCGGAAGAGTTTGTCGCAGACTCGATGGGATCCCGTAATAGCCCAAGACTATCTGAAGAATGTGTGAAATCAGCGTTTTGTATGGAGAAATTGAAGAAAACTCAATTTTCAGACCAACATTTTTGATTTTTTTTAGGAATGACAAATCCTGATTTTATAAGACTTTATGTGTATGTAAGCTGTAAAAAAATATATTACGAATCTTATCATGAAAATGGATGACATTTAGGACGCACTGATATTGAAGATTATATTTAGATTATCAAACTGAAAATTAAAATAAAACATGATATGTAGATGTAAGATTTGGAATTAACTTTTGAGTAATAACAACAAAAGGAAATAGTTATTGGACTACATGAATTATGAACCCCTGAATCTGTAAGAAAATTTCGCAAATTTCATAATAATAATAATATTACTGTGCTACTTTGTATGTCCTTCTAGTTTTATTTTCATGAACAAAGGCGGCCTATGTTATTTTCCAAAGACGTACCTTTCTCTACGTATATCAAAATTGATTCAGCGGTTAAGGCGTGAAAATGTCACCAACAGATATAGTTACTCTCGCTTTAATTGCTATGTTTATCAATTATACGAAAAAATGTCATATTTTCAACTTTCTTTCAGCAAGATACAAGGCACCGCAATATTACTGCTGGGTGATGGAGGTAGCATAGCTCCAACCAAGGAAGTATTAAAAGGGAGCTTGTGCCCAACAGTAGAACACTAAACACACTGCGGACCATGAACACAGCATTGTTTACCGCGTGTTTGTTTACGTTCGGAACGTGTCGCAGGCCACGTGGTCGCAAAAAGGCCAGTGGCGTGTCGATGCCGCGAACGGGCTGATATGTGGTGGAGATGAGCGTAGCTGGAGTCAGAGAACACGATACGATGGTCCATGGGATGTTCCATGTGAGAATTTGCTCGTAGATAGTGAGGAACTGATAATAAGATTATGTCTCTTTTGAGGTTAAATGTTAATTAGTTTTAAAACGACGACTTGTAGGCACCACGCCTAGAAATATATAGGCAGAATCCGCTGAAAGAATCCTGAGGATATTATTACAAAAAAATAAACTCCTGTTCAACACTTCTATAAAGACAAAAAAGTACAGGATTTGACGTTTATTTCGAGGTTAAACTGTGTCATTTTTTTTTAGTAACGCGGTGAATGTTTGGCTCGTTTGTTAACAACCATTAGAGGTTTGTGAATGACTTTGACGGGGGGGATCCCGGGGGTAAAGAAAAAAACAAACCCAGGTCTTGGACCTGGAAAAAATCCACAGGTTATCCTAGTGTGGGGCCAGAAGCAATGTATGTGCTAAATTTTTATGTTTATGTCACAGTTAGGTTGGTTAAATCAAACACTTAACTAACTCTCTAGACCGTTAGTTAAATACCGACGTTTAACCAAGTCACTAAAATTCCGTCAGACAAGTGAGTGAACTAAACGTTTAACGAGTTGTCTAAACGTTCCTAGGCAACAAGACATATTTTTTTTGTGTACTTAAGTTTATGTTTTAAGTATTTTTTGTTGTTCTTACATGTTCAACCTAACACGATGGATAAAGGGGGCTTCGCTTCGCCCACCCCCTTTACCATTCACCTAAGCTGCCGCAATGTTTTGCCCTGATGACGAATGAAACGACGATTGCTAAGTAAATAATAATAATAATACCTTGGACACTATTTACACACATTGATCTAGCCCCAAACTAGGATTCTCTGTATCTTGGGTACTAGACACATATGTACCTAAATAAATAAATATTATACTTAGATAGATAAACAACCATGACTAGGGTACAAACATCAGTTCTCATCAAACAAATATTTGCCCCCTCCGGGACTCGAACCCGGGACCCTTATACGTAAATATATACAGTAATAAAGACATTTGGAATTTGGAATTTGATATAAACTGTGCAAATCAGCTGTTGTCGTGACGCCATCTTGTTTTCCAACACGTCGGCTTTCGGTAAGACAGATTGTTAAACGTTTTCGACGATACTTTATTCAAATCAAAATGCTACTTTATTTAAATCAAAATGCTAGTGACTTGGTTCAACGTCGGTATTTAATTAACGGTCTAGAGAGTTAGTTAAGTGTCTGATTTAACCAACCACGACATTTATGCTACGATGCCCTGTGCTGTGGGAACCAGAAACGTCGCACTTGATTAGACGACGACGGGGATTATTTTCTCCGATCGCAAAAGTATCAAGACCCTATGCACCGACTACAGTATTATCGTGTCGAAACAACGATCACTTGGAAACCGTGCCAACCGCCGCACTTTTTTCCGGCGGCTTTTCCTTTTTACAAACACCGCGACGCACGGGGGCGGTCGAAACAGTTTAATGATTTGAAAAACGTGTTCTATCAACCTTTGGCGCGCGCAAACGTTCGAAAAAAGAATTCGACGAAGCGAACGGGTTACCCGGTGTCGGTGGTTCTGTGGGGATAAAATTTAAAAAAAAACAGCGTTTGCTCAGGTTGTTTATTGAGGAGCGATTAACATTGATTTTGGGTGTTCCGTACTTTCGGGGGCATGATTTATTTTAAAATGGTATAAATAAAAACGATGGGAAAATCTAGAGTTGCATCTTTTAAGAGATATTTTTAAAGACCTTGTGGGCAGTAAGAAATACCTGTTGCAGTCAACTGAACATATATGTATCAACGAATTGAGCGTAAAACCACATTTTTCGCTAGATTTAGGGTTTAGAAATTATGCACATCAAGTGACTTTTTAAATTCCTCTGAAAACTTTCAGGGTGATCTCTAATTTCAAACAACTGACTCCTAAAACAGATAAAAAGCGGGGCTTCGACCGAGCAAATGAATGGGGATACCATCGGCCATTTATTATATTTTTCTAGTCGAAATTTATGATTATTCGACGCGGCGACAATGGCTAGCCGATTGGGCTTTGTCTAACGCCAATATAATAAATGTGTGTGAGTTATGGAGTTTCATTATTTCATCGGTCATAATAACATGACTTGCTGGCTGGTTGTTTGGGGTATCGTTAGGATGGAACAGAAATGGTGATAAAGAAACAAAAATCTGATTTGAAATTGGAACTGATTGACCTCACATTTATACCTCTTTTTAAAGTAGTAGTAGGAGTAAGAAGTCTACATTAAAGAGTTTCAATCTCGTATCTCTTGAAAAATGGAGATTTTAATAACTGGGTTAACGTGGGCACAGCTGTGCCTCTGCCATCCCGTATGGGAAAAGCCGTGACGCTATTATATTGAAAAGTAGTTGCTAAGTAACTCTTAAAAATCACTGAATCTGAAAAAGGAATTCATACGTTTGTTGTTACATTTAACCAGCTTAGTTTATTTCACATCATACCATAAATAAACAAACGGACATATGTTCTTCAGAATCTATAGATTAGTAGGTAAAATAACTTTCACCCAGCACAAAGAATAATAAAATATTATTGTCCTCCGAAAAATTAAAAAGCAAGGACATAAATTGGTTTCGTTGTTTTAATTAAAACAAACCAATAAAATATATGCGGTCGCCATTTTAATATAATATCGGTACATTTTGCCCGTTGTTGTCAAAGCCTATGATACATGGGGTTCCGCTAATCAGCCAGTGGTAAACGGGGGATTGGAAAAAAGAAAAAAGTAATTATTTATTTTGCCCGCAGTATTGGCTTTTGGCTTTTGTCACTTGTGTTTTGTAATATATTTCACCGGGGTTGATTTTTAAGCTTTCCGATATTTCGTGGATGGTTTGAAAATTGATAAAATTAAAAGAGTTTGGCGTCTCAGCCACACCGAAGTTGACGCAGTTTGATTTACATGACATTCAATGTATTGGAAAACTGTCACGTTTGCACATATCTCGATTGATTTGAGTATTTGAATAAAAGATGATGAAAACCCAGCCATTAATTAAGGCTTGTGTTTAAACGATTACCAAAAACGCACCTATTTTACTAACAATAAATTCTAAATGACTGCCAGAACGGGTAAATGATCACCAAACTGTGTTTGGATAAATGATCACCAAACTTCTTTTAGTGTTTTATGTACTTGTTTATGTTTTGTATTTTTGGTTGTTCTTACATGTTCCACCTAACACGAAGGATAAAGAGGGCTTCACTTCGCTCACCCCCTTTACCCTTCACCTAAGATACCGCAGTATTTTGCCCTGATATTTTCTGCAACTTTTCGTGACCATTTTGGCAAGAAAAAATATTTTGGTGATCATTTAATAAGTTCTCATAAATGAATCACTGAGTTTTCAATGGTATAGCAATGGGCAGGAGGCGAGGTGCTAACAAAGTTTCCAATCGACCTCACACCCGAGCTATTTCCATATTCAATAGCAATCAACGACCTGCCATTCGGTCCTTTTTTTGCCCACAGCGAGTGTCCCAAGACCCGGTGGGTCGACCCAATCAAAATCCCCATAACTAATTCAATTGGAGTTTGACCGGACCAATCCATTGTGGCGAAGCATCGTCATTGGCGTGGCGGGAGGAACACGCTCTTGAATGCGGTATTGGAATAGGTAGTCAAAACATGTCCGAAGTTTAAGCATTATCCACTTCAGATAGGTCAGATAGATAGATCAATAATTTGGTGTTTGGGGAATTTTGAGGCCTTTACTGAAAATTCCTCCGTGCGCTAAAAAACCACTGGTTTCACGCTTATTTCTCAAGCGGGAGATGCAGGTTCAAATCCGATACTGAGATAATTAATTTATCTTCAGTACATTATCGGATGTTCCGGTATCGGATAGGTACCGGCTACTGTCGCTACTTGGTAACTTCGTACTTGGTAGGCGACGTAGTAACATAACATAGCATTTACACACAAGAAACATTCATTGATTCTGGCCCCACACTAGGATACCCTGTGGGAACTAGAAACAGGGCACAAATATGTAGTAGTCGTAAAAAAACCTCCGACAACCCTCACTGAGCCAGCGTGATGGAGTATGGCTTAATCTTACTCGTATCCGGGTAAAGGCCTGTGGGAAAATTAATGGGCTAGATTTATTTTAAATTATAATCATATGAATTTGCTATGCAACAAAGGGAAATGAAAACAGTAATACCAGACAATACCTACCACCTGATTTCCACCACGCCATTTTCTGACCACACTGGGCGTGTACTTTCAGGATTATTTTTTTTAAATCCAAATATATATTTACAAATATGCTTAATGCACGTCTTTTTTGCCTCTCCTCAATGTTAGACCACCGTGGAAGAAGGGCAAAGAAAGTAGCACGGATTGATGTTTACCGAAACACGATACAGAGTCCACATAATTTCCCGACAAACGGCGACAATCCAATATTGATCAGCTGCCGTGTCCCGAATCAACACAATCGCGGCGCATACGGACCACACCTGATTTATTTAAACTCCGATGGAGTTTAGTGCGGAACTGAAAAATTACTTCGATGGATTGTGGGTTAGTCACGGGGAAAACGCGGATTTCAAAAAACGCGAGGTCAAAAGATCTGAAGCTAATAAAATCTAACTAATATTATAAATCTGAAAGTAGCGATGTTTGGATGTTTGTGTGTTTGTGCCTCAATCACGCTAAAACGGCTGGACGTATTTGAATGAAATTTTGCACAGAGGTAGTTTATGAGCTAGATTAACATTTATGATACTTTTTATCCGACTGCAGGGTAACGTTATCTCGGTTAATGATAATTCCTAGTAACACGCAGATGAAGTTGCGGGCATACCTTGGAAACTATTTACACACATTGATCTAGCCCCAAACTAGGATTCCCTGTATCTTGAGTACTAGACAACGCCACACATAACTTAGATAGATAAACAAACATGACTAAGGTACAAATATCGGTTCTCATCAAACAAATAGTTGCCCCCACCGGGACCCTTGGCTTCGTAGGCAGGGACACTGCCGACTCGGCCATTCGGGTCATAATGAAGACGAGATGATCACTGGGCTGGTGTATACGACTGGAGTGAACTGACTCTGCCCTGCTGCAACACAGTTTCTAAAAACTAGTGCGGGGTGCGGTATACGGTACGGTAACAGCTGCAGAAAAGTCTTACAAGTAACACTTTTCTGCAGCTGTTAAATGTAAAATGCTCAACAATGTGATAGTTATTAGTGTGTTTGTAATCTTTTTTTGGTAAATATATTATTATTATATTGACGACCCGAATGGCCGAGTCGGCAGTGTCCCTGCCTACGAAGCCAAGGGTCCCGGGTTCGAATCCCGGTGGGGGCAAATATTTGATTGATGAGAACCGATGTTTGCACCCTAGTCATGGTTGTTTATCCATCTAAGCATAATATTTATCTATAAAAGTATGTGTATCGTTGTCTAGTACCCAAGATACCGGGAATCCTAGTTTGGGGCTAGATCAATGTGTGTCAATAGTGTCCGAGGTATTATTATTATTAAGTAAGTAATACAATGGCAGTATGGGATTGTTTTCATTATTTAATAAATATAACATGGCATAGCGTCAAGCCTTTTCCCTTACGGAGTGGCAGAGGTACAATTGTGCCCACTTTGAACCAGTTATTCAAGACTCCATTTTGCGTGACAGGGGGCAGGCCCAACGCCGCGGCTATGGCGTAATGAGTTTCCTTAAGGATGTTTTCCATCACCGTTAGCACGTCCGTATAATGTACTTACGATAGATTAATTATCTCATTGGTAAGGAATCGAACCTGCATCCCCTGTGTGAGAAGCAAGCGTGAAACCCATTAGACACGGAGCTCTCCATCTAATCAATATAACTATAAATTAACCTCTCATCAGAGGGTAATAATGAATAACATTGCTTTTTAATTGTTATAGGCGCCATTCCCACTGACGAGGGGTACAAACAATCATTGGCTGTACGACGAATCATTATTCAATAGTCCATATTTAACTAACTAACTAAACCATAGCCGTGTGAAGGTTACCTCACTTAACTAACTAAACCATAGCCGTGTGAAGGTTACCTCACTTAACTAACTAACTAAACCATAGCCGTGTGAAGGTTACTTCACTTACCTAACTAAACCATAGCCGTGCGAAGGATAGTCCATATTTAACTAACTAACTAAACCATAGCCGTGTGAAGGTTACCTCACTTAACTAACTAACTAAACCATAGCCGTGTGAAGTTTACCTCACTTAACTAACTAACTAAACCATAGCCGTGTGAAGGTTACTTCACTTACCTAACTAAACCATAGCCGTGCGAAGGATAGTCCATATTTAACTAACTAACTAAACCATAGCCGTGTGAAGGTTACTTCACTTAACTAACTAAACCATAGCCGTGTGAAGGTTACCTCACTTAACTAACTAACTAAACCATAGCCGTGTGAAGGTTACTTCACTTACCTAACTAAACCATAGCCGTGCGAAGGTTACCTCACTTAACTAACTAACTAAACCATAGCCGTGTGAAGGTTACCTCACTTAACTAATTAAACCATAGCCGTGTGAAGGTTACCTCACTTAACTAACTAAACCATAGCCGTGTGAAGGTTACTTCACTTACCTAACTAAACCATAGCCGTGCGAAGGTTACCTCACTTAACTAACTAACTAAACCATAGCCGTGCGAAGGTTACCTCACTTCACTAACTAACTAAACCATAGCGGTGTGAAGGTTACCTCACTTAACTAACTAACTAAACCATAGCCGTGTGAAGGTTACCTCACTTAACTAACTAACTAACTAACTAAACCATAGCCGTGTGAAGGTTACCTCACCAAAACTCACGAAACGATTTCGAATCAACCTGTACAGTACATCTCACCGAACAACAAACCTGCGATAACGCTCTCGCATGTCCACAACACAATACAGGGTGTTCCGTAGTATCTTGTACAAGCTGTTCCGTAGTATCTTATACAGGCTGTTCTATATACAGCGTTTACTCGTGCAAGTTGGCGCTTGGCGTTCAGTCCGATTGTGCTAGCGAGGTGGCGGCTTAATGACAAAGACGCAACAATGACATACTAGTTTAGGTATGGTTTAGGTTTTCTGGTATTATTTGTGTTCTGTTTTGTGTATTGTGACGTCTGAATAAACGGTTATCGTATCTTATCTTATCTTATTTTGGGTAGGAATATTTCTTTGGAATTTGTGAAATATTTTTTTGGAAAAAATATGGTACAAATTAGGCTTATTTATTATAATATCAATTAGATATTCCTCATAGGGAAACTGGATACCTAAGAAGAACCAACGCTGTCACATTATTGTCATTGATTCGTCATTCTGCTAGCGTAATTGGGCCCCAGGACGTCTGTATTGTCCAGGTGTTAGATGCATTGTGCAGGTGTACAGAAGTACTCGCGCAATAGTTTTGTAGGTACTTATGTGGTGGTCTTTTGTTGTAGGCGAAGAATCTGTGTAGGCCGGGGAAGGCTGAGAAACTAGCAACTAAAAAGGGGCTAGTATTTAATCAATCGCACATCAAAAATACTGATTTGCACAGCAAAAAAGGTTAAAAAAACACTTTTTATGTTTTCAATATTTTATACCTAAGTTTAGTTTTAAGTATTTTTATTGTTCTTACAAGTTGAACCTAACACGAAGGATATAGGGGCCTTTTCGCTTCGCTCACCCCCTTACCCTTCACCTAAGCTACCGCAGTATTTTGTCCTTATATTTGCTGTGCAAATCAGTATTTTTGATGTGCAGTATTTCCCCTTAAAAAAATGCACGACTAACCTCGAGAGATAAATTGACAGCCTGTCAACCAACAATACCATAGATAGACAGCATAGTAGTTGGTGGTAAAATTTATGGTATAAGTAGGAGTAGTATTTTCTATCAAGATTCGTTAGAAATAAGAATTTGCAATGATAAGGGTGAGATACAAGGTATTGTTGAATATAAACCAACGAAAGAAGGCCCCATTCAGCTATTCAATTGTATTATTCAACAATTTAAGAAAGAAAGAAAGAAAGAAAGAAAGAAAGAAGTTTATTTGTAACAGGAAACTAAAATAGGAGTAAATATTGAACAACTAGGTACATAAGAATATTTCCTGTCACAAGCCGGCCTCAACTCAGCATATGCTGAATGCGAACAATCAGCGCTGGTCCTCCGTTGTGACCGACGGCTGACAACACGCACAACAATGTGCACTTTTGTGTAAACATTTATAAACACAGGCAGAAGGAAAAACATTTTAAAAGAGAATCATAGTTAGACATGAATATTCAGACTTTATAGGTAACAGGTTAATTAAAGGTATAAAATAAATATTTACAAATATAAAACAGTAATAATATTAAAGGTCACAATTTCATATGATATATAGTCAGTTATATTGCGCTAGTGTCATTTCGTATAGACTCTTCGAATTTTTGATGCTCAAAAATGAATTTTCTCAATGTGCATTTAAATCCGTATAAACAACGCTTTGTTGTCATTAGTTTAAAATTATCATTATTATTTATCCGCATTCAATAATTAAAACACGATAATAAAAAACCGGTCAAGTGCGAGTGTAACTCGCGCACGAAGGGTTCCGTACGACCGTACAATGGTAGGGATGGTGTTTAGTGAATAGTTTGGATTTTACATAGCAAAATATTGTTTACAAAGTTATTGGTGCGGCTACTTTCACACTCCATGCACGTAACCAGGTGCATTCATAAGTTTGTATGTGGTATTGAAAGAATTTTCGTATGGGAGCCCCCTTAAATATTTATTTTAATCTGTTTTTTAGCATTTGCTGTTATAGCGGCAACAGAAATACATCATCTGTGAGCATTTCATCTGTCTGACTATCACGGTTCATGAGATACGGCCTGGTGACAGGCGGACGGACGGACGGATGGAAGGACAGCGAAGGCTTAGTAATAAGGTCCCGTTTGGCACCCTTCGGGTACGGAACCCTTAAAAGGCAAGGCCCTTAATCAATCTTACGTCGTCTTGCGTCGACGAGTAAAATAGTTTTGCAGAAGCCAGTTCAGTTATAAGTTGTTGAACGGTATTATTTTTATGTTGTTAGGTATTTTATTAGAAATTTTTAAAACCATTGCTCAACAGTTATTTAGATACAGTTCTCGGTGTATGATTGAAGGCAAGCCGTCAGGGTTTCTTTCTTGTGTTCCTCGAGAAATATTCTCGAGCTTTTACGAAAAGCTTTTAGACTTTGATGGAGCCCCCATGTCGTGAAGTTAACCTCAAAAGCTTTGTTATCAGACAGTGGCATACAACTTTTATCAAGACTTATCTGCTACGGATCAAGATTTACATTTCAATTATACAATTCTGAAACGTAACTCACCTTACTATCTGCACTTTTCACACCGACCTGCATTTATAATAAACTAGCTGATGCCCGCTACTTCATCTGCGTGTTCATTTACCGGGATAACGTTACCCTCCTTCTGGTGCAGTTGGATAAAAAGTATCCTGTATGTTAAGCTAGTTCATAAACTATCTCAGTGCTAAATAAACACACAAACCTCCAAACATCTTAACATCGCTACTTTCACATTTATAATATTGGTTGGATTACATATTATATATGTCACCGTAAGATTATACACAATCGATAAATTGTAAAGTGAACCGTACTGCTAATGACACGTTAGTTTATAATAAAACCCTTAAATTGTGAACTGCTTTAAACTTGAATTACAAAGGAAATACTAGGGCAGACACTGCGACAGCTTAGGCGAACAGGCTTCGTGTTAGGTTGACTTGTAAGAATAAAATATACGTAAATTCTAAACCCTGTCGGTCTGGTTCACAATTTTTCGATAGTTTACAAACTAAAACTAAAAACTAACTAACGTTTATAAACTAATGGTTTCAACAATCTTACGGTGACACTACACATTTCTAGTCCATTTTCTCATCCTTACACCCCTAAACACAAAACCACGCAACTACTGGCCGAAAACAAAAACGTCAAAAAAAGAAAGAAAAACAAACACACATCGCAAAAGTCACATCCAAATGCCAGTTCTCTTTTTAAATCTTGCAACCTTTGAGATCTCTCTCTTCCCTGGCTGGCACCCTAATCACGCGGCCGCCTGCAAACATAGTCGGACGTTCGGGCTTAAAACTAATACGTGGGTGGGCAGGCAGGCGGGGCGGGGGGGGGGGGGGGGTTGCGCTTAATTATTCACATTTTAATTTACGGAGCGGCGGCGGGCGGCGGTGTCTTCTCGAGTGATCGACAGCGCGGCGTGCGGCGGGCTAGAGGCTAGTTTTTAAATCGGTTCGGACTGCAATTTAAAAATGTTTTCGAGGGTTTATCGTAATAATCTTAGAGATTAAGTTTGTGTGGTTGGAATATAATTTTCACTTTGAAAACGATTTGATCACAGATATATTTGCAATAAAGTTATCTTTTTTGCTTTTGCGTTATGCGCCAAGCGGCAGATCACATCGGTTCCAAATTGAGAGCTGTTTAGACAGTCGTGCCACCTTGATCGTGAAATCCGTTAGACAGTTGTACCACCTCGATTGATAATAGTACAACTTACTGACCATTCTATGGAGATCTTGGAGAATTATTTCTTATTTCACAACACCCTGGATTCTAAAGGCCACAAGGTCACTGGCAGTCACCGCAAAATGTCTACAGTCTTGTAGTCTTGTTTCACACGTACAGTCGTCAACAAATCAACGTAACCAAAACATTTAAAAAACTAGCGACTTAAAATTCCAAGTCAAATAGAACAGCTCCATGTGAAGATATTTATCTCGTTTAATAATATTTTGAGACATAAAAACATGGAGGTCCCCTTTTTTGCACGTATTTATTTTAATTCAACAAAAATACGAATTTAAAGTAACGTGAAACGGAACTTGTTTTAAAACACCCATCAGCGGAAGTGACGTCCTGAATGTCATTGTGACACTTCTATGTAAGCGACAGAACTGTCTCCCTTCTCTTTCCAAGCAAAAGAAGGAGGAGAGATTGATGCATAGCTCTGTCCCTTACACAACAAGAGATGGGCACTAAGAGTAAATACTCAAAATGATACATAAGGAATGAATTCCCATATGAATATTTACCGAGTATTTACTCGAAACCAGGAGTAAATATGTTTTGAAAATCCGCATGGTAGGTACAAACGTTCAAAGGTAGTCAAAATATAGTCAAACATGTAACGATGAAACAAAATAATTGCGGAGGAGTAAGTTGTTTTGCCAAATAAATAGAAGTAAACACTCTCACTTTTGGATATTTATCGAGTAGAAACGAGTGTTTATGAATATTTATCCTACGACGGGTAAATACTCGAGTAGAAACCCATCTCTAGTCACAACTGCATTCAGGACGTCACTTCCGCTGATGGTGTTTTCGCACCAAACTATCCAACTGTCAGTTTTGAACCCGCAATTTTCGGCAATAAATTACTGTATTTAATTCTAACATTTACCGCACCTCTACCGAATCCCTAGTTTTGTGGTCTATTCAACATGATATATGGGAAAATAAAATAAAATCAATTTATTTATGTCATAAATTTATGATTGATATGTAGAATAAACATAGCGTCACGCCTTTTGCCGTGAGGTGTTCGTTTTAATTTTCAAAATTATATGAGATAGATATAAGATCGTAATCCAATGTTTGATCATCCGAAATAAAACTTCTTCGACACACTTGCTCGTATAATTTGCAAAACTTTATTGCACACAAACGACTTATAGAAAGTGTATATAAATAGTGTACAAGAGCGAATTTATCTCTAACAAGAGATCTCTTACATCAAACCAAGTGAGGATGAGATGGGTTGATTGTGTACAACATAAAACATTATTTACCTAGTACTTATATATATATAGTATAATAAGTTACCGTAATAGACCAGTTTCGATATTGGCCAAAAATGGCTTTGTCCGTCTGTCTGTTCCCGCCTACAGGTCGTATTTTTCAACCGAATGTGAAGAAAATTGCCACACAAGCTCCTTGATTTGATCAGAAATTTTAGCTGATCGCATTTTGAAGAGGGGGAAAGTTTGGAGGTAGAAGAGAGGACGAATTTCAATTGAATTTTACATCATTCTACACAAGATATTGCGGAAAAAAAAACAAAAGGGGGGAATGGCGGGGGGAAAGGGGGGAGGGGGGGGGGGGGTTGCAGTAGCGCTATTTATGGAAGGATTTAAAATTTTGCAATTGAAGCGAGGTATACTGTTCTCACAGAACCACTAGTTAATATAAACTGCATACACCAGTACCTACACGAATACATAGTAATGTATGATACATACATGCTAAACATATATATACCTAAATACATATGTATTAAACCAAGAAAAATGTATCGTGCTTTTTTACGCGACTTGTAAATATATTGAGAGTTGGACTGTCCCTTATGGTACAGGGGAGAGCATTCCACAGCCGAATGGCCTGGATTCTAAATCCGTGCTCATAGTACGTGGTGTCATGCCGAGGAGTTGGAGCATGGATGCTGTGAGAGATCTCCGAAGTCTGCTGGAAGACAAACATTTTAAACGGTCCCACAAAAAGCTTAAAAGATAGCATGGATTCCGTAGAATGTTGCAATAGAAATTGGGGATTTGAGAATCCCGGCGAAGACGGATCGGCAGCCACTTCAACTTCCTGATGCTGTGATACATGGTCATATTTGCGCAGCCCGATGAACCAGATCCCGAATCTTTACGGCGACGCTTATACTTATGAAGCTATATATTTCATAATCGTGCTTTATACTTTTTTAGATCTCCGCTTAGAGTGTGTATGCCTATAAACGATGATTTCATTTTGTAAATAAATAGACAATTTTTGGTTAAGTACAATTAGCAAATTTTTATCATTACTTCATAAAGTTATATATTTTTTTCATTACATATTAACCTTAGTTTGCGTATTTACAACGTTATTTTTATATGCTGATTAGCGGTTTTACCAGTGGCTTTATTTACACGTGCGCGCGCATCGCTAGCGCGGTGTCCGGAAAAAACAAAACCAGCGCGCCATTTTCCACAAATGTTTTCGTTTTTGTGTTTAATCATTGCTCAAATCTGTTTTTTACCTCGGGTTGAAAAACGTCGTATGAAACTCGTGTGCATTCGTCATCATTACACACTTGGCAAACATGTCACGCCGTAATACAATACCGGGTATAACGACCAGCTTTGAACACTTGAATCATAATGTACTATTGATAATCTTCAATGGCAACAAATACTTATAATGACCACCAAAATATTTTTTTCCTACACAAAATGGGCAAATGATCACCTAAAGTTGCAGAAAATATCAGGGCACAACACTGCGGTAGCTTAGGTGAAGGGTAAAGGGGGTGAGCGAAGCGAAGACCCCTTTATCCTTCGTGATAGGTTGAACATGTAAGAACAACAAAAATACTTAAATCATAAACTTACGTCCACAAACATAAAAAGAAGTTTGGTGATCATTTATCCAAACACAATTTGGTGGTCGTTTACTTATTCTAGCGGTAGTTTCGAATATATTGGTAGTCAATCTTCGAATTTTTTGGCGATCGTTTAAACATAATCCATCTTCATTCTCCCAAGTACATCATTTATGAACGTAGTTAGCTTAACGTGTGGTAGGTTCTCGCTCATGTTGTCAGTTGCTGAATCGGACACATTTTCTCTGTCCTTCCGTGAGAACACTGCCGACTGCGGTTTTCAACTCGAAATGGAGCCAGCTGGGCACAATACTCTGTTGGATGTTTGCGTCTGGTTCCCATGACACAGGACATCCTAGCGTGGGGCCAGAGGAAGAACACCTGAGTTTCTTTCCTCTTCGCAGAAAAACGCATAAGAAGATAATCGAGAACGTTGCTGATAAAAAAAACATAGCACAGCATAAGAAAAGCAAGACTGATCACACGAGCAAAACAAAACATACATTCATACACATTCACTTATTTTCCCAAACGGGAGGGCATAGCCACATTTAGGGCCTCGATTAGACAGTATTTATTTCATTTTGCATGACCAGAGGCTAGCTATTGAGATCATTGCGAAGCTTTTCTTATATTTTCCCAAACGGGAGGGCATAACCACATTTAGGGCCTCGATTAGACAGTATTTATTTCATTTTGCATGACCAGAGGCTAGCTATTGAGATCATTGCGAAGCTTTTCTTATATTTTCCCAAACGGGAGGGCATAACCACATTTAGGGCCTCGATTAGACAGTATTTATTTCATTTTGCATGACCAGAGGCTAGCTATTGAGATCATTGCGAAGCTTTTCTTATATTTTCCCAAACGGGAGGGCATAACCACATTTAGGGCCTCGATTAGACAGTATTTATTTCATTTTGCATGACCAGAGGCTAGCTATTGAGATCATTGCGAAGCTTTTCTTATATTTTCCCAAACGGGAGGGCATAACCACATTTAGGGCCTCGATTAGACAGTATTTATTTCATTTTGCATGACCAGAGGCTAGCTATTGAGATCATTGCGAAGCTTTTCTTATATTTTCCCAAACGGGAGGGCATAACCACATTTAGGGCCTCGATTAGACAGTATTTATTTCATTTTGCATGACCAGAGGCTAGCTATTGAGATCATTGCGAAGCTTTTCTTATATTTTCCCAAACGGGAGGGCATAACCACATTTAGGGCCTCGATTAGACAGTATTTATTTCATTTTGCATGACCAGAGGCTAGCTATTGAGATCATTGCGAAGCTTTTCTTATATTTTCCCAAACGGGAGGGCATAACCACATTTAGGGCCTCGATTAGACAGTATTTATTTCATTTTGCATGACCAGAGGCTAGCTATTGAGATCATTGCGAAGCTTTTCTTATATTTTCCCAAACGGGAGGGCATAACCACATTTAGGGCCTCGATTAGACAGTATTTATTTCATTTTGCATGACCAGAGGCTAGCTATTGAGATCATTGCGAAGCTTTTCTTATATTTTCCAACACAACACAAGATGAGCTTTTCCGTCGCCCGAAATTCCGATGCTAACAAGCCAATTTCTCGCCAACATTAATACTCGACAGCTACTTAGCATATTGCTTAATCAATTTCCCTACACCTAGAAGGTGTCATTACCATATTTTTGCGCGCGCATGCTTTTTCAAAGGGCTGAATTTCAAAAATACGAAGCAGCCACACGCTCTCATTAACTTTGTAACACATAAGGAGCGAGTCGGAATACTAATTGAGAGGATCCGTGGAGGGCGGCCGCACACTTGCGATTCCGAGAACGGTGGAAGATGCTGGAACTGCGTTCTGTATCTTGCTTGGTAAGATTGACCTCTGGGTTCCGGGGACTTTTTAGTTCAAGATCAAAGATTTTTATAATAATAATTCTTTATTGCACAGAAAACACAATGGAAAAAATACAACGAACAATATGCAAAGGTGAGCTTATTTCTAAAAAGAAATTTCTTACAGCTAACCTGTGAGGAAAGGAAAAAATATTTATAGTCCTAGTGTACAATTAAGATTTAAAAGAAAGAAATAAAGTCAATATACTATCAGATAAATCACAATACATCCTACACATACTATAAAATAAATATAAAATAATATATAAAATAATATAAAAAAATAATTTTATATATATCATTATAACACAAAAATTTAGACTTAATGAACGTCAGAACATAATCAGAAAGCATAGTATAATATTAAGTAGGTGCCTAATTATTACATAGAACATAATATATAGAGTGCAATGAACTTGTTTAATACCAGATGTCGGTGTCTTTAATGAAGACATTTTCCCGTTATAGGTTTTGATGTTGATAAGCATGGCAATGAGGTTCAAAAGCGCGATGCCTCAAAATGTCCAGGTCTCCAGGTCCAGGTCTCCAGCGGTTAAATAGGTGTTAATATAATAAGAGGTGGCAGTGGGACAGTCACGTTTATTTAATATTACATTTTGCGTGACAGGGCTAGCCCATTGCCGCGTATCATACCGAGGATTTGAGTCAGAATGAGTGTATCTTCTTCGTTATTTACTAACCGAAATGCAGAGAAAGACGCAGCTTATGTCTGATTGACCTTTATTGAACGGAAAATGTGCCAGGTTTCCACAATCATCGGTCGATTTGAGTTCGTGAACAAGGAGGCCGTCATACTAAACCACCATCATCAATCTTCCAGTTGCCACTTGCATCTACGCACTACTAAGGAGATTTTTTCTGATGATGATGATGTCACCTGTGGCGGGGAGCGGAGGTTCAGACCTCATGTTTAGCCTACGCTTTTAGCTATTCCAAACCGACACATTTTCGTCTACCTATTGACACTACTAACTAATACGGCAGCTTGATAACTTCTTACAGTCGGGTTGGCCACCAGCCGGACACCCCTCCACAATCCGCACTGAGCCAGCGTGCTGGAGTATGACTCAATCTTACTCACATCCTGGTAAAGACCCGAGCCTCTCGGTGAGATCATAAATGGGCTACATTTATTTATTTATTTTATTTTATTGACTTCGCAAGTTCATGGCCATCCGCAAGTCATCACGACTCCAGCGTGTCGCAACTCTGCGGCCATCCGCAAACCCACATAGCCAGGCCCGAGGGGGTAAGGGGGGCGCGTTGGTTGTCGCCTGGCGGGGCGGCGTGTTAATTATACTATTTTCTTTGAAATAAGTTAATAAATATTGGATAAGGCTCACCCTCGCTCGGCCCTTTAACGAACCCTGCAGATGCTTTATATAGCTTTTATCTGTGTGTGTGAGGGTGCGATGAATAGGTGTGTTATTTGGAGAGGTTTGCTAAACTAAGGTGTCGTGTCCACCAAAGTGACTAGACGTGACATCTGACAAAGGCCACGTTTGCACGGCGGCGATGATGTTCATAGAGATACTGATTAAATTAAGCAATCAGCGAAATGATACTCGAAAATATTAGTCATAGACACACTCACCATTAGGATATCACCGCGCCAAGAGACGCATCGAACGTCCCATAGCTGAATATTGTACTTTCCTGTGAATTTTTCTCAATGTCGCAATATCGCTCTAGATTCGGCCAAAACATCAAAATAGTCTAACATAATAAATTTAGCCCATGAATTTCCCCACCGAGGGGCACAGGCCGGTACCCGGGTACAAGCAAGATTAAGCCGTACTCCACCACGCTGGCTCAGTGCGGGTTGATGGAGGGGTTTTACGACCACTACCACGTAGCGATAGTAGCCGGGACGTACGTACAGTCATCCGAAACACTGAACGTCCCTCACGTACTTAAGATAAATTAATTATCTCATTGGTACATAGTCAAGTTTTGAACCTGCAACACCTGTCTGAGATGCAAGCGTTTTCCACCCCCTCACATACCCGACCACTTGAAGTTAATCGGATGGAAATGTGGCGTCTTAATAAGTGTAACAAAAAAGTGGCATTTAAAGGCTAAGATATGTATTTTTTTATATTTCAAACCCCCATATCTCCGCCATTTTGACAAATTTCTACAAACTGAATCGACAAAAAATCACGTAATTGTAACCTGTAGAGAACAATAGACGGAAATCCGGACAGACATACAAAATAATTTTTACCCAAGCTGAAACGAAGACGCTTCGCCGCTTCGTGGTCGCTCGGTCAATTGAGTCACCGTAAGATTGTGAAAACCGTAAGTTTATAATCTCGCGAAATTTCGGGCATCAAGATATACGTAGGCCAAGAACAAACAGCAAGATTACAAAAAACTGTCGTCGACTATACCTCTGAAAAAATAATGTGAACCATTAGACCACGGAGCTCTAACATATGCACCATGAAATATCCAATACCACTTTAGATCAGCAATTTGTGTATGACAAATAATGTATTCAGGTTACCTGATCAACTCCCACCCCGGATCAACCTGCCAACATTTACATCAAACGATTGATGCAATCAGTTTGATCAATATTGATCTCCTGACCGACTTTGTTGTCGTTGGCATCGTTACTGTTTCATACGATACAGGGACTGTAGTGTCATAACAAAACTATTAACACCATTACCATAGCTGCGGCGATAGGCTGGCCCCCTTAACGCAAAATGGTTTATTGGCTAAACGTGGGCACAGTTGTGCCTCTGCCATTGGTAAAAGGCGTGACGCTATGTTTTGTTTGTTTTGATGACCACTGTGGCGCTGCGGTTGTGGCCCGGCCTACCATGCGAGAGGTCCCGGGTTCGATCCCCGACTGGGGATAGAGAAAATATTGGGTCTTGGATGTTTGGATATGTGAGTGACGTCGATATTTCTGGTTGCCACGACACAGGTATCCTAGTGTGGGGCCAGAAGCAAAGTAAGTGCCTTTATGTAAATGTTTATGTTTTATGTGTTACTTAACAATAGAATATGGCTTGTAAATTATATAAAGTAAGGTATGCTATGTTTCAGAACCTGAGCAAAAAAAAAGTACACATAAAAAGTGAATCTATCATAAAAACAACCATGTACTCACTTTACTTGATTGAAAAAACTTTCAGAGGTATAGTGGACGACATTTTTTTGTAATCTTGTTTGTTCTTGGCCTACGTATATCTTGATGCCCGAAATCTCGCGAGATTATAAACTTACGGTTTTGACAATCTTACGGTGACTCAATTGACCGAGCGACCACGAAGCGGCGAAGCGTCTTCGTTTCAGCTTGGGTAAAAATGATTTCGTATGTCTGTCCGGATTTCCGTCTATTGTTCTCTACAGGTTACAATTACGTGATTTTTTGTCGATTCAGTTTGTAGAAATTTGTCAAAATGGCGGAGATATGGGGGTTTGAAATATAAAAAAATACATATCTTAGCCTTTAAATGTCATTTTTTTGTTACACTTATTAAGACGCCACATTTCCATCCGATTAACTTCAAGGGGTCAGGTATGTGAGGGGGTGGAAAATAATGAAAACAAACGCAAATTTCCTGTTGCAAATCAAATTACAAGGACTTGCAGTGGCTGCAGGTCACAGAGCCATTTCGTTTACTCGTAGTACGTCATCGTTGATTCGAGTGAGAATCATAAACATAAACAAACAGAACCAGAACGTGGGAACCAGAAACAGCAACGTCCCACATATAATCATCCAAGACCTGATTTATTTTTCTTTACCCCAGCCGGGATCAAGCCCGGGACCTCTCGCATGGTAGGCAGTCAAAGAGTTTAGTGCTAAGGTGTTTTCCATGATTCGGTTTCCAGTGTTGGGTTCTAATATCCGATTTTCCTCCCACATGCAGATTTATTCACATATTAACCAGCTATTTTCCAAACCAGACACCTGCGCCTTTTGCGCCATAATCGCGCATTCGACTGTACAGCGAACGTATCACAAAACGAATATTGGCATTGTATTATTCAAGAGAAAAAACAAATGGAACGAATCGACACGCGCTCACATTGTAATGTTCGCCCCCGAGCGTCATGATTAGACATCACTTTTACCTCCGCTGTTTTGCGTACTATCGTGCGGTGGGGTCCAGGGGTTAAGGTGATACATCGACAAAATCGACACTTTTTGAACTTTTGAATTTCTTTGATGTTCAAAAGAAGTACTAAGTTAAATATATTACTATAACAATTTTGGGACCTTTTTCTAGATTTTGTAATAAGAGAAACGCGATTGGAGGAATTTCGCTCCATTATTTCTATCGAGCGAAATGAGGTCTAAATTTACACTTTTTTTGATTTTCTGACAAATTGGAATAGCGCCAAGAATTCAAAATATTTGTTTAGATTGGTTTTGACAATACCTATATTACCTATTATAGAAATTTTCATAGCTAATTTAGTTAATTTTAAATGAATTTAAAACGGACATTTTGTGCACCCCTACAGCGGATCTTATCATTTCAGCTTCAGCTTTCTTTTAGAGGATTCGATTTAAATAAGGCTCTTCCTTGATCTGTAATGAACTAACAGAGCAACGTTGCTTTATATTTTTGATAACGATTACATAAATTACAAGTACATCAATTTAAATCCGATGCGAAATAGAGAAGCTTCAGTGAAGATATTTATCACATTTAAAAATATTTCAAGACATAAAAACATAAAAGGGCCCTCTTCTGCACGTTTTTATTTTGCTAAGTATTGATTTTCAACAAAAGATGCGAATTTATTTACTTTACTATATGTATATGTGAAAGTAATGTAAATCGGAACATGTTTTTAACACCCATCAGCGGAAATTACTTCCTGAATAATAATAATAATAATAGTCTATTTACTTTGACCGTTAATTGAAATAAACCATTTTGGGATCACTTAGTTACCGTATGTCTGTCGGTCCGTCAATCCGTTTTTCTTTTTTTTTTCTCTTATGCCCTTTTTCTCAGGAACACGAAAAGGTACCAAGTTGAAATTGACATCAATTACTCATGTTTGCAGTTCCAGACTTGTGAAAAAATCAAACTTCTAAGTCGACGCAATCGAAAGACATGACACAGACCCGGTTTTTTCGATTTATGACAAGGTTTCGTTCGACGTTCGAGGTCACAAACTTGGATTATTCATTGGGCCAGCATCATCAAAAAGTCAACTAAAAATAAGAACTAACGGATTTGACGTTTACAATTTACGTAATGTGTAATGTAGTCGAACAAAAATCCGCAAAATAAACGTATATTTATTATATGTGTATTTCAGTATTTTTAAAAGCCTTGCAATGGCAGTAATTGTCATGAACAAACAAATGTAATTTTATTTTATTTACATTAACCTCATATTTACATAATTGACGAGCGTCCCGGCAGTACTAAAAAACGTTAAATAACTATGGTGCGCGTATTACAAAAATAGCGCGCGCCGATTTTACGTGAATTCGTAGGTCACCCGCAAATCGCTAGAAACTCATACCTTTGCCCTTCCCCTAAATGCCCCTAAAGGTAAATGTATCTAAATAATTCACTCGCTTCCGCCACAAACATTACAGTTTTTACAGCGAAACGCAAAACGTCGAATCCAATCCGCTGAGCACTCTTATGAGAATGGGGTTTCAAGCGGTCAAGTCTGAGTCGTAAGTTGAAGGCGGGGTTCTGCTGACTAACGGGGCTGGTTAATATTGGCTGGTATTTGATCGCACATCAAAAATACCGATTTGCGCAGTTTTTATGTTTTAAATATTTAATGAGTTTATGTTTTAAGTATTTTTTGTTGTTCTTATATGTTGAACCTAACACGAAGGATAAGGAGGGATTCGCTTCGCTCACCCCCCTTACCCTTCAACTAAGCTACCGCAGCAAATATAAGGGATATCTGCTGTGCAAATATAAGGGATATCTGCTGTGCAAATATAAGGGATATCTGCTGTGCAAATCAGTATTATTGATGTGCAGTTTAATATTTCCCGTTAATATTCTGTCGGCCAATACTTTAAGCAAGCTAAGGTGTATAATATTGAGACTTAAATAAATATATAACCCAATAATGTTCTCAAGAGAGGCACAGGCCTTTACCGGGTTATTAATAATCCTTTATCTACACACGTATCATAAACCCTCTTTACTGCGTTCAAAAACCGCACGTTACGATCAGCATTATGTTAAACTACTTGGTAAAAACTCGTTTCGTATCTGGAAAACTACACATAATGGTCATGTGTAGTTTTTCTACATATAATGTCATTCAAATTAAGTGGCAAAGTGGAATGCCTGATTTATTTCCACATACATAGGTCAAAGCCAGGTGGCAGAGGCACAATCATTACACGAAGCTACTTAACTTACTTTTGGGGTTCCGTACACAGGCACAGGCACTTTTGTCAGGATCTTTAACGGAAAGAGTCTTAAATCTTCTGCAAAAATAGTTATCGTGATAACCGCAACATAATTCAAGTCTGATATATATAAAAAAATGCCTACAAAAATGTGGAGGGGGTGAAATAACAAAACGAAGAAAAATACACCGTAATAAGTTATCTAGGGTATCGTTAACAAAAGGCTCTATATCAACTTTTCAAAAATATTTTATTTTTATTTTAGTTTTGATAACTTCAGAAGTTATGATCAAAAAAGTGCAAAAAAGAGTCTAAAATATGAAAAAAAATACAGAATATAGAACTTAAGCCAAAGATTACAGGAAAACCTACCAGGGGGGTTACCACAACGTCTTATGCCGATTCAAATTAGGAACCTAATTTGATCCGCAAAATTACCGTGACCGTCTCAAAACAAGTTTTGGTGTCAGGTAAATAAAGTCCATTATGGCGAATTGGAATGGAAATGGTTGCCATGGTGATGTTCTTGTTTTGAACCTAATTTGAATCGGAAAAAGATTGTGGTAACCCCCCAGGAATTGGCACGGTTTTTTATTTATCTGTAAACCACATACAAACTTGTAAATGCACCTGGTTGCATACATGGAGTACGTACCAGGAATTACGTATAAAGTAGCCGCACCAATAACTGTGTAAACAACATTTTCTATGTAAAATCCAAACTATTCACTCCACACCATCCCTACCATTGTACGGTGGTACGGAACCCTTCGTGCGCGAGTCCGACTCGCAAAGTACCGTTTCTTAAGGGTTACCGTACCCGATGGGTGTGTCTGTCCCTCACCGGGCTGTATCTCCTGAACCATAATAGATAGAGAGCTTTTTACACAGAATGTGTATTTCTGTTGCCAATAGGTTAACAAGTACACAACAACTGACCACCCGAATGGCTGAGTCGGCAGTGACCCTGCCTACGAAGCCAAGGGTCCCGGGGTCGAGTCCCGGTGGGGGCAAATATTTGTTTGACGAGAACGGATGTTTGTTCCCTAGTCATGATTGTTTATCTATCTTAGTATAATATTTATCTATAAAAGTATTTGTATCGTTGTCTAATACCCAAGACACAGGGAATCCTAGTTTGGGGCTAGCCCCAATACGTGTAAATGGTGTCCAACTATTATTATTATTATTATTATTATTAAGTAATGAAATACACAAGATTTTCTAAATAAAGGGGGTCCCCATACAAGAGACGTGTTTTAAATAAAGACTGCACCTGCGAAATACGAACTGGTATCAAAACCAAGTTCGGGAATAAGTATATATTTTTTGTTTTATTATTATTTATCCTGAACCGCAGAAAGACCACATTTTGAGGCATCGCGATTTCATCCTCATGCCATGGTAATAAAATCCAAAACCTATAATGGCGAAATGGTATCTTAAGATGCCGTGGGTCGTTGCTAAGTATCTTGTACGATGGTACGGAAGTCTTCGTGTGCGTGTACGACCCGCACTTGACCGCTTTTTTACTTCCACGTCCACGTGAAATGAACGTTTGTCATCTTCGACTATGTCGAACGCCACTAAATAATCCAGTTCCGTAAACTCATAACCCTGCAGCGATTCTGTTCGCCGAATGCACTGACTGCCTGTTAAATAAAGTGCCCTTTGAATGTCGTACTGGCGCTGTCAATTCCCGAGCGAGAGACCGGGACAGCGTGACTGTGAGTGACCGTTAACCTTTGAGTCGCCGGTTGAGCATCCGGGCGCGTATGATGCTGATTACCCGCTTCCTAGCATCCAGCTTCCCGGTAATACGAGTGTGCCCTCATTTTAATAATTTAAATATGAACGCGGCCGAATGGTTTCGATATACGGTTGCATTAATTTCACGGAATAGCGCTGCCCGGGTTGTAACTATGGTACACCGAATGAGCGTTGTACGAATGGATGGTTTACCGAAAGCATCGATTGTTTGTATAAATATTTTTTTCTGCCGAAAGGAAGCTGGGCCGAGACGGACACAAATAAAAGTTTATTGTGTTGTATTGTTCCTTCGTGTAACAACTATTCAATTATATGGCAATGATAGTCAAGTTTTGCTTTTGGTGTGGTCTTGCGATGGTTGTTTCGCTCAAGCTAAAACAAAACGATACCTATATGTTGCCAGTTATTCGATAGTCAATAATAATAATAATAATGAGTTATTCATTAAACATTTCACAAAAATGACAAAATGACAAATAAATACAGACTAAGAAAGGTACAGTTTCATGTTATATAACTTAACTAAAGATAAATACACCATCTGTTTATGAGATTAGGTGTTGGTAATAAGCAAAAATAACGTCGTAGTCGATACTCCCCAAGGTTGGGTTTCCCCTGTGCTTTGGGATAAGTAGCGAATAGCTATGGACTAACGATGCGTGCGCCGAGCCGTAGCCTTAACCTTCCCAATTAACAATGTATAAAATTAAGATCCAATATTGTTACCAAAAATCATGCAAATAAACTTATTTGATTTGATTTGATTTGATTTCAAGTCCGATTCGGCGAAACTACGTTCGAGCACCCGTAGCTACTTCTCCGACTCTGCCGCCGCACTAACGCTAAATAACGCTCCCAGTAAATTCTGTACAGGTCCAGTTTTAAATGTATATTCAGCAATGTACTGAAAGAAAGGGTTTATTTAAATCAAAAGTAGCCGGTACCCCCCACTGAGAGGCGACTAGAAGCTTGGCAAAATTGTTTACAAAACACAAATAGTGTCTTACGAGTATTGAATCAAACGACATGTCATTTTGAGCAAGGTGTTGGCCTGCTGTCCGTCTTTGTACCCTTTCCTGCACCAGTGCTATAGTGACCCAACCAATTTGTTTTATGGTGGAAATTTGATCCAATCGCGGGTTGGTGTACAACAGGGTGATCCTTTGGGTCCCATGCTTTTTAGCCTGGCAATTCAGGAGGTTGTGGCCTCGTTGCGTTCTTCGCTGAACGTGTGGTACCTGGACGACGGCACGATTGGTGGAAGTCCGGACGTGGTCATGGAGGATTTGGGAAGGCTAATACAGGGATTTTCTAACCTGGGACTTAGTCTTAATACTCAGAAGTGTGAGGTGTACTCCTGTTCTGGGCAATTCACGCAGGAGTTGAGCGCTGACATCCATGCGGTTGTGCCGGGTGTTGTCCATGTAGCCAGGGAGGATTTTACACTTCTGGGAGCCCCTATTTTCCCGGAGGGTATACCGCGGGTTATTAAGACAAAGATAGATATTTTCGCGGCTTCCAAAAAGCACCTCAAGCAGCTCTCCGCCCATGTTGCCCTGACTATTTTAAAAAGTTGTCTCTCTTTTCCGAGACTAACTTATTCCGTTAGGACTGCTCCGGTTTGGTTGCATAGACAGGCAACTCTAAGTTATGATGCGGTATTAAAGGATTTACTGGAGTGCATCATTAATGTGGAAATGTCCTCGACTCAGTGGGCGCAGGCTGCGCTGCCGATCCGGCATGGGGGTTTAGGTGTGCGACGCTTACAGGACACCGAGCTTCCAGCCTTTTTGGCTTCTTCGCATGGTGTTGTGGAACTCGTAACTCATATCTTGGGTATTAATGGTGACGGGTTTTGCATCCCTTTTGCGGAGGAGGCGGAGGGCTTATGGAAGGCTCGTTGTCCTGGAAGGGATCTGCCGGAGAGGTTGGATAGTCAGCGCGCGTGGGACGAGGCCATGTGTGAGGTGACTCGGGACGAGCTGCTTGCTCAGTCTGTGGGACCTGAGTTGGCGCGGTTGCGCGCGGTTTCTCAGCCCGACTCGGGCATGTGGCTGCACGCATTACCTTCTCCACAGCTAGGCACTCTCTTGGACAATGATTCATTGCGTGTGGCAGTTGCCTTGCGTTTGGGATGCACAATCTGTCAGCCGCATCATTGCGTTTGTGGGGCATGGGTGGATGGTTTGGGTCGCCATGGCCTTCACTGCGTCAGGAGCGCTGGCAGGTTTTCTCGGCACCACGCAATTAATGACATTGTCCGTAGGGCTTTGGTTTCGGCCAACGTTCCCAGTGTGCTGGAGCCGCCTGGTCTGTGCCGTTCGGATGGGAAGCGTCCGGACGGACTGACATTGGTGCCATGGGAGAGAGGGCGGTCTCTTTTGTGGGATGCAACTTGTGTCTGCACGTTCGCAGCCTCCCATGTGGTTTCCACAACAGCCACTGCAGGTGCTGCGGCTGAATCAGCCGCTAGGCTGAAGTATCAAAAGTATGCCGCTCTAGCTAACAGCTACATTTTCGTGCCGCTTGCTGTCGAGACGACTGGGGTGTGGGGGATACAAGGCAGACTATTTGTGAAAGAGTTGGGCCGACGCCTCAGAGACAGAGGTTTTGACCACCGCTCCGGGGAATTTCTCATGCAGAGGATTTCCTTGGCTGTGCAGCGGGGTAACGCTGCCAGTGTCTTGGGAACCTTTGGCAGGGAGATGTCCTGGGGCGGATTGTTTAGTTAGTTTTTGGCATAATGATATATTATTTTATTGTTGATAGAATATTATTATTAATTTGTAATAGTGCATGATACTTGTACTTTTTTTGAATAAAAAGGTAAAAGTATGAATGAAGTTGCTAGCTCATTGCAGAAGTAGCATTTATTTTAAGGGGTTCAACCATTTTATTGGTTAAAAAAACTCTCAAAAACATCTTAAGGTACCCTCAAAAATCACGTCGCCCATATAAATAGCGATCAGTGTAATCCCAGCAGGAAGCCCTTCAACCCTTCAAGACGTCGCCCCCCGCACCGCGGCTCGCCCCCTCTCACGACCTGTGCGGGGGGCGTCTTAATCCGCCCAGTAATCCTGGTAATGCAGTTGTGAGACAACTCCGTTTGATTTGATAGGGTTAGAAAAAATGCAGTGCAGTGATTTGGGAGGACGTTCAGAATTTGGGTTGCCAGAAAAGTCTATTATAATGGGAAAATATATATAGGTATGACTGCGGTTATGAGGATATCTCTATTTTTGTAACGCTGTTGATTACCTAAATTAGTGGGCATGTGGGCAATATACCTCGCTAACAGAAGGGACTGTGAACCAATTTATGGGTAAGTATTTTAGATTCAATCAAAATCAAGTAGTAAAGTACGATTTTACGATATTTTTGCGATTTAAAATACAATCTATTGACTTTTCACGAAAATAGTTATAGTTTATTTCACTGACTCTCATGGTCTGTATAGATCCTCTTTACTAATCCGTCTCCTACTTCGAGGAGTCCAAACTTGGTATGTTTTAAAAACATTTCTTGGATTTTTAGAGAACAGGCGGCCGAAAGTAATGGTGTAGTATATTTTTAGAACCGGCTCATGAAGCCCTTTAATTTGATACCCCACACGATAGGTTTCAGAAAAATAAATAAAAAAAACCCATACAAAAAATTTATGACGTCATAACTCCCGGGAAAATCGAGAAAAGCTCTCGACAAAAATACTTTCAATTCAAGAAACACGTGTGCCAAGTTTTGTGAGGATCGCTTGAAAACTGTGGCCCCTAGACCGGAACTGACAGACACCAGCAGGGGCCCAATTCCCGTACGGGACAAGCATCGCACGAGGCCGTCACGCGGACACGAATGGCTTCCAAACGGCTCAATGCGATTCTGCTAAATGAATCGGATCGAGCAAGCGGGCCGCACGCATCCGATCGTCAAACTTCGGATTCCACAGATGACAAGTGCCAGGCTGGTCCCATCAGGCCGTATTCGCTTAATATTTGACGTTTAAGAACGCTGGCTCTACGGCGGCCCATCTGTCAAAATAACGTTTCTGACTCGATTTTGCAACTTGTGCTTTCAACGGGTATTCGCAAGGTGGAAATATAGTGAATAATTTTTATTTGAAGATGTCCCGTCGTGTTTTGTTGAGAATGGGTCTATTACGACTCCAAGCCGAGGAATACAGGAGACAGGAGCTGAGACTGGGCTGGCCCGAGTTTTCTTGCCGTTTCTTTCTCGGCCCAAAAGCCCACGGCTTTACGAAACGGAGTAGCATATCCTAATAATAGACTACCTAATTTTTGAAATAAATTAAAAACAAATTCAAGTTATAATAAATTATAATATCCTAATAATAGACTACCTAATTTTTGAAATAAATTAAAAACAAATTCAAATAAGTTATAATAAATTATAAAATAATGGATTTGAAGTATTTATTAATTTGCGCATTCTCAGAGGATAAGATATAGTTAAGCTCCTATAAAGGTACATAACATCATGACAACCTATATTTGCAAATGCCTTTGAATCTGAATCTTTGAAGGAAATAAATAATTTTCTTTCAAATTCTAATCCGATTTTTTATTTGTCTCATAAATACGCATATGATAAATGTCCGAGAATCCATCCTAAGCAAGGCGGGTTCCTGCAGGATGAATACTCTGGCATTACTGTTGTCGAGGTTAAAAATAGAGTAAAATCTATTCTAATGTGTTTTTCAATAACTTAAGAATTCGTCATTTAGCGACATTTTAATCATGAACCATTTACATACACGTGTAAGAAGATCTAATTCGCTAAATGACTGAATCTTAAAATTTTAAAATATATGTGACTAACAAGATCAACACTGTTAAATATTTCAACAATAAAAAGCTTATTTTGGTAGGCACATGATTAAAAAGGATAACAAATGTTAACAATATGAAGGATAACAATATTCAATATATTAATAAATAGTACACCTGCATAGTGTAGGTCACGTTTATCTAAGAAATAGACTAGGACGATTTGACGACTGATATATGACTACGCCTTGTTGTACCCTGTAATAATAAAAAGGTGGAAGGTAGGTAGGTACACAATATCAAATTTACTATAATTAAGGCCTAAGTAGGTACTTCGGTAGATACACAAGTCAAGTTAAAAACTTTAAAAAACCTTCTTCAAGTGCAAGCCCTATTTCTTCCTCCCTGGTCGGGGTGCAAATGAGGTCTATGTATGTACAAGAAAAGTCCTCACCAAAACTTTTGCAGCACGGAGCCACAAACCAAAACGTCATCAATGTTTATGTTTTTGTTAATTTTTTCAAAAAGTGTGATCAATTTTGATAAAATTTATATGGGACCACTCTGAAGTATGACCTACCAATAAAAAAAGAATCATCAAAATCAGTTAATAAACGACTAAGTTATCCCTGAACACACATAAATATATATATATATATATATATTATATTGAAGTCTTCTTCCTTCCTTCCTTTCCGAGCACGTGGATGTACTTAAATAGTCTCACCGGCCTGCATCTATTCACTGCTGGAGGAAGACGAGAGTCTCCGCTGGCATCTTGATCGGTGCTGAAAGTGTTTTACATGACGTTAAGGGTAACGTATTGGCGCCTTTAATATATAACATTCTAGATTTCAACTAAGATCATAATTCTAATGTGTTGGTCATTCATACATCTGTACAATATTACCTTTGCCATTGAGCGTATAGCCTCCGACAGCTCTCTCAAGGCAGAGACCATAGCCATCTGGCCCTCCTTCAGGTCTTTTAATCCAGAAGCTACCTCTTTTAGGCTACGGGCTACAGCCATATGGCTTGTCGCCAAGTCAGCATCCGAATCCTGCAACTGGCGCTGTACATTCTCGAGCCTATCCAATGTGTCTGATGAATACAGAAAATAAGATTAACATAACATTCATAACATTTACATACAGGCTCAAACAAAGCTTCTGGCCCCACACTAGGGGCACCTGTGCTGTAGAAACCATAAACAGAACCTGAACCCGATCATTATCACTCACCGTTTTGGGTAGGCTGTCGTGCCTGACTCATTCGTCGTCGCTGTGATGGAGGCTCATATGCAGGCTCAGCAGCAGCAGCACGAAGCCGTGGCGCCGGAGGCGGTGTCAGCATCGACTGAGTGTAGGTGTACTGACCCTCAGGAGTGAACTCTACCCAGGGATCCGGAGAAAGCGACCCCCCCGTCCTGCAAAGATAAAATATATAGGTACATTATAAGAAAAGTTTCATATTGAGCTAAAATAACTTATACCGATTATTTATTCTTTAATCACAGATATTCCTACAATTGTCTCTATCATTATAAAATAAGTAAATTTAGGAATGTGTATGAATAGAAATGTATGTTTGTGCTTATGTTCCAAATCAGTGTATAATAAGTATTTTATTATTGTTTTGGTGTTTATAATGTATGATGAACTTACACAGGCATTGAGGACGGCCCAGCCATAGGTGTCTGAGTGGATGGCCCAGCCATCGGCGTTTCCGTTGAGGACCCAGCCATCGGATACAGCATTGACGTATCAGAGACCATCCTCAATGGGTCCATGCTGAAATAAATGTTTTATTTTTTACAATAGGTTGAAGCATGCTGCATTAAACTTTTTATAGTGTGTAACTAATTGATCATCGAGTCTAGATACATATACCTTGCATTATAATCCCAATCCATAGTCCAATTTATCATGAATAGAGCTCAAGTACTACCATCCATAGTCCAATTTATCATGAATAGAGCTTAAGTACTGTAATTGCAGAACTAAGCCAATAAATAATAGGAATTAATTGAAAAGCATGCAAATGAAAAATGCAAGCAACTCACATGCCATCATTCAAACCATGATCACTGTGGCCCATCTATAAAAAGTGCAAATTAACTTAGATGGTGATGGTGGTTGGTGTTAGTCTAGGTAGGAAAGAATGCATTCACACAAGTAGGCAGGCAGCCCGAGCCAACCTTATAGTTAGTTGGATCACACACCATTCACGTGTAATTATTGTATTTCTCATGACAAGTAACTTACATTGAGCGGGTTGTGGCGGACACCAGGTAACTGTTCTCCCACATCCCGCCCCAGGATTGCATACAGCCTATCCTGGAGGGGCGTCAACTCAATGTGACAGTTGCTTCCTCCCCCTGAAACACATTGAATTAGTTATTGTTTAGGGTGCAATTTGGGATTTACAAGCGGGCTAGCATACCACATACCGGTTGCTGACTTCTCCTTCTTCAAAGTGCTTATTTTTTTTAATGTTCTTGACTTAAAGTCCGTGAAGTACTGCAATAGAAAATAAACCAAATAGGTATAGGTGCGACGTCACAACATGTGGATAGTTTTGTTTTGAGGTAGCCACGATTAACAAAGCAGGAGTAGAAGAAAATACAGAAGTAGGTATGTACTCACATTTCTCCAGGATTTGGCGTCGCGCGTGGGGCCGTCCACGCCTAATCCATTTAGAAGGGAGGCGCATCTTTCCCAGTCTCTTCGTCTGCGCCTTCCCCTCTTTGGTTCGGTTTAAATGGCCCAACGCCAACTCCCGGTGATCTTCCATGAAGGTAATAAGGCACTCCACTTGCTCCAAGGATGCACCCGTGTTGCTCATGATTAAAACCAAATAAATAATACGTGCAATGAGCAGTTTTAAAAACAACACAAACATAACAAACTTTGCTATTTGACAGGAAGTCGTGTTTTCAAAAGTAAAAACCAGAGACAATGCCTTTTAATTTTGTCGAGCACGAGTTTTCTAACCTGTTTACAGTCGATTGTATTGATAGGGAATATCCTTTTCAAGAAGTAGCAACACTTTGGCCGATGCCAGCCCGATGCTAGCCCGATCCCAGCCCGTTACTGCGAACGGCGAGCGTGTGCTTTGTAGAATCCCGGCTTTGGTCTCAACGGGGCTAGCCTCGAACCACTATGGGCCGACCGCCGGCCGACGCTTGAAAATAGTAGCATCAGGGCCCAGACATAGAGACAGACGAAAGTAAAATCGGCCTCATATCTTGTCGAAATGGAGCCCTTCGCTCGCTCGGTCAATAAATAAACAATGAAAGGACAAAACTCTCACTTCATTTTATCGGTGATACTAAAGGATTGTCAGCAAAATAATCAATGGTGTTAAGAGCGTAGCAGAGACTGCTACGGGGTCTGGCCGATGGCGTAGCAACATCACCGTAGCAACTGCAATCCTGCTACGAACCACGAACCACGATACTACCGACTTAGTAAGTTGATATTTAGTCTTTGATAAGTCTTTTCAATTTGAAATCTTACACTTACACTTCAACACACAAAATTGTCTCAGATCACAAAGTTTCTCAATTATGGTGGTAGAGTTTACAAAGCTCCCTCGTTTAGCCAGTAATTCAAGTAAACCTACTCCTAGCAATTATTATGCACGAACATATACATATAGGTAGGGACAAAAATCTATTGTCGTTCAAATTAACTTAAAGGCATGTGTTTAACTGTTTACGATATTAAGTAAAAAGATAAATCTAAAAAAACATTTGCTTCTCAAATTTACTAAATGTTCTCACCAAAATGAGTTTCGCCTCGCTCCACTCCGCTTCGCTTGGGCTCCAGGTTATACGAGAAGACAAATAAACACAAACTTTACTTAGAGGCACATAAATCGTTTCTGGCCCTACGCTAGGATACCCTGATGCATGGGAACCAGAAACAGCGACGTCACACACATGAAAAACCGGAACCTGTGTTTTTTTTAACCTCCCCAGCCGGAATTCGACCCCGGGACCCCTCGTTTGGGAGTCAGTGGCTCGAACCGCCACAGAGATGTGTTAGGAAGTTGTGACCTAACCTAACCCTAACTTTAGTATTCGGACAGACCTTACCTAACCTAACCTAACCTAACCTAAGCTAACATTTTACATATGTGGTAGTAAAAAATATATTGGTAAACAATATATTTGTTAACACAACACATAACATAGCGTCACGCCTTTTCCCATACGGGGTGGCAGAGGCACGAGTTATTCGATACTCCATTTTGCGTGACAGGGGGCTAGCCCATCGCCGCAGCTATGGAGTAATGAAGGTTTCCTCACCATGTTTTTCCATCACCGTTAGAACGTCCGTATAATGTACTTAGATAAATTAATTATCTCGTCCATGTACCAATACATGGACAGGAATCGAACCTGCATGTCCTGTGGGAGAAGCAAGCGTCAAACCCATTAGACCACCGAGATCTTGTGCCGAATTTAAATACATCACAAGCCCCTGCGGTAGAAGAAGCCATCCACTCCATTTGTCCCGACATCGGAAGCAGTCTCCAATCGGGATTGATCACGGAATGGTTAAACCAATTTGCCGCCTAATCCCGCACGGGACTGGAACCAGCCTTGGGATGATCCCGGAAACCCGGGATATGTCGGGATTCGGGATGCGTGTAGCTTATTAGTTCGGCGTATCGGTAGATTGACTGATGTGAATCGGTTGACTTTTTACAGGATGTTACATCGTCGAGATTAAAAGTTAAATTAATGTGATTGAAGAAGACACCGTCATCTGGCATTAAACCAGTTCATTGCACCCTACATATTATGTAATAATTAGGAACTTTCTTAATGTTTTATTATGCTTGCTTAACTATGTTATGACGTTCATTAAGTCTCAATTTTTGTGCTATTATGAATAACTTGAAGTTCCAGGTTTCTCTTCATTTTATGGAGTCGTAACTAGATATTTTGATAATTTAAGCTAACCTAGCCCTAGCCTAAACAGTTATTTAAATATTCAAGTGTAATTTGTCTCTAGGTTAAGATTGTGTAAACTTGTTGCGACAAATAAATTCATTTATCATTATTATTATTATATACATTATTTACAGTGCTCATTATAGTTAAATAAAAAGCTTCCTTAGATATCTTCACAATGAAAATCAGATTGAAGCAAGCCAAAGAACAAATCGGCAATCACTTTCAAAATATTCAAAAGGGCTAAATAGGTTCACAAAAAATCGCCGATTTGCCAATGGTTGAAATAAGTCTCTATTTTATCTCTTTTACCCAATTGAGTGGGGTGGGAACTCTCTCTGGACTGCAATACCAGTATCGATAGATAATCCTCAGTGGCTTTAAGGTAATACCAAAAAATATATATAAAAGGAATGCGAATGTAAACGAAAGTGACAGCTTTAATTAATCCACATAAGAAAGGAAAGAGAAAACAAATAAGGCGCTCAACTCAAACTAAAATAACTTTGCGGCAAACCACATAAACATTTGTTTAAAAATAAACTACGCTATTTTGTCAAAAATATTTTCAAGTACAGTTTACGAATACTTAACATCCATATTTTGAATGCAATTCCGCAATATGATTGATTAGGATTTCAGAATTACAGGACAAAATAAAACAATTAAGAGGTCTTTTCGTAATCGAGAAAAATTCATCCGTGAGAATATTTTTTAAATTGTCAATAAACGTTTACCGTATTGAATAACTGGCTAAACGTGGGCACAATTATACATCTGCCTCTCAGTATGGGAAAAAGCGTGACGCTACGTTTAATTTTGCCCAAAGGACGGTTTTGTAATTAACAGGTACAAATTCCAGAGCAGTTTAATCCCGGATTGCAATTAACAAAAAATACGACCGAAAGCAAGTCCAGCGTAACGGTATGTGATGAAAAACCCCTACAGCACACCGTCCAATGTCCACGCGGACTTGAGGAGGCCACAATGAAATTACCACTAACCCGGCCCGTGCGCGTAATATCATTCCACGCGAGTCTTGAAAACGAAATTAAATTTTGCATGAAATGAAACAAAACACAAAGAAACGCTACAACAAAGGAAAGGTGCGCGGTGAGTTAGCCAGTGGCTGCCTTTCAACACATACAAGGCAATTCGTTTCTAATCACTTCTAATTACATTCTCCTGCTTTTCACAGTCGCTTTGAGCGGTACTCTCGGTTTTACGTGAGCTGCCGACGCGATCATTTTAGAGGGGTATTTGAAAATCCATTGGCTTGAGCGAGCGCGGAGAGTTCTGGCATTCGTAGCCAGCACAACAGAGGTAATCCGTCAATTTTTCATCAGCGAAAGACCGGTCCGGATCAACCGCTGCTGAATTAAGTGTGGAAATCCGTGGCACGGTCCAAATGCATAATTGATGATGCCCAGTGCAGGTTAATTAACTCTCTTCATAATGTACTACAGTTTTGGAAATGCGAGATCTCGCGGCGAGCCTAGGGCCGTGTTTGTACGATATGGTTGTTCCATTAATATGGTCTAACGCTGAATCGGCACTAGGTTTTCATTGATCACAAAACAATGACGTATGATGATAACCCTTTCAAAATCAATAAGTCTTGTTAAGACGAATCAAATGAGCCCAAAATCGATGGGTTTACAAGTAAGAATACCAGTCTTCCGTCTACCATTTTCCAGCTCCACCATCAGGAGATGATGAAGAGGAAATCGCTTGTAAATATGAATAGGACTTGTCACGAAAACTCTAATGCGTCCAAACTTGACCCCTCTCCCACCTTCGAGCTACATCATCAGACCAGCTCGATGGTACGATATTATAGTATTATTAACTGAGTTACATACACATACTAAGTTTCGTAATGATAAAAGAACTAGAAGCGGGAGAAATTTCCATTCCCAGATTTGTTGCATACTGATGATTAGTTTCAATTCGACTTAATAAAAGGGTTTTTGCCGTCAAAGATCTTCGCGATACATTTTATATTACCTTGAGTAAGCCTACATACTAAAAGTGGCGTAAACGTCTCCAGATCTGGCAAGCCTAAAATACTTGTTTTCTACAGTATCCTTTTTCTGGCGAAAGAGAAAATTTCTGTTTCAGTTCTAGGTTTAATTCGAGATCTCGTGTTTATGGAAAAAAGGTTTGAGAGATGGGCGTAAGCACACCTTTGAGTTCTCGTTGATTCCCTTCTCTACCCCATAGCCTACAGCCGCAAATACGATTAGTTTCACAAAGCATTCTATACCTTACGTAAACAGGCCACTACCTACATTGAATACGCGGAGATCTCTCTAATTTTTCAGTTTTCGGCAAGCGCCTTAATGATTCAGGCGCCGTCCGGTGTGAGCGCAAAAATGAATTCGCTAATGTGAATGGAACTTAAAGTGCGAGGGACGCTCGGGGGCAAAATAATTGAAACATAACATTAAAAATTCTTCCAGTGCCTCGGGCAGGGGCGGATATGTGATAATATTAATACGTAGGGGGCAGACGGACGGTCTTCCGTAGCCTTTGCGGTTTTCTTGAACTTTTTCGCAGTTGCCCCCTTTGGCTTTTTTATGGTTTGATTTCGTTTTTGGTCAGTTTCGTGTTCGCATGGGATTTGTGAATGTTTTGACATCGTCGGTCTACCTATGAAGGCTTAGAAGCCTTAAATACTATCAAGGATATTGGGCGTCGTTTGAGGAACCGAGTTTGTTTGATTAGTCCGTTAAACACTTTTTGATACTTAGCTAAAAGACAGATTCCACTTAAAAATTGTAGGTAAGGTCACAAAACGATCATTAACTAACTGATAGACTAACTAACTGAAGCTAGGAGACGAATTGATCCTAGACTGTTTTATAAACCACATGTTTTTTTCAAAATAATTTGACAAACAATAACTAATGTTACGAAGCGACAAATGTGTGTCCAGTCCCATCTACGTCTAAGCAGGTATCACATCTCCCACCTCCGGAACAAGGAGAGATCCTCCTAAATCCATTACCTCCTTACTTTCCACCCTTTCAATTCCAATAGATTCTAATAAGATTAGGGTTGTCACACGAGCGTTAGCCAAAATAGTTGTGGCCCATAATTGGGGTGCAGGTCACACCGTCCCACACACTCCCACAATCCTAAAAGAAACTTACCGTTCAGGAAACACGGTTGGCATTCGTCTAGAAACAAAATGTTCGTGGTCATCATACGCGTGACTAGGCGAAATCGAAAGACGATCAAGCGACCCTTTGAAGTTTGTTCGCTTTATGCGTTGGCGACAAGAGAGTTTTTCGTCTGGCAGTGGAGGTTGGGATATCGGGTGCTGTTACAAATTGGTTCGGTTAGGGGTTACCCAGTAATTGAGTCTTAGGATCCGTTCAGTTTCTGAGCAGGACTGGGACACAGCTTATGGTAGAAGAGTCACTCGGTTAATGTATAACGGTGATGGTTACAAAAGCAAATGCCTCATTTTGCAGAACTTAAAACCTGAACCGCATTTCGGTCATCCTGTATATTATTCGTGTTTTTTGTTCTTTCTTTTATTTTTAATAAAAGCGAATTGCCGGAGCCGGCCAGGCGTCAGATGTATACAAATGTGTCGAATCCGACAGTTTATTCGGATCGCCTAATGTTAACAGCGCTATCGAAATATATTGCCAATATGCAAATTGGATCCGGCATAGTGCGAACTGGCCCTAAACAAGCTAATAATAAATAATTGCCAAATGCATTAAATGTTTGTCTAGTAATGGGTAACTGAAATGTAATCCAAGGGCTCCCATATACCTAAATAGCGACAATACCAAATGCCGTTGAGTGCTACACTTTAAATTGTATCACAGGCTAAACGTGATCAGTGTACCTGAATCGTGATATCACTTGGCGCTCCAAGCCCAGGGCTCCAGTTCCATCGAGGTGCACAGATATTGTTGTAAGGTCTCGAGTGGCTCTCCCGTATTGCTCTACATCGCTCGGTCGAAGGATTAGGTAAGTTTAATGTATTACTATCTATCGATCGCGCGATAGTCATTTGTTTGGATTACACGATACCCTTGTTGGTGTGACGTCACGAGATCCTTGCTGGTGTGACGTGGACATGTGGAACTTGACTTTTGTGGATGCTCTCCTGTGGTCAGAGCTCGATCGGGTGGTATAGAGATTAATCTAATCATATTTTGAAAGGGCAAATTGTACATCAGGCTAAAAAATACTGATTCTGCGATGAAAATACCTCTTGTGTCTTGTGAAACCCGCGTCCACTATTTTCTGTTTAAATGCTGTTTCGATATATTGTCTACCTACCCAGTCGTCCTATTAACGCAATCTTAGCATAGCTTAGTACCGATACGCGAAGCTAAACACAGATACGAACGACAGTACCCAATTAAATACCCAATAAGCCAGTATTGTCTCAGCGCCAGACAGACACCAAACATTATCCTGTACAAACAGGCGGACTGTCTTCCCGCCATCAATGGTCCGGGACACATCTGGACAGATTGGATTCGAATAGTCTTATTAGTTGTTCACGCCATGCGCTGGTAGTCATTTTTGAAATGGACGATGCTCAATGAATATGCGTAGTACTTGACATTTAAAATTTATGAAATGTTAGCCTATTTTCAGAAAGGAATTTGAATATTTCGAGTAATAGATGACTAATTACGTTTTTGAATAATATTTCAAATAACATTCCTTGATGTTGATACGAGACGTGGTGCTTCACAAAAGGACTTTTTCAGAGGCTCAATGTCGCGCAGCGAGCTATGGAAAGGGCTATGCTTGGTATTTCTCTACGAGATCGAGTCAGAAATGAGGAGATCCGTAGAAGAACCAAAGTTGCTGACATAGCCCGTAGGATAAGCAAGCTGAAGTGGCAATGGGCAGGCCACATAGCGCGAAGATCGGATGGCCGATGGGGCAAAAAGGTCCTTGAATGGAGACCACGTACTGGCAAGCGCAGTGTGGGTCGCCCACCTACGAGATGGACCGACGACCTGGTGAGGATCGCTGGATCTCGTTGGATGCAGGTGGCTACGGACCGGTCACGCTGGAGTGCGATTGGAGAGGCCTATGTTCAGCAGTGGACATTAACAGGCTGAAATGATGATGTTGATTGATCAACGTTTCAGAACTGTTACTTTCGCTTGTTTATTTCTGAACGAAAAAAACAATTTCACTCACATCAACTCACATGCCACATAACTTCACAACACATAACTTCACAACCTTCATAATTATTTTATTTAGGTTCAATAGTGGCCTTTGCAGAAAATTGAGCGAAAGACGGTCAAAAATAAGTCTTCACTGTAAAATGATGGACTAATTAAATGAGATTGTTTTACAGTTTTTACCAATATTTAGCAGAGGTATAAAATAATATCAACTGTAAAACTATAGAAAATTCACAATGAAAGCTGCCGAAATTTTAAAAAAATAAGAAAAATGAAGGACATTCAATTTTTTACGGAAATTTCAGTAATCCTTTAATATTTTTTGATGGGATTAACGCCATTCATTTAAAAACACAATTATGTCGAAGTGGTTTTCTCAGTTTCGTGCCCTTTTGCACCTTAAATATCTAAAAGTAAGCTTAGGATGAAATTTTATGTTCCGCTGTCGGTGTGGCCAGCCTTATCTGCTGAGGCCGAAAAACTGAACATAATTTATCATCAGTATAACATATAGGTAGCTGTATTCTGTATATCTTATCATACATACACCAATTCATTCCAAATTCAAATTACAGTTGTTTCAAATGACGTGTCGTGTGAAGTAATCACGCTCTGATAGGATAATCGTCAAATTGAAGTAAGCGGACATGCTTCAAATCATCAATATGAAAGGTATTTTGATAGAATTTTAAAGATGTCAACGTTGACATTTTTGAGATTAAAAAAAATGTGAAAGCGACTTTGTTTAATAATTTACCAAATTAATAACTTAACTAATGGCAATGACTTTTAAAACCACTGATAAGTCACTGTAAAACTAATACGTAATTTAGTTTGCCTGGACGATATCATAATTCTAGTCTTTTTGATTTTGAAACCAAACTAATGGACCAATTTCAAATTTTTAAAAATGGGACCAAACTGGAAGGTTACCCTTTTAAATAAACAAAAGATTTTTGAAATCTGTTCATAAATAGTAACAGTTTTGAGGTAACAAAAATATATATATATATAACAAATAATATTGTAATATTTGTACTAGTCAAACACAACCAATTTTTAAGAGATCTAAAAATCAATCTGTGGGAGTTTCCTCGCCCTTCTGCTCCCACAGTGGTCCAATGTAGAGAAAAGGCAAAAAATGACATTTGCTAAGTACAAGTAAATATTCTTGTTGTTTTTGATTTTCCTTCATTTCATCCACAAATTACTATTGGGATGGTATAAAGGTGCGTATGATCAAGATATTATCACAGGACAGTAACCTCTGCAAATATGTGCTTGTCTACAGACTGACCACTATCGAACAGCATGTCCTAAGTAAACATGTTGACGGGTACAACCCCTCTTAATATAAGTCGTTATTAGTTTAGTTAATACTGAGATTACACAGTTAATTTTGAGGTTATACATTTGCTTTGCTTTTGGATGAAGTCGACACTTGGTAAATCAACCAAGTATTTCCAAAATTTTAGAATTAACTTACCGTAGTCTTGTTCGACGTGTTTAGCAATATCATAGTGCAGAATGATGCTTTAAAAAATCGTTGATGTAATAAAACTATTGTGACGTCATGAAGTGATACATTTTATCATCTGGCAACGACATATCCATTCATTCACATTGAACACAAACAGACACAACTGCACATCCTCAATCGTATTCTTCACTTTTTTGCCCCTCCCCTTCCTAGCACCCAACTATCTAGTGACCCCCCCCCCGCCAACCCCCACACTTCAGGCTGACGTCTCGATGGCCCCACAAGCCGTTCGGAGTGTCACTTCTGTCGCCGGCGCGCGTGGAAAGTCGGCTCTTTGACGCGGTGGCTGCTGGGAAATCGCCTGAGTTGCTGTGAGATGTTTTTTTAATGTTTCTAGGGTTCTGTAACTTGTAAGGAACCCTAGTAGGATCACTTCGTGGTCCGTCTGTCAAGACCCTCTTCTCAGGAACGCGTGGAGATATCAAATTGAAACTAATATTGATTACTCAGGTCTGTGGTCTCTTGAAGCTGTAAAAATCAAACTTATAGTTAACGCTATCAAGATATACCGCCATTTATGACACAATTTCGCTAAATCTGCTTGATACCCGCAAAGCAATCAAAACCTATTATAGGGTACTTACCGTTGATCTGGAATCATGAAATTCAGCAAGAACCAAGGTCTTGCAGCACAAATAAAGGAAATAATCAAAAACCCTAAATTTCTAGTGTTTTCATCAAAAAAAAATACGATTTGTGCGGAACCCTCGGTTCTGTCTATGTAAGTCTTTTCCGCATATCATTGAGATAAAGGGGCAAATGTTGAAAAAGAAAATCACCAGTCTACGAATACTCCGTCTCATAACTTTGTCCTAGATTAAACCGCCCGCTGAGCTCTGAACGGAAATTACAAATTAACTTTTACCAGTAATATCATCACACTAGCCTAGCCTCCAGCCTTCCAAACTGTTGATTCACCGGCCTTGAATATCAACACGTTCAACTACATTGATCAGTAGACAATATTTTAAAAGCGATTGCAATGTCTACATAATTAGGCTACTGAGTATTCACCACTGGCAATTATTTTTAAAAACATTAAATACAGCATTTATGGATTTTTTAAACATCGCATGAGGACTCGAACCGGTCAAACGCAATAAAATATAACATGCCGTATTTTATGATGCAGATCGATAGGGTCATTCATAGTGATCATTTCATCTACGTCTCATACTCCTTTAAACTAAAAAAAGACAGTGAAAATTAACCTAATAATTAAACTCATTAGTTAATAATTTGACTAATGATGAAAGAACAAGTCACTCTAATCAACAAAATGCAAGGAAAATAAAGGAGATGTTTAAATGAGGAGGTTTATCAGTTTAGTTGCGATAACTAATACAACTTCTTTAATACAATACAATTGACTTCCTAAATAAGAAAATTGCATCAATCATTATCTTTACACAAAGTAACTAGACATAATTTGTAAATTTGAAAATGGAACATTTCAATGACCTGTTTTTGCTGTAAAAGTGTATTTTTTATATCGTGTTTTATTTAGTTATTTAGTTTAAATGAGTTTGTGTTGTAGATATAAATGATCACTATGAATGACCCTTTCGACCTGCATCATAAAATACGGCTCACTTACTGTCGCATTTCACCGGTTCGAGTCGCGACTAAGACAATCGATTTTCAAAAATCCATACAAACGCAGTATTGATTGTTTCTTAAAATAAAATAAAGTCTTACATAGAATGTGCTATATCTAATATTTAAGGTAGTTGCCATCCATATGACTTTCGTTTTTTCCACCCCGTTACCTACCTTACAAATTCCCAATCCCTCGCCGCCACAGATCAAACACTTATTCGTTAAACAGACACCCAGAAGCTAACCTTTAATTATATATTCGTCGCTTCATTATTCGATATAAAGACCATTTACTACGTAGTTTCTCTAACCTACAAGGCAACTTCGCACACTTCATAGTTTTTTTTTTTTTTTTTTCACATCACTACTCCCGCGCCGCCATACCTGTCATTCTTTTTCCGTGCGAGGCAACTCAGTACAACGCTCCCGCTTTTTGTTCAAGATATTTGCGATTAAGTTATAGTTACAGGTTTCATATTGTGTTTCTTGATTAGAAAACAACCATGCCCAAGCGCAGTGCCAAAGATAAGCTCGAGCGATATCGTAAAAAACTGCGCAAGCTCGAGGAAAAATTGCATGAAAAGACGCGTCGGGTCCAACGAGTGATTGACTCATCAGAGTCGGATGGTGATAATCCTTTGGGTAAGTGCTAAGTCAATGCTAAAGGTAGTCTAGATTCGACTAATGAACAGGTTACACCTGGGGGTTGGCCATGAGTCAACACGACGGTAACATAACCTCACCTTTTTTCGAAGTCTAACAAAAGACAAAGCAACTCACCTTTTACCGAGTGCTTAGTGATAAACCTGGGGGTTGGCCGTGAGTCAACACGACGGTAAAACACAGAAACAGTTGGGTGTACATACTCTTACGTTGTACGACTTACGATTCTGGTAACGATTTACATACCTGGGGGTTGGCCGCGAGTCAACACGACGGTAAAACACAGAAACAGTTAGGTGTACATACTCTTACGTTGTACGACTTACGATTCTGTTAAAAAATTACATACCTGGGGGTTGGCCGCGAGTCAACACGATGGTAAATAATGACGACTTACATAATGTTGTTAGTTTCTAATAACGTTTCTAATGTTGTCCATAGAAAGTCATCACGACGAAGAAAGACAACCGGAGATGAATTTTAATATCTTACCTGGACCAGAAATACTCGAGGTGGAGCAACACAGTGTCCCGCAGTTGGATCCGGATGTGTTAATGGCGTTGGGTGAGTCGGTGGAGGACGCTCCAAAGTTTGGTCCACCGATTCACGAGAATCTAGCAAAAATTTGGCAGCAAATACTAAAGAAAGGATTAACGAAAGAGTCGAAAGAGAAAATAATGAAAAACTATACCATCCCAGAAAACTGCCCGCTTCTACAAGCACCAAACTTAAATGCTGAAATAGCTGCTGCAATCACAGAAATGTCTAAAAACCGCGACAAGAAAATTAAAATGGCACAGCAGCAACTGGGAGTTGGCCTGACAGCAATAAATCAAGCATTGACCTTACTTATAACAAGTGATGATAAGGTCCCAGTCCAAGCAATTAAGATGATTAGTGATGGGTGTCGCATCCTCAGTGACCTTCACTTTATGGAAACACAAGCCCGTACAAAGCTATTGGTGCCGGGATTGGAAAAATCATTCCTTAATATTCTTAAAGATACTGAAAGAGACGATACTCTGTTTGGATCTAAGCTTTCAGACCAGATAAGGGCCTCAAAAGCTGTCGAAAAACAAGGTCTCCAGATAAAGAAGACAGTGATCCCTCCGAAGACTCCTGTAACCACAGTTCAGTCGACGATTGGAAGGCCCCGCTATCAGGAAAACTGGACGGGCCCTCCACGCTACGCGCCGTCGAACAGGGGGGGGCGCGGAGGGTACAGGAAGACCAACCCAGTACATCGTCGACCACCACTGCTACCTCAGAATCAGAACAAGCTGTCCAACCCGAACAAGCCCCGTGTTCCGACACAATAATAGTCCAGGTACATGCGGGTAGAATCCACCATTTTTACAACTGTTGGCTTCACATTACCAATAATAAGGTTATCTTGGATTGGATTTCAAATGGATTTCCAATACCATTTACTGAAAAACCGATTCAACAGTTTTTGCCACAAAATAAATTGTCCCCTACTGAGAATAAGAACATGTCAGTAGCTATACAAAAGTTATTAACATTGGGTGCGATAAAACCATGTGAACCGCGTAACAGTCAATTTGTTTCAAAAATCTTTCTCACCCCGAAACCTAATGGTGGACAACGTTTTATATTAAACTTAAAACCTCTCAACCAATTCATAAGAAAATGTCATTTTAAAATGGAAGACTACCGTACAGCTTCTAAATTAATTGCACGCGATAGTTTTATGGCTACTATAGACCTCAAGGAGGCCTATTTACTCATTCCTATTGCAGATGCCTATCATAAATACCTACGTTTTCAATTTAAAAAGGAATATTCTCAGTTAATCACTTATGAGTTTAACTCCATGCCTTATGGGTTATCTATTGCACCGCGAACTTTTACCAAAATCATGAAAGAAGTCATGTCTTACTTAAGAGGCCGCGGTTACAAGTCAGTACAATACCTTGACGACATATTCTGCATTGGCGACACTTATCAGCTATGCTATGAGAATGTAACAGAAACCTTAAGACTCTTACAGTGTCTAGGGTTTGTTATAAACCATGAAAAAAGTTCTATAAAGCCCAGTCAAAAATGCAAATTTTTGGGATTTATTTATGATTCCATAAATCTAACTCTGTCTTTACCTGAGGAAAAACGTACCAATATCGCACGCTTAGTGGACAAATTTCTGTTACTTCCTACCTGTACAATTAGAGAATTTGCTCAATTGATTGGTATGATAACAGCTGCTTGTCCGGCAGCTAGATATGGTTGGCTGTACACCAAACTGTTAGAAAGAGAAAAATTTCTGGCGCTTCAATCAGAAACCAATTATGAGACGAAAATTCGGTTATCAGATGTCATCCTAGACGATCTTAACTGGTGGAAAAATAACATATTCTCAACCTCCGCCCCCTTAGGGAATTCAAAATTTTCCATGGAAATTTTTACCGATGCATCCAGGACGGGCTGGGGTGCATATTGCAATGAAACACGAGTCGGTGGAGGTTGGAAAAATGAGGAGTTAAAATTCCATATCAATTATCTAGAATTGCTCGCGGTATTCCTAGCACTGAAATGTTTCGTTCGCGAATCTACAGACTGTGCGATATTGTTACGTGTAGATAACACGACTGCGATTTGCTATATAAATCGAATGGGAGGAATCCAGTTCCCACACTTGAACATGCTATCTCGGGATATATGGCAATGGTGCGAGAAGCGAAGAATCTGGCTATACGCATCCTATATTAATACCAAAGACAATGTTGAAGCGGATGAAGAGTCGAGAAGGATAAACCCTGATACGGAATGGGAACTTTCGGACAGGGCATTTACGTTGATAACTCAAAAGTTCGGACAACCAGATATCGATCTCTTCGCTTCTCGGACTAATGCTAAGTGTAATCATTATTTATCTTGGAACCAAGATCCTGACGCCGTCGCTGTAGACGCATTCACAGTCAACTGGGAGAACTATTTCTTCTACGCATTCCCTCCGTTTTCGCTTATTCTAAAATGTTTGCACAAAATCATGACGGATAAAGCTTCAGGTATCTTTGTTTTTCCGATTTGGCCTTCGCAGGCCTGGTATCCCCAGTTACAAAGTATGGTTGCATCAGAAATTATATTTCTTGAGCCTAACAAACACCTTTTGTGTTCCAATTTCAGGACACATCATCCTCTGCACAAGAAGCTTACCCTGGGTGCCGCGGTGCTCTCCAGCTCGCGTTCATCTATCGTGGCATGCCAACCACTAGTTTAACCCTGATGCTTGCTTCCCTTGCCGATAGTACTATAAAACAGTACAGTGTCACATATAAAATTTGGTGGGACTTTTGCAAACGGAAAAATCTGGACATATTTAGTGCCTCTATTCCTTCCCTCATGTTGTTTCTCTCTGAGCAATTTGATCGAGGTTCCTCATATAGTACATTAAACACTCATCGTTCTGCCCTGTCACTACTTTTAGGAAGTAATATTGGGTCAGACGATAGTATCAAAAGACTTTTAAAAGGCGTGTTTAAATTAAGACCATGTTTGCCCAAGTACACAAGTACTTGGGACCCCCAGATTGTTTTAAATGAGATTAGTAATTGGTTTCCAAATAAGGAACTTTCACTTGAAAAAATTACAAAGAAACTGGCAATTCTTCTTGCTCTGTGTACGGCCCATAGGGTCCAAACAATTTCTCTAATTAGGACAAAAAATATCAATATTACCAATGATGGTATAAAAATTGTAATAACTGACATCATTAAAACATCTGCCCCAGGTCGGGATCAGCCTGTATTATTCCTGCCTTACTTTAAAGATAAGCCTAACATCTGCCCAGCTACAGCATTGGAAGATTATTTGGTTATGACTAAAACAAACAGATCTAAAAACATACAAAACTTATTTGTGACATTCCGTCGACCTTATAAGACTGCCAGTACACAGTCCATCAGTCGATGGATTAAGGACGTGCTACAGTCGAGTGGCGTGGACGTGGCGGTGTTCGGCGCGCACAGCACCCGGCACGCCGCCTCGTCTGCGGCACGCGCTAACGGCGTTCCCATAGACGTAATTAGAAAAAAGGCTGGCTGGACTAATTCCTCTCAAATTTTTGCAAAATTCTATAATCGCCCATTATTAACAAATGATAATTTTGCAAGATCAACTTTATTACCAAAGAGTTATTGTTAATAGGTTAAATAACGATAAGATTACTTATAGAGTGTTATTATTATAATAATTGATTCGTAATATTTTATTTTCATTGTTCCAAACCTGAAATAATCGTACATACTTAAGCCAAAATTCTTACTCTGAACATCTACGTAGTAAATGGTCTTTATATCGAATAATGAAGCGACGAATATATAATTGATGATTAAACGAACTTACCTAGTGACGTTCGATCATAATTATATGAGTCGCTTCATTTGAAGATATAAACTCCCTCCCACCCATGAACCCTTGGTAATCGAAGTTTGGCTTACGTATATACAAGTAGGAGTACCCTATCTCTGAAAAGAATGACAGGTATGGCGGCGCGGGAGTAGTGATGTGAAAAAAAAAAAAAAAAAACTATGAAGTGTGCGAAGTTGCCTTGTAGGTTAGAGAAACTACGTAGTAAATGGTCTTTATATCTTCAAATGAAGCGACTCATATAATTATGATCGAACGTCACTAGGTAAGTTCGTTTAATCATCAAATCTATCGCCATCAAAACCCATCCAGCCGCGATATAACTCGACATAAAATTATCGTACCAAGTCAGTCGCGGACTTATGTTAATCGCCGCCAAAGCCGACTAGTTGCCGCGAAAAGCGTTCATTATTAATCCGGACAACTAATATTTGCCATAAACAGGGCTGCACGGTAATTATGCTAAGATGTCGCCGTCTCAGACTTTGGGTTTAATACACTAAGTTAATGGAGACGCTGATAAGATGGCGGGTAAAAACGAATAGACGGGAAGAGCGTCCAGGCAATAATTTCGGTTTAACTTTCATGTTGAATATATGTGGAATTGCAAAGTTGACCCGAGGTTAACTTGCCACGCAGAGATGGGGGTTGGAAATGCGATACCTTCAGAGCGGTTTTTTTTTTCAAAATCCAACAGATGGAAATTCTATTTATGTAGGCACTCGTATAATTAGTTTAAGATTGTAGGTCTTCTACCTCTGCTCAACAGTCAGCCTTTCTAACTTGGTTTGCTGGAAGAGATCTCTTAATATTACTTCTTGTTTTTTCAGTGATTTGTGTGCAATAAAGAAATTACGAATTATGGGACTGAATTGACAAAAAAAAATACATAATGGCGTTATTTAATTTCATACATTTACAAAATATTTATAAAAACCATAGAGTCACGCATAACTAGTCAATAAGACCTTACCCAACCTCCTGAGCAGACAGGCTTCCGACCTGGATTTTCTAAAACTGATCATTTTCAAATACTTAACTAGATAATTGAATTTAACAAACCACTTTACCTTGCACTTGTGGACTATTCGAAGGTGTCCGACAGTCTCACAATCCTCAGTTTTCACAGCTTTACTCAACCACAATATAGACACAACCTACGTATTTTAACATTTGTTTACAACGATAGTACAGCAGACGTAAAGCAATTTCCGGGACCCAAATGTATCATCGAAAAGGGCGTGAAGCAAGGCGATCCGCTATCCCCAAAGCTGTTCACTAGTCACTCGAAGAAGTCTTTAAAATCTTGGCAACATCGTGGCAAAGTTTTGAAGACTTCTTGAAGAAGAAGGGCATTGTCGTCGGCGAGAGAAGGTTACACAATCTTCGCTACGTCGACGATATTGTGCTGCTTGCTTCATCGGCTGCGGAGCTGGAGACTTTGCTTCAATATCTGAGCACGGCAGGACTTGAGGCTGGACCTAGGATGAGTCGGTTAAAAACTCAATCGTTGACCAACGGCGCAAAGCGTACGGTAGTTATTGATGAGCGGGAGATACAATATGTCGACGATTACACCTACTTGGGCCAGTCAATATCCTTCGGCAGCAGGCAGGACAAAGAAATCGAAAGACGTGTTTCGAACGCCTGGAAGAGCTCCTGGTCCATGAATCCATGAAAGAACTGATGAAGGGCAACCATCCACTGTCTCCGAAGCGCAAACTCATTGACATGTGCAATGTGCATCCTGTCCATCCTAGCCTACGGTGCACAAACGTGGTCGTTGACCGATACCAAAAGTACAAAACTCAAGGTTTGCCAGCGAGCGATGGAGCGCAGTATTTCAGGTGTAAAACGCGTTGAAAACACCATACTGCGCTCCATAACTGGCGTCGCTGATGTGGGCGTGCAGACCCTCACGCTTGAGTGGAATTGGGCAGGCCATGAGTGTCGGATGCACCCAGACAGGTGGGCGAAGATCGCGACTGAAGGGGTGCCTACAGACGGGCACCGGCGCGAAGGTAGGCCCAGAAGGAGATGATGATCCAGAGATGGCGGGACGAGCTGACAAGTTCCAACCAGAGTGGGTCAGTCTACATTTATCTAAAGATGTGAGGGCTCGTAACGGGGAGGCCTTTGCCCAGCAGTGACTAAAAAAAACCCAAACTGCCACGCTAGCGAAATAATTGGCAGTAAAGATAACTATTTTTCTAAATATCTCGCTAACGTGACACTTTAAGTTAAATATCACCATTTTTTTTTACGAGTAGTATATCCTTATAAACCACATTTATCATGCGCTAAAGGAAAAAAAAAAAAACTTTGAAATGATTTTGAAAAAACAACTGCTTATAAGTAAGTATATTTGAAATTCCGGTGCAGACCAATCTGCGAACGAATATGGACGTTCTGACGGTGATCGGAAAAATCGAGAGGAAACCTTCATATTAACATAACCATATCCTTCAATCTTCAACAGCTTTAAACGAAAATTATTCAATTGGCTTCTGCAAAACAGATTACTTTGGCGACGAACTTATTAACCTTAATGTTCGCAACACTGATCTTGGCATTTGTTGTTATTTGCTTGGCTTTAATGTACAAATGTTGTAACAATGACTACAAATATCAAAAATTTGCTTCCTATAATTTAATAGCTGAATAGTTTTTCAGCTTTTGAATTGTTGCCTGCAAATTCATTTCATTTCTATTTCTATGACCTCTTGTCATTGCTAATAATTCACAGAAATTATAGTGGTTAAGGTAACAAAACATTTTATGGGCAAAGGCGAGCTTATATCTAAATGTCTTATTTCTTATTTCATTATTGCGCCGATATGCGAAAAAGCATGGTTAAAGTGGCCTGATTTGTATAAAATCTATACATATAAAAAAATATCGCTGAACGTTAGTCTTACTAAACTCTAAAATGGCACTAACAGTATAGATAATTTCTGTTTACATTTATCGTCCTCAGTCCGAAGGAGGGTTAAGTAAAAATGAAATAAGGAAAAACGCAGAGAAACAGCCCAAAAAAATTTAAAAAGCTTTTGTATGGGAAGTGGAGAAGTCTCAGCTTCCTATCGCTAGATGGCGTTGGTAGCCACAGTACAGTCCTTTGTCACAGATGAATTAATGATTAATTAATTAATGATTTTCAACCAAAAAGTTTTTGCTTAGCGTAGATCTAAATACAATAGTTATTTGTGTCTCAAGAGAGCAAAATGATGTATATACGGCGAGGGCGGTACATTGAATCCAGAGTGAAAAGAAGGATTCTACGATAGAATCCTGAGCGTAACGAAGGATTCAAGCGTTAACGCAGATTACGAAAATAATTTAGCTCCTGAGTGAGACATACAATTTTCACACAGACTATGAGGAAAATTGAAATAAAATGCTCTAAAAACAATGAAATAACTTTGAATTATACTTTCACCACTTTTACAGTAACCGAATAACATTTTTTTTTTATATTACTGATAAATTATTCCTATGCTACTTTTACCAATGTTTATAAATAATCGAATCGAATATTACAATGGTATCGGATATCAAGAGAAGAAGAAGATGAAAAAGAAGATCGGATATCAATATTCATTATATCACAATGACAGTCATCGATAGTTTTGATTTCAGTAAAACATAATTTATTGTGACATTTTTTTAAATATTACGAAAAATTCATAATTTTCCACTTAACGTTGTTAAAGCTAAAACTTGAAACATGTTCGTTTTTAATCGATTACGATAAAATAACAATAGATTATTTTATTAAGATCTGTGTTCAATTGGCATATTGCGTAAATGCTACATGCCAATGAATAAATAAAAAAAATAGCTTAAACAGAAAAGTAGCATTTTGCTCCCTCTCGTCGTGGAGCAAAACTTACTTTTCCGAACGAAAGGTGTGAAATAGTACATTTCCACGAGTTCGCTTTACGGTTTACGAACCGAGAAATTTACGGCACGAGCCGAAGGCGAGGGTCGTAGCGAAATTCGTAAAAAGCCTTTTCGAACGAGTTAGGAATATAATTTTTCCGCCTGAGAACCCAAAATCAAGCGTCGAAGATGCTATTTTAGCTCAGAAGTCGGAAAAATACTTTACTTTGTGTTTTTTTTTATTATTAATAATAAAGGTATTATTTTATTTATATTTACCAACTATTTTATTAGTAATTTTAGGCCAACGCGGCACTTTAGGGTATGTACCATATTACTTATTTTACAATCAAATTGTAGGTAGTACGAAGTTCACCGGATCAGCTAGTTTCCAATAAGAAAAACTTGCATTTATACGAACACTTCAACTTCATGAAATCCTCGCGGGAAAATCATTTCCCCCTAACTACTCGTAACGTAACACCGCATAAACAAAAATCTCATATTACAACCATGTAACACATAAAACCTTGAGGTGTGCACACACAAGAATTTTACACGATACCCCTTTACAACCCGGTCGACTTATTTGTGCACTTCGCGGGAACACAATCCCCTTGAAGCGCCGTAATGACATCACGAATTTAGGTGCTCAAATATCGCGGCCGTGTTGAACGCGTGAAGCCAACTAAAGTAGGCCATAAACAAAGAAACGCTTAAACTAATGCTTCATTAATAACAATGAGTATTAACTATCGGATGTGAGCGTGGCTCTAATGTAAAGATAATACCATAGTAAATATGCGTACTGTAAGCCTTTAAGTGGTACGATATAAGGGCGGTTTTGGAGAGTTGAAGCGAAGAGGTATAGTTGTTGGATGGTAAGGAGTTTTGAATGCAGAATCTAAAGCGCGATTTTTAGTTTTTTTTTTGTTTATTGAACAACATGTTCTGAAATGACATACTTCTTAACTAGAGGGTGGCAGAGGTATAGAATCTGTAGATAAAAGTGATATGGCAGTAGGATTAGCGACAAAAAATATTTGCTCATATTAAATTGACAAATTAAAGAAATACCTTAGCCGTAACATGTAATTCTGACATTAAGGAAATTTTCTATAGTAAAAAAATAACTGTGTCAATTCACAATTCGATAACTTCACACGAGCTGTCTTTTATTCCGACTTCTTGTTAATGCGATCCTAGATGTAAGAATTATATTCTATATATTTTTAGGTTCTAAGGTATCACGTTATAAAAAGTACCAATTAAGTGTCTGCCTCTGTTCTTGAAGCTCTTTTATCAGTTATTGATATTTAAAGCATCTCAGCAAACCAACCATACCGCTGAACCAAATCCACTAAACCGCATGCCATAATAAAGTATTGAGGCAAAAATACACAAGAACATAATCCCTATCGGGAGCCCTCCAAGATGCAGCGAGCGACGGGCTAACGGCAAATCTTCGAATTAATTTTAGTAGAGAAATATGCAAATGTGGAGATACTCCCCCCACCCCCTAATAACATGTACGAAAGAGTGGTGACGGGAGTTCCAAGGAAGGTTTGTTGATCGAGCGGTTTTGAAGAGATTTGTGCCTAGGATTTTGGTGTCTCTGGGAGGCTGTCGTGGATTCCTTTCTTTCTTTCTGGTGTGGCATGAACAGGTGGTGCGGTGGTGGTGATAGCAGGTAGATGAAAAAGACGAAGCATCATAAAAGGTGAGGCACTGAACGAGTCTAGTCTAGGAGTGGCTGGCAGAGGTGAACTTATGCTGATAAAGGATGAAAGACGGCTCAAAAAACTATTTAAAACAGATCTGACCCTCAAGACAACTGAGAAGTATATTCTATGGCATAATCGGAGCCTCAGGCTAGCAGTATGGCCGCCTCACGAATCTTAATAGGTAGCAGAATTTACCGCGATAGTACAAAATACACGGCGCTTACGTGCAGCGCTTTAGCCAACTGAAATTTGACAATGAGTTCACAATTTAACTTTTGCGGTTCGATGTTTGTTGAGAAATAAATATTATTTAAGCTAAAATTGCTCTGCAACAATACTTAATATATTTATTGCATTCCTTAAAATTGATGTTGCATAGGATGTTACAACCTTTTAAAAAAGGCATTGCAACAAAGTTTGTTAATTTATATAATATTTACTAAAAGTCAGTGGAAAGTAATTCATGAAAAATTATCCTAGAAATGAATTAATTGTCTATTTAAATTTGTCATTTAAGTACTCATTAACTGTATAATAGCATTTATTCTATAACATTTCTTTAATTTATGTATAATAGTAGTTTATCTGACTGATATATAATGGAGGGCATTAAAACTCTAGAGTGGGGTTATGCAACGAGCCGAAGCCGAGTTTCATAATAATATCAATCGAGAGTTTAAATGCCTTATTATGTACAGTTACATACACTAGTTTATCTACCCACATATCATAAGCTCTATTTGATGTTTTCAGGAACCGCATGTTCGACGGGCATTGTGGCATTGATTGAATTGCTCTGCATTTTTTTAGCTTGTTCGTAGTACCAACTTCACAGACAAACTAGGGTCGACACGCAGGCGGGCGTCAGCGTTCAAAATTTGAATGCAATAATATGTCGAAATATTGATACATTATGGTCATAATGTATCAATATTAAGATAAGAAATGAGTTTTTACCAAGTAGTATATCATTATGCTGGTCGTAACATGCGGTTTTTGGACGCAGTAAAGAGGATTTATGATACGTGGGTAGATAAATATATTATCTTTCCGTTCATTTAATACTTTCTGGCAGATTATTATATATATTTACTGTCATTACTAATGGTCCTGATGAATATAGTTTTATGTTGGAAATCGTGTAGGTCTTAGCGAACGGTTGGATGGTATATTGTCGCTTCTGGTGTTGAATTCAGGGTATTTTCGAAAAAAAATACATATTTCGAGTATATATACATGGTGAGAGAAGGATTTTGTGTTTTTTATTCATAATTCATAATAGTTTATTGCAAAGTCACAAAATTTCACAAGGTGGTAGAATAAAAGTTAGTACATTGTGACGCCCTGCTAGGGCACAGCAACATGCGAAGGACAGCCAGTTGTCCATTTTAAGAAAAATAGGATGATTACATTTATGTTCAAAATTGTATAGAGACAATTAGAAAAATATTGTAGAGATTATTATTATCAACAATAAAGAAATAAATTAAGAGTAAATTATATAAACATTAAATTAGTAATAACATGTAATGAGCAAGTAATTAGCGACTAGAAACGATTACCTAATTTTATCATTGAAAAATTCTTTCACATCATAATAGCATTTTTCAATGAGGAACTTCTTTAAATAAGTAATGAATAGTGTTTCTTTCTCTATGTTTTTTAAGTAATTTGGTATGTGATTGTATATTTTGATGGCCATATGATGGGGACTAGAAGACACGAGTTCTAACTTTGAAAATGGTTTCTTTAATTTATTTTGGTCTCGATTATTCCTTTTATTTTTATTTTCTAGAGGAGAGTATAAGTTACCATGTTTTCTTACAAATTTGCAAGATTCTAATATATAGATAGAAGTTAAAGTAAGTATTTGGAGTTTTACCAAATAAGATCTACAAGATACCATTTGGTCAATATGTGTAAGTATTCTAATACATTTCTTTTGTAGAATAAAAATATCCTTTATTTCACAACAATTCCCCCATAATATAATACCATACGATAGTCTGGAATGTGCGTATGCATAGTAGGCTGTGAGCGCAGTTTTGACATCAGTTAACCGTTTTAGTTGATGGAGGGCATAAGTAAAAGATGATAGTTTGTTTTGCAATCTCTGTATGTAAGGTTTCCAGCTCAAGTTTGTGTCTAGATCGATCCCCAACAAGGTTGCTGTCTTTGTAGTCTCCAGTGGTATTTGTTTATAGCAAAGTGAGGCTTACAATTGTCAGTCGATTTTATTTTGACCAATATCCTTATGAGTATTTTTTGAAGGGTGAAAAGCGACGGAACATCCGTTCTATTTCCCAAATGGATAACGCCATGGCTTAACAATGCGTATGCATAATATGCATAATACGTAACTAGTGCGGTTTTTAAATCCGTAGATATTTTTACTTCCGGATGTGGTGGTGGCCGGTGGATTTTTCCAATTAATCTGATGGTCAATATGCAAGCCGAGTAACGTAAATTCGGTAACTGATTCTATTTTAATGTCATTATATATCAAATTAATGTCTAACGCTGGTTTCTGATGGGGATTAAATGTCATTATTTTTGTCTTATTATAGTTTATCTCTAGGTTGTGGTCATGTAGCCACTTATCAGTGTTGTCAAGGATAGAGTTTAGATTATCGTTTATATCGTAATTGTTTTGGCATGGTGTACGTATAGAAATATCGTCCGCGAATAATATATATGGTTCGTTCATTATTTTGGGAAGATCGTTTATATAGAACACAAATAAAAGACAACCTAGTACGCTTCCTTGTGGGATTGATGCGTTTACTGATGTACTGCCAGATTGTATTTTTGTTATTTCTACGTTTTTATGATCAAAATGTTCTATTTCTACAATTTGTTGTCTGTTTTTTAAGTATGATGGAAACCATTGTGTGCTACGCCACGAATTCCCATGTCTGAAATTGAACTTTATCATATGCTTTCGACATGTCAAGAAATATACCTATTGCGTATTTTTATCATTGATAATTTTTAGGGCATCTTGTATATATTTATAAACAGCTAAAGTAGTCAATTTGTTCTTCCGGAAACCATTTTGGGAGTTATCAAAGAGTTTTTTTATTTTTCACAGAAGGCGAACAATTTGTTACACATAGTTTTTTTTTTAGGCATAGAGTCAGAGTCAGAGTCAGAGTATTTTTTTTTATTGAATATAAATAAATAAATTATCTTATTCAACGTCAAAATTATACTTACTTATAACTACAAGTAATTTTTTTTTATATAAAAAAAAGACTACACCGTTTCGGAAGGTGGGCCTCGGGGTTAAGAAGAAACGGCAAGAAACTCCCCCATACCTTTTTTTTAAAAAGTGACTTTACAACAAGTACTGGTTTCGGTCTAAGGAAATTCGCCGGCGAGTGATAGACTTGATCCATCGCCCCTCGTCGAATTTCTGTGCGCTGATATGGTATGGACCATGCAGTTTTGTCATCTAAGTATTCCTTAATACTATAATAGGACTTTCTTATCAGCTCATTTTTAACATAGTTTTTGAACCTCTTTTCAGGAAGGATCAATGATTCCTGTGGTATTTTATTGTAGAAGCGAATACAGTGCCCCATGAATGATGTGCCTGCTTTACTTAGTCTAAATAATGGTAGTGCTAACCTATTTTTATTTCTAGTGTTAATTGTATGGCTATCACCTACAATTTTAAATAAAGCTATGTTTTTTCTTACATGCATGATATTTTCGTATATATATTGACAGGTAACCGTAAGTATATTAATTTCTTTGAATTTTTCTCTTAATGATTCTCTAGCATCTAATTGATATATCGCCCTGATCGCCCTTTTTTGTAAGAAAAATATCGTATTTATATCTGCTGCTCTCCCCCAGAGCAATATTCCATAAGACATATTACTGTGAAAATAACTAAAGTAAACCAATCTGGCAGTTTCAACATCTGTAAGATATCTGATTTGTCTGACCGCAAAAGCGGCTGAGCTAAGTCTTCGTGCGAGATTAGTTATGTGAGGACCCCATTGAAGTTTCGAATCTATAGTGATTCCGAGAAAGATTGTGTCTTCAACGAGGTCCAATCATTCAGATCCTATTCTAACACTGCTTTCAACCTGTCGTACATTAGGCAAACAAAATTTGATACATTTAGTCTTCTTTGAGTTTAATAACAGGTTGTTTACATTGAAACAACTTAACACATAAGAGAGTGTACTATTTGCGTCGTCTAGAATTTCTTCTTGTCTTTTCACCTTGAAAATAATAGATGTGTCATCAGCAAATAGAACAATCTGAGTCATTTTTTCCACCATATAAGGCAGGTCATTCATGTACACTAAGAAAAGGAACGGACCTAAGATAGAACCCTGGGGTACACCAATATTCATATGGGTTCCAGTGGACTTGCATCTGTTTATATCTACTTTTAGTAATCTTTCCATTAAATAAGATTCCATTAATTTTAACGCATTATCTTTGATACCATAGTGTTGAAGTTTGAGCAAAAGAGTTTGATGGTCCACACAGTCAAAGGCCTTGGAAAGATCACAGAAAATACCAACCGCATCCTGTGATCCTTCCCACGCACTATAAATGTGTTCTACTAGCGCTACTCCGGCGTCTGTTGTTGATCTGTTTTTTGTGGAGTAGCCCAGATGCATTGAAGAGAGTAGTTGACTCAATATGACCTTTTCAAACACCTTGCTCAACACTGGCAATACAGATACAGGTCTGAAGTTGGCAGGCATAGGGTAAGAGAGCAAAATGGCGATAGTTACTGGAATCGTATTTGGAATTTTTCTTATGTTTAGGTTTTATTAAGGATATTTTGAGTAGGTCGGGGAAAACACCTTCATTAAATTATTGGTTAATAAGTAAAAAAGGTAATGTCAATTGTTCTGCACACGTTTTAAGTAGACTGGATGGAATCTCGTTTACACTACAACTTTTTTATTCTTAAGATTTTTTAGAATAGTGGATTCTTCCTTATATTGTACTGGGCTAAGAAATGTCGTATTTTCGGGGGGATAGAGTGGCGGGCGGCCTCGGGGCTTATTGCTGTTAGCATTGCTAGTATTTGGCGAGGTTTGAGGTGCACTGTTCTCTTCTATAGACGCAAAGTAGTGTTTAAAAATACTCGTAATCTGTTTTGGATCATTGATTTCACAAGGGAACAGCATTTTTGTAACATGAAATATTATGAATAAATCAGCTTTAGTTTTGGAGATATAGTTATAACGCGTTTTTAAAGAAAAATCTATTTTTATTAGGAAAACCATTACAAATACATCAACTACTTATCAAAAATTTCCCTTTTATAAGATTTTCTTGCTTGGTCAGGCTTTAGTCCTTCGAACCGGATATGGTTAAACTAACCATATACCTTAACTAACAGTAATATTTCTCTGCTCCTATAAATAAGAGACGTATGACAAATTGAAAGCTCGAAACACATAGTTAAAAGTCACATTGTCGTAAACTTGTGCTCGCGTCACAGAACTTATCTCGCTTTATACCTACGTTAGGTTTTAACCTATAATGTTTCTTTGCCTTAATGGTCTCATTTGTTTGGGGGTGCAAGTTTTCTTTGATGCAGATTATTTCGGTGTTTGCAATCGAGTACGTTTTGTCTGGTGTCTTTTGTGCTTATTCCCTAGAATTCTTTCTTAAAAGATGTTGGGATAAATTTTGAGTAATATATCCATATCTTGAATATCTTATTTCGCAGGAATGGCAAAATATGGAACTAAAATGTGTTTATGATTATTACTATCACTTACTTGCAGAGTACTGTTGGCTTTCCCCCATCGAAGAGGCCACTTCTTCCCCATCTGAAACGAAATTAAACAAATTGGCATACAGTTACGTACATTGCTTCTGGCCCAATAATCAGGATATCTGGCATATTCAACAATAGTGGCTCACTTTTCCTTGTCGAATTTTTAAGTACCAGATCTATACCATTGACTAGCAAACGGCTATTACGACTGGTCTTTCCATATGTGCTTCTAGCAGTGGTGACGTTGTGCAGTCAGAGAAAGGTTGAACGTTATATCCAATTACAGTTTCCAATGAGACCCCTAGGAGCTAGTGAACGGCTCAACAAGCGACAAAAGGGCGATCTGGAGGTGCCAGCTTGTAGGACTGTCGCATACTCTCGATGCGCAAAGATGGTTGCCATAAAGGTTTATAATAAGCTCCCCGACGAAATAAAAACTTTGCCAGACACAATTTTTTTTAATATTCTAAGACAGCATTTAATAAAAATATGTCCCTATGATCTGAACGAATTCTATAATTATAAATTTTAATACTGATGACATTTTAGTGGGTTGAATGAATTTTATAATTATTAATTGTATGACATTTTGAATTAGTTATTTGGTAGTATATAATTGACTAGTTCTAAGAATCGCCCGTTTGTTTGTGTATTTGTATTTGTATTGTTGTTGTATTATTTTGATTTATTACGATTTTCTTATTTTTACGTCTTATGATACGTGTATTGTAATTGCTATGCCCCAAGGGTAAAATGACATTGATTCCTACCTATTATAATTATGTGTAAGACCTTGTATAAACATGACATTTACGGCAATAAACTACTGAACTGAACTGATATTAGATAGATCGTTTTACTGAAGTATCGTCTCTCGGGATTGTTTGACGACTGGTTCGCCATAGCCCTTAAGGGTGTTACCAGGGGCCAGCTTCCGGTATACAATGACAGCTCCATGACAATTACATGACGATTACGGTCAACTTTAGACATACAATATCTGACGATTTTGTAATCCCATTCCCTTTGTTGATTAACTAAATCATTATTAATGCAATAAAAATACAATCAAAATACAATAAATACAATAAAAATACATATGAATACAATAAAAATACAATAAAAATAAAATAAAATAAAAATAAAATTATACTTACCAATTGGCTTAATTTTTACCATAATTGTCTAAAAAAATATTCTCGAAGCGCCAGATATTGGATATTTAAAGTTGACTGTAATCGTCATGAAATTGTCATGGAGCTGTCATTGTGTACCGGAAGCTGGCCCCCTGGAAGGAAGCTGAGAGATGACATTGCCGCGGGAGCCACACAGGCATAGTCTTGAGCCACACGCTCCTGTAGGGTAACGTCATCAGTAATATTCCAAAGCTAGTGATCTCTCGCTCACGCGCATCTTAAGAAAGAGCGAGGGATATCCTACCTGTTGTAGCGATAATTGAAGGCGAGTAAAAATCCTTTTTTAAAACCTTTCAAGTTGGTTACCTGGAGGGTAGTTGGGCGATGACGGCACCGCGGGAGCCCCACAAGCAAAGTCTTGTACCGCAGGCTCCTGCGAGCAGGCGTTCCACTGGGGAACAGGGGGGCGTCACCAGGTGGAGAGTCTGAAACAATATAAGAGTTGTCGTGATTAAAATTAAAACATTTGTATACACGCACATATATCTGGTCATCATTGATAATATCACCTGATATTGATGAGGATGACCTGATATCGTCCTGAGCCAGCTTCATCCAGTGAGTTCCTGTAGGAAGGGGAGGTGGAGAAGGGAGGGAGGAGAATGGAAGATTAATGTTTATGGACTGGCCATTTTTACAAGAGTTTTCGCGACGCCGCCGCAGGCACATGCTAGTTACATGATAAGGCTACAGAAGATTAATACTGATGGACTCTGCCATCGACCCGGATCGCATTAAAATTTTCATTTGAAAGGATGGTAGACGCCATCAGAGCACATTTTTGCGATTGATTTTGAAGGATCCGAATGGAACGCTGTTTTGACTGTTGTAATTCAAAATTGCAATCAAATTCCGAGTCGCAATACCTGTCAGAGATAAAGACTGGATCCACAGAAACAGTTAACACGTTACAATACGAAAATAAACACAATACCATGAGGTAACGTAGAACTACTTATAATGGTCGTTCGCAAACATTGCCGCCTAATCAAATTATCGACACAGCGGAACTGTGGCGCTAAAAGCGATCTCTTCACGGGACATTTGCTGCGAACTCAGGAACATGTGAACCGACATTAATCTCTATAGCAAATGAACGCGCTTTGTCACAATGGAGTAGGGTATATTTTGGTGAGAAACTTTCCGAAGCTTAAACCTTAATTGGGCCTGAGTATCTAGAATTTTACATTGGTTATCGCATTTATTACCAAGCCATAAGGTTGAAAATCTGGTTTAAGGTTAAGAAACAGTACGCAAAATGACAACTAGACGCATATGGACCAATACGCCGTAGGACCCATCGGCATTACGACCAATACCTAAAATGACAAATTCGCAAAATGACCAATAGGTACGTTTAGAGATACTTAACTAGGTGCACCTATTGTACTTAAATGACACATTGTTATGAACATAATATACCTCTCATAACCAGTAGAGAATCTGCGGTAATTCCACTTTCCCGCTCGCGTAAGCACTCCTTTCATAGAGTCTGGCAAACGAAAGCGTGACCTGGAGTTTTCTTAAAAGTTTCAATATGGCAACAAAATTATGCTGTCAAAGGCACGTCAAACGACATAGTGATAGATAGTCACACTCCGTTCCGTTATTCTAAAGCTCTGTCTCTCTTTCTAGCTGTAACGCTTCCGTACAGCAGAAAGAGAGGCAAAGATCTTTAGAATAACTGAACGGAGTGTAGTGATCTATGTTAGTGATACCACATAGAGGTTTTATGAATTCTACCAGGTTTTCTCAGGTCACGCTTTCGTTTGCCAGACTCTAAGAACGATGACACAAGCAAGCGCACCTCCCGCCTCCGTCGCCGGAAGCCGTCGTCTGTAAATATTGATCCTGTGCGAACCCCATACAGTTTTTGTTGCTGGTAATACTGACCGGAATTAGAGGAACAATCTACCTTGTCTATGGTGTATCACACTTGATTTGTCGAGAGACAAATTTCAAAGAAAAAGCTCTCGCTCGCGCAGGGACACCAACAGTTGAGTAAATGCAGCCCATTAATGACTCCACTGAGGGGCACGGGCCTTTACCCGGATACGGGTGAGGTTGAGCCATACTCCGTCGCGCTGGCTCAGTGCGGGTTGATGGAGGGGTGTCGGGCTTTTGGCCAATCCGAACGTCAGAAGTTATCAAGCTGCCCTAATATGGCCTCTGACGCAGCTTTACTACTACTGCACCGAGTAGCGATAGTAGCGGAAGCGTCCTAAACAAATGCCAATTAGAATGGACACCCATCCAGTGCCCGTCTCGGCAGATGTTGCTTCCCGCACCATCGTTTCCGATGTGCGAATACCGCTAGGCCACGTACGCTTCACCGAATGTACAGTGGAGTTTTCATAGGGTTGCATTTTCGCCACCTGACCACAGAGGAATAAATAGAAACAGAGAGAAAGGTTCTAAGGAGCCTGCACAATTCATACCTATATTAGTAGGGTTGGCAAAAGAAAAAAAAATAAAAGTAACAAACTGTTACGAGCTTTTATTGACCGAGCGATTTTATTATTTTATTCTTAGGGCGGTATGCTTTTGAAATACTCAGGTATCTAATACAGTTCGTCACATGAGGTTAACCACTTATAATTTCAACTACTCAACATGGAACATAAATATTTGTAGGGTAATAATATTAATAACAATTACCTAACTAAACAACACGGTTTGTGCTACCTACTTTTACATTTTAAATAGGTATACCTAGTCTGGTATTCATTTACTTGGGATAGTTAAAATATGAATTGTCTTGTCTGTTTCTATTATTATTCATACAAACAGTACAGTACACAATTTTGAAAGTCCTAAACGTACACTTAAACACTTTTATCTACACACGTATCATAAACCCTCTTTACTGCGTTCAAAAACCGCACGTTACGATCAGCATTATGTTAAACTACTTGGTAAAAACTCGTTTCGTATCTGGAAAACTACACATAATGGTCATTATGTGTAGTTTTTCTACATATAATGACATTCAAATTTCGAACGCCGACGCCCGTCTGCGTGAAGTTGGTACTAAAGAACAAGCTAAACAATTGCAGAACCACAATGCCGGTCAAACATGCGGTGCGGTTGCGTGTGTAGATAAACTAGTGTATGTAACTGTACATAATTAGGCATTAAAACTCTCGAGTGATATTATTATGACGAGTTTTAATGCCCTCCATTATGCAGCAGTCACATAAACTACTATAATAACTCTTAGGTCCTTACATATGGAATTGGCGTTTTATATGGAGAAATTAAAGTTAACTCAATTTTCAGTACAAACATTTTTGTATTTTTTTTAGGAATGACAGATCCTAATTTTAAAAACTTTGTGTGTATGAATGAGACAACATTTAGCATACAGAAAATTTTACATAATTTTTGAAGTGTCAGCTGTAAAAAAATATTACGAATGATATATCATGAAAATGGATGACATTTAGGAGGCACTGATTTTGAAGATAAAATTTTAGTTATAAAACTGAAAATTAAAAGAAAATTTAATAAGTAGATGTAAAATATTGAAATTAATTTTAAAACAATAAAAAAAAACTGGAACTAGCTATTGAATTACTCGAATTATGAACACCCGAATCTGTAAGAAAAATTCGCCAATTTCATAGGTAAGCACCCAATATTTACAGTTCGATAAAACACATAAAACAATTCGATAAGGTAGGTGACAACAAATAAGACATTTGTGCAGGCCCTCCGTTTGGGCACTGTCCGAACGAGCGTAAACCGGTTTTATCCAGTGGTAGCGCGTACGCGACACAGCGGCCAGCGCTCACTCACACATGAGCAGTATGCTTATAGTAGCAGGGTTGTAACGGAGCTCCGACTCCGACTCCGAAAGTTCGGAACTTCCGATAGAAATCGTACCTCCGACTCCGACTCCGCCTCCGTCATTTCAGATCGGAGGTTTAACGGAGTTTATTTACGTTCGAAAATACGAAAATGTACCTACACGCAATGCGACAGGAGCGACGCTAGGCCTCACGGCCGCTCGGCTAAGTATTGATATTAGAACGCAACTGAATGAACTGAAGATTGTTTACGCGATTGGAACGCGCGGGCGGTGGGTAGGTAATTTAGTTAGGTATGAGAGGACAAGAATCAACCTGTCGACTTTTTCACTCGCTCGCAGTTGTGAATAGTTGTGTGTGATGTGACTGAACCTCGATTGTTTTGAGTGATATTAGTGCCTAAATAATAGTTATTGTTATTGAAATTACAATATGAAGCCGAAAACAAGTGCAATATGGCAGTATTTTCTAGAGATAGACGATAATTTTGCAAAGTGTAAAATCTGTGGTAAAAAATATTCAAGAAAAGGTGGGACTACAACATCGTTAAAAGGACATTTGAAATCTTTGCACAAAGATAAATATGAAGAACTTTCTAAGATCGAAGAACAACGGGAAAAGGTGAAATTGAATCAGGTAACGTCAGCTACGTCTTTACAGCAAGCAAAAAGGCAATTATCCTTAGAAGAAGCCTCAAAAAAACACCAAATGTGGGATAAATCACATCCTAAAGCACAGAAAATGGATGATTTGATTGGAGAAATGATAGCACTACAAAATCTCCCGTTCCATTTTGTCGAAGGCATTGGTTTTCAGCGTGTTATGCAAGCGGCATTGCCTCACTACCATTTAAGGGGGCGTCAGTTTTTTACTGACCATACATGTGATGAAATATATACTAAGATAGCTACCAAAATTGAAGCAATGCTGAATCAGTTTGTCAAACTGTCATTCACCACGGATATTTGGACTGAACCAAGTGCTAATGTGTCATTGTTGAGCCTGACGGCACATGGGATTGCTGAAGATTTTAGCCGGATGCAAATTGTTTTGAAATGTTGCTCTCTACATGGCCGACATACAGGTGATATCATTTGTGATAGTTTCAAAATGATGCTACGAGATTGGAACATCCAGGATGAGCAATTGCATTGCTTTGTTAGAGATGGTGGATCAAATATGGTCAGAGCAATGCATTTGGCAAATATACCTGATATGAGTTGTACAGTCCATCAACTACAGCTGTGTGTTCGATCTGCGCTTGAAAAATCCTCTGAAGTAAAGGAGTTAATAACAAAATGCAAGAAGATATCAGGACATTTTAATCACTCACAAATAGCACAAGATGAGCTGACCAAAATCCAAACAGAGCAACTTAACCAACCAGCACTTCGTGTTATGCAGGATTGTGTGACCAGGTATGTTTTAGTTTATTTATATACAATTTTACTTTATAAATTTCTCATGATTACATTAGTGTTACCTCTGTTTGATATATTTTTTACAAAATTTATGTTAATCAGTCTTTCAAAAAATTTCCCTAAAATATTCCTTTTTTATTATTTCAGATGGAACAGCACATTTTACATGATCGAACGTCTGATGAAGATTAAATATTCAATTTGTTTGTATGCCAGCAAACACAATATTCCACAAATCTCCCCAGAAGAGTGGTTGTATCTCAATAAAATAGTGGCAATGCTGACACCATTCGAAGAAATAACGAGGAATTTCAGCGATACAAAAACTTGCATATCATCAGTGATCCCACTGATACATGTACTGAAACATACATTGCAAGTTGAAAAGGACAAACCTGACACAAGACAGGATTTCAAAGGCATCATTCAAAAAGTGATTGAAGACATCAATTCCAGATTCTGTGACCTTCCAAGCAATACACTGTATTCGCTTGCTACATATTTGGATCCCAGGTACAAACTGAAGTTTTTTAATGAAATAATTAAAGAACAGGTTCAGTCCGAACTAATACGCTTGCTAACCCTACATGACTTGAATGTTGCAAGACTTGCAAGTGCTGCAAGAGCTGCAAGTGGAACTGATGGTGACAATGCTTCTGTTGCCAAAAGAGCTAGAGTGGAATTAGATTTAGTGAATGATGAACCCGGCACAAGCTTCCAGATGTTAACACCAACACATAGTGTGCATTCCAATCTGGCTGACATGTTAAAAAACAGCAGTGACGATGAAGCGGAAATGGCAAATGATAACTTGTTAACTAATAGCAACCTCATGATTTGGAAAACACTTATTAATGAATATAATAAAGAAAACCGACTACAGCTGAACGAAGACCCATTATTGTGGTGGAGATATAATAAGAAATATGAAACTTTTGCACCCATCGTTCGCGCTTACCTGTCGGCGCCTTCAGGTTCAGTACCGAGTGAACAATTATTTAGTGGAGCGGGATTAATTTATGAACCCCTGAGAAATAGATTGGAAGGTGACAAAGCCGCAAAACTATTGTTTATTAAGTACAATTTGCCTCTTCTTAACTATCAATACCGTTAAAACGTATTGCTTAAGTGTACTGTGTATGTACCTACCTTACAGCTTTTGAATAAATACTTTTCCATAAATCAAACAAACATATTTTTCTACCTCCGCCTCCGCCTCCGTTAACCTCCGACTCCGCGGAGGTGAAGCTCTTCACCTCCGCCTCCGACTCCGATAAGACGCCTCCGTTACAACCCTGTATAGCAGGTTACCTACGCCTACGACGGCGTGGTTCTATCATGTTCTATGAAACTTTGTCTCCGGTCCTTTCTTCCTCTGTGACCTGACAGCTGGGCTTTATATCGGCATATCGACAACTATATTCTGTAACTATATATTCTGTGATATCGATTGGGATCTGTATTGCAACGGAGGGAGTCTTTCTGGTTGTGCCTATTTCAATGTCACCGACAGTTTTGAGAGGTCCTCATTACAATGCCTAGTAACGTAACATTAGTGGTGCGAGATTAAATGTTGGCATCGCCTCATAAACAAAACAAAAATTTGTATTTGTCATGATACGTGAATTGAATACAGCACGTTTTTAATTCTCCGTCCGGTGGCCGGCTAGTAAAAAATCTTTTATCAATTCCTACAATCAGAGTTTCGTATGTGGAATTTAAAAATACAATAATAAAAATTGGGATCGCATGCAGCGAGCAATCTTCGCAAACGACATCTCCGGTCACGTAACACGGATAACAAAATGGCCGCCGAAAAAATGGCGGCAAAAATCTGGCCCGGACAGGCGATCGCGATACACGCACGGACGCGAGATGAATATTTAAATTTTTATATAATATTAAAAATATGGTGGAAAACCGCCCCCTCACAAAACCACCCGCGGAAGAAGCCCCCGATTAATTGTGTTCAGCTTAGAAGGTTACCATTTTAATATGACCCACAAAAACCCCTTTCACGCATTACGGTCCAGGCCGTCATTTTTATTTGCATTTAGGATTAATTATTATTTATATTAAATCTACATCTTAATTACGGAAAAATGTATTAGGTACACGTACCGTTTGTTCCTGAAATAAATTGGAGCATGTGTGGGTAATTAACTTTTTTTAGGGACGTTTTTATGGGTAGCTTCGTTTTCCTTCACATTTTTATTATAAATATCATACTGCGTATAGATTTCATTACACGAAAACGGAAGAGGTAGGGATTTTTTAGAACCAAGCTTAATGGTGAGTTGATCTTCGATTCCTTTCTATTATTTCAAACCCGGAACCCTGCGAGCCATTCTCAAAGGAGAAAAACATAATGAAGTTGCGGGTAAGTAAAACCTAGCCTAACTTATGCTTTCATCAGCTGCATCTTCCTTATTTTGCCACATTCAATTATGGAGTAGCCTATCGCCGAATGCCGAGACTGCCTTTCAAATAAAACGGTGCTTAATGTTATAGGCGCGATGCTCACTAAACAGACAAGACATAGGCCACACTTGCGCAATCGGACTTGAAGAACTTGTCCTCTCCTCAGACCATACACTAAACTGGCACCCCCAATTTGTGAGCGAACCAACCGTGTACATTTTTTTGATATCAAAACGCGAAACGTGAGGGACACAGCTTTCCGGGCCGGCGTAACAAGAGGTTTCTATCGTGGTTGTACAGGGTACGTAGGTAGACACTCGATGCGATTGCGATATTTGCGTGAAACTTTTTGAATTTCCTCTGGGAAAAACTCGGTTTGGAACTATCTCCCGGCATCAAACGATAAATGATTATAGTCGTGACGTCACAGGAAACGAGACGCGGCGGCTGGATAATGAAAAATAAGGAAAAGCTACGAAACTCGGTGTAGTGGAGATACAGTCAGGCTTAAAATATTTTTATACGCTTGCTTTTCGCGCAGGGAGGCAGGTTCGAGTCCCGGTGCTGACCTGGTACCAATGAGATAAGTAATTTATCTTAAAAACATTATATGGACGTTCTAACGGTGATGCGGAAAACATCGTGAGGAAACCTTCATTACTCCATAGCAGCGGCGATGGGTTTTTATTACTGGCTAAATTGGGCAGAATTGTGCCTCTGCCACTCGTATGGGAAAAGCCATGACGCTACCGTTATGTTATAGGTAAGTTGACTTACTACTACGTGTTATGTGTAACTTATAATCAAAATTTTGTCTAATCATCAGTCATCGTCCCTATTGCCTAACCCTGCTGTGGACGGAAGTTGGCTCAATTAAGAAAAGTATCACCTTTCAAACAAGCCAACATAATAATAATAATAATAATAATAATAATAATCCTTTATTGCACAGAAAACACAGTGGAAATTATAACAGAAACAGTATGCAAAGGTGAGCTTATTTCTAAAAAGAAACATAACCTATAACATAAACATTTACATACAGGCATACATTGCTTCTGGCCCCACACTAGGATAACCTGTGTCGTGGGAACCAGAAACAGCGACGTCACACACATATAAACATCCTAGACCTGTTTTTTTTTTCTTTTCTTGACTCCCAGCCGGGGATCGAACCCGGGACCGCCCGCACGGTAGGCAGAGCCACAAACACTGCGCCACAGAGGTCGTCCGAAGCAAATGTCGTTTCAAAGTCAGCTAAGAGTTATTCACAATATTACGTTTATCTGACGCCAACTTTCGTGGCGCCTGAGTGCCGCCTGGAGGGCGCAGCGGCGCCTGGGAACAAGAGCGATGGTCGCCTCAGTCAGGAGCCAAGAAACCTTTCGACATCTGTACCCAATATTTAAACTACTCATCACCTCTAGCATCTAAAGTTGACAACAAAATAAACATTTATTTATATGTCACTGTTACTACCTTAACTGTATGTTGTTTGTGTTCAATAAAGGAATTATGAACATTTATCTACAGCCACATACTATGATATCCTTCTGGCCCCACACTATGATACCCTGTGGGAACAAACAAACATAAACATCCAAGAGCTGTTTTTTTTTTCTCCCTCCCAGGATTTACACTCGGGACCACTCGCTTGTGAGGCTACGATGTGCATTTTTTAGCGCCGGATAGCATCTAGAAAAAGCCCGTGGAGGACAACGTCTTTCACCGGCTTTTTAGAATGTAGAACCGCCTTAAAAGCCAGAGCGCTTCAGCACCACGCGGGCGTTGTACCAAACGGGGCTTGTATGGCTTATATCGATAACCTCATCGCCTAAATCGCCAGTACCGTAGGTGCAGCACATGCAGAGTTGTGCGCCACTGGCTTTTTGTAAATTAATAACAGCTAGAAAAACCGGAGCCCTACAGCGCCTGCTCTTTACTATGTACTGCAAGCGATGCCATGTTACTCGGTGCGTACGTAGCTAAAACCATTCCTTAAATTACGCCCTGTAAAGTATGTCCTAGAAACAATGGTGCAATTCTCAAGGGGTCAACACCAACTACCTAACAATAACCCATGAAAAAATGACTAAAGTGGCTATTTGTTTTACGTCAGGTTCATGTGTTTCCTAATGGTATTCATTCATATTTTCTGCTTTTAAAAGTTCAGGTTAGTTCGTTGAAGTCTAAACAAAATCACGCAGGTAATATAATTACTTACTGGTATAAGTAGTACTTACTTTACTGCCACTTTAGCCACAAGATGTCATCAGGTGATTTAGGCGATTACTTTTTCAACACAAGCCAGAAACTTTCCGTGTTGTGGTGCTGTAGCGCACTGGCTTTTTAGGCGGGCCTACATTCTAAAAAGCCCTTGGGGCACAACGCGGCCAGGCCTTGTACTCCACGGGCTTTTCTAAAGACGCTGCCCGGTGATCATTTACATAGCACAATCACGCCCTTGGCTGTACGGGGCGGCGACGACACAATTTTGCCCACGTTTAATGATAAATACATAATAACAATTAATTATTTCATGGATAGCTTTTTTCCACCCACTGCTGTTTATTAATAACTTGCTGATGCCCGCAACTTTATCTGCGTGTTCTTAGGAATTATCATTTACCGAAATAAAGTTAACCTCCTTCTGGCGCAGTCGGATAAAAAGTATCCTATGTGTTAATCTAGGTCGTTAATTATCTCTGTGCTAAATTTCAATCAAATCCTTTCAGCCGTTTTTGCTTGAGCGAGTCACAAACACCCAAACATCCATCAATACTTTCACATTTTATAATATTAGTTGAATTTACTAATTATTATAAAGTACAATACATAATAGTAGTTTATGTGACTGCTACATAATGGAGGGCATTAACACTCGAGAGTTTTAATGCCTAATTATGTACTGTTACATACACTAGTATATCTACACACATATCATAAGCTCTCTTTAATGTGTTCAGGAACCGCATGTTCGACCTGCATGGTGGCATTGATAAATCCTTTGCACTTGTTTAGCTTATTCAGTAGTACCAACTTCACAAACAAAGTAGGGGGCGGCACGCAGGCGGGCGTCGGCGTTCGAAATTTGAATGTCATAATATGTAGAAAAATTACACATTATGGTCATAATGTGTAATTTTTCAGATAAGAAATGGGTTTTTACCAAGTAGTTTAACATTATGCTTATCGTAACGTGCGGTTTTTGTACGCAGAAAAGAGGGTTTATGATACGTGTGTAGATAAATATACTTATATGATGTATACAAGCAGACCCTTTATATTCCAAATAGACAGAAAGTACAGCTTAGCATTTGAATGTAGAAAAAAATATGGCAACTTAAATGACATATTAGCAGTCTACTGTGTGTTTTAATAATAATAATAATACCTTAGACACTATTTACACACATTGATGTAGCCCCAAACTAGGATTCCCTGTATCTTGAGTACTAGAAAACGATACACATACTTATATAGATAAATATTATACTTAGATAAACAACCATGACTAGGGTACAAACATCCGTTCTCATCAAACAAATTTTTGCTCCCACCGGGAATCGAACCTGGGACCCTTGGCTTCGTAGGCAGGGTCACTGCCGACTCGGCCATTCGTTTTATTCGGTAAGTCATTTTTTATTTCAAAAAACACACTTTAGTTGGAAAATGATGCCATTTTTTTTTCTACATTGTATTGGGAAGCTGTGGGTAGTAGAGTGACTGTAACTAAACACATTATGTCAGGAGCGTCCGTCGGTTTCTCGCGCCTTTTTATACTTTTATTGATTAAAGTTCCATAATCTTATCTCTTAGAGCCCCGACGACTGGATGATGGTCACGGGGTATAAAGGAGAAACGCATATAACTCTGATTTATTATGAGTTAAAATAACGGCCCAAGGAAACTTGGATAACATCCACACTTGTCTACGGAATACACATAGTGCTGGTCAAATAAATTGGCATTTTAATATCATCCTGGCGCTGTAATTTCCCGAGCGAGGGACAGTCACTTTGAGTATTCTCAAACTTTGAGTGGCCTAAACTAAACCTCCTTCAGACAAAACTCTTATTTAACGCATCAAATTTAGTTCGGCTACTCCCCACTAGATGTCGCTACGGGTATGAATTTTCCACAGCCTAACAGGAATTTTCCGTTACTTCTATGGATTTTTCATTTAATGGATTCGACTCTATACATCGATGACGGAGGTTCCGTGTTTCGGAGGACATGCTAAGCTGTAGGGCTACCAACGTTAATTGGTAGCGAGTAGCAAACCCCCCGGAAATGGCATTTCTAGAAATGACATGGACAATGAGCGCCTAATCTTACTCGTATACGGGTAAAGGCCCGTGCCGCTCGGTGCTCCAATGTAGAGAAGAGGCAAACAATGACGTTTTATAAACAAATATTAACATCAACAACATAGCGTCACGCCCTTTCCCGTACGGGGTGGCAGAGGCATTAATGTGCCCAATTAGGCAATCATTCGATACTCCATTTTGCGTGACAGGGGGCTAGCCCGTCGCCGCAGCTATGAAGTAATCGAGGTTTCCTCGCGATGATTGTATTTACAGAAAACAAAGAAATTTTGAATGTTAGCTACATTGTTTTTATACATTAATTAAATGAATGAATGAATGAGTTATGTAATTTATCGTACGCCCGTTCTAACTTTGATATGAAACATCGCGTGAAAAACTTAAAAGCTGTGCCGACGGGCTAACCCCCTGTCAAGGAAAATGGAGTACTTAATAAATAAATATATACTAGAGGACAATCTTACACAAATCAAACTAGGCCCATAGTAAGCTCAACAAGGCTTCTGTTATAGGTACTAGACGACGGTATAATTGATAGAGATAATACATAGAAAACATCCAAGACTAAGAAACAAATATTCATGCTCATCACACAAATATTGCCCTTACCAGGATTCGAACCCAGGACCGTCAGCTTCGTAGGCAGGGTCGCTACCCGCTAGGCTAAACCGGTAGTCTAATAAGTAGCTAAACGTGTACTAAACTCTTTAGGTAACGTTCTAAATAAAACTAGAGCATATCTGTCAGCACATCTTTTGCACAGCAGCATGTATTAAGCTCTTCCTGACACAGCCTGACCATAGATAATTACTTTCTAACCACTCCCCGAAGTATCACCATAAAAACCAAGGATGCCAAAAAAAGGGCCACTTAAAAACGTATCAGCGAGATAATATTCAGGAGCCGCCTCAACTTCTGCCACCTGTCCAGGAGAGTCGTTAGGAGACATCGACATCAGGAACACCGGATAGTCACAACTCCACACATAAATCACCGGGTCGAGAACTTCTGACGGTCCGGGCGTACCGGTGCGCCATTAGCATTTTTTATGCATAGGAATCGATCCGCAGTAACGTAATGCGCCTCGCGATACATTAATATCTTACTTTTTACGACTCTTCCGCAACAATCCTTGGCGATTTATCATCGTAACAACCAGGGGGGAGGTGAGGGAATATCGCCCTAGTAAAAGAGGAATAAGGGATATCGGAATTGTTGCAGTTCCTGGAGTTGATAATAGGCGGCGCCGATTCGGTTGGCGCTCTCATTTTTCCTTCACGGGCACTTTGAGATTAAAAGTTTGGAAAATGGCATGAGAAGTTTGGGCGGCGAGTTTCCCAGCGGGGCCAGCGGGCGGGCGGTGGGGCCTCGTTTGTGCCGCGTCGATGGGGAAAATTTAATCTGGAACGTGTTTGTTTGCGTTCGGAACAATAAAGTCCGTTAGCGCTGAGTTTTTATTGGCAATCTCCATTCTGCTATCCAACTGTGGGTTGTATCGGCCGTTTTGCTTGCTTCATCTCGCAGGCACATCAGATAACTGTAACTTTAGCAGATACTAAGGAACCATTCGCTTACTCTCGCTAGGGAAATTACATCGTCGTTATGATGACATTATTTAAGTTACACTTTTGGTGCAGTAGCAGTTACTGCATTCACCCAACAGTCAAGAAGTCCTGAATGGCCGAGTCGGCAGTGACCCTGCCTACGAAGCCAAGGGTCCCGGGTTCGAGTCCCGGTGGTGGCAAATATTTGTTTGAAGAGAACGGATGTTTGTACCCTAGCCATGGTTGTTTATCTATCTAAGTATAATATTTATCTATACATAGGTAAGTAAGTGTATTGTTGTCTTGTACCCAAGATACAGGGAATCCTAGTTTGGGGCCAGATGTTATGTGTGTAAATAGTGTCCAAGGTATTATTTAAAAAAAGGCCATTGGATGGTGAAGTTCTTGACTCTATTTAAGATTGCAACTTTTGAATGATAAAGGTAGATATAAAATACACATTCTGTCATCACGCTCTGTCAAAGGATAAATAAACGGTTCCAAAAGGTACTATACATAATAACACATAATCCAACATTAAATCAAAACGCAATCACATTAACTCTCCAGCACGGCCAAAACCGCTCAGCGATTTTTCCCAAAAACTGCGCGCTGTCTCAGCCAATCCCGCGCAAATATGCGTTAATCCCGTTAAGTGAGTGCATCGGTCACATAATATTTTCGGTGAATCCCCGGCACCGATAACGGGTTGGCACCGTGCCAGCCAGCCGCTTGTGATTCCGTTGAAACGGTAGTTCTGGCTTTTGGGTGGCTGGGCGGGTGTTTCGATTTCGGTGCACCTATGTGTAATACCTATGGGTTTGTGCATAGAGGCTGTATACTGTTGACAATGCAGCCCTTACACATAACATAACATAACATTTACATACAGGCGCATACATTGCTTCTGGCCCCACACTAGGATACCCTGTGTTTCTGTGGGTACCAGAAACAGCGACGTCACACACATATAACCATCCAAGACCTGGGGTTTTTATTTTATTCACCCCCAGCCGGGGATCGAACCCGGGACCTCTCGGATGGTAGGCAGAGCCACAACCACCGCGCCACAGAGGTCGTCGAACTACACAACTAGTAGAGTACATAGAGAAGGGTTTCGTTATGGTTAAAGGTCTGAAAACGATACTAGAAATTTTCTCACTACGAGTTTAATTTCGTAATTTATTGTACGACACAAAACAGACACACAGATAATTATTATTATTTGGTTAGCCTACATGGTGTCCCACTGCTGGGCAAAGGCCTCACCAGGTCGAGCCCACACACAGATAACTTTTAATAATAAAAAAGCTTATCTCTAACAAGCTTATCTTTAATGTGCTGTCGGTGGGGATAAACCCTGAACCATATAATGTATCACGATTTCTGGATTCTTCATATGTGTCACCGTAAGATAGTCAAAACCGTTAGTTGATAAACTAACGCGTTAGTTAGTTACACTGTACGGTGACATATATCTTACGGTGACATATACATATACGACTGTATACCGGCTGAAAAGTTGCCACGCATTTTCCAAGAATAAAGAAGGCATAAAGATATGTTCATAAATAAACTTTGAGCGATACTTTTGTTTATAGGGATATTTCAAGAGCTGCCCTACTTTCTGTGATGTTTTTACTTTCTTTGAACGTCGCCGAGTAGAATCTCATCACCCAGAATTTCCACGTATTCCTAGCCTTAGATCAAAGCATTATGAAATATACGTATCTCAGATACTTAGTACAATGCTGCGCTAAAGTTTGTTTATTCAATATGTTCCAATATGTATTTATGACCTAGTTACTTGTTGAGAGTCATTAAAGAGAAAAGATCCTACGAAGTGTTCCACATCGTTTTTAGGGACCCGTACAGTCAAAGGAACAAAGGAACCTTAGTTGCCCGCCCGTCTGCCAAGACCCTTTTTCTCAGGAAGGACTGGTGTGGAATCAGATGATATTAATATCAATCACTCAGGTATGTGGTGCCTTAATGTTGCCAAAAAAATCAAAGTTTTAGGTCAACGCAATAAAAAAATACGACCGTTTTTATGACTAATTTGTATTTTTTTTTACGTAGCATTTTCTATGTCCCACTGCTAGGCAAAGGCCTCCCTTGATCGTACCCATAAATGCCTATCGGCCGCCATGCCGACCCAATCTGACTGGAACCTATCCAGGTTATCCCTCCATCTCCCTATATGCACACACATACACCACACATTCACACGCAGACACACAAATCATTCACTTGCTCATCCACACATACACATTCCTACTTTTTCTCAAACATAAATTCCAGCAACCTTCCATTATCTTATCATGCTGTATTATTCACCTACTGTAGTTTCCACCATTGTTCAGAGTTGGGGAGGCTGGTGATCTGTAATACAGGTCTCATAGCACGGACACCAGTCCCTCATACAGAAAATGATATATAGGTTAGCTGTATACTAGTTAAGATAATATTTGTTATGTAAATTTACTGAGTAAGAGAGAGAAATAAATAAACTTATTATAAAAAAAAAAAAAACCTTATTATCTCCTTCTGGGCCTTCCCCTACGCCGGTGTCCGCCTGTAGGCACCCAGTCAGTGACTATCTTCGCCCATCTGTCTGGGTGCATTCGACTCACGTCACCGGCCCAGTTGCATTTGAGTTTCGCGGTTCCCACGCCTACATCAGCAACGCCAGTTTTGGAGCGCAGTATGGTGTTTCTGATACTCCCAAGACGCTGCGCTCCATCGCTCTCTGACAAAGTTTGAGCTTGGACTTCTGATGTTCGGTCAAGGACCACGTTTGTGCGCCGTAGGTGAAAAATTTATGACAAAAATATGCCGAATTTCCTTGATACTCGCAAGAGAATCATAAAATTTGGCACGAAGCAAGGTCTTGTAGCAAGCGTTCTTGAGAAAAGGGTCTTCACAGACAGACAGACCAACAGACGGACAATGATGTGATCCTACAAGGGTTAATTTTTTCCTTTTAAGGTACAGAACCCTAAAAATGCGATTTGACTCTCGGTGGGCGAGTCACGACTCGAGCGAGTTTTTTTTTTTATATTACATACATCGCAGTACCACAACCAAATACCGTCGAAGACCACATGACTGTGGTATTATATTAGTATATGACTATCATGTCAAAATTAAAGGCCATTTTTAGTGAGGTAGTCGATAGTTACCAAAAACGTGCACGACCAAATGGAAGGTTGGAAATTATCAACTTTTTATTTTAACTAATATTTTATTTTTCATAATCAAAATGGGATGTATCTATACTGTCAACGCAAGAAAAACACTTAACCTCTCAAAAGCCGAGGGTAGTTGGGACGGCTCGTGACTTTGAACCTTATGCCGTGGTAATAAAATTTAAAATTTATAACGGAAAAGTTATCTAATGCAGGTGGTATTTAAGAGGTTAAGATGATATCTAAAAGCGGGAATACGAATCTAAACGAAAGTGACAGCGTTAATTACCACCACATAAGAAAAAACGAGAGCGCGAACAATGCGTTCGACTGAAACCACACCACTCAAACCACATAAATATTGTTTAAAAATAAACTATTTTATTTTGTCAAAAATAGTTTCAAGGGGAGTTTACGAATACATAATATCCACATTTTTAATGCAATTTCGCAGTGAAATTAGTAAGGATATCAGAAATACAGGAAAAAATAAAACAATTTAAACGTCTGTTCGCAATTAAATTCTACCGAGAAAATTTCATCCAATCGCGTTTTTGTTCAATAAGAATCTTAATAAAATACTCAATAAACGTTAATCCAAAAATCAAATCTGTAGATGACTTTATATTGGAGTAAATGGATTCGAAAAAAAAAACTCATAATTTTTTCGTATCACCTTCATCATTAGTTCTTAATAATCCGACTGTTTGCTCCGACTTCTATGATAGATCCTACATCACTTGATACTTGTTCCGTACAGACTTTCCAGTACTTTTCCAGCTAGTTCTCGTGCTTGTATCATGAGGAAACCTTCATAACCACATAGTTACGGCGATGGGCGAGTCCCCTGTCACGCAAAATGGAGTATTGGATAACTGGCTCAAAGTGGACACAATTGTGCCTCTGCCACTCCTTATGCGAAAAGGCGTGACGCTATGTTATGTTATGTTATAGATGAAGAGGCAGTCCATGCATTTTAAATAAATGAGTACCATTGCAAGCTTCAAAGTTAGCAAGATCGAAATCGATAAAAAGCTCGATGTGGGCTTGCGCAACACTATGGCAGGGCCTTTGCGGACGTGCGGGAGGAGTGCGGGACGCCTCCCTCTCCGCGATCTCCTCTTTCCCCTCTGGCCATCAATCCTGAGGTATCAAGGGGTTGGTGTCCGCATATGGGACTACGTGACGAGCCGACGCAAGTGAGACTCCCTATAATTTAGAAGAGATTTTATTTATTTTTTATTTATATATCAGGTACACAAAACAGCAGTGGAAGAACATGTAAAGGGGGCTGTCTCCAGCGCCAAAAGTATGTGCACACAACATGATAAAAATAATGATACAGCTAAAACTAAATCTACACATTTAAAGTGTTACACGTTAGAGTTGAATTCAAATTGTTTGAAACCTTATTAGTAAGGCCATATGAGTTGCCACGCGGTGGCATCATCATCGCGTAGCTCCGTGTAGAAAGGCCTTAGATACGGGGGCTACTCTCAGATGTATCGCGAATGGTCCTTAAACCGAGAACATCGGACTAATCTTGTTAAATACCAAAGCAAATTAGCCACAGCCTGGAAAACCGTTTCCCATAGCATCACCGAGAGAAACATCACCAAGCTTAGCTGAAAAAGCCAAGTCCAGCGCAAAATACTGGAAGTTACGCCATTCCTGTTCCAAACCACGCCGGAGGCTCCCGTAATGGCTCGCTTTGACTTTCTAGATGGTTTTTTTAATGCAATAATTTCGATAATTTATCGCTAGATAGAGGCTTCTTTGTGGCAAAGTGAAAATATAAATTGGTTTTCTTTTTATCAGTAAACATTAAGTGTGCGTAGGGGGGCACAGGGCCGGACTGGGAAATGACCCCTGGGGGGGGGGGGGGGGGGGTGTTTAGCTTTCAATTTTAAAGTGACATCTCGAGGTTACGGAGGCGCGGCAATTAAATACGTGACTTCATTTTGCTATGCGGCTGAGCAGTAATTTGTGAAAATGGGAAGATGGAAGCGTTGATAATGTGTACTTTTTTCTGTCGCGGTTGTTAACTGCCCTGTTTTCGGACTCGTGACATTATCCTGGAGGGTTTGTTAATGTCCCACTTTTGTTTGCGCTACCTTATGGACTTTTGGTTACATGATAGACAATCAATAAGTGAGTATATAATGTCTTTATTCACTTTTTGCATTAAGTTTAGTTTGTTGCAATAATAATAATACGATATTTGTATGTATACTATTATATCAATTATTGTAATAATAGTTAAAAAAAATATGAAATTAACTTTATGCCACAAAATCATAAATTAAACTAGAAGCGTGCTCCTCTCACATTACTATTGTTCATAAAACATGCACAATTAACTTAATTAAAATCTATTTTAATTAAGTTATTTGTTAATACCTATATGTGTTATCTATTTTATTATCTTTAATCGATATTGATTATCGATTAATATTCTTTTTATTATGTAGATAACTTGGTAAGTAGTTTACAGCGAAAATTGTTATTTTAGTTTTAATTTACATACATACTGGTATATTGTACATTTTATGACAAAAGAGAACATTCACTTTTCAGTATTCAATCAGATTAACCCAGTATTTTTATTTTGATCCTATCCTTCATTTCCCTCATTTACCAGCATTTCAATCCGTTAAATCAATCATCATGACTGAAAAAAACACAACCGTGGTTAGGGTGCACACGCTTTTATCACGAAACTGTAAAAACGGAAGAACTGCTGGGCTGGAGCTGCAGCAAGAAGACCACCATGGCAGCAGCCGTGAGTCCCTCCTTCATCCTTCATTTAACCTGTCCACTCGCGTATGAACACCTAGTATGGACTTATATGTATGGAATAATATTTATATTAATTTTCATAAAATAATTGCTACTACCCACTTTTATTTTTATTACTGGCAATACTGACCGGAAATGGAGGATAATCGTCCCTTCTCTCTGGTATCTCACACATGATTGGTCGACTGACTGAATGATAATGTGGCTGGCCGCCATTACGTGCTTACTTGCCTTAATTTCAGGCTTTCAACTGCAAAACCACGCTGCCATCAATTTTTCAATAGGATTTATAAGTCATATAAGTATGTATGTTCTGCATCCCCGGAACATACACTGAAAAAAAACTCTTGTTATTCGTAGCTAAACTTTCGTCTACGTATAACATAGAAAAAGTGACCACAAAACTATAGCAATACGTAACCAAATCTAGTTTGGTTATTTTTTAACGAAACTGTTTTGTAATTAATGTTAACACTATTTTGTTTAAGTCATACCAAGGTGCTTACTTAAAGGTAGGCCTACTTACATGCAGTTAGGAAGCCAATTGTTTGTTTACTTCAGCCATTTTTTACAAAACAGTTTGACTGTTATTAACTAAACTAATGAGTTGTTTTGTTACTATAACCTGATATATCAGTTAATTTAGATAACTTGTTTTGTTATTTTTTACAAACAGTTTGACTGTTAGTAACAAAACTTTGCTTGTTTTAGCTGTAGTAGTTTGTTTATATAGTATTTAGTACTTCTTTAGTGTGTAGCCTAATTTATTTTAGCTATCTGAGCGTTTTAGCATGGCAATAAGCGGTAATTTCCCTTTTGTTAATATTTCAAGAATTACCGATTAGATTGACATTATTTTCAAATCAATCTAATCGGTAATTCTTGAAATATTAACAAAAGGGAAATTACCGCTTATTGCCATGCTAAAACGCTCAGATAGCTAATATAAATGAGACTACACACTACAGAAGTACTAAATACCATATAAACAAAAAACTACAGCTAAAATACACTAAAAAATTTTGTTCTACCTATATAAAATTTAAAAGTAGGCAGATAAATAAAAGTAATTGTTTTACAAATGTAATTGTTGTATTGTTAGACTTCAGAAATTTTACAATGTAAGAACATTGTTAGTCATTATTATCATTATCACATAAATCAAAATCTCAAAACAACGGGAATCTTTTTCCCAATGTCCCAGTGTCCTCCAGTGTCCTCCAGTGTCCTCCAGTGACTGTAGGCCATACAAGTACGTTGTAGAAATATTAGTACCCTGTGAGGCCTGTGATCTATTCGGCTCAGTCGACTGATCTTCATATGTCTGAAACTGAGAAAACCATGTGATTAGGGCGTATCAATCTATTTCGGTTAGGTACCGACGTAGTGGTAAGGAAATAGAGGTACCTATTCTATTACTGTTGATTGTTAAATATACTTCTATTTCTATAGCCATACTTTCCTCCCCCGGTAGGTAGGTTAGACACAGATGCAAGCTAGCATTATTTGTAGGTTTGGGTGCCGAGGTACTAACTTTTAGCGCGTTGGCACCATGCTGGCGCGGCAGGCACGTTATGCCTTTTTACCCCCAGATTGGCATAGCTTTAGCTTACCACAAGATAATGAAAGGAAATGATTAGGTAAATACTTACCTTTGAATTGTGTAAAATACACTTCCAGGCCCCACTGCTGCAGATAATCTTCGAGAGCATCTGAGCTCTGCTCGGCCATGGTTCTCTCACTCAGTTTTAAGTAGGTAGCTGACTGAAATAAAGATTCTCCTTCTGATTATGCTGATGAGAGAGACGACAAGCACAGAACTATTTTACTTTGGGGTTTTATGTAAAACGGAGACCCGTCTTCACACGATTGTCCCGAGAGGCGCAAGCGCAAGCAGCAAAATGAATAGAAAATCAACGTGTTTGACATGGCGTGTCGCGTCGTGTCGCGTCGATCGTAGCAAAATGCAGTTTTTGAAATTTTTCGCTCTTGCACAGATTAATAAAGAGTTGCTCTTGTCACTGTGCCGCACGGTCCGATTTTGTTTGACAAGACTACATTCAACTCGCGCGAGGACTGTTGGTAGTTCGTCATCCCGTAAACAAAAGTGTTTGGTTGTAAACAATCAAAATACGGCTATCATAAGATAACGCTTTGTTTAGTTCAACATATTAGTTTATTGTTAATTACATAAGTTTTGTTGCATTGCAGTTTTGTGTGTAAAAATAACAAACTTAATTGAGATAATAGTAACAAGATGTTTGTTTAGTGTTTAACAATAATAATTGTTTGATAATTCAGCAAGCCTTTAGTAACGAATAGTCTAAGAATTAGTATAAACTAAGTAAACATGTATTGTTGCAAGTTACCAATCCAATTTGTTTACTTTATTAAGGTTATACATGACTAAATCTTAGCTATTAAACAACCGAACTGAAAATAACCAAACCAGTTTTGTGTTTCGTAAATAAACTACTTTAATTATTTCAAATTAAGTTTATTGACGACTAACTGAAGTATGGTTAAAAAGGCGATAACCGAAAAAGTTTTGTTATTAATTTTTTTCAGTGTATGAATCATTCCCGGATTGTTTAGCACATACGGTATAATATGACTATTCGATGACAACTATGAATAATTTTTTATTCAGTTTTCTGTTTCGTCATAATTGGGGTTATACAGCCGAAGGCGCGGGTCATACCGAGGTTTGTAAGTAAAGAAGCCTTTTCGAAAGTGTTACGAATATAATTTTTCCGCCTGTGAACTCAAAATCAAGCGGCCAAGGTGCTATTTTGAGGTTAGAAGGCGGAAATAATATATTTTTATTTTGATCCATGGTTTATAAATCTGTTTACTTAGTCTTCGCTAGTGTCTGGGCTTTTGGTTCAGCGATGTTTCAGGATATAATTCGTTCGTTTCGTTCAATTATAGAGTAAGTAATTTTACCGTTACATCAAATGTGGACTCCGATGAAATGCTTCAATCTAAAGTACAAAAAAGTGGCCAAGTGCGAGTCGGACTCGCCCATGAAGGATTCCGTTGTAGCAAGGAATTATGTGACTGGATGTTTGTGTTGTAACTTTGTTTTTAATAGTGTTTGTATCAATGACAAAGTTATTTTATAAACTCCTTATTATTATTTTTAAACCAATTTTCGTTGAATGTGTTTATTGAGATACATAGCATATATTTTTTGTTGATTTTTCACTTTCTTACTTGAAAAGTTAGGGGGGCACATTTTTCCACTTTGAAAGGTTCTGTCTCTTTAACGATTTAATTTGAGGAAAAATGGTTTCAGGAACCTCAACGTCATTTTTAAAGACCTATCTATAGACACCCCACACATATAGGTTAGTTGAAATAATAATAAAAAAATGTTTCAATTCCATGTATATTTTAATAATTTAAAATTTTCAATTTTTGTATAAAAATCGTAAAGCGGTTCACATAATACATCTACATACCAAATTCCATTGTGTAGTCCCAATAGTTTCTGCATAAATTTGCTGTGACATACGGACGGATGGACAGACAGAATTGACGAAACTATAATGGTTCCTTGTTTCTCTAAACAACCCTTAAAAAAAATTGAGACCATTTTTTATAGATTGAAGATGATCTTCATTCCAGAATTCACAAAATGGTGGGTGAAAGAATTCAAAACCATCAAGTTCCCCGCTGGTGGAACCGTATTCGACTATTATATAGATACTGAAACAAAACAATTTGTTCCTCGACTATTTTATAGATACTGAAACAAAACAATTTGTTCCTCGACTATTATATAGATACTGAAACAAAACAATTTGTTCCTCGACTATTATATAGATACTGAAACAAAACAATTTGTTCCTCGACTATTATATAGATACTGAAACAAAACAATTTGTTCCTCGACTATTATATAGATACTGAAACAAAACAATTTGTTCCTCGACTATTATATAGATACTGAAACAAAACAATTTGTTCCTCGACTATTATATAGATACTGAAACAAAACAATTTGTTCCTCGACTATTATATAGATACTGAAACAAAACAATTTGTTCCTCGGACAGAAAAGGTGCCAAAGTTTGAGTTATAGTACCTTCAATTCATGTGAATAAAAAAAGGACGGTGTAAACTTTTCTTGTTAAATATGTAACTTTACACTGACGAAGCACAAAATTTAACATAACCGTCAAAATACCCCACCAATACGCTAACGAGCAATTATCAAAACTTCATGAAGCCGCGATCATCCTCCATATTAGCCCATCGAAGCCACGCGCCGGCAAAAGTTGCAAAGTCAATATAATTATACAGGCCGCGCCATAAAACACACCTCGACAGGCAGCCGAAGGAGCAAACAATTTAATTTACTACAGGAGACGCCCGAACTTCGGCAGCTATTGAACATTCCGACGCCCCCCCCCCCCCCTGCACACCGAAAATTTACGCGCCTCATCTCGAACGCGAAAAAACAAATTAAGATAGCAGAGAATCGCACGCTCCACTAATAAACGGGATGTTCGCTAATTCATCATTGTTTTTCGCTAATAAAAACACGACAAAAACACATCTTTTTCTCACCCACCCCGGGGGCGAAAAAATGGTCACCCCCAAGGGAGGTGGGGAAAAATGTATAATAACGGCCAAAACGGCTCGTTGTCTTTTGTATAGATTGAGAATATTTTAAAGTGACGTGCCGCTAGATGGCGCTGCAAAAAATTATGTTATGCCGCGAGGGGGATAGCGGCATATAATTATGTTGCTTCAGGATTCAAATTCATTGTGGAATCGCACTTAGGAGATGTTTGAGCTGGGACTTGTTGAGCCCAAGGAGAGAACAGTCCCGGCTTCAACTACCAACATGGAGAGAAAAAGTAAGTAAATAAGTAAGTTTACGACCCGAATGGCCGAGTCGGCAGTGACCCTGCCTACGAAGCCAAGGGTCCCGGGTTCGAGTCCCGGTGGGGGCAAATATTTGTTTGACGAGGACGGTTGCTTATACCCTAGTCATGGTTGATAATCTATCTAATTATAATATTTATCTATATAAGTATGTGTATCGTTGTCTAGTACCCAAGATACAGGGAATCCTAGTTTGGGGCTAAATCAATGTGTGTAAACAGTGTCCAAGATATTATTATTATTGTTATTATATTATTACGATTGGACACTGTACACACCCAGTAAGAAGTCTATAAAGGCCTATATTTTTTCCGGGATTCTGTTATCCAGCACGGCCTACTTTTTTTTTAAACTTAGTGACCCACCCAATCGCTCGCATTACGCTCAAATTGACAGATTTATTGAAATGTACACTTATCAGCATGTCACTCACCATATCGGTGTCTGAAGCGCTCAATATTATTTACTTACTTTATATAATACAAGCTGATGCCCGCAACTTCATCTGCATGCTCCTAATAATTATCATTTACCGAGATAACGTTACCCTCCTTCTGGCTCAGTCGGATAAAAAGTATTATGTGTGTTAATCTAGCTCATAAACTATCTCTGTGCTAAATTTCATTCAAATCCGTTCAGCCGTTTTAGCGTGATTTGAGTCACAAACACACAGACATCCAAACATTCTAACATCGCTACTCTCACATTTTGAATATTAGTTAGATTAGACGAGATTCGAAAACCATACGGTAGGTAGACTGTTCGAGAAACAGCGAGCATCGCCCACGAGTCCCACAATCGGGGGCCATCTTTTCCCCGCTTTGTTTGTGAGGCCTCATTTATTGGTAGATCGAAACTCCTGAATTATAGATTAAGATCAGAGCGAGCACTCGCGAATGCCGTATACGCGGGACCGTTAAAATTAAGTAGCTCAGGGGGAGGGGATAATGAAAAAACCAAATAGGGGCTGATGTGCAGGAACTGGCTTTTCGGTGGAAAATATTAAGAGCTCCGTGGTCTAATGGGCTTCACGCTTGCTTCTCACACAGGAGATGCAGGTTCGATTCCTGTACCAATCAGATAATTAATTTATCTTAAGTGCATTACGCGGACGCTCTAACGGTGATGGAAAACATCGTGAGGAAACCTTTATTAATCCATAGCTGCGGCGATGGGCTAGCCCCCTGTCATTCAAAATGGAGTGTTGAATAACTGGCTCAAAGTGGGCACAATTGTGCCCCTGCCACCCCGTATGGCAAAAGGCGTGACGCTATGTAAATATTTGGTTCAACTTGTGGGTAGGAAATTGCGTGTTTGAATAGGATTGGCTAACATGGGCGAGGATGTGCCTCTGCCACCCGGTATGGGAAATGACGTGACGCTATGTTTGATTAAGATTTTCATTTGTACTCGTTTATTTAATTCAGGTTGAAGAAATCAATGAAATGAAATGATGTTTATTTGCTTGAAATGTGGTACAATAATGGTGGTAAATGTAAAAAATTTAAAAATGTTCAGCACATTTCACCTGTCCAGGTATGCAATTTTTTTTTTACCTAAATCTAAAATATGTCATTTGAAGTCTATTTACATTACATTAATATCTCATTCCTTAGATATCAATAATAAGACCGCGTGCCCAGCCGGTATATCTAGTAGGCAACTTTGTCGAATCGATGCAACGCTTGCTGGTAGAGGATCCTACCCGAACGTATAATAATACGAATAATATATTCGAAGCAATAACAAAACACCCAACAATGGTGTGGGATCGCAACTACAATCGCAATTAAAAAGTGCCCTTTCCCGCCAATACGAGAGGCAATATGGCCGCCACCAGTTATTCTCATTGTTGTTGCAAACGAGGTGCGGCATCGCTGATGATCCGCCGATGCTACACATTTCGCGTTTTGTCCCAAAATCGGGCTCATTATCCCTTCCGAACCCAAACATTCGTTGTTTAATACTTCGCGGAATAACTCCCCCCCCCCCCCCCCCCAAACATATATTAAAGGGATGGGGACACTTTATTACGCTTGTTTGCGGATTGCTTTTTAATGGGTGTGACAGATATGTAGAAATTCATGATCGTACGCCAAAATAGAAAAAATCTAACCAGAAAAAATACTATAAATTACTACTACTAAATACTTTAACTTAGTTTTTCACGCATGACTTTTTGTTGTAAAATCCACCCTAAGTCACTTAATGTACTCACTTAATTATTAGTATTATTGTTATGTACCATTTAATTATTCTATTGTATATCTATATATCTACCTATACATCGCATCGTTGAGAGGTGCCTGCGCGGATATCAAATGGTTTTGACTGAAAATCAGCGCTGCAGCCCTGTTGTAGCATTATGCTGAGTTGGAGCCATTTCACTGGTGAAGCATGCGTACATCATCCTTCTCTTTTATTTAGAAAATATGTCCTTTCTTCTATAATCTAATGTCGATTTCCTGTCTGTAAAGTTTTCCTGTTGTCGTACCATATTTTGTCCAGTGAATAAATAAATGTCTATGTCTATGTCTATAAAATTTGCACAGCAACATATAAAGATATTCAATACCCCAAAACGAGCGTAGGATCGACGAGAAAAATACTTCGCGAATTAATAAAACAGGCGTTTTTTTTTCTTGAATTAATAAAACACCCACTAAGCTGCGAACAGGCGGCAAAATAGAGTGGGGAAGCGAAAAAACGCGGCCACGCGCACTTCATTATCGCGACACTGAATGAATTGATCAATCAGAAATTTTATGGCCGGGAATCAACAACCGGGAAATAATCCCCTGGTCGCTTTGGTGCGGCCATCCGGGTGGCTCCCGTCACGACTGGGAGGCTCTTTCACAAATTAATAACGTACATAAAGTCAAAGTCAAAATACTTTATTACTGTAGATATTTACATATACTTAGCAAACGTCATTTTTTGCCTCTTCTCTACATTGGACCACTTTGGGAGCAGAGAAGGGCGTAGAAACTCCCACAGATTGATTTTTAGATCTCTTTTAAAAATAGGTTGTGCTTAACTAATACAATTATGTTTTTATTTTATTTAATAAGCAGGCAATAATAAATAATTACAAAATTATTAACAGCAAGGTCTGTGTTGAGCTAGATTAACCTCATACAGTCCTGTCATTTAAGTAATCTCGAACATTATAATATCCCTTTTTCGACAACGTCGCTTTAACATGCTTTTTAAATTGCTCAAATGGCAATTTCAAAATCTCCAGAGGTATCTTATTATAGTAGAGAATGCACTGACCCTTGAAAGAATTGCTAACCTTCGCGAGTCTAAATCGGGGCACACACAGTCTGTGATTATTTCTTAGGTTAACATTGGTAGTAATGGTCCGACGACTTCGTTAAGTCGATGGTGGATTAGGTTGGCGTATGACCATGAGAATTGGCGTTATAGAGAAGAGGCATATGCCCAGCAGCTGATGTAGGCAGAGCATGATTATGATGATGATGAATTGATGATAGAACGAATCGTATCTCAAATTAGCTGCCAAGAGGCAGATATGAACATGTGTTATTTCTACGCCATTGAACGCCAGAGACAAAAATCTCCATACTATATCGCCCAGCAGTGAGTCGCATGGCTTAAAAGAATACCAAAAGGTGTCCAGTTATCCGTGCAAAGACGGTTCTTGTGCAATAATAATAATTTTGATTTCATAGTTTTAGTGATTCCAAGTAGTCTTATTATTGTTTTTTTTTATAGTGAGTGTTGGATCGTCTTTGCTGACCAAATAGGAACAGCCCTCCTCATCGTCGTTGTTTTAATTTCGTTCTCCTCGGGATCGAGTGTCATCCAATCTATCTGACGAAGTGAAAAAAAATGCCCCTCCCCCCAGCCCCCTCCTTGAGAGGTCCCTGGACTGTTTGGCGATAATATTTGTCACGGGAATCTTTGATAGAGCATGCTTAGGTGAGGCGGGTGAATTAATTTTAAATTCCCGAAGCAGGTAATTGGGCCCTTAGGAGTCACTTTGCTTCGAGAGAAGATGATACTGAAGAATGATAATTGTGAACTGCCAGTTCATGTAATTGCTATAGCTCCGCTTTATTACCTTCGAATTCTGTAAAATCTGTTTTGTCGTGATTAGGATGGCAGTTAAGATTAGGCTAACTATTTCTGTGTACAGTTGACTGAAGGTTCATGGCTGCTAAGCTCCCTATGCACTAACTAAAATCGACTAAAATCGAAGTCTCATTTCCCATAAAATGAATAATGTAGGCCATTAATGTCCTCATCGAGGGGCACGGGCCGGATACGAGTAAGATTGAGCCATACTCCACCACGCTGGCTCAGTACGGGTTGATAAAGGGGTGTCGGGTGACCAACCTGACCGTCAGACGTTTTCAAGCTGCCCTATTAGGGCCTCTGACCAGCTTTACGACTTTCACCACCGAGTAGCGATAGTCGCCGGGACCTACAGCTTAGCGTGTCATCCGAGTCACGGAAGCGCCCGCAACGAATGGCACGTAGAAACGGACACCCATCCAGTACCCGTCTCAGCCAGATGTTGCTACCCGCACGATCGTTTCCGATGTGCGAATACTGCTAGGCCACGGACGCTTCCCATACACTTACCGAGTTACTACAAAAATATTAAACAGCGTTTAAACTCAAAACAAATGTCAAATGCCATACATTTTTATTTTTAAGCAAGTGTTGAACAGAAGTTATTTTTTTGTGGTAAGGCCCTTAGAGTCAATTCGACATAAATTGCGTCGATTTCGCTGTTGATGTGTCACAGTTATTTGGTTAAATCAGACACTTACCTAATCCTCTAAACTGTTAATTAAATACCGACGCTTAATTAAGTCACTAAAATTCCGTTAGACAAGTTAGTGAACGAAACGTTTAACAAGTTGTCTAAACGTTCCTAGGCAACAAGGAATATATTATGTGTACTTAGTACTGTGTACTTAAGTTTATGTTTTAAGTATTTTTTGTTGTTCTTACATGTTCAACCTAACACGAAGGATAAAGGAGGCTTCGCTTCGCTCACCCCCTTTACCCTTCACCTAAGCTACCGCAATGTTTTGCCCTGATATAAGCTGTGCAAATCAACTGTTGTCGTGACGCCATCTTGTTTTCCAACACGCCGGCTTGCCGTAAGACAGATTGTTAGACGTTTACGACGATGTTTTATTTAAATCAAAATGCTAGTGACTAGGTTAAACGTGGGTATTTAATTAACGGTCTAGAGAGTTAGTTAAGTGTCTGATTTAACCAACCAACTGCGACAGATGCATATGACACTACAAAGTAAGCAAAGTCCAGAACAGTGTAGGAAGCAGGAATAATACGTTTAGAAAAAGTATGCGAATCGAACTTTCAATGACTCTTATGATCAATGAAATATGGTTCGCTTTATAACTCGAACAGTTTTTTACTCTTCTGAGCCACTGGTCACTGAACGAGATCGGTCTGAACGAAGGACAACAATCAACAGATAATCAACATTGAAACATGATAAGCGTCAAACCGTCAATCCCGACACAATTCATCTGCTAATTACGAAACACCCGCTAAACTTAATTATCTATTCCGTTTAACGATACCTAATTAATCAAGATCAAACGGAAATAACAATAACGTAACATTCATCAACCGATGCGGGGAAAATAAAGCAATATTACTACAAACCATGTTTACTCCTGAAGGCTTCTTTCTGTATAAATAAAGTAATCATTTTCTATGATAAGCTCTGGAATTTTTGTTATCTCCGAGCTTGTATGAAGAGAATTATAAATTTTGCGGAAGATTTTCAGCCTCTGTCTACCCTACTTCTGGGGAAAAGGCTTGAAGATTTCTCACGTATATAATATATGACACATCTGAACCATACCAGAGAAGAGGCAGAGAAAAAAGGCAACGCCTTCGTGATATGACTGACAAGGCCACTCGTACAGCCCAATAACTTTGCATTGCTAATAATATTTCTTAGCAAAGATTATCCCAAAAAGAAAATTCAGCGAAGGGAGGCATTAAAATGGCAATCAAACTGGCAATTTGGGAGGGAGTTTCGAATTTAGAAAAGAAACCGTCTTCCGATTTGTAATTCAAACGTGAAAGAAAATGGCGCGATATCCGATTTGAATAAAGAACGGGGACGGAAGAGCTGGCTGGTTCGGCCAGGCGCGTTGCAGAATAATTGAAATACTTAATTTCCTTTGCAACTGCGGCTGCATTCCGAAAGGATGCGACCTACTTTCTATTCGAATTAGCTTCGTTAGCCACACGAGAAATCTGAACCACAGAAATACTAAAATCTATTTTAAACAGAATCGGAATGTACCCTAAAACCCGCTTAGATAAACCTATATCAATTCACCGTTCAAAGTCACCCCAATTACTTCTTCAATGTACCGCGTAATGATCGTTCTATACTACTACCAGCGTAAAATTACATCATTTGCATGTGTGCCGGCGAAAACTCTATGTTCACACAGTAAACGCTGACTAACACACAGACACGTTAACTTTTTAACAAGGCCTCAAGAACAGTCGCAATGATCAGCCCTAGAGCAATGTTCATTAATGAAAAGCCATAAAAAAGGGGGCGCGGCGCATCCGGCTCGAAGGACCAGATAAAAGTGCGCGTCAAATGTTCGACGCCTTATTATGCCCTGGGGAGGATTTCTCAGGTGAGATTGGGTGGTTAGGCGAGGGTAGTATTAGCATAGACAAAACACGAGTTTTACGAATGCTAGTTTTGGAAATGAATAGGTTATGTTGGAATTTTGGAAATTTGTAGTTTCAAGTTTCAAGGACGACCCGAATGGCCGAGACGGCAGTGACCCTGCCTACAAAGCCAAGGGTCCCAGGTTCGATTCCCGGTGGGGGCAAAAATTTGTTTGATGAGAACGGATGTTTGTACCCTAGCCATGGTTGTGTATCTATCTAAGTATAATATTTATCTATATAAGTATGTGTATCGTTGTCTAGTACTCAAGATACAGGGAATCCTAGTTTGGGGCTAGATCAATGTGTGTAAATACATAGTCAGGTCATAAGTTCTGTCACATGTGCAATATGAAATAATTTAGACATGTTTATTATTTATGTAAACATTTATATAGAAAAATGAACTTAATAAAACATAGATTCTTAAGGTAATAAAGTTTATTCAAAATGACCCCCGCGATTTTGAATACAGGCCTTTATTCTGCGCGGCCAGTCGTCTATCGCAACACGAACGAGGTCCATGTCAATATCGGCGGCTGCCTTAATCAAGGATGCCTTGAGTGACTCCAAATCAGGATGAGGCATTGAGCAGGCCTTTTCCTCCAAGTGTTGCCATATCTTGTTATCTAACGGACTCAAATCTGGACTGGAGTAGGGCCAGTCTTCGTGCCGGATGAAGTCGGTTTCACGCGCCGCCAGCCAGTCTTGTGTGCTATTCGCTCTATGAGCTGGCGCAGAATCTTGTTGGAATACCCAGTGCCTGTTATTAAACATGGTATGAGAAACAGGTTCCACAAAATGTGCCTCAGTTAAGCCCCAATAAGAGACTCCCAACCAAACCATGAGCGAGGATGGAAAATGACCTCGTTGGACACGCGGAATACGGTTGCTCGCTTCTTCACTGCTGTGTGCGTACACCTTATCATTTTGTTTGTTGTAGCTCTCTTCCACGGTGAAAATTTTTTCATCCGAAAAAAGAATTTCGCGATGCTTTTTCCCGCCTACCGCTTCAACAAAGCGCGGCATCTCTTCAGTCTCAGGTCCATTAAACGAGCATCCAAACGATGTCCTGTTTTTCTTCGATATGCCCTAAGCCCTAAGTCTTCATTTAACACCCTTTTCACCGTGGTCCTGCTTAACCCCATCTGAAGGGCCAACAGTTTCTGCTTACGTATGGGATTTCTTTGAATTCGCGCCTTCACAGCTTTTATCACTGCTGGAGTCCTAACAGAGCGAGGGCGACCACTTCTTGACCTATCATCTACACTAGAGTCTTCATTGTATAGTTTTATGGTACGATAAACGAATCTTTTGGTTATATTCAAATTTTTCTGTAAGTCGAAAATCTGAATTGGCGCGTAACCGCAACGATGCAACGCAATAACTGCGACACAGTCTTCTTTAAGTGTGCACTCCATATTTAAAAATGAGGAAAATTCTAAAAAGTACACATTTTTATTTTCATGAAAAATTCGAAATTCGAATTCAATAAACTTTTTTGTGGCCAGCGTTCTAAATTCAAAAGGTTTTATTTTGTGACAGAACTTATGACCTGACTGTGTAGTGTCCAAGGTGTCCAAGGTATTAAGTCACAAAACTCAATGAAAAGACGAATTCAAAGGAACAGGCGATGAGTGATTTTGTAATCCGAAAATCTAATGTTCTGAATAACACCAATTTTCAAAGAAACGTCTTGTTTAATTTTACTAGCTAAAAGCATTACATGAACGACTTTAATTCTTGATCTCACTCATTTTAACTCCCGCGTAGACAAGACGAGAAGATATGTGTACTTGGGGAGGAAGTCCCCTAAACTATATTTAAACTAATAATTGATTCGGAATTGCCCTTTGAAGTGAACGGGATGATAAGATCATTGATATGGGTCTTAGATCTTGGATGGTTGACAGCGGTGCCGATGTCCGAATTAATATCATCGGTGGAAATTCAATTAGTCATGATAACTATGGCTATTTGAGGATATCAAGACTACAATAGTACGGTAAGTAAATAATTCTAAGGATTTTTTTGAAGTTCTTAAACGTTTCACGATGATCAAGTTCGAACGAATGTATGTCTTCCTGATGTCAAAATAACTTTGTTCAAATACCTTTTTAATACATCTCTCACACTATTTAATCAGAGTTTAAAAATACATGATTAATGAAAACATGTGTCATGAAAACAAACGACAAATACACACACTATGTAAAATATAGATTACATGTACCTAGGTTATTCGCTGAATCCTCCTTAGCACAATAATGACATAGCAAAAACGGGCTTATTAGCAAACGACAAGCTAGGAGCATGCCCGTGAGAAAAATAAGAAATGAAAAATCAGCAGACGCGGGGATAAAAATACAAATTAACTTACATTGAGAACAAGTATGGCCATTAAAAATATAATGAGATAGATCCAATTTGACAGACTTTAGTCACTGTATCGCGTATTTTTAGGGGTCCTCAGTGGAATTTGAGGCAAGAACCTTACCACAATATATCGCACATGATATGGTGTTTGTAGATAACATTTCAGTTGTGACAAGATTGTTGAATCACGGACTAAACGAGGTTTAACACCTGTGCCACGCGTGACGATAATATGCATGTGTTTGTGCGTGTATATGTCCCTTGTTACCTTAGACAGGTCAACTAGCAGAATACAACCTCCTTCGTCGCCTTATCTACGGAACCAAAGGAATTGCTCCACTTTTCAGGCCACTTTTTTGTCCTAAAAAGCAGACGAAATGACAATAATTATATTTAACAGGAGGTACTGATATCGGCAGTTATGAGTTGAGCATCCAGCTCGTTAAGCTTCGTCTACTTGTACAGGCCGCGTCAAATAACTTTCTCTTGGAACGAAAGATGCTAATGAGACGGTCAGATGCCAAAAATACTCTCGCCAAACTCTGTCACTATACTCTCTGTCACTCAATAACATATTTTTATTTTACTTGACACTTTCATATTTAGTCTTTAAAAACTCACAATTTAACTATAGTTTGCTAGTTTAATATAGATACTCGTAGCTGTTAGTTAGTATTTGCAACTCTTGTAGTAACACAGATACACATAACGAATGTGGTGTTCACTTGTAATTAATGTGTGCATTAAGCTTTGTTTAGTCCTAAGTACTATTTATGTAAGTAATCAATGTTCAAATTGTTAGTGAACCAAATAAAGAGAAAAAAATATATAGAAAAAATAGGGTAAGGTGGGATGAGAGAGAGAGAGAGAAGAGAGATGCGATTTCATTAAGAGCCAGAGATATTTGGCGCGGTATATCTTTGACAATATATGTATACTTGTATTTGTAGAGACCACAAGAGACGAGTTTTGGTGCACTAGTTTCGAGGTACAATTGTGAAGGTGCAGGATATATTTGTGTCTCTGTCAACCCAATACTCTCCATAACACTTGACTAAAATGCCTGCCAATGTTTGCCAAAAGTACAAGCTATCCCTGACTAAGTGGTGGCCGAAGGAGGGAAAGAGAAGCGTGGGTCGATCAGCGCCCAGATGGGTCGATGACATTGCCGATGGGAAAACCTGGACTCGATTGGCACAAGATTGGATAAGTTAGCACAAAAAAGACGAGGTTTTTACTCAGCAAACTGGGCGGAAACAAGCTGCCGATGATGACAAAACTTTTTTAAGCGACTTTCCAAAGGGAAGAGTTTTATAATTCTTCGGGATTGGTTTTGGAAGTAGAACTTCTTAGGTAACGTTGTAATTTGTGAATTTGTGATGGTCGTAAAGTTTATTTAACCTCTCATCAGTGGGTAATTTATAATCGCTTGACAACTGTTATTGGCAGATTTCGCCATTCCCACGGAATAGGGGTTAAGATTATGTGACGGACTAACAGTTGAAGGCTTTTTAGGGTTCCGCACCCAAAGGGTGCCAGACGGGACCCTATTACTAAGCCTCCGCTGTCCGTCTGTCCGTCTGGTCACTTCTATTTTTACAGATGATGTACTTCTGTTGCCGCTATAACAACAAATACTGAAAAACAGAATAAAATTAATATTTAAGGAGGCTCCCATGCAACATACGTGATAGTTTTGCTCGTTTTTGCTCAATATTGATAACGACAACAGATATGCGCTTGAAATATTCAAGAATATTGAGCTATATTATTCACTTTAAAAATAAATGATAAAATAAAATAAATATTTAAGGGGGCGCCTATACAACAAACGTGATTTTTTGCCGTTTTTATAGATAATGGTACGGAACCCTTCGTGCGCCTGTCCGAATCGCACTTGGCCGTTTTTTAAAAAGCGCTTTGATTTTAAAACGCTTTTTAACAGGGCAGATTAAATTAAAAATAAAGACTAAGAAAACATTAATAATTCGATGAAATTATTATAATCTCATTAATTCAGGCAGTTTAATTTTTGTTCGTAATACTCCGAACGAAACAAGCGCCATTTTTTTTTTAAATATTCTTCATCCATCTGAAAAGGCCAAAGTCTCCTGACCACACAACCAATTCTTATTTCTTGAAGTCGTGATTCCTTTCATTTTATCCGACTGCAGCGAAGCCCGGAAGGAGGTTTATTATCTTCTGCCGCAGACAATTAATTTTCTGAGCACGAGTTCTACTTCAATGACGTCTACTGTGTGCTGCACGGGTATTTTTTTAAATATACATTCAGCGATTTCTCCAAGCCGGATGGGCCGATTTGAAAAATAGATTTTTGTTTGAAAGGGTTACCTTCCGATTGGACCCTTTTTCATCAGGTCAGAATCTGATGATAGGATCTTGGAGAAATCGAGGGAAGTCTTCAGATATAAGGGCAGACTTCTAGCGATTTTTGTAATTGTCATAGTAACCGTGCAGTTGCTTTCGGGATGCATCATTTTCTGAAGTTGATCTGATGATGAACTCCGCAGCTGGCCACCAGAATTGATACTGGTTGCGACATGATAACTTTATTAAGTTTGGTCAATCATGTACGCTCGTCATATCATATAATGGTGAAATAATGGTGCCAGGAGAGTTTCTCAACAATATATTAATTTGACGACCCGAATGACCGAGTCGGCAGTGATCCTGCCTACGAAGCCAAGGGTCCCGTTCGAGTCCCGGTGGGGGACAAATATTTGTTTGATGAGAACGGATGTTTGTACCCTAGTCAAGGTTGTTTATCTATCTAAGTATAATATTTATCTATATAAGTATGTGTGTGTTGTCTAGTACCCAAGATACAGGGAATGCTAGTTTGGGGCTAGATCAATGTGTGTAAATAGTGTCCAAGGTATTATTATTATTAATGTCGGTCAGGATCTGATGATGGTATCATGGATAAATAAAGGGGACTGTTTAATTAATGAAGACACATAAGGATAAGAGATAAGAGAGCTCCGTGGTCTAATGGGTTTCACGCTTGCTTCTCACACAGGAGATGCAGGTTCGATTCCTGACCATTTACCAATAAGTTAATTAATTTATCTTAAATATATTATACGGACGTTCTAACGATGATGGAAAACATCGTGAGGAAACCTTCATTAATCCATAGCTGCGGCGATGGGCTAGCCCCCTGTCACGCAAAATGGAGTATTGAATAATTGTGCCTGTGCCATCCCGTATGGGAAAAGGCGTGACGCTATGTTAGGATATGTAACAAATAGGGTTTATTTGAACTCGGTTTTACCTATAGTTTTGTATTTCTTGCGCCTCTCGCCGTAATTGACTTTTGCCCAGGCAAGTGGCTTGCGTGAGTTTGACGAACCTTGCCAAGCATGTAAGTCAGTCATAAGCTCATAACGATGCAGGAAAGGTATAAAGGCTTAGAATACCAGGATTGTGGGATTCAGATGTTGAATAGCTTGCTATAATATCAATTTAACGACTTACTTCCCTGATATATCAGACACGTTCCTAATGCAGGAGGTCGAATCATTGAAGATTCTTACCTAGAACAAAAACAGACACATATTAAAACAGATAAGATCAAAATCATAAAACAACAACCACGAACCACCCTTCCTACAGAACCCAAATAAGACTAAGACACCAAAATCCTCAGGGTTCCTTGGGAAAATAAATTAAACACCGTGCCTTACCGCGCCGGGAATTGATCTGGGGGAATTATTGTATCTATAAACATTTCAATTGTGGGGTGGATAGGATACGCCTCATATTGCTCAGTAAATGTTGGGCTAGCGTGGCGCGGTACCAAGACATTCAAGTTTTTCTAGTAAGACATTTAACATAATTGTAAATTAAAAATTAAAACACCCCGTCATATCTCCGTGGTCCAGTGGTTTTCACGCTTGCTTCTCGCGCAGGTGCAGGTTCGAATCCCGGACGTTCTAACGGTGATGCGGAAAACATAATGAGGTAACCTCATTACGCGATGGGCTAGCCCCCTGACACGCAAAATGGAGTATTGAATAACTGGCTAAACGTGGGCACAATTGTGCCTCTGCCACCCCGTACGGGAAAAGAAAAGCTCGACACTTGAATTAAACCTTACGGCTAAAATTTGGTTCACTTATTTCCTATTTAGCGGGACACATTTTGAACCGCTTAACCGATTTTTCGCCGCAATTCCTAGTTAAGCTGATAACATTCGAACTACTGAACCGATTTTAATAAAGCATATTTAAGAGTCACAACAACCAAGTCACAGAATCTACTACCAACTATAAAAACCGCATTAAAATCCATCTACCCGTTTGACCGCTATTCCTAGTTAAGATAACTCTCGAACTACTGAACCGATTTAAAAAAATGATATCTATGAACCATCGAAGGGAAGTCTACTACTATTTACAGGAAACTGCGTTAAATCTGTCCACCAGTTTGACCACTAGGGTGCCACGGACAGACATACACACTGACAGAGGCTTCAAACTTATAACTCTGATCTGGTATTTACCGCTTTGTCGGTAATAAAATATTTAACCATGTTTACCAATAACTTAATTAAGGCAACAAATATAATGACCACCAAAATATATATTTTTCTACCCAAAATGGCTAAATGACCACCAAAAGTTGCAGAAAATATCAGGGCAAAATACTGCGGTAGCTAAGGTGAAGCTTAGGTAAAGGAGCGAAGCGAAGCCCCCTTTATCCTTCGTGTTAATTTGAACATGTAAGAACAACAAAACATACTAAAAACAAACTTAAGTACACAAAACATAAAAAGAAGTTTGGTGATCATTTATCCAAACACAATTTGGTGGACATTTATCCATTCTGGCAGTCATTTAGAATTTATTGGTAGTAAAATAGGGGCATTTTTGGTAATCGTTTAAACACAAGCCCTTAATTAATGACATCATCATATTTGATAGGTAAAAAATTAATTGGTAAAATGCCATACAGTTAACTCTGGCAGTATTCTGAGAGAAAACAAAACAGAACTTGATATATAGAGATTTTTTTGTAGATAAAATTCCATATTTTGGAATATGGCAATTGATGTCGATAAAACTGTAAAATATCACCTCATTATATTTCCGTCCAATAACCACGCACCAGCCCGCACCATGCTAGGCGACGGCGGATGTACTGAAATGAAAAAACACGAGACCACGTAAAGATGCCGAGGCGCAATGGAGGATCCTCGTAAAATGTGGTCCATCGGAATTAGTCGATCGAGGGAGCATCTTGGACTATTTCCCCATGGAGCCGGTACATATTTGTTTACTTATTCCGCAATTTAAAACTCGCAATTAGAATAAAAAATCGGCAACTAGAATAAAATGGGAAATATTAAACTGCACATCAAAAATACTGATTTGCACAGCAAATAGCAGGGCAAAATGCTGCGGTAGGTTAGATGAAGCGTAAAGAGGGTGAGCGAAGCGAAGCCCCCTTTATACTTCGTATTAGTTTGAACATGTAAGAACAACAAAAAATACTTAAAACATAAACTTGAGTACACATAAAATATTTTATCTACACACGTATCATAAACCCTCTTTACTGCGTTCAAAAACCGCACGTTACGATCAGCATTATGTTAAACTACTTGGTAAAAACTCGTTTCGTATCTGGAAAACTACACATTATGGTCATTATGTGTGGTTTTTCTACACATAATGACATTCAAATTTCGAACGCCGACGCCCGCCTGCATGCCTCCCCTAGTTTGTCTGTGAAGTTGGTACTAACATTCAAATTTCGAACGATGACGCCCGAAGTTGGTGCTACAGAACAAGCTAAACAACCGCAGAGCCACAATGCCGGTCAAACATGCGGTACCTGAACACATCAAAGAGAGCTTATGATATGTGTGTAGATAAACTAGTGTATGTAGTACATAATAAGGCATTAAAACTCTCGAGTGATATTATTATGAAACTCGCCTTCGGCTCGTTTCATAAACCCACTCTCGAGTATTAATGCCCTTCATTATGTAGCAGTCACATAAACTATCTACACACGTATCATTAACTCTCTTTACTGCGTACAAAAACCGCACGTTTCGATCAGCATAATGTTAAAATACTTGGTAAAAACTCATTTCTTATCTGAAAAATTACACACATTCTACATATTATGACATTCAAATTTCGAACGCCGACGCCCGGCTGCGTGCCGCCCCTACTTTGTCTGTGAAGTTGGTACTACAGAACAAGCTAGACAACTGCAGAGCCACAATGCCGGACAAACATGCGGTTCCTGAACACATCAAATAGAGCTTATGATATGTGTGTAGATAAACAAGTGTATGTGACTGCTACATAATGGAGGGCATTAATACTCGGGAGTGGGTTTATGAAACCTGTGGGTACTATATAGTGGGTACTATAAAACATAAAAAGTGTTTTTGCTGATCCTTTTTTGATGTGTAAATCAGTATTTTTGATGTGCGATTAAATACTAGGCAAATAAAATTCGGCGACTAGCGGCTCAGAAGCTTGAGGCTGACTTTATTTAGGTTAGATTAGACTTTTTTGATGTTTCATTATTTTTCTTAATGTGAAACAACGGAGGTGACTTTACGTACCTCTGCCACCGTATGAGAAAAGAGGTGACGTTATGTAAGTATGTAATGGGAAACGTCGTGAGGTAACCTTCAATCTCCATAGCGGCGATGGGTTAGCCGCCTGTCCCGCAACATGGAGTATTGAATAACTGCCTAAACGTGGGCACAATTGTGCCTTGCCACCCCGTGTGGGAAACGGCGTGACGCTATTTATGTAAGATGTGTGATATACATGTTAACCAGCGCATAGATAGTCCACACTAAGATACCCTAGATCTTGACACAAGGAAAAAAACTCCTGTTCAACACTTGCTTACAGCCAAATATGTGGGATTTGAGGTTCGTTTTGAGGTTAAACTATGTTTAGCATTTTTTGTAGTAATACGTCCTGCATCGTCCAAAAACCGCGACGTCACAAATATTTAAACATCGAAGACCCGGGGATATTTTTCTTCCCCACAGACCGGGTTTAGAACCCGAGACCTCCTGCCTGTGGGGCAGTGCTTGTCGGTTGAAGTCGTCGCTTAAATACAATATTAAATTTTTGTGTAATCTAATGAGCCGCGTAATGTCTCAGCGAGCAAAGTCGCGAGGCAAGTACTCGGACTTAAATGTAACTTTAAACGTACCTTTATAGGTTCATTGTAGTAAAGATAGGAGAAAAAAAATAGATTTAAAATAAAAAAAAATACTATTGTTACTTTGTGCTAAAATTTACTTTGTTATTGTTTGGATACTTTGTTTGTTTGGATATTGTTGAACTTTGGATTTGCGGCAGGCGGTTGATGGGGCAGGCGGTTTATTGGGCCTCTTTGGGACGGAGTTGTTCGGACAGAATATTTTTAGTTTTTCATAATTATGGGGCATTCAATTAGTTCTTTAGGCTAATCTTGTTACTTTCCTTATAAAAAAATATATATTATCAACCTATTTTTTTTTTTTTTATTTATATATTAGGTACACAAAACAGCAGTGGAGATAAAACATTAAACCAAAACAACAGAACATGTAAAAGAGGGCTGTCTCCAGCGCCAAAAGTATGTGCACACAGCATGGTAAACATAATTTATCGTATATCGTATAAACGATAGTTATTTCGAACGTTGCACATAATAACTAACCCGATCCCGGGTATACAGTGTTAGACTGGAGTAAACCCATTATTGCCATGCTGACTTATAAGGTGCTAGTACGATATTCAAACTTAGGTGGGTCGGAAATTTAATTTCCTTGACTGTACCTCTCCCTATGTTTTGGCCCCTATAGAGCAGGCCCTTAAATGGCCGATCATCTACCAAGAAAGGCTGCTCGCACAATCAGTACGCGGCTATTCAAATACGTACTCTTTTTATTATTTTATCTACACACGTATCATAAACCCTCTTAACTGCGTCCAAAAACAGCACGTTAAGACCAGTATCATGTAAAACTATTTGGTAAAGACTCATTTATTATTTGAAAATTTGTACATTATGTCAATAATGTACAAAAATTTGTCATATTATGACATTCAAATTTCGAACGCCGACGCCTGCCTGCGTGCCGCCCCTAGTGAAGTTGGTACTACAGAACAAGCTAAACAACTGCAGAGCAATCAATGCCACAATGCCGGTCAAACATGCGGTTCCTGAACACATCAAAGAGAGCTTATGATATGTGTGTAGATAAACTAGTGTGTGTAACTGTACATAATTAGGCATTAAAACTCTCGAGTGATATTATTATGAAACTCGCCTTCGGCTCGTTTCATTCTCGAGTATTGATGCCCTCCATTATGTAGCAGTCACATAAACTACTATTATCTACACACGTATTATAAACCCTCTTTACTGCGTCGTAACTTGCGTGCGTATAAACTCATTTCTTATCTCAAAATTTGTACATTATGACCATAATCACACAAGCTAAACAACTGCAGAGCAATGATCAATACCACAATGCCGGTCAAACATGCGGTTCCTGAACACATCAAAGAGAGCTTATGATATGTGTAGATAAACTAGTGTATGTAACTGTACATAATTAGGCATTAAAACTCTCGAGTGATATTATTATGAAACGAGCCGAATTATATTTGGTCCACTTGTAAATACAGGTAAATAACATGTTTCTCACAAATCTTGGAATAGAAATTTGGCCCACTCCCATTTCTTCTATCGTTACGAGACTTGGTATGTAATGTAGTTCAGAAGACGATAGCACAGAATGATACCATTGAGCTGGTGCGACGATGGAGCTAGAAGGTAAGAAAGGGACCCTTGGATTCGTGAAAAGTCCAAGTCAAGTCACACGTCACGTCAAGTCACATCATCATCACCTGATGATGGAGCCGGGCGGGGTAGACGGAAATCTGGCAATCTTACTTGGAAAGACATCGAGTTTGGGCTATTGACTCATCTTAAGAACTCTTGATTTCGAAAAAGAGTTTTCAGTGATTTCTTTTGAAGCAGGTCTTGAGCATGTGTGGCGCCATCTTGGAACCGCCGACGTTACTCATGAGAACTTGCGGTTTAGATTAGTCAGTAGTTGTAAAAGCCCTTCGGCCACTAACTGTTCCACAAAGTAATTACTTTGCAGTCTGTAGAAGAACAGAAGTCTGCTTAGATTAGACTCGGGCATCACTAGGATCTGATAACCACAATTGATCCAAGCAGAATGTGATGATGACTTCTTTTTTCGTAACCGCCGGTAAAGACCTCTGATAACTCCAATACACACAGCGTCACCCATTTTCCCATACAGGGTTGCATAGGCACAGTTTGCACCCATTAAATGGTGGCAAGGTTGTATGGCATTTTACCAATCAAATATGATGTTAATAATTAACTAATTGGTAAACATGGTAAAATTATTTATAACAGACACATCCATAAATACCAAACCAGAAAGCAATCTCTTCATTTTGTTAACAAACTAATGTTTTGTTTACATGGTTAAATATTTTATTACATACAAATCGGTAAATACCAAATCAGAAAAACCATTTCTGTTCTTTTACGACCAAAAGAGAGTTATAAGTTTGAAGCCTCTGTCGGTATGTATGTCTGTCCGTGGGTTGCAGTTTTCTGTACACTTTCCTGCGATGGTTCATTGAAATCATTTTTTTTAAATCGGTTCAGTAGTCCGAGAGTTAGGCATAGCGGTCAAAAGGGTAGATGGATTTTAATGCAGTTTTTTTAGTTGGTAGTAGATTTAGTTGTTATAGCTCTTAAATATGCTCTATTAAAATCGGTTCAGTGGTTCGAATGTATCAGCTTAACTAGGAATAGCGGTCAAACGGGCGGACTGATTTTGATAAAAATCGGTTCAGCGGTTAAACAATTGTCACCCTAAATAGGAAATAAGTGAACCAAATTTTCGCCGTAAGGTTTCATTAAGGTATCGGGGTGCGGGGGCGGACAACACAACACAGCGTCACCCATTTTCCCAAACAGGGTTGCATAGGCTCAGGTTGAGCCCACGTTTAGCATTCATACCCCATTTCGCGTGAGAGGGTAGCCCCTAGGGACCGCTGCTGCTTATGGGAAAAGCCTTGACGCTGTGTTTGGTTCTTTGTTTAACCAGTCGCCTGTGGCGGCCATTTTGTAACTTTCGCCGTGTCGGTGGGTACCGGAGCGGGAATCCCACACATCAGGAATTCTGAGCGCCGATGTTTAGTTTTTGATGAATTTCTCCTATTCTAGTTAGAATTAAGATTAGTTCTAATTAGAATATTACTCTAATTGGAATTCTTTACCCTTTTTCCTTTCCACAACGCCTTTATTTCAGTTTAATTACAGCTAATATGTGTTACATAATATGAAGCTCCCTAAGTTGTACTTATTTCTGTATTATTTTAATAACAAAGCAAGATTTAGGCCTAATGTTTGATTTTATTAATGCGTTATATTGTATAGAACTCTAATAAACACAAACACATATAGTCTTCATACATTTATTTATCAAAATAAAACTTTTTCAAAAGTTACAAAAATAGGGCCTCATAAATGTCAGCCAATATTAGGTATACAATTTAGGACTGTTTCAAAGCACCCTTGGCAATATTGACCAATATTCTTCGGTTTACAGAAACTAAAGCATATGAGCTATCAGTAACCAAAGCCTCAAACTTGTAAGATAAATAAATAACGAGCAGAGAATCTACTAAAATACCACTGTAATATGACACAAAAAATAGTAGGTAAGTAAATCTTAGGTTATGGTTGAAAGGTAGTAGTTATCTTATTAAATATACATTATCTAATAACTACATAGAACAAAGTATTGGATTTATACATAAACCCAAGACCTTTCATACAAATATTTAGAGTACCATGATGATAAACATTGCAAATAATCATCCACTTTTGTGCCATGGAGGTGAAGATAATATGGATGAGCCTTGTGATTTTTCTCGGGACAAAACTTTTATATTATATTTTGTTAAAATAACATAGGTACCTAATATAAAAAGCGTAACGCCTTTTCCCATTCCGGTGGCAGTGGCACAATGGGCCCACAAAGGATATTTAAAATATGTTCAAATTAGATGAAATTAATACGGCTCAACAAAATCTGTCATTAGACATAGTGCCTTACGGGGTCAAATGCAATGTAAGATATTAAATTAAATAACTTTATTAATATTATTAATTTATTTTGAGATAAAAATACAAATTTTACAATTATAAAAACACAATCAATCAGACAACACCGATATTAAATTAAAATGAAATCAATTGGTAGGTATTATACACAGCATACAAAGACATTAACACATTTTATTATGTTTGTTTGTGTAAGTACATTTTTTTGTTTATTTGTTCATCGATTAATGTTATTTTCATTATTTGCCATGTAATATAAAAAAAAACAACTATATGAGCAATTATACATATCAACATACGGGATCGTGGAGGAAAATTGTTGGTTTGTAATTTTACTAGTGATAAAATTAGTGAACAATACAAAACATTAATAAGAAGTGTTCCAAGCGGCATAAAAAAAACACAAAGCTACATTAAAAACTAAAGAAAGTAGCCTTATTGTTTATCTCGCAGTCCCAGTCGCATAATCCAGCAAAGCAGGGCATTGTCGTATTAAAAGAGAGAGAGAGAGAGAGAGAGTATTCTGAATGGTATTTTTTTCGATTTAACATTATACAAAAATCAGCTCTTGTCAAATAGCGAATTTCGACAGGTATTGCTATCGATATGCAGACATACACATTAAGGCTACAAAGAACAAATAAATTGCGATCCAGATGAAGCTTTAAAGGCCTTACATGCGCCAATTGCCTAAGACATAAAATAAAACGAGGCAAAATTCCGTCAAAATACAGAAAAAAATATACCCATATAGGTATGAGAAAATAATGCATCAGAAAGTACTTTACTTTACTTGATACTTTCTTACACAAAAAAAATATAGTGAGCTTATCTCTAACAAGAGATTTCTTCCAGCAAACCTAGGATAGAAAAGATAAAAAAACACAAACAAGGTTTTCACATAACAAATATAAGGAAACAAAAATACAAATTGACGCATGTTTAGGCCTATACTACTACTACTACTCTACCCTGTATGATACATTCTCACAATTAAATAACTGTCTCATTCCACTGTAGGTAAAGGCTTATTCTTTGAATTAAGTATGAAAGTCTTCATACCACTGTGGGCAAAGGTCTATCTTCCGCTGGAATAAGAAACAAAGAAAACATAAAGACAAACTAAAAGACAATTAGAGAAACAAAAAAACAACAAATGTATGCCGATACCATTTGGATGTTATTGTTATTGTAAATTGTGAATTTAAATGGAATTGAAAATAGATAGAGCTTTTGAATACTAGCGTGTGTGTGTCGTGTTACTGTATGTAGTGTATGTGTTTTGTGAAGTATTATTGGCGGAGAGAACTAATGTGCGGCCTGAAGCACGTGTAGCCACATACCGGAATCTCACACTTTTCACAGTATGTGATTGACCGTTTGCGGCAGACCACACACACTTTGCGGGTACGGTTTTTCGCGCTGACTATTGGCAAGAGCTTGTAAAGTATCGGGATATGGTAGAGAGTTTCGTTGTGTGGTGTATCAGGTGTTTCGACTATGCGAGCGTGGGTTTCAATCAACTGTGTCACCAGAGTTTTGCGAAAACTCCGGTGAACCATTGGATTGGCGGATGTTTCTTTGTGCAGTATGAATGCGTTGAGTGTGCTAGCATTCAAAAGTCTTCGAAACAGCTTCTTGTACCAGACCCTGTTACGGCGGCGTTCCAGGGGGTACATAGACAGCATTTGGTCTTTCTTGTCTACCCCGCCCATGCACACGTTATAATCGGGGACCATGGACGGCTTCAGTGTTTGGCCGCAATTCACAGAGCAGAGTCCGTGGTAAGTGGAGATAAGAGCGACGCGGTTCTTATCTCTCCATACCAGGATATCTACATCGCCTGATGTGCAGCCCACCACCTGACCAACCACCATTTCATTCTTCTTCAACTGCGCCACATTGGTCGGAACGAACTTGCGGTTGGTCCGAAGCGTCCCCACACAGTCGAAACCCCGGCATTTCAACTCGCGTGCAAGGGCGGGGGAGTTGTAAAAATTGTCCATCCAAATGGTATATCCTTTATGCTCGAGACCAGTCAAAAGTCTGAGTACAAGGGCAGGCACGATTCCAGTTATTGGACTTACTTCATGTTCGTCTGTGACATCGTGGCCAGCATGGACCTCAAAGCGCCACAAGTAGCCGGTCTTTGATTCACAGACTTCGTAAGTTTTTATTCCTACGCCAGCTGCTTTATTCTGGATGAACTGGTTAATATCTAACCAGCCCTTCCACATTGTGAGACTTTCATCGAGCGCAATGTTTTGAGACAATTTATATAATTGTGAGAATTTAGCATTCAGGTGGTCCAAAATGGGACGTACCTTAAAAATCTTAGCTTCGGATCGTGTCATTGTTGCCGGATCGCAATTTACATTGTCCTCGAAGTGGAGACATGTGCTCAGCAGCCGGAAGCGGTCATACCTCATCACTTTTGTGAACCCCGGGGTGCTGAAGATATCGACGCATTTATTCCAATATTCCTCTAGCCGTGATTTTGCCACAACTCCTACCGCCAGAATTATGGCAAAATACACGTAGAGCTCATCTACCGTCGTATCAACCCATTTGGTAATTCTGCTGGAGGGACAGATCGATCCGTCCTCCAGCATCCTCGCTGCCGTCTGCTGAGCATACCGGTTTGTCTCCACTGCAATGTGCTCCATAATCGGGCGATCCCATATGGCAGTAAATGCATCATATGGGGTCGCACATGAAACCTGCGGACCACAGTTATTTTCGGAGAAGGGTTCCCTCCTCAGTTCAGGTGGAATCTGAGTTGTTGGGAATTCTCTCCAGTTAAACTTAAATTTATCTATATTTTCGCTCGGGGTCTGGAACTCGGGCTCAGTTTGCGGCTCGGGACGAGGCAGGGGCTCGGGTTCAGGCAGGGGCTCAGGCATGATCACTGACAGACCGTCAAGGTTCACAGCCTGAGCCAGAGCCAGAGCCCGAGCATCTGGCGCCCCTTCATTGTCATCGTCCTCGAACCGCCGCGTGGCCTTTGGGTCCTTTTGCCTTTCCACATCGTCATCGTCATTGTCGACGTCGGAGTCCTCTTCGCTACCTGATTTGAATGGTTAAAATAGAGTTAGACGTCTGAGGTGTGAGTATTACTCGTATCCGATGGAGATATATATTTTTATTCTTACTCGTCTGAGGTATGGAGGAAAAGGTTTGACGTTGAGTTATGACTTATGATATAGGTATTCAGTAAACGCATGTAAAGGAATATTCTTTTAAAGACTGTATTTTTTTTTCGTAAAAATCCGATTTTTTTATCAGATATATATACAATGAAAAAATTATCTTTTAACATCACATAATTAGTTTATACTGACAAAGTGAACAGGTTAAATGATACATTTATAACATAGCGTCACACCTTTTCCCATACGGAGTGGCAGAAGCAGAATCATGCCCACTTTTAGCTAGTTATTCAGAGCCAACAGTGGCCAACACTCCAATCAGCGAGACAGGAGGCTAGCCTTACTATGTTTTCCATCAAATATGAAGGTTTATAATTTAATGTTTATTTTTTTATCAAGAAAAGCAACACGATATTGTCATAATAAAAAAAAGAAAAGCAATACGATATTGTCATAATAAAAAAAATACAACAATAAGTGTCGAAATCGATATGACTGAGTCAAAAAATCGTCAAATCCCATACATTTTTGTTTAGGTAATAAGTTATTTTTGTGTAGTAAAGCCCTTACAATCTGCTAAATTTATAGCCCAGAGCAAACACAAATATCATGACATATGGACCTCTTCCTAAACGGGGTAGCAGAGGCAAAATTGTGCAAATTTTTAGACAGATTTATCCATTTCTTCATAAAAAAATAAAATAAAAATCCATTGATATATATCCATTGAAACATATATCGTGATATTTATCAGCGAACCCTGATTGAAACATATATCGTAATATATCTGCGAACCCTGGTATTTAGCGAGGTTTATTTCACTTACCGTAACAGAGTAGGTTTTCAATTTCTTTCTCACGAAGAGGACGCACGTTCGCCGACGACGACGATGACGATGGGATACTGTAAAATATAATAATGTTATCATCCTCAAAAAGTATGAAATAATGGAAAAATCTAAAAATAATATACTTACAGGCAACGTTTTGCCCTGGGAGGCGGGCACAGCGGCAAGATACCTTCTTCTATCTGCCTGTAAAAACATAGTAAATTGTATTACGTAAATAAATAAAGAAATACTACAATGCAAGTTATCTCGAAATTAAGTATACTCACTCAGGTCTCTTGAGGCCCCTGCGTGGGGTAGGCGTTGAAGCCCCGCTACTGCCGCCACATTCTAAAAATCTAAAAAAAAAAACATTTTAATTATGGTTTATTAGGTATCAATGGACATAAAATATGGTATGATATGAGGAAGGCCTGTGTCAAATTTTAATTAAGTCAATTAAATCAATACGTTAAAGACACAAAGTACTCATTTCAATACTTACACAGAAGGTGACGGAGGTGCTGAGCACGGGGACATGTTTAAAAGCCTGTCTCCCTCCTCATGGGTGACCTCGATTGGCAGCTCTTCAAACAAGGAAGACCAGAGTAGTAGAGATCTAAAAACAAATAAAAATTGATATTTTAACCTTATGCCTTGGAAGTAGAGTCCAAAACCTAAGAAAATCAATATGGGGTGGTAGAGCTAACAATATTTTGAAAATATTTACCCTGGTGACTGCCTGGCATCGGGAGGCAACTCTCTGGTCTTCCTTGTATGAAGGCTGCGCTCCAGCGACTGCACTTGAACCGGCAAGTCGGTAATATTTCTCATTGATCTGAAATACATGATCCTACATTAGTTTTATTTCATTTGAAAACATGCAATTATTAGTAAAGTTAGTTGTTAGTAAAAGCTGTTATTTACAAAGAAGATGCAGATGGCCTCTCCACGGCCCCACCGCGAGTGCGGACTCCGCCCCGCGCTCGTGCGCCGCCGCCACGCGTGCGCCCGCCGCTGCCACGCGATCGTACAGCGGCTCCACGATTGCCCACGCCGCCACCACGAACGCCCAAACCATCAGCACCACTCTCATCCTCCGCGTTCACACGCCCTCGGCCTCTTCCAGTTCTTGCAGCACTTACAGAAAGAAAGAAAAAGCATGCAAAAAATGCCAACCAAATAGTGCAAACCATAATATATAAAAACACACAACACATAAACAAGCTCGAGCAGTGTATGCAGCATCAACATTTATTTTTTATGAAATCAGTGAAGGGTGCATTGCGTTAATTAATACAAACATATTTTGTGAAATTAACTCTTTCCCGTGTTTCATTTTCATATTCTTTATTGCACAGAAACATTAAAAATACAATCACATATTCGAGTGTTTCTTTGACATAATTGTTTATTTGAAAATTATTTTTTCTTTATTTCCTGAAATAATTTAAATCTAGGGCTGATTTGGTAAAATAATTTCGGCAAAATTATTGACTTGAAAGAAAAGTTTATATGACTAGAACTTATTTTATTTATTGATCTTTAAAAATCCACTGTTATTTATTATTTATTTACGACCCATAATAAAGTCCCATCAACAAAAGAACAAATATACGAAATAACAAAAATGTTTCGTTTTTGTCCGGCTATCGTCATGCACACACTGTTGTTAAAATATGCAAAAAATCACCCGTGTTAATTAAAAAACATCAAACCAATCAAGCTCAAAACAAAATAAAAGTAAAAAGGTAAGATTATATCAAAACACGGAAAAGCTTGTCGACATATCCACACCATTGTGTCGGCCATGACCAACCGCAATTGCCCGATGTGTGAAATTCCGTCTGCGGTACTGGGACTCCCCCGCATTTGTTTTGATGAAATTTCGCATATTTCTGAATGAATACATGTTTTGAATAGTAACCAATAGGAAATAAACAATATGTAGAGTCCTAGGATGATAAGCACGTTCGGTTTCTCTAATGAAATTTGTCTATTCAGATGAAAACCAAAATCATGTTCCGTTGAGAAGAGCGAGGTGAAGTTGTTTTGGACAGTTTTTTACTCACAATGGTATAGATAATCGACATTAGTATTAGTTAAAATTAAACTTTACTTACCGTTGCATATTGGATAATCAGCAGCAGGCACTCCACTTAGCACAAATAATTAAAATATCTATGTGAACACTGAGAGACACAAACGCGAAGTAGCGGTTGGGATGGCGTCTTTGAGTGAGTTTTATTGTGCAAACAGTGACCACAGAGTATAAAACCATTCATTAATTAGATAGCCTGTTCTTTCTTGTGCAATTTTAATAGGTTAGAAAGAGATCGGACTAACATGAATGCTGCAACGGAAGCAAAATAAAATCCTTTACAGCAGTACCGGAGACGGTCGCGCCACACACAGGCGCCAGAATGACAGTACCGGAGCGGGAATTTTCACACACAAGGGGTTAACACAAAACATCGCCGCAAAACTCTTACCCACACAATTATCCAGTATATCTGGTTAGTTCGCCGGAATTTTTCCCTACTACCGCGGGTTTGCATACGTTGAAGTTTTTACAACAAGCGAATTTCTCTGATTAATTGTCGCCGCGGGCCGAACCTTGGGGAGCCGCGCTTCTGCACCAGCTTCTGCGATACCCTGTCAACATTTGCAGGGGATATTGGTCCGTACGTGGTTGTTAGATGGCCGGTAATGGGGTCGATGTTGTGGAATTGGTACTTGGGAAGCAGGGGTAAGTCGCGTTGTTTTATTCAATGTATCATCTCGTCTATGGTTTGTTTTGTATTTCTACTTACAATGTCTGTACATACAATAGATTGACTGCTATTTAGGTATGGATGCGACGTTTATATTTGCAAAAATGCCAGGGACATTATTAATAATGTGCATTTTGAATACGGTCGTGTCCACTAAGAATAATGTAAATGTATCGCATTAATGCCCCCACCGAGAGGCACAGGCCTTTACCCGGGCACGTGAAAGACTGAGGCATACTCCACCACACTGGCTCAGTGCGGTTTGGTGGAGCATAATAAAAAGCAGTTTGCATATTAGATAAGTATTAGGTTATAATGCATTTTTGGGGTAAAATAGGTATCAAGATCAATTCCATCATTCAAATTTAGTAGAAACCTCCATTATTACTTCTTGAAAAGTTTATATTCTTATTCCACAGGTTCCAAATATAATATCAATTTAGTTCTCAACGTACGAGAAAATGGCCCGAAAGATAAAGAGTGTCAAGCAAATGACTTTCGATACAAAATATCTACGGCTTTTCAAAGATTCTTTCGGCCCTTTAAAAGCACGAACCAGCTCATTCCAAGACTGCCAACCTACCCACCATCTGTTGTTTCATAATCAAATTAATCCATCTAGCAGAAGATCGAAACGTCAGCCTGCACTGCAGCAGCGAAAATAATTTCATCTCACAACCAACCGTACACTTGTGACCTCCACCAAACTACGTACTCAACCCTCTAAAGCCATGTTTCTGAACAAAGCAAGGGAGGAGGGAGGTCAAATAGTTGTGGTTTGGAGGCAAAATGATGGATCGTGATGGCCATAACTGAAGGTCCGTTGACATGTCATCGTTCAATTGTTGAAGGCGATTTCGTTCTGACAGGTGCCCGGGCCGGAGCGCCGAACGACTGGTGGTCGGGCTGATTCATTTTTGCCGTGATAGAATGGATCGGTAATGGACTGAGAATGGATTGGCAATGGCAGTAATTTTTCATTGGGTTTGCGGTAATGCATTGTTGACGTATTGTTTGGATTGGGTCGGATCTGCGTCGTTTTATCCCCTGAAAAAAAACCATGATCCCAAAATGTATATGTCACTCTAAGATTTTCAAAACCGTTGGTTTGTAAACTAACGACAAATTGTAAACCAGACCAACAGGGTTTAGCATTTACGTTTCTTTTGGTCTTACATGTCAACCTTACACGAAGAACCTTCACCTAAGCTACGGCAGTGTTTGCCCTGGTATTTCGTTTGAAATTCAAGTTTAAAACAGTTCACAATTTAAGGGTTTTATTATAAACTAACGCGTTATATCGTAAGCGGTACGGTACAGTTTACAATTTATCGATAGTTTGTAAACTAACGAGAAAAAAAAACATAAGATTATAAACGAACGTTAATGACAATCTTACGGTGACATTTGGAATTAATGAAAATTGGGATTGACCTTATTATCCCAAAAAAATTGCAAGACTCCCAAAATCAGTCGATGAAGACCTTATTAGGTATTTCCGATGTCAAACGCAATACCTGTCAAAATCGACGAATCAGTTGCCTGATCAAATAATTCTGAAATCTAAAATTTCAATCGCTTAATGAAAAATCGAGTTCCGTGGTCTACTCGGTGTCATGCTTGCTTCTCCCAAAGAAGATGCAGGTGGAATGTACCAATGAGATAATTAATTTATGTTAAGCATCGCTTTGTGGTAGTGGTCGTAAAACGCCTCCATCAACCCGCACTGAGCCAGCGTGGTGGAGTATGGCTTAATGCTACTCGTATCCGGGTAAAGGCCTGTGCCCCTCAGTGGGGACATCAATGGGCTACATTAATTTATATTATTTATAACTACGCTTAAACACGCAAAGAAGCTTACTGATGGGTAGATTTTACAATTTGCCAGGTTTTGCAATTAACATCACAATTACTAAGGCTACAGTATATTTTCTATCTCTGCTTCTGTCAACCTACATTGGATAACTCTTCCCTGTAATTTTCAAAGTTTCCTCAAACAACATTACCCATTTTTGAATAACCAAGTTAATAATAATAAATAAATAATAATACTATTCACACACATTGATCTAGCCCCAAACTAGGATTCCCTGTATCTTGGGTACTAGACAGCGATACACATACTTATATAGATAAATATTAAACTTAGATAGATAAACAACCATGACTAGGGTACAAACATCCATTCTCATCAAACAAATATTTGCCCCCACCGGGACTTGAACCCGGGACCCTTGGCTTCTTAGGCAGGATCACTGCCGACTCGGCCATTCGGGTCGTCATTTGCATTCATCTTTATTATTCCCGCCATATTACCTGTGAACGTCCTGGTGTAATGTTCTTTGTTCATAAGATGAGTATCGATTAACTGAGCCCGGCTTACACGCCGGGTCGCGGTAACACCGAGTAACACGGTGTCGAGTGTAGGCGGTGGGTTCAGAACCAGCGGATACGGGTTTGGTGTAATTGGTATCATTTGGGTACGTGAGTTGCATTTTTTTTCGCAAAACTATGTATATTTCACTTAACACACTAAACTAACTTTCTAGACCGTTAATTAAATACCGACGTTTAACCAAGTCACTAAAATCAAGTGAGTGAACGAAAAGTTTAACGAGTTGTCTAAACGTTTCTAGGCAACAAGACATAATTATTTTTTATGTGTACTTAAGTTTATGTTTTAAGTATTTTTTGTTGTTCTTACATGTTAAACCTAACATGAAAGATAAAGGGGATTTCGCTTCGCTCACCTCCTTAACCCTTCACCTAAGCTACCGCAATGTTTTGACCTGATATAAGCTGCGCTAATCAGCTGTTGTCGTGACGCCATCTTGTTTTCCAACACGCCGGCTTTCGGTAAGACAGATTGTTAGACGTTTTCGACGATGCTTTATTTAAATCACTAGCATTATGATTTAAATAAAGCATCGTCGAAAACGTCTAACAATCTGTGACTAATCTAATGACTTGGTTAGAAGTCGGCATTTAACTAACGGGTCTAGAGAGTTAGTTAAGTGTCTGATTTAACCAACCAACTGCGACATATATAACATACTAGCTGACCCCGCGCACTTCTTGCCACCTCAACAGTCAATGAAGAGTTAGCTGTCAATTGCGGAAGATGGCGGAGTTCCAAAACTAATTTATAAAGTTAAAAAAAAAACAGTTATTCTGCTTTTCGGGGCGAAAACCAATCTAACAAATAATAGATTACTAAAATGGTATAAAGATAAACACTCTATTCTTATGTTAACAACGAGTCATTATAATATTCTGTTTTAAAAGCATTTGTGATTTTGAAGATTCAGGATCAAATACCCAATTGAAGTGACGACCACGACACGACACACCACTTATGGGCATAATTAGTATCGTATCTACGATATATGAAGGAGGTTGGTATTGTATATGTCAGAATCATTGAGGGGAATCTAAAAAGGATGTGTGCTGCAGTACTCCGCGTGACAGAAACGTTGCTATGACAATGAGAACTGGAATCGAAAGTGATAAGCAAATCAGAAGCTCTATTCTCCATCTATAACGTCAGGAAATTTCTATCGCGATCCCTGTCAAATCGATGCTTACTGCAAATTGACTTTTGATCAATCAGTAGATCGACTCTTTATCTGAAGGGGTCTACCATCCCAAAATTACGTCAGAGCACATTTTAACTGCGATTGTGACATTTTTTGACGGATTTGAATGAACTAAATCGCTAGTTTGACAGATGATATTTCAAAATCAAACTCCGAGTCTCAATACCTGTCCGATAGAGAGATTATTTTTGTCCACTGCTCGATCAAAGTGCGAAGTTGTCTCTCCAATAAGTTGATATCGTTTCCCGCAAGAAGTGCGTGTCGATGGCCCAACCAACTCCGCACAGATACCCCCGCCCCGCCCCGCCCCGCCCAGCCAGTGCGTTTTTCGGCGGCGTATTATCAATTATTAAACATCAGCATGGAAATTGCACCCCAGAGTCCGCGGATCGGGGCCCAGCTCCTGTATACTTTGCACCGGCGTGGCGTTCGTATTAAAATATTCCCGGATTAAGATACACGGGGGTTTCGGAATGAGGTTTGGTTTGTGCGCGATGTTGATGGTGTATTTTCATATTCGTGTTTTATTGTGTAGTAGACTGGTTTGTTTTGATGGCTTGCGGGTTCGGTGGTGATGTCTGGGCAGGAACTGAGACTAGATTTGTTCTTAAAAATTATGATAACAATACTTTTGTGAGATTTCGACATATTTACACAATCTAAAATAAACAAACGTTTATATACAGGCATACACATTGTTTCTGACCCCACACTAGGATACCCTGAGTCGTGGGAACCAGAAACAGCGACATGAGACACATATAAACATCCAAGACCTGGGGATTTTTTTCTTCTTTTATCCCCAGCTGGGGATCGAACATATCCATTGTATTATTGTATTATATTGACGACCCAAATGGCCGAGTCAGCAGTGACCCTGCCTACGAAGCCAAGGGTCCCGGGTTCGAGTCCCGGTGGAGGTAAATATTTGTTTGATGAGACCGGATGATGTACCCTAGTCATGGTTTTTTTATCTATCTAAGTATAATATTTATCTATATAAGTATGTGTGTCGTTGTCTAGTACCCAAGATACAGGGAATTCTAGTTTGGGGCTAAATCAATGTGTGTAAATAGTGTCCAAGGTATTATTATTATTATATTATTACGATTGGACACAAAAATATAGGCCTTTATAGATTTCTCACTGGGTATGTACCCAGTGAGAAATCTATAAAGGCCTATATTTTTTCCGGGGTTATGTTATCCAGCACTGCCCACTTTTTTATGAAACTTAGTGACCCACCCACTCCCTCGCATTACGCTCAAATCGTCAGATTTATTGAAATGTACACTTATCAGCATGTCACTCACCATATCGTTGTCTGACGCGCTTAAAACTCAAAATTCAAAGAGTTTATTTCCATAAAAAACACGTAGCTAACATTTGGAGAATGTCAAATCTTAAACTAACTCATATATAAGGTATTACAGGGAAATATAGAACTCAATTTGAATTCCGTCACCTCAATGTTTTAGATGCTGGAGGCAAAGAGGCGACTAGAAACCCCCAGCTCAAGTAAACCACTCTTGTATAGATTTGTTTATTATTGCCCTAACGGCGCGGCTCTAGATGGAGAGCTCAGATTTGGTGGAATTACTTGACAGGGTGTAAGGTATCTCCTAAATCCTAATATATCTCGCTCGAGTTACTCACAAAACAGCCTCTTGGCCTCCCGGCCCACGGTGTGCAATATGTATCCCAACGGTGCTCAGAGCACCAATCTGCAATATTTCCAGTAACCACAGGCGGCCTCAATAATCGAGTCAACAATATTCGACCGCATTATCAGATACAGCAAACGGCCAAAGGCGGTCGGAGAATTTAATGGAAATCCGGAACGAAGATCCGCCAAATTTAATTATTCCATTCGGAAATGGTCTAGAAAATTGAATGCAAGGGAAGATCCGCCGCCGCAGATAGGAGGTTTCGACTGGCACAATAAAACCTAATTGATTTCAGCGGAGTACGCTTCAAGTTGAAGAATTCGCTCTTTGACTTTTCGAGTTATGTTAATGGTGGCCGGGGACCCGTGAGGCTTTTTTGCTGCTACAGTTCAGACTTTTCATGATTTCAGAGCCAATTTCCCTTTTAACATAATTATTTCATTGGGGCACGATTTTTCGGAGTGATTCCCTGTGGGTGTGTGAAATAACTAATATTTCCTATAAAAATATGGCGCCAAATGAATGCAAACTGACCGAAATCTCTACAGGCCATCTCAATCTCATCTTTGTCTCTCTAAGTATAATATTTCTCTATATAAGTATATATATCGTTGTCTAGTACCCAAGATACAGGAAATCCTAGTTTGGGGCTAGATCAATGTGTGTAAAAGGTGTCCAAGGTATTATTATTATTATTATTATTATTATCTCTCTCAATCTTGAGTCCATTATTTTGCGCAATAAAGTATTATTGAAAGATGAAAAACCGCAGCAGGCGCCTCGGCCTTGAATTGTTTGTGGTTAGATGAGTACAGTAATATCTTAGTAATATACGTAATTAGCTCGTTCAGCCCCCAAACAAATTTGTGTACATGCAACGTACCGCCTTAGCACACATCCAAGCCCCGAGTCGGCCTCGTGACCTGCAAGAATATGAAGACAACATAACATAGCGTCACTCCTTATCCCATACCAAGTGCCAGAGGCACATTTGACAATCTTAACAAGAATTGAGCCACCTAAGAATCCAATGATACTTTCATAGCAGTTTTTTTTTTCAATATCCGATAGATGGCAATTGAGCTCCGTGGTCTGCTCCGAAATTATCCCGTTAAGAACTGAGCGATCTAACATAGCCTTGTCCCATATAAGGTGGCGAAGGCAATATTGAGAACCCAATCAAGAATTGAGCGATCTACCAGTTTCTCCGGATAAGCGTAGCATAGTTACAAATTACAAGCAAGCAATCGCTGCAAGAATCCTAGCTACCCGCAGAACGCCAGACAGTTGGAGATTGCCTTTGATTGCAGCCGAGTGGAGTTATTAGGCGATGGTTAGCAATCCTGGTGTTTGAGCCGCCTCAAGATGAGTGCATAGAGCGAGGCTTGGTGACGAGTCACTTTGGATGGAGTGGAGCTTTCTCCGCATCTCGATGAAGGGAACAATAGCCTTAATATGTATTTCAGACATCAATCTCAACACTAGTCAAGTTGAAAGTTTGATCAATCAGATCACAATTATTCTTCACACGCCGTCTATTCTAGCGATGTGATTGGTAGATTTCGTACCAGACATATATATTAAGGCTTCCATAGAAATCCCTGTCAAATGACAATGTCAGGTTTGATTTAAAGAATGATTGCTTACTTCAAATTTACTATTGACCAATAAGAGCGCGATAATTGGTGTCAAGAGCTGGACTGTCATTGGTGACACATAAATTTGAAAGGAGAATCGAGATGTGTCAATAGATATTAAATCGAGCTTGTGTATATTTTATTTCTTGTATCTAGTTTTGACTCGATCTACTTGTGTGAAGTCATAATCAAACCAGTTCAATGTCAGAGCCAGTTTATCTCGTGGTCAATATCTGTCAAATGTCAAAGGACATCTTGTTCAGCCTCGTCAGCTTATAGTAGACGCCTTGTAGTCATAGTTATGGTTTACGCGGGCCACTTTTCCGCAAATCGACATCTTAAATTTGCGCCTATTTTGCGTGACGTGGGATGGGGGCACCACACCTGCCAACCCAGCTCCTGTAGGAAGCCCAGCAGACCCTTGATGTTGTCGAGGTGTGTTCTAGTAGACGCCTTATACTAATAACCCGTCAACGCTGTTGTTAGACCGGTAACTAGAGTCAATGTTATGTCAAGAATGGCATTATGGTATCAAGAAAAACGTACCATAATAGAATAGAAATATACTTTATGAAAACGGACGTATACTCTCTATCCCCATACATATTTTATTTGAGATCTTATGAATAAAGAATAGCTGCAATATTTGGAGTGATCGTCAGAGTTATAGAACAATAACGCCTGGTCTCCGAAAGGCAAATTAGCTGTTGACAACTAGTTAAAATCTTGTCAAACTCATTTCAGCCTAATCTTCATTAATCGGCTGTTAGATTTGAGCACTCTTCCAGAAGCTGTGGGTAAGTGAGCTCCCTGAGTATGCTCTGGCAGATGTCTAGAACCTCTGGCAATTTTGATACATTGGTTTTCGAGTCAAGGTAGAAACTATACAGTATGCTTATCGCGTGCTTAGTTGGTAAAGTCAAAAGTCAATGTCAAAGTTCTTTATTACTGTATATATTAACATATACCTAGCAAATGTCATTTTTTGCCTCTACTCTACATTGGACCACTGTGGGAGAAGAAGGGCGTAGAAACTCCCACAGATTGATTTTAGATCTCTTTAAAAAATTGGTTGTGCTTAACCGTCCCGTCATTTAAGTAATCTTGAACATTGTAACATCCTTTTTCGACAAAGTCGCTTTTTAATTTGCTCAAATGGCAATTTCAAGATCTCCAGAGGTATCTTATTGTAGTAGAGAATGCACTGACCCTTGAAAGAATTGCTAACCTTCGCGAGTCTAAATCGGGGCGCAAGTAGTCTGTGATTATTTCTTAGGTAAACATTACAGCCAACGCTAAGTTTGGAAAATGTTATAAAGTTCTTGCGTACTTACTCGCTATGCTTGTATGTTTGGACTACCACAACATTTTATTGATACAGTATGAAGATGATAACATGGTGCTTGATGGATGACAGACTTAGCCAGTTAGTGAGGGGATATTGCTTAAAAACATCGATTAATTTAATTCTTTTTTAATTTATTCTTCTATTAGTTCAACTAAAAGACCAATTTCGAATCTTACCGATTGTTTTGATAACATTCCTAATGTTTAATAATTCACCGAGTTAAAAACTAAAAAACCGACTTCAAGATCAAGCCCTATTTCTTCCTCCCCGGTGGGGATGTGAATGAAGTCTATGTACATGAAAAGTCCTCGTTAAAAATTTTGCTGCACGGAACCGCAAACCAAAACATCATCTGTCAGGTTTGATTTAAAGAATGATTGCTTACTTCAAATTTACTATTGACCAATAAGAGCGCGATAATTGGTGTCAAGAGCTGGACTGTCATTGGTGACACATAAATTTGAAAGGAGAATCGAGATGTGTCAATAGATATTAAATCGAGCTTGTGTATATTTTATTTCTTGTATCTAGTTTTGACTCGATCTACTTGTGTGAAGTCATAATCAAACCAGTTCAATGTCAGAGCCAGTTTATCTCGTGGTCAATATCTGTCAAATGTCAAAGGACATCTTGTTCAGCCTCGTCAGCTTATAGTAGACGCCTTGTAGTCATAGTTATGGTTTACGCGGGCCACTTTTCCGCAAATCGACATCTTAAATTTGCGCCTATTTTGCGTGACGTGGGATGGGGGCACCACACCTGCCAACCCAGCTCCTGTAGGAAGCCCAGCAGACCCTTGATGTTGTCGAGGTGTGTTCTAGTAGACGCCTTATACTAATAACCCGTCAACGCTGTTGTTAGACCGGTAACTAGAGTCAATGTTATGTCAAGAATGGCATTATGGTATCAAGAAAAACGTACCATAATAGAATAGAAATATACTTTATGAAAACGGACGTATACTCTCTAATCTCATACATATTTTATTTGAGATCTTATGAATAAAGAATAGCTGCAATATTTGGAGTGATCGTCAGAGTTATAGAACAATAACGCCTGGTCTCCGAAAGGCAAATTAGCTGTTGACAACTAGTTAAAATCTTGTCAAACTCATTTCAGCCTAATCTTCATTAATCGGCTGTTAGATTTGACCACTCTTCCAGAAGCTGTGGGTAAGTGAGCTCCCTGAGTATGCTCTGGCAGATGTCTAGAACCTCTGGCAATTTGATACATTGGTTTTCGAGTCAAGGTAGAAACTATACAGTATGCTTATCGCGTGATTAGTTGGTAAAATCAAAAGTTAATGCCAAAGTTCTTTATTACTGTAGATATTAACATATACCTAGCAAGCGTAATTTTTTGCCTCTACTCTACATTGGACCACTGTGGGAGAAGAAGGGCGTAGAAACTCCCACAGATTGATTTTAGATCTCTTTTAAAAGCAGGAATAAATAGTTACAAAATTATTGACAGCAAGGTCTGTGTTGAGCTAGATTAACCCCATACAGTCCCGTCATTTAAGTAATCTTGAACATTGTAACATCCTTTTTCGACAAAGTCGCTTTTTAATTTGCTCAAATGGCAATTTCAAGACCTCCAGAGGTATCTTGTTGTAGTAGAGAATGCACTGATCCTTGAAAGAATTGCTAACCCAAAAAATGTAATGACGGATCTAAGTGATGTAACAACATCCTATGGAAATAAATGATTTTTGATTTTGATTTTGATTTGAACCTTCGCGAGTCTAAATCGGGGCGTACATAGTATGTGGTTATTTCTTAGGTAAACATTACAGCTATCGCTAAGTTAGGAAAATGTTGTAAAGTTCTTGCGTACTTACTCGCTATGCTTGTATGTTTGGACTACCTCAACATTTTATTGATACAGTATGAAGATGATAACATGGTGCTTGATGGATGACAGACTTAGCCAGTTAGTGAAGGGATATTGCTTAAAAACATCGATTAATTTAATTAAACGAATTAATACACCCTTTTGTGAATTGAATGCAGTGACGAAACGATAACAACTCTTCTATTAGTTCAACTAAAAGACCAATTTCGAATCCTACAGATTGTTTTGGTAACATTCCTAATGTTTAATAATTCACCGTTTAATAATTAGTTAAAAACTAAAAAAACCGACTTCAAGTTCAAGCCCTATTTCTTCCTCCCCGGTGGGGATGTGAATGTAGCCTATGTACATGAAAAGTCCTCGTCAAAACTTTTGCTGCACGGAACCACAAACCAAAACGTCATCTGTGTATATATTTTTTGTATTTGTCGATTTTTTTCAAAAAGCGCTAAATATTTTTTTATAAAATTTGTATTGTACCACCTCTGAAGTATGACCTACCAATCAAAACAAGAATAATCAAAATCGGTTCATAATTGACGGAGTAATCGCGTAACAAACACCAAAAAAAAAACAGACTAATTGAGAACTCCTTTTTTAAGTCGGTTGAAAAGTGGATTTTATGAAGTTTTAATTTATCTGCAATATACTTACTAAGATTTTATGTTTGTATGTATTATTATGAATTTAAAATATCACGATCACATCAATGAAATCTTATAGGTAAAATTTGATTCGCTTGTTTCCTATTTAGGCAGTTAACTATTGAACCGCTGCTCCACAGCTTGAATTTTCTAACAAAGTTCTAACAAATTCTAAGTAAAGTTTCTAGAAAAGTTCTAACAAATTCTAAGTAAAGTTTCTAGAAAAGTTCTAACAAATTGTTTTATCTTTTATTTTTTGAGTTTATTAAGAAAATGAGATTTCATTGATCGTCGTAGCAACTAAACATGATCACTATGTCAAAGCTCAAACTTATGTAAACGATTTTCCGGATGTAGCCTGATGGTGGGCTAACTTCGCTCGCCCTAATAATTAAACATCTCATCCATGAACCAAAATCACGTGCATATAGTAGTTATTGTGCGTAGAGGCTGTTTGACCTGTTTTTATCCCAACTCACGATCAGACATCCAACCCCGGATTTTCCACATCACGATCAAATACCCAAACCGACTTCAAAACCACCCTGCCAACAAAAACAGACTTGCAAACAGCAGTATTATCTCCGTTTAATTAACAGGTCAAATACTCAAACACAACGTTTGGACCAGAGCCCTAGAACATCAAAGGAGGCTGTAAATCGCCAAACGTTGGCCCCTTGTTCACAAATGTGGCCCTTCTCACATACAAAGTCTGAGACGTAGCACATTTCACTAGCACGCGCCGAAGTGTACGTTGAGAAGTACACCAAATTCACAGGCTGCTGCTCTGATACAGTGCTGTTTATATTCAATTAAAATTCGAATATATAATTCAGTTACTACATACAGAAATTAGATCCATATTACTGCATAACTACAATAGTATGACAAACAACAAGACTATTACAAAAAGTGGCCAAGTGCGAGTCGGACTCGCCCATGAAGGGTTCCGTTGTAGCAAGTAATTATGTGATTGGATGTTTGTGTTGTAACTTTGTTTTTCATAGTGTTTGTATGAATGACAAAGTTATCTTTGCGGTTTTTAATAAATGTTTTATATCTTAAAAACTGCTTGTTTATTTTGTACAAACCAATTTTCATTGAAAGTGTATATTGAGATATATAGCATTTATTTTTTGTAGATTTTTCACTCTCTTACCTTAAAATTTAGAGGGGGGACAGACACACATTTAACCACTTTAGTAGGGTCTGTCTCTTTAACAAGTCACTTCGAGGAAAAATGGTTTCAGGAACCTCAACGTCATTTTTAAAGATTACACACCATATAGGTTTCAAGAAAAAAAAAATTTTGGTTTCAGTTCATTTAATTATTTTAATTTTTATTTTTTTATATAAAAATCGTAAAGCGATTCACAGTACACATCTACATACCAAGTTTCAACTGTGTAGTCCTAACAGTTTCTGCATAAAGTTACTGTGACATAAGGACTTGACGAAACTATAAGAGTTCCTTGTTTCTCTACGGAACCCTAAAAACCGGTCAAGTGCGAGTCTAAATCGCGCACGAAGGGTTCCGTACCACCGTTCAATGGAAGCGATGGTGTGGAGTGAATAGTTTGGATTTTACACAGCAAAATATTGTTTACAAAGTTATTGGTGCGGTTACTTTCACACTCCATGTACGTAACCAGGTGCATCCATAAGTTTGTATGTGGTATTGTTGTATGGGAGCCCCCTTAAATATTTATTTTATCCTGTTTTTTAGTATTTGTTGTTATAGCGGCAACAGAAATACATAATCTGTGAAAATTTCAACTCTCTAGCTAGCTAGGTTCTTGAGATACAGCCTGGTGACAGACGGACGGACGGACGGACGGACGGACAGCGAAGTCTTAGTAATAGGGTCCCGTTTGGAACCCTTCGGGTACGGAACCCTAAAAATGGACACTGTCAAAGCCTACACGTGATATTAACTCCCAGGATATCAATTAAGGCGCACTCCTAGCTACTACCCACAATTTGAGCATAGGGCTGTCCTCCTATTAGCAAGTGCGCTAAGGATCCTCTCGGAGCTACCGAATAATCCGGCTAGAATAGGGACAATTCTCTTATCGCAGTTGTCTACACTTGCTTCAGCAAACAGAGTGGAGACGCTGCAGTAACGTGTTTACAATACGATTAAAATCAGTTAATGATTCGGCCAACCACGGAAATTGTCGTGAATCCCTCATCTAGAGTTATCAATTTACAGATATGACCTTTAATTATATTACTCGTTGTCTTATTGAATTCAATAGAAGAATGATATGTGGAACAAAACCTCCTTTGTAGCTCAAAACTAATACAAGCTTTATATTGAAATAAGAAAAATAATTGTCTATTTTGACAATCTGCCTTCTTAGTGTCAATAAAAACAGTGTGACGTATATGATACATTTATGTTTATGAACGCTAATTTCATTCGTGATAATATTCGATTCTATCAAATTTTATCAAAATTAACTTACAATAGTTATGTATCATGGCTTCAACAAATTTAAAGCGTGGTAAAAAATTGTTGCTCAATCTCGTGAAATTGTAAATAATGTATATAACTATTTTAGAAAAGAAGCTAATTTATAAAAAAAATAAGAAAGTAATTTTCATCAAATTTTTTTGAAGGAAAACGACAAGCTTATATATGTGTAGATGTTATTAATGTTCAAATTCATGTCGCTTCTTCATAATAAATTTCTTAGGTCTACCGTTAGTAATGTCATCTTGGCAGGTGCTATACATTGCGTTTATGATACTTCAAATTGAAGGCTACCTAAAAGAAATCGCGGTAATGTATTTCGTGTCATTTCCGTCTCCGGATTTAGGCGATGATATCCGAGAAAAGCCGAATCTTTGACTGATTTTAATCGTATTGTAAACACTAGTGCTTTCATTTGCCATCGAGAGACCGCGGCAGAATGACCATGAGCGTCCCTCAAGCTTTGAGTTGCCGATTGTGCAGGCGGAGTTGATATTGAAAACAACTTAACATTTACTTGTAGGCAAGGTACATGCATCGCTTCTGGCCCCACACTAAACCGGGGACCTCTCGCTTGGGAAGCTCATCCCCGACCGCAACACCACAGATGTCGTCAATGATGGTAAGATTTATTTTATCCGCGTTCGATCCCTTTGCTGGGCTAAAGAAGAAAAAAATCCCCAGGTCTTGGACGTTTGTTTACGTTTGTGTGGCGTCGCTGTTTCTGGTTCCCATGGGGTACCCTAGTGTGGGGCCAGAACCAATGTATGTGCCTGTGTGTAAATGTTTATTCACTTCCACGAGTAGATACACGAATTTTACCATTACGAATCTTACAATCATTGACGACTTAGGGCACCTACTACTCGAACCCGACACTCTACACTCCTCCATGTACCCTTCGCCCACACCAACTACGCGGCCAATTCTCTCAGCTGCCGCCTCCCAAGAACCTACAACACTCACTTCGCAGACCTGGACATATTCCAACTCTCACGCGGCCAGTTCAGGGTGCAATTATTGCTCCAACTCAAGGAAATCTGCAAAGATTGATGTTGCCGAGATTTCCCTCTGTTTAAATCTATCACTCACACATTGGCATCATACACACACACACACACACAAACACACCCTTAACAGATTCTCATCCCCATATAAACTATGTACCCGGTACTTAAAAATTACCCCCCTTTTTCTCTTTGTATTAAGTTTACTACCATTTTGGCCTTAAAAATAGAAGCCTTTAATTGGCCTATGTCTAGTTTAAGTTCTCTGTTAATATTATTTTGATCTGTGCTGTAGGCTTTGTTTCATAAATAAATAAATAAATAATAAATAAATATTTTTTTTGGCTCAGGTTACGGGTGAGTTCCGAGGATGAAGACACAGTCTGCACAAAAGAGGCCGGAGCACGCTGCATACTATTTTAGCATGTTTATATTTTATGTAGGTTGGTTAACCTCCATTTTCTAATGGTACAATTCCAAGGAAAACTTTGAGAGCCCTTAGAATAGAATAGACTATTAAAAGGGTACTACCAATAAGACTATCCTTTGTTTATAATAAACACTTCCGAACGGATCTCCCCTCTATCTCCTACCTCGGGATATCGTACCGTTATCCCATTCCAACCTGGCTGTATAGTGCATATCATCAGATAGGAATAATTAGAACCGGAATCGCCACCGGAATTGGCCTACAGAAAAAGGAAATCACTCCACGGCGAGCTTGTATGAAGTGACTATGAATCTTCTTCGTAGTCATCTCTCTTCTGGGGCGTGGGGTGTCGGGGTCAGGTCAATGGACCTCTTCCCGAAGAATCGCCTCTGTCCACTCCTGTGGACAGGTCATCGGATGGCCCCTGCGGGCGGTGGTCATCATGTGGCGCTGGTTTGCAGTGGGTGATCGCCGGCTAGGCAACCAGGTCGCGTGGCAGGCGGCGGCGGTCGGGCGGGCGCGCGTGGTGCGGCGCCAGTTCGGCGATGTGCGGTGTTGTGATGCATCCGCACGCGCAAACATGCCCTTCGCAAGCCTCTGGACAAACTGGTCCACGGTTTCCCATCTTAGGTCCCTCTGGATTGTCGCGCTCCTCACGTAGCGGGGGGCGCCGACGATGGTAACTATGAATATTGAGGAAGTGAGATATTTATGCCAGATGGTAGCGAGTGGAGGTCTTTAGCCTCTGTAGACCCCCTCCTGAGAAAAAGACGCCAGCATGTCCAGACGACTAACAAGCGCCGACCTCGAGGTAGTGGGACCGCCACAGAAACTGTTCTTTAATGAGCGCCTGACCAAAGAAAACAGACAGTTATTTCGGAAGGCCAGAGATACCACCAAATCACACAACTTCTTCTACTGTTGGTGTACCCAAGGATCTATTTACATCCGCAAGCAAGATGGAAAACCAGCGATCCGAATACTCTCCCAGCACCACCTCGACACCATCACGGGGCCGTCAGGTACCAACAATGTCACAGACGCTCGTACAGCGCCAGAAACCACCCCATCTAATATGTAATATTAACGTCAATTTTTGGACGTCTCATCATTTATTTATTTTGATAAACTATTTAGTCTTACTTTTAGTTAAATATGTCAAACGTGCACAGAAGAAACTACTACATCACGAAACCTTAGATAATCAACAACTAACACCATACACACACGCAGACTGTTGCTTTCTCATATACACTATAACTAATGGGGCTCTCATATTATTTATGATAAAACAAAACTCAACACTCCGCTTCCCAAATGTTTCCTTACTTGATAATGGATAAAGTCGACTTGGCGGGTGATTTGGATAACTCTCTTGTAATCAAGTGCCATTCAATAAATCTGCCTGAAGAGTGTGAGAGCCAAATTCACGCAAATTCAAAACTAAAATTACTTACTTATAATATTCGCAGCATCAATTTACACTTCGATGAATTTCAGGTTTTACTTAAGAGACTTCGTATAATCTTCGATATCATTATACTCACTGAGTGTTGGCTTGGTGAGCATACTCTGGTTCCTGTGCTGGATGGATACACAGCATACAGATCTACAGTATATTTCAACAAAGCCGGTGGTGTTGTCGTTTATGTAAGAAATCCCATAAGCGCGTCCATGTTCGAGCCTAACTTTAATGGCGCTAACTGCATTATTCTGGAACTGCCCGGAAATACAAATATTATCGCAATTTACCGTTCGCCATCAGAGACCCCACATGAATTTCTTAACTCGCTTCAAGACCTTTTAAGTAGCCTCAGTAAAGATAAAAAGACAGTGATTTTAGCAGGGGACGTCAATATAGACCTACTTTCTGACGATGACAGATATAAACGTTCTGATTACCTCTGTTTAACAGCTGAGAATGGATTAATACCGGCTATAACACAACCGACACGCCATGACTCCTGCTTGGACCATATATTTTTATCGTCATACCTTACAGCTCAGGGAATTATCTGCAAAACCGACATTACTGACCACGACTTGGCTATTGTGAGCATTGATCTTGTTGTCAAACCTAAACCGTTAACACGTTTACGAATAAAGATAGACCACAATGCAATAGATAGGGAATTGAGCAATATTGACTGGTCTTCGGTGTTAAATGAAGATTCGGTTGAGAGAGCCACGGAGTCTTTCAGCACGATTGTTTCAGGGGTTGTTGATAACAACTCTAAAACAGTCAAGTTGACCAGGTCGAAGTTTAATCTTAAGCCATGGATTACCCCAGGTCTGATCAGATGTATGAAAAATCGCGATGCATTACACTGTAAGTCACGTAAAAATCCCAACAACGAGGTATTAAAACTAACCTACTTACGTTACAGAAACTTCTGCAATAATCTTCTATACCAACTGAAACATGATCATGAGAGAAAAACACTACAAGAAAACAAAAACGATCCAAAAAAACTGTGGAGTTCTATTAAAGATATTTGCTATTCAAAAAAACAAATCTCAGCAGCTAATGAACTTTTAAACATATCTGGTGATCCTATTTCTTCCTTGAACCAATGCAATGAGTACTTCACTAGCGTAGGTAAAAACTTAGCAGTACGCATTTTAGAAGATATGAACGAAACGGAGGACAGCCTTGTATCTAAAATATCAATTGATCAATCCCCGGGAGACACCATATTTCTACAACCAACCGACGGTGAGGAAATTGGATGTTTAATTCAGCAGCTATCATCTAGTAATGCGTCAGGGACAGATGGTATCAGCAACTGCATCCTTAAGAGTCTAAAGGACTACGTGGTTAAACCCCTAGCACATATCATCAATCTAAGCATGTCAACAGGCCAATTTCCGGAGGTCTGGAAATCTTCTCTGGTGTGCCCGATCCATAAAGCAGGACCAAAAGATGACCCCTCCAACTACCGACCGATCTCTCTGCTACCAACCTTCTCGAAACTATTGGAAAAGGTAGTAAACCAACGACTAGTAGGCTTTCTGGAACAAAAGAACTTACTTCATCACCGTCAATTCGGGTTTAGAAAAGGTATTTCCACAGAAGACGCAGTGAGTTCCCTAGTGCGGCGTGTATGCTCCCTGCTGGATGATGGAAACCCCTGTATAGGCGTCTTTCTCGATCTTGCAAAGGCGTTTGATACGGTATCAACACCAATTCTGCTGGAGAAGCTACACAAAATGGGAATCCGTGGTACTGTACTTGCATGGTTTCAAAGCTATCTATCCCATAGACAACAATATCTAAAGGTGGGGACGCATCGCAGTTCACCTAGGACCGTCAGCTTCGGCGTCCCACAGGGGAGTATTCTGGGTCCCACATTATTCTTGATGTATATTAATGACATTTCTAGCATTCATTTACCCAAAGCTGATCTCTTTTCCTACGCTGATGACACAGCTATAATTTTTCACGATAAATCCTGGAGGAAGGCCTTTGACAGTGCTGAAAACGGAATGTCTAATGTAGCGAGTTGGCTGAGGAAAAATCTGCTTACATTTAATACGGCAAAAACGAAATATGTGTGTTTCTACAAGACAGAAGCCTCCGCACCAACATCGCTGCCTGGCATAAAAATCCACAAATGCGGAACTACACATAGCCAATGTCAATGTCCCGAAATATCTAATGCTGCATCTATGATATATCTCGGCATAACCCTGGATAAGAATTTGAACTTTCGAGAGCATATACAAGCATTGTCAGGTAGGGTTCGCAAAATAATTTATATCATGAAAGAACTAAGAAACCGCGCAGACTACGAGCTATTAACAAATGTGTATACCGCGATTTGTGAACCAATCCTTACCTATTGTATCTCGGTGTGGGGCGGCGCCAACAATACAGTTCTTCTTAACGTGGAGAGAGCACAGCGTTCACTACTAAAGGTCATGTTCAGGAAACCAAGGATGTACCCCACCGATCTTATTCACAGTGAAAATAAGATACTCAGCGTCCGTCGGCTTTATATACTGAAATCTGTCATTCTGATGCACAAAAACATAACAAAATCATCACTCTATAACAAACTTTTAACGAAACGTGTGTACCAGATCCCCATCCATGCTGTCAATACCACATTTGCCCAAAGATTCCCTGATTCTAGCCACCCACATATATACAACAAGGTTAACAGTGTGTGTGACTTTAGAAATTGCAGCACCTTCGAAGTTAAACGAAAATGCCAGAAATGGCTTTTGTCCCTCTCATATAATGAAGCTGAGTCGTTGCTGAGTATTTCAGAGTAATTTTATTATACTCAACTGAGTAAATTACTGATCTAGACCTATGTGTCAGTTAAGTATATACAATATCTTTTACAGTCACTCTCTACTAATTTTGCACTGTGTATGTTTTATATATTTTTAAATGTGTATATTTTAAATTGTTCTATCTAACTTTTATTTTTGTTTGTAAATTACTACTAAGCACGACAACTCCCATTCTGCTAAGCATACGATGGCACCCGCGATACAGGCTCAGCCTAGTGTGGGGCCGCAGTCAAACACATGTAGCTTTTAAGAGATGTTTTGGATAAACTATAAAATGTAAACCTAGCTTTAAGTCTTTCTTACTAAATAAATTTATTCTTATTCTTATGTATGTCGACTGTTTTATGAAGGTGGGAAGATCGGCTCTTTTTAAAAAATGCAAAAACCCACTTTTTAAAACGGCTTTCCGATTAAACGCTATATTGGTAATCAAAATTATATATGCGCTTTTCCTTAAAGCTTTTTTCGTTGTAGCATTGTATTAAGTGTCGGCATTCGATTAAAAGCAAAGATCCCCAGGTCTTGGATGTTTACATATTTGTGACGTCACTTTTTCTGTTTGCCACGACACAGGGTCCTAGTGTGGGGCTAAAATCAATCTATTTGCATGTATGTGAATGTTATGTTAATGTTTGTTTGTTCAATTGGCACTTCCATTTTAAAGCCTCCTTGTAAGAGGCGTAGGAATTCCGGGTTTGCCCCACGGCCGATTCAATTACTACCGGGGAATTATTCCGAGGAAAATATGCGTACGTATGTGTGTTTGTGTATGTTTGTGTAGTGGTGTTTGTGGCTGGCTTGCTGGGTGTGTGAATTAAAGGTCTTGAGTTTATCGGTGACCTGTGAATCGGTGGGTTGTGGGGAGAGGATGCGTGGGGCATTAGAAATATACAAAACAAACATAGCATAAAACAAACATATGTCACTTTCAGGGTTCCGTACCCGAAGGGTGCCAAACGGGACCCTATTACTAAGCCTCCACTGCACGTCGTCTGTCTGTACGTCGCCAGGCCGGTTCTCATGAACCGTAATAGGATTTCTGACGCCGCTACAAATAATGAGCGATACTAAGCGATTTTTTTATAAATAAAAAGAGGTCCTCAAACAAGAGAAGTGTATTTTTTTTAATATGCCCCTACGAATTACCCCAATTAGCAGGGATAGGTATCAAAACCAAGTTCAGGCATTTTTTTTAATTGTTTTTCAAACCTACTTCGCATGTCATACCATACCATAGGATTGAACAGGACATGACTTCAAGATTTCTCGTCTTTCAAGGCTCTACAACATTATTTATAAAGATTATAATATTTTTGGCCTTTAAGTAAATTTAAATGCAATCAAATACTAACTGATTTGCTTTTAACATTAGACTACAAGCGAAATGACAACATGTTCTCTATATGACGACCCGAATGGCCGAGTCGGCAGTGACGCTGCCTACGAAACCAAGGGTCCCGGGTTCGAGTCCCGGTGGGGACAAATGTTTGTTTGATGAGAACGGATGTTTGTACCCTAGTCATGGTTGTTTATCTATCTAAGTATAATATTTCTCTATATAAGTATATATATCGTTGTCTAGTACCCAAGATACAGGGAATCCTAGTTTGGGGCTAGATCAATGTGTGTAAAAGGTGTCCAAGGTATTAAAAAAAAATTATATTATTATAAAGTAAAACTTACATTCACACAAATTCGCATCTGTACCGAAGACACACAATCGCAACATTTGTGTAAATTATGGCTACATACTATAATAAAATTTGTTTTTATTAATTTAAGTTTTTAAACTATGTGAGCAACCATTGATCATAACATAACATGAGCATTTTAAATTCTTTATGAAAATCATGTAGCTTTAATGTTTAAAAGTAAGTTCTTGTGATGTATTTTTGTACTGTAAGATTTTATGAATAAACATTATTATTATTATAAGCATATGAACCGCACATCGCGCATCGTCAGACGTTTGTTGATATGAAAAAATACAAAGTTGGTTCGCATACATATTGGTGCTTGTGGCGTCTACTTCTATGTGTGGTCTGAGGCCGCATCTATGGTTTCCTAACGATGGCACATACCTCACTTATACTTTGTATCAGCACAGTCGCACATGGTCGGCACAGGATTTCGAATCCTAACCCCCTACGTGGCAGACGAGCCTGTAAACACCAGACCAAGGACGCACAACAATATCGAAATATTCAAATTAATTATGCAGCAACCATAGGCAGTTTGTTAATGTTTTTGGCTCCCCATTCCCAACCGCCTCCGCGCTCACCTTCCTTAACCCCGCTGCCAGCGGCATAATTCTGTTTACCCCATCATTGTCTCACGTTCGATCCGCGAAGACGAATGATCAATTATCAAGGTTTTCATATGCAAATAAGTGGGCGCCGCGAAAATGGGGCGGTATTTTAATTACGTATTTTGATTCCATTAGGTATTGATTGAGTTCGTTAGGTGGGTAGCTGAGTGGGTTATTTGAGGGGGCGCTTTTGTTGGAATGCCTACCGGAATTTTGATAAGCTCTTTTCGGGTTGCCGGCGTGGGATATAAAACTGGGCTTGCTCGGAGGTGTCTGTATGCTTTAATTTATTTGAAAAAGTGCTCGCTGTTCATTCGCTGAAAGTCAAATACACAACAGATTTCATTCATTGGTTCTGTTTGAATCGATTAACTTTCGGAAAACACAGAATTAGTCCAAATACGACAGGGATTGGATACGTTACTATAACCAACAATCTTCTCAAATCACAAGGATTTCTATAACCCTGCAGGCAATTCTGAAAACAGTACAGTATTGTGGATCTTTTACTACATCCAACAATCTTCGCAAATCACAAGGATTTCTGCAGAGTACAACCACTACAGACAATTCAAGAAATAGTACAATAATATGGATCTGCTGCCACATCCACAATCTTCACAAATCACAAGGATTTCCATAATCACTCAAATATCTAGAACAATCTCGAAGCATTCACCGCTAACCCCAGAGCCGCGAACGGTCTCAACACCCACCGCCGCCGCCGCCGCCCAGAAAACCGAACACCACCCACTTTTTAACGCGTATTTAGAGCGGATCACGATCGTAAACGCAATGCAAGAGTAACCAGCCCCCCACCACTTCAGGTGCCTCATTAGACTCGACTAAACACCCCCCCCCCCCCCCCAACCCCCATATTACCTATGCACTTTTTTGAGCCCCTATTGTGTGGGTACAAAGTCGCGAATTCCTTGAAAATGTCGGGCAAGGAAGTGTAACTTCAAAAAGCCTTTCAGTTGACAAAACACGGTCGGGGGGGGCTTTCCGACCCCCCCGTAGACATTATTAGCGCCACGGAATTTATTGAGCAGTATCGCGGGTGTAACAACGGTTAAAAAGGCCAATTAAAATATTAATTACTTAGGGTAGTGGGGGTTTATAACTAAGTTGGGCCCGATACGGGATTGTGCGGTGGAGATAACAGGCCGTCATGAAATGACGCCTCGTCGTCGGTTGATTTGCCTTTTATTTATGTCGGTCGCATCGGATTGTTGGGTTTGATAAATTTTATGGGTGCGGGAGTGCGAAGGTTAAGATTTTTACGTTTTACATCAGGCCCTGTATTCATTGACCGAAATCGACCGAAAATTGTGGATCAAACACTAAGAGCATCCGCTTATGAGGCTAATCGATGACGACGCGATTGCGACTCGAATTGGATGTGCATGACGTCGCGTCGTCGACCCGTCGTCGGACCGTGTGCGAATAACAACGAATTTGTATGGCGAGTTGCAGTCGCGTCGTCGTCGAGTAGCGGGCTAGTGCGAATGGCCAAACATCACTTAGGGCGGATTCGACCAAACACGAAGTTACGCGAGTTTAACTATTACGGGAATAATTTTACTCCTTAAATTTACCCTTGGGATATCTTCCTTCACGTTTTTCCAATGTACTCGAGGAGTACGCTATGCTAGGTATTTTTACTCTCTGGTTTGAAAAGAATGATGAACAAATGTATAAACCGAAAAAAAATCATGTGCTGTCGTTTCCTTGAACTTGACTTGAAATGCCACCACAACTCAATTTTGTAGGGTAATACAGTGAAATGTCAGCTTGTTTGTCCTATTTTCTAGGTTATGTTTGGTTTTGTGTTGTGTACTTTTCTCCTTGTGTTGTTTCCTGTTATTTTGGAAATATTATTTTCGTACGTAAACTTAATGTATTCATTATGCAATGAAGCTATTGCAGTGGTTACTTGGTGTATTATTTTATTTGCAGTGGGAGTGCTCATACCACTGTAGTCACCAACACTCATCTGTGTAGAATTGGTTGCATAGAATCGCAATGTAGCTAACTGCTGATTTATTGGCGATATGGAGAAATTCATGTAAAACAAAAATAAAGTTATTCACTCAAAGGTAAATTTTAGGTCAGGTAGAGTGGTAGAACAGTATTTCAAATAAGTAAGTACCTACCGGTCTGATGAGTATTCCAACCTATGTTCAAGTTTAGCTAACAAACACATAGAGGCTTCCTTGGATAGACGAAATCTTACAGAAAAATCGTGGTCATCATACTCATCAAAGTAACTGGCTCTTTCCTTGATCCACCTTGGCCGTCTTGGCACATATTCATCATCACTGTCGGATTCTTCGATCATATTTCTCAAACGTTCCATCGTGGCGTGATGTTGATAAATATTCTTGAAAACATTTACTACCTATTTCACTAACAAACGAAATCGAAGATAACCTCGCTCGCGCCGTCTTTGACAAACAGCTGCTATATAGGTAGCCATTTTTATTTTTGAATTTAACCCAAGAAGGGTCGTTACACCGCGAGTATCGGCAGAATAGTGCTATACCCGGAATAGTGCGAGCTAACCCGGGATTAGTAGTTGGTAGAACGTGATATAGGTTTACTCCAGAGTATTTCCCGATTTGTTCTAGAGGTAACACTTATACCAAGTATAACTTTGTTTGGTCGAATCCGCCCTTAGACATATACCACATCAATTTGGCTCTGAATTGTAGTTATAAATTATCCAGTTACTTATTATACGTTTGTTTCGGTTCAATCACACCATCCGATGCTAAAGTGTGTGTAATAAACCTCGCAGTAATAAACTCGCAAGTCATATAGTTGATATAGTCTTTTTATATTTGAAACGTGAGTGCAGATAGTAACAAGAATTAAATAAGGAAAGACAAAGTGCACGATAAGCATAATATAACAGGTATGTAGTAACATCCCCAAAAAACATAAACCACCTTTATATTCGCAATTAAATTGGACGTCAAGAGGAGCCAAGTGTATCCCCTAAACACCATCAGTGAGCACTGCCGACACCCGAGTGGCTCTAAATATTAAGTGTTAATAATGTCCCTCGGACCCCACCCTAGGATTGGGATCAAAAATTCAACAACGGTACGATTTACCCCGCGCCGCGTTCAACGGGTTAAGCGCGACGAAAGATTGTCAATGATATTTTTGGTATTGGGAGATCAACTACAGACATATCTTCTTCTTCTTCTTCTTCAGGATTTTATTGTCCACTGCTGGACATATGCCCCCCCAATTGACCGACAATTCGATCGCTCTGCGGCCATTCTCGTCTATGTCGGGCCGGCTGTACCCCTGATGTCATCGGACCATCGTGCCGCAGGTCTTCCAACACTTATCTTTCCTGTACGGGGCCTCCAGGACAGAACTTTAGAGCCCCATCTTCTGTCGCTTCTGCGACAGATGTGTCCTGCCCATTGATTGACATTTAAGTCGCGCTACAGGTTTCCCTACATCGGTGATTTTGGTGCGTTGGCGAATGAGTTCGTTCCGTATCATGTCGCGACGGGATACTCCGAGCAGACATATCTTATCTGTGTTATATTTCGCCGAATGTTCAGACTGGTGCTGTAATACAATATATAATTGGTGAAGAATGTTTCAAAAGCTCGAGCTACCTTAGCGTTGGATTTAAAAACATCATCACCTATCTTTAAGCAGATATCATTATCCCTTGGTATAACTTTGCCAGTTTCACGGTTTATGATTTGCCAAACCGTTTTCATTCTAATATTTGAATTTTGTATTTTTCTATTTATGTGTAAAGTTTTGCAGTTCTACAAACCAACTTGAGAGTTTTGGAATATTTTTTAACATAGTCATGAAATTTTATATCAAAGTTATAGGTTTTTTGTTTTGCCCTTTAATTTTCATACTGACTTGTGACTTTGCCCGAGCGAGGCAGTGATGCTCAATGTCGGATGTCACAGCATAACTTTTCCATCAGGGCCATATTTACATATGTATTTGCATGAAAAAAGTAATAGTCAAAGTATATCTACGAGTATATGTTCTCTCTCTTGGTCTCAACCGAGTCTCCATGCACCGGAATCATATCACAACACAACCCAGCGATGTCTTGCGGCGCGGCTGCTACTCTGTCCGTCGAGGGAGGCCTACTTGTAACCGTCTTGCGGCGCGGCTGCTACTCAGTCCGTCGAGGGAGGCCTACTTGTAACCGATGTACAACTTGTGCTACAGTGAAAGCGAATGGAACTGTAAGCTACAGATGTAGTGAATAATCCTTTCCTATCGGCAAAACTCGGAACAACGATAACACCCGAATGGTGCCGATGAGTCTATGAAATACTGTATTATTAAATTACGTGTAGGTATCAAATAAATCGCATACTTTATTTATCAATGTCAAATGACAAAGACGACGACGTTTAGTAAGGCAAAAACGAACATTTCCGAGAAAATACGAAAGGAAAGGATTATTCACTACATCTGTACAGAGATTAAGGCCCGGAAGCACAACTGACAACTGAAAAAAATTAACGAAAACTCAAATTCATGCTTTCACTTTCTCTCGTTCGGGAACTTATATTGCTATCACATTCAAGCGGAACTAGAATGAGCAGCAGTCTATTTTGCCTTTGTCGAAGAGCCCTTTGAAATTTAGTCGTTGTTCCAGGGACAACGATCTAATTGCGCCCTTTGGACACCACCGGTCAGATCAGATCAAATTATACTGAACAGTAATCTGTCTCATAATTAATAATTCTTTTTATTGTACACAAATATTCAAAAAGTAAAATTAAAAGAAAATGTATGTACAAAGGCGAGCTTATCTCTAAAAAGAGATTTCTTCCAGCAAACCAAGGCATTACAGTAATTGGTATCATAAAAGGGTAGGCAGGGCACAATAAATACTATAACTGAAATGCCTAGGAATAAATTAAATACCTATAAAATACATAACTGTACTAATATAAATACAATAACTTTTACGAAAGAGAGAGGTAGTGCTCTTTAATACGGTTCTTAAAAGAGAAAAGAGTGGGACTGTCTCTTATAGTGCAAGGAAGTGCGTTCCAGAGTCAGACCGCCCGCAACCTGAAAGAATGTTTATACGCAGCGTTGTCTCCATCATTTATAAGGCGATTTCCGTTGTATAGCGTCGTATAGCCTCCTGCTACTAGCTTCCACAGCACCCCAAACCCACATATTACTCAGAAGCGGCCTCATATGAAAGTTTCCTCGTGTTTGCGAGAAACCGCTTCGCTGTTGAGACGCGATGATTTATTGATTCAAACGGGACCACTAAGGGACTGTTCCACGAAACTGCTGATTAGAAGACGGCTTTTAATTATGTGCGAATCTCTTGGTGGGCCGTTTAATGTTTATTTAATATGTGCGTGATGTATGGAGCGGTGTTTGAGCGGCGAAGTTCTAGGTATTCGGTTTTGGGGCGGCACTGGAACTTTGGCCTTAAGTTTTGCAATGGAGAACAACGGGGATTATTCAATTTGGGTTTGTGAGAGGTCAAAGGTCAAGAGATCAGCACAAGCAAATGTATAGCGAGTCAATCAAGATCTAATCTCGAGTCAACAATGACGTAGGTATAGCTGTATTTTTTTAGGTTAATGTGGAGTTGACAGCGGAATTTTGAATTATTTTTTTTGTGGCGAACTCAGCAGAACACTGCAATATGTGATAAAATTAAAATAAACATCGAAGTCTACAAACTTTTCAAGTGAATGGGAATGGAGGGGTGACAAACCAATGGCTAAAAGTGGTGCCTATTTTTTTTTGGCCATAAATAGTATTTAATGTTTACCCCAAAACCATTCACATCAACAAAGGCTAATATAGCAGTTTACAAAAATTCTTTGGAATGTACGTTGGCTCAAGATCAGTGCTTGAGAGATAAGAAGCCGTTTTGCATCAAACGTCTTGTACGTTTGCCGCGAAGGTAAGCTGTAAGTTTGGTTGTTGTTGTACAACTTAGTTGTACAGAGACAGGAAACCACTATGATATCGTGTTCGCCATAAATTAAACTCAAAATACGAATTTAACATAAGTATTAAAAAAAATAGCTACCTAAACATACTACCTCCAAAAACCACAACACAAAAACTGCCAGCACTCACCACAGTCAGGTAACATCTTTGATACTTATTTAGAAAACGTTATTCTCGTACTACCCCCAACCTTACAAATGACACTGAGACAAAATGTTGATAAACATCGACCACAGCCCAACAGTTCACAAACACCATCCCCAACCATCAAAATTCAAAGCAAAATTTCGGGCTCTCGTGAACTACACGCAGTATACAGGGGGACTTTATCACCGCCCGGGCCTTAAAATATTGTCTGATTCATTAGAGGTATTCCACATTTAAGTTTCGCGTGCTCTTCTTAGCTTTCACGCTTCCGACGTGGCAAAGTTTTGAGTGCCGAATTTCTCACCGGCGCGATCATTTTGAGGGGGCGACGTTATAATAATGACACTGTTGTTACAATTTTCAGAAAGGATACCGTTACTCCGCGTAATAAGACGCTAAGATTCTCTTATACCCTTAATTATTAGGGAGGTGGGGGTGGGTAATGACACATGTATGTAAATATTCCTTATAACGACTGGAGGTGGAGTGTGGAGCTGTAATGGGCGCGCTGTTATTTTCTTTGATTAAAGAATTTTATTAGGGCATATAATTCACGATTAGGCGCTGAAGGGTTGCGCTCGCGAGATAAACCGGCGGTGTAATGATGGGAACGTGATTCTGAATTATAATTGTTATTGCCGGTGTGAGGTGAAAAAGCACCGGGAATTAACTTTCGCCGTCTCGTGTTGGTATTTTGGTATTTGTGAGTGTTTTGTGCCGAGAGATTTGTCGGCGCAATTAAGGGTGGAGCATGTAGGATCACGCTTCGCTTCCCACTCGACTTTCAGTTTGGATGGGACAGACACAACAAATGAGCCAAAAGACAAAAGAGTATCGCAGTATTATTTATTTTCACAAGAGTCGACTAAGGCACGAAAAGACAAAAGACAAAGTGAGAAACCTCCGATTTCTGATATTGAGATTTTCACTTATCAGATACTTAAGTATCGTTCTGTCTCTGTAGATGTCACAAAAAGGAACGGGACATAACCATATTTAAGTATTGAATTCACGATTCAGATTCCAAATTCAAAGAGCTACAAAAGGAAAATCAGATGCTAACCGTCAGACAGGCGACGACCTAGTAATTTTTCACGGTGAGTATTATAGGTGCAGTTCGTAGCCAACCGCAACTGAAGACGACGTGTCGCTGACGCGAGTGAGCAAGATAGCGATCGGAGTTACGTAGTAAAAGAGCGAAAACGCGCAGTACCTGCCACGCTCGCTGTCTCGCTCACTCGCGTTGGCGACAAGTCCGTCTGCAGTTGCGGTTGGCTAAGAATTGCACCTTAAATTACCTCTACTTAATGTATGTATTTGTTTTTTTATTTACCAGAGAGAAAAGGACCGTTAGGATTGGTGCTATAGACCTGTGCCCAGCTGTGTAAAAATAACATAAACATGTAAATACAGGCCCCAGAATATGATATCCTGTGGCGTGGGAGCCAGAAACAGCGACATCACACACATATAAACATCCAAGAACTGGTTTTTTTTCTTCATCCCCAGCCGGGGATCGAACCCGGGACCTCTCGCATAGAAGGCAGACCCACAACCGTGACAGACCCACACAGAGCTATCCATGAAGCCGCCTGATTATGTTAATGATAATTCTAGGAGTGATGAACCAAAACATGGCGTTTGTTGCACCATAGGAGAAGCATACGTCCAGCTCTAGACTGCTAATAAATTATAGTGGCAAAAAAATCCCGCAGTTATTTTGTTAAAAGCGTTTCAAAGTCCAACCAAACGGCGATCTCACAAGCATCTTAAAAATACCCTCATCTCGTATTAAAAACACACGCCCCAAGCGTCGGGGGCACATACAGGGTGTTCAAAGTGCGTCATAAAATCTAATATGCAGCAGAATCATCTACAGGCTGCGACGGTTCGCTGTTGTTCTTAATTAGGAGGTGAGATTAAAATTGTCGTTTCGCGCGGAGGAACTACGAATAATGGGCTCGTACCTGTAATCACAACACGCTGTATATGAGCAATGGTTTGTCATTAGCCGCGCCAGTTTGGATGGCGTTTGGAAAACTAATGAGATGGAACTTTGTTTGATTGATGTTTTAATATACATTTGACCATCTGCCCTATTTGTCGGACGATATCATCAACTCGACGCGATGTCACTGGATGCGGTCGGCACAGGAGCGTGCGGATTGGCGCTAAAGAGACGAGGCCTGTGCCCCGCGGTGGGTCGATGTGGGCTGAGCATGATGGTGATGACAGATTATAATAATAATAATAATAATAATACTACCTTGGACACTATTTACACACATTGATCTAGCCCCAAACTAGGATTCCCTGTATCTTGGGTACTAGACAACGATACACATACTTATATAGATAAATATTATACTTAGATAGATAAACAACCATGACTAGGGTACAAACATCCGTTCTCATCAAACAAATATTTGACCCCACCGGGACTCGAACCATCATCGTTTTAACGGTGATGGAAATCCTTGTGGGGGATATATTTGCTTCATATCTCCGTATCTGCGGTGGTGGGATATGGGAAATATTAAACTGCACATCAATAATACTGATTTGCACAGCTAATATACTGATTTGTACAGCAAATGTCAGGGCAAAATACTGCGGTAGCTTAGGTGAAGGGTAAAGGGGGTGAGCGAAGCGAAGCCCCCTTTACCCTTCGTATTAGGTTGAACAACAAAAATACTTAAAACATAAAAAGTGTTTTTGTTGATCCTTTTTTGCTGTGGAAATCATTATAATACTAGCCGTGAGATATACGCCATTTGTCCCTGTCACGCAAATAGATTGTTGACTTGGCCGAACGTGGGCACGATGTGACGCCATCTTATTTTTGGTTTATCTTCAAAAACAGCTACGAATTTTGGCCCATAAAAAAAAAAGATTGAGTATTTTATTTAGAAAGCAAACAGCTCGTTAACGCACATATAGTTCACCGTTCACGATGTAGGTCCGACCGCTAATTACTGGCCATCAACAAATTTTATCAACGCGGACCACGCCCATACTGTCAAACGCTTGATATTAATTGATGTTATAATTAAGAGTAGCTATCTAATGAAATTGGCTGGCCGGGTTTAGTGATGGGGTGATATAAAACGTCTTACTACAAAAAGTTCTGTAAGGCGATACTTCGTCCGTGCAAAGGTCCCCGTTACTCCAGGCGGAAAGACCCGCAGTGTGAGAGGGAAGGAATCGGGAAAAAAATTAAAAAAAAATTTTTTTTTAAAATAAACTACGCTATTTTATTAAAAAGTTTTTTAAGGAGATTTTGCGAATACATAATATCTACATTTTAAGCGCAGTTCCACAATGAAATTAGTTAGGATTTCAGAATTACAGGAAAAAATAAAACAATTTAGAGGTGTTTTCGTAATTAAATTCCATCGAGAAAATTTTATACAATCACGTTTTCCTTTAGTAAAAATCTTAATCAAATTCTCAATAAACGTTAACCCAAAAATCTAATCTGTAGATGACTTCGTGGTGGAGTAAATGGATTCGAAAAAAACACCATTTTTTTCTTAGCACCTTAAACACATGTTTTTTTTGTAGTAGGTACTGCGCTCGACGTTGATTTAGAGATAGATAGATAGATAATCACCTTATGCCTTGTTACTGTATGTACATTTACATTACTCACCAAGTACAAAGAAAATAATAAATTTTAACAATATACAATTTTCTAAATAATACACGTAGACAAAAACATGCATTATTACAAAAGAAAAGGCCCTGGCTCAGCAAAATGTAGCAGATGATCTGCAACGCTGATATTCTGCCAGAACCTTCGTAAGACATAACATAACATAGCGTCACGCCTTTTCCCACACGGGGTAACAGAGGCACAATTGTGCCCACTTTGTTTTTCGTGACAGGGGGCTAGCCCATCGCCGCAGCTATTGAGTAATGAAGGTTTCCTGACGATGTTTTTCCATCGCTGTCAGAACGTCCGTATAATGTACTTAAGATAAATTAATTATCTCATTGGTACATGGTCAGGAATCGAACCTGCATCTCCTGTGTGAGAAGCAAGCGTCAAACCCATTAGACCATGGAGCTCTTCGTAAGAATGACTAGCAAAAGCTTGTCATCAATGTCAAAGAAGGTATTTTATAAGCGTTATTAGTAACTGTTATTTAACCGTTATTTCTACTTTCTTTCACACGCGCTAGATTGCAACAGCGAACGGGGTGGAGTAAATATTAACTGTGCCAATTTGTATAACCGATAACCTATATTTTATAATCGTTACTAGATATTTTCATTTTTTAACTGCTACTAATTTCCCATCACTATCGCAAATGATTCACTCGTCTTGGGACTCGGCTGTCATATTTCCATCATTTTGGCCGATAATCATTAGTTATCCGCTCCCATACTAATCATATTAGTCGGCCAACCCTTTGGGAATTCATTGGCTGTTAATGATGATGGCATTTGATTAGTGTAATGTTATTACTTAGTTGCAGTTACTGTACTAGTACGAGTGGAAGCGTCGAAAACAATGCCTAGTATTTTTTTCTAAGAATCTTGTTGGTCATAAACCAGAAGAATCTAGATAATTGGAGCTATATGTGGATTCTGACGTCATAATAGCTAGTGGCTCTGTGAGTTGTAGACCTCGCGAGAGACACTTTCTTAATAACACCTACAAACTTATGAGTGCACCTGGTTACGTACATGGAGTATGGAAGTAGCCGCACCAATAATTTTGCAAACTACATTTTGCGGTCTTAAAATCAACTTGACTTTTCACTAAAATTATAACGCCTGTAACTCTCAAGGTCTCTAAAAATCCAACGACATCTCATTTGTTAAAATCCGTCAGGCTGTTTGGACTGTAGCGGTTTTTTGAAATTTTAAAAACCCTACAACTCCGCCATTTTGAAAATTTTCCAAAAATTAATTCGACAAAAACATTATCTTTAATTAACGAACCCACTCACAAAAATTCACGAGAGTCAGTTGAGAAATGCCGCCGACACACATCCGGACATACGAAAGCATTCTTGCCCAATCCTGAACAGAGTCGCTTCGCACGCACGGTCAAAAACGGATTCGGAATATGGTTTCAAAACTTATTTGACTACCTTTTCCAAATCCAGATTTCCGCCCTCCTTTGGGTGCGTTCGGGTAAAATTCTAACAAATAAAAACAAAGAATACTATTCCAATAATTCATTATTTCCCCAGATTCATCACATCTAACAACCGTTCACAGAAACTCCATTTCTCCTCGTGTCATTCATTACCTACTGCTGCTCTCATACATTTTGTATTTGTATGATACAAAGCAATGTCGCGACAGGTTCCGCATTTTCTATTTCCACGTATTTTTCCATCTTGCCCTCAGAATAATTGGGATCTGGAAACGCCTTCCATAGAAAATCTCTTACAGAAAATCCGCGTGCAGGCCCATGCATATTATACTCTTATAGGCAATCCCTCTTTTACCTAGATTATTTTTTATTTTATTTAGAAAAAAAAAATACAGTACTTTTTAGGTTTCCTTACCCGAAGGGTGCCAAACGGGACCCTATTACTAAGCCTCCTCTGTCCGTCTGTCTATCAGTCCGTCAGCGCGCTGTGTATCTCATGAATCTTATAAGTAGAGTTTAAATTTTCCCAGAATTTGCATTTCTGTTGCCGATAATTATACACGAGATTTTGTACATTATACATATAAGAGACGTGTTTTAATATCCCCCGCGATCTAGAAAACCATATCAAGTTCAAATATGATCGTAGATTTCGTGGTTTATCACATGTTTCTGGTGGCGCAATTGGTTGACGGTTGAGCAATCTTTAAGTTCTGGGTACGAATCCACGTCCGAACAAAGTATTATTATTTTATTTATAATTTTTAGTGTTTTCTTGTACGATGTTACGGAACCTGACCGATTTTCTTTATAGTTCCACTTCAAGTCTTGCTGATGACGAGGCAAACTGCCTACAATGAACGCAACTACAAATTCGCATCGCAATAAACGCAAGTTAGAAAACTGGGCAACACAATGATATTTTACGCAATATACATAATTATATACCTAACCTAACCTAACCTAACCTAACCTAACCTAACCTAACCTAACCTAACCTAACCTAACCTAACCTAACCTAACCTAACCTAACCTAACCTAACCTAACCTAACCTAACCTAACCTAACCTAACCTAACCTAACCTAACCTAACCTAACCTAACCTAACCTAACCTAACCTAACCTAACCTAACCTAACCTAACCTAACCTAACCTAACCTAACCTAACCTAACCTAACCTAACCTAACCTAACCTAACATAGCATCGCGCCATTTTCCCAAACGGGGTGGAAGAGATTATGCCTACGTTTAACCAGTTATTCAATTCTCCTTGTAACGTGACAGGGGGCTAGCCCATCGCCGCACTTATGGAGATTGCATATTTCCTCACGATGTTTTCCATCATCGTCAATTAGAACGCCCGTGCAATTAAATTAAGATACTTTACTCACCTCATTGGTACAGTCAGCCGGATCCGAGCCCGTATCGCCTGCGTGAGAAGCGAGCGTGGAACCACTAGACCACGGAGCGTTCCCCACAGAACACACACAGGAATGGTAGTTTAAAAAAAGTACTAGTACAGTAAGATGAATGTAGATGGCTGGCCTAACATAACATCTACATTCATCTTCTGGCCTCACACAAGGATACCCTGTGTCGTGGGAACCAGAATCAGCGACGCCACGATCATTAAAACAACCAAGACCTGAGGTTTTTTTCTCCTTAGCCAGGATTCAAACCTGGGACCTCTCGCTTGGGAAGCACAGCCTCGACCCCAACATCATTAAGGCTGACGCCGGCCTAGATATTAAATTGGTATGCAGCCTGGCCCATCCAATTCCTTGTCTCACAGTACATCGGCAGAGGGATAAGCCGGCGCGGCGCCTCCATTCCGAAACCTCCTTGACCTTATCACTTATACACCCATGAGAGTTCTTCACAAATGTCAGTTTCGTATCACGAAGTGTCACGTGCCCCATGGATCAGTGACGAATTATTTAAAAACATTTCCCTGAACTGGCATCCAAACGCCAGGCTGTTATCGACCTAAGGAGCTAATGTTTGGTACAAAGCAAGGGTGATAGTCGTGTGCGGGGCAAATCCCTGGAGTGACCAGTGGCCACTAATCAAATATTTTTTCCGGGACTGAAAACGTAGGTGACAATATGTGAGTGGGGATTGCGGTTCTCAATCCTGCGGCTAGTTCAGTACTACTTTGTAAAACAAACGCCTGTATATGTCGCCGTTGGTTGGTTAAATCAGACACTTAACTAACTCTCTAGACCGTTAATTAAATACCGACGTTTAACCAAGTCACTAGCGTTTTGATTTAAATAAAGCATCCTATTCATATTCATATTCATTTATTGATAACGTCAGTTACATGTCATTTTGTTATTGGTAAATAGAGTTAGTTCAGTTGAATGTCAAATAAAAATTACATTAAAATTAAATTGTCGAAGTCCAGGTTTTCGCGCACGTAGACGGCCACTTCCAGAATGGTGATGGACGGCAACGTCAGGATCCTGAGCGCTTTGAAGTGAGGCTTCGCGGAGACGTCCCAGCGGACCTGGACTATAGCTCTCACGGCTCGCTTTTGCATCCTGAATGCCCGTTCCCAATCTCCTGCGCGTCCCCACAGTTCGGCTCCGTACTGCAGCAGCGAGTGCACTGTAGCGAAGTAGCACGACTTCACTATGTCGCGCGTCACCGTGTGTGCCAGCCGTCGCAGCGCGAAGCATGCGCCGCTGAGCCTCACACACAGCCCGTCCACGTGCGCACTCCACGTGAGGCCGCGGTCCAGCTCGAAGCCCAGAAACGTTGTCGCCTCCACCTGCTCGACCCGCACTCGGCCCACATGGACGTTCAGCATCGTCGAAAACGTTTAACAATCTGTCTTACCGAAAGCCGGCTTGTTGGAAAACAAGATCGCTTCACGACAACATCTGATTTGCACAGCTTTTATCAGGGCAAATCATTGCGGTAGCTTAGGTGAAGGGTGAAGGGGGGAGAGAAATCCACTAAGTTAAAACGTTCTGTCACGTTCTTTTGTATGAGATCTGCAGAGACAGAACGATACTTAACCCCTCAACGACCCATGACTGCAACAGAGGTCATGTTCCAGTTACAGGTTTTAAATTTTATTACCAAGGCATGAGGTTCAAAATCCCCATGCCTCAAAATGGGGTTGAGTTGGTGAGACAATGGGGTTGAGTTGGTGAGACAATGGGGTTGAGTTGGTGAGACAATGGGGTTGAGTTGGTGAGACAATGGGGTTGAGTTGGTGAGACAATGGGGTTGAGTTGGTGAGACAATGGGGTTGAGTTGGTGAGACAATGGGGTTAAGTTGGTGAGACAATGGGGTTGAGTTGGTGAGACAATGGGGTTGAGTTGGTGAGACAATGGGGTTGAGTTGGTGAGACAATGGGGTTGAGTTGGTGAGACAATGGGGTTGAGTTGGTGAGACAATGGGGTTGAGTTGGTGAGACAATGGGGTTGAGTTGGTGAGACAATGGGGTTGAGTTGGTGAGACAATGGGGTTGAGTTGGTGAGACGTTAAGTATTTGATTAGTGAAATTCTCAATGCAGAAATCGCAGGTGTGACTATCATCAGGTAGCGGCGTTCAATTGCTGGCTAAACGTGCAAACACCTGTACTGCTCCCCCCACCCCGTATGAGAGAAGGCGTGATGTTATGTTATGAGCTTCCCTGCCAGTCCATCACTAAATATCTTCAAAAACCGGCTAAAGAAGCACCATCTCTCACTTTTCAGTTATTGATGGGTATTTATTATACGAAAGACCTGCGTTGCGACATCTCCCAGATTACGTTACATATGCTGACTGGAGAGTTTTTTTTGGCTGACATAGAAAGAAAGAAAGAAAGAAAGAAAGAAAGAAAGAAACATTTATTCACAAACACACAGGACACGCATATTAAACAAAAAATAAACAAAACAAAAAACATATAACAAGTGTGTCTCTGCGGCAGTGAACCGGTCACTGGCTCAGCATTATGCTGAGATGTCAGACACCTACAGCGCTGATTTTCAGCCAGCACCGTCGGTGACTCATGGAAACGTCATACCAAAAGAATATATATCTATAAACTACCTAGATTTTTGGGACAGGCGAAAGAGAAATTAACATAAATACAAAGTGAGATAATAATGTAAACACTACCTAGATGCAGCTTCATTAATATAATATTTACAGTAAGAATTACAAACAAAACTAGTTAAAAAAAGAAATGCAATTGGCATATTTATTGCTGTCACAGTGCTGGGGATTAGGATGTTTTCTGGAGCGTCAACAAATAGCCTTTAAGCATACGCTTAAAGGTGTATCTGCTAAGCGCCCCTTGGATAGGAGGAGGGATATCATTCCAGCACTTAGACGCCGCAAACTTGAAACTACCTCTGAAAGCAGCGGTTCGGTGCATAGGTATAATGGCCATTGCCTTGAACCTGCGCACAATTTTGGACCAAACCAGTTTATTAAAAAGGTAGGTGGGGGTTTTGTGTCTTACCACCCCGAACAGCAAAGTGGCCAAGTGCAGGCGCCGGCGTGCAGGCATGTTAAGCAAGTTAGCGGCGTTCAAGTAGGGTGTGATGTGGGACCGGGGAGGGACTCTGAAACAAAAACGAGCACATGCGTTCTGCACTCGTTGTATGATCCTCTTGGAACGACCAGTAATGCACCCATTATACACGACATCACAATAGTTTAACCTAGATAATATAAGTGATTCACATAGGTCAACACGCAAATCGACACTAAGGTAATCTCGTATATTATATAGAACTTTGAGGTGATAGAAGCAGTTACTCACAACATTTAGTATGTGGTTCTCAAAGCGCAAATTCCCGTCCATTAAAAGGCCGAGGTTGGTTGCTTCTACCACCCGTTCGATTGGTTTGCCCATGACGGCGACATTCCCGGAAGTCAGAGCTTCAAGGGTATTACGGATTTGATGTTTTGACCCAAAAACGACATATTTCGACTTGCCAGGATTAAGAACTAAACAGCTCTTGTCCGACCAAGAGGAAATACGGTCTAGGTCAGCATTTATCTTGTTTATGGCAGCAGATGTGTCTGACGGCACGCTAGAAAAGTAAAGTTGCACGTCGTCCGCGTACAGGTGATACTTGCAGCTCTCCATACTTTTAGTGATATCAGCGCTATACAGTATGAAGAGCAGAGGCCCGAGTATCGAACCCTGCGGTACTCCTCTTGTCACAGGACAAACAGAGGACCGCAGAGCACTACCATCCACCCTACGCAATGCAACTGCCTGCGCACGGCCAGACAAATAGCTACTGAACCATTTTGTAGCAGTGACATCAAACCCGTAATAAGATATCTTGGATAATAGTAGGGGTATGCTAATACAGTCGAAGGCCCTGGAGAAATCTAAAAGCACTAAAAAAGTACTTTTACCAGCATCACGAGCTTGTAAGATGTTATCGACTACATCGAGCAGGGCAGTAGCTGTCGATCGACCTTTGCGAAAACCTGACTGCAGTTCAGGGAGTATGCTGTTTTTCTCCAGGTAATCGGACAGCTGTTCGCAAACTACCCGTTCTATTATCTTCGATGCACAAGGAAGAATACTTATAGGTCGCAGTTGAGACATTTCAGTGGGATTCAGTTTTTTTGGTAACGGGGTCACCTGAGCGATTTTCCAGTCAGCTGGGAAAGTCATTGTCAGAATGCTCATATTAATAATGTAAGTCAGTACGTCTGTAGTTCTCGGTAATGTCAGAAGTATCATGTCAATATCTATTGAGTCGAGTCCTTTTGCTGTGGTTTTTATTGACGTAATGAGTTTTGTGACGGCAGTAGCAGTAGTAGGAGAAAGCGTGAAAGTTTTGTCATTATGTCTATTAAATTCAAAAAAAGTTAAGTCAGATAAAGTAACTTCCTGTTTCCCAGGAATATTAAGGAAATGACGGTTTATCAAGTCAGGGTCATCAAATTGTGCCGGGAGGTCAGTCTGCGTCTGTGAATCTGGAAGAACAGTGCGCTTTAAGGTTTTCCAGAGAGTCTTCGAGTCGGTAATGTCATTAATATGATGCGTGAAGAAGGCACGTTTCTCGTTATAAATGGCTTCTATCACAAGGTGCTTCAGGTCGAAGTAATACCGCTTGTGAACATCGCTTCCGGTTCGTTTGTAACGAGTGTGAGCCTCGTTTCTGAGCCGCATCATGAGCCGAACGTTGCTCGTGAGCCATGGTTTAAGTGCCTCCTTCACCACTATCATCTTCTCCGGCGCATGTCTGTCGAAGAGTCCTAGTAGCAGTAAGTTAAATAGTCTAACCATGTCATTTATGTCGTTAAGTAAATACATTTGTTCCCAGTTTATGGCGTCAAGGTCATTGTTAAATATAGTTAGGTTAATATCTTTCAGTGGTCTATAAGTAATACGTCTAGGTGTCGGTTTCCGTTTTTTAATGTCAAACTCGGCTGTGATGAATGCATGCCTCCCTAAGTCCGGGATATGCTGCACGTCCACAGACACAACACGAGCGTCGGAGCACATAAGGTCATGACAGCACCATTTATTCTAAAATATGATTTCGAATCATTATTAAAATATTGTGTCAAACCATTGTTAGATTTAAGTTTTTTTGTGTTTTTATTTTTCATTTTATGCATGTGTTTTTTTTTAGTTTAATAATAATAATAATATAATAATAATATCATTTATTTCAGACAATTTAGGTCCATATAAAAACAGACAAAAACAAGAACAAAAGGGTGTTAGTAACAATTATAAACTTAACTATGTTAGTACTTAGCATTACTATTTACATGGATCAGAGTCCAATGCGCCAAGAATCGACCGTCAGATCGATCCGCTATTCCGCGCAGGATGCCGTTGGTGCTGGCGCGCAGCCTGTCGAGCGTACCGGCGCAGCGCGCGCGCAGCGTGGCATGAAACCCGTCGGCGCGCGCACGCGCGAACATATCCGACGCACTGCACCAGCGCGGCAGCCGCAACAGCACCCTCAGAGCGTTGTTGTACTGGACACGAAGGGCGCTAAGCGACTTTCGCGTGTAATTAGTCCATAGGCTGCACGTATAGAGAGATGTACAATAAGCCCTAAACAAAGTTATTTTTACCTCGGCTGTACATCTACTGAACCTACGTGCTATCATATTTGCCCTGGTCGCCAGCGCCCTCCGCTCCCTCTCTATGTCCAAGTCATCCTTTAAGTCCTCGGTAATGATATGACCGAGGTACTTAAAGGACGACACTATTTTCAAGGCTGTTCCATTTAAGTAAACTGGTGGAACATAAGATGGACACTTTTTACCAGCCTTGAAAATCAACATCTCGCTCTTTTTCTCATTATATTTGAGACCGTGTGTTTGCGCGTACTGTTCACAGACGTGTAGCAACACTCTAAGTCCCCTGATCGACGGGCTCAGCAGAGCCATGTCGTCGGCGTAACTAATATTATTTAGGCAGATATTGTCAACAAAACAACCAACATGCGCGCCGCTGAGCGCCCCGATCAGCTGATCTACATAAATATTGAACAGCTTAGGAGAAGTAAGCCCACCCTGTCTCACTCCGCATTCCAACTTATATGGTTCAGATATCGCGTCTGCCCATTTGACAGTGTTAGTTTGGTTTTGGTACCAAAATTTAAAGATATTTATAACGTCTAAGGGCAAATTAGCTTCCCCAAGTTTGTTCCATAGTACATCATAACTTACCAGATCAAACGCCTTTGATAAGTCTAAAAAGGCGGCGTAGACTGGCGTTTTTCTGTCAACGTAGTACCCGACGGTATGTTTTAGGCTCAGTATCGCGCTTTCAGTTGACAGTCCAGGCCTAAACCCAAACTGTGCATCCTGCAGTTTTATGTATTTATCGAGCACTGAATTCAACAGACCGTCGAGCACTTTGACAATAGCAGTGGCCAATGAGATGGGCCTATAATTAGACTTACTCGACATATCTCCTGTCTTGTTTTTTACAATTGGAACTACTACGGTTTTAGTCATATCTTGAGGAAGATATGAATGGCCCATACATAGTGTGAACAACATGGCCAAAACTCTGTAAATATGGGGACCAGCGTGTTGCAAGTGCTCGATGCTCAGTCCGTCGTGGCCTGGAGATTTTCCCCTTTGCATATGGCTTAACACGTGGATGACGTCATCTGCAGAAAATTTTGTCACCAGCACAGTTCCTGACACCTGAGCATCAATCACCGTGGTCGAAGGCCCTAGAGGCGATTTTACAGCAAACGAGTCCTTAAAAAGATTTACAATATCTTTAGGTGAAGACATACCCTCCACACTCACAGGCAATCTAGGTTGACCGTTTAACACCTTGGTCTTTTTCCAAAATTGACGGAAATCCTTTTTTGTATGATAAGAAGCAATTATATCCATTTTAATCTGTTCTTGGTGTTGCTGGCACCATTTTAACCGTGATTTGAATAATTTTCGGCTACTATACATTTCTTCATACAAAAAACCCGCCCTGGGCTTACCATTCAATGTCCACATTTGGAACTTGAGTCTAGCTTCCCTGTGAGCCTGACTGACATGTTTGTTCCACCCTACTACTCGCTTCTTCCTAGCTTCCGCTGGTGACTCACTCGTAGCCACGGACGCGTCGATCAGTGTATGAGTAATATCGCAGTATAGTTGATCTATTAAAAGCCAGTGATCTGAGTTTGCACAATAAGTGTCGCTACAAGCATTCAAAGCTGGGGGACAAGTTATAGCTCCTAGTCTTTCACAGCATAACGCGTTATATTTAAAGATTTGTTCGGGCTTTCTGTCCTTCCATAACACCTTTAAGTCTTTAAGTTAAGTTTAAGTTTAAGTCTCCTTTTTTTTTGCTGTGTATGATTTTGGTGCTGTTTAGTTAGTCCTCAATAAATGTATTTTATTTCTTTCTTTATTTCCTTCTCTTAGTGTATTATACAGTTTATATATTGATACGTTAAGTGTTTGTGTATGCAGTCTATTTTTAGCAATTAGGGTTATCAGTATGTATTGTTTGTAGTATATATTACTCGTAGTACTTATAGAGTTTTATTGTACGCCCAGGGGTCCAATTCCGGTACACAATGACAGCTCAATGACAATTACATGACGATTACGGTTAACTTTAGATATCCAATATCTGACGATTTTGTTATCCCATTGCCTTTGTTGATTAACTTAATTATTGTGCTTACCAATACACTTAATATTTACCATAATTGCCTAAAAAAATATTCTCCGAACGCGGAATATTGGATATCTAAAGTTGACCGTAATCATAATGTAATTGTCATGGAGCTGTCATTGTGTACCAGAATTGGGCCCCTGGTCTTCCCCCGCTCAACCATCGCCATCATCGTGTGCTGGAAGAAATATTTTGTTAGAGATACTCGCCTTTGTACTTGTTTTTTTTTTTAATTATAATTTATCTGTATGTCTGTGTTGTGTAGTACAATAAAGAAATTACGCAACTATGTTTGTTAGTTAGGTACACTTTGAGAGTATCTGGTCTGTGTACGAGGAGTGAATGGCAATGATTAATAACCGTAATACCATTACGACTAATGCAGCCATGGGAGCGGCCCTGTTCGATTTCAGTACTCTGCAATAGAAGCGAATAGATCTGAACTGAGCTTTGTTTCTTTGTTCATAAGGGTCACATGCTTCGTTTCTGGAGCGTTTATGTCGGTGTTTACCCTACTGGACTTTTCTAACTGTCGCTAGAGGCACATACATTGCTTCTGGCCTCACACTAGGATACCCTGTATCGTACACATATAAAACGATAACTATTTAAATGACCACCAAAATATTTTTTTCTTACCAAAATGGGTAAAAGATCACCAAAAATTGCAGAAAATATCAAGGCAAAATTCTGATATAGCTTCGTGTTAGGTTGAACATGTAAGAACAACAAAAAATACTTAAAACATAAACTTAAGTACACACAACATAAAAAGAAGTTTGGTGATCATTTCTCCAAGCACAATGTGGTGATCATTTACCCATTCTGGCAGTCATTTCGAACTGATTGGTAGTAAAATAGGTGCGTTGTTGGTAATCGTTTAAACACAAGATATAAAACATCCAAGACCTGTTTTTATGTTTCCTCCCCAGGCCCGACTCTAACTCGAGACCTCTCACTTGGGAGGCAAAACCACGAACGCCACAGACGCCACCGTTGTTGTCGACTCGAACACGCCCGGATTCATTTAGAAATTTCGACTTCTTGACAAGACATCCCATGAATGTCGTAACAGTTTCACTAAACACCAAAGTCAAATTCAAGTCAAGTCAAAGTAAATTTTCTTTATCACTGTAGATATTTACCTATACTTACTTAGCAAACGTTATTACTAGTGGCCCTGTGGGCAGTAGACCTCGCTAACAGGGGGGACTGTGAATTAATTTATAGGTGAGTATTTTAGATTCAATCAAAATCAAGTAGTAAAGTAGCCGCACCAATAACTTTTTAAACTACATTTTGCTATTTAAAATACAATCTATTGACTTTTCACGAAAATAGTTATAGTCTATTTCACTCACTCTCATGGTCTGTATAGATCCTCTTTACTAATCCGTCTCCTACTTCGAGGAGTCCATACTTGAAAATATTTCTTGGATTTTTAGAAAACAGGCGGCCGAAAGGTAATGGCCTAGTATATTTTTAGAACCGGTTTATGAAGCCCTTTAATTTGATACCCCACACGATAGGTTTAGGATAGGGACCCCCCCCCCCCCTGGCTCAAACTCCTGGATATTAGTGATAATCTAGTTCTCCAAAACATGACAGGATCGAGGACCAAGCACAAAGGACCATAAATGTTAAAATATAAGAAAGCAGACCCTACGTCCCTTCTAAGAAGGAAATTTAAAAGTTATAGTTTCTGTGGTGATGAGATATCCAAATCGTTGAAGAGTCATGCTCAATTGGCTAAAAGCAAAAGCAAAAAGGGTTGTTTTGATAAGTGTAATGGAAACCATGACTCCAAAATCTGTTAGATGTTATCAGTTGCGATGACCGCTCATCAAATCAATTACTTGTCACGAATGTCACGCTATGACTTTGTAGTTACGGAAATAGAACGTGTATATCAAGTTAACTACCCTTATTTTTGCGAGAATTTAAAAGGGTGGCATAGGCACAGCCCCGACGTTTAACTATTCAAACTTTGCGTGATTTGGGGCTAGCCTATCACCGATCAGGTGTCAAATTTTGACCCATTCAATCAGTCACAATGACAATCGGAAAGGCTTGCATATCAGACTAGCTCGGATAGGTGTTGCTGAGTTTGCTGTTCGGGTGGTAGACAGGGGGCAAGCCCACCGACTTCTGGAGATATGCTGAGCAATAAAACAAAACAGCAGTACAGTAACAACACAATAGGTTATTTCTCCATGGTAATTATTCAACGGCGACGGACCGGGGGAAGGACAATATTGGACAATGGACACGAACATGCCCCGATAGAAGGACAAAACAAGATTCATCGAAGGAAGCTGGGCCGTTCTAACACAATCCGTGGGGCTATGTTATTCCAGATGTTTGAGAAAGCTGCGAAATGTACCGACAATTTTTTGTGACCGATTGGTTTTGGTCCTTAAGTTTAGGGCATGTTAGAACCCGGCCAAGGATAGAAAACGTAAAAGCCTGTTTTCGGTTTAAGTCTAATAATGGGTGATGGAAGAGAAAAAGTAATCTTACAAATATGGGAGACTATTGTTAAAAAAAGATCTTCTCTTAAATCTTCCTGTCCTTACTGTGGAAAACCTGGACTGGACTTAATTACCAAAGATTTTTACCAGTATAAAACTACGTAGAGGTCTGGTCACCAGTAGCATGCCACACAGGAAGCGCCCTTACCGCACGATCTATAAACAAGGTTCTCGAGTCTATAATCATTTATCTCGACGAGTTTAATATAAAAGGCGGATTATTTATCGTCGGCGGGCGATGGCGGGCGACGCGCTAATGTCGCATGATTTAATCCCATTTCGCCGGGAACAGTGCCAAGTCTGGGTATCGGAGGAGGATGGAAGGATATCGGGGGTGGACATTAAGTTTTATTAGCAGGATCTCTGTTGGTGTTTTGGACAATGTAATTTCTGCAACCGATCCTATCGCGACATATTTACGTTAGCAAATATATGCTATTGCTACCAGAATGTAAATATCTCTATCAATTTTGAGTTTGTGCTGTGATGTGCCCAAACATCACAAATAAATTGTGATGTTTGGGCACATCACAATTTATTTACGCATCGCGTAATCCAGCCCACTATTTCTCCGCCTTCGAGTCACAGCCGGACAATCAATTCCTATTCCATACGTGACCACAATAGCATCAACAATAAGAATCCGCAACACAATCGCGGCCGCGGAAATATTTCAGCGGAATCTCCCATTATATTAGTAGATTAAAGGGCACTTTACTCAATATTCCATAAAATATTGCCTCATAAATAGAGGGCAGCTGCGAAGACGTGACGCGATCCAGTCGGGAGCGGTCCGCGTAATCCCGTTAAAAATTGCCAAACAGAAAACAAACCGACAATGGAGAGCGGTTATATATCAAGTGGCTTAAATGAGAAAAAATAAAAACGAGCGCGCGAGATGACGAGAAGGAAGGAAGACTGATACGGGGAGGCCGGGGGACGACAGGAACGAATGGAATCGGGTAATAGAGACGCGGTCCGGCTAAATGACCGACGTCCGGACGCGGAGACAAAAGGCGAATCCGCCGCCGTAATAAACCAGGATTGATGAAAAAGCGCTAAGCCGCACCGATATAAGACGCCTTCCCGACGGCTTTAATATAAAGCTATTGCTATTACGGGGATCGCGGCCGCTCGGACCATCGACGACGGCGGGAGCCGCGGACTCACTTTACCCGGATTTAAGATATGACGTAAACCACTTAGTTCTGTGAGCTGGGATTGTTCGAAGGCGAGTTTTTCTCTTTCTTGACCGCTTCGAATAGATTCAATGGTTACGCAATTTTCAAATTCGATTCGAAAGGAAAGAGAAAGTAGAATACTCGGCAGTGACGGTAGTACATTACTTATAATGTCTGTCACAGAAAGGGATTAAAAGACCCGAGAGACCCAAAAAGCGCCATGTCAAAAAGTCCCTCGGCAAACAGTCAAACACCTTAATTATTCACGTGCGTACACCTACAAAAAACAAATTGTTGCAACGCACACTATTTACAAGCGGCACACAATAATAACATTGTAAAATTCTTACCATAACCTCTTTGTTCGACATAAAAGAGAATAGGACCCAGAATATTACCCTGAGGGACACCTTTTCTCCCGACTTCATCGGCTAACAATGCTAACCGGACAAAAACACATATTAATATCACACTAATTTATTAACCAGCTCTGTTTATCCAAAGCAGGGATTAGCTGCGAATAGTTTTAGTTGAACAACAAAGGGTTGAAAGGTTCAAAGCTAAGCTGCCGACATATTTACCTATGTGAAGGTGATAGTAATTTTACGCACGAGAGTCCGTCTTTGGCAAACATCGTCCGAAGTGGGACGTATGCCTAAAATTTTGTGTAGATTTTGGGCGCGCTTTTGATATTATTGTTATAAAATAGTGCCCGCCCTTTGTTGAAGTGTTGAAGTGTTTGATCTCCAATTATAACTTACGCAATGGTGTGGAAAATTTCATGTTTTCAACTGAGTCATTGAGCTAAAGAGCAGTCATTGAGCGAAAGAGCATAACTAAAATTAGTGTTATTGTAGGAACCCGAGACAGATAGCTGAAGCATGCACAAACACGCAGGAGTCACGCCTATTCCCATAGAGGATCCCATACTACATATTTCCTTGTTATGAAAAATTGGCCAGGCAAAACGTTACAAGGCAAATGACTCCGTGTTCATCAGGGTCCATCGCTACTTGAAACGGGAAAGTAACCAGACGGTCCGTCAACAAGTGAAGGAGCGGACGGGGCGATACATCATTAATGAGCCTGACCGCCTCCATTGTACGAACCGACCACTAGTTACTGAACTACGCTCCTGTTGAGGATTTCCGAGCCGAGGTTAGGGGGTTGGAGAAGCTGCTGAAGTAATATCCAGAATTGGTAGTGAACAAATGAGCAAGAGTTGGTGGAAAACCAAAAGTGTTTGTGAAGTTTTTCTGTTAATGTTATACCTATATATTCTGTGAAACTAAATTCGAAATTATTTTTTAATTGGCAGATGTCATTTATTCGGGCTTCATTTTTAAAAAAAATACAATGACATATATCCGCCAAACGCGTCGACATAACTACTAAAGATACGAAATAAACAGCTATACATTTAAATAAATAGTTAGAGGTAGGTATAGTTTTATTACGCACTCGGACTCTCCTGTTCAGGTTTGCTGGGAGAAATCTCTCTTTAAAGATAAGCTCGCCTTTGTTAATTAAATATGTTGTAGCCATTATGATATCTGTGCAATAAAGAATATGAGTCTATAAAAACATACCGCCCCAAGAAACCCCCGCATCAAACGTGCTCATTAACACTGGCAGCATTACCGCGATGCACAGTTAGCCAGATTACATGTACTTAGCAAACGTCATTTTTAGGGTTCCGTACCTCAAAAGGTAAAAGGAACCCTTATAGGATCACTCGCGTGTCCGTCCGTCCGTATGTCACAGGCACTTCTCAGGAACTATCAGAGACAGTCTTTAAATCTTCTGCAAAAATACTAATCCCGATAACCGCAAAATAATTTAAGAACAATATGAAAAAATATTGCCTCAAAAAAGTGGAGGGGGTAAAATGACAACTAGAAAAAAAAAACAATATAATAAAGTACAGTGGAATTCGGGTATAACGACAATGAAGGGACCACTCTATTTTCGTCGTTATATCCGGAAGTCGTTACAGGCAAAGGTAAAGAGATACAGACACGTACACATGTGTAGTTTATATTCATTTATTATTGAAAATATTTGCACTTTCCGAACACTCAAAATCCATTTTTCCAAACAGTCTGCCAAATTGATTAGCCTTTTCTTGCAGCAGACGACCGCTCAAAGGTACGTTTTTGCTTCTTTGGGCTTTGAACCACATTAGAAGGGCATTTTCGATATCTTGATGCGTCGGTTTGCGGTTTTTCTTAATTTTTAAGGATTTGGATTCAAAGCATTCTAATATTTTATCACGGTTTTTCCACATCGTAGATACTGTTGAATGGGAAACTTTGTACTCTTTGCACAAATCAGCATTGTTTTCACCGTTTTTCAATTTTGAAATGATTTCCGCCTTTTCTTTAACAGTGAATGTGCGTCTAGCAGCCATACTTATTCAAAAGTTTACTAAACCCAGTTGCTACTCAGAATATCACTTTGTAACTGAACCATAAAAGCTCCGAAACGTACACGCTTCCCTTACCTACTTAGTTGATATCTATAAACAAAAGGTAAAGGTCTCCACACTTGCTGACCATCTGTGTGCAATGGATGTAAACAAAAGATAAGAAATGTTTGTGAAAGAAAAAAATCTTTGTGTCTTTGGCGGCCGACTCCGGTCGCAATATCTGCATGGGATTTCTAGGAATTTGTTACAAATGATTCATTAAAAACAGTCGCTACACCCGAACTCGGCGTTACATCCAAAGTCGCCATAGCCACATGAATTTTGTACTAAAGTATGCTTTAAATTCAAGGGACTTAGATTTAACGTCGCTATAGGTAAATGGTCGCTACAACCAAGGTCGTAATAAATGAAATCCACTGTAATGTAGGGTATCGTTGAAAAGGGCTCTTTACAAACTTTTTTTTTGTTTTGATAATTTCAGAAGTTATGATCAAAATAGTGCAAAAAATGACTTTCCCCCTGTTTTTCTTGAGGTCTGGAAAAGCTCTATCATCGACACATTTATTGAATATGTAAGCTAAGTATGGGGCTATTATCGGAATCACTGAACCAATGACTTTGACTGATATACCCTACAAGTCTACAGAATTTTTAAGTTAAGTAATCTAAATCACACCGACGATTCTACCTACCGACTCTGCACTTCACAACTTCTAATAATACCATCCGACCTTCCTACATCCTGTCTGGTTCCTGCCCATATCCTGCCCATACTGCCCACTGAACATCAGAAGACCAGGGGAGGGCCCGTGGTGAAAATGTGACAAATCCATAAGTGACAATACCAGAGAGTTCTGAAAACCCTCCGTCTAGACATAGACATAGACATAGACATAATTTATTGATAATATTCATTACACGTCATGACATGAATCATAATTCAATGTTATGTACCTAGTATAAATTGTACATAGGGATGTTTTTATTACTTACGTCTATACAATAAAAAGCATTTGCTAACAATTTTAAAATAACTTACACGCAGTAAATTAAATAAGTCAGTTTATGTCACAAAAAATTAAATAATCAAACTGTAAATAATAATGTCAATGGTAATTGTAAATTATAATGTCAAATTATGTGACTAGTTCAATAGTTATATACCTAATGCTAAAAACTCATCATAGCTGTACTTATATGTACATACATGTTCTTAATTTACATTTAAAGATGGACACACTCGGAGCATCAGTGATAGCCCCAGGTAGCTGGAGTACACTACCGGACCCATAGCGTGGATTGTCAGCCATAGCCAGTATACAGGGTGTTAACGGGGTCATGATTCAAACCTATCGGTCCTAACTCGAAGAATTAATGCAATTTCAAGTATAGGGCAAATTTTTAAAAAATTACAGCCTTTTTTAAACTAATCAACAATTTATTTATCCCAGTTAATAACTCAGATTATGGTTACCCTATTAATTCATGATAAAACCTTTTTAATAAACAAATGATTAGATGAGTAAGTAGTAGGTAATTGTCAACCGGTTTTTAGTCTTGTCAAGTGCGTAGGGTGACCATAATAATTAATAAATAGGGAATCATTTTTAGTTTTTTTTACCTGCGAAAAAAGTGCTAATTTATGCACTCCAATCTACAGCGTTGTATTCCTAATTAAGTGCCAAGTCTATTTTCTCTTTCTTGCTACACGACCCCGTTAACACCCTGTATATCAGTATGAGATATCCATGTTACTATCTATTCTCATTTCTTCTATCCATAGCTAAACCCTTAAGGTTGCAATACCAATAAGCCACAATCTTTTAGACTAACATTATTAACAATTTAAGTCTAAAAGATTGTGGCTTCCCAAAATCCCAACTCACTTTTGACGTAATGCAGTAAGAGTAGTTTATGAATATTATAGTTTTGAAGTAATGCAGTGCAGCTACTACACTTCTTCATTGGATAGGTCAAACGGAAGTAACAGCTGCGTCGCTTCTCTTGTCCGCACCCTCACCATATTCTACAAGGATCCCGTACAAAATTCCACTAGCATTGAATTGAAAATAATGAAACTCTTTGTTGTCTCAAGGTACCGGGTCCGCCAGTGTAAATAAAACTTTGGCCCGTTATATTAATTAACGTGAATAGTAAATTAACGCCTTTCATTTGCCCAATGCCTGTTTAGCAGAGCTCATTTACAAGTTACAACTTTAAGTAAATTGCTCACTATGAATGATGTTTACGCAGTTTTTAACAATTTCAAACCAAGGAGTCTCCCACAGGTATTGAGGCACACATGAAGGTTGGAAGAACGAAAAAGTAGCTCCGCGTATTGGATGGTTCTAACGTCGCTGTTTCTCGTTCCCACAACACATGGTCTCCTAGTGTGGGGCCAAAAACAATGTTCCTGTTGGTTTTATGTTTAGTTCAGCATGCTTTGCACCACGGGATCGGTGGAAGTTTTCTCCTATCTGGACGACAATATTAAAAAATCAGATGCCGAAAAACAATACAGCATTCTAGTGCGAAATTAAACTCAAGTAAACCCCCCTGGTATCGTGTTCCGGTGTAACTTCGATGAAAAAAATATTTGATTTCCGACTTTGGATCCTTCTGCTTCGCTGTGAAGTGGCTCTATAATTATCCCATAATGATTGTTCGGAGTCTCCATCGGGTTACCTCCAGGATTAATATTCCGGGCGATAGGTGTCCGTTCATATTGTGGCGACATCCATTATTCGGCGGCTGATGACTGGAAATATGAGTGATTTGCGTTTCACCATATTTTAAATATGAAAAAAATTTTGGATACGGTTAAGCTAGATTGATTTATATAGTTAGATTTAACAGATCGGTTATGGTTTTACCAACCATTACTACTGAAGGATATAGCAAGATGTCAACACCGCGCGATATCCCATAAACATAAGCATTTACATACAGGCACATACATTGATTCTGGCCCCACACCTTGTGTCGTGGGAACCAGAAGCAGCGACGTGGCACACATATAAATATCCAAGACAGGGTTTTTTTTTCTTCTGTATCCCCAGCCAGGGATTGAACCCGGGGGATCTCTCACGGCAGGCAGAGCCACAACCGCAGCGCCACAGAGGTCGTGTAAAACATAGCCCAAAAATAAATTGCAAAAACTTTAATATATATCTAGACTAGAATCTAGAAAAAGGGGACTGGCTTTTTGTTGAAATTTTAATCAAAAAATGAATATGTTTACCTTTAGGTATAACTTAGAGTATTTTCCACCAAAAATGAGGGTATTCACTAAAAGGAAATGGTTTAGGATTACGCAATTTTTCCCAAGAGAATAGGAAGTTTCTTCTTCCATTAAACCGGCTATACTGCAATCGGTGTGCCAAGTCTGTACAACCCGCCTGGTCCCGGTAACCAGGAAGTGCGCTTTTGAGTCGATTGCTTCATGAGATTTTAATAACGGTGCAACGCAAAGATGGAGTCCACGGCGGCTGGAGGAGCTTGAGGACCTCCAGTGCTTCACCCTCCGTTGACTCTCGCATTTGATTGTTGAAGAATTATTGGATTTCTTGTTTGATGTGTTTTTGATAGGTGCGGCTTCTGGTTGAGCGGATTTGGGAGTTTTGGTGGGGACCTTCTATATTAAACGATGTTGAAGCGGCTTGAGATAATTACACCATAAAGTGTTGATGAAGAAATATCGAACAGCTCATGCTATAAACTACAGTTTTAGGTCTTGACTTAAGTATTCTGTATCTGTATTTTATATTCTGAGTAAAATTTTAGACAACAAGATAAATACGATAGTACGATTTCGATATTAAACAGGATAATAGGACGATAAATCGCTTCATCATTGTCAAATACGAGTATTAATAAACCAGTATATTACACCTCAGATCATTAGCATTGTCTGACCTGACACCCCTAAAACTATTTGTAGGACATTATCAAATTCGCCGAACAATGTCTTCAATGTGAGAGGTCCTCCGACCATTGTGTCCCGGGGTGAAAGATGTTCATTTTAGTGCCAATAAATTACGTCATTACCTGTTAAGCCGAGCATCTGGCATCTTGAAGCAACAATACGCAAATGTGGTGCTATTAAATACCCATAAACAGTAGGTAGGTGCGCGAGCATCGCAGTTTATTACGGTCGGGGTGGAGTGTGGCAATTATTCACATCTTGGACACAATAGTACCTGTGACAACGATAGGGGCTAGACTTTCATAGAGGTAAGATGCGGAGTAGAGGTGCATTGACGTAGAGAGCAATGAGAACTGTTGTTATCTTGAACGTTTCATAAAACATAAAGAATAATCCTACAGAACTCCGGGACGACGCGACGTCCAGTGATGTGGCAAATCAGAAATATCCAAAAAGGACAGGCTTGTATGAAGAGACTTGTGAATAGTGAGGAAGCGAGACATGCATGCCAAGATCGTAGAACGTGGTCTCAAAATCGACGCAGTTTGTTTTGAATTGACGTTGAGTATATGGGAAATTCTGTCACATTTCCACTATCTTCGGTCGATTTGAGTTAGTGAATGAGGCGGCAAACACCCAGAATGATCGAAATCGAAAACAAGGTTATGTTAAATGGAATTGTTAATATATTAGCTAGCTAGAGCTTAACACTTTCCTAGAATCTTCGGTCGATTTTAGTTACAGAATAAGGGGGTAGGCTTCCAGAACAATCGGGAACACTACAAAAACTGCATGTATCTCCCAAAGAGTTGATCCTCAGCACATCTTCGTCGCTTGTTGACTGGCACAATGCAAGGGCCACTCGTCGCGGAGCCGCGCTCGGTAACGACGATCTCGACTCTTTACTCCAACTATCAAGGAATCCCTTTCGGTGAGGGATTGTTTGCGACTGTGTTCGGTGTTAATGATGTCGGAGTTTTCAGGTTTTTGTTTATGTTGTCACATTTTTAGGTGGAGGAATCTTTGTTCATTTGTATGGAGGGTAAAGGGAATATGTAATATCTATGATAGTTTAAATCACAAGAGTAACGTTGAAATGCTTTCTAATTGGCATATCTGCCTTCTCCTTTGTATACACACTTTGGAAGCTAAAGCATTTGATGATTACGTGTTTGCAATTAAATTCGTTTGGGAACAACTCTGATGCTGATAACTCGCAATCGACTAGCAGTTATTGCGATTTCGGTGTATTTTGCCGATTATGTATCTAACTCGGCCAAAACATTCCGATCCTAGTTCGCGGCGACGCCACCCCGCCTGCATACGATACAGACCATTAGCGAATGTTACAGCTCGAGTTTTTCGAGCAGACGGCAATTAAATCCGATGAACATCACAAACGCAAAACGTAATCGCGACGAAAATGCTCGAGGTTCTTTTCCCGCTCTGCGAGTGTCGTTCGCGACATTAAATCTTAATAAAACCCGTCATGCATCGCTGTCGAGGCCTTTGATTTCTCACTCGGCAAACCTCCTCTCGGGTATCAAAGAAAATCACAACTCTTTTCATTGCGCACCGATAGAATACTCCCGTTTTGAATATGAACCATTGCAACGAGAGCCGGGGCGAACCGGCGCGCTTCTTAATTAAGCGGGGAGGAATGGAGGCTTCTACTCATATGAGAGATCGAGTATGGCTGGACGGCGAAGCCTCCAATTTAGGAATACAAATAAGTTGGTCTGTAAGGGCGCTGGAGGCCTCGACGCGAGACACTCTGAGGGCGCCATTGTGTGCTACCCTCGATCGCGGTCTCGATTATCGGAAAGAAAACACTCATCTATATTTTAAATAATGATCAGGGCACAAGAGGTCCTTCGAGGGCGAACAATGAGGGAATGATGGATTGTGGCGGATGCCGCCAATAAAAAACCTGTAGGGTGGGGGCTTTCATAGGACAACAAAATTTGTCACCTGCCTATTCATTCTTTGTCTTGGAGTTTGAATGACATAGTGAATGGAGGTACCTAGTGATTTCTTTAACATGACTTGGAGATTCAGATACTGTTCGGTATCTCAAATCTCTATACGCCTAGCAAATTTAGCACTCCAAAATCACTCCAGAACATCGTAAGAAATTTCAGACCCCTCCCAATCGCCCTTATTTAAGCCAAAGCACGAATAGCTATCTACAGTCATCAGCTTAACATGCTAAGTTAATGAGGACCCGTGGGCTTACATATTCGCACTAACCCCGTGCGGACATGTGGGGGGGTGGGGTACCTCCTCAGGGAAAGGGGGGGAGGGGCGACATCTTGTGAAGCCCGTTAAACGCTGTCTTGGAGGAGTAATTTATCTGGCCATCGGCGTTTTTGATAGTGCTGTGCTGGGGTAAGTTATATACAGCTTAGATAAAAAGCAAATGCATCCTTCGAGATCGAATGACGATAAATACTTTTATCTACATACGTATCAAAAACCCTCTTTACTGCGTACAAAAACCGCACGTTACGATCAGCATAATGTTAAACTACTTAGTAAAAACTCATTTCTTATCTGAAAAATTACACATTATGACCATAATGTGTAATTTTTCTACATATTATGACATTCAAATTTCGAACGCCGACGCCCGCCTGCGTGCCGTCCCTAGTTTGTCTGTGAAGTTGGTACTGACATTCAAATTTGGAACGCCGACGCCCGCCTGCGTGAAGTTGGTACTACAGAACAATCTAAACAATTGCAGTCACAATGCCGGTCAAACATGCGGTTCCTGAACACATCAAAGAGAGCTTATGATATGTGTGTAGATAAACTAGTGTATGTAACTGTACATAATTAGGCATTAAAACTCTCAAATGATATTATTATGAAACTCGACTTCGGCTCGTTTCATAAACCCACTCTCGAGTTTTAATTCCCTCCATTATGTAGCAGTCACATAAACTACTATAATTGTTACATTTCTACCACTTTGCGTCATAATTATTAGACGTTAAAAGTTTGTATGGCTGATAAATAAATCAATGTTAGTTCATATTTTCTATTCAATATGATAAGAACCTTAATCAATCTAGTCATTAATGAACATACTTCTATCTAGCCCTACGATTTATTTGTTAGCATGTCCACTAGAGATGCATTTGGCGCAGATGAAGTCCAAATATCAAAGGACAAAATTTATATGTTCTCTGGCAAAACTTCGAAAATACACAGATACACAACCAACGCCAATTTAGCTAATAGCGATTTTGCGTGACAAGGGGCTAGCCCACTTACAAAAATCGGTTAAGTGCTGGTCGGACTCGCACACGCAGGGTTCCGTATCATCGTACAAGTAAACTTGAGGACCAAAAATAGTAACGCAAAAATATATCTTTCGATATCAGTCACTAAAGATCGCGGATCTGACGTCAAACCAATTGCGGCACCGACGCCGTTTGTGCGGGTACCTAGAAAATACGATGATACTTGTATAAAGATAATTTGGCAATTCGCGAGGGCACGGACATTAAAACACTTCTCCTTAATGGGGACCCCCCCCTTCAATTTACGAAATTGCGTGTAGTTCATTATTTGTTGATGTACTGGTATCAAAAACTTCAAATTCTGTTAAATGTCACATGTCTACCTATTACGGTTCATGAGATACAGCCCGCTGACGGACGGACAGACGGACGGACGGACGGACAGCTGGAGCCCTTGAAAAAATGAGAAATATTAAACTGCACATCAAAAATAATGAATCGCACAGTAAATATCAGGGCAAAATGCTGCGGTAGCTTAGGTGAAGGGTAAAGGGGGTGATCGAAGCGAAGCCCCCTTTATCCTTCGTGTTAGGTTGAACATGTAAGAACAACAAAAAATACTTAAAACATAAACTTAAGTTAAACTTAACTTAAAAGTGTTTTTGTCGATCTCTATTTGATGTGCAAATCAGTATTTTTGAAGTGCAATTAAATACTAGTGAAAGAAGATCGAAATGAGATGGCTTTTTGTCTATGGTTTAAATTATGTCCACAGTCAACATAGGTATTATCGATAATATATACTAAACTATCGTTATTTCAAGCCATTACAAGCTCAACTGGGACCTCTCTGTAGACTTCAAATTCATAAATTTATTTCAGATACACATTACAACAATGAGATCCATATTCAAGAAACAATAAATAAAACATTTCAAATAACCACATTTCACTAAACTATGGACAATTGTTTTGTTGTTTTTAACCTGTAAACTTGGGTAAACCCTAAAACGGAACTTTTATGACAGACGTCACCTATAGTACTGAAAATTTTACTGTGGACATTTGTGGGGAAACAACATAAAATTAGCGTTAATTGTTATGTCAGTGTTTTTCCTTCTCCGGCCAGCAGAGAAGCCAAAGGGTTAAGGCCCAAATCCCGGCAACACCTACTGTCCGATCACAGAATCTTACAATATATACCTAGTCGGTCCATAAGTTCTGTCACAAATATTTTGCCGCATAGTAAATAATAGCAAGTTTTATTTTATTTAATACTTTATATGGTTTGATAGCTCATTAAATACTGATAAATTAGAACGATTATTGGATTTAAATGCTTAAAGCCATATTACACAAATGCTAGTTTCTTCAGAGATTTTGCACTTTTTTACCCAATCAAAAATATGGACGTAATTCACTTTATCTTTTTTCCATGACTCTTAAAACCTTTCAAACTTACGTGAGATTTTAGTCAGAACCCTCCCTGAACCCGTCACCTTCATTTTGAAGCATAAGATAACTAAGTCTGGGTAAAACTAATTTTCATATTCACATTTTACGTAGTGTACTTGTTGCCCGCAAGATCATTTTTATACGTTTTTCTGAAAACGTAAAAAGTACGTAAAGTTCTCTTTGGGAGCAGTTGGAACTGAAAGCTAACAGAAAATCAAATGCTAGTTGTTAAGCATGGTCTAAAATCGAGGTTTCAGAATAAATAAAAAAAAACTTGTTGGTTATCTGGAACACTGTTTTTTAGGGTTCCGTACCCGAAGGGTTCCAAACGGGACCCTATTACTAAGACTTCGCTGTCCTTCCGTCCGTCCGTCCGTCTGTCACCAGGCTGTATCTCAAGAACCTAGCTAGCTAGAGAGTTGAAATTTTCACAGATTATGTATTTCTGTTGCCGCTATAACAACAAATACTAAAAAACAGGATAAAATTAATATTTAAGGGGGCTCCCATACAACAATACCACATACAAACTTATGGATGCACCTGGTTACGTACATGGAGTGTGAAAGTAACCGCACCAATAACTTTGTAAACAATATTTTGCTGTGTAAAATCCAAACTATTCACTCCACACCATCACTTTCATTGAACGGTGGTACGGAACCCTTCATGCGCGATTTAGACTCGCACTTGACCGGTTTTTTATTAAATTTGTGGTAAGTGGTATTTTTGTCAGTTGCGGCGTGTTTTGGGTTCGCGATTGTCTCAAGTTATAAGGTATTTTGTCATATTGCGATAATCGTACAAAATGTATTGTATTGCAATTTGATTCGTATAAAATAAGCTTTTTAATCATGTATAATACGAATAAGAAAAAGTTTATTGCTGAGTTTTATCTATCAAAAACCTTGTGACAGAACTTAAGGACCGACTAGGTAATTCCCGCTCCGTGGTTTAATGGGTTTCACGCTTGCTTCTCACACGAGATGTAGGTTCGATTCCTGATCATGTACCAATGAGATAATTAATTTATCTTAAGTACATTATACGGACGTTCTAACGGTGATGGAAAACATCGTGAGGAAACCTTCATTACTCCATAGCTGTGGCGAAGGGCTAGCCCCCTGTCACGCAAAATGGTGTATCGAATTACTGGCTCAAAGTGGGCACAATTGGCCTCTGCCACCCCGTATGGGATAGGGCGTGACGCTATGCTATGCTATTATTTCCCGCTTCTCCGCAACGGTGCTCGTGTAGTTAACCTCTCAAGCTCTAAGTCTATAGCAAAACCCTGATAAATATTGTTCCAATATTTGTTTTTCCAAACATACAGCAGTTCTTTGGATTGATCTAAGTCTTATTCTACGTTTGTGTCTAAATTTTATATTCCAATAACAACAGTTTTCTCCATTCCAGTTAATATCAAAGTCAATGCAGTGCATCCGGGATATGTTGTCATAGACATGTCTTCAAACCAGGATCCTTTGACAATTGACCAAGGCGCTACGCCAACACTTTATAAATGTTCCTTGATACCCCAGACTCTGTCCGTGGCCAGTACATTTCAGAAGACTCAACAATGGTTGAATCTAAGTAGAATTTCTAGTTAAGTTCTTAAAAACTTTAATATTTCGTTACTATAGGTATTAGTAATAGGTATGATTACTGTACCCATTATCTAAGTAATTTATCTGCGTGATATTGATCCTATGCACATCCTATGTTTGTGGCGACATGTTTATTTACATGTATAGTAGTTTATGTGACTGCTACATAATGGAGGGCATTAATACTCGAGAGTGGTTATATGAAACGAGCCGAAGGCGAGTTTCATAATAATATCACTCGAGAGTTTTAATGCCTAATTATGTGCAGTTACATACACTAGTTTATCTACACATATCATAAGCTCTCTTTAATGTGTTTAGGAACCGCATGTTCGACCGGCATGGTGGCATTGATAATTCCTTTGCACTTGTTTAGCTTGTTCAGTAGTACCAACTTCACAAACAAAGTAGGGGCGGCACGCAGGCGGGCGTCGGCGTTCGAAATTTGATTGTCATAATATGTAGAAAAATTACACATTATGGTCATAATGTGTAATTTTTCAGATAAAAAATGAGTTTTTACAAAGTAGTTTAACATTATGCTGATCGTAACGTGCGGTTTTTGTACGCAGTAATAGTAGTTTATGTGACTGCTACATAATAGAGGGCATTACAACTCGAGAGTGGGTTTATGAAACGAGCCGCAGGCGAGTTTCTTAATAATATCACTCGAGAGTTTTAATGCCTAATCATGTACAGTTACACACACTACTTAGTTTATCTACACACATATCATAAGCTCTCTTTAATGTGATCAGGAACCGCATGTTCGACCGGCATGGTGGCATTGATAATTCGGCGTTATTATTATAAATATTACTTGTTTAGCTTGTTCAGTAGTACCAACTTCACAAACAAAGTAGGGGCGGCACGCAGACGGGCGTCGGCGTTCGAAATTTGAATGTCATATTAATGTAGAAAAATTACACATTATGGTCATAATGTGTAATTTTTCAGATAAGAAATGAGTTTTTACCAAGTAGTTTTTCATTATGCTGATCGTAACGTGGGGTTTTTGTATGCAGTAAAGAGGGTTTATGATACGTGTGTAGATAAAATAAGTAAAACACTAAATGCCTCAAGCTGTAATCCTTACATCTAAATCTTAATGAATATGCTGCTAAGAAATAGATAGTAAAATAGTCAAAAACAAATTTCAATGTGAATGTGAAGTCATTCAGGGAATATTTCATGATATCTAATGTTCAAGCCATAATCCTCACCAGAGCGCTTTAATAGCTCAGTGATCTTTTAACGACTAAATCTGAAAGTTGGCATGTCGTGCGTGACGACTCCTTCATCCTACATACCATTTGCTCTCAGGACAGATAAAGATTACAGCTTGATGTTCAAGTTGTGATCCTCATCACCGACCTTTAAATTTGGAAATTGCGTGTAATTCGTTATTTGTTGCTCACGGTAACAGAAAAACACATTCTCTCCCTGTCTGTGGTTCGTGATATACCGCCCGCTGACGGACAGACAGACAGACGGATAGACGGACAGCGGAGGCCGTTAGTTTCTTCGGGTACGGCACTAAATACTAATATTTTACAGCCAAAACATAGACCCTAGAGCTATTCAATTCTGCTCACAAATACATAAAAGACATATGAGTTTCCACTTCCCTACCCAAGAAACAATACTCGGGAGGCCACTAATAAATTATGACGTCAGCGATACCTTGTTAATTGCCAGAAGACCGTGCGAAACGCCTCATCGAACTAGAGGAGATATACGACCTCCTTGGGAGATTGTTCATTAAGATGCTAGGAGAATATAAAGTAAGAGTGTATTGGTTATTGGATAAGCGTGTTAGGACTGAGGATATGAAACTCCTGAAGATAATGACGATATGTTATTCAATTTAAATGGGATTAATGTTATTCTGACTGAACTTTAAAATAAAATAATGGGTACATGAATAAAATTTCAAAACTACTTCTTGCAATTTTTCTTTCTTCTTCTTTCGTTCTTTCTTTTAACACTTGTCTCACTATATTTGCTGCACATGGCTATGAGTAAGCCCCAGCTACGGTTACTCATTATTCATGTAGAACACAGCCTTGGTTATAAGTAATAGGTATATGAAAGGGTACCTACCTACCTACGACCCAGAATCTCATCTTATCGAAGCATTATTAATTAAGAACGTTCTCACCTGTCCTAAGGCGATGTGCCGGGGCAACCTACAATCGGTTCTAAGAAAACAATTTGCCTTCGTGAACCAAATATGGACGCCAACCAGGCCCTAATCCTTAAGACGGTCTCTATCGATAGAAAGGGAATCCAGATGGGTGTTGGTCCGTTAATTTATTTATGACATTGAGTGTTGAGTTGCGTATGCCTGATTATGGAAGATTTGGGCGTTTAATATGTATGATGTTGTGAAAATGGAGAGGATGGATCAAACGATCCATCTCTTGACGCGATATGTATCAAGAAGTCATCGATATTAAGACAAAGATATGATGAAATAAATGGTTTCTTATTACGATACATTCTTGCCCGTATAGTGGAAGTAAATCTGTGTTCTATCAAAGGACGAATAAGGTAGGAAATAGGTGAATAAAATTCAGTAACAAACCTCTACACAGAAGCAATTCAAGACCAAATTAAGATCCAAATTAAAGTTACGTAACCTCAATCTAAACTAAAGGAGGAACATGCCCAAACTCGACCGTATCAACGATAAATTAGCTATAATGGTAACAAATGGACAGGTACCAGATTAAACCTACGAGGAACAACATTCCAATTCACATACATTACCGACATCGATCCAACACGTCCAAACAAAGCCTCAGGAGAAAGCTCCGAATGCTCGCAAACACGCGAGCCTCGTCTCTCAGTACCCTAAATCGAGCTTTATAAACTCACACAGATTTCCACGAACCCCCACCGACTCTCGCTCTTAAGACCCGAGTCTTAAGATCCCCTATGGTTCTCGTATAAGAGGAAATCTACCTCCTAATGTGGTACAGCCAAAAACAAAACAATCCGTACCTTCTCTACGTCCGGTGGTAGTAAATTTACATTCCCGACCATCTATCCCCGAAGTCCATCCGGTGCGGTAATAAAACGGCCGGCGTAAAGGAAAACGTCTTAAGACAACCCGCCTGGGTCTTAAAGATATATGCCGAAGGGTATAACACGTTGGGACAACCTATGTTTACAGGTTGATGCTATCTTATAATTATGCCAATATTTAGTTAGCCCTTTACGTGGGCTGTTAAATTAAATAGTGAGTGGCGAGGTCAGGTAATGGTCTATTTTCGGGGGTTGTGATCAAAGAGATTATTAAAGACGTTGATTAGTTTAAAGGTGCTTTTGTTGTGGGTTCGGCGTTGTTAAGATGATGGAATAATGCAGTTTCGAGGGGTTAAGATTATTGTTTGGTTGAGTAAACAATGTATTGCGTAGAAGAGTAGTTAATTCTACAGTGAAACCTCTTATTAACCGCTAATAGAATAGTACAATATTTTTTGTTTAAGTCATGATTAGAACTGTTAAATGTTTTGAAAAGAACAGTGTCAGAATAAAACGACTTAACGAAACTTTTATGGGAAATAGGTATATGTAGATAAAAATTTATATCCACATAAAATTCAATCATTCATGTACTTGTTTTACATTTACATTTCAGATTAAAAAGTCTTTAAAATTACTTCTCGTGCACATGGTATTGATTCCAATTCTTTTTCCACCGAACCTGGTAGAAATTGGAATCCTAACATAGATCACGCATCTTAAAAGTATCATCATCTCGTTTCTCTAAACACCCTGTGACTGCCTGAGCTACGTATTTAGGGCCCCCGTCCGCCAGCAAACAGGGCAAGGTGAAAAGTACACCTAAGTTCAGATTAACAATCGGGCCGCCCAAAAGGGCTACTTCCCGGGCCCACTATAAATCGCCCAATGAGAGCAAGTGATTTAATCGGAAATCTCCGAGGAAGCCCATTAAATCGTATGGTCAGCGGATAATTAATTCCGTGGTAGCATTTCAAGTGAGATTAATGAGAGGTCTGACCATCGAAAGCTCTTTTCAATGTCGACAGGGTCTCAGGTTAAGGGCTGTTTTCTAGATTGATTTAGTATGCGGTTTTCTTGGGACAATGTAGTTGGACGATCAATTAATTTGGTGGTCGGCCGTTCGGCGCTTGGGAGAGCAAAAAGTGGTTTCGCGGTTTGATAAGATATCCATCAAACTTGTTCGGTTAAACTTTGATTTCTTGACAATTTTGCTGGTTAGATAACCGTAAATATGATTATCGACTAAGGCCTACTACTTTGAACGCGAGTTAATATTCTCTGAATAACTTTGTCAACTTCATACCAAGGAGACTGGGCGTTTTGGATCCTTTACCCTAAAGTTCGCGTTTCACGGTATGTATTTTTTAAAAACAAAACAATGGATGTAAAAAGTTATATGGTTCAACGCAAGAAGTACGTAATTATTGATAGGCTGCCACTCCAGAGCTATAGTAGTGGTGTTGTAATAATAAATGTGTAATGCCTGGCCGTGAATTGCCTTGGCGATTAATGCGATGTGAGGAATTAGTTGCAAACTAATAAGAGTAGGAACCCAATAAGAATTCAATAAGTATTCAATTGAAACATTTGTCAGACCATGTGATTCTTCACTCCATTTATGATTTTACTTAGTTTGAGCAGTTAAAGTTTTAGGAAGGTTTTACAAGGTTTAGGAAGATCCAAGAGGTTTTGTAAATATTTTGTGGCATTTCAGGAGAATATGAACACTAAATTAATAATAATAATAATAATAATAATACCTTGGACACCATTTACACACATTGATCTAGCCCCAAACTAGGATTCCCTGTATCATGGGTACTAGACAACGATACACATACTTAAATAGATAAATATTATACTTAGATAGATAAACAACCATGGCTAGGGTACAAACATCCGTTCTCATCAAACAAATATTTGCCCCCACCGGGACTCGAACCCGGGACCCTTGGTTTCGTAGGCAGCGTCACTGCCACTCGGCCATTCGGGTCGTCATTGTTTTTCACAAAAAAAAAAAAAACCTATACTTTGGAAGATTGCAACCCTTCTCATTGAGTAGTACATGAGAATATGAATACACTAAATTGTTTTTCACAAATAATTAAATAAAAAATCCTATACTTTGGAAGATTGCAACCCATCTCATTGAGTAGTACATGTTAATAGTCTTTAACGTAATCCCACTAGTATTGTTAGTGGACGCGTTGTGTCATAGGCCCGAACGAAATGCCCAGTGTCCTTACATGGTGTTGTCAAAGTTATTCAGAGAATAATGGTAAGATTGTGTCTAGATTGTGTGTGCTAGAAGATTGTGTCAGTTGAATGTAGTGATTTACGGGACACTAATTAGATAAGAAAAATGTTCTAATCCCTTCTAGCCCTGTATCCTTTATTTTTATTGTAGACTAGTTGATGCCCACAACTTATATGTAAAAATATCAGATCAAAAATCAATGTTAAATGACAAAGCAATATATCATATCAAAAACAAATAAGTAACATATGCTTAAGAGTTTTTACTCACTGTTTCCATCTTCATCATTTTATTCCAAAAATATTACCTGGAATAAAAAAATCACAATATAAATATCATTAATTAATCAACCATAACGAGGCAACGAAATAAAATAAAAATCAGAAATACATATTATGAAATTCATAAGAGTAGTTAGCTGGCTGGCCCGGCCCAACTTATTCCCTGTCTAACTGTATATACTCAAAGGCACTATAAAAACCTGCCAACTGAAATTCGTTCTTTAACACGAAGGGTTCATCATATGAGAAAAAACGCAAAAATACCACATCTCTTGTATGGGGACACCCATTCATTTTTTCATAGAATGAATATTTCTGTTGCTTTAGCTAGCGGCAACAGTAAGACAATGTACAAAACTTAATAATTTTGTAATTATTTATTCCTGCTTATTAATCATAATAATTAATATTGTAATATTTGTATTAGTTAAGCAAAAGAAATTTTTAAAGTGGGAGTTTCTACGCCCTTCTCCTCCCACAGTGGTCCAATGTAGAGGAGATGCAAAAAATGACGTTTGCTAAGTATATGTATTGTAATTGAATTGACTTTGTATTTATATTTTTGTAATTTGTAATTATAATTATTACGTAATTATTACGTGTCGATTTGGAATTTTCTCTTAGGGCACAAATAATAATTAATGTATTTTATTTTTATTTTTATTACTACAGTAATAAAGAACTTTGACTTTTACTTGAGTTTGTGTTTGATAAATTCAGTAAATATTTCAGCTCTCTACGTTACGGTTCATGAGTAGAGATGTAAGGCCGGTATTTAAACGATTGGTTAAATACCAACTATTCACATTAAACTTAAGCGGGTAAACCCGCTTTGGTCGGGGGTTTGGGTTAAATACATCTTTTATCGAAACTACTTGAGTATAACTTATATTTGCATTGTTAGTTCCTCGTGGATTTTTAAAGAGTAATAAAAAACCGGTCAAGTGCGAGTCTAAATCGCGCACGAAGGGTTCCGTACCACCGTTCAATGGAAGCGATGGTGTGGAGTGAATAGTTTGGATTTTACACAGCAAAATATTGTTTACAAAGTTATTGGTGCGGTTACTTTCACACTCCACGTAACCAGGTGCATCCATAAGTTTGTATGTGGTATTGAAAGAATTGTTGTATGGGAGCCCCCTTAAATATTTCTTTTATCCTGTTTTTTAGTATTTGTTGTTATAGCGGCAACAGAAATACATGATCTGTGAAAATTTCAACTCTCTAGCTAGCTAGGTTCTTGAGATACAGCCTGGTGACAGACGGACGGACGGACGGACGGACCGCCAGCGAAGTCTTAGTAATAGGGTCCCGTTTGGAACCCTTCGGGTACGGAACCCTAAAAACGAATTTCCCGATGTTAATTACTATCCACGTACATATTCCACGTTTTGGAAATAATTTCTAAGTTCCGGGACTAATATATGAAAATAAATTTATATATTGGTAACACTATAAAATATTTTAAATGGAAATAGAGCAAAAACTCTTTTATTGGTTTTGGTAAAATTAAATACCTAAATTTAGAGGGTTCTCCACCAACTCGACACATGTGTCCAGTTGGTGAAACTCAAAATAAGTAAGTATCACTTATTATGTCTTCATCTGGACACGCCAAGACTTCTACGAGTGTCCACATAGTGAAACTTAAATTAAATCACTTCTATCTTCACACGTATCATAAACCCTCTTTACTGCGTTCAAAAACCGCACGTTACGATCAGCATTATGTTAAACTACTTGGTAAAAACTCGTTTCGTATCTGGAAAACTACACATAATGGTCATTATGTGTAGTTTTTCTACATATAATGACATTCACATTTCGAACGCCGGCGCCCACCCGCGTGCCGTCCCTAATTTGTCTGTGAAGTTGGTACTGACATTCAAATTTCGAACGCCGACGCCCGCCTGCGTGAAGTTGGTACTAAAGAACAAGCTAAACAATTGCAGAACCACAATGCCGGTCAAACATGCGGTTCCTGAACACATCAAAGAGAGCTTATGATATGTGTGTAGATAAACTAGTGTATGTAACTGTACATAATTAGGCATTAAAACTCTCGAGTGATATTATTATGAAACTCGCCTTCGGCTCGTTTCATAAACCCACTCTCGAGTTTTAATGCCCTCCATTATGCAGCAGTCACATAAACTACAATTATGTTTTCGCCAACTGGAGACACGTTCGCATTTTACCCGAATTTATACAGTCACGTAGATTAATGTTTTATGTCACAATCATCATCGGCCACTCAATGCTGCTGGGGACTGGTAATTTTGCTCACTGCTGGGAACTGGTAATTTTGCTCACTGCTGGGAACTGGTAATTTTGTATGTTGTTGTAAAATTATTTCCAAATATAAAAATTGTGGGGTGCTTTACTCATTTCAAGAGATGTCTTTGGCGAAAAGCAGAAACATTGCGCCTTACAAAGTCGAAATTGGGGAAATATCACGTGAAGAGATGTTGTACATTGCCACTTTTATCATGGCAGAATGCACAAACACTGAAGCTGCCACAAAATTTAACGACTATCTTATCAAAACGTGGCTCGATGACAATTCCGATTATGCAAACACTTACAACTGCTATACAGAACATCATCGCACTAATAATTCTGTAGAGGCATGGAATAACTGAATAGCCAAAAAATTTAAACGGAAACCAAATGTGGTACAGTTTTTGGTCGCGTTCAAAAGAGACATGAATGATTTTTGACGCCGGTTATGATGGACGGACCTATATCAAGAAAAAAAAAACTATCAGAATGAATACTATGATCGCGACCTCTATTAGAGTTTGAATCAGGAGAAATTAGCATTGGTCATTGTATCGAAAAAAAAAGTATCTTTATACTGCCTTTATACTTTATATTCTATGTTGATTTTATTGATCTTTATACTATCTTAGTCTTAGTAAAATGATTGTGATACAATCACTTTTATTATTACTGAAATACAGGGTTAAGTTGAATCATTATTGGTTACATTGTGATTTTTGAATGTTATTATAGGAGTGGAGTGTATCTTTCAAGGTTAACACGTCATAGCGTTTATCCTTGAAAAATACATTTTGCTGAGTTAAATTATGTTTGTCCTTGTTAAATTTTTTTGTCATACTCAAAGTGATGACTTTAAATTATTAGGTATACTTAGATTATATTGAATATTTTTAAGCTACATGTCTCCATATTAATAAATTATGATTATATTCGGTTGTTATATATTAGTTTAATTTCAAAATAGAAGCTGGTAGGATTTTCAAGCAAAAAAGTGAGGCAGCTTTTTCATGAAATCGCCTCGTTCGTTAATTAAATGAGCGAGGCGTTTATTAACCTGACTGTACCCCTTTTTTGCAAAAAAGCTGAATGTGTCTAGTTGGCGAAAACATTAAAGTGATTTTATTTAAGTTTCACTATGTGGACACGCGTAAAAATCTTGGCGTGTCATACCTTGATCATACCTTGGACACTATTTACACACATTGATCTAGCCCCAAACTAGGATTCCCTGTATCTTGGGTACTCGACAACGATACACGTACATATATAGATAAATATTATACTAAGATATATAAACAACCATGACTAGGGTACAAACATCCGTTCTCGTCAAACAAATATTTGCCCCCACCGGTACTCGAACCCGGGACCCTTGGCTTCGTAGGCAGGGTCACTGCCGACTCGGCCATTTGGGTCGTCTATGTCCAGATGACGACATAATAAATGATACTAATTTCGAGTTTCACCAACTGGACACATGTGTGTCCAGTCTCTTGTGTCGAGTTGGTGAAGAACCCAATTTAGAATGGTAAAATATTTCATGACACATATACTTCTTTTAAAGAAATGTAGAAAAGCTTAAGATAAACTTAATAATAATAATAATAAAAAATAAATAAATTACAATTGTGTGTGTTCTTAATAAAGCACAAAACTAGCAGGAGCTGGCTTTTGCATCATGGACAGCAACAAACAAGACGTGTCCCAAGCGGAAATCCCACCACCCACACAAACACCAGCTAACAAAGTTTATTGAAGATTTGAAGAACAAAACACTCAAAGACCAACTAGAAAGCAGCCACACAAACAAGAACGACCGCAACTCATTTATGGAAACTCACTAAATCTAACAAACAATCACAACCAGTACCCCCCTTGAAACGCAAAGACGGCAAAGCAAACGGGCTTTCCAATGCTGTGGAAGATATCACAGATAATACTCATCCACAAAAACGGTAAACCCCCAAATTAAGTATCATCATAGCGATCAATAAGCCTCTTACCCGATATATTGAAGTGATTCGAAATAATGTTTCTACAGCAACTAAAACCAATGCTGGTGGAGGAAAAGATTACCCCTGACCATCAATTTGGCTTCCGTACACAACATTCAACAATAGAGCAAGTTCACCGCATTTACCGAAAAATATGGCAAACACTTGAGAAGAAGGAATACTGTTCTGTTAGACATCCAGCAGGCATTCGATCATGACTAGCACTAGTGATTACTCTTTAAAATGAAAAGTTAGCTTCCAAACACATACTCATAAAATCCTACCTGGAAACGCGATTGATCCAGGTAAAGTTTGATGGTAGCTACTCCTCCTTCAGAGAATGCCAAGCAGGAGTCCCCCAGTTTATTCGCCCTGCTCTCCCACAGTGGTCCAATTTAATGTAATGTTTTTCCCAAAGAGATAAGACTTGCCTTACACTCTTTGACTAGTGCAGATTTATTCTTTGGTTGCCTAACTAGGCCAGCAACCAATGAAAAACTTTAGATGTAATTATCGCATGGGTCCCAAGACATGAAGGAATTCAAGGTAACGAAAAAGCAGATCAGCTGGCAAGAAACAGCACTGATGAATGTTTTATTGGACCAGAACCAAGATTACCTATATCAGCAACTGTCACAAACAACAACTTCAATATGATAGCTAAGCGAGATGCAAACCTAGCGTGGAAGAAAACCAAAGCCTAAGATGTTTATCTTAAGAAAAGACCCCAAAATCAATCAAACTAAGGAGCTTCACAGATGGTTCTGAAACAATCTCAGACACAGGCACTGGGGCATTCTCGGAATATCTACATGAGGAGTTCAACATCATTAGGTGTCCAATACACTGTCTTCCAAGCCGAGTGTATGGGCATCATAATGGCAACAACAGCTATTGCAGAAAGAAAAGTGAATGATTTTCATATCAACATACTTTCCGACAGAAAGGCAGTTCTGCAAACCCTACAAAGCAACACAATCATCTCCATGGCACGCGCGGCAACGACGCAGCCGACGCACTGGCAAGGTTGGGTTCAGAACAGATGTTGGAAGGACCAGGCCCTCTATGCTACTAAGCACAAGCATCACACAAGCCTATCGCGGGCTTGCGCTATGTCTCTCTCTCTCCCGAATCGATGAAACGTGACTTCCGAGCCTGCGATAGGCTTGTGGTTAGTAGCATCGGGTCCCTGTACCCATAATATCGCTGCCATACAGCTGGTTGAGGAAAACCCTATGTCAGCACACAAAGTTAACACACCAACTTTATTGGTAAACCTTGGACACCTGAAAGCAAGCCAGACAGGCCCTCCCGATGATCAGACCCAGATTATTGTATAAGCTTCTGAAGCTAAAGGGATCACAGCTCCGCTTGGTAACCAGAGTGATGACTGGACACACTTTGCTAAACAATCACTTATACACTCTAGGTGTTACAGACAGCCCACTGTGCAGAGCCTGCATGGAGGTCGGGGAGATAGCCACCCACATCCTGCTGGAATGTTCCGGCATGGCCATCTACCTGACAACACACCTCTGGTCGCTGAGTACGCTCCAGGAAGTCATTGGCAAAATCAAGGGTTTGATAGAGCTGGGTTGGCAGGAGTAGTGCCCCGACCCACATCAAGAAGTCGATTTAATGGCTTGTCAAACTTAAAGTTCACACCATTTGGGACTGAACACTGGGAATTGGGTAAAATAGTCACAAAAGAGGACCGATAACCTGCCTGTGGTTCAGCGGATGTCCTACCTCTAACTACAGGATCCTTTGGGCGCGACTCCAACTCGCACTTGACCAGTTTTTTATATGACTTGTGTGCAATAAATAAATTATATTATATTTATTATATATACATATATGAATTCATTTTATTAGTCACTGACTTGACAACAGCAAATATGTGCTAACTGCTACCTCATGTGAGACCCTTTGTTTGTTGTTTTCATTTAAAAACAGTTTCCAACACAATAAAGGTATATCAGAACTGCAGCCCAATAGGCAGACAACATTAAAAATGTATACTGAACAAGACTTGCCTCCACCCACGTGAATATGAGGTTAAAATAGGAAAGCCAAAGTAAGCCAAACAGTGGACATAAACTTACTGAAAATATTACCATTAGTCTCACATATAGTTCTGAGAAAAGGAAACATTTTGTTGGCAATTTTCACAACATTCTGGATTCTTTTAATGAGTACAATGCAGTAGGTATTAAATTTTATTCTTTGTTCTATTCTCATGCGCTAGTATATTTCTTTAAATCATTGGCGGAGCTAATGCAAGCCACGTTTTAATATAAAACTACGGAAAACTTCCCAAAATCTCATCTCACTCACTTCAACAATTTCCAAGCAACCATAACCTCAAAACCTACAATAACAACTCATGCCGGGAACTACAGATAAGTATGAAAAAGACTTTCCAACTAAGAAATGTGATAAAATGTTACCTGGTATGTGTCTGCGTCATCGTTTTCCTCCATATGCTTCAGATTCAAGGCCAGTAAACACTCTTGTTTTGGATTCCAAACGTACAAAACTTCATCTTGCAATGCCAGCAGATTTCGAAGTTTTCCACTCTCGTCTGAGAAACCCCCTTTGAGGTCCTTGAACATCCTGTGGCCTTCAAGCTTGGAGTCCAAAAACCTTGTATCCATGATAAGAAACCGATATTTTATCACGACTGCGCTTTAATTTTGAGAAATGTATGTTTTGATTTTTTGACAGCCAAACGTAAACTCAACTCAATGAGCCGAGACGCGCGCATCTTGACAGTTAAAACGTTTCGTTACTCCTTTCAAAAATTATCTCTCTAAAAGCACCGCAGTTTACTTTTATAATCAAACGATTGCTTTGTATATAACGGTTATGATTTTTGCGATGCGATTTTTGTCTGAGCAAGCGAAGCGACGACGCTTTTGTGTCCGTTATTGTAGCTTACACACGGTGAAAAATGCATAATTAGTGCAAAAAAAAAAAAAATAGTTTGTAAAATAATGGCCATTCTTTGAGTGTGGACCGTAACGTAACGGTAGAACTAGCGTACCCACACCGTTTTGCGGCAAACATCCAAGTTAGGAATTTAATACACAAAAATATGGAGCCAAAATAGTGCGCTTACGTCCAAAGTTACAAAACGATTGCTCATAGGAATGGAGTATCGAACTCTGCATTTTAGTATTTCACGATCCGACGGCATTTAGATAGCGTACACTCAGTAGTGCAAGTAGAAGGCGACCTTTTGCATTTATAAATGCTATATGAAAAAATAGTGCGTCAAATATCCAATCAAATCAACCAGTTCCAAAACATTAGGGGAATTCGCAGTAGAACATAATGAAAAGATTAGTTAATTTCTAACCATATAAAGTTCCTTGTAATTTTCTCGTGATATTTTGTGAGCAGGTTCGATAATTATGATACCTATATATTATGTTTTTTTGTCGATTCAGTTTTTGGAAAATATTAAAAACTATTGGAAAATATTAAAAACTACTTTCATAGTCCATTACGTAACCAGGTGCATTCATGGGGTTTTATTTGGTATTAAAACAAAATGCAGTCGGTTATATGTTTTTACAATAATTCATAATTCTTCATTGCACAAAGATAGATAAAAAGTTACATTTTTTGGAAAACAACAAACAACAACAAAGGCGAGCTTTCTAAAAAGAGTTTTCTTCCAACAAACCAAGGCATGATAAAAAAAATACCATGAAAGGGTAGGGCACTGCACAATATCTAATAACTTATCTATATTAAATAATAAATAAATAAATGAAAATCTATAAAATATTGATAATAAAATAAGTACATATGTATATACCAAACTACTAAATAAGTACCAATATATACATAAATCTGTACATATAGTAATAATATACATACTATAACTACTATCATAAAAGAGAGAGGAAGTGTTTTTTCATCCGGTTTTTGAAAGAAAAAAGAGTGGGACTCCCTCTATTGCAAAGATAATTCCACTTGTTCATCCCATAAACTTCAAGAGATCAGGGGTGTGAGGTGGTATAAAATAATAATAAAAATACTCACAAAACAGTCTTATTTCCTCGCAAGGTCTACAAATCATACAAATTTTATTTACTTAGATATAAGCACTTTTTGAATAGATAAGTTGTGCCTACATAAATGCAAAAAACTACAATGTTTACCTAAATACACCTCAGTAAGTAGTGATAAAGTAGAAAATTAGAGTAGTGCAAGCTAGGTATAAAGTTAGGTAGTGAACTTCTTCCTGGATAGGTACGATACGAGTAGGGTATAGTAGGGCTCGAAAGTGACCTATTTAAAGACAACATAGGTAACACTACTGTTTTCTCTAAGTAGGTCACTTTCGAGTTTTCGACCCCACACAATAAATAAATAACAAACTCCTTTAAGTAATGTAAAGGCAATTCTTCACTTTGATTCGCAATTGTATCACGTAATTTCATCTCCCAAGGCGCAGCGCGCTGTTTTCTTATAAATAACACAAGATATGTATAGGCAACGATAAATTTCCTGTGCGCCGAGATTTGCTGCTTGTAAAACCAACAGGCGTGCTTTCTCAATTTAATTCTGCTGATGGTGTAAAGGATTGAGGAACGAATGTAGACGAGCCACAGAGCTATCTAGGGTGTAATAGAAAATGGGGCGATTGGAACATGCAGATGAATCCAATTAAATTTCCAAAAGTGTCCATAACCGGGTACTCGATTATCAGCCGTAACTGTAACCATAACATGAACAGTAACCAAAAATCGTAGTGCCTGAAGTGCACTTCAGATAACTAGCCCCGTCGCCGTTAAGTTGGCTTGCAGTGCACAAGTGTCAATTTTCACCAAAGAAATGGGCAAATGCAATATCCGGTTGCTCATTCTCATTACAATTCACCGCTTCCAAAAAAACATAAGATAGCAGCTACAACCCTGTCACATATATGTGTCATATGATATTCAGATAATCGGCGACGTATATGATCATTTATAATATGTGTCAGTTATGATATTTTCTTCCTAACATTTGGGTAACACATTTTTCAAAACCTAGTAACACTGGTTTCTTTGCTACCAACTTAACGGGGGTCGGTCCTGTCACAGAAATGCTCTACTATACGATGGATCGCTAGCCTGCCAGCGTGCTCGTAGCGAGCCTCTCTCCCGGAAAATTGTAAAATTGGTCCGCGAATTTCAGCCTTAGTGCTTGGTAATAGAGTTCTTAACTTAGGAATGTTGGAGTTTGAGCTAAGGGAGTCCTTACCTGAGCGAAAGGGTATAAATGAAGCTTCTCGATGCTAAGGAATGAAGCTTCTCAATGCCGTACACGATAGATCCTCGTCTCTTTATCTGTATCTACAGTTCCATCTCGCTAATGGGAACACGGCTTAATTAAGAGCAAGCATAGCGTCACTCATAGTTATTATTATTTTTATTGTAACAAGATCTCCGTAGTCTATTGGTTTTCACGCTTGCTTCTCACACAGGAGATCCAGGTTCGATTCCTAACCATGTCCAATGATGATAATTAATTTATCTTAAGCACATTATCGAACGATTAGAGTCTCGGATGACACGTTGAGTTGAAGGTTCCGTCTACTATCGCTACGGGTAGTGGTCGTAAAGCCCCTCCATTAACCCACACTGAGCCAGCGTGGTGGATTATGGCTTAATCTTACTCGTATCCGGTTAAAGACCTGTGCCCCTCGGTGGGGCATTAATGGGCTACATTAAATATATATATATATATATATATACTTGGTAGCGCCACTCATAGTTATTATTATTTTCATTGTAATAATCATTTACATACAGGCACACACATTGCTTCTGGCCCCACTCTAGGATAACCTGTATCGTGGGCACCAGAAATAGCGACGTTACATAAGTATACATACGTATATAATAGGTAAACATCCAAGACCTGAGAGCTTTCTTTTTCCACAGGTTGGATTCGAACCCGGGACCACTCGCTTGGGAAGCTCAGTTGGGCACAAAGGCGAGCTTGTCTCTAGTAAGAGATCTCCTTTTCCCATACGAGATGGTAGAGGCTCCCACGTTTTTCCTGTTATTCAATACTGCAGCTAACCCAATTGTGAAGCGTCGTAAAGATTTTCCCCCTTACTACAAAAATGTTACACATAGTTTAATGTCAAAATAAACGTCAAATCCTATACATTTTTGTTTTTAAACAACTGTTGAACAGGAGTTTATTTTTTTGTGGTAAGACCCTTAATCTTCAGTATCCCTACCCCCAAGCTCACTTTCACAAAACATCACAATTATTTTATAGGTCTCTATCTGTACTACAAACTGAATACAATACTCCCGTTCTTCCATCTAATATCCTGGGATTGCAAAAAAAAAAAACGTAACTAAATTTCTTAAATCCCGATATATACGATGATACTGAGAATTAAACCCTTTTAACAAAGTCTATAAGAAAATTTAAAGTTCAGCTAATTCAATGATTTTCGAATGTAACTCGCATTGCACACACTCACATACACCCTTACATACAAAAACACACACCCAAACTATACTAAATGTATATTAGATAAGTAAATATATCTTAAGGTTATATATCTGCGCTGACCTCAGGCAGCGAGATTGCGTCAGGCTCGCTGCCGACGCAGCGAATAGCCGACGCGCGTGCCGACAACGCGACGATCAGCAAAAATGCCCAACAAGCGACTGACCTAGTTACGCGGGTTGCTAAGCCCGCGTTGACGAATACCGCACCATCCAAAACACCGGAACCCCAGAAGGACACGTATGCTGCTGAGTCCCGCCGTGCCCGCCGCCGCCGCCCGCTGCCGAACAACAGAAGCTGCAGGCTGCGCGCGCGCCGCTGGCCAGGCCCGCCCGTGGCCCACCGAATGCGACCGTTGACGGAGACGGATTTATCCTGGTCCAAAACAGGATACGCCGCTCCAGACGCAGCCGCAATCAGCGTGGCACCGCCCCCGCCGCCGAGTGCAGCCTCAAAGCTGGCGCTCCCACGACGCAGATATACCTTTCCAGGCTCGACGTGAATATGACCAAAGAGGACATTGAGCGTAGCATCCAGGAAAGGATAAAGAAAGTCCAGGTTCCGCCGTGCAGTCAGAAGAGGATGACGCTGCAGATAAGTCCTTTAGAGTCAGAAAGACCAAAGGACTTCCTGTCGTTTAAACTTCGGGTGCCGGCCGAACTCAAGAAGATGTTCCTGGCCAAGGACTACTGGCCGGAAGGCATCGTATACAGACGCTATAGGGAGGCGAGACCGACGAGGAAGAAAATCCCTAGCTAGGTTTAAGTTAAGTTAAGTTAAGTTAGTTTAGGTTCATAAAATGTTATATAACATATTATGAACCTCTAGTTTTTAAGGTAGTTTTTAAGGTATTTGTCAATATGGGTTTTTATACCTGAAATAAAAAGATTTATTATTATTATTATTACATCGACAAAATCAACACTATTTGAAGTTATTTCTCTGCTGTTCAAAAAATTCCCAAGTTTAATAAATTAATATAACAATTTTGGGACCTTTTTCTAGATTTTGTAGTAAAAGAAACGCGATTGTAGGAATTTCACTCCATAGAAATAATTATTGAAATTATCTATGTCTGAATTAACACTTTTTTATTTTCTGACAAATTGGAGTAGCACACATAATTCAAATATATTTATTAAGTTGGCTTTGACAATTCCTAAATTACCTAATAAAGAAATTTTCCTAGTTATTTTGGTTGATTTTGTATCAATTTAAAACCAACATTTTGTAATTTTTCCCCGATTCCGTCCCTCTCACACTGCGGGTCATTCCGCCTGGAGTAACGGGGACCTTTGCACGGACGAGATATCCCCTCAAGTACTTGTATTATTTCAGCTTTGTATCCCTCTATTGTCACTTTACAAACTCACCTCCGACGAGGTACGGGCCTACGAGCCATAAATACAGCTTATTTAGTAGCCTAGATATGGCAGCAGACACCACCATTTTTAACCCTATGTAACCATTTTTGTATGTTTTTTTTTTAAATTATTATAATAGCTCTGTGTATTCCACCTATCGATAGGTATTCTTTAATCTAACGGTGGGTCCAGACATGTTCTCTTGTCCGTTACGTACCTCCGTATAGTATCAGCGTCGCGATCCAAGAACGCTAGTTTGTACGTCCGGATCGGCTGCGATCCAAGAACGCTAGTTTGGACGCCCGGATCGGCTGCGATCCAAGAACGCTAGTTTGTACGCCCGGATCGGCTGCGATCCAAGAACGCTAGTTTGTACGCCCGGATCGGCTGCGATCCAAGAACGCTAGTTTGTACGCCCGGATCGGCTGCGATCCAAGAACGCTAGTTTGTACGCCCGGATCGGCTGCGATCCAAGAACGCTAGTTTGTACGCCCGGATCGGCTGCGATACAAGAACGCTAGTTTGTACGCCCGTTGGGTACGGTACGGTGGTACGGCGCGTCTCGATCGGAGCCGATCCGGGCGTCCAAACTAGCGTTCTTGGATCGCGACGCTCTGATACGATACGGAGGTACGTTACGGACAAAACAACATGTCTGGACCCACCTTAAGATGATGATGATGATGAGATCTTAATGATGATATCATCATCATCCTCATCATCTCGTCCTGTTATCGCTCGGTGATAATAATGATCAGTAGGTAGTTACAATGTTACCAAGTTCGAGTGATTCGGTATAAAAAAAAAGATGCGTCTTCACTACAGAACGTCACCATACTTCTAAGCTGTCGTTATAGTTTGTTCTTGTAACTCTAGCTACCCCCTAATGATTTAAGTATTGTAAGTATATTTGTCCCAAAAGTTGCAAACCCAAGGCCCAGTGGTTCGGTATAATAAAGGTGTACATATTTCAACGTTTCACTGAAGAAGCAGTTTTTGCTTGAATTACTGAATAGCGTCAAAAAATAAACTTCGTCTGACAAAATTAATGAATTGCGCAACTATAAATCTAAAAACAGCCTTAATTCGAGTGACATAAAATACAAAACGAACGAATTTTGTTGTTCATACATGTTCAACCTAACACGAAGAACAAAAGGGGCTTCACACACTTCACACTGCTACCTTAATCCACCACTTCGCCCAGACAGTCTTCATTTAGCTAATAAGCGGTAGCTGAACCATTCAGTAATTTAGTCGCGCAAATCAGTATTTTTTTCGCTCATTTCAGGAAATTCCGCTGTTCATTATTTACCTATAATAAATAAAGACGCGTCCACACGACAGAACGTCACCATTCTGATACGTTCCGGCTGTCGTTATTAATGACGAGTCATCGGCGACTGCCGGGTGACGGATACGGTACCTAGCGGGCACGCCGCGCCGGTAGGGTTGCCAACTTGGGCATGGGGAAAATAATAAAATAAGTTTTTATTATAAGTTCTTCTAGCCCTCCTTCTTGCAAAATGGAGTGTTGAATTAGTGGCTAAATTTGTGCAAAATTGTGCCTCTGTCACTCCGCAAGGGAAATGGGGCGTAAGGAAATGGATTTGTCATATTCATACTCATATTCATTTATTTGCATATAACATGTACATTTTTTTTTATGTATTGCTAGGGTAACTTAATGGGTTCGTAGTCAACAAGGAACCCTTATAGTTTCACCAATTCCGTCCAACGGCTAGGCTTAGAAACTAGTAGAAACTGAAAGCTGTAATTTGGCTTTTAGCATCCCAAAAAGTGGTAAACCGTTATCTTAATGACAATGACTGACTGAATAAAAAACTAATAAGTATTTGTAGCGCATTTCATTAACATCTTCTAGGTTATCGTTATTTTACCTTCTAAAAAATTGGGGCAAGTCAGCACCTATGCATGCTATTTTATAAAATAACGTAGCATTGAGGCTGATCAAAAGGGCGGTAAATGCGAGTCTGGAGGGAAGGCGGCTGGAGTGTACTGTTTTATGCAGGGTCTGGATATGGCTGGTTATCTAACCAACCCAAATCATAGATCATAGATTAGTAGATATCTACCTACTGTCAAACCTTTCAGAGTTCAGTACCCGAGGGGTGCCAAGAGGGGTTTCGTTTGGTCCGTTTGGGTATTGCTAATCCTCCGCTATCAGTCTGTCTGCCCGTCGGTCCACCTGCCCGTCAGTGGGCTGCATCCCATAAACCGTAATATGAAGAAGGCTGAACTACTTATATGCATTTTTAAAGAAATTGTTGCTGTGGCGGCAACAGAAATACACATTCTGTGAAAATTTTTACTCTCTACCTATTACTATTGATAAGATACAGCCCGCTGACAGACGGACGGATGGTCTGACGGACAGACGGACGGACAGCTGAGGCTTAGTAATAGGATCCCGTTTGGTTTTTCGGGTGCGGAACAGTAAAAATTAAAGAGATACCGTGGGGACAATACAAGAGACGTGTTTTTTGTGTTTCTTCTTGTAATAAGATAGACGGAAGTTACAATCACAGCTGCCGCATCAGTCTAGCCTGCGCCAGAAAATCGATATATATTGTTGTATCAGACACCTTAAAAAATACTTTTTTAACAAAACTTACAGGAGGAAACCCTATCATAAAACTCCTACGTCTCGACCTGCACAGAATATTAATAGATAGGACAAGGGCTCCCCCCATACGTAATATCATGTGAGAAGCGCGTCGCTAAATATATCAATCGCTTTGTATCGCGAACTGAGTAGGTACTGCGTTGATATTTTATTCAATGCGAGCCCGAGGCATTGATCTTGTCAGAGGAGGCTGTGATGTGCCTAAAATTGTGGAGAAGTTGCAACACGATTTTTAGGTGACACCAAAATATATATTATATAGGGAATACATACAGTAAATGAAACTGACAGCGTTAATTACTTGATACCTAATAAACATAAATAACGTAGCGCCAAACCACATTAAAATTGTTTAAAAATAAACTCGCTATTTTGTCAAAGAGCTCCGTGGTGTAATGGGTTTTACGCTTGCTTCTCCCACAGGAGATGCAGGTTCGAAACCTGACCATGTACCAATGATTTATCTTAAGTACATTATCGGGCGATTCCGTGTTTTGGATGACAAGTTAAGCTGTAGGTTCCGGCTACTATCGCTACGTGGTCGTATACCCCCTCCATCAACCTGCACTGAAACAGCGTGTTGGATTATGGCTTGATCTTACTCGTGTCCGGGTAATTAATGTAACTCATTAATGTCCCCACCGAGGGCCTGTGCCCCCGGTGAGGACGTTAATGGGCTACATTTATAATTTATTATTTTATTTTGTCAAAAAGTGTTTTAAGAAGAGTTTACGAAAACATAATGTCCACATTTTGAATGCAATCCTGCAATGAAATTAGTTAGGATTTCAGAATTACAAGAAAAAGTAAGTCAATTTAGAGGTCTTTACGAAATTAAATTCGTAGATTTCGACATTCTCGTTGAGATACTGAAGTCATTGAATTTGCCCTCCGCGTCTACCAACTGGTTCGTCTCTTATCTGAGAGGTCGCCAGCAGCGTATGCAGTTGGAGACGACTTCAACGGAGTGGTGTGACCTCTTTGCGGGAGTCCCCCAGGGTGGTATACTCTCCCCTCTTCTTTTCTCTATCTTCATTAATGCCATCTCAGATGTCCTTTCCTCATCATACCATCTTTACGCCAACGATCTCCAGATATACCGCCATTTCCCCCCCTATGATATGGCACCAGATGTAGAGGTATTAAATGACGATCTCGAGAAGATCAGGGTTTGGGCCTCGTCTTATGATCTTCTTGTCAACCCGTCTAAGTCACAGGCTATGATTATTGGTTACAGGTACTCCCTTAACTTGATTCAGCATATTTCTATTGCTCCTGGAACCTATGATGGAAGCGTAATCTCATACAGTACCAAGGCCAATAATCTAGGTGTTATGTTTGATAACCAGCGGTTTTGGTCAGAGCATATCAGCGAGGTTAGTAGACGAGTCTTTGGCACTTTCCACTCCCTCAGGCGTCTTCAAAATTTCCTGCCTCGTCAAACAAAAATCACGCTTGCCCAGTCTCTTCTTCTTCCCCTGATCGATTATATCTGATGTCTGCTGGGCAAGCGCAAACGAAGAGCAACTGAACAAACTCGAGCGACTTCAAAACCTCGGGATTCGGTTTTTTTTCGGTCTGCGCATGTTTGACCACATCTCGGAGTATCGCAGGGAGTTGAAGTGGCTCCCGATTCGCTTTCGACGGGATTCCTATATTCCCATTTGCCTCTTCAATATTTTATGTAATCCTCGCTATCCTGGCTTCTTACGGGATCGATTCGTTTTTCTGTCTTCGGTCGGATAGGCCACGGAGATCTCACACTCGGTCACTACTTACAACTCCGCAACATAACACTGCCGCTTATGAGAATGGGTCTGACTTCGAGCTATCAGTCTGTGGAACAAACTCCCCAGCGCCATTAGAGACAGTCCGACAATTTACACTTTTAAAAGTCGTTGGAAAGGTCATCAGTGACGAAGTCGGGGATTTTAAGATTTCAATTAAATGTAAAGCATAAGAACTATGCAATTGAAACTTTATATGCTTAATGAGTTCACTATTGAAATCATATCCCGAGAATTTTGCATATCTGATTTAATCCAAACCCAAGTTCGGGCGCTTCGACAAAAGGTAGTAGTGCCCTTGCGCTTCGTTTTGTTCGTCTTGGCGGGGGCACTGCCGTGCCACAGATTACATTATTTATATGAGAATTAAATTGCAGAAGAAAAATGATTCATTCTAATTAGAATTAAAAGAAATACCCGTATATTTGAGCCGGCATCGGAAATCCGATTCCCGGAATCCGTACTGACTAGTGGCTTTTACTACCAGGTAGCGATAGTTGTCAATCTTACTCGTAACCGGGTAAAGGCCTGCGCTCCTCGCTTTGAACATTAATGGTCTACATTTATTTTTATTTTGTACTTTTAACTTATCATTTAGATTGCTTCTGGCCCCACACTAGGATACCGTATGTAGAAAGAACCAGAAACAGAGTCGTCAGACACACATATAAACATCCAAGACCTAGCGTTTTTTTTCAGGATCCCTAAGCTGGGGATCGAACCCGGTACCTCTCGCATGATAGGCAGTGCCATAACCGCAATACCACAGAGGTCGACTTCCCTTCCCACCTCATCCTTACTTGGTTTGCTGATCTCTTGTTAGAGATAAGCTCGCCCTTGTAAACTATTTATATCTTATTATATTACCTTATCTATATGAAGACTGTGTGCAAAAAAAGAAATTATGAATTATAATATATTCATGAAGTCGTAAGCGTGAGAGGCAGAATTTTGATACTTAACTTTTCCCCTTAAGGAGGCAAAATGGAACTACTCAACAAAAACAATCAAACATAGCATCACGATTATTGCCATACTACATAGCAGTGGCACAGATGCGACCACGTTCACCTATTCAATACGAATAGAGGAGTCTTAAAAAAAATACACCGCCCATCAAATATTAACCTCCTCAGTCGCCAGATAACTATTTTTTATCCCGAAGCGTTCCGTCACGGCAGCACTGGGGACTCGATCGCAGTAACAGATAGCTGAGGGGAAACAATTATCTGGTAATTGGGGTTCAGCTCTCAGGAGGGCATCCCTGACGTTGTGACATAAGATAGAGGAGTATCGGGTGTGTGGTGTGATGAATGGTGGCTGTTGGCTTATTCTTTATCTGCTCTTAGTGATAAATAAATGTAGCCAATTAATATCCTCACCCTAAGGCACGGGTCTTCGGCCAATTTTAAGTAAAATGTAAACATTTATACATATAAAGGCACATACATTCCTTCTGACCCCGCACTAGGATACCCTGTGTCGTAGGAACCAGAAACAGCGACATCACACACATAGAAACATCCGAAACCTGGGTTTTTATTCTTTATCCCCGGCCGGGGATCGAACCCGGGACCTCTCGCATGGTAGACAGAGCCACAACCGCCGCGCCACATAGGTCGCCGAGAGAGAGAGAGATCGTAGGCAACAACTTAGCGTCATGCCTTTTCCACTACGGGGTGGCAAAAGCACAATATGCCCACATTTAGCTAGTTATTGAATAATCCGTTCTGCAAGACAGGGGACTAGCCCATCGCTGCAGCTCTAGAGATATTAATGTTTCCTCACGTTTCCATCCCCGATAGAATAGAACGTCCGTTGCAGAAAAATGTAGCCAAATAGGCTAAATTTGCTAACTTAGATAACGTCCTAATAATAGATTGAACCTAAAAATTCTATACTCTACAATAATCGAGATAATAATTAAATAATCCACCTGCCCCAGTTTCATAAACCTGCCAATCTTATCCCACAAGATAAAACCTTTCCAAATCTCACCCGTCCCTAACAAAAACCTCCACGAATTACACCCAGAAACCCAGCCAAAACCAATAGGAACTCCCTATAAATCCACCTAACGTCCAACACACTTCAGGTGTCTTAACCACATACACAATACGTTAGCCAAGAAAGGGTTAAGGAAGTTCCACCTGGTGTACACAGTAGGGGGGTAGGGGGGTTGTGCCCACCTGGGGGGGTTCGTAAAGGAAAATGGGGTGGATTTACACCCCTCATTTGTTTGCGATGACCCCCGAGCACTATCTCGCGAGCCGCGTGGCGCGTCGTGGCGACGACGGCTTGCGTTTAAGCGAGGCTTAGGTTGGGCCGGGAATGGCCGGGTGAGTTTAGGCGGATTTTTTGCAGTGATACAGTTGCGAGTGCGTCGCTGAAGCAGGTTATGTGCCCTCCTCTTCTTTGAATAAATGTCTCTGCATTCTATCCGATTTTGTTTTCCTACTAACGCGATATAAGTCACCGTATGATTGTCAAAACTGTTAGTTGATAAACTAACGTTTTTTTTACTCGTTGGTCGGTCAACTATCGACAGATAGTAAACTGTAGCGTACTGCTTACTATACGACGCGTTAGTTGATAAACTAACGGTTAAAAGCGTTAAATAGTAAACTTGAACCAGTTTAACCTGAATTGCAAATTAAATACCAGGGCAATCACTGCGGTAGCTTAGGTGAAGACTAAAGGGGGCGAGCGCATCGAAGCCTTCGTATAACCTAATACGAAGCCTTTCATAGTCTTCGTATTAGGTTGACATGTAAGAATAAAACTTAATTTCTAAACCCTGTCGGTCTGGTTTACTATCTGTCGATAGTTTACCAACTAGCGCGTTAGTTTATCAACTAAAGGTTTTTACTATCTTACGGTGGCTTACCCACATCATGAATACAGTCGCGGTGTTAATACCGTCGCGAATCGACACACTGTAGTGACTACCTGTAGATATCTGTGGATGTAAGAGTGATTAAGCATGTCTGTACGTCGTCATCATCATTGTTCGTTTCGGCCCACATCGACCCACAGCCAGTTATAGGCTAATTCTCTATTGCTCACTCCTCATAGTGCTGCGTGTGTACCCTTGCTAAAATAAGACGCAAGTCCATCTAGGACCCAACCTAACCTCACCCTAACCAAGTGATGTGTTAGCGCTCACAAGCATTGTATGCCTGTTTTAATATTAAGCCGGTATATTTACGTACGTTATTAGTGTATGTACCTACCTTACTGCCACGTTTAGCCAGTATAGGTACTTTAAATGACGCTTCTACCCCGTTACGTTCTCACTAGGCGAAATTGGAACGTTCTCGGTCCTCCTTTACGAGATGGGACACTTTGAAACTAATAGTGGATAGTGGAGATTTTAAAACTTCGTCCGGCAGCCATTTTGATTTTGTTTCGATGCGCCATTTCTGCAGGAAGGGAAGTTTTGTATCGAATTAGTTGTTAAGACTGAAAACTGGACTAACGTTATTTGTATTAAGGTAATTTTCGAAGTTCTGCCAGATAAATACATAACTAATAAGCACTAAATACTTTGTGTCCGGTTTCAATTTTATCCGACCTCAACACAGTCACCGTCATCTGACGCTCAGAACTGAATCGGTACCATACATTTAGTATGGTAACGTTCACACATGTATTGTAACGCAGCTGCTACAATCTGACGTGTGGTGTGATTCTGTTCTGATGCGTTACCACATGTCGTCACTTCTGACGACCCGAATGGCCGAGTCGGCAGTGACCCTGCCTACGAAGCCAAGGGTCCCGGGTTCGTGTCCCGTCCCCAAATATTGGTTTGATGAAAACGGATGTTTGTACCCTAGTCATGGTTGTTTATCTATCTAAGTATAATATTTATCTATATAAGTATGTGTATCGTTGTCTAGCACCCAAGATACAGGGAATCCTAGTTTGTGGCTAGATCAATGTGTGTAAATAGTGTCCAGGGTATTATTATTATTATTACTTCAGTCAAATGTGTCGGAGCCTCTACAATTAATAAACTATATCGTTTTCATTGCCAGATATAGTTACACTCCTTTTTCTAGTGCATCTCCAGGAGGTTAGCAGTCAGCTCGGAATCCCTGTTCGTGTTCCTCTCGGTTGCTAGCCAGGCGGAATAGGTCTTCGATGCCGAGTATTCTATTTCGCTTGACTAAGCGTAAACTCGAATGCAGTCCGTATTGTAAGTTGGATAAGACTCAATAAACTGTGTGCTATCGCAAGAGAGGACGTTGTATCGTATCACCTCGTAAAGTTGTTGAAGCACCGGCCATTGTTTTGCTGGCTTGCTTAGTTCCCAGATAATACGATAGTTTCCTGGATAATCGTGTAATCAAATAGAAACAAAACAGCGTCACGCATTTTCCCATACGGGGTAGCAAAGACACAGTTGGGCTCACTTTTAGCCAGTTATTCTAGGCCCAATTTTTCATGACTTACTTCCACGATGATTCCAAAAGAAAACATGCCATGAATAAAGGCATTATTTAAATGTTGCACAGTTTTTTTAATCTTTATTTAAAGAGCTTTATACATTATTAACATTACAGTACAATGTCGCTCTATAGGACAAAAAATAGACAAACAGCAGTGATATGATAAAATCAGGGACTTGGCCAAATCGGTATAGGATTTGATCGAATCCCGGCAAAATAAAATAATGACATGATTTTAACATATCCCTAAACAGATCTAGGGATTTTCATCAAATCCCGAAAATGGTTTAGGAAATGTCATTTGTGTGAAACTGCTGGTCGAAATTAAATGCCAAATAAGCAACCAATACAGTTCTGTGAAACTACATGGGGTGGCCTGGCCTCGCTCCGCTCCGCTTCGCTCGGCTCCAGGTAGAACATAACGTTGTGACCTAACACAACCTAACTTTAGTATTTGGACAGAAGTAAATTCTAAATTCTAGGTGAAGAAGAGGCCGGGTCAAAAAACAAGATTTTTTTGACATTTCACTGAAATCGTATAGCGATTTGACCAATTTTTCTTTGTAGGGCTACATTAAAATCATGTTATTATTGTATTATTTCCCGGGACTTGACCAAATCCCTTGGTTTAAGACATCTTATAGTGATATTAAATTAGATGACTATATTTTTGGGAATGATACTATCCATCATTATGAATAACTTTATCAAAGAAACATATGGTCGCAAATGAATAAAAGTCGTCCGTCAGTACATGGAAGTAACTATTCTGTGCTTGAAGTTTAGTTTCAGCGTTTCTGGTCATTTGGTGAACTTTATTTCATAATTCATAACTATTTATAGCACACAGATATTTTGAAAGTTACATTTATGTACAAAGGCGAGTTTATCTCTAAAAAGAGATTTAACAGAGAAATTAGATAATCACCAAGTCAAAAACATAAAAAAAACCGAATGTCGTCTTTGTACATGGAATTAACTATTATGTATATTGCAGTTTAGCTTTCAGCGTTTCGGGACGTTTCGTGCACTTTATTTGATGATTCATAATTATTAATTGCACACAAATATTTTAAAAGTTACATTTATGTACGAAGGCGATGCGGACGCGAATGTCGTCATTGTACAAGATGATGATGAAAGTATTGGTCTGAGGGTGAAATATAGAAACGTACTGCAACGTAGTACATCAAGTACTACGTTGCAGGCCACAAGGGGTTACGGTGATGTGGAGCGTCGTAGGTTGCACACGCGTACCAACATCAAGTACTACGTTGCAGGCCACAAGGGGTTACGGAGATGTGGAGCGTCGTAGGTTGCGCACGCATACCAACATCAAGTACTACGTTGCAGGCCACAAGGGGTTACGGAGATGTGGAGCGTCGTAGGTTGCACACGCGTACCAACATCAAGTACTACGTTGCAGGCCACAAGGGGTTACGGAGATGTGGAGCGTCGTAGGTTGCACACGCGTACCAACATCAAGTACTACGTTGCAGGCCACAAGGGGTTACGGAGATGTGGAGCGTCGTAGGTTGCCTCTTATATTGAGCAGGGCGGTCACAGTTCGTAAATAACCCTCGATAGAGCTGTGATTGACAATGGCAAAAAAATAATTGCAAATGGACAAATTAAGCTAAGCTGAGTCAGAGGTTTGGAAGGCATAGTCTTTACAGATTTGGACGCCAACAATTTAGTAAATTGACCACTTCATGACAGATCGTTATCGGATATTACGAGACAAGTCTTCCGATAATCAATCCAACTAATATTATAAATGTGAAAGTAGCTATGTTAAGATGTTTGGATGTGTTTGTGCCTCAATCACGCTAAAACGGCTGAACGGATTTGAATGAAATTTTGCACAGAGATAGATATGAGCTAGATTAACATAAAGGGTACTTTTTATCCGACTGCACCGGAAGGCGGGTAACTTTATCCCGGTAAAAGTTCATTCCTAGGAACACGCCGATGAATTTGCGGGCATAAACTAGTAATATAATAACGCTCACTTTTGGGATATTATGTATTACCTACATATTAAAATCTAGAGTGAAAAGTGAGCTAAATAATATACGAATATACGGCACATAAGTGAAAAAAGGAAAAAAAATAAAGTTATACACATAATTTACTAAGTTAAAAGCTTTAAAAAGTCCTATTACTTCCTCCCCGGTCAGGAAGTGGAATGTCGTCAAAATACACGAAAACAACGCTACGAAATCTGCCTGTCTGACAGTCAAGACCACGCCACAGATTACTAAATAGTTACTAACCACACGTATTACATGGCATAATCAACGAATATATGGTACTTAGAGACAGAATTAATCTAATGGCAATGACCTTAACCACCACTGATAAGATAAGTCACAGTAAAGCAATAACACGCAATTTCGTCTACCTGTATGATATCATAATTCCAGTTTTTTTGCTTTAGAAACCAAACTAGTGGACCGATTTATAATTTTCAAAAAATGGGACCCTCCTGAATGGTCAACCTTTCAATCAAAAAAATATTTTTTGAAATTTGTTCATAAATAGTACCAGTTTTGAGGTAACAAACATAAAAATAAAAAAATATATTACCGAATTGAGAGGCGGATATTTTGAAGTCGGTTAAAAATAGGCAACTGTGTGTACTATTTATGTACAGAAATAATGAAATGGCAACATATATATTGATCACCAAAATATTTTTTTCCTACCCAAAATGGATAAATGAACACCAAAAGTTGCAAAACATATCAGGGCAAAATACTGCGGTAGCTTAGGTGAAGGGTAAAGGGGGTGAGCGAAGCGAAGCCCCCTTTATCCTTCGTGTTAGGTTGAACATGAAAGAATAACAAAAAATACTTAAAACATAAACTTAAGTACACAAAACATAAAAATAATTTTGGTGATCATTTATCCAAACTCAATTTGTTGGACATTTATCCATTTTGGCAGTCATTTCGAATTTATTGGTAGTAAAATAGGTTCGTTTTTGGTAATCGTTTAAACACAAGCCTTATGAAATTAGTAAACAAACTGTGAGCGCATTCCTTTAAAGTCAGTTCCTATATTTCACCGAGTTTCCGATGAATTTAAATCTGCACTATCATTTTATCCATAGCAACATTACAAAATACTACATTTCGTACGAGTTCGTAAATAAGCCTTTTTGAACGGGTTACGAATATATTTTTTCCGCTTGAGAACATTAAGCGGCGAAGGTGCTATTTTAAGGTTAGAAGGCATATAATATAATAATACATTACCAACGTCTTCCATCTCACAACGCCTACCTGATAGACATTTGATTTGATAAACTAAATTTAACACTAAGCCATTGAGGTGTAAAGTATTTGTTAAAACAGTATTCCTGTGAGATACTAGGATTACTCTCATTGGATTTATAAAAGTATCACGCGAAATAGATCTCAATGTCTGTAAATTACCTCTAATTATCTCTATGTGCCAAATGGCGAATAGTCTTATCTATTAGCCTACTACAGGAATTGCTTTAGACTGAAGTGTAGAGTCCAAACTTTATCTGCTAAGGTTGTGCCACTTTTACTAAAAGCTAACTTAGCAATATTGAAGATATCTAGACGGATAACAATCTCCGCGAGACTTTATGTGGACTATGGAATCTAATTCTATTATATATCCTATAGTCCTTCTGTAGACAGTGATGTGCTCATTGGGATAGTTCTGCTAGTAAAATTAATGAACGCAATTTTATGAAAATTAAACCAATTGACCTCAATAATTGATGACGCGTTTGCGCCGCTACCCCTTCCGGGCGGCACTCAGGACGCCAAGAAACTTGGCGTAGGATATAAATTTACGTGATAACGTCATAAGAAACGTTTAGGCCGGTCGTGCCTGTCTATCGCTTGTTCCGCACTCTCGCTTGCACGCTCGCCTCAGGCGGACCGTGACAATGAGTCATGCTTTTTCTTGCCTGCAGCCTTCATTGATCGATTTATAAGACGTTGACACGTCATAAAGCTATATTTCAAAACGTCAAAGTTTGCAGTTTACATACAACGCCCGAACCAAGATACTTACTGCTACCCTGCCCTATTTATGTAGCAGTAAGAAAAGATTTGGCGAAATTCATCCCCTAATGGGGGGAAATGGGCGATACAGTATGACTTTCATAAACCACTTGACTAATGAAGCTGAAAATTTGAAGGTTTATTGGTGCGAGACGTCAGTTAACAAGAGTTTTGTCAAATTTTCCCTTACTAAGGGGGGAAATGTGGGGGTAAACTTTGTGTGAAAATATTAACAAATACTTGATCTATGAAACTGAACTGAAATAAGAAGAAACGTCAGTATTTCGCATATGACTTGGCCGTCTTTACACAATTCCACGCGGGTGAAGCCGCGGGCGACAGCAAGGCACTCAAGAAATTCCTTTGTTGACAGTATCACAATTCCTATCAATGCTGACTCAAATGCAATAGTTTGTAAAAATATTGTAATAAGATGTGAATATTATAAACAACCTATTTCATACAGGATCAGAAGCAGGACGCACGGCATATGCCGTAGATTTTTGTTATTGTATTGTATGGTAGTACGGGAACTACTGTGAGATTTGAAAGTGTATAATAAGAAGTATCCTGCCATCCAAGTCGTGTTACCTATTATGAATCATACAGAATAGTTTCTAATGACTGATTACATCAGAATCTCATATGCGTAGGGGCATTTGAACCACACAATCACAGATAAAAAATTAGGGAGGGGAAAACTAGGGAATTCTCGCATGCACACTACGGCAAAATACTTGATTTAGTGTACGAAGAATGTTTGGGACTAATTACACAGCAGTGTTGCGCCAAAGTGTATAATGGGAGAAGGTTGTGGATGCTTGATTTCGCGCCCATGTTCGTGTGTCTAAAGCAATAAATAACGCTGAGTATTTAGACTCTTATTTGCAGGAAATTAATCAAATACTGTTTAGGTAGTGATAGACAGAAAACTATATTTTTGAGTCGCTTATTCGATTGTATGAGTGAAATCAGTTATCACGTTTTGTTCCAGAAAAACCGAAAAAACGCATCAAACGGTTTTGGAAGATGTTCCAACGCTAAAAACCAGTGACGAAACATACGGTCATAACCGTACTGTCTCTATATATCACTCTTTAGTGTTTTGTAGGATGCTACCAATATGGCCATATATTATTTTTATAGTAACAAGTTATATGGAAATTATGATCACATCATTTGAAAAGGTAAGTACCGATTACCGTACCGATATAAGTACCGATAAGATTTACCGCTCGACAGTTCTCTACTATTTTTTTATCGTAAATCAATGAACAATTTTGAGGTTTCTCCCTTAATGTACTCTTCATGATACCTCATGATAATTTCAAGTTACCAGGACATCTTGATCACTTTCAGCGACTAAAACCGAGAAGTGTCGAACGGTAAAGCTGAAGTAATCGTACTGAACCGTCCCACATCTTGAACAATTTGAATTGAATCATTGAGAGAACTTATCAATTTGTATTTGCAAGCAAGGAATTCTGTCTATCTCTAGTTAGTCAAATTAGTTCCATCGAATAAAACTCACAAATAAATTATAAAATCAGTATTTATTACTATGCTTTTACCATCGCTCCATTATCAGTCACAAACGTTGATCCAGTGATCCCTCTAGCTTTTTCACTTGCCAAGAAACCAATTAGCTCAGCAATCTCATCGACATCGCTTACTCTTCCCAAAGCTGTTTTAGGCTTCCATTCTCCCCAAAAATCACCTTTCAAACCTGCATTATCAAGAATATCAGTTTGAACCGGTCCTGGATTGACAGCGTTGACTCTTACACCTTTGGATGCCAATTCTGATGCAACGCACCTGGTGAAGTGATCCATGGCAGCTTTGGACGTGCAGTAGGAGAGATATCCAGGGCCGTTGTACCACCTTCCCGAAATGCTGGAGGTGTTGATGATGTTGCCCTTAGTTTTGATGAGGTAGGGAGCAGCTAGGTTAGTGATTTGGACTACAGAACGCATATTCGTCTTCATGACTTCATCGTAAACTTGAAGAATGTTGTCGTCAAGGATATTTCCGAAACGTATAATCCCAGCGTTGTTGACTAGAACGTCCAGTTTCCCGAATTTCTCCACCGTTTGTTTTACAATAGTCTTGGCTTGGTTTTCGTTGGATACATCAGCTTTGATGACCAAGACTCCATTGCCATATTTCTTCAAGTCAGCAGCGACCTTGTTCAGTTTGTCTTCCTTTTGGCCTACAATAGCAACATTAGCTCCTTCCCTGGCGAAAAAGAAGGCTGCTCCAGCGCCAATCCCAGAGCTGGCTCCAGTGATCAGAACAGATTTTCCTTTAAAACTCATTTTTACGTAACTTCGTGTGATACGTCTGTAAGAAAGAACAGATTGACCCAAACTGAGTTCACGATAATCAGTTATGTAAAGTTAGGAGCGATTGCTGTGGGCGATATTACCCGAGACTTGTTTTAGTAAACATCATTGTTTTGTCCAGTATAAAGTCAATATAAGATCCTAATGAATGTATGTTTAAGTATCATTATACAGTGGAATGTCGGTGTGCTCTTGAATATCAGATAGTTATTCATTCTATATTTGGGTCCTAAGGTTATCAAATTATCTGTTTTGTGTTTTAATAGAAATGTCTTTATAGGATGTAACAGAAAGGTGAATTAATATTTTAGGGTGTTGTTAGGCGTTAGGCGTTAGGCCGAACACCTTTCACAATATTATCGATTAATATAGACAGCAAACTTAGTCTTCTTGAAGGCAATCCCGGCTTCCATAGCATTCTCAACCATGTTCTGCCAATCTTCACAATGAATTGGTTATGATTCGGTTTCACTTTGGTATTTCAAATGACATTTCCCCGATTTCCACACAAAATCGCCCACATTTGGGGAGATTACTAACCTACTGCCACCTCAAAACAATTCACGGTCATACGCGTTTTGCTAATGCGTCGAAGAGTAAAACTCAAAAATAAAAGTCGTCGCGGAATGTCATACTTTAACCTAACATAACTGGTGCGGCAACGAAACGTCACGAAGTGGTCACAGGGTCAATTTGAAGAGTGCCTGACAAAAAATTATAACAAGAGTTACACTGATGTTACTAGTGTATACAGAAAAACTTAAGCAGCTATAAGTGAGGACCAAAATGCTTGTATACCAAGCATGTGTCCTCAGCACCCTCTTGTACAGAGCAGAAACCTGTACGTCGGACGCAAAACATGAACGTCAAGTAAATACCTTCCATCTTCGGAGCATACTCGGCATAAAGTGGAGGGACCGTATCACAAACGAGGAAGTGCTCAAGTCCGCACAATTGCACATCATCACCGCCATGCTAAAACAGAGACGGGTGCGGTGGCTTGGACATGTGCATTGTATGGAGCACACTCGATTGCCTCGGCAAATTCTTCAAAATGAAGTCGCGCACGCCAAGAGACGACACATTTTCGAAAATAAATTAAGTAGTACTGTTAGTATTTCAATTTCTTTAAATGTCACCCTTTTCCCATACGGGGTGGCAGAGGCGCAATTGTGTCCACTTTGAGCCAGTTATTCAATACTCATTTTTTTGTATGACAGAAGGTTAGCCCATTGCCGCAGCTATGGAGTAATGATGGTTTCCTCACGATGTTTTTCAATCACCGTCAGAACGTCCGTATAATTTACTCCAGATAAATTAATTATCTCATTGGTACATGGACAGCAATCGAACCTGCGTGTCCTGTGTGAGAAGCAAGCGTGAAACCCATTAGACCATGGAGCCCAATTTAAATTATAAATTTCTCGAATAGCTCTTTTCTGTAAAATAATAATAGTTTGAATATCCGCTGCTTTCCCCCACAACAAGATACCAAAGGACATGATATTATATAGACAACACTTACCGATTCTCAGTTTCCACACAGAGATCCACAAGATATGTATCGAAAGATGGATCGAAACACATGTCTTCATCTGCATTCACATATATTTCAATAAGTTCGTCTTCATGACTTCGAGTAAAGAACACATTCTTGACCACTTCCATTACAGAAAGGAACGAATATCACCCGAACAGGAGCTGACTAACGATCACACGAATAGTCGTAGCTGACTAAATACACCACAGATATATTTATTTGAAAATATTAATATAATTAATTAGTTAATGAGGAGTCTTGCAAAGATAATTTTAGTAAAAAGATCATCAAGTAACACTTAACTGAATCATCGAGTTATATGATGTGTGATTTATGTATGTATATGATTCACAATTAATTAATTGAGTCTTGATGGTGTATTTTTTATAATCAGATGGATTCGATAATTCTTTAGTAATGCTGTATACCACTTGTCAAAGTCGTTGGTGATGTTTATTGCTTTATTCTTTCACCTAACAGTTATCGAGAACGTCGGCATATTTCCAGTGCTTCGCCGAATCAACGTTAGCCAACTTTTTCATATCAAATTTTTGCATTTTATTAGATGCGCCGCACTCATTACATTATCTGTATTTTGTAAATATATATGATTTGGTACCCTCTTTTCCCAATCGTCCGACTGTAAGTCGGGCGTTTATATTTCTCCTTCTTTGGGTCCTCAAAAAACTCATCAATCGAATTTAACTACCTAGGGCCTTCATCAGGGACATTGGGCGTCGCTTGAGGGACCGAGGCCATGACTACCGCTCCGGAGCGTTCCTGGTGCAAAGGGTCTCACTTGCTGTGCAGCGCGGCAACGCTGCCAGCGTAATGGGTACCTTTGGTCCGGGAGCGTTCTGAGGTGGTTTATTTGTGTAGTTTTATGTATTTTAGATTTATTTATTATTTTAGTTATTAGCATAGTCATAAGTGTGATGTACATTACGTTTGCATTACTGAGCGTTCCCTCTTGGTTGGATATGAAAGAAGTGAACTATCCTCATCGGAGAAAGGTAAGTAGTATTATAAGTGTTGTATTGCTTATAAGTGTTTTCTTCCACGTACACATCACCGTCACCGGGCTCTATCGGATCAACCGATATAGGTAGAGAGCTGAAATTTTCACAGAATGTGCATTTCTGTTACCGCAATAGCAACAAATAATGAAACATAGCGATTTTCAAGAATTAAAAGAAGTACCCATAGAAGAAATAGGCTTATGTTTAAACGATTACCAAAAACGCACCTATTTTACTACCAATAAATTCGAAATGACTGCCATAATTGTGTTTGGATAAATGATCACCAAACTTATTTTTATGTTTTGTGTACTTAAGTTTATGTTTAAAGTATTTTTTGTTGTTCTTACATGTTCAACCTCACACGAAGGATAACCTTTACCCTTCACCTAAGCTACCGCAGTATTTTGCCCTGATATTTTTTGCAACTTTTGGTGTTCATTTATCCATTTTGGGTAGGATAAAATTATTTTAGTGATCATTATATTTGTTGCCGAAGATATAATTGGTATGGCCATTTTCTTAGCCATTTTGTTTTATTTGTTTATTGGTGAAAAATGGACTGTCCCGATCTTATCGGAAAAGATTTTTAATTGCAGGTATTGAGTATTGTGCTCAGTTATTTGTCATTATATGCTTATTAATTGCTCATTCGAATTATCATAAATAATATTAAGTTTTTTATCATATATGATTTTATTTCTGTAAATAAGTTACTCAATTTTATCCACTTCCCGGTTCAATGAGCAAAGAGTTTCGTTAACCTGAGTACATAGTTTAATACTTACATTCCTACTACATCCATAAGACTATTTTTGAATTTTTCGATGTACGGCCTTGAATGAAGTCCTACCTAGTAATATTTTATTATTAAAAATTAAATAGTTCTATGTACTCGTACAAAAGACTGTCGATTTGCGTTTTTCCGTGTACCATGGTATAGAACCCTTCCTGTGCGGGCCCGATGTCCTACTCGCACTTGACCGGTTTTATTAAAGTTAAAAACTTAACGTTTCGTACATTATCGAAGATATTTTCTTATCTTTCGCTACATGGTTAAATCTATCTCCTTTTTACAGTTTTAAACACCGTAAGATAGTCAAAACCGTTAGTTGATAAACTAACGCGGTAGTTGATCAGCTATCGGCAGATAGTAAACAGACCGACAGGGTTTAGAATTTACGATTCTTTTGTTCTTACATGTCAACCTAACACGAATACTATTCGGGGGCTTCGCTGCGCTCGCCCCCTCTAGTCTTCACCTAAGCTACCGCAGTGTTTGCCCTGGAATTTCGTTTACAATTCAAGTTTAAACCAGTTTACTATTTGACGGTTTTAACCGTTAGTTTATCAACTTACGCGTAATATAGTAAGCAGTACGCTACAGTTTAATATCTGTCGAAAGTTGTCCAACTAACGAGAAAAAAAGCTTTATTTTATCTACTTACGGTTTTGACAATCTTACGGTGACATACATTTATACATTTTGTAGCAAAATTGTTATTGTTTTGATGACACCATATACGCCATCAAATATTATTTTAAGCATTAATTTTAACGGTCCACAACAGGTCTGTAAACATAACGTAAATTATACTTTCGAATATATTTTGTTGAGTGATCTCAAAAACGATTGTTTGTGAAGTATGCTTTACATAATTCAATACTGCTTTTCCTTATATAGAATGACGTAATTTTTAGAGTGATATGCTTATGCGCTGATAACAGCCGTAGAGGTCGGAACAAAACGACTCGGAAGACAAATGGCCGGGTTCCTGGGCGCTGGTTAAGTTAACAAATTGGTTAAATTGATTTCAGCCAATCACGTGCCGCTATTTAGAATATTGGCGGCACGTGATTGGCTCAAATCAGTTTAACCAATTTGTTAACTTAATCAGCGCCCAGGAAACCGGCCGTAAGACTTACAGATCTTTGTCTACTAGCCAAAAAACGTGGGATTCTCCAATCCATAGTAGACGATTATCGATCGAGGCTGCAAAGGAAGGAATACGCATCAACTGCGCAAAAACATTATATATATAAAGCCTGCTATGTTTTCGTGGAAGGGCTTTGTTTAATCATGATTTTCCCTTCTTTTTACTTGACATAAAAAATCCTTCCTTTTTATACTTAATGTAATCAATCACCTCTACTTACAAATAAAAAAGCGTTCAAGTGCAAGTCGGACACGCGCACGAAGGGTTCCTTACCTTCCTTCCTTCCTTACTACCGTATAATGGTAGGGATGGTGTGGAGTGAATAGTTTGGATTTTTCATAGCAAAACGATGTTTACTAAGTTATTGGTGCGGCTTCTTTCATTCTCCATGTACGTAACCAGGTGAATTTATAAGTTTGTATGGAGTTTACAGATAATTAAAAAAACCTTAGCAATGATTGGCTTAGGTGCTCTATTCTTTTTTTTTTTCATAATTTTAGACTCTAGATTCAGAGATAGGGGGGGGGGGGATGTTTTTCTTTTGCTCTTGCAGAAAAATTCAAGACTCTTATAGTTCCTGAAAAAAATGCCTGTGACAGACGGACAGACGTGCGTACGGAATCCTAAAAAGTTGTAAAGTACTGCATTTATTCGTCGATACTAGATATAACGAAACGATATTATCATGAACTTATTGGAATGTTGAATTAAAATATGTTTATATAAAAATATCAATGAATATGGTCATTTAATTTTATATCCTTGAACAAATTTTATCAAGTATACTTTTCAGTGTTTTTCAGGAAACCTTGCATGCGAGATTTTATAACTATTGTTCTAGTATACTTTGACACCAATTATCATAATATATTCACGACAACATCCTGCTACAACTTTTATTAACTTGCCAAATTAAGGGTAAACCATTTAGCTTTGTCGTCCCTCATATCCCTAGGGCGAGTGTCTGGAGGATAATTGTAAACACATATTGACAGGTAATGGTCAGAAATATATTATTCTTAGGGCCCATCTTGAGACTGTAGGCAGGATTTTTGACCAATGATACACCTAATGCTATACACTATTATACAATCGTTTTATACCTAAACTTGTATATGACAGCAAGTATTTTCAGATAATTGATATCCACGCTGACGAAAATGTAAAATTTTGTCAATATATTATGCAAAATCACGATCGATTAAAAATACCATTTTTTTTTATTATCAATAATACAATTAAAATGATAAAATCAAATCATTGAGAGAACTCCACACTCTGTGTGTCCAAGCAAGGAATTGTAACAAAAAAAAATAAAACTATGTGTGGAAGTAGTCAAATTATCTACCTGGATCATGCTAATACTATTTAGTTCCACTTAACATATATAAATTACAAGTTCGGTATTTAATACATCAAGGCTTTACCAGCGCGCCATTATCAGTCACAAAAGTCGATCCAGTGATGCCTCTAGCTTTTTCACTTGCCAAAAAACCAATCAACTCAGCAATCTCACTAACATCGCTTACTCTTCCCAAAGCTGTCATGTTCTTCGCTTCTCCCCAAAAATCACCTTTTAAACCTGCATTATCAATAATATCAGTTATTACCGGTCCTGGGTTGATCGCGTTGACTCTTACACCTTTGGTTGCCAATTCTGATGCGACGCACCTGGTGAAGTGATCCATGGCAGCTTTGGATGTGCAATAGGAGACGAATCCAGGGCCGTTGTACCATCTCCCCGAAATGCTGGAGGTGTTGATGATGTTGCCCTTGGTCTTGATGAGGTGGGGAGCAGCCAGATTAGTGATTTGGACTACAGAACGCATATTCGTGTTCATGACTTCATCGTAAACTTGAAGAATGTTGTCGTCAAGGATATTTCCGAAACGTATAATCCCAGCGTTGTTGACTAGAACGTCCAGTTTCCCGAATTTCTGCAGCGTTTGATCGACAATAGTTTTAGCTTCGTTTTCATTGGATACATCAGCTTTGATGACCAGGACCCCATTGCCATGTTTCTTTAAATCAGCAGCAACGTTGTTCAGTTTGTCTTCCTTTCGGCCCACAATAGTAACATTGGCTCCTTCCTTGGCGAAAAAGATAGCGGCTCCAGCGCCGATACCAGAGCTGGCTCCAGTGATAAGAATAGATTTTCCTTTATAACTCATTTTAACGTAACTTCGAATGGCACGTCTGTAGCAAAGAACAAGATAACCCAAACTGAGTTTAATCGATTACAATCGTCCATTATGTACGGTGCGGGTGCTGTGGGCAATATTACCCAATACTTGTTTTAGTGAACAACATTGCGTTGTCCAGTATAAAGTCAATATTAGACAACATATTCATTTATTATGAATGTATTTATAAGATAAGTATCGGTATGCAGTGGAAGGTCTGCGTGCTCACGAATATCAGACGCCCATTCAATATAAGGGTCCGAAGGTTATCAAATTGACAATGTTTTACGATAGGCAAATAATATTTTGATAGAAGTGTCGACAGTCCAGGAGAAAAGTACCTATCATGCTGAAGTAGCGATATTATCCATTCTGTTGCATAGTACATGATGCATCAGAAAGCTAAAGTCAAATATACGTAGGCAAATCCCATAGCCAATAAGCGTACATTAAAAAATCCACGAACGAGGTTCTTTGCATCTCGACATCGGTCGTTCATTTTTGATGAGGCATCTTTTGATGCCGCCCCCTCTGGCCTCCATAGCGATGAAGGGTGGGAGAAGGGGGGTTGGTATTGAAATTTTTGAATATGCCAACACTTGAGTCTAGAGGCAAGTGTATCCGAATTTTATTTCGGGCATAATACTTTTGAGAGCGCTGCTGATTTACAGTCTACAGCTAGCTTGGTTGCTGCGACTTTTCTCGTGTGTTCGTTGTATGGATTTAAGTTCTTCTATGTCCAATGAATGCTGCTACTTCTACTACTACTTATAATTAAGCTCCTCTAGGGAAAACATTATAGTGTTTGATAAGATCACTCGAGGTTTGGACACACAAGCCAGAGAATTCGAATGCCCAAGGAGGTTGGAGGATCCTAATACTGTTTCCCACGAAACAACATATCGTCATATGAACCCAGGAGCAATGATACCAGATTCCAAGCTTGTTAATTGCATATACATATAATTATGTAATACTTCTATGACAAAGAATATTCCGAACAGGCACGCAACCAGCCAAACCCTATCATAATACTTACCACGTAAGCTCGTAGTCAGAATATCAGGAATAATCCTCAGATCCTCAGAGAGCTCCTGTGTCTGCCCACTGACTGGCGTAATGCTCGATGTGCATATCGTTTTTTTAACCCTCTGTTTGTTACCGAATCTCCCGGTATGGGCTCTTCCTGTTTGTTGCTTGCCGTCCATTTACAGCAAATCGACCACTGTCGTCAAATTATCGTTCATGCCCTTTTCATACTACTATACGCATAGGCAACGTGAGTTTCGAAGAGTAGACGCTTCGATGTATCTCAAAAATATATTTAAATGAAGGATACCGTTAGCATAGTGCGCGAGCCTCCATTCAAATGTGTGTGAGATACTTCGTGGCGACTAGTCTTCGAGACTTGTTGAAACGAGTTGCAGAATTCATGGCGGTCTACTACAAATATGGAGATGGTATATGCGTTTGGGGTGAGAGGATGTTTGTGCAAACCAATGTTGCCATTTTTCTCGATTTTGATGCGGTTTTCAGTAATGGGTTCGGGTTTAATTGGTGCATGTTCTTATCATGAGATAGGTGTTACGGTGACTACTCACCAGGGGGCGCTGCAGTAAACATTTATTTGTACAAATTCACAACTATGAGTCCGATTTTGATGCCGTTTTTCAGTGATGAGTACGGGTTTGATTGGCGCATGTCCTTAGATATGTGTTACGATGACTACTCACCAGGGGGCACTGCGGTAAACATTTGTTTGTGCAAAACTTAAACTATTCGTTTGATTCTGATGCGGTTTTCATATACTTTTTTGTAATGGGTTTGTGGTTGATTAGTGAGGGTTCATAAATAGGTGTTACGGTAGGAACTCACTAAGGGACACTGCAGTGATATATAGTTTATATTAGCTACTAAATATTAAAGAACCTCGATAGAACTTTCTTGATAACATTACATTGAGGCCTCACTTGTGCACTGCGTTGCGTCGCGTCGTCGATTTTCCATACTTTTGACAGTGACATGTTTTTTATATATGGCGCTAGCTTTTTAAGTTTTCCGACCTAGACCCATTTTTGTTGATACTTTGTGCAACTTGACAAATTATACATATAATTGCGTATAATTTAAGTTATAATATTAACAAATAAACAAGAACAATAATAGAACTTGAAAAAAAAAGGTAATACCTATACGAAAAACCTAAAAGTAAGAAAATATGGAGAGATATCCCAAAAACTTAGCCTACTACTTATTTTAATTAACCTAATAAATTTAAGATGAAGTACGAAAAATATTAAACTAAAAATCCGAACCAAAAATCAATACTCGTGAATTAAGCTAATGATGTAATGTGGAGGGATATTCCAATTAACCTAACCTAACCTACTTATTTATTAAAATGAAAATAAACATTCAAGAAATAATGCTACAACTATTACAAACACAACCAAAAATATTACAAATACAACCAAATTTAACAATAATGTGGTAAAACCGAAACTATAGCATGTATTATACATATAAATATGAAGTAAAATTTAGATAATACTATGCTTGCTCTCTAAAAAGATTGAAATAAAAAACAAAATTGAAAATTTTGAAAAAACCCACGACACGGTTAAAATGTTGTTGAAAAAGGATAAAATAATTTTGAAACCCCCGACTCAAAGAATTTATGCTATGAACTTGTTGAAAAAACCAAGAAAATCCGTCGGGGGCTGCTATCTCTATTTTAAATATAAAGAAAATTTCACGTAATTAAAAAATATATTAGGTACACAGAACAGCAGTGGAGATAAAACATTAAACTACAACAACAGAACATGTAAAGGGAGACTGTCTCCAGCGACAAGCGTATGTGGACATAGCATGAAAAAAATAATGATATAGCTAAAACTAAAACTAACTAAACAACATATACTTATGATTTTTACACTAAACAAATAATAAGAAAGGATTCCGTTATGTGATTCCAACCCGGGACCTCTCAACCGCAATACCACAGAGGTCGTCGTTGTATTGTGGTCCGAATGGTGTGAGATCCCAATCTCGGGCTAACACATTTTCATCAATGCGGACCGCAAAGTTAAGCCTCGAATCTCTCACGCCGTCCAGCAACCTATTTGGAATTTTTTTTATCAACTCCCTAAAACTCCTCATTAAAACTGATAATTAAGCTTTGCTATGGGAAACCTGTCACTTTTCCACAGACGTTTAATTTAAGTTCAAGGGGCGTTTAAATATAGGGACGGACAGGAACAGACCATGTTCGGTCCAAGTTTTACGCGTCAGTTTATATAGTTTTCTTCTTTGCTTTTTCGTGTCAGTGTTATTTTCTTTCTGTGGAATTTTTAATACTACGTAGTTACTTAAACGAAAATGCTCACGAATGCAGTAGGAAATTGTATTCAGGAGGCTATCTACAATTAATTGTAGTAATGGCGGACAGTGAAGTGTTGAGTGTCATTCGTGACTCTGATCTGAGTTTAAGGATTTTACCTACACACGTATCATAAACCCTCTTTACTGCGTTCAAAAACCGCACGTTACGATCTGCATTATTTTAAACTACTTGGTAAAAAATCGTTTCGTATCTGGAAAACTACACATTATGGTCATTATGTGTAGTTTTTCTACATATAATGACATTCAAATTTCGAACGCCGACGCCCACCCGCGTGCCGTCCCTAGTTTGTCTGTGAAGTTGGTACTGACATTCAAATTTCGAACGCCGACGCCCGCCTGCGTGAAGTTGGTACTAAAGAACAAGCTAAACAATTGCAGACCACAATGCCGGTCAAACATGCGGTTCCTGAACACATCAAAGAGAGCTTATGATATGTGTGTAGATAAACTAGTGTATGTATCTGTACATAATTAGGCATTAAAACTCTCGAGTGATATTATTATGAAACTCGCCTTCGGCTCGTTTCATAAACCCACTCTCGAGTTTTAATGCCCTCCATTATGCAGCAGTCACATAAACTACTATTAAGGATACTCAAAAGGACATGCCGTGCAAACGCGATCTTTTGTCTGTTATGACGCATGTCGCGTAAGTGGACACGGCGCCTCAGCTAGATTAACGCATTAGGATATATTATAATCTATACCTATTAGAATATATCCGTAAAAAAGTAGCTGGCTGGATAAAATGATTACTCAAGCGATAAAATATACATAAAACATAAACATTTATATATCTATATAAATGTTTATGTTTACCGATAAAATAAACATAAAACATAAATATATATATATATAAACGTTTATGTTTTATGTTTATTTTATCGCTTGAGTAATCATTTTATCCAGCCAGTTACTTTATATTTTATAGTTATTTTAGGTATTATTATGTACTATATTTAGTAGTCTGGTATATAAGTACCTATTTTAATTTCCGTATTTTATATTATATGTATTTAATTAAGTATAGATTAGATATTAGATATTGTACACTGCCTAACCTTTTATGATACATTTCCCTTTCATACCTTGGTTTTCTGGAAGAAATCTCTTTATAGAGTTAAGCTCGCATTTGTACATATGATTTCTCCTAACCTTTTAAATTTAATATGTGTGTGTGCAATAAAGAATTATGAATTATGAAATTGTGAAACATTTATATACAGGCACATACATTGATTCTGACCCCATACTAGGATACCCTGTGTCGTGGGAACCAGAATCAGCGACAACACACACATATAAACATCTAAGACCTGCGGATTTATCTTTTCTTTATCCCCTGCCGGGGATCGAACCCGGGACCTCTCGCATGGTAGGCAGAGCCACAACCGCAGAAAATAGTAAGCCAATAGAAAACCTCCAGTTACGATCTTTACCAAATTCAACAATATTTCGGGACGTAATTCATAACAGGCTCATATCTCGTGCATGTTTTTACTTTATTTAGCATTGATTTTCAACAAAGATCACGATTTTAAAGTTACGTGAAACGGAACGTCTTTAAAACACTTATCAGCATCTATTGGCAGCAAAACACTTCTTGTGACGGTTAGAGCTATGGGTCGCTCAAGTATTTTGCTGTCACTAGACCCTCTCCGTCCGTGTTACCACAAAAAGTATTAAACAGCGTTTACCTAAAAACAATCGTCAAATTCCATACATTTTTATTTTTGAACAAGTGTTGAACAGTAGTTTATTTTTTTGTGGTAAGGCCCTGTAAGTCCGTTTTCGCGCTAAAATGTCAACTGTCATTTTGGACCCACGATTTTTTTCATCAACTTCTACTAGGTAATTTAAATTTATAATGTGCTCGCGGTCTATTCGACATGAAAATGAAGGGAAAAAAAAATCAACTCATGTTTCCTACTAGAATTTTGACGGTGACTCACTGTCTCTCGCACAGGAATATCGCTCCCGCTTGGAAAGCACAATCTCGACCACAACTAGACAGAGGACGTATTTCCTTGAATTATAAATGTAGCCCATGAATGTGCCCACCGAGGGACACAGGCCTTTTACGCGGATACGAGTGAGATTGAGCCATACTCAACGACGCTGGCTCAGTACGGTTTGGTGAAGGGGTATCGGTCTAGGAACCAACCCGACTGTTATAAATTTTCTGGGCCTCTGAGACAGCTTTAGAACTACTATTGTTAATCCTGTGTTTATAGGCTGACATTTAATTTTTGGGGAATGAAAGAACCCATACTGAACAACTTTCCCCAAGAAAAATATGGTCGGAACGAAAATAGTTATTTGTGTCACAAGGGAGCAAAACGATTTATTTACGGCAAGGGCGGTACATTAAATCCTGAGCGTAGCGAGGGATTCTAAGTTAGAATCCTGAGCGTAACGAAGGATTAAAGCGTTAACGCCCATGACGAAAATAATTTTGCTCCTGAGTGACACATACAACTTTTCACACCGACTATAAGGAAAATTGAAATTATATGCTCTAAAAATAATGAAATATCTATACTTTGAATTATACTTTAAGCACTTTTACAGTAATCGAACTAAAACAAAACTTTTTTTATAATGGCGGATTGTGAAGGATTAGGGAAAGATCACAACAGATAAAATATTCCTGTGCTACTTTTACCAATGTGTAAAAATAATCGAATTGAATATTACAATGGTATTGGATATTAACATTCATAATATCACAATAACAGTCATCGATAGTTTTGATTTCATTAAAACATATAATTTATTGTGACATTATTTTAAATATTACGAAACATTCATAAATTTTCGTAACGTTGTTAAAACTTGAAACATATTCGTTTTTAATCGACTACGATGAAATTATAATAGATTATTTTATTAAGATCTGTATTCAATTGGAACATTGCGTAAATGCGATACATGCCAATGAATAAATTAAAAAAGTAGTTTAAAAAGAAAAGTAGCATTTTTCTCCCTCTCGTCGTGGAGCAAAACTTACTTTTCCGAATGAAAGGTGTGAAAAATTAATTTGTGTCTCCCGTAGTAACTTGTAATCAGCTGATCGGGTCAATGTACCGAGGGATGTTTTTTTTTAATTTCCGGCCATATGTTTATTGGGGAAAGTTGATGGGTACTATCATTTACCTAAATATGGTCTGCTAATTAAATGTCGACCTGTATACATATAGTGGGTACTAGGTACTAGCTAGAATTACAATTCAAATATCATCTCAGCAGGTAAGTGATCTGCAATGCTGAAGACCATAATCTAACTAATATTATAAATGTGAAAGTAGCGATGTCAGGATGTTTGTATGTTTGGATGTTTGGATGTTTGTGTGTTTGTGCCTCAATCACGCTAAAACGACTGAACGGATTTAAATGAAATTTAGCACAGAGGTAGTTTATGAGCTAGATTAACATATAGGATACTTTTTATCCGACTGCACCAGAATAAGGGTAACGTTATCTCGGTTAATGATAATTCATATGCACACGCATCTGCGTGATCCCCGCAACTTCATCTGAAGTTGCGGGGATCAGTTAAGCTAGTTAAGCTAGTAAAAAAATAAATACATAGTCAGGTCATAAGTTCTGTCACATGTGCAATATGAAATAATTTAGACATGTTTATTATTTATGTAAACATTTATATAGCAAAATGAACTTAATAAAACATAGATTCTTATGGTAATAAAGTATATTCAAAATGACCCCCGCGATTTTGAATACAGGCCTTTATTCTGCGCGGCCAGTCGTCTATCGCAGCACGAACGAGGTCCATGTCAATATCGGCGGCTGCCTTAATCAAGGATGCCTTGAGTGACTCCAAATCAGGATGAGGCTTTGAGCAGGCCTTTTCCTCCAAGTGTTGCCATATCTTGTAATCTAACGGACTCAAATCTGGACTGGAGGAGGGCCAGTCTTCGTGCCGGATGAAGTTGATTTCACGCGCCGCCAGCCAGTCTTGTGTGCTTTTCGCTCTATGAGCTGGCGCAGAATCTTTTTGGAATACCCAGTGCCTGTTATTAAACATGGTATGAGAAACAGGTTCCACAAGGTTCTTGAGGACTGTATTTTGATACACAACTGCATTCGTTTTTACGCCTTTCTCACAAAAATGTACCTCAGTTAAGCCCCAATAAGAGACTCCCAACCAAAACCATGAGCGAGGATGGAAAATGACCTCGTTGGACACGCGGAATACGGTTGCTCGCTTCTTCACTGCTGTGTGCGTACACCTTATCATTTTGTTTGTTGTAGCTCTCTTCCACGGTGAAAATTTTTTCATCCGAAAAAAGAATTTCCCGATGCTTTTTTCCCGCGTACCGCTTCAACAAAGCGCGGCATCTCTTCAGTCTCAGGTCCATTAAACGAGCGTCCAAACGATGTCCTGTTTTTCTTCGATATGCCCTAAGCCCTATGTCTTCATTTAACACCCTTTTCACCGTGGTCCTGCTTAACTCTAGAGTTAAGCAGGACCACGGTGAAAAGGGTGTTAACTAGACTCTTCATTGTATCGTTTTATGGTACGATAAACGAATCCTTTGGTTATATTCAAATATTTCAGTAAGTCGAAAATCTGAATTGGCGCGTAACCGCAACGATGCAACGCAATAACTGCGACACGGTCTTCTTTAAGTGTCCACTCCATATTTAAAAATGAGGAAAATTCTAAATAGTACACATTTTCATTTTCATGAAAAATTCGAAATTCGAATTCAATAAACTTTTTTGTGGCCAGCGTTTTAAATTCAAAAGTTTTTATTGTGTGACAGAACTTATGACCTGACTGTGTACAATAAAAATCCCCACTTAATAAGGCTATTATTAGTATTGTAATAAAACGGCGTACCTGCCACCAGCGGAATAATCGACAAAAATAAAACCAACATAAACGCCAAACTCATACAAAAACTCCTTAAAACAGGGACTCCCACACATTTGCATGTCTTCAATTTTTAATGCCATTTCCCCATGAAAGCCATTCTCTCGTATGATCTGTGCAAAAATAGATCACTGTACTCGGATTTGGAGATATGAACCTTATTCCCTTGCGATAAGAGTGCTTATTAGGGCGCGGTTTAGTTGGTAATAAGCATGGCCCGATACAATCCCCCACACAGTTTAGGCGGGATATAGAGATGTAATCTGTTGCGTGGAAGATGCGTTATTATTAGCTTTTCTGTTTCTTGCATTATACCTCCTTGGTCTGATAGTATTAGTTATGGTTAAACCGCTCTTATGTATCTTTTCTGTCAGAATAAACGGTTATAGAAATTCTGTAGCTTTACTACGTAATCCATCAGGATTACGTAGTAAAGCTACAGAATTTCTCAATCATAATCGACTGTCAATTGCCATTCAAATTGACTAATCCGCCAATCACATCGCTGATTGATCATAAATATGATTAAGCTGGATAAACGCGGTAGTGTGAATCTGCCTTCCTTCATTAGAAAAGTTTAAAAACTGTAGTTGCTCTCATCGAACCGACTTTCTATTGCAAATTGCTCAAAATGTTGCCCAGAAAACCCCTTAAAAATGAGAAATATTGATTTGCACAGCAAATATCAGGGCAAAATGCTGCAGAAGCGTAGATGAAGTGTAAAGTGGGTGAGAGAAGCGAAGCCCCTTTTATCCTTCGTGTTAGGTTGAACATGCAAGAAAAACAAAACATACTTTGTCTACACACGTATCATAAACCCTCTTTACTGCGTACAAAAACCGCACGTTACGATCAGCATAATGTTAAACTACTTGGTAAAAACTAATTTCTTATCTGAAAAATTACACATTATGACCATAATGTGTAATTTTTCTACATATTATGACATTCAAATTTCGAACGCTGACGCCCGCCTGCGTGCCGCCGCTACTTTGTCTGTGAAGTTGGTACTGACATTCAAACTTCGAACGCCGACGCCCGCCCGCGTGCCGCCCCTAGTTTGTCTGTGAAGTTGGTACTACAGAACAAGCTAAACAACTGTAGAGCAATTATCAATGCCACCATGCCGGTCGAACATGCAGTTCCTGAACACATCAAAGAGAGCTTATGATATGTTTGTAGATAAACTAGAGTATGTAATTACATTAATTAATTAATTAATACATAATTAGGCATTAAAACTCTCGAGTGATATTATTATGAAACTCACCTTCGGCTCGTCACATAAACAACTATAAAACATAAACTTGAGTACACCAAAAATATAAAAAACATAAAAAGTGTTTTTGCTGATCCTTTTTATCAATCAATTTTATCTGTTATAACGTGTTAACTGTTTATCAACGTAACGGTAAACTAATGTAGGAGTGTTACATGAAGTGTAACGTCTTACCCACAAAATTTAACTCAGTGTTAAAACCGATTTAAAATTCAAAGAAACAATATCGGTCGTGCATATTGTATCCTATTCGCGCCGCATCCGGATATTTTACGAGTGTATGGGGAAATGCGGCGGTCTCTCTTGTAAATGACAACAACGAATAAAAACAAAATGGCTGCCGCGATAGAATTTACTATACGGTGTGTGTGTTTTGTTTTTAATCGAATGAGGTTAGGGCTGCCGATATATATAAATAAAAAAAAAATAACCCCGACACATTAAACCTAACGGCTAAAATTTGGTTCACTTGTTTCCAATCTAGGCTGATAACTTTCAGTCTTACCCATAAAAAATAACCAATTTATGTTTGTAGACCTGTTCTAGCAAAATCCTCTTTAAACCTTAACGGGCTTTATATATTTTTGTGATTTATAAAAGTACAGCAAGTCCGTTTTAACTAAAACATTGTCATTATTGTTTTAGGGTCTGTGGATGTCGGCTGAAGAAAGAGAATCCCAAGCCGTAAGCTTAATTAAAAAAGGTATTTGTATGCAAGCAAAGAGTTTCGTTTATCTGAGGTGTATACATATGTCTAAAATTTACTCCGTGTTCCAGCCATGGAAGTAGTTTGTACTGCCGTAGAACATACTATCTCCATGGTTCCAACAAACAAAGAAAAAAGAACCAAACAACTAACTGACGTTTGATTTTGGTAGGTTTTTGGTGTACATAAAAGAGAATATAATGTGTGATAACGCCTAAAATGGGCTTATCGGAAAATTATAGAAGGGTCTGAGCAATTTTAAGTTGTAAAAGGTTTATAACGAAACTAAAATACAGATTTTATTTTATAAACCACAATTTTGGATGAACGGGTTGTAAGACTGTTTTAATTCCATATTATGAGTGTTTAAAAGGCATTGAATCTTTATAAATAACACTGTTTATCTTTGAACTCATTTTAACAAAACATATGTAAGAACCATGAAGTCTTCTACCAACTACAAAAAACCGCATTAATATCTATCTACCATATCGACCACTAGGCTGCCCCGGGCAGACACACATGCACACATGCACACCTACCGACAGACCCTTCGAACTTGTAACACCTGTCTTTTGTTCTTCGGGTATTAAAAAACCGGTCAAGTGCGAGTCTAAATCGCGCACGAAGGGTTCCGTACCACCGGTCAATGGAAGCGATGGTGTGGAGTGAATAGTTTGGATTTTACACAGCAAAATATTGTTTACAAAGTTATTGGTGCGGTTACTTTCACACTCCATGTACGTAACCAGGTGCATCCATAAGTTTGTATGTGGTATTGAAAGAATTGTTGTATGGGAGCCCCCTTAAATATTTCTTTTATCCTGTTTTTTAGTATTTGTTGTTATAGCGGCAACATAAATACATAATCTGTGAAAATTTCAACTCTCTAGCTAGCTAGGTTCTTGAGATACAGCCTGGTGACAGACGGACGGACGGACGGACGGACGGACAGCGGAGTCTTAGTAATAGGGTCCCGTTTGGAACCCTTCGGGTACGGAACCCTAAAAAGGTCTAGTCTAAAGTATATTCATAGAAGGTACCGCGTAGTGCTTTGGCGGGAAATCCGAACTACGTCTTTTCCATCATCAGTTTTTCTGAAAAATGGAAATAACGTACCTAGTGCCGACTTGACAGCTCAGTGTTGGACCAATCTATACCCAAAAGAGTATATTCATAGTCAGGTCATAAGTTCTGTCACATGTGAAATATGAAATAATTTAGACATGTTTATTATTTATGTAAACATTTATATAGCAAAATGAACTTAATAAAACATAGATTCTTATGGTAATAAAGTTTATTCAAAATGACCCCCGCGATTTTGAATACAGGCCTTTATTCTGCGCGGCCAGTCGTCTATCGCAGCACGAACGAGGTCCATGTCAATATCGGCGGCTGCCTTAATCAAGGATGCCTTGAGTGACTCCAAATCAGGATGAGGCTTTGAGCAGGCCTTTTCCTCCAAGTGTTGCCATATCTTGTAATCTAACGGACTCAAATCTGGACTGGAGGAGGGCCAGTCTTCGTGCCGGATGAAGTCGATTTCACGCGCCGCCAGCCAGTCTTGTGTGCTTTTCGCTCTATGAGCTGGCGCAGAATCTTGTTGGAATACCCAGTGCCTGTTATTAAACATGGTATGAGAAACAGGTTCCACAAGGTTCTTGAGGACTGTATTTTGATACACAACTGCATTCGTTTTTACGCCTTTCTCACAAAAATGTACCTCAGTTAAGCCCCAATAAGAGACTCCCAACCAAACCATGAGCGAGAATGGAAAATGACCTCGTTGGACACGCGGAATACGGTTGCTCGCTTTTTCACTGCTGTGTGCGTACACCTTATCATTTTGTTTGTTGTAGCTCTCTTCCACGGTGGAAAATTTTTCATCCGAAAAAAGAATTTCCCGATGCTTTTTTCCCGCGTACCGCTTCAACAAAGCGCGGCATTTCTTCAGTCTCAGGTCCATTAAACGAGCGTCCAAACGATGTCCTGTTTTTCTTCGATATGCCCTAAGCCCTAAGTCTTCATTTAACACCCTTTTCAGCGTGGTCCTGCTTAACCCCATCTGAAGGGCCAACAGTTTCTGCTTACGTATGGGATTTCTTTGAATTCGCGCCTTCACAGCTTTTATCACTGCTGGAGTCCTAACAGAGCGAGGGCGACCACTTCTTGACCTGTCATCTACACTAGAGTCTTCATTGTATCGTTTTATGGTACGATAAACGAATCTTTTAGTTATATTAAAATTTTTCAGTAAGTCGAAAATCTGAATTGGCGCGTAACCGCAACGATGCAACGCAATAACTGCGACACGGTCTTCTTTAAGTGTCCACTCCATATTTAAAAATGAGGAAAATTCTAAAAAGTTCACATTTTTATTTTCATGAAAAATTCGAAATTCGAATTCAATAAACTTTTTTGTGGCCAGCGTTCTAAATTCAAAAGTTTTTATTGTGTGACAGAACTTATGACCTGACTGTGTAATCTCTACGTCCCAGTGACGTGAACAGAACTTTTTTGAAAAAGGAATCAGAAGGTCAAAACAATAAAAAACATAATGATAAAAAACACTTTGAAAAAATTAGAAGTTTGCAAGAAAATTTTCTCTCTAGCGTAGGCCCTGGTGTCAAACATTATATTTTTTTAAAGTGTTTTATTTTCATATAATATTTATTGTTAGACTCCTAATTACTTTTCCAGCAAGAAGTTCTGTGTACGCCACTGGTACCTCCTATACCCAAACGGCCTTACTAATAAAAGAAGTTATTCATGGTTTAACTTATGCAGTGTTTTGTCTTGCTTTGACATTTGACATTTACTCGACGTATGAAAAGGACAAAACACTGTATAAGTTAAACCGTGAATATCTTTTTTATTAGTAAGGCCGAAAGACTACTGTACTGTAAACTATAATACAAGGGTGTTTTATTTTTAATCGAACGAGGTTAGGCTTCTGATTAAAGGTGCAAGGATTGAAACATGAGAGAGACGTCAAACATAAAGTTGCTCTGATTAAATCGGTTTCACGGCTAAAGTTGTTCAGAATGTTGCTCATGTTTATTTTTAGGCGTTGTTGTGAGCAACATTCTGAACAAATTTTGCCGTTCTGAATAGCTCAACATTCTGAATAACTTAAGGTTTGACGTCTCTGTACGTTTGTGACAAATAAGTTCCTCTGATCAAATAGATTTCATAGTAAGGGTGACTTGCACCAGCACCAGACTTTTCACAGTTGGCCACCATGTTAAGTGGGATCCTGGCTATACCTTACCGTACCTGAATAACCTTGCCGTGCCCGACTTGACCTCGTTGTACTTAAGTTGTATTTAATAGTAGTTTATGTGACTGCTGCATAATTCCTAATTATGTACAGTTACATACACTAGTTTATCTACACACATATCATAAGCTCTCTTTGCATGTTTGACCGGCATTGTGGTTCTGCAATTGTTTAGCTTGTTCTTTAGTACCAACTTCACGCAGGCGGGCGTCGGCGTTCGAAATTTGAATGTCAGTACCAACTTCACAGACAAACTAGGGACGGCACGCGGGTGGGCGTCGGCTGTCGAAATTTGAATGTCATTATATGTAGAAAAACTACACATAATGACCATTATGTGTAGTTTTCCAGATACGAAACGAGTTTTTACCAAGTAGTTTAACATAATGCTGATCGTAACGTGCGGTTTTTGAACGCAGTAAAGAGGGTTTATGATACGTGTGTAGATAAAATATATTCAGCGGCTGTGAAAACTCATCCTAAAAAAATCAAGGTTAATTTCCTGAAAAATTTCATATTATAAAACCATACTGTTGCACTCTGTATATGTTTTCTACAGCTCACAAGAATGTGTCCCTGCACTATTAGGGATAGTCCCTTAATTTTCACTTTTAAGAAAAGATTGAAAGTTTAATTTCTCCTCCGTAATAGGTATCATAAGTATTTGTGCAGTCGACTGTCTTTTTGGGCATTACTTTAGACGCCAAACTACAATGGGATCCTCATATAAATAAATTGTCGAACAGACTGAGTTCGGCAGCGTTCGCAGTTAAAAAAATTAGAGCTCTTACCGACGTAGACACCGCTAGACTAGTCTACTTTAGTTACTTTCATAGTCTAATGACCTATGGTATTTTATTGTGGGGTCACGCTGCGAATGCTAATAGTATATTTATTCTGCAGAAACGGGCTGTTCGTGCAATTTATAGATTAGGGCCTAGAGTGTCACTGAGGGAAAAGTTTAAAGAAATCAATATTCTGACATTTGTGTCTCAATATATCTATGACAATCTTGTGTATGTAAAAAGAAATGTAACTAATTTTCAGAAGTACAGTGATATACACAATTTTAATACTAGAAATAAAGACAAGTTGGTTGCTTATGTAAGCCGACTACATAAAATTAGTAATTCTTTTAAAGGCAATTGTATACGCTATTACAATAAGGTCCCTACTGATATTAAAAACTTACCTTTAGACAAGTTTAAAATAATAATAAAACAGAAATTGTATAAAAAAGGTTACTATAGGATATCTGATTACTTAGAGGACAGATGTCCATGGGAATAGATTGTTTGAGTAACAGGCTGTTTCGATATATAATTAGCATTCATTTTGTAATTTGACAATATTTTATTTAAAAAAGGAAACGCAAAAGATGCGACGACTGTGGAGTTTCTTCGGTGAGCTCTTCTCCACAGATTCCGCCATTGTGTTAGTGAACTCACCCAAAAAAATGTAATGACAAGTGATGTAACAATATCCTATGGAAATAAATGATTTTTGATTTTGATTTTATTTTATGTAGTTAAGTATATGTATGATATTTTATAGTTTATACATGTGCCTGCTATCTATTGTATTTGATATAGCTGAGGTATACATATATTTTATTTATTAGGTAAATTTTATTTATTTTTTTAAAGCAATTTTCTTACGTATGTGTAAAATTTTATTGCGCACTAGGACTGTCCTATTTCATAAACTCTCCTGTCTTATCCATTATATCTTTACTGTAGTCTATATATATATATCTATTTTTCTGTGCAATAAAGAATAGGCATATGAATATGTATAACATTTAAAACACTGCACATTTTCGAGCCCTTTCCATCCCTACCCATGAAATGTCAATTCTACTGAATTAAACTCCCCATGAAACGATCGACTTCAGAACCGATACAAAATCTACATCCCTCGAGTGCCATTTCCGGACGCACTGCCCTGGGGCCGGGGTGTGTTTACAAACGAATCTTTTCAATAACATCGAATAAACCCCGAATTTGTCGAAAGCCTGCCCTAGGCGGTGTGTTCGCATTGAGTCTCCTGGTCAACATTCATCGGAATCTTACGAGTGATACTCCCAGTTTCCGAAGGCAAATTAGCTGTGACAGCTTGATAAACTTTTGCCATGTAAGTTCATTCAATGTTACACATATTTTAACCTCAAAATAAACGTCAAATTCGTTAAAAAGTGTTGAATAGGAGTTTATTTTTTTGTGGTAAAGCCTTTGACTTTTTACTACCGTTGTTTTAAAATAAAACAAAAAATCGTAGTATTTGAACCTTAACATAAAAGTCCGAAGCCACGATGTAATTTTTTCCCGGCCCGTCCCGAGTCCCGTTTTATCTGGGACGCATATCAGCCAATCATGTGCCGCCATTTTGAATTAATCTTCGATTAAACGCCTCTTGGATCAGTGCGGGTTGATGGAGGAGTGTCGGGCTTGTGGCCGACCCGACAGCTTGGTAGAGTATGGCTCACTCTTACTCGAATATGAGTAAAGGCGCGTGCCCCTCGGTGGGGACATCAATGGGTTTCATTTTGTTATGTATGCCACTCCCCCTCTAAAAACATTTTTATTCACTGAAAACTGTGAACGGAAAGCACTTTTTTTGGCGTTTGAATTTAGAACACACCAATATATTCGCCCTCCATCTCAATGCTATACAACCTCCTTGCGCAAAAAATACTCGATACAAACTCCTTGTGCAAAGAATACTCGACATACAAACCCTTTGTGCAAATAACTCCTTGAGATTTGATTGGTTGACATTTTCGACAAGGAGTTTGGCATTAGAATAAAAACTGTTTTGTGTTCTTTGCTGTCATTTGAATATTGGCGCTATTTCGAAGACTGTAAGTTGAACGAACACAAAGTTTAGTGTTACTTAATAATAAATCGATTGAAAATGCGCTTGAATCTTTTTTTTCTCGTCGTCATGATATATAAAGTATGATATGCAACTCTTGAATAAAACGAATTTATAACTAGGGCCATGAATAACTCGCGTCACTTAGGATTAAAACAGTTGAATCACTCGCTACGGTCGTGATATAGTCGCTAGAATCCTTCAATTGCTCATGATTCATCTATGGCCCTCGCTTTAAATCCATCCTATATTCACTAATTGTATTGTATACGATTTTAAACGCCTTTTACATTTTACCACTCTTTCAGTAACTGGGGGTTAGTGTCACACCTTTTTCCACACTGTGTGGCAGAGGCACAGGTATGCATGTTTAGCCAGTTATTCAATACTCGGTTTTGCGTCATAGGAGGCTAGCCCATCGCCGCAGATGTGTAGTATGTTTCCATCACCGTTAGATAGTACGTATAATGCACACTTGAAATAAATGACACATCTCACTGGGCATGGTCTTCACCGGGATTCTAATCCGCATTGTCCTTCGTGAGAGGCGAGCGGTGACACTAGTGGACTGGACCAAGGATTCACCACTTAAGATGGTAGTCAACGTGACTATCAGATATTTACGTGTTCTCCTTGGTGCAACTTAAAACGCACCAAGAGACCGCGCAATATAATTTTTAGAACAGTTTGTTTTTTTTTTACATTTTATGCCGCCCTCTACGGAAAAAAAGCGGCATGAGATATAACGACGGTATAGGAACAGGCCATAAACAGAGGGATCTGACCCCCACTTGTAACAGCTTGTTTTCACCCTTTTGAACTCTATGAAACCTCTTAAAGGATACTTTATATGATGTATTGGCTGATATTTTTGGGGCTCTGCGATAAAATCGAATTGAATTTCAGCATTCCTAATTGGCTACTACGAACAGACTAAGTGGTCTAAAAAGTATAAATAAAAAACCGGTGAAGTGCGAGTATGACATCGGACCGGTACATGAAGGGTTCCATACCATTGTACACGGAACAACGTAAAAGGACAGTCGTTTGTTTGGAGTACATATACCTATTTAATTTTTAATAAAAAAATATTAAATACTAGGTAGGACTACATTCAAGGCCGTACATCGAAACATTGAAAAATAGTTTTGTGCATGTAGTAAGTAAGTATTTAACTATGTACTCAGGTTAACGAAACTCTTTGCTCATTGAAACGGGAATTGGATAGAAATTGAGTAACTTATTTACAGAAATAAAATCAAATACGATAAAAAACTTAATATTATTTATAATAATTCGAATGGGCAATTAATAATCATATAATGACAAATAACTAAGCACAAAACTCAATAACTACAATTAAAAATATTTTCCGGTAAGATCGGGAGAGACCATTTTTCACCAATAGACAAAACAAAATGGCTAAGAAAATGGCTATACCAATAATTTCTTCTATGGGTACTTCTTTTATTTCTTGAAAATCGCTATGTTTCATTATTTGTTGCTGTTGCGGCAACAGAAATGCACATTCTGTGAAAATTTCAGCTCTCTACCTATTTCGGTTGATCCGGTAGAGCCTGGTGACGGACGGACGGACAGACGGACAGCGGAGGCTTAGTAATGGGGTCCCGTTTGGCACCCTTCGGGTTCGGAACCCTAAAAATTAACAAAAGGGCTCATCGATATCAGGGTGCATATTTTAAGCAGTTTTATTTTATAACATTATTTTGTGTAAAAAGACCATCATTTGGCAACAATATGCAATGACGTCACAACAAAATATTTTTTTTCGTCAGTTGTATGGAAACGTTGGGTTTCCATACAACTGACGAACAAAAATACTTTTTGACAGTTCATTAAAAGTATCTTTGCCAGAGGCAATTATAAGGAGAGCGACATCTTCGGGAGTAAAGTAAAAGGCTTGAGATGTGCGCAAATACTAGACTAATTTATTATAGGGAATTCTAGCTTATATACTAGGTTGGTACATGTTATTAATGACGTACATAAGACATAGTACGTGATGAGATATTTCCGCATATCTGTGGCGGGCGTACATGCCGGCACAGTATCTGTATTGACTGCCCTTGTCAGTAGCCAATTTTAGGGTTCTGTACCTCAAAAGGGGGAACCCTTATAGGGTCACTCGCGTGTCCATCCGCCCGTCCGTAGGTCACAGGCACTTTTCTTAGGAACTGTAAGGGATACTTGAAATCTTCTGCAAAAGTTGTTATCCTGATAACAGCAACAAAATTTAAGTGGAGGGAAGGTGGGAGAGCTTACAAAACGAAAAAAAAAAGTCATATAGGATATCGTTGACAAGGTCTCTTTATAAACTTTTCATTTATTTATTTTAAATAAAAGTTTTGATAACTTCAGAGTCTAAAAGTATGACAAAAATACAGAATATAGAACTTAAGTCATAGATTACAGGAAAACCTACCCGGAATGGCCAAGGTTTTATATTTATCTGTAAACCACATACAAACTTATAAATGCACTTGTTTACCTACAAGGAGTATGAAAGTAGCCGCAACAATAACTTAGTAAAAACTATTTTGCTATTAAAAATCCACAACATCCATGCTATCGTACGGTGGTACGGAACCATTCGTGCGCGAGTCCAACTCGCACCCTTTTTTTACGTAGAGGGCGGCATAAAATGTAAAAAAAAAACGTTCTAAAATATATTGCGCGATCTCCTTGGTGCGATTTATGTGGCAGCAAGGAGAACGCGTTTTAAAAAACGTTCGAAATATCTGATAGTCACGTCGACTGCCATCTTGTTGTGCTGTTCTAAAACAGAATAAAACTATTTCCTTTGTTGCGTGAAAGCGAATGTATTAGGGGCGCAGAATGCAATTTCCCAGCTCAAGACACCGATATGTCACACGACAGACGTAGCTGCGGGCAGTGTTGCCATGTGAAAATGTGAAAATTACCCGAGATCTCTAACTAGCAGCATACAAAAGAATATGAACGCACAGATATGACCACATTTAGTACTCTATTTACACAGTAATGTGATTCCATATCCCTCTGTGCTGTATACGATGACATTAGGGGTACAGCCGGCCCCACATGGACGAGAATGGCCGCAGAGCGATCGAATTGGCGGTCAATTAGGGGGGCATATGTCCAGCGGTGGACAAGAACATGCTGAAGAAGAAGAAGATGTGAAAAAAATGACATGGACAGGTTCTAGTTCTTCGCTATTACGGCTCTGAAAGTACGAATGATGCGTGTAATTGTGTAAATTGTGTAAAATGCGAAAATTCCGAAAGAATTCGATAATATTTTTACCCCTGGCAACTCCAGCCGGTCTATTCACAAATTAATAAAAATCAAGCACACAGACAAGGCAATTTGTACGCGCCGGGCGACGCAAACTGTGAGAAATGCAGTCAGCTGACGGGCGAATAGATCTTATTAGCTTTCGCTACGAGAAGCCGGTCGATATATAAGTAGTTGCTGATGAGATTTTTATTTTCTAAGTAGCTATACTAATAATACTATACGAAACGTTATAACGCGAGGAAGGGAACCTTCATAACTAAACATCTAGTGGTTACGCTAGGGATGCGTAGCGAGATAGGTAATCTTTCCTCAGGACCTTCTAACAACGGTGATGGAAAACATTGTGAGGAAACCTTTTTAAATTCATGCGGCTTGGGGCTAGTCACTGTCACGCAAAAAGGATTATTGAATAACTGGCTAGTCAAGGGCCCAACTGTGCCTTGCCACCCAGTATGGAAAAAGCGTGACGCTATGTTAAGGCTGGGCACTCCGATAGCTTCACCTTCAGCTTACTTTAACCTGACAAGACCTGGACCTGGTTATGAGGCATCGAGGTCTTGAACCTCATGATATGGTAATAAAATTCAAAAACTATAACGGGAAAATGTAATCATATGATGACGCCAGGTCTCCAGAAGGAATGGGAATTGAAAAAAGGCACTTAGTCGCAGTATAGAGGACTAGTAGAGCATCATAACCTAATATATTTTTAACGATTAAATACATATCAAATAAATCCGTCAAAATCTATGAAATGAAAATGAAAATATTACGTTACACAATTAAATTAAATACAATAAAATACAAAGGTATAAAACCGCCGAAAGCTTCGTCATAACTAAACTAAATAAATAAAATAAACATCATAAAAATAAACCACCCCAAGAAATGCCCGCACCAAACTTGTCCATTGGCAGCGTTACCGCGCTGCACTATATTGGAATCTACTATAACAGAAAGGCTGTTTTGACCTAATGCGGCGCCTTAAGTTATGTTGTCAGCGGTAGAAGCTATTAATATAAACAATAACCTTTCAAGACGTTACATGTAATCAACCATTTAATCCCACAGTTCATATGCTTACAAATATGTCTTGTACTAATACAAAGCAGTGAATACGGGTCTTAGTACCCGGTCGAAGGGTGAACACCACGAACAATGAGTCGTAATGCACGTGGGCTAGTCGGTAACGGGTTAGCCTAGTGTGGGGGACAATGGGATTATCTGGTGTTTCTTCGTGGTAGGGTGTCCGTGACAGCTGGACCTTCCGGGACCATACGGTTTATGGATTTTCCCACCAGAAACAAAACTACTGATCTCATATAATTTATTCTTTGTCTCTGGTTGAAATACAATTATTACTTTTGATGTAACTGTTTGTAGGTCTAATTGATACTCAGAAAGATAGAAATTGACTTAGAACTAATCTTGAATCAATTTTAATATTCCTTATAAAACAATAACCGAGATTTTTTAAAGAGGGTTCCGTACACGAAGGGTATAAACACAGCCCTATTGTTGTCACTCATGTGTATGTACGTCCGTCTGTGGTCTGCCACAAAGCTATTAACATTTTCACTGTATAAACATTTTGTTGACCCAAAGCGATAATAATAGTTTTTTTTTAATGTTTTAAAAAGGGGCTCCCATACAGCTAAAGGGGGGCGCGAAAAAATATATTTGACCTACCCCATCGAGTGGGTTATCGTTGTTTAGATTACTGGAAAACATAGGAATGAGAAGCCCCAAAGTCAGCTTTTTGACAAAAAATTGTCTAAACGAAATTTTTTACTTCCCAATGACCCTTAACTTATTATCTAACCATAAAATTTGGTGTTTATTTTTTTTTGTTTTTTATTACATCTCTTTTCTAATAAATACTAATATATGCATTGCTAAATCCGATTTATTCTTTGAATTTCCCTCATTTTTGGGCATATCTTCAACATTTGGTACGGAACTCTAAATGTGCGAAGTCAGATACGCAATTGGCCGGTTTTTATTAGGGTTACGTACCCAACGGGTAAGAACGGAACCCTATTACTAAGACTTCGCTGTCCGTCCGTCTGTCACCAGGCTGTATCTCAAGAACCTAGCTAGCTAGAGAGTTGAAATTTTCACAGATTATGTATTTCTGTTGCCGCTATAACAACAAATACTAAAAAACAGGATAAAAGAAATATTTAAGGGGGCTCCCATGCAACAATTCTTTCAATACCACATACAAACTTATGGATGCACCTGGTTACGTACATGGAGTGTGAAAGTAACCGCACCAATAACTTTGTAAACAATATTTTGCTGTGTAAAATCCAAACTATTCACTCCACACCATCGCTTCCATTGAACGGTGGTACGGAACCCTTCGTGCGCGATTTAGACTCGCACTTGACCGGTTTTTTCTTTTAATGTTGCAAGCTTGCATGCTTGTTACTACTTACTGATGTTGTAAAAATCGATACAGAATAATCGGAGGCATATTGATTCGATTAGAAAAATACATCGATTGGTTTATTTGATACTTGATGTTTATATTTGCTGCTTTACTTTCTTCAAAAAAAAAATCTGTTCTTCGGGTGATTATTTACATTATAAATGCGATATAGGTATTACTTTTAAAAGGTCGTCTCGTTACGTTTTAACAGTTACATCAAAAATAATAATATCGGGATGGGAATAAATAAAAAAATCGTCAAGAATGAATTGGACAACTAAAACTACAAAACAATTTTTTTCCTACCATAAAACGGCAACCCACGAACTGTCATTTTGGCCTAGCTAATTAGATTCCAGGGTCTGAAGGTTATCGCTTTTGGGGTCAATCATTAAAATTATTTATTAAAATATACACCTAAATATGCACCTAAAGAGTACAGTCGATATTAAACTACATTCAGCAGGATCTTCATTCCCAATAGAAAGACGCGTCAAACAGGGAGACCAGCTATCTCCGAAACTCTTCATCTGCACCCTGGAAGAGGTGTTCAAGAAGCTGGCGGTCCCATGGGCGAACGGCATTGACGTCGGTTGCAGAAGACTAACAAACCTTCGGCGGATGACATTGTCCTGTTTGCCCCAACAGCACCCGAGCTCCAGCACATGCTACAGGAACTCAGGAATCGAATGAAAGACCAAGGCCATAACCAAAAGCATTAAACGTAGGGTCGGTAAGGTAGATACAGTTTGTCGATGACTAAATTTACCTGGGAAAGATAGCTTCTTTCGAAAACAGGCAGTACAAAGAAATCGAAAGAAGGATTTCAAACGCCTGGAAGAGCTACTTGTCTATAAAGTACTAATGAAGGGCAACCTTCCGCTAACACTCAAGCGCAAGCTCATCGACATGTGTATGCTTCCCATCCTAACCTACCTGGTCAATGACTGAGCTTCAGAAGTCCAAACTCAAGGTTTGCCAGCGAGGGTTCGTACGCCCAGCAAAAAAAACTAAACGGCTGATCGTAGGCTGGTGAAACTTGGTACTTCATAATAAGTCCAATTGGTCCAAGGTCCATCAAAATTGTCGCCCTTGTGGTGATGGAAATTCCATGTCTATGCTGGGCGTACGTTTTCGGGTTTTTGAGATCTCGTAAACTACGCGTGGTATGAAGTCAAAAATTGGCATGATTGTTCATGGAAATTGGTCCAAATTAGTCCTGAAAAACATTTACGAAAATCCGTATAGTTTGACAGTTATCAACGTCCAACGGAAATCAAAAAAATCCGCCTATATCCGTAAGTAATTAACTTTTTAAAATATTATGACAGCAATCTAATATACAAGTTCTTGCCCGGGTGGCCGGAGGTGGCACAAAGCCGGGAGGTGTGGACTCAAAGGGGGGAGGGCTGTGCCCAGCAGTGGGACACTTTCATCTCGGCTACGAAAAAAATAATATATATACATGTGTTTTGAGAGTCCTGGAAAGTTAGCTACAATGGCCATACTACACTGGATTTTACTGACTTGCGCTATTCAATAGCCTAACGTATTTAGTGCGAAATTATTACTCGTCTAATTGTTTCCTTACGGTATTAATGCTAACGGGTGAATAAGCCATTGTTTCTGTATGATTAACAAGATTATGGTGGGTAACTGTGAATAGTTTATCTATCTAAGTATAATATTTATCTATATTAGTATGTGTATCGTTGTCTAGTACCCAAGATACAGGGAATCCTAGTTTGGGGCTAGATCAATATGTTTAAATGGTGTCCAATATGTTATTATTATTAACATTATACATTATACCCGCAACTTTTCTTTTGCTAAACAGCAAACATTCAAAATCATAAACATTAAGATAAGCGAAAGCGCAGAGATTATTTAGAAATTGGCCTAGCTGGTCATTTCTATCACAGCGTCACGCCATTTCCCATACGGGGTGGCAGAGGCACAATCGTGCCACTTTTAGCCAGTTATTCAATCCCCCATGTGACAGGGGGCTAGCCCATCGCCGCAGCTATGGAGTAATAAAGGGATCCTCCCGATGTTTTCCATCACCGTTAGAAAGTCCCTTTAAATTACTAATCTCATTGGTACATGGTCAGCACCGGGATTCGAACCTGCTCCTCCTGCGAGAGAAGTAAGCTTGACATCCGCTAGGCCATGGAGCTCTTATCGATTGTTTACACTCTTTTAAATACCTTCTTGGTTATACTAAGGTTTCACCTTAGTTGTAGCCAGAATTACAGGGTGGTTGTGATGAGTCGACGAAACGTCATTTAAGCATAAAAATAAACATTTATCCAAGTTCCAAGTTCCAAATGTCTTTATTACTATAGATATTTACATATACTTAGCAATCGTCATTTTTTGCCACTTCTCTACATTGGACCACTGTGGGAGAAGAAGGGCGTAGAAACTCCCACAGATTGATGTTTGTAAACAGGCACATACATTGCTTCTGGCCCCACACAAGGATACCCTGTGTCGTGGGAACTAGACACAGCGACATCACACACATAATAACATCCGAGACTTGGAGTTTTTTCTTTTTCCCCAGCCGGAGATCGAACCCGGGACCTCTCGCATGGTAGACAGGGCCACAACCGCAGCGCCACAGAGGTCGTCACAAACAGATACTTTCAAACTGTCAACTAGCTTATTTAGTAAAAAAAAATGTAAAAATTTCACCGTAATAATAATACCTAGGATACTATTATACACATTGATCTAGCCCCAAACTAGGATTGCCTGTATCTTGGGTACTAGACAACGATACACATACTTATATAGATAAATATTATACTTAGATAGATAAACAACCATGACTAAGGTACAAAAATCCGTTCTCATCAAAAAAATATTTGCCCCCACCGGGACTCGAACCCGGGACCCTTGGCTTCATAGGCAGGGTCACTACCGACTCGGCCATTCGGGTCGTCAAGTTAGTTAGTGATTAGTATGAAAACTGCAGGCTTTGACTTTCACAAAGATAAAATAACGTTTACTAATTGAACTGGCAGTACTATCGCGCTAAAACCTTCGCAAATGGGGACAATCTTATCGCAACTTAAATAATTAATCAGAAGTTTTGTACCTAATACATGCCACTGGTTCAAGTGGAAAAAGGAACGCCCAGACAGACATCCAGTGCCAGTTCGAGTCCTTTCAGTTTGACTGAATCCGAAATGAGAAAAGTTTCAAATGAGTGGAACTGAACCCTGATTCGTGAACGCGAGTGTGCGATTTCTACTCGATGGGTGTGTTTTGACTTTTTTTTACTTTATAATAGCATCAATTATTTAAAAGAACAGTCCCTAAAAGACATCTAAACAAAATTAACATTGAGTAAAGTATAGAAAAGTAGAGCACAATACAATAAAGTCATTATTATCAGTCTGAAACTGAAAAATGCATGCATGCATGTAACAGCGGGTAAAACCTATGAAAAATCCATTATAAATAACAATCAATCAAAGTTAAACTGTAAATTAAAAATGGTATCTAAACACGTATTACAAACCCTTTTTACTGCGTCCAAAAACCACACGTTACGCCCAGCATAATGATGAACTTCTTGGTAAAAACTCATTTATTATCTGAATATTGATACATTATGACCATGTGACAATGCATGCATGCATGTAACAGCGGGTAAAACCTATGAAAAATCCATTATAAATAACAATCTATCAAAGTTAAACTGTAAATTAAAAATGGTATCTAAACACATATCATAAACCCTTTTTACTGCGTCCAAAAACCACACGTTACGCCCAGCATAATGATAAACTTCTTGGTAAAAACTCATTTCTTATCTGAATATTGATACATTATGACCATAATGTACAAAACATTGTCAAATTATGACATTCCAATTTCGAACGCCGACGCCCACCTGCATGCCGCCCCTAGTTTGTCTGTGAAGTTGGAACTACAGCAAGCTAAACAACTGCCGAGCAATGATCAATGCCACAATGCCGGTCAAACATGCGGTTCCTGAATACATCAAAGAAAGCTTATGATTTGTTTGTAGATAAACTAGTGTATGTAGAATAGAATAGAATAGAATAGAATAGAAATATTTATTTAAAAAATAAAAATAAGCAGGTTTCCAAAAGAACATTAATAAAGAAATAAAAACCTTAAACGCTACAAGTATGATTAACTGTGGCCCCACACTAGGCAGAGCCTGTATCGTGGGTACCATAATTATGATTCACAGATAGGAGATGGGAGTTCAGCGTGGGTACAATTTAATTATTAAGGACACAAAAACAACAGGAAAGAGTGGGTATTATAACCGAAAATATAAACAAAAAGATAAAACACAGACTAACAAAACAAAGACATTATTTTAAAACTTAAGTGTACTACAGCATATAATCATGTGGGACATATCGACAGTATTTGCATAATGACGAAAATTCCTATTGAAGGACTCCTAAGACCATTTCAGTGGTACATAATTAGGCATTAATTATGTAACTGTACATAATTAGGCATTAAAACTCTGGAGTGATATTATTATGAAACTCGCCTTCGGCTCGTTTCATAAATCCACTCTCGAGTGTTAATGCCCTCCATTATGTAGCAGTCACATAAACTACTATAAAAATACCCGCGATACACCAATGAAACCTTAAGGGTAATATAATGCAAAAATCCGCATCGGAAATAGCTAAATAGTTTCTGAGAAGCCCTCAAGCGTCAACGATCCTGGCTGCTGCAGCGCCCTCTAGCCGTCTACAACCGTAAACATATAAAAGAACCTGCTCTGAAATTATACCCGTTTAATAAAAAAAAAACACATCAAAATCGGTCAAGTAGTTTTCGAATCTCTCACCTCCTCCGCTCCGTCCGCGTCCGCCATGGGTCGTCGGCGTCCGCCATGGGTAAAAATGGGCAATAAGGACCACATTCCAACTGGAATATTTACCTCCATTATAAGTCCCCAATGGGCACAGGTCAAACAAACATACTTTTCCCATCCAAGGTGCAAAAGCCACTAGACACTTGTTTAGCCATTGTTTAGATCAGTATAGTTCCGGTAGATAATTGAGTTCTTTAATCACATGCTGTATAAATATACGATTCATTCAAAGCACTGAATCAAACCGATGTTCAACCGTCGATTCAATATTAAATACAGCTTTCCGATGAAGTTTTTCTAATAATGTTCCCAGTATTACGTCCACGGCTCTGATGAGCTGCTTTCAAATGGAAATTTATGTAAGGAATATGAAAACGTATTAGATTAAATGAGAAATATGGTTTACATTTAGGGCCGCAAGATAAAATGCTAGGTAGAACTGATCTCGAGTCAACCTTATCATTCTACTACTTGTGTGTCTACAGATGGCGGTCTATCGTGAATAGCAACGCCATCTATTTGAAGAAAAATGAACTGAATAAAAGTTTTTTTTACTTCTTGGCTCTTCTCATTGCGTTTTTAATTTCTTCAGACTTCAGATTTGTATATAAAGTCTATAGTCTGGGTATGTGCGATAAGAAATTAGTATTTCTGCAGTGGCTTAGTCAGTAACAAGTTCTTACGACATACGGGCCCGACCCATCGCCCTGCAGATATGAATCGAGCATAATTGATTACTATGATAATCATTCGTTACATAATCCTAAAGTAACATTTCATTAACTAACGCTAATATAAAGCCCGACATTTGAATCTATTAGAGAAATTAAATCCCCAACATGACGTGCGAAGATGACTATCTCTGGGGGTATTCTACTAACCATTCCATTGCGCATGACGAGACGCCAGGAATACTTACATAACTTTACCGCAATAAAAATAAAAGGGAAATATTAAACTGCACATCAACTGTGTTCGGTTCTACATGTACGAACAGCAACAAATACTGAAATACTGAAAATACTGAAACATAAACTTAAGTACTCATTAAATATTTAAAACATAAAAAGTGTTTTTTTGATCCTTTTTTGCTGAGCAAAACAGTATTTTTGATGTGCGATTAAATACTAGCCAAAATAAAACAATAAAATCTTAAAAAAATGTTAAAGATAGTCATATTTTAAGGGGTTCTTATGGAGATCATGCTGATCAATCATCTGAATTACCGAATTAACTGCAGTGTATCCGATTGAATTAGAACAACTGTATATGTGAGATCTCTATATATTTTGGGCCGAGCAGCGGACTGATATGTATGGAGAAGTGTACTTTGTACTTACACAGGAAGAATATAGGGATTTTATTTAATTGTTTACCAAGTTAAGTAAGTCAATGCATCCTCAAAAACACATTTATATCCGAAATTAACTAAGTGTTCACCAAAATTTTACACCCTGTATGTCATATACTAAACTACATGGGATTACCTAGCTCCGCTCCGCTTCTCTTCGGTTCCAGGTTTTAACAAACCTAACTTAAGGATTCGGTCGTAAAGTGATCTATAGCAACCAATACAGTTCTGGGAAACTCCGGAGGCACTAAATTTGGTGAACATTTACTATACACACACACACACACACACACACATACACATAAACATATAGAAATAAATACTATAATTAAAAGTAATACATTTATTTGAAATAATTTTCATTCTTATATTTTTTTAATTTTATCTTTATATTATCCTATTAATAGCTTTTATGAATATTCTGTATTATATATAAGTTATTTTGTAACCTATTACAGTGCTAAGATGGTTTTATCGGGTCCTCATATTGTGCCATCTTCACTTCGCATTATTTTAACCACAATAGAGCAATAAATGATATGAGTTTGAGTTGAGTTGAGTTTATTATATTTGGGAGTCTTTGTAGCCACAGGAAAGTAGTCACACTGTCGAATGGCCCACCACCAGAACTACAACGGCCCATCAGGGACACACCCTATACGAAAAAGTAATAATAATAATATTTCGTTCTGATTTCTGTGACTGTTAGTAATAACCCTGACACAGCTTTTGTCATTAGTTAACTTATCTAGTTTTTTTTTAATGAAAGCCATGAATAGTGTTTTTTTAATTTGCGATATAGCGTAACGCTTTTTTCTATACGGCGTGGTAAACGCTCAGAGTTTTGTCCACTTTTAAGCCACGTTTAAGACGAGCTCTGTGGCGCAGCCTACCATGCGAGAGGTCCCGGGTTCGATCCCCAGCTCGGGGTAAAAAACAACCCAGGTCTTGGATGTTTAGTGTGTGACGTCGCTGTTTCTGGTTCGTACGACACAGGGTATCCTAGTGTGGGGCCAGAAGCAATGTATGTGCTCGTATGTAAATGTTTATCTTTATGTTTATTTTATTTAGTAGTAAATTTGTACATGACAAGGAGCTAGCTTATTGCCGTAGTTTTGTTCAATTGTGCCTACAGTTTTGTCATGAGTGTTATAGTTTGAGCCAAGTCTCCTTGGCTCTGAGCGAGCTGCCATCTCTTACTCTCTCATCTCGTCTTTTTCTCATTTTCGGACAGAGGCGAAAAAAAGTGAATTAAATGTTTCCAAAATTGCCACTACTATGACGACCTCTGTGGCGCTGCGGTTGTGGATATGCCTACCATGCGAGAGGTCCCGGGTGCGATCCCCGGCTGGGGATACAGTAGAAAACCCTCAGGTCTTGGATGTTATTTGTGTGTGACGTCGCTGTTTCTAGTTCCCACGACCCAGGGTATCTTAGTGTGGGGCCACAAGCAATGTATGAGCCTGTATGTAAATGTTTATGTTTTGTTCGCCGATGCTTGTAAATACCTATGCGAGAACGAGAGGTCATAGCTCGTCAGACCCATAGAAACTTGCCGCGGCCTGTAAGAACTTCATCATAATTATCTGAACCAAACCAAAGTATTTTTTTCACATACTCCAATTATTATACCTATGTACATACAAAGAATTCCCGCCTCATTCCAATTTGATCATTAAATCGTTACACCATGTCACACGGCTCAGAGTTTCCGTCCTCTAATTGTGGTTCGACATGCGAACTTTTCTGTTATTATTATTATTAATTTCGCTGTGCCTCGTTCCGCCTATCGGGGAATGTTTTATTGTAATGACGAACAGTTTTCGGCGAGGGATGGGAACGCACCAAAACTCTCTAACTCAAACACATCGCGTCACACCGATAAATACCTAATACCTTAGACAGGGTGTTGTTTTGCCAAGTTATCACCGACTCGAGGTTGGTTATTTACAAAACACTGAAGCAAAAAATATTTATAAAATAATTAATGTATTATAGATAGATATATGCGAGATGGGCGTCCTTAGAGTCGGTCTGCAACCCGTCTAGGAGAAGGAATAACTCCTAAATCAGACCCGGGATGTAGTTAACGTTAGGCGCAATCTGCGGCAACTGCAACTGTTGGCATCAGGGTAGGATGGCAACTTAGGGCGGCGGCGGACGAGTGTCTCGTGCACCAACGGCGGCGCCTATAGGCCGACTCAGTAGGCTGCTACTCACCTGCCAATCCGCACGAGGCGAGCGTGGTGGGTTGATTGTCTAAACCTCTTCCCCATTAACATTAATATGACAATTCACAACCAAAGGCCCCGGCCCCTAGTCCCCGGCGGCTCCAGCAGCCCCGGCAGTGTCGATCAGCCGGCAAGATCTGGAGCATAGGGTGCGAAGAATCCCCGGGTTGATACCTTTAACCGTCAAACGGCAATGGCTAGGAATAAGGATTCTGATAAGTTTAATATTATTACATACAATGTAAGCACTCTTAGTACCGAAGAAAGGATGATCGAATTTGAAAACAAAAAGCGTTAGGCAAAATTTCTTGGGATATAATAGGATTGGCAGAGGTAAGGATAGAGGAAGAAGATATTTAAAAAAGGGAGAAAAAATTCTTCTTTTATTCGGATATAGCACGGGGATAGTTTTGGGTAGGGTTTCTAGTAGCCAAGCGTTCGGTAAATAATATAATAGAATTTATAGGGTACTCTGAAAAAATAGCTGTTCTTAAATTTCAAATTGCAAAAGAAAAGAGGTTAATCGTAATTCAGGCACATGCTCCGACATCATTTCATTCAGACAAAGAAGTGAAACAATGCTATGATTTACTCAATAAGGCCTGTCACGAGAACCGTGGTAGCTGGAAAGTCGTGATAGGCGATTTCAATGCAAAGGTAGGACCGAGACAAGACAACGATTACTGTCACATACAAGGACTTTACAGTTTGGGCGACCGCAACATACGAGGCACTCGTCTCATCCACTGTGCATTTGGCCAGAAACTCTCGATTGGTAACAACTTCTTCTACAAAAAGCCCCAAAGAAGGTAGACGTGGATCTCACCAAACGGATTAGCAAAGAAAAAGGATTATGCCTTAACTTCTGACCAATCAATAGTTCGCGATGTAGGTATTATTAACAATATTAAATTGTATTCCGACCACCGACCATTGCGTAAAGAATTATCGTTAAACTTCAAAAAACGTTAAAAATTAACATAAGATTTTATAATTATATAAAAACTCATTGATAGCTAACATTGATAACTTCGAAATAGAACTCAAGAATAGTTTCGACTTGCTTGAACAGATAGATTTAGATAACGTGAAAAAAATATATCTACACATTTAACATTGTATAAAAAAGGCGAGCAACAAAATAAGTCAAACTAAAACTAAGTGACAAAAAATATCATCCGAGACTCTACTGCTCATAGAAGAAAGACAAACATACAAAAATAATAACAAATGCATAGAATACAGAGAATTAGACAGACAAATTAAGAAATCAATCAGAAAGGACAAAAGGCGATATAACATACAACTAGTGGAAACAGCATTGTTCAGGAACAGTTCACTGAAAGTGGCAAAGAAAGGAATAAAAACAGCAAATCATGGATGTCATGTCTAAAGGACAAAAATGGGAATAAACATGGGAATAGGGGTAAAATTATGGAAATATGCATGGATTTTTACCAACAGCTCTACACAGACACAGCTTTTATACCGGATTCACAAAATGTACAAGTTCATTCTCACCCACACGACATACCAGTTCATTGTGCACTAAGTTCAATGAAATTTAACAAGGGCCCGCGATGTGATGGCCTTTCCACAGAAGTGCTCCAACTGGGACAATCTGTACTACTTCCACACGTAACAAATTTATTTAATTGCATTTTACATACTGGACGGTTTCCTAAAAATATGTGTCATTCCGAGTTCGTGCTTCTACACAAAAAGGGTGAAAAGTCAGATATCGGCAATTACAGGCCAATCAACCTTGTGTCACATCTCTATAAGGCTTTCAAAAAAGTGAATGAATGCCGTATATCTGGACTGCTCAATCCAGCACAATCACGAGAACAGGCTGAGTTTAGACCTGGCATGTTCACCACCTACCATACTCTCTCACCGACATGCTCTCATTCAATTAATAGAAAAACACCAAGAATCTCACCTTACTCTCTATCTGGCATTTGTAGATTACAGCAAGGCATTTCACAGCTTAACACATAAATCAATTTTCGAAGCTTTACAGATCTCTGGACCATCCTTCCCGATTCAAAAATGGGTGAAACAAGGAGACCCACTTTTCCCAAAACTCTTCATGAGCACCTTAGAAGAAGTATTTAGAAAAGTAACACCAGAATGGGAAAATAAAGGCATCGAAGTTGGCCAAGCAAGATTGACCAGCCTTCGTTTTGCCAACGTTATCGTGTTATTTTTTCGTTCCGCAGGAGAGCTACAGTCCATGCTGCAAGACCTCAGCGTGGCAAGCCTCGAGGTGGGACTGCGGATGAACATGACAAAGACCAAGGTCATGAAAAAATTGCACTGAGCATATAGTGGAAGTAGATGAATCCGGAATTGCATATATCCCAGAATACATCTAATTGGGCTAATTAGTCTCCTTCTAGAGCAGACAAGACAAAGAGGTCGAAAGACGAATTGATAACGCCTGGAAGAGCTATTGGTCCATGAAAGAGCTCATTTAGGGACAACTTCCGTTGTCTTTAAAACGCAAGCTCATGGACATGTGCATTCTTCTCATCCTTAACAATGGAGCTCAGATTTGGTCTTTGACTGCAATCCAAAAGTCTAGGCTTGAGGTTTGCCAATGCTAATGCGAAATGTGGAGCACAGTATCCTGGGAGTCCGATTGGTGAATCGAATCAGGAATACTGAGATACGCTGCAGAACTAAAATAAAGGACATAGCGAAAAAGACAGCTGAATTTTAGTGGAACTGGGCAGGCCACGTCGCCGGTATGCAACCTGACCGATGGGCCAAACTAATAACTCTCTGGATCCCAAACGCAAAAAGGGGACTTGGTCGACCCAGGAAGCGCTGGAGTGACGAATTGAGGTACAAAGACAACAACAACCAGGGGCGTGAAGAGTGGAGGAGGGGAAGAGAGGCCTTTGCCCAGCAGTGTGATGGATGATGTAGGCTAATAATAATAATAATAATAATAATTAAAGTGTGGCTTTAGTTCTCTTGCTGCCGCGCTCGCAATATCGGGCATTCGACGAGCGCTTCGTGGATCAGCCGAGCGTGTCCGCACTTTGCGGTTATTTCAGAACAAATTTAACACGACAATTTGTGAATCAAAATTATCCGAGGGAAAAACGATACGTGAACTATCGTCCCTATATATATATATATATATATATACACAGTCAGGTCATAAGTTCTGTCACACAATAAAAACTTTTGAATTTAGAACGCTGGCCACAAAAAAGTTTATTGAATTCGAATTTCGAATTTTTCATGAAAATAAAAATGTGTACTTTTTAGAATTTTCCTCATTTTTAAATATGGAGTGGACACTTAAAGAAGACCGTGTCGCAGTTATTGCGTTGCATCGTTGCGGTTACGCGCCAATTCAGATTTTCGACTTACTGAAAAATTTGTATATAACCAAAAGATTCATTTATCGTACCATAAAACGATACAATGAAGACTCTAGTGTAGATGACAGGTCAAGAAGTGATCGCCCTCGCTCTGTTAGGACTCCAGCAGTGATAAAAGCTGTGAAGGCGCGAATTCAAAGAAATTCCATACGTAAGCAGAAACTGTTGGCCCTTCAGATGGGGTGATCTGGTGATAGGGTTAAGCAGGACCACGGTGAAAAGGGTGTTAAATGAAGACTTAGGGCTTAGGGCATATCGAAGAAAAACAGGACATCGTTTGGACGCTCGTTTAATGGACCTGAGACTGAAGAGATACCGCGCTTTGTTGAAGCGGTACGCGGGAAAAAAGCATCGGGAAATTCTTTTTTCGGACGAACAAATTTTCACCGTGGCAGAGAGCAACAACAAACAAAATGATAAGGCACACAGCAGTGAAGATGCGAGCGACCGTATTCCGTGTGTCCAACGAGGTCATTTTCCATCCTCGCTCATGGTTTGGTTGGGAGTCTCTTATTGGGGCTTAACTGAGGTACATTTTTGTGAGAAAGGCGTAAAAACGAATGCAGTTGTGTATCAAAATACAGTCCTCAAGAACCTTGTGGAACCTGTTTCTCATACCATGTTTAATAACAGGCACTGGGTATTCCAACAAGATTCTGCGCCAGCTCATAGAGCAAAAAGCACACAAGACTGGCAGGCGGCGCGTGAAATCGACTTCATCCAGCACGAAGACTGGCCCTCCTCCAGTCCAGATTTGAGTCCGTTAGATTACAAGATATGGCAACACTTGGAGGAAAAGGCCTGCTCAAAGTCTCATCCTGATTTGGAGTCACTCAAGGCATCCTTGATTAAGGCAGCCGCCGATATTGACATGGACCTCGTTAGTGCTGCGATAGACGACTGGCCGCGCAGAATAAAGGCCTGTATTCAAAATCGCGGGGGCCATTTTGAATAAACTTTATTACCATAAGAATCTATGTTTTATTAAGTTCATTTTGCTATATAAAAGTTTACATAAATAATAAACATTTCTAAATTATTTCATATTGCACATGTGACAGAACTTATGACCTGACTATGTATATATATATATATACATATATATCTTATATATCTTTAGATATATATATATATATATATCTAAAGGTGATGAAAACTTAGGATATATCCAATGGTGAGGCAATGGGCTAGCCCCAGTCACGCAAAAATGGTATATCGGATAACTTTGGGCACAATTGCGCCTCTGCTATCGTATGGGAAACAGCGTGACGCTATGTTGTTGTTGTAGTTGAAGTCTTCAACAAGCAAGTGTACTATATAAAAAAAAATATTTAGATACCTATAGATGTATCCACAACGAATCAAATATTCCAAAAAAAATATGTTTTAAGAGTGTTAACGCAGTGAGTTAACTAATTTTACACCAAATCATTCGGTGACATCACGAAATTCGAGAAAACTTATAAGAACTTAAAAGCAGAAAGAAGCATTTCCATCGTAACTCTTTAGGCTCTTTGGTAACATTGACTGTGACAATTGAGTTATGTTTCTCGTTTAACTCAATACTGCGTTACAATACAATGTCTTTACTACATGCAACAGTGTTTTACCCGTGACTCGTATGATGAGGAATGCTAATCACCTTAATGTATGTGGTGATTTTCGGGAAGTCCTGATTGGGATTTAAGTACAATATTTTTGGAGAAATATTTTAATTGAATTTATGTTATCGGGCCGACATGACTTCGTAATTAAATTCACCGATATTAACTACAGTTCTCTCATACAAGGGGAGTTTAAATTAGCTGACCATATTTTTGGGAATGATAATACCCATGATTGCTTTTAATTCTGTTGATTTTCAGATTCTTCTTGGCATCCTTCGAGCGATTGGGGTCTCCTCCGCTGTGATCCCGTGGTTCAATTGTTATCTCTCTGACCGTCACCAACGCATAAGACTGAATGATAAATTATATGGTTGGTTGAGCTTGTCTGCCGGTACCCCGCAGGGTAGGGTACTGTCCCCTCTTTTATTTTCCATTTTTATTAACCAGCTCACAAAAGTTATTTCATCTCACGACCCGAATGGCCGAGTCGGCAGTAACCCTGCCTACGAAGCCAAGGGTCCTGGGTTCGAGTCCCGGTGGGGGCAAATATGTGTTTGATGAGAAAGGATGTTTGTACCCTAGTCATGGATGATTATCTATCTAAGTATAATATTTATCTATATAAGTATGTGTATCGATGTCTAATACCCAAGATACAGGGAATTCTAGTTTGGGGCTAGATCAATGTGTAGAAATAGTGTCCAAGGTATTATTTTTATTATTATTATCCCGTAGTCATCTTTATGCTGACGACCTTCAACTTTATGAACATTTCTCAGCTGACGAAATCGAAGACGCTACGGCGAGACTAAATATTGATCTTGAGGCCATTGAAGTGTGGGCCAAATCAACCCCACTTAGTCACAGGTTATCATTATAGGGAGTCACCATTTGACCTCCAGGCTGAGTTCGGTAGTGCCTCCGGTTGTATACGGGATATATATATATATACTATATACCGACAAAACTAAAAACTTGGGTCTGATCTTTGACAAGAACATGTCCTGGACGGCACACATCAATGAAGGAAGTAGGCGTATGCACTTCTCCTACAACTCTCTGAGACGGTTGCAGTTTTTTTTACCGTATCAAACCAAAATTATGCTTCCTCAAATGTTGCTGCTTCCTTTATTGGATAACGCTGACGTGTGCTTTCTGGACGTGACTGAGAGTCAGCTCAATAAGATGTAGCGGCTACAGAACTTAGCCATTCACTTCATTTTTGGTTCGCGAAAGTACGTCCATGTGTCGGATTTTCGCAAACAATTGAAATGGCTCCGGATTTGGCTGCGTAGAAACCTCCACATACTTACTTTTTTACTTTTGAAATATTACACAATCCAGGTGCCTAAGAGTATCTGCGCAGTCGTTTCCACTTTCTATCTCCGTCGTCAAGACCTCGTCGTGCGTGTGTTACTGCAAGGGAGTTGGAATGTCCTGTTGCTAAAAGTGAATTCCTTCTGATTATTTTTTACATTCGTGCGGCTCAAATGTTGAGCCACTTGCCAGCTTCTATAAGGGATAGTGAATCCCCAAACTCCTTCAGAGCAAGATTGAAGGAACTCTACCTTTCTCAAGTATAATATGTATATTTATATATGTAGGAATTGTTTATGTAGTTTATTGTTTTAATTATAGTGTATGATATATACAGAATTTATGTAACTATTCATGTGTATTGTATTTCTTTCATAAAGATTGCAAAGCTTGCTTTATTTATCTTTACATCCTCACTATCTCAAAGGCAACCCGCCTGGAAGAGATTTATTTTAGAAATAAGCCTGCCTGTCACACAAATATTGAGTGCAATAAAGGTTTAATAATAATAATGATTATGCATAATTTTCTTAAAGGATGTTGAAATGTAATGATATTAACTGAAATGTAAATGTTTTTATTGAGATCGTGAACGATGCTGGTTACAAAGTAATTAGTTACAAAGTAAGTATTGACAAATGGTCGTACGTAATTTTTTTATTGACTCTCACTACAATGACCCAAACAGCTGGTCAAGTTACCCAAAAAAAAAGTATATTGAAAAGCCAAATTTTGGCTACGGTAACGGAAAAGGCGTGACGCTATCTATGTATGTATCTAGATCCAGTCACATGCCCGAAACGGTGACCCCCAAATATCCATCAAACGCTCGCATGCGACAGGCACGCCCTCTATTTCGCTTCACGATATGCAAATAGGACACATAAAGGTAATATTTCGTGATAGCGAGTCGGTAATTAATAAAATATGTCCTCTTTATTGTTATTAGTGGGTACGGCATTCCGCCGAAATGGACTGACCAATTTTGTGATAGCACCGATTTGTGGTACTGCAAGCCTTAATATCATGGGTATAAGGGAGATATTTTCTGTATGTTTGTAAAGTTGGTTTTGGCGTATTAGTTGTGTTATGATTGCTTTGCGAGCGTTGATTTATGTATAAGCGTGTTTGGTTGGGGCTGATGTGCAGACTGTGGATTTCTGTGTGACCTTAATTATTTTTCTCTGTATGGGTGGGTGTTGCTTATGTTGACTAAGTAAATGTCCAGGAAATTCACATAAGACATAAGACGATTATTCATAATAGGTTATTATAACATGTCATGTTGGTGTTAACACATTAATGAAAGTGTATGTAGAGTAATATAGTAAAAATAAGTCTTAAGCAATATGTCATCAAAAATATAAAAAATATGCAGTTCAAATGTCGAGTAGGGCTACAAAATGTAGGGGGGCTGTACCTAATAATAAATACATTTTACCTAGTTTTTGAGTAAAATATGTGCTCTCACAACTGTAACTAAAAATTAGGATTCTAATTTTGATTCAGAAGATATGCGAAAGAAATCGGGGCTGCAAATTTATCTAATCTATTTCTTGTACAGTTTTATCTGTCAGAGTGAAAGGCAACGAATGCAATGTGGAACGTAAATATTTACTAATAAAAAAGTTATTCACTGTTTAACTTAACTTATACAGTCTGTTGTCCTTTTAATATGTCGAGTAAATGTCAAATGTCAGAGCAAGACTGTATAAGTTATACTGTGAATAACTTCTTTTATTAATAAGGCCGTATGTCTATACTATGTCTTTTTGCTTCCGTGACGTTCATTGTATCAAATTTTCGTTTATATGTGTGGAACCCGGCATGGTAGCTAGTATTCAATTGCATATAAATATACCTATTGTGTACCAATATAATTTTTCATTACCAAATTTACTGAATGTTCATCTCCTGTGCTCCCATGTAGTTTCACTGCAACGTATTGGTTGCTATAAACCACTTGCGGTGCGAATATTAAAGCTGGTGTCGTTCACTACAGCTTTCTTAAATCTGGCCAGACGATTACGGCAGATGTCTATTGTCAGCAACTGCAAATCATGATGGAAAAGCTAGCTGCTAAATAACCGAGGCTGGTCAATCGCTCTAGGCCACTGCTGCTTCATGATAACGCTAGACTACACACTGCACAACAGACGGCTACCATATTAGAGGAGCTTCAATTGGAATGTCTAAGACATCCACCTCTCTCCGGACCTTGATCCAACAGATTACCACTTTCGAAATTTGGATAACTTCTTGAAAGGGAAAAAAATCAACTCCGATGGGGCAGTCCAAACCGCCTTCAAAGATTTTATTGATTCCCGTCCGAATGTTTTTTTTAGTAAAGGGATCGAAGAACTACCTATGAGATGGCAAAAGTGTATAGATAGCAATGGTACATACTGTGATTAAATAAATATATAATATTTTAAAGAAAACGACTTTATGTTCCTCCCATGCAAAACGCCAATTTCATATGTAAGGACCTAATACAAGAATGATTGCCAAAATTGGGAATCGCATAGGAAAACATCCTCTGGCATTTCTGAATTTCAGTTAAAGTAATGGTTATATCGTCCCTTATAAAAAAACACGGAATTGCGAAAAGTTGCTTTATGAGATTTCACATTCAAATTCGGTACACATTCGAGATAGTTTTTAGTGATTATTAATATAATCACTAAAAACTATCTCGAAACCTGCATTATGTGTCGTCAAATTTTTGTACCTTTCCCGTCCACTATGCACGGATTTGTTTAGGTGTCTACTAAGATAAAATATCTGTATACGTAATGCAAAAGTAGCTTTACTTAGAGCTTTATATTTAAAGATCTTTTGTTAAAAATATTTAATCATTTACCGAGCAAAGTTCCGATACAAATTCGCGACCTCAACGCTGTGAGCTCCGTCGTGGTCGCCCACGACGACGATATTTCGGAATGGGAGTATGTCCTTTTTCGCCACCACAAACAGTTCGTAAATTTAGTGTATCTGTTACCGGCAATATGTATAATCCGGTATTATATACAATCCCTAGGCAATATATATGTCACCGTAAGATTGTCAAAACCGTTATTTGATAAATTAACGTTTCTTTTCTCGTTATTTTGTCAACTATCGACAGATAATGTAGCGTACTGCTTACTATATGACGCGTTAGTTGATAAACTAACGGTCAAAACCGTTACATAGTGAACTGGTAACTTGAATTGCAAACGAATACCAGGGCAAACACTACGGTAGCTTAGGTGAAGACTAGCGAAGCCCCCGAATAGTCTTCGTGTTGGGTTGACATGTAAGAACAAAAGAAACGTAAATTCTAAACCCTGTCGGTCTGGTTTACTATCTGTCGACAGTTGATCAAGTAACGCGTTAGTTAGGTAGTAGTAGTAGTAGGTTTTGACTATCTTACACGAGCAAAACGAGCAGGTAATTTATGAAATATTATTTATTTCATCTACACACGTATCGTAAACCCTCTTTATTGCGTCCAAAAACTGCATGTTACAACCAGCATAATGATATACTACTTGTTAAAACCTCATTTCTTATCTGAATATTGAAAAATTATGACCATAATGTACCAAAATTTGCAAATTATGACATTCAAATTTCGAACGGCGACGTCCACCTGCGTGCCGCCCCTAGTTTGTCTGTGAAGTTGGTACTACAGAACAAGCTAAACAACTGCAGAGCAATGATCAATGCCACAATGCCGGTCGAACGTGAGGTTCCTGAACACATCAAAGAGAGCTTATGATATGTGTTTAGATAAACTAGTGTATGTAACTATACATCATTAGGCATTTAAAACTCTCGAGTGATATTATTAAGAACCTCGCCTTCGGCTCATTTCATAAATCCACTCTCGAGTATTAATGCCCTCCATTATGTAGCAGTCATATAAACTACTATTATCTACACACGTATCATAAACCCTCTTTACTGCGTCCAAAAAACGCACGTCACGATCAGCATAATGTTAAATTACTTGGTAAAAACTCATTTCTTATCTGAAAAATTACACATTATGACCATAATGTGTAAATTTTCAACATATTATGACATTCAAATTTCGAACGCCGTCGCCCGCCTGTTTGCCGTCCCTAGTTTATCTGTGAAGTTGGTACTGACATTCAAATTTCGAACGCCGGCGCCCGCCTGCGTGAAGTTGGTACTACAGAACAAGCTAAACAACTGCAGAGCCACAATGCCGGTCAAACATGCGGTTCCTGAACACATCAAAGAGAGCTTAAGATATGTGTTTAGATAAACTAGTGTATGTAACTATACATAATTAGGAATTAAAACTCTTGAGTGATATTATTATGAAACTCGCCTTTGGCTCGTTTCATAAACCCACTCTCGAGTATTAATGCCCTCCATTATGTAGCAGTCACATAAACTACTATTGGATAGCACCATTATTGCTTATTATGACTGTGACTTGTTTTTAATTTATTGAGTAACGCACCACCAGAGTAGAAATGCGAGGTATTTTATTTTCTATTATTTAGTCCGAATTTCAAAACAATTCATCATTTGTGACAAATCAAATCAAATCAAATCAAAAATCATTTATTTCCATAGGATGTTGTTACATCACTTAGATCCGTCATTACATTTTTTTGGGTGAGTTCACTAACACAATGGCGGAATCTGTGGAGAAGAGCTGACGTGGCATAAAAGCTCGTATATTACATAGAACATAAAAAAATGTCACAGTAATTTTACAACAGGTTTTTCAGCCACGCCGCAAAATAAAATGCCTTGAGAAATTCACTCAGTATATCAATCTCTTTTAAAAGTTCTCAGAGAGAGTCTGTGCTTTTTAAATTATAAATTGCTCGAATAGCTCTCTTTTCTGTAATATAAAATAGTTTGAATATCCGCTGCTTTTACCCCATAATAAGCTACCTTAGGACATGACACTATTAAAGTAACTAAAATATACTAGCCTAGCTATAGTCAAATCCTTGTGTTGTCAAGAGACGTTTAACGGAACGTGAAGGGTCACATTACCTTAAATTAGTGATATTCTTAAAATCAACACATAAAAACCGGTCAAGTGCGAGTCTAAATCGCGCACGAAGGGTTCCGTACCACCGTTCAATGGAAGCGATGGTGTGGAGTGAATAGTTTGGATTTTACACAGCAAAATATTGTTTACAAAGTTATTGGTGCGGTTACTTTCACACTCCATGTACGTAACCAGGTGCATCCATAAGTTTGTATGTGGTATTGAAAGAATTGTTGTATGGGAGCCCCCTTAAATATTTCTTTTATCCTGTTTTTTAGTACTTGTTGTTATAGCGGCAACATAAATACATCATCTGTGAAAATTTCAACTGTCTAACTATCACGGTTCGTGAGATACAGCCTGGTGACAGACGGACGGACGGACAGCGGAGTCTTAGTAATAGGGTCCCGTTTGGAACCCTTCGGGTACGGAACCCTAACAATAAAAAACGGTCATGTGCGTGTCAGACTCGCACACGAAGGGTTCCGTACCGTATAAGAAAAAAAAATACTAAATCCTAAATAATAAAACCAAAACAAAAACAAAAATATAATGCGTCCGCTAGGATTATTCGAACCCAGAGCTTCAAGATTGCGAAACCGATTGTGCCATCTCAAAGTTATTAAGAGCAGCGAAATTTATGGTGATATTGAATCATGATGTTATGAGGTATTTTGCAGGGATAGGGATTTAAAAAAGAACTCGCTTGTATAGGGATCCCTTTAAAATTTTAAGGGGATCCCTATACAAATCCCTATTAATATAGTTCATTATTTGTTGCTGTTGCGGCAACAGAAATGCACATTCTGTGAAAATTTCAGCTCTCTACCTATTTCGGTTGATCCGATAGAGCCTGGTGACGGACGGACGGACAGACAGACGGACAGCGGAGGCTTAGTAATAGAGTTCCATTTGGCACCCTTCGGGTACGGAACCCTAAACACGTTCAAAAGAGGCGCCTTATATTTTAGGTTTCAAAATATTATTAAACGTGATAAATACCGGTAATGAAGCTTTTCTATTATGCTTGTCAGCTAGTCCACGTCGTGCATGCCACTATCATTCACTGATGGAGATGTGAACATTTCTTCAAGGTATCCTTCACGCTATTGAAGGGCTCCTAAGTGACAGCTAAGTGCCGCTCATCAGGTACTTGCCTTGGCAAACAGCAATTAAACAATTACGCATACTAATAACATGAAACTAACACGGTCTAACTAAGGGAGAGGCAAATCGGCAAAGTCAATACGGGTCAGTAACTTCATGAGTAAATATCGCCACCTTCACGAGGTTTCTTGATGAGTAGGGTGTATGTGAGGTATAGAGGTCGCGCCACCATGTCAATTGGTCACAAAAACCTAATTTCCGAGCCGGGAATCGAACCCGTAGATTTTAGAAATAATGTCAGCTTTTGTTATTTATTGCTCATCCGAGGCTGATCCTAATAAGGCTCAGCTTTTGGCAAGTAACGCCGGTAATTATGGCAAAAAGTGACAAGGATAAACCCTTATAGGAACACTCGCGTGTGTCTAATATGAAAAAAATACTGCCTACAAAAAAGTGGAGGGGTTTAAATTACAAAACAAACAATAAATAAAAAACGTAGTAACTCGTGCTGCGCTGCATGACTTATAACGTTTTTTTTTTTTTAGTTTTGTAATTTTACCCCCTCCACTTTTGCTCAGTTTTTTAGTGTAGTTTTCATGCACTATTGAATCAGTTTTCTCATAATAATTGTCAGTCCATACAATGCTCAGTTTTACGTTAAACGGTTCGGTTTCCGGCTAGCAAAATTGTTTTTTACTTTAACAAAAAAAATATCTCATAGTTTCTGAAATCACCATACTGACCCTTTCAAATGGCCCACCTGTATACTTACTGTCATTTCCGTATATTATTATAGTGTCAATTTTATTTATTTATTTAATATACAAGTACGATATACAACATTACAGGTATACACCCAATGCGCTGTACAAAGTCAAATAATTATACAATGTCAGTATCAATTTAGGTAAGTCGATTTCACAGGTAGGGAACAAAGGGTACAAATTCGTAGAAAATACTACATATCAAATCACATTAAACATTAAATTTAGGTCAAATTCAAATAGTATTAAACATTATTAGGTATGTCAAGGGTACTGAAATAAAAGGTCAATGCAAAAAATAATAATAATATTTCTAAGACAACACTTTCACTCCTTCATCTCGCAGAACCTGCCACATTCTCGCACAATATGCCTCCACTCATCACCAAACAGATCAGTCAGTGGTGCTGCAGCCAGCAGAGCATTGAGGCTATCCCGTGCCCTCACCAGTGGAGACTGCTGGCGCGCCACCGTGCGGTGCGTGCCGCCCGCTAACAGCTGGTGCCTACGCGCGCGGAGATATCTGTCGGGCACGTATAGCGCGCATACCGTACCGACAAGCGCGACACATAAGAAATTATTATTATAGTGTCGATTGATGGAAAAACTGTTGTAATCGAATTCATACAGCCGCAACCTCGTGTTTTTACGCTTTATCGTTATATTATGCGTCATAGGGAACGTTCCGAAACTTCACAGAACCACATCCCCCCTACACTCGAACCCAAAACGGCAGCGAACTTGGACACCGCCACTTGAAGGGCAGGTGGGCCCGAAGTTCAGAAACTAGTTATTGTTTGATTTGCGTTAATCAATGTTCGTGTGTGTTTGCACGCGGTTTCTGAACGCTCCTCAGCGGTCTGTGTGAAGACCTTTGCTGTTTGATGTGTGTGATGTATGTAGGATTGAGGATCTCTGTTTTTACATCTCAAGAGCGGCGACGATGGGCTTAACCTTTTTCGTTAAAGAAGATGGCAAGATGCTTCATTTGCTAGAGAACCTTCTGACCGTCCAGTTTCTCACAGGATCGCCCCTGCTTTCAATCAATGGGCCATGTAAAAGAAAACTAAGGTACCGAACTGAGAAAAACATTTCGAGATAATTGTGTTCTGAACTAAATTCCGTTATTTACATCAAAAATATCACAGGATTACTGAAATATCCGTAAAAAACAATGTGTTTTATTCTTACTCTACAACGTAGTTTTCTCAAATTCCCTTCGCCTTTAAGTTGTCAGATCTGTCAAGTATCAACAGTTTTCCTGTCCGTCGGTAACGCAGATGTCAGTCGGAACGTAAACAAATAAGGGTACTACTTATAGTTTTTTAGTTTTATAATCGGATACAACCAGCCTCAAGTACAACCATTCCAAAACTGTGAGCAAGTGACGTCACGAGTAGTATTATTTTAAAAATAAAAAAAAATAAGACATCCATTACCCGAAATATTCAAATTAGATTCTTCAAATAGTCTAAAATTTCGCAAAATAACATAAAAAACCGGTCAAGTGCGAGTCTAAATCGCGCACGAAGGGTTCCGTACCACCGTTCAATGGAATCGATGGTGTGGAGTGAATAGTTTGGATTTTACACAGCAAAATATTGTTTACAAAGTTATTGGGGCGGTTACTTTCACACTCCATGTACGTAACCAGATGCATCCATAAGTTTGTATGTGGTATTGAAAGAATTGTTGTATGGGAGCCCCCTTAAATATTTCTTTTATCCTGTTTTTTAGTATTTGTTGTTATAGCGGCAACAGAAATACATAATCTGTGAAAATTTCAACTCTCTAGCTAGCTAGGTTCTTGAGATAAAGCCTGGTGACAGACGGACGGACGGACAGCGAAGTCTTAGTAATAGGGTCCCGTTTGGAACCCTTCGGGTACGGAACCCTAAAAACCAGCCAGCCAGCCAGCCAGCTTAGTGGATTGTTGCGAAGCGACAGTGCCTGCGCAGCGCTTGTCAGTACGGTATGCGCACTACACGTACCTGACAACTACCTATGCGAGCGCAGGCAGCACGCACCGCATGGTGGCGCGCCGGCAGTCTCCACGGCTCGGGACAGCCTCAATGCACTGTTGGCGCATGGAGGGATATAGTGCGAGAATGTGGCAGGTTCTGTGAGAGGAAGGTATATGACTGTGTTGTCCCTGGATTATTGCAATTGAATTTTATCTATGGATGTGAATTGTTATATTATTGTGAATTTTGAATCAAAAAACTCAAAACTCAAACATTTATTGCAAATAGGCAACATTAATGCACTTTTACAAGTCAAACACTTACTTAAGTCCCATACCTATGGATAAAAAAATTATATATGATCAACTAAACTAATGAGTACCATAACTGATTATGGTTTGAGTTTGAAAAAGGAAATTTACCTTTCGAGTGGTTCATGGCTGAATCTCGCACAGTAAAAGGAAACTCCATGAACTCTACCAGTGCTTCGGAAATACCCCCGTCTGAGAAGATAGCACCAAGAAACTCTACGGGGATGTCATTTAGAAAAAAAACGTATTTTTTTTTAAATTACACAATGTACAATATACATATAATCTAATCTAATCATAATATTATAACTTCGTATCTACAAGTGCCAATAAGATGTCTCAAAATAACAAAAAAAAATGTTATTATTTGATGAAGATAACTTTTGAGAAACCAGACTGGACCAGTCCCCCCAAGCAGCACCCGTTCTCGAGTATGACTTGTTCACCAGCATCACCGCCCTCGCCATATTTGAGGGAGGGGAGAAACCTTCTATATACATAGTTAGGTCATAAGTTCTGTCACATGTGCAATATGAAATAATTTAGACATGTTTATTATTTATGTAAACATTTATATAGCAAAATGAACTTAATAAAACATAGATTCTTATGGTAATAAAGTTTATTCAAAATGAACCCCGTGATTTTGAATACAGGTCTTTATTCTGCGCGGCCTTTATTCTGCGCGGCCAGTCGTCTATCGCAGCACGAACGAGGTCCATGTCAATATCGGCGGCTGCCTTAATCAAGAATGCCTTGAGTGACTCCAAATCAGGATGAGGCTTTGAGCAGGCCTTTTCCTCCAAGTGTTGCCATATCTTGTAATCTAACGGACTCAAATCTGGACTGGAGGAGGGCCAGTCTTCGTGCCGCATGAAGTCGATTTCACGCGCCGCCAGCCAGTCTTGTGTGCTTTTCGCTCTATGAGCTGGCGCAGAATCTTGTTGGAATACCCAGTGCCTGTTATTAAACATGGTATGAGAAACAGTTTCCACAAGGTTCTTGAGGACTGTATTTTGATACACAACTGCATTCGTTTTTACGCCTTTCTCACAAAAATGTACCTCAGTTAAGCCCCAATAAGAGACTACCAACCAAACCATGAGCGAGGATGGAAAATGACCTCGTTGGACACGCAGAATACGGTTGCTCGCTTCTTCACTGCTGTGTGCGTACACCTTATCATTTTGTTTGTTGTAGCTCTCTTCCACGGTGAAAATTTTTTCATCCGAAAAAAGAATTTCCCGATGCTTTTTTCCCGCGTACCGCTTCAACAAAGCGCGGCATCTCTTCAGTCTCAGGTCCATTAAACAAGCGACCAAACGATGTCCTGTTTTTCTTCGATATGCCCTAAGCCCTAAGTCTTCATTAAACACCCTTTTCACCGTGGTCCTGCTTAACCCCATCTGAAGGGCCAACAGTATCTGCTTACGTATGGGATTTCTTTGAATTCGCGCCTTCACAGATTTAATCACTGCTGGAGTCCTAACAGAGCGAGGGCGACCACTTCTTGACCTGTCATCTACACTAGAGTCTTCATTGTATCGTTTTATGGTACGATAAACGAATCTTTTGGTTATATTCAAATTTTTCAGTAAGTCGAAAATCTGAATTGGCGCGTAACCGCAACGATGCAACGCAATAACTGCGACACGGTCTTCTTTAAGTGTCCACTCCATATTTAAAAATGAGGAAAATTCTAAAAAGTACACATTTATATTTTCATGAAAAATTCGAAATTCGAATTCAATAAACTTTTTTGTGGCCAGCGTTCTAAATTCAAAAGTTTTTATTGTGTGACAGAACTTATGACCTGACTGTGAAGAGTCTCTATTTAAGTCTGAATCTGTATTTATACTTTAATTGAAGTTGTAAATATTTTCTAATGTGTATTTGCGTAGATTCAGCATTTGCTGTAATGACACACACAAATAATGTAAATAGTAAATAAATAAATTAATAAGCTCCGTGGTCTAATGAGCTTCACGCCTTCTCACACAAGAGATGCAGGTTTGATTCCTGACCAGGTACCAATGAGATAATAAATTTGTCTTAAGTACATTATACGGACGTTCTAACGGTGATGGAAAACATCGTGAGGAAACCGTCATTATTCCATAGCTTCGGCGATGGGTTAGCCCCCTGTCACGCAAAATGCAGTATTGATTAACTGGCTCAAACTGGGCACAATTGTGCCTCTGTCACCCCGTATGGGAAAAGGCGTGACGCTTTGTTATGTTATAAATGAATAAATTGCGACTGAACGTCAATTTGAAGTTAGCGAGCTTCAAAATGTCATTTTAATTGCGATCCGGATTGATGTGAGAGACAGAGTCGAGCTAGCAGCATATCGTTTCTCAAACTTTGCCAATAAACGGACCGGGCATAGAGTGCGGAGTGTGTGTCAACAGCTGCGGTCACAGACGCTCATTACAAGCCACTGATGATGTAAATACACTTCTTGTATGTACAGTACAGATGTATGTTCTGTTTAGTATCAGTATACGGGGTGTACAATAAGTGCTAGTAGAGTAAGTGTGTAGATAGAGTTGAGTGGTAGATAAGGCGGCTTTTAGGGATGATGTTAGCCCAACCGTCTGTGATTTCAACATGTAAAAATGTGTATTGAATAACTATAATAAGTTTTAAGCAGCACTGGCCAAATCGGATTAAAAAGAAACGTTCAGTTTAATGTAATCATAATAATAATAATAATTATTATGATTATTATTAATAAATAATAATTATTATTATTTATTGCAAAGAAAACACAATGGAAAACATATAAAGAACAATATGCAAAGGTGAGCTTATTTCTAAAAAGAAATTTCTTAAAGCTAACCTGTGAGGAAAGGAAAAAATATAACGACGCGACTGCGTATATAACGACGGCAAACGTTTTCTTAGCGGGTCAATAAACTTTATTGCATGTTTATCTGACAGTAGTTATTAATAAAAAACCCAGACCCAATAAATTTATTTAAAGTCTAACATTAGGTTCACTTGTTTCCTTGTTGATAACTTTTGAATTAAAGATTCAACTCTGATAAAACATATTTAAAATTCGCCCTAGGGTGCCACATGCAGGACACAAATACTTAACAGTTAAACAAATCAAAAATTCCTAATTACTGGATATTTACATATGGTTAGCAAATATCATTTCTTGCCTCTTCTACACATTGGACCACTGTGAGACGAAGGAACTCCCACAGATTGATTTGGAGGTATCATTTAAAAATTTGCTTAACTAATACAATTATTAAACATTAATTGTTATTAATAATTCAACAATAACAGCGAGTTCTGACTTGACTTATATTAACCCCATACAGTCCGGTCATTTAAGTAATCTTGAACATTGTAATATTCCTCTTTTGACAAAGTCGTTCTTACATGGTTTTTGAAAAGCTCAACACAAACTTTGACTGTGTGCTGCGGCGTAGCGTAGAGATGACGGTGCGGCGTAGCGTAGAGATGACGGTGACGGTGCCAAGCAACCCAAGAATAAATTCCCCCCATTCCATTAACCCATAAGTCAGCCGCAATCCAAACAGTATCAATACCAAGTGCATTCAAAGGGCCTCTTCCCACTGAATGGGCCTCTTTAAGGCGTGTTTACACTGACCCCTTTCTTTCAACGTTCGGAAACGGACTGCTTCAGTCAATAGGACATCATTACGGGCGGCGGAATGGTGTGTGCGTTTGGTGTGGCGAGTAAGCTTTGCTGTGTTGGTCTGAGCGAGTTTGCTGGAAAAGTTGGGGTTAAAAACGGAAAAATAAATAAGTTAGTTTTTCTTGGGGTATTTGCTTGGACAAAGGTCAAATTTAGTGGTAGTAGTTAGGTCAGCTCTCTTGTGGAAAGTCTGGCAAGTCACTTCTAAGTTTTACAGGCGAATATACTAGAAAAACGCCATCAAAATAGCACCTAAAAATAAACTTTTTTGACAGATGTCATTTCCTTTTTCGGCCAGAAGGGAAGTGAAAGGGTTAAGGTATGGGATCCTATAAATTGTGAAGTAATTAATATTTATTTTAATAGGGTTTTCAACATTAAAGGAACGGTGCTTAATATTCAGTATTCAAATACCGAGCTGCACTTTAAAACAAGTGCTGTTATTAAGGAGTAGCCTGAACTTCAAAATCAAATAAAGATCCCACTGTGCATATTGACATTAATGTAGCATAGCATTCGAACCCAGGACCTTTCGCTTGGGAAGAACAGCCTCGGCCGCCACACCACAATGCTCAGTGAGAGAGCTACACTATCTACCACAGCAACACACAACTGCAGCAGTTCATATTCTTCTTCTTTTTATTTGGCTTGCTTAACTCTTTTGAGGTTAATTTTGCCAGTGTCAAATGTATTCGAAAGATCATAATTTGGTCAGGTTCTCTATCGGGAACCAGGAAACTAATGTCTTGGGAATAATTTTTTGCTCCTTAGCACTCCATAGGACATGAGCAACTGCCTGCCAACTACATTTCATAAAATCTTAGAAGTGATATGCATGACAGATATCCTAAAACTTCATATAATCCGCTTTTTAAATACTAGCGGCCTTATTAATAAAAACAGTGATTCACTGTTTAACTTATACAATGTTTTGTCCTTTTCAAACGTCGTCTAAATGTCAAATTTCAAAGCAAGTTAAAACACTGTATAAGTTATACCGTGAATAACTTCTTTTATTAGTAATGCCGTAGATGTTGATAGAAACTTCCAAGCGCCATCAGAGGCATTTCGTCGTTAAAAGTCGTTTGAACCTTTCTCTTCCATGATATGTATTAGTATTTATTTGTATTTACAATTTATGTATATGTTACATATTTATATATAGCATTATTTTTAGTATCATGTAGATATCGGTAAGTATTTTATTATTTTTATTAACATTTTTTATTGTTGTGCACACAGTTCTACCTTTAGTTTATTTTTTCCCTTTTTCCAGCAAACCTAGAATGGAGAGGATTCTAGGTTTGCGGGAAGAAATCTCTTGTTAGAGATAAGCTTGCCTTTGTACGTGTTCTTTCCTTTATATTTATTTTGTTTCACTGTTTTGTGCCATAAAGTATATTACACGTTACAAAACCAATCGGAAAGAATCGAAATTGTTAATTCAAATGAACTAATAGAAGAGTTGTTTTATGCTTATACAATTCAGAAATTTTAAAAGGGTGTATCGATTCGTTTGATTAATCGATGTTTTAAGTATTATACCCTCAGTAACAGGCGATGACTGACACCCGTCAAGTACCATGTTATCTTTTTCATACTGTACTCATGCGATCCTAACAATGTCCGATCACTATCACAGACCGGTAACCATATAAGACATGTTTATAATAGTAGTTTATGTGACTGCTACATAATGGATGGCATTAATACTCGAGAGTTGGTTTATGAAAGGAGCCGAAGGCGAGTTTCATAATAATATCACACGAGAGTTTTAATGCCTAATTATGTACAGTTACATACACTAGTTTATCTTCACACATATCATAAGCTCAGGAACCGCATGTTTGAAAGGCATTGTGGCATTGATCATTGCTCTGCAGTTGTGTAGCTTGATCTGTAGTACCAACTTCACAGACAAACTAGGGGCGGCACGTAGGCGGGCGTCGGCGTTCGAAATTTGAATGTCATAATTTGGACAAATTTTGGTTCATTACGGTCATAATGTGCAAATTTTCAGATAAGAAATGAGTTTTTACCAAATAGTTTTACATTATTAGTAAAGAGGGTTTATGATACGTGTGTCGATAAAATAAATAAAAATGCATAATTACGATCCTTTTTCAACTAACCAGTCCCAAAGGTCCATAAACAGACCATAATGGATCTAGAAGCGGGGCCAGTCAACATTTGTCCAGCTGAATGAGAGACGGAATGACCAGTACAGTGCAAACACGGCATTTGTGGTGTGACCATTCTGCGGAGGCGTTATATAAAGAATATGCCGCGCTGAGGATGTCTTGTGAGATTCCTCATGTAAGGCCTCAAATAACCAAAGGGAAAAATACAAAGCGCCACTCGTTTTTCCATACGGAATGGCAGTGGCACTGCTGTAGACGTTAAGCTAGTATTTCAGTAGTCGATTTTGCGTGACATAGCCCATCGCTGTAGCTTATAATAAAATAAATATGGTCTATTAATGTCCACGCCGAGAGGCACAGGCCTTTACCTGGATACCAGTAAGAGTAAGCCATACTCCACCACGTTGCTGGGTCAGTGCGGGTTGGTGGAGGGGTTTTACGACCACTACTACGTAGCGATAGCACAGAATACTTAATAAGCGATAGTAACCGGGACCTACAGCTTAACGTGTCATCCGAAACACTAAACGTCCGTAATACATAGGATAAATTAATTATCTCATTGGTACATGGTCAGTATTCGTTGCTGCATCTTCTGTATGGAATGTACATCTAGTTTTTAATGAATGACGAGATATGTAATTATCCAACAGAATAATGAAAATTTTGATTCGATTTAATTTGTGTGAGAAGCAAACGTGAAGGGAGACAAGGAGATATGAAGTACAAATAAGTACCGAAAAAAATATACCAACCTCCTGGCGTAGTGGTCGAGGCTCTGCCTCCCAATCTCCCAAGGTCTCTGGTTCAAATCCCGGCTCAAGAAGGGAAAAATCCCCAGGTTTTGGATGTTTACCTATGTGTGTGTGTAGCTGTTTCTGGTTCCCACGACACAGGGTTTCGTAGTGTGGGATCAGATGTAATATATGAACCTCTATATAAATGTTTTATAGACACGAATCCAGTGTTTCTGGCTTGCTACCACTGGCTTACTATTATGGTTTGAAAAACAAATCTCGTGTATCTCAGGAATAATCTCATGATTGTATCTATAGACATGTACCATTATATTCGTAATAATACAAAACGGTATCAAACAAAACACCGTCACCATTTCCCGTTTATGACTCTCCTCGATACAACTAAACAGCGGTTTTGCATTAACATAAAATCACACTTAAAATTCTCCCTGGCCCCGTCTTAAACTTTATTAGAAGATATCCCCGCGATAACTTCGCAAAATATAAATAAAATGACAATAGAATAATTACCTAACACAAACAGTGAAGGGTTGGTATCTTATCCTGCTACTTTAACCCTTTTCTTAGTTAACCCTTCAAGCTAAACTCTCCCTTAAGTGCTAAGATGAAGGAACAGAGTTACGTTGGTTCTGGTCCGTGTGTTTCTTACATTTGCCGGCAGAAGTAATAAACTTCTGTTATGCAAATAGAGAAATGTGGACGAAGGTTTGGTGTTAGTAGATACAAAATATAATGGGCAAATGTAAAAATATTGCCTACTCCTTCGAATATTAGAATTCTGAGCCACTTTCCCCGAGGAACTCCTCTTTCGTCTTCCTCTTTGGTGTTGCGAGAGGTCCTGGCATCCAATAACGGCTGAAGAGGAAGAAAAAACCCTAGTCTTGGATGTTAATATGTGTGTAACGTCGCTGTTTCGTATATGTTTATCAAATCACAGTAAGTATATAGGGTAGGCCATTTGAAAGGGTCAGTATTGCGAACTCAGAAACTATATAAATATATGCACAAACCTTTGTTTTTTTTAACGACAAGCTTCTGATTGCTTATAAACATCGTTATCATATGGTACATTATGTTATATCCAAGATAATCACGTAAAACCTTATATCTATGGAGATAGCTGCGGCGATCAGCTAGCTCCCTACAACGTAAAATAGAGTAAATGGATAGGCATTGCGTTTCTCATGTAGATTTACAATATTCTAGCTAGATGATAGTCATAAAACAATGCAGATTTCTCTAAACCTATTTGCGTGCCGTACGTAATAAATAGGCTGTATTTCATTTTTACGAGCGCCGTATCATGTCCCCTCGGATGTTGGGGGCATCTCAGAGTACAAAGTTTACGAATTACGTTCAGGTGTTAACGCGCTGGATTATAATTTACTGTTAAAGAGTTTTTTAAACTTGGGAGTGTTTCAAAACGGGATTTTTGAGTGCCTACATTTTCGTTGTTGTCCCGATCGCAATGGCTAGTATAGTTAGTAGGAATCACTAGTAGCCAGCCAGTGTCTAAAAAGACTTAAATCATAACTTAGGGACTGTGTTTCGCTAAAATTATCAACTCAATTCATGATGGTTAAAATTTGGGTAACAACTATCCAACTAATATTATAAATGTGAAAGTAGCGATGTATCGGTGTTTGGATGTTTGTGTGTCTGTGCCTCAATCACGCTAAAACGGCTAAACGGATTTGAATGAAATTAAGCACAGAGATAGTTTATAAATTAGGTTAACATATAGGATACTTTGTATCCCACTGCACCAGAAGGAGGGTAACGTTATCTCGGAAATCTTCATAGTAACACGCAGATGAAGTTGCGGCCTGATGCTAGTATTAAAATAAGTTTTATAACAGCTCGCACTGCAAGATGGCTGTTACATCCTTCGCTGTGACAGAACAATGCAAAAATGACGTGTTTTAATTTATCTTTAGAAAACCTCAGATTATATCTACAATTTCTAAAAATTCGTTTTAAGATATTTTATGTCTAACTCCTGGAAGAGCTTCTCCATGAAGGAACTTACGAAGGGTAAACTTCCGCTGACCCCCAAGCGCAAGCTCATCGACATGTCCTACGGCGCTCAGACATGGTCTTTGACCGAACATCAAATGTCCAAAGTCAAGGTTTGCCAGCGAGCAAACCTTGACATGGCGGTGAGTGTTCGTAGGACGGGCCGCATAAGGAACACCATACTGCATTCCTTAACTGACATCGCTGATGTGGGTGCACAGACCGCCAAGCTGAAGTGGAAATGGGCCGGCCATGTAAGTCGTATGCACCCAGACAGATGGGCGAAAATCGCCACTGACTGGGTGCTACAGGACGGATACCGGCGCGTAGAGGCAGACCTAAACATAAACATAAACATAAACATTTACATACAGGCACATACATTGCTTCTGGCACCACACTAGGATACCCTGTGTCGTGGTAACCAGAAACAGCGACGTCACACACATATAAACATCCAAGACCTGGGGATAGTTGTTTTTTTTTTTTTTTTTTTTTTTTTTTTTTCTTCATTACCCCCAGCCGGGGATCGAACCCGGGACCTCTCGCATGGTAGGCAGAGCCACAACCGCTGCGCCACAGAGGCCGTCAAACGGAGATGGCGGGACGGTCTTGACAAGTTTCTGCCGGGGTGGCCGGAGGTGGCACAGACCGGGGAAGTGTGGACGAGAAAGGGGGCCTTTGGCCAGCGGTGGGACATCGGAATGGATACATTAAAAAAAAAACAATCAATTATTTTAAATTAAAATAAAAATCATAATCAAAACAAACCAAGTTTGGGCTCCTCCAGATACGATAGGATTGAATATTTTTTTTTGTAAAATATACCTCAAATGTTACGTTATATCCTCATATCTAACCATAAGAAAGCATTTGGAAATGGATATAACATAAACATTTACGTACAGGCACATAAAATGCTTCTGGCCCCACACTAGGTACCCAGTGTCTTGGGTACCAGAAACAGCGACGTCACACACTTCGGCTAGCTTCGGGCTATATTGGCCGAACTGGCGATATGAATGCACCTTGAACATATACAACTCAGGCACTATTATCGTTTATCACTAATGGGGTTGCTAACCTGATATCTATTTATCAGATTAATAAATATGTAATTTTAAGATATTTTAATAAAACACTTCTTCATAAGATGTATGAAAAAATGCCTTTACCTGCCCGTCTTACCTACATAAAAAACGGTCAAGTGCGAGTCTTACTCGGGCACGAAGGATTCCGTACCACCGTACAATGGTAGGGATGATGTGGCGTGAATAATTTGGATTTTACATAGCAAAATGTTGTTTACAAAGTTATTAGTGCAGCTACTTTCACACTCTTTGTACGTAACCAGGTGCATTCATAAGTTTGTATGTGGTATGGAAAGAATAACGAATAAAATAAATATTTAAGGAGGCTCACATACTATTGTATGTGAGCCTCCTCTTAAATATTTATTTTATTCGTTTATTAGTATTTGTTGATATAGCGGCAACAGAAATACATCATCTGTGAAAATTTCATTTGTTTAACTTATGACGTTCATGAGACACTGGTGACAGACGGACGAACGGACGAACGGACTCCCGTTTGGCACCCTTCGGGTACGGATCCCTATAACTAATGTGAAACGTCTATCTATTCCCTGTAAAGTCTGTGATCTAGGAGTGATCTCTCGTGATCTATATCGTGATCGTGATTGTAGGTTATATTGTTATAATCAGCGTTTTTTTATATGTAAAATATCACATCGTGAGCGTTTTTTTTTTATATTTACCGTTTCGTTTTTATTCGTTACGACAAGAACGGCAAATTTTGAAACTTACCTCAAGTTTCCAAAATTATGATTATGTCGAAGATCATGTCGAATTCCAGTTCCAGCAACCACAACATTGCTAATTCAGAGGAGCCAAAGCCCTCAAGTAAATAAGATACTGATGCTGAGATCCTGGAGTCAAACTGTTCTGATTGTCCAGCTTCTGCAGGCGGGAATTTATCATCATCATCTACTGCAAAATTGCATATGTATTGCCGTAACAAACGATTGAAGTTTTGTTGATAATGTATAAAGCATTTGATATTTAAATTACAATATACGCTTGCTCTCAATGACCCAAGGCATCATATGATGCCATATTCCCGTTATGGGTTTTGGATTTTTATACCAAGGCATAAAGTTCAAAATCGCGATGCCTCAAAAAACCTGGGGGCTTAAGAGTTAAGCATATTGTAGAACTTAACTTGTTTGTTGTGGTAATAGGTATGCAATTTAGTATTTTATTGTACAAATATTTTCTTGCAACATTAATAATACCTATAATTTTTATGTTCAGGTGGCTGGCCATACGGAAATACTATCTACTCTATCGATACCAGCCAGCAGCAATGTATAGGCACATACATTGCTGCTGGCCCCACACTAGGACACTACCTGTCGTGGCAACGACAAACAGTGACGTCACACACGCATAAACATCCAATACCTATGTATTTTTCTTCCCCCCAGCCGGTAATCGAACCCGGCACCTCGCTTGCGAGGCAGAGCCTCAACCGCAATTCCATAGTCACCATATATGTGTAATTGAATTCTTAACGTCATGACGAGAATATATTGTTTTCTATGATAAAAAATATAATAATACGTAAGTATTATTATATTATCTTATGGCCAAATGTATAATGTTGTTCAAATAAAGTACAAATTAGACGTCACACTAAAGGTCTGTTTCAAGAAGTCCCAATAAGTCCTACTAAAATCGTCGTTCGGTGATCGAGTCATTCGCACGCGTTTTGTGTTCCTACCGCTCTGACTCCACACCCAACAAGTACCAGTGTCATATAAAAACAACTATAGTGATGGGACCTTCTTCTGTCGATAAACCTATCGATAGAGGACCCCGGCCCCATAATGGATAAATTCGTCACGAGATCCTCGTCAAACCCCAATCTCGCAAAGAGAACAATAGACGAGATTGTCGAACCCCAATGGAGTTTTCCCAAGCGGTTTGCTCCAGTGAGACCTGCAAAAAATGCCACCACCACCGCCACAAGCAACAGATTCAGAGGACTTCCTAGCGACCAGGATATGAGCAGTATGCCAGAACCCTTACGTAACGCTGTACAAACAAGAAAAAAACTTGGTAACATACCCCCGATTATAATCCAACTGCAAGCTGATTGGTCCCACCAGAAAATCAAAGACCTCATCACAAAATATAATAAAAACTTTCACCTACGGTACCGCAACAACAACAAAGTGGCTGTACAATGTTACTCGTCTGAAAGCCACAGTCAAATAAAAGCTGGCCTCTTGAATGAAAACGTACAGTTTCACACCTTTTCCAGAAAGGACGAGAAGATGTACAAGACAGTAATTCGGGGACTTCCTGAATATTTTGAAGAGACCCTGGCTCAAGAACTCGCTGATATTGGTTTTGAGGGAACCAAAGTCACGAAACTTAAATCTCCCAAAGGTAATGACTCCAACTGTCCTCCGTTCCTTGTGCAACTTCCTGCTGGCTGTGACATTGCCAAATTTCGCCTGATCAGATACCTGGGCAACTGCGCTATCGAGATAAGACGCTTTAAACCTAACACTTCAGCCGGTACCCAATGCTTCAGGTGCCAGGGATTTGGTCATTCTTCCCATAACTGCAACCTACCCGCAAGATGCGTCAAGTGCACAGAATCCCATGCAACCAGAGATTGCCCTAAAAAAGACAAAAAAGAACCGGCGCGCTGTTGCAACTGCAACCAAGATCACCCTGCTAACTTTAGACAGTGCACTGAACGTCAAAAATATGTCGATTGGATGACCAGCAGGCGCCCTGTGGTAACGAAGACTCCTAAATCCTACACTCCTAAGGACCTACACGCTCGAGCCGATGACCGGACCTGGTCTTCTGTAGTAACTGGCAGTCGTCGAATACCATCTTCTGAAACTCGCGCGAGCGAAAATGTTCAATTTCAAAGCAGCCTCCCTCGGCCTGTAAACCCTCCTGGAACCGATGATCTTGATGAGACGACCTTAGAAATGCTGCAAATCCTAAACATTATCAAGACCTTGAAGGACAAATTTATAAGCTGCTGCTCTATGGTCGATAAGGTCATCCTTGTGCTTACCCAACTAGGTCATCACATTTAATGCTTCTAATGAACTTCGTATTATTTTCTGGAACGCTGACGGATTAGGGCGCAAGCAGTGTGAGCTGCTTGACTTGCTGAGTGACTTGAATATTGATATCGTAGCTTTGTGCGAGACACGACTGACAAGCCGTATAACACTCACCACACCGGGTTATACCTGCTACAGACTTGATAAACATGTAAGTAGCGGTATGGGACAAGGCGTTGCTCTCCTTGTCAAAAATGACATTCCTCATATCCTAACTAACAACCCAAACACCAAACACCTAGAGGCTATCGGGATTAAATTGAACACCTCAGATTCGATAACAATATTCTCCGTTTATCAGTCCCCCAATCCCAAAATACCCTTCACAACAAGCGATATTGACCTCTTGTTAAAAGCGGATGAGAAGGTCCTTATTATGGGCGACCTAAATGCCAAACACAAACTTTGGTCTCGGGGAGTCGGCAACACGCGTGGTAACGTTCTCTTCAGCCATATGATGTCCAGGGATTATAACATACTTGCTTCCCCAACACCCACACTAGTTCACTATCGTGATGATTTAAGTCCCTCAACACCTGACCTTCTCCTGACAAAAAACATCTACGATATTGGGGACCTGAAATGCGTTCCCTCTCTTTCATCTAATCATCTCCCCACTTACTTCAAAATCAACAAACCTATAGACCGCAAAATTACCAGGCGCTACAATTACGCCAAAGCAGACTGGGCCGGCTACAAATCATACCTGAACGATAGTATATTCCTCTCCTCGCAAACATTTAAATCCAGAAAAGTAATCGACAATATAGTTAACAGTCTGACCTCCTGTATGCTGTCGGCGAACGACATTTTTGTCCCACTAGTATCAACTAATAAAAACCCAAGTACTCTTCCTCGAAAAGTGAAACGACTAATCAAATTTAAAAACCGCCTGAGGAGATACGATCAAAAAGAGACAAATTGTCTGAGCCATAAAATTATTCGGAATCAAATAAACTTTGTCGATAAAAACATTAATCAAGATATAAAAGACCACAATGACAAACTGTGGAACAAGAAGCTTCTCAAGGTTGACAATCCAGGTCCAGACCTCTGGAGGCTAGCAAAATCTCTAAAATGCCCTAACAACTCCATAGCAATATCAACACTAAAGCTTAATGATGGTTCTTTGACCTCCAATCCACAAGAACAATGCGAAGTACTAGCCTCAGCCTTTTGCGACAACATGCGCCTTACCGAAAACTGGTCAAACGAGGATGTGGAGTTTGAAGTTGGTTCATCGATATCAATTCTTGAACAATACCCCACACACAACAAGTTCTGTCCGGTCAAACCATGTGAGGTACGGCGTATCATCAGAAGTCTCAAAATTCGAAAAGCCCCAGGATCTGACCAAATTACTACTTGTCTGATAAAGAGCCTACCCCAAAAGGCCTTGATTTTATTAAGTAAAGTGTTTAATGCATGCCTGTCTACTTCCCAAAAGTTAATTATACCAGCAAAAGTTATAGCTATAAAGAAACCTGGAAAAGATTGCTCATCCGCATTCAGCTATCGGCCAATTAGCTTTTTACCTATCATTGGCAAGATTTTCGAGAAAATTATAAATATTCGACTCCTCAAAGCCACTGCCTCGGTCATCATTGACGAACAATTCGGTTTCAGAAACTCTCATTCTACAATCCAACAGTTGGCTAGGCTCGCAGAAAATGTTGTCCAAGGCCTTAATAAAGATGAGTCTTCAGGGATGTTCTTGCTAGACATCGAAAAGGCCTTTGATACAGTCTGGCATAAAGGCCTCATTCATAAGCTCATTGCAATAAACACCCCTACATCCCTAGTTAAAATGATCGATTCATACCTGTCTGACCGTAGATTTAGAGTTCACATGGGCACAGACACAATATCCAAATACAGTTCCTGCTGGCGTCCCCCAAGGATCTATCCTGGGGCCCTATTTATTTTTAATTTATATCAACGATATCCCGATCCAGACCAGAACAAGCTTAGCCTGCTTTGCGGACGACACGGCCTGCTTTACCACATCCACGGACCTTGATCTATTAGTCGACCGTTTACAGCTGTCTATAGACCACCTATGCGATTATTTCACGAAGTGGAAACTGAAGCTAAATGCATCAAAAACTAAGGCAATTATCTTTACTCGTAGGAAAAAAATTCCCTGCAGAACAATTGAAATTGGGGTCCACCAAATTCCCTGGAGTAATTCAGTTAAATATCTAGGCCTGATTCTTGACAAAAGCCTAAACTGGAACGATAATGTATCCTATATTAGGAATAAAGGCATAAAAGCCTTTAATGTGCTCAGTCCACTGCTGAATAGACGTTCAAATTTGAGCCCCAAAACCAAGCTTGCGATCTATACTACATTGATAAGACCTTGCCTCACTTACGGATGCCCAGTGTGGAGCAGTACGTCAAACACGAACCACCTTAAACTCCAAATTATCCAAAATCGTGCCATAAAAATTTCTTATAACACTCCTTTTCGAACTAACCTTATCAAATTACATGAGCGAATTAAATTCCCCCTACTTTTAGATTTCATCATAAAACTAACTAAAAACTTCTATAAATACTCCAACAGCAACCTTACAAATAAACTAATAGCGAAAATTGGCACGTCTAGACCACTCGGCAACAAACATCGATATCGATACATAACAAGGCTCCCACATCACTACGCCCTACCACAAATGACGACTCACTCGACTGACCGACCAGTCGACCGGCAGCGCAGCGGCAGCTCGTATTGCTCGCACCTGATTATGTAATACGCATGATTGTCTCCTATTATGTTAACTTTATTATGTGTTCCGTAAATTCACCCTATGTATTATGTTAAGACAGTAAGTAACAACTTTACTATAACAAATTTCTTCTGTATGATCTGTGTTTTCTACCCTCAGGTAGTCTCTTTATAAGGAATATTTTACTACCGATGGAAAAGATTGTAAGCTAAAACGAAGTTTGCAAAATAACTGTTACATTTAAATACTTACTCCTTTTACAATTATGTCTTGATTTCATTTATGATAAAAGTTTTAAGAGGTTAATTTTAGCCTGCTAAACATCTGTTAATACTTATGTACTAGCTATAACCTAGGATTAAATCTACACTGGGTTGTATCATTTTATGTCTCAAGTAAATAAAGATCTTTTAAAAACAAAACAAAACAATAGATAAATAATACATTTTGCTTAGAATAAACATCTTGTATATAAAACATCAGATGAATCTTTCACATAGAGCTTATCGGGACTTATGGGTTATACTGTCAGTTCAGAAAAAGCTCCAGAAAACTAGGAGTGTCACTCAAACTGTGACTAGACAATTATGTCATGTTATCTCTGCAACTCCAAATAATAACTCCCACTTATCTACTGTAACGAATAAAAATACCGAAAGTTACGTGAAAAATACCCCATTAACATCTCTGAATTATTAACGGCCATAAATTAACGTTTATTGCTCCTGCGCACCTTGTGTCTCTAAAACAGCTTAACTTTTAACGCGTTAATAGTCTAAGAAAACAACAAATTCTCAAACCAACTCGGATTTATAAAGTGGGAGTGTCGCCTTTAATTAATTGGACTTTTCAAAGAAAACAATATCATTTTATTTGCATATTTCGCGGAGTGGGCACTAAATAACCCTCGATGACAAGTGCGGAATAAGTTACAATGAGAGTTTCTTAGAGTTAGGGCGCTTTGTTGGAGAGATCATCTTGGGTAGGTACCGTAAATCTACATACCCCGGATATGTTATATCGTGCACAATATAATAGATAAATACGATGAAAATGACACACATATACATATAATTGACCGAGCGAGCGAAGGGCTCCATTTCGACAAGATAGGAGGCTGATTTAGCTTTCGTCTGTCTCTATGTGTGTCTGTCAGTTCCGGTCTAGGGGCCAGTTTTCAAGCGATCCTCACAAAACTGGGCACACGTGTTTCTTGTTTTTTTTGTCGAGAGCTTTTTTAGATTTTCCCCTTGGGGGAGAGTTATGACGTCATTAATTTTTTGTACATTTTTTTTTTCTTCTGCAACTTATCGTGTGGGATATCAAATTAAAGGGCTTCATGAGCCAGTTCTAAAAATATACTACACCATTACTTTTCGGCCGCCTGTTTTCTAAAAATCCAAGAAATATTTTCAAAACATACCAATTTTGGACTCCTCGAAGAAGGAGACGGATTAGTAAAGACTAAACTATACAGACCATGAGAGTGAGTGAAATAGACTATAACTATTTTCGTGAAAAGTCAATAGATTGTATTTCAAATCGCAAAATGTAGTTTACAAAGTTATTGGAGCGGCTACTTTACTACTTGATTTTGATTGAATCTAAAATACTTACCTAATAATTGGTTCACAGTCCCCCCTGTTAGCGAGGTCTACTGCCCACAGGGCCACTAGCGTTTATCAGAATTATATCTAAAGGTTCGGTTTTCCCACCACACTTTATTTTAAATAGTACCATCTCCCTTTGTATTTGTGTGGCCGAAGGTATTTTGGGCAGAGCGACCAACCGAACCATTCATATGTATTAAAGGAATTTTGTACAGATGGTTTATTTATAGCTTATAAGTAAGAACAATGTTATTAAAGGCCACATGATTGCTTATATCGGAGAAAATTCCATATAATATAATTCGTATTTTATAAGTAGTCGTCAAATAATCCAAAATTGCCATTTACGAAGCTCTAAATCTAAAACAACACAAAAACATACCGTCACGCCATTTTTCATACAAGACGGCAGAGGCACAGCTGTTGTGCCCACATGACTATTCAATTGTGAATTAAACCTCAGACATCAGCAACAACGAAGAAGCAATCACACCTCACGTTATAACCATTGCCAGTTAACCAGCAAATTGAGTAGGCCTCCTCGCACCCTACAAACTCGGTCTAAACAAGTGGTATTTCAAACTAGTCGTGCTAGACCACATGATGCCCTCATGTGCTGATGTGTTGAAAAGCATTTAATATCAAATGAACTGAAATTGGCTGCAAAGGCACATCGTGGAGTGCGTGAGTATATTGGTTAAGTGTGACCATGAGTGTTCCGGTGTGATATAGTTCTAATCAGGCACACCATATTTGTATTGTCATGTCCTTTGCAGTATTTTCCAGATTTATCTCCGCTTTCAGTTAGTATTTCAACACAACGTGACAGGGGACCTGCCCCTCGCCACCGCTCCGGAATTAGAAATTCTAGTCGAAAGGCCGGTTTCAAAAAGTCCCGAAAATCCAGAGAAGAATCTGTCATTTTATATACATTTATGATTAACCTGATTTACCTGTTCTGACAGGCTCTGGTTTTAAACTTATTGAAGTGATCAGTGAAAAATTATACCTCACAATATTACTTATTGCTGTTGCACGCACTGCACTATAGGTTCGTAACTGTTGGTAGGAAACTGAACAAATAAGTCTAAAGTATGTTCTAGTTCTAAGCGAAAACGCTATTCTCAAAGCGCTTAAACACTTAAACCAAAACAAAGGTGCTGGGCCTGATGGGATACCCCCTATTTTTCTGAAGAGATGTGCAAACGTATTATCGTATCCGCTAACACTGATATTTAACATATCTCTTCATAGTGGTATCTTTCCCTCTGAGTGGAAAAGAGCGCTTATTGTACCGGCCTACAAGAAAGGTGCTAATGGTGACGTCCGAAATTATAGGCCTATCTCTATCTTATCCGCATTTTAAAAGCTATTGGAAGTAATGACCTGTCCTGTGCTATGCGACCATACGAGACACAAAATTAGTAAACGGCAGCATGGATTCCAGCACAAAAAGTGTAGTGTGTGACCACCTTAAGTAAGTAGGTATAAGTAAACACTGTAACGACCACCCATGGCGATAGCCGTCACAAGACACCGAACCATATAAGGGCACTAAAGTCTGGCAAACGAAAGCGTGACGTGGAGTTTTCTTAAAAGTTTCAATATGGCAACAATATTATGCTGTCAAAGGCACGTCAAACGACAAAGTGATACATAGTCACACTCCGTTCCGTTATTCTAAACCTCTGTCTCTCTTTCTAGCTGTAACGCTTCCGTACAGCAGAAAGAGAGGCAAAGATCTTTTGAATAACTGAACGGAGTGTAGTGATTTATGTTAGTGATACCACATTTTCTCCACCACCACAGTTTTATGAATTCTACCACGTTTTCTCAGGTCACGCTTTCGTTTGCCAGACTTTAGTAATAATACCAATGTCATAGGACACTACACGTGTACCTTAACTGAACCTACCATCAAGGGGGCATTGTCTTAGAATAATTAGTATATAAGGATTTGATATTAAATAAAACAAGTAGTCTTACCACCAACCCCGCGCGTATTTATTTGAACCTGGCTACCACACTACACGTTGTAACGAATCCGGTTGTCTTCATTACAGACATTGTTGAGGGTGTTGATGCTGGAAACCAAGTTCATGCTGTCTACACTGACTTCAGTAGTGCGTTTGACAAGGTCTCACACAGAATTTTGGTTAAAAAGCTAAAGTATTAATATGGTATTTATGGAAGATTACTTCAGTGGTTTGACTCTTACCTGAATAACAGACCTCAGATTGTAGTTACTAACAACGGATATGAGTCTCAGATCTACATTACCACTTCTGGTGTCCCCCAAGGCTCACACTTGGGACCTATTTTATTTGTATTATTTGTCAATGATATTGTGTCTTGTATTCAGAATAGTGACTGCTCTCTTTTTGCCGATGATATGAAAGTCTATAGACAAATAGACTGCCTGAGTGATGTCCGTTTACTCCAAGATGATCTAGACCGCGTACACCAATGGTGTATTAACAACAATATAGTTCTGAACACTTCTAAATGCCAGTTTATTCGATTCACACGTAAGAAGAAACCTACATACCTTGTCTAATTGCAGGATCTATAATGACAGTATTGGGGAAATCGATCAGATTCGTGATCTCGGTGTTTTTCTCGATTCCAAGCTTACTTTAGTTCCGCATTACGGTAGCTTAGTTAGCAGAGCTGCTAAAATGCTAGGGTTTCTGAAGCGCACCACGAAGGAGTTTAAGAAAATCAGTTCTAAACTCTGCCTATTTAACGCTCTCGTGCGCAGCATTCTGGAATATACCAGTGTTATTTTGAACCCAGTATATAACGTTGACACGGAGCGATTAGAAACCATCCAGAGATCATTTAAAAGGTACCTTGCTTTCATCTCGTCTGGGATCAGTCACAGGGACAGCTATGAGCAGAGGCTCTCCTTTTTTAAAATGACTTCCTTGTCTGAACGCAGGCGAATGCTTGACTTATCCTTTCTACACAATATATTAAATGGCCAAGTCCAATGTCAAGACGTGCTAGAAAGGGTAGAACTTTCTGTACCCCGCATTAACGCGCGGCGAGTGTGTCTGGACACTTTTAAGATACCTAGATTCAGAACTAACCTGGGCGAACACGCACCTCTAACGAGGATGCTTTCCACTTATAACGAAATTGGATAACTTATAATCTAGATATCTTCTGTGATAGCAAATGATGTTTCAAGCGCAAGCTTATCGTTGGCAAACGCACATAGTCGCGTTTTTTACATTATCTACTTTTTTTTTTTTTTTGTGAATATTTTTGTTTATATTTTCTGTGTAACCATTTCTTGTTAATGTTGTGTTTTATAACATAACTTAGGTCCTTTCTTGTATATTTTTAAAATAATTTATTTGAATTTTACCACTGTAGTTTTTAAAATGATTTGATTGTTGACAATGCTGTGCGCATCTATAGATGATGCAAACTCTTTTATTGTTTTTGTAATATTCTCTTTCCGTGTTTGTGTTTGTATTGTTGATGTGCCTTATATAAATAAATAAATAAATAAATAAATAAAATAAAGTATAAAATTGTATTAAAAGGCAGTAGTATCAGCTCCAACCAACATATCGACGGAATCAGTCGACGCGTGCTCGCAATTTTGCTGAATAGATAATTATGTATGCACCTGTGCGCATGAGCTGTCTGTATGGGTAAACCAAAGTTTTGTGAGTGGGGTGATGTGACGCTTCTACTTACACTAAACAAGCATATCTTCATATAGGGGTAGGAGGGTCACGGTTGCCTCTAGCAAGTAATTCGAACTGCAGCATACGTGAGAGGAGGCTGCAGCACGCTGGCTCCCTACAATAAATTGCAATAATACTGTCCTATATCCTATTTTTAAACGACGCGACGTCACAAATGGAAGGGGTTTACAATTCATCGGGGCTTGGTACTTTAGGGTTTCGTACCCGAAGGGTGCCAAACGAGACCCTATTACTAAGCCTCCGCTGTCGGTCTGTCTGTCCGTCCGTCCGTCCATCACCGGGCTCTGTCGGATCAACCGAAATAGGTAGAGCTGAAATGCTCACAGAATGTACATTTCTGTTGCCGCAATCTAATCGTATCGTATCGGTTTCGCAATCTTGGTTTTATTATTTAGGATTTAGTTTATTTTTCATCTACGATGGTGCGGAACCCTTCGTTTGCGAGTCCGACCCGCACTTGACCGTTTTTTTATTATGTTTGTTCATCGATTTCTCCAAGACGGATTGTGCGATTTTAGAAAAAATATTTTTTGTTTGAAAGTTTTTACTATCCGATTGGCGCCATTGACATCAAATTAGAATCTGATGATGGGATTCTGGAAAATCGACGGAATTCTTCAAAAAATGTAGGCAGACCTATGGCGATGTTTGTATTTTTTGTAATAACTCGTGTATTTGCTCTCGGGAAGCATCATTTTGAGGTGGAACTGATGATGAATACCACAGTTGGCCACCAGAACTGCTCGATACTAGATATGACTTTGCGATATGACGACTTTATTCGGGTTGGTCAGTAATGTATTTCCTCGTCATAATGCATAATGAGAAAATGGAAGTGAGGGTCGTCCAGGACGTACCAGGAGAGCTTATCAACAAAGTCAAAGTCAAAGTACTTTATTACTGTAAATATTTACATATACTTAGCAAACGTAATTTTTTGCCTCTTCTCTACATTGGACCACTGTGGGAGAAGTAGGGCGTAGAAACTCCCACAGATTGATTTTTACTAAGCGTCCTCTGTCCATCCGTCCGTCCGTCTGTCACCAGGCTGTATCTCATGAACCGTTATAGCTAGACAGATGAATTTTTCACACATGATGTATTTCTGTTGCCGCTATAATCACAAATACTAAAAAACAGAATAAAATAAATATTTAAGGGGGCTCCCATACAACAATTCTTTCAATACCACGAACAAAGTTATACATAATGCTCCTGGTTACGTGCATGGAGTGTGAAAGTAGCTGCACCAATAACTTTATAAACAACATTATGCTTTCACTCCACATCCTCCTTACCATTGTATGGTGATACGGAACCCTTTATGCATGAGTTGGACTAGCACTTGACCGTTTTTTTCTAAAATTATACTTTTTGTGTAAATTAGGAACATGTTTTGGCACCGTCCGAACGGATGGATGGATTTTAAATGGCTTTTTTTATAATTTGGAAGAAGACTTTACTGGAATGGTTTTAATATACAGGGTGTTTGGCAGATCGTTGCAAAACTTTAAAACGAAGATTCTACCGACCATTTAGAACCATTTAAGCCAAACGAGGTCCTTGACCGAACATCAGAAGTTAAAGCTCATGGTTTGCCAGCGTGCGATGGAGCGCAGCATCTTGGGTGTGAAACGAACTAATCGCGTTATATACACACCGTACTGCGCTCTACAACTGGCATAGTCGACCGCATGTGCCCAGACAGATGGGCAAAGATAGCCACTGAATGTGTGTCTACAGATGGGCACCGGCGCAGAGGAAGGCCCAGAAGGAGATGGCGGGACGATCTGGACAAGTTCCAATCAGAGTGGGTCAATCTTGCGGCTACCAGAGATGTCTGGTAGCCGCAAGTTCGAGCGAAGCGACCGGGGAGGCCTTAGCCCATCACTGGGACACTGTTATAGGCTATTAAAAAAAAGGATGTGAGTCGAAGTCTTACCTTTTCATCGATGTTTTATTGATTTTGACGAAAAAACCCAGAATTTTACAGTTAATCTGTAATAATTGCGATTTTGAACAATAATTGATTTCTTTTACAATACCTTCCAAGAACTGTTCAAGTAATCTAACAAATCTTGTTCTAGGCATCGGTGATTTGAGAAATGGTTTTTACAGGCCTTTAAGCGCTAGTAAGTGTCCTCTGCTTTTAAGCAAGGTTTATTTGATTGCACATGGTTTTTAAAAGATAGAGGAGGCTTAAAAACATTCATAGCTATTGTTCTATCTTTTGACCACCGCTGTGGCGCAGCGGTTGTGGATTTGCCTACCATGGGAGAGGTCCCGGGCTCGATCCCCGGCTGAGGGTAAAGAAAAAAAAACCACAGGTCTTGGATGTTTATATGATGTCCTAGTGTGGGGCCAGAAGCAATGTATGTACCTGTATGTATATGTTAATGTTTATATTTTATACCAATTATAACGGCTCCTTATAAATTATTAAAATTAGGATCTCTGAACCAAATTTAGGGAGAGAAAATCCAACTGTATTTTTTTTCTTGAAGTTAGATAGAAGAACATCAAAGAATCAAAAAGTTTGCGAGAAATTAAGTTTCATAAAACTAACTTTTGCACACTCCCCGTCTTTCCGATAATTTAATACAATAAGATGGCAGCGTTAAAATAGGATACAGGTGTGTAGAGTTCACAGCCATGTTAGGATTTACTCGTATCTACGAAAACCTAGAGCAATGACGTCACGAACATGACCCACATATGAATATTCAATACGCCGCACCGGCACTTCCCAACTCTCCTCGCCACCTCATTACCAGTCTAAGGGCGACTTGAACCGGTATTTTCACAGGTAAATACAGTTTAAACATAACTTAAATGCAAACACCGTCAAGTTACGTAAACCAGCACAGCAATTACGTGATTGCTTGTCAGCCGGCATCCCAAACAGGGCCTGGTTGTATTTAAGTTCTAAGTATTTAGCGACTGTTAAAAGTCTGGTGCAAGTCGGCCTAAATATCCGCAACGAGATAATGCCAACCTCTGTGCCAACAATCACAATTTGCGCCCAACGGTGCGTTGTGATAATTACGAATATAATTAACGTGCGCGCTAACGGCTTGCGCGTTTGAAAATTTCATAACTTTATCCAAATACGTAGGGCGTAGGGCACATTGGGGAAATCTCTGGAAGAGGACGGTGGATGACGGAACACTAATGGGTGCAGACACCTTCGGGGTTGAGGAGTTGCGAAGATGATGTAGGGGTTTGGATGAGACGTACCGTGTTTTGCTGGCGGTGTTAGATATTATCTAAACTTATTTAACGTCCGTTGTCCTAAAGATCCAGCAACACTCAAGGAACTCTCGTTTTTGTATGTCATTTAATATAATATAATAATACCTTGGACACTATTTACACACATTGACCCAGCCCCAAACTAGGATTCCCTGTATCTTGGGTACTAGACAACGATACACATGCTTATATAGATAAATATTATACTTAGATAGATAAACAACCATGACTAGGGTACAAACATCCGTTCTCATCATACAAATATTTGCGTCCACCGGGACTCGAACCCAAGACCCTTGGCTTCGTGGCCGACTCGGCCATTCGGGTCGTCATTGGATTTGAATGCAATAAAGAAATCATGATTATGAACTCTTTCGCCACCGTGGTCCAGTGGTTACACGCGCGCCTGCCATGCAGGAGTTGTAGGTTGGAATCCCGGTACTGACCATGTTCCAATGAGACAAGCAAGACGTTCGAGCGGCAATTAAAAACATCCTGAGGAATCTTCATATCATGGGCTAGCCCCCTGTCACGAAAAATGAAATATTGTTTGTGTGTCCCTCCCAACCCGTATGGGAATAGGCGTGACGTTTGTTTATGTATTTTGATGAATGTGTTTGGTTTAATTTGGGAACAACATATATTTTTTAAAACACAACTGCCGTCCAGTTATTAATTTACGAACATAAGTTGTGTATATTTTAATAATAAGCTTTCAATATCCTTCATTTCGATAGCCCACTCGATAATATTGAAAGATATTTAATTTTCCAGGGTACACATTTTGGTGAAAATAATCCGCTATATTGGTTTTAATATGACGTCACATCATAGCCTATGATACTCGGGATAATATAAGGATTTTAATAAAACCTAACATCTCTAGATCTGTTCAGGAGTTCAGTTCAGTAGTGGGCTGAAGAAACTCACTCAGATACCTATATATACTACTCAAAAGAAAATAAGGGCCACTTACATATTTCTGTTTTTGAGTAAATTTTTAGATGTAAACTAATTAATAAGTGACTAATTAATGATGTCCGGCCTCCTTCAGTATCCAATCTCTTTAATGCTGGTGTTTAAGTCTTACAGCTGGCCAGAAATTGAAGCAAATAAAAAAAACGAGTTTCAGGTCAAATTCCTTTCAGATGGAATCACAATTTTATTCTGTTAAAAAACTATTTCTGTCCATCTTTTGCTTCTTTTAACATCTTTTGTTAATAATGCCACGTCAACGAAGGCATATGGATACCATTACTGCCACCAGAGCCGTTACATTGATTGCTGAAGGTCATTCACAGCGGTCTGTAGCTTTGTCGTTGGGTTTCTCTCGCCGAGTCATCCACAATGTGTGGGATCGGTTCCAAGAGACTGGCAGTGTTGCAAGAAGGCCTGGATCGGGCAGGGTGCGAGCGACTACGGCACAAGAGGATCGCTACATCCGATTGAGTGCCCGTCGAGAGCGCTCTGTGACGGCACGTAAGTTACAAAATCGCCTACGGTTGACAACGGGGACTCGTGTTAGTGACCAAACGATACGTAATCGACTGCATGAAGACCAGCAAAGGTCCAGACGCCGAGTAGTACGAATTCCTTTATCTGAGGTTCAACGTGGAAATCGTTTAAGTTTTTGCCGCGAACATTCAGATTGGAGCATGAATCAATGGGGTATGGTGCTCTTAACAGATGAGTGTAAAGTGAAGCTTTGTAGTGATGATCGGCGGATTAGTCGAGTATGGAGACGACAGGGTGAGAGATTTTCCGATGTCTGCAACAAGGAAATTGACCGCTTTGGAGGTTCTAGTGTGATGGTTTGGGCTGGGATTAGCTTACAAGGCAAAACTGAGCTGGTTTTTTTAAACCAAGGCACAGTAACTGCACAACGGTACATCGATGAAGTCATCAGGCCTCATGTGATTCCATTCTTACAGAGAGTGGGGCCAGGGTTCTGGTTAATGCATGACAATGCCCGCCCACACACAGCTCGGGCCACTCAGACTGTACTGGATGACTCCCATATCCGTGTCCTACCATGGCCAGCGTATAGTCCGGATTTAAATCCAATAGAGCATATGTGGGACCAATTAAAACGAAGGGTTAGGGAGCATGAGCAAGAGGTTCACAACCAGCAACAGCTTATGGATGCTCTGAAACGTGCGTGGGAAGAGATACCTGATGAAAACATCAGAAACTTAATCGATAGTATGCATTCAAGGCTCCAGGAGTGTGAAAACAGGAGAGGAGGACACAGCCGTTACTAAACTATTAAAAAAAACAGCTTGTGTCAGTTTTTGTTTTGTTTTGCAAAGAGTTTCTGTTTAGTTTTTGCTGTTGACAATGGACTAATCTCATGTTAATTGAAATAAGTGAAACAATTGACTACACAATTAAATGGTTATTAGCATAAGTTAAAACAAAAGCCTTGTGTAAATGTTATTTTAATAAATATACATTACTGTTTACTATATTTTTCACATAGCAATCAAAATACTTAGTGGCCCCTATTTTCTTTTGAGTAGTATATATTTCGCGACAGAATGGGATGGCAATCGGCAAGACATGATTAGTTATGATTTGAGGCTGGGCATTACCATAAAAACCTATAAAACGCTTTTCGCCGATCTGTAGAGGACTAACAGAGCAACTTAATATTTTTATTATGATTAAACAAATACCAAGTACATGGATTCAAATCTGATGCGAAATTGTAATAAAAATAATAGCGAAAACAGATTTTGTGGTAACACCTTTTTTTAATTTTGTGATAACTCTGTAAGAGACTTTTCTGACGAGCAAAAATAATCAATTTACGTTGATGTGTTCACAAATCCATGCTGCCACTCATGATCATGAAGCTTACTAGCTTGATAGAGACAACTGCTTGAATACACCTTTTTTGCGTACCTACCTGGGGATTTACTAAAAGCTGTTTTTTCCCACTACAGCGTCTTAAATAAGTTGGGGCTTCCCTATCGTGCTCAAAGATCACAGTGAGATGGATGATTGGGTTGACAAGCGAGTGAAGTGGACGGGTAATCCGATAGGCAACATCATCATCATCATGGGCCCTATCATCTTTTCAGATGTTTTTTACAGCATGGCACGGGAGAAGTCCTCTTCACAAGCGCTGTATAACCTGGGCCTCAGTTAGAAACGCAGACTTGTCCAGCTTATACCACATCCCTCTCTCGACATCCCCAGCTTGGCCTTCAGGAACTAGCAAGTCATGGAGAACTGGTTTTGTTGCAGGAACTTGCCTTCCAAGTTGAACTTTACTTGTTGATGAATGGTATTCCAGATCCGTTGCCTCTTCTGGCGGCTTTGCCGTATCGAAGCCTGCCTTCTCCGCAGCTGCTGCCTTTTAGGTCTTCAACTATAACCCAAGGCAAGGGGCCTTTTGATCCGCGAGAGGTATTCAGGTCTCTTCAGGAAAACCTGTCCAGCACCTAACCTGTCCGCCACCTGGTGACGCCTTCCCTAGGGGTGATGTGAGGCTCCCCCGAGCATACCGATATAGAGGTAACAGGGTGCCACAAAGGCATTATATCATCATGGGCGAACTATACATGAACCCTGGAAACATTTTGGGCAATCGACTAAAATTAAAACATTTCACTCCTTTTTTTGGCAGAGTGTAAAAATGTTGAAATCAACACAAAATCATTATTTCACATGGAAACACTGGGGTTCCATCGAAATGATATCGGCAATACTGAACTGCCATAAGCTAACTTAAATAAGTACTTATCTAATGACTATAAAAAATCGTCTCTGAGTAAAAACCAATAATTATGATAGTTAATTTCCATTAGCATCGCTCATTAATTAGCACAAATTCAAGAAACGACTCTGAGTGCCGCCGCACTCAGAGTCGTTTCTTGAATTTGTTGCTTGCGTTTGCTTGGAATTTAAATTTAAAATGTGTCTAACCGCCGTTAGACACATTTTAAATTTAAATTCCAAGCAAACCGTAGACTACATTCTCCATGTTCCCAAGAAAATGGAGAAGAAACTTTAGGACCACATCCAAACCCTTTTCCGAGCTCCGTTCAAAAATCTATCCTCCACTCGGGTCGCACCGCACCAACAGCCCTTAAGTGACAAGTTTCAGATGGATTTTTGCTGTAGACACACTGTACTAATTATTATCATTGGCCGACTTATCAGAGTAAAAGGAGATGGCCCCGAAATGGGTGAAGTTGGTTTGAGAGTACATTAGTACATTACCGGGTGGTGTTAGTATGTTTTGCATGTGTGTATATGTGTATATGTGTGTGTGTGTGTATGTGTGTGTCGTAAGTCCGTAGAGGAAAAGGTATAAATATTGTAAGTCCCGAAAAATAGAAAGTGAATAGAGAACGAGCAATGGTTGTATTATTGCTTTCACTAATACGAATATTTCAAAAAACTTTTCGTTTAACGTCACTTTAAATTCGTTTTTTTATTATTGAAAATCAAAACTAAAAAAATAAATACTATTTATTATATGCAAACATACATAGATACAAATATATACAACATAAATATTTTTAAATCTTAAAAAAAATATATCTATTGACAAAGATACAAATATTTATGCTCATCACAAAAATATTTGCCCTTACCGGGATTCGGACCCAGGACCGTCAGCTTCGCAGGGTAGGAAGGGAGGACTGATGCATATAGATATCAGTCGTTTCCTAGTTAGTACGACCTCCTGTGGCGCTGCGGTAGTGGCTCTCCGGGTTCGATCCCCGGCTGGGGATAAAGAAAAAAACCTCAGATCTTGGATGTTTATATATGTCTGCTGATGATGTCGCTGTTTCTGTTTCCACGATGTAGGGTCTCCTAGTGTGGGATCAGAGGCAATAAAGTGACAGTATAAACAATTAAAAAGTTATCATTCGAACGGGGGCCTTGCTGCTGCTGACTGTCGGTCGCAATAGGGTCCCGTTTGGCTTCCGTCAGGTAAGGGCCTTAAAAAAGTTGATCTGTTAATATTTTGTAATTTTTGGTATGTGAAAATTAGTATTTTGATCATTTTTGTCCATGGTATAACTTGACCCATTGGGACAAACCGTGATTAAACCAAGCCATAACTTGACCCATTGGGACAAACCGTGATTAAACCAAGCCATCTGAATTCCAATTCATACAACAATACCTACCCAGCTTAGTGCCCGATTTTTCTAAACCATTTATAAATAGCTTCACGAGTTTTCCCTCAAGGGTTGGCAGAGACACAGTTATTTTTAATATTTTGCGTGACAGGGGGCTAGCCCATCGCGGTCAATATTTGTATATATGTCACCATAACATTGTCAAAATCGTTAGTTTATAAACTAACGCGTAATTGTAAACCAGACCGACAGGATTTAGAATTTACGTTTCTTTTGTTCTTACATGTCAACCTAACACGACTGCTATTCGGGGGCTTCGCTGCGTTCGCCCCCTCTACACCTAAGCTACCGCAGCGTTTGCCCTGGTATGTCATTTGTAATTCAAGTTTAAAGCAGTTTACAATTTAACGGTTTTATTATAAACTAACGCGTCTTATCGTAAGCAGTACAGTACAGTTTACAATTTATCGATAGTTTGTAAACTAACGAGAAAAAAACGTTAGATTATAAACTAACGGTTATGAAAATCTTACAGTTACATATACACAAGAGCCGAATGAATAAAGAAGACTATCACATGTCATTGGAGGAAAATTCTTAATTTTTGACGTTCGATTTAATTTTCCTTCAAATAATAGAATTTAAAGGTTAAACTTTTCTTAATTCATTCTCCCAAAGGTCAAGAACCGTTGGAGCGAGTTCGCTCATATAAATATTTGGGTTGTATTGTGAAAGAGCAAATAGTTACATTTAATTTTTTATCATAGTTAATAATTTATTGGTAAATTACGTTAGTAAAACCAAAAGTTAGTTTATCAAATTCTCACTTCCAAATGCCAGGCAAGTTAAGACCAGCTTAGTGTTAGACAGTAACACGTTAGAATTAGTAAATTATACGAAGTTTCTTGGAATAACCAAGCAAATTGCAGTGGGGACCCCACATAGATAAATTATCTGGTAAATTAAGTTCTGCGGCTTACGTTGTTACGAACATCAGACAAAACACGGATGTGGCTACATATAGGCTAGAATACATTAGTTACTTTCAGGTTGTGGGGGAAAGCAGCGGATATTCAAACTATTTTTATTTTACAGAAAAGAGCTATTCGAGAAATGTATAATTTAAAACGCACAGACTCATTAAGAGAGCTTTTTAATGGAATCGACATACTAACTGTAGCTAGTCAATTTATTTTCGAGAATATAATGTTTATACGCAAGAAACCTTACAACAATTTCCAAACTCAGCGATAGCTGTAATGTTAACCTAAGAAATATCCACAGACTATTTGCGCCACGGCTTAAACTCGCAAAGGTTAGCAATCCCTTCAAGGGTCAGTGCAATCTCTACTTCAACACGATACCTCTGGAGGTTTCGAAATTACCATTTGAGCAATTTAAAAACCATGTAATAGCGACTTTATCAAAAAAGGTATATCACAATGTTCAAGATTACTTAAATGACGGTACGGACTGTATCGGATCTAACTCAACACAGAAACTGCTGTTGATAGTTTTGTAATTATTTTTCCTGCTTATTATTTTTAATAATGAATATTGTAAAATTTGTATCAGTTAATAACAACCAATTTTTAAAAGAGATCTAAAAATCAGTCTGTGGGAGTTCTACGTAGAACTCCCACAGGGCGTACGCCCTTCTTCTCCGACAGTGGTCCAATGTGAAAAGAGGCAAAAAATGATGTAAATATCTATAGTAATAAAGCCATTTGAACTTAGAACAAAATGGCCCTTCGCTGTGGTCATTTTAGATGCTGCATCTTTCCTTCCACCTTCTCTGCAACCAAGTCTCAAACATAAACAAAAACATAAATGTTTACATACAGGCACATTCATTGCTTCTGGCCCCACACTAGGATACCCTGTGTCGTGGGAACCAGAAACAGCGACTTCACACACATATAAACATCCAAGACCTGAGTTTTTTTTAATATCCTCAGCCGGGGATCGAACCTAGGACCTCTCGCTTGATAGGCATCAGAGCCACAGCCGCAGCCCCACAGAGGTTGCAAAGTTTAGTTCTCCTGTACTGTGTGGAAGCGTGGACATTAACTCAAACATTATGAAAGCGGTTGGAAGCCTTCAAAATGTATACAGGAGAATGTTAAAAATATCTTGGACGCATAGACTCAGGAACGAAACTGTGTTGCAGCGAACGTACTATGGCTTGGAACGATCAGAAAGCTGCAATACATGAGCCAATCCTGCAGGGTAAAATACCGAGCCGCCGAATACCAGGCCGCAAAAGAAGCCACTGGCTTCAAAACCTCGCAAGATGATTAAATTCATCCGCCACCAATATTTTCAGAGCCGCAAGATCACGGCCACGAATAGCCATAATGATAGCCGACCTCTGATAGGAGAGGTCACCTAAATAAGAAGAGTATATAACTTCTGTTCATGCACGAAACATCAGCAAGCACAGCTGTGGACTTAGTGCCGGCAGACATACTGCATCAATGAATTTAGAAAAGTCCTCTTCCCGATTCCACGTTCGTTTTGCAAGCCGGAAGTATGTATGGCGGCTTTGTATGGAACTGAGACAAGGATACTTTCACATAAATATTTTTCGAAATCCCCTGACGACCAAAAGATGGGTTATATTAATAGGAAGCGTCTGTCGTTCAGTGCGTCGATGTGTCTGTATGTCGGTCTGCGACACCCTAGCGGTAAAAGGTCTTCCCTGCGGTGGTTCTTAGAAGTGTTTTATTAAAATCGGTTCAGTAGTTCGAAAGTTATCAGCTTAACAAGTAAGAGCGAGTTAATGGGTGGACAGATTTTAATGCAGTTTTTGTAGTTGGACTTCACTGCGATGTTTTTGTGAATATATTTCATTAAAACCGGTTTATCAGCTTAAAACTTTATATTTTTTAATTCATCAGCGGGCTCATTCATTAAATGGCTCCGTGGTCACGCGTCACGTGGGTTTGGTTTGAGTGGCTGATAAAGGTGAAATATATTAATGATTAACTTCAGCTTAAAAAGAGCTCCGTGGTCTAGTGGGTTTCACGCTTGCTTCTCACGCGGAGGTGCAGGTTTGTATCTGGGCTAGCCCCCTGTCACGCAAAATGGAGTATTGAATATCTGGCTAAAAGTGGGCACAACTGTGCCTCTGCCACCCCGTATGGGAAAAGGCGTAACGCTCTGTAAAGTTATGTAACTTCAGCGACTAGTTAATTCCGTGAAATACTAGGTACGGGTAAAATTGGCGGGCTTTGGAAGCGGCCTATTATTACCCAGCTATAGAATAAAGTTGAGTGATTTGATGACGTTGCGTTAGTAGACTTTTAATTACACCTTTTCACATTTACTTTATGTTTGGCACATTTGTACCAAACATAAAGTAAACGTTGATTAGTATAATAAACATAAAATACGACGGTCATCTCCAACCGTAGTGCACGACTGCTATTTTGCAGTATTTTGATATGAAAATGTGAATAATTAAAATTATAGCTTTTACACATCTACCCCCGTTTCACCCCCTGTGGGTTCTCCCCAGACGGCGGGGGAGGGGGGAGGTCTAACTGAGTTTCAGCTCGGTCACGGTGTCTGATTTTGTGAATCGAACGGGTTTAGAGTTTGTCTGGCCGAAAAGTTGGGAGTACCGTTTCGGGGAATAAAGTGTAGGTGAAATAGACTTCATGTTATACATTTTCAGATAAATACTTAAATCCTTATTCATAAATTTTGTCAAACCTAGGATAGATCAAATGTGCTGTGTCCTTTTCTCACAAACACAAATTTCAAAGTGACAAACAAAGACAAAATAATTGTAACGGCATTATAGTTAAAATAGTTTTATTAGAAGTTTATGAATAAGGCGTTTAGCCTCTGATGCCAATTTTTATGTTGTGCGTGACGGAAACTGCGATTTCATCATTGTTATCAATTTAAGGTAATGAACATAACTGTTCCATAATTTACGGGGGTGTTAGGAAGGAGTTTTTTTCTGAAAACTTTGTGACTTTCTTGAAACCAAGTATACCCAAGACAGCGTTACCTATCCGAGCGTGATGGTTCAGTAACCTTCACTGCTCAAGTGAGTGTGTCTGAAGAACTTATCTACGAAAAAATAGGCTATAAAGGTTGACATTGGAGATGAATGAAAGTTGTTACCCAGTTAAATCTCTCATCTTAAAATTCTAAAATCCCGAAAAATATGCAAATCACCAAATTGGGTACTCAAACTAATAAATATTTATGCCCCCTAGTTAAGTTTACAATTCTTTGTGACTCCGACCGAAAGAAATCTACCTAAAATCCGTATTAAAAGAATCACTTGGAATTTATTTCTGCGAGTTCTTATCTCGGGCAATGGAAGAAGGGTAAGGTTAGGATATTGTCGTCTTCTCGAATGATTTTAAATGTAAAAATTATTCAAATGACCCGCGGTAATCCGCGAGGCGCTGACGGGTGCTTCGACGTCTTCGCTCGACTGGTAGACGGCAATAGGACTATTTGTTATTTTTGGTATCTCAAAGCCACTCTTCGAACGCGAGGCAATACTATTCATTGAATCACTATGATAACTCCATATTTTGTTTACAGAATGTGGGCCTGCGTGAGAATCGTTAGCGGCACAGGGATTCCCCGAATTCTCAGGGTGAAGAATCAATAGCTCAACTCTCATTCACCTGGAGCCCTGGCCTCTAATATTTATTTGTAGATGAAGTAAATGTTACTGACACTATTGCATAAATTTCCTACAACCGGAACCAATGATGAGAGAAAAAACAGAAATATTGTTGTGAGCTGGATATTAAGTGAAGTATAGACTGCATAATAAATATACCGTCGTGCATCCTCATATTAATTAGCCAAGTACTGGAAAATCACGTCTGTTTCCACCACAAACCCGCCCCTAATACATCGTGTTTAGGACTAGGTTCGCCTGTGAGGGTAGTTTGTATAAATTGGCACGTTTTCTAGAGCTGTCATATCTCGACACTAGTGCCCTCTAGTTGCTACAAGTGTTTACTAATTGACGTTTTTCCATCCGGTTGTTTTGTTAACGCAGTGTAAAATGTCAAATGTTTATATTTATAAGTACATCTATTATACCACTATGACTGAGTGGGATCCTGCTGTGGTGGGGTGGTGCGGGAGGGGTGTGTTTTCGTGATGTCTCTATGGCACGAGCTTCAGAAGGGAGTAGTGTCACCCATCCACTACCGCAGGCCAATACTTAGGGCGACTCGCACAAGAATTTTGACATCCCGGTTTTTGCCGGTAAGTTAAGGCACCTAACGTACCCGTTTTGTATTTAAGTTGTGTTTTAAATGTATTTAACGATGTCAAAAGTCTGATGAAAGTCATCATTGTATCTCTCATCTCTCAAGCCTTATCATCATAGACCTCGTCCGTGTTGCAGATAAAACAAACCAAATTTATTTAACAAACGATTAATGCATTCATTTCAAATCTACATTACCTACAGTAAACCATTAGGAGCGCCATAACAGTCTTCGAAAAAAAGAAAACATTAAGCAATCCTATAGAAACATTGAAACCGCTTTTAATCAAAACTCTTTTCTCTTCGCAGAGAAAAAAAACAAACGACGCCCGTTAATTTACCATGAAATGATTTCCCCTTTTCATCTCGATAAAAATTCAATTTGGGTCGCCATTCATTCCTTCGAGATGTTTGACATTTTTTCACCGATACAATAGGAAGAAGGGTTAGGAAAGATGAGTGCCGATAAAGAAAAAACCAGGCTAAGTGCGAGTCGGACTCGCGCACCAAGGGTTTCGCACAAATGTATTTTTTGAAGGAGCTACAAATTTACGGTTCTTGGATAAGAAAGCACGTTTATTCAACTGTCACAATACACAAGACACAGCAAAAATATATTAATTAACGAAAACAAGTGGGAAATAGGAGATACACATGAAGACAAAACACAGTAACAAAATGGGGATAGGCTGAACGACGTCACGCGGTGTGGCGTATTTCCATTGTATGCAAGGCAATTATGATCCTACAGTGAACTGCACGTGTATATTTCGAAATTCTGATACTCACATCTCGAACTACAAAATATACAAGAATTTTGCTTACTATTCCTGTATAGTTGAGCGAATGAATGCGTGCCAAAGTATAGTTCTAAACTACAAGTGTCGCTTACGCACGCTATCACAGGTTATAAATGGGTATTATTTAATCGCACATAAAAATACTGATTTGCACGTCAAAAAGGGGTTAATAAAAACACTTTAAATATTTTATCTACACACGTATCATAAATCCTCTTTACTGCGTCCAAAAACCAAACGTTACGACCAGCATAATGATAAACTACTTGGTAAAAACTCATTTCTTATCAGAATATTGATCATTATGACCATAATGTACAAAAATTTGTCAAATTATGACATTCAAATTTTGAACTCGACGCCCGCCTGCGTGCCGCCAACTAGTTGTTTGAAGTTGGTACTACAGAACAAGCTAAACAACTGCAGAGCGATGATCAATGCCACAATGCCGGTCGAACATGCGGTTCCTGAACACATCAAAGAGAGCTTATGATATGTGTATAGATAAACTAGTGTATGTAACTGTACATAATTAGGCATTAAAACTCTCGAGTGATATTATTATGAATCTGGCCGTCGGCTTGTTTCATAAACCCACTCTCGGGTATTAATGCCCTCCATTATGTAGCAGTCACAAAAACTACTATTATGAGTAGTTAGGTTTATGTTTTAAGAATTTTTTCTTGTTCTTACATGTTTAACCTAACATGAAGGATAAAATGGCTTCACTTCGCTCACCCCCTTTACCCTTTATCTGAGATACCGCAGTATTTTCCCTTATATTTGCTGTTCAAATCACTATTTTTGATGAGTGGCTTAGAATTACTTAAGGGAAATATTAAACCGCACATCAAATATCAGGGAACACACTGCGGTAGCCTAGGTGAAGAGTAAAGGCGGTGAGTGAAGCGAAGCGCCTTTTATCATTCGTGTTGGGTTGAATAGGTAAGAACAAAAAAAAATATTTAGGACATAAACTTAAGTACACATAAAATATATATTTAATAACACATTGGGTAATAGGAACCATAATACTTGCGTAGACCATTCCATAATACACTCAATTGGGGCGTAATGCTGACGTATAATTTGGAAGATGTTAGTGAAAACATTGAGTTTCAAACTATACGCTATAATTTACATACCCTAGTATACAACGGAAATACGCAGCGGTGATTATCGCTACAGCGAATCGGCTCCGACTCAGCATGTGTTTCAGGACCTCCAGGAGATCCTGCACGCTGATATTCTGTCGGTACCTTTTGGGGGCTGAATAAACTAGTGGTTCTGTGGGAGCAGTAGACCTCGTGAGCCTTTAAAACCATTAGAATTTCGATGATCGATGATGAGTCAGTCAGTGACAAAATGACGGAACTTTGAACGGCTGTTTCCAATCCGTCGATAAGTAACGCTACAGCAAACATCTGCCTTTCCCTAAATTCCTCCCTCTATCCCGCCCCCCCATAAAAAATTGCGATCGACAAAATATTTTAATGTAATCAAGGAACCTGTCGCTAAGTTTAGTCGAAATTGGTTCAAAAATGCGACCTGTAGGCGAGAACAGATATACCGACGAAGGCATTTTGGGGCAATCTCGAAACTAGACGCTTCGGTCGCTTCGCTAGCTCGGTCAATAATTGTGGGTAGGTGTTATTAAACCTACATATAATTAATTACTATATCAAATGTATCGGAAGTGAAGCCATTCAATCAAATGCAAAATATGAACATAATGCTACAAAATCATAGTAGTCTAAGTGACTTATACATAATGGAGGGCATTAAATTTCGAGAGTGGGTTTATGAAACGAGCCAAAAGCGAGTTTCATAATAATATCACTCGAGAGTTGTAATGCCTAATTATGTACAGTTGCATACACTAGTTTATCTACACACATAACATAATATCTCTTTGATGTGTTCAGGAACCGCATGTTCGACCGGCATGGTGGTATTGATAATTGCTCTGCACTTGTTTAGCTTGTTCACTAGTACAATCTTCACAGACAAACTAGGTGTGGCACACAGGCGGGCGTCGGGGTTCCAAATTTGAATGTCATTATTTACGGAAATTTATACATTATGGTCATAATTAAGATAAGAAATGAGTTTTTACCAAGTAGTATAACATTATGCTGGTCGTAACGTGCGGTTTTTGGACGCATTAAAGAGGGTAGATAAATATATTAAAGATAAGTAACTAACAACAATTATTGAGATTATCGTATGACAGATTTACGTAATTTCCCTATCTTTGTGGTGTAAGAACTTGCCTCGTGCAAAATTTTAAGATTCTAGGACAAGAACTAACCTAGAGGTATTAATTCCGTTGCGAGTATAAAACAAATTCACTAAAAATACAGCCGTTTATGCCGCATCTTTTGATTGAGTTGATCTAGAAGTAAAATTTTTTCACAACTCCAATGGACTACAGACTTGTGTAAACTTCAGCTTGATGCCTCGACCAGTTTCTGAGAAAAAAGGTCTTGACAGACGAACGGGCACACGGACGGAGAACGAAGTGTTCCTATAAGGGTTACTTTTTATTTTTAAGGTACTGAACCCTAAAACGGTCAATCTGGGTTTCGTTATAACTAGACGCTAAATAACTAGCGAAATAAAAAACGGAAAGCATGAAATCTGACAGCACGAGTTCTATTGCCATAGGTTCCTTTTTCAAACTAGTTTTCACAAAGTTTCTTGTCTATAAAGAACAAGATCTGGCTTTGGTTTTTAATGTGGATGTACGGACCACTAAAAATGCGTGGCAAAAAAGTAATTTAACTTTAGACGACGAAACGAAATGACAGTGTCGAAATCCAGATGCGATTTATAGCTTCGTTAGTGATAAGATAATGCAAGGGAAGTTAAAAGGAAATCATTTGAATTTCATCGTTAACTTCATTATGCCAAATCTCGTTGGATACGGTTGGCACAGGACCGTAAGGTTTGGTGGTACAGAGAAGAGGCCTGTGCCCAGCGGTGGGACGATGAGGGCATGATGAGGATAAGCCAAGTGTTGTCTAATATAGCTCAATGAATGTTGAGACAATTAGAAAAGCTATAACAGCTGTAAAAGAAAAGCAGTCGAATAATTAATTTCCAACCCGCCTAATGTTGAATATAAGATATATCCCACAAAAAATATAATGTAAAAACTAGCCAAGTCTCGATGGAGCTGCTTGTTTATCTCTAAAAAGTAATGAAATCTAGACACAGTCGTGCCCAGTCTAAGGTTCCTTACTGTGATTTCTCTATTATTATAGTTAATGTTGTGTGACGTGGCCGTTGAACATTCTTCATACGTTAGTGGGTACAAGTCAATATTTATAATTAATATTAATGTCCATTACATACTCTGCCTAGGTAATACAATGCCCAGGGATTATATAGAATACCTACTTGGCCACCGGCAATGTGTTAAATAAATCGATTTTGGTAGAATATCAGGGCAAAACACTGCGGTAGCTACCGCAGTGTTTTACGCTTTTTATACATTACCAGCTGCGCATTGGGTGATATATATAACCTAGGCAAAGTATAAAATAAATAAAATTTCATACATTACCTGCACGTTTTAGGCATTATATATATGTTGCCTAGGGATTATATATAATACCGGATTATACAGATTGCCGGTAACATATATAACATAATTCTATCTAGCCACTAATGCAACCAGTAGTTTATCTATAATGGCGAATTTGTTTTCCAAAAACAAATTGTGTTACAACACATAATATGAAACAGAGTAACTTAAGTAACTCATAAGTAGGAACATATTTTAATTATATTATTTGATAACAGAGTTGTTAATTAGGATTATATTTTACTTAGCTAATAATTATTGATATCGCTATTAATATATATGTCACTGGAAGATAGTCAAAACCGTTAGTTAATAAACTAACGCGGTAGTCGATCAACTATCGACAGATAGTAAACCAGACCGACAGGGATTAGAATTTACGTTTCTTTTGTTCTTACTGGCAACCAAACACGAAGACTATTCGGGGGCTTAACTGCGCTCGCCCCCCCTAGTCTTCACCTAAGAGCTACCGCAGTGTTTGCCCTGCTATTGCGTTTGCATTTCAAGTTTAAACCAGTTTACTATTTAACGGTTTTAAACGTTAGTTGATCAACTAAGGCGTCATATAGTAAGCAGTACGCTACAGTTTAGTTTCGATAGTTGACCAATTTAGTTTATCAACTAACGGTTTTGACTATCTTACGGTGACATATACATTTAGAAGGTCGTTTGGAAGTTCGTGCCGGCGGCGCAGCGATTTGATTAAATCTGACAGATTGTCAACTGTATGGAGAGAAGAATGTTTCAATAGTGGTACATCTTTTCGTCACAAACGCCATAGATAATTCTCGCAAATGATACCCGTGATCAAATAACTATTAATATTTTATAAACCCTAGATCAAAGTCTACAGAACAAAGCCAAACGAATTCCAAAGGGCGGTGGACAAACAGAAAGAAAAAACGCCCCTTTAGTTAACTTACCATTATAATTTACTCCTGATTGGGATCAAGTTGAAAATTAAGAAAAAATAAAGGGACAAAGAGAAAGGAAGGGCTACGATTGTCTTTTTTATCTGAAAGCTTGATTTAACAAACAATCTCCTTTCTTTCAGATACTTCTTTGTGCTGACTTGCAGTTAATCAAGACTGCCTAATACCTGTTTATGTTTGGAAGCAGTTTTGATTTTACTACGTACTAGTGAGTTTTCTCAAACAAAGTAACGAATTAAACTGACAACTTGATAACCTGCAGCCCTATTGCTGACTCCTGCTCAAAAAAGTGTCAATTAAATGTCGTACCGTGTCTGCCTGTTCCCGAGCGAGAGACAGCGACTGCATTTCTTTGAGTGTCCGTTAAAATTTGAGTTGTCATCTGTGCATGCGGGCCAAAGAATCTATTTTCAGTTACTGAATTTAAGTTCTAAGTTTATTCCCTTGATTATTACGCTTAATACTTACATATACCCATAAAACTCATACATATACATCGAGACCTGACCGTTTCATCTGTACACGTATACAATTACGTACTTGTGGACATACATCTCTATCGGTAAGAACGTTTACAACAACATACTTGTGGGCATGTATCTCTCATCTCTCTCACTGTGGTAGTCTCTTATCTAAGTACGTTTACAACAACATACTTAATACATACATGTCTCATCTCTCCGACTGTACTAGTACTAGTCTCTCATTTAAGTACGTATTTAACAAAATACTTGTAGACATACATCTCTCATCTCTCTCACTTTAGTAAACTCCCATCTAAGTATGTATACCACAACATAGTTGTGGGCATACATCTCTCAGCTCTCTCACTATGGTAGACCCCCATCTAAGTAAGTACATAACAACATACTTGTGGACATACATCTCTCATCTCTCTCACTGCGGTAGTCTCTCATCTAAGTACGTGTACAACAACATATTTGTGGACATACATCTCTCATCTCTCTCACTATGGTAGACCCCCATCTAAGTAAGTATATAACAACATACTTGTGGACATACGTCTCTTATCTCTCTCACTATGAAAGTCTCTCAACTAAGTACGTGTACAACAACATACTTGTGGACATACATCTCTCATCTCTCTCACTGTGGTAGTTTCTCAACTAAGTACGTGTACAACAACATGCTTGTGGAAATACATCTCTCATCTCTCTCATTGTGGTAGTCTCTCATCTAAGTACGTGTACAACACATACTTGTGGACATACATCTCTCATCTCTCTTACTGTGGTAGTCTCTCAACTAAGTACGTGTACAACAACATACTTGTGGACCTACATCTCTCATCTCTCTCACTGCGGTAGTCTCTCATCTAAGTACGTGTACAACAACATACTTGTGGACATACATCTCTCATCTCTCTCACTATGGTAGACCCCCATCTAAGTAAGCATATAACAACATACTTGTGGACATACGTCTCTTATCTCTCTCACTATGGTAGTCTCTCAACTAAGTACGTGTACAACAACATACTTGTGGACATACATCTCTCATCTCTCTCACTGTGGTAGTCTCTCAACTAAGTACGTGTACAACAACATGCTTGTGGACATACATCTCTCATCTCTCTCATTGTGGTAGTCTCTCGTCTAAGTACGTGTACAACACATACTTGTGGACATACATCTCTCATCTCTCTCACTGTGGTAGTCTCTCAACTAAGTACGTGTACAACAACATACTTGTGGACATACATCTCTCATCTCTCTCACTGTGGTAGTCTCTCAACTAAGTACGTGTACAACAACATGCTTGTGGACATACATCTCTCATCTCTCTCACTGTGGTAGTCTCTCATCTAAGTACGTGTACAACAACATGCTTGTGGACATACATCTCCCATCTCTCTCACTGTGGTAGTCTCTCAACTAAGTAAGTGTACAACAACATACTTGTGGACGCACATCTCTCATCTCTCTCACTGTGGTAGTCTCTCAACTAAGTACGTGTACAACAACATGCTTGTGGACATACATCTCCCATCTCTCTCACTGTGGTAGTCTCTCATCTAAGTACGTGTACAACACATACTTGTATTTAACAAATACTTCTGGACATACATCTCTCATCTCTCTCACTGTGGTAGTCTCTCATCTAAGTACGTGTACAACAACATGCTTGTGGACATACATCGCCCATCTCTCTCACTGTGGTAGTCTCTCATCTAAGTACGTGTACAACACATACTTGTATTTAACAAATACTTATGGACATACATCTCTCATCTCTCTCTTAATGTGGTAGTTTATCATCTAAGTACATATTTAACAACATACTTGGGGACAAACATCTCTCATCTCTCAATGTGGTAGTCTCTGATCTAAGTACGTATTTAACAACTTACTTGTGGACATACGTAGCTCATCTCTCTCACTGTGGTAGTCTCTCCACTAAGAATGGCAATACATTTTTCTCACTATGGCAGACTCCCATAAATTTGTATTCATCAACATACTTGTGGACATACATCTCTCATCTTTCTCACTATTGTAGACTCCCGTCTAAGATACTTGTGAGGCAAGTATCTTAGATGGTAACAGCTACCTACACTTACGTTTGACCGTTTGTTCATAGACATGTAGTTTACGTACATCGTTACTGTAGACCGACCCTTTCGGTTTACGGTCTAAGTCCACTGATATCTTAGCGATATCCGGCCCGTCTGATGAACTGACCGACGACAGGGGCGTACTTTGTGACGAATACTTTTGCATGGAGAACATGAATGTCCCCACTGAGGGGTGCGGGATAACGAGTAAGATTGAGCCGTACTCTACCACGCTGGCTCAGTGCTGTTTGATGGAGGTACGTCGGGCAGTAACGGATATTCTATTTCAGGGTTCTGTATCCGAAGGATGCCAAACGGGACCCTATTACTAACCCTCCGCCGTCCGTCCGTCTGTCTGTCCGTCTGTAGTAACGGTATCTCATAAACCGTTATATTAAGAGAGTTGAAGTTTTCTGTTGCCGCTACAATAACAAATAATGAACAAAACGCAATTATGAAAATTAAAAGAAGTCCCCATACAAAAGACGCGCCTTTTTAGCACGCTAGTAGGGAACCCTTTGTGTGTCAGTCTGACTCGCACTTGACAGTTCTTAAATTTATTTTATGATAACAGAGTGATACGAATGCTGTGACAATGATGACCTCTGTGCTTTTTTTTATAAGTCAGAGATCCCGGGTTCCAATTCCAGCTACGGGTTTATGGCGTTTATATGCTTGTGAAGACGCTGTTTTCTATTTACATACAGCTTATTTTTTATTTTAGCACTACTTCAACAAGCCACAAAAACCATATGAAAATACTCGAATCTAGTTTTGCCCCCTGCCATCACCCTACTCCGGCCCTGTCCCGCCAATGGTCCAGCCATGTTGGAATTTAATTGCGCTTCGACAAAGTGGGCATCGCAGGGAGGCGTAGAAACAATTTAATGTGAAAACTAGCTTTTCTGTGCCCTTTAACGGTTCCGGGAAAGGATGGGTTAGTGTGAACGTGCCTTTAGGGCTATTCAAGTTGTGCTTTTGTTTGAATGTTTGGTGTTGATGGATAATACTTGTATTGATTTTGGTGATATTGCTCCCCATAAGTTCGTGTTGGTGGATGACCATTCAAATCAAATACAGACAGAGTATTTAATTTGTTTCACGATAGGTTTTACGGCAAGCTGTATATTATTTTTCTTTAATTGCGTCTCCACTACTAGAGGTTGGTGGACTGCTCTCCATACTTCTCCCTTCCTGCCAAGAGCATCGGATGTTCTACGCTAGTCTCTCCCGTCCACTGTTGCAGAGCCACGACTTCCTCCTTCTGCCAGCGCGTCTCTTTGTCCATTACAATGCCCTATAGAAGACGTTACCATTCGTGTTCTAAGCACATGCAAGGGAACTAGATAACGGTTAATACCTTATACCAAATACCCCATTTTTCGTGACGATATGGAGATATGGAAGGATACATAACTCATTGGCATCCTATCTCTCTAGTCCCTCTCTATCTCATCGTTCTAGACCACAGCTCTTTCTGAGAACACATCTTACTTCTTTCAAGTCAACTTCTTTTCGGGCATATCCACACTAACTCGTCGACCAATCGTCATTGAACCCAATGTCCGGTCGAACTCGCTATTACGTCGGTTCGCAATTACACTGGGCACAAATCAAGAGCCGAGGCCGAAGGCCGAACGGTTGCGGCCATGGGAGTACCGAGCGCTGGTATAGTATACAACGTGTCATCGAATAAACGCAAAATGAGAAACTAGTTTGTTCAGAATCATGAGCTAAGTCGTTTTCACTGACTTTAATTAAAGGTCATATTTTTGAAGAAAAAAGTTATTGTTGTTGCCCTGTCTCTTTATAGCTAAGCTAACTTAGGCGAGACCGTCCAGTTTAACTAACCTCTGCCTAGACTCTACTCACGCTGAAACGAAGCTCACATAGGTGGCCGCCAACCAAAATGAAAACTGATTTCGTTTTCTTTACTAAACAAAACGAAAGGATAATTTCGTAGGTACGCTTACTTTCTTCAACAGTATGAAAAAAAGAGACAGCCTCTGCGTCGCATAGGAAACATCGAGTGAGCGATTGCAAATCACGGAAGGGGAAGGGCTAGGGGTGAGAGGTGCGGGGATCTCTTTGTTTGTTTTGTTTAGTCCGTCACCGCACTGGGATGTGAGCGCATGCGAGGTGCGTACCACGCAATTTAATTTCGATACACAAATATGGAATATTATGAAATGTGAGAGTACTGTACTTGCACAATGTAATGACAGTATCAATCAAGCTGTGTCGGTGTACTTTGAACGGTTCGTGGTACAAGTTTCACAGCGAATACTACGGTACTTTCACAAAAACACAGCTCGTAGTTAAGGTACCTACATTTGGAGTGCATTCAACTCGCGTGCGAATGGTAGGTACAAGTAAGTACAATACGTCGCAAATTATGTAGCCCATTTCATAAAAGCCGAGCCAAGTTTCTGTGGCTCGTAGCAAACGAGCTCTCTTTCACACATACGGTAAGGGTGGGGTGAGTGAGAGAGAGGTACCGCTCGCTCAGAGCCAACGAAACTTGGCGCAAACTGTACGGTTAGTGAGGGCGAGGGCGGGGAATTCGAAGTGCCTAGATTTTTGCGATGTTTTCTAGTTTGGCGGTACCTAACGTAAATTTTAGTTTTACTTAATCTTTCTATTGATGTATTTCTAAATAAGTACTTACTTTGATGTTGCTATGGTAACCTAACCTAAATTTAAAAACTAACCTACCTTGAAAAGTGTGACGGATAATTTGATTGATCTCGCGGGCCGTGAAAAATACACAACTCTGTGGTGCCGCGGCACAACAACATAGGTCTCAAATATTTTGTACAAAATTAAGCAATTATTTGTTTTTTCTTTCTCAATATTTTTAATTATTAAAAATAAGGTGGGATATATAAGGTTATGCGTTTGTTCAATGACACGTTCTATAAGTCGTCTAATGATAATTTATTTAAATAAAATAAAATGAATGCAAAATATCCTCTAGACGCTTTCTCAAAAGCTAAACATATTACAAATAATTTGCTAGAAGAAATATATTTTTTTAGATATGGTCCCTTTTGTACATATGTTTTCCATTAATGTAATTTTTTACATATTTGTGGGCAATAAAGAATTATGAAGTTATGAATTATCAAATGATTGTGCCCACCATTATGGACAGCGTATCCTAAGCAATATGAGGTCATAAAAAAAAATAAACAATGCAACAGATTGCGAATAGTACAACTATTTATTTGGCTCAGAGATATCTTTTTGGATTCTATCCCCGCTTTTGTTCGTGGCCCCACGTCAAGGGCTAAGGGCAGACTCTTCGATAGTGTGTTACAAGTTTTATTACAGGCTTTTGATTGCTTGTAGGCGATTATTGTAGATTGCTACCGACCGCGTATTTGGACATAATGGTGCAGGAATTTGTTTTGTTTTGGTCGTTCAGTTCAGCAGTAATTAAAACATGATTTACCAATATTGTAGACCAAGTTAAAGATTTCCCACTTGATCCACATCCAATAAAAAGGTTTACTCTCGTTTTTTGGCAAATCAATGGTACTTTAATAGGTAGGTACATATCTAAGATACTTGGGACTTCCTTAACATACCATCCATTTTCCCATACGCCACTTATTTATCAATATTCCATATAGTGTGACCGAGGGCTAGCCCATTGGCGTTTCATGTACTCACATTACATTCCCGTCTTCGTCCACGATCCAGCAGCTTGCGTGGTTTGCAACGTTGCGCAATGAAGACAACAACTTTTAGGCGGTATGGGCTTAAGCTCTTAGCCTTTTCCATAAAGGAAAAAACATTACAAAAAAAAAACAACAACAAATTTTCCAACCCACCTGTCAAAACACAAGGCGCCTCAAACAATCTCTAATTAACTGCCGGAAAAAAACGCAAAGCAAATACCGAACTCGTGTTAATCCCAACAAATGACAGGTGAGCCCGTATGAAAGTTGGGCAAGGGGCAACCCTACCCTTTCCTGGGGTCATTATGACCCCTACCCCGGTCATCTTAATCAACCCCTCAAAGGACAATCGGTACACTTGACCCTAGGGACGGCGATAGGATCGGCTAACTAATTATTGTTATAGGTTATTATTACAATATTAGAAGCCGGTCAATATTTTATATTTTCATTAGGCGGCCATTTTGGCTGTCTTAAGTTTGCACCCCGTGGTGCTTTATGCGTTCATTGGGTAGTTTGGGCTTGGGGTTAATATTCGCTAATTGCATTGTAGGGTTGACCTTTTATCGGGTATTGTACGGTAGGATTTATGTGCTGGTAATTGCTTATCCATAGTGCTTAACTCTCCAAAGCCCATAAGATATGTAATGATAAGTTTCACAACAAGGACATAGTTTCACGATACACTAATTAAATACCTATACCATACAAAAGCACAGGGAATTATACTTAATTGTATACATAACTAACCAAAGATAAGCTGAAAAGAAATGGGAATCAATAAACTGTGGATACTGCAATAGGCTTTGTCATCGTTAAAAAACTTTTTATTTTCTACCACGTACGAATATAGGCCAACGAATATCCCTGAAAGTATTTTTAGTCGTACAGCGGGCGTAGCCCACACGGTGAGCGAGCAGGCGTGCCAGCCGCGCTCTGATTGGCTGATTGGTTTCCGATCGATAACCAATAACGCACGAAAATCTCCGAACCGTTTTCGAATACGCCCAGCTGATTGGGCGGTGTCTTTCAGGACTTGGATGAGTTGGGTTTTGGTGAAGTATGTATGATACTAGAGGCTAGATAATACTTGATTCAGCAATCAACATCATAGTAGGCACAGGATTTCAAAAGATGTTTCGATGGTATTTTGTAACAGAAGAATTCCAAATTCGTCTTTATTACTGTAGATATTTACATATACTTAGCAATCGTCATTTTTTGCCTCTTCTCTACATTGGACCACTGTGAGAGGTGAAGGGCGTAGAAACTTCCACAGATTGATTTTTAGATCTCTTTTAAAAATTGCTTGTGCTTAACTAATACAAATTTTATAATATCATTATATCATAATTAATATGCAAGAATAAATAATTACAAACTATTATTATATGCAATTATTAACAGCAAGGTATCTGTTGAGCCAGATTAACCCCATACAGTCCCGCCATTTAAGTAATCTTGAACATTGTAATATCCCTTTTTCGACAAAGTCGCTTTAACATGGTATTTGAAGGAAAAACGTAATATTATACGTTTTTCTTCGATCACAAAATATTATCAAACGGTTCCTAAAACGAATAACGAATCTTGTAAAACGTTTCTCGTTCATAAAGTGCAGGGCATGAGGGCCAGGGATTTATGTACAGTATGTACATGCCTCTTTTATTGAATATGTATGAACACAAATTATATAAAAATCAAAGCATTATTACAGCACCTTTTCATGATCTTGTTCAACAAAAAAGCTGGCGTAGGTATGTTTCGAATGAACCATTTCAAACTTAATTGCCTTTGGCCGGGCATTTTTTCTAATAAATATAATTATGTACAAGAACAAATAGAGAAGAGACTGCCTCCAGCATTAATGTTCATTTACCCAGTTATTATAATTGTCTCTTTGCAAAGAATTCTCTGGAAGGGTTAATTAGCATTGCCCAAGAATTGAATTAAAATGTCCCGAGATTTTAGTATGGATATGGATTTCGATTCTTTTTTATTCGAATAGAGCTCCGGTCTAATGGGTTTCATGCTTGCTTCTCACACAGGACACGCAGGTTCGATTCGTGATCATATACCAATTTATCTCAAGTACATAATAGGTCTGTTCTTACGGTGATGGAAAACATCGTGAGGAAACCTTCATTACCCCATACATGCGGCGATGGGCTGGCCCCCTGTCACGCAAAATGGTGACTAACTGGCTCAAAGTGTGCACAATTTTGCCTCAGCCACCCCGTATGGGAAAAGGCATGACGCTAAGTTATATGTTATGTTATTACATTAGACTTAAAAAAATGGCTACAAGTTCAAGTAGCATGATTGTCAATTCAGATAAATACAAAAACTCGTGAATATTGATTAACTGGCCAAAGTAAGCAACTGTGTCTTTGGAACTCCGTATGGGAAAAGGCGTGACGCCATAATTGTTGTTTTTTATAAAACTCGCAAGATACGCCGTATCCACACTAAGCCAACCTATCACCGATGAATTACACAATAAGAAGGAGGCGGCGACAGATCGCGTCTACACCGCTCCAAAGACAAAACGGGACGCTCTTTAAAAAAAACTCAAAAAGAACCCGAAAGAAATATCTTTTATCTTGTAATTATTTTTATCCTTTAAACGAGAGAGCAAGGGATGATAAAACGCAAGCTCCGAACAAACAAATAATAATTAGTTTGTCCGATCCAGTCGCGTTGTTCCATTGTATTGTTGACTTTTTCTTGAATTTTCACTTGAGTTCGTGCTTTGGTGAATGCAATGCTTGGTTATAAGGCTGTCGTAGGCTACACATTATTGTATAGTAAACCCCATATTGCAGTACAAATAATTTGTAATCCCCAATCACACAAACCCCTATTGCTCTAGTACCATTGGACAATAACAAAAATGGAACTAATGACACACGTGTGTATCGTAGTTCCTTTAAAAACTACACTCAACAAAATGTCATTGATTGTCATTGTCAAATGACATTGGTACTACTGGTACATTAAAACACCCAAGCTCACCTTATTACGCTCCAGGCGAGAACGAAGAAGAACATCCCTAGCTAGGTTAGATCATATTTTGCGTTTATATAATAAACTACGAAATAAAGACCTGACAGAAGCTGTAAAGCCGGGCTGATTTGTGAATCTAAATCATTCAGGGCGCCACCCAAACGCATACAAAAAAATAAACATTCAAATCGGTCCAGCCAAGGGGAGGCCTCCTAAAGAGGAGTCATATACACGTACAGTAGAATTATAAATAGTAGTTTATGTGACTCCTACATAATGGTGGGCATTAATACTCGAGAGTCTCGAGATTTTTTATGCCTAATTATGTACAGTGACATACACTAGTTTATCTACACACATATCATAAGCTCTCTTTGATGTGTTCAGGAACCGCATGTTTGACCGGCATTGTGGCTCTGCAGTTGTTTAGCTTGTTCTGTAGTACCAACTTCACGCAGGCGGGCGTCGGCGTTCGAAATTTGAATGTCAGTACCAACTTCACAGACAAAACTAGGGGCGGCAAGCAGGCGGGCGTCGGCGTTCGAAATTTGAATGTTATAATATGCAGAAAAATTACACATTATGGTCATATTGTGTAATTTTTCAGATAAGAAATGAGTTTTTACCAATTAGTTTAACATTATGCTGATCGTAACGTGCGGTTTTTATACGCAGTAAAGAGGGTTTATGATACGTGTGTAGATAAAGATTATTATGTATCTCTGGTTGTAAGGTATTTATAGATATGGTTTTTGTTAACCTGAAATAAAGATTATTATTATTATTACTGTGGTACCATTTATTTATTTCAAAACACACGAACAGTAAGTAAACAAATTCAAGACATGTTACTATGACTGCCATTGCTGTACCAACGTGACCCCTTTTGAATATAATGAATCAACTTCCTGCAACAAACTGTTGCCCTGGTACTTTATGGAAAGTTGGAGGGACGACGAGAGGGTGTTCCACGGATAGTTTTTTTTTTACCTGTGGAACTACTGGGCCGCTTGGGTGTTCCACGGGACAGTGTGCCACTAGTACTAAGACTAAATGTATCTCTAGTACCATCAACGGAACTAGCAATTCACAAGTGTGTCACCAGTTCCGTTGATGGTACTATCCAATAATACTACAGCACTAAATAAGCTCGCCTTTGTACATTATTGTTATCTTACGAGTGATCTGTTTTTGTTCTGTACAAGCGGGTACCAAACGCCACCTATATAATATAAATTGGTGTGTGCGTTTGCTCAAACTCAATAAATTTACCACCCATGCACAGTTGCCTACTTAAAAGTTTAACTTCCACTCAAAGTTATGTTAGCGACTCTTGTCTGGGGCACCATTCTCTTAAATTGCTCCGAAGGGCGCGAAATGCCGTACTTGGCAGTCTCCAAACAGCAAGCTTTCGCTATAAGTCGCACAAATAAATTCCTTCTTACTTTTCTTGCTACAAACTGCAATCTTCAAGTAAAGCTAATATTTCCAGTAACCCGCTCGTTCATTGACCGATGCAGACTCTGTCTCGATCGGTCTGATCGGACATGCGCGGTGAGGCCGGTTTTTTTGTCTCGTGTGGGCGTGGTCGTATCTATCAGCGGTATTGATAGGTATCGATGCGTGACACGCCTATCGACGTTTTATTGGTTACGGATGAGCTGTTAAAAGGTTCGATGCTTAGTTATTTTTATGGGAAAATACGAGAGTTGGGATACTACGAGCACTAGAGACATTGTTTTTATGTCTTTCCTAACTGTGAGCGATATTGATAGGCATCGATACGTGACATCCTTATCGTCGCGTTGTTGGACATTTGTGGACCTATCACATCCTAACTTTGGTTCCTGGAAGTTTTTTTTTGATTGATTTTCGTGTGCTGTAAAGAAATTACGATGGCGAACTATGATAAGATTTTTGGATGTTGGTTTAAGTGATGGGAAAATACTGAGAGATGCTGCGATATGAGTAATCATTACTTAAATACGACCTGTAAAAATATTTGTATTTTTTTTTCTTTATCGAGGCTCTAGATTCGTTTGGACGTCTGATTATAGGGTTTATCAGTAGATGCCCTAGCCACAAATCGTACACGGCATACTGATTGAGGACTCGTCACTTTGCTCTGGCAGTGGTGCAGCCGAACCAAAATATACTACGACTAAGGGTATGATCAGAAAATATTCTGACTGAAAACGTTACTGCGCAGACTCGAACCGATGCGTCGAAGTCTATAACCGATAGGACACGTGGGCGGGGCGACGACGCTGGGCGGGCGGAATCATGTAGAAAGAATGCTTTTTTTAAAAGTGGGGCTGTGTGCGTCGTGAGAACTCTGAAGGTGAGCACATTACAACCATTTATTTTAACTTATTAGCAACAAGCAAAGCACGTTATCACTCCTCTTAGTTTTAATCAAAAGGTATTCCACCAAAAATAGAAACAAACTCTCATCCATAACTTTGGAGCAGCCAAAAATAATAATAATTAGCACATTAGTCACAAATTAAATGGGAGACATGACTCAGTCTAAAATAAATAATCATTATTATAATAAGTCTTGGTTGGTTGGTTAAAATGGAAACTGTGTTTACTAAAAGGGTGAAGGAAGTGATATTTATGGGCCTGGATGGCCTCATTATGTAATGAGGGAGTTTTTGGGACACCGAGGCCAGTTCCAGAGGCGACACAACTAAACTTAGATATAAAAAAATGGAGAAACCCCGCAGCCACATTCTGCATCCGTGAAATCACTCCTGATAGCTTTCAAAGGGATGTTTTGCTTTGACTTGACGTTGACAAAGGCTTTAAGTATTGTCGACGACCCGAATGGCCAAGACGGCAGTGACCCTGCCTACGAAGCCAAGGGTCCCGGGTTCGAGTCCCGGTGGGGGCAAATATTTGTTTGATGAGAACGGATGTGTGTACCCTAGTCATGGTTGTTTATCTATCTAAGCATAATATATATCTATATAAGTATGTGTATCGTTGTCTAGTACCCAATATACAGGGAATCCTAGTTTGGGGCTAGATCAATGTGTGTAAATGGTGTCCAAGGTATTATATTATATTATATTATAGATGTTATAATATACCTATGAATTTATATGAATTTCTTTTGGAATCTTTTTTTTTAAAAGCTATTGAATTTATATGGTAAGTCTATTGGATTCGATTGGCACTTGGCCGGATAAGTTGGCACAAAAGTAGGATAGCTTATAACCAGCAGTGGGCAGAAACTAGCTGCCGATGCCGAAGAGCTGTCGGATTTCAAGCCTTTAGTTAGGTTTGATAGTTATTTGGTTTAAACATTTTAGAATTTACTAAATTCTCAAGGCATCATAACTTAATGCAACACGTTGAGATTATGTGTGCACCTAACGGGAATGCGGCTCTTCCGCCCTAGCGGGTCCGAGTCCTGGCTAGTGGGAAAAAAACAGATGTTGGATGTTTATATGTGCGTGACGTCGTTGTTTCGGGTTCTGACGACACAGGGTATTCTAGTGTGGGGCCAAAAAAAATGTGTGTGCTTGTTTTTAAATGTTTACACGGGTTTAACTGGGTGCACAGATATTGTGATCGTCTTGTAACTTACAAATTATACATCTTGCCTGTTGCTGCTTTTTCCAATCGGCTTATTTGAGTATAAAGTAACATCCACAAAAATACATTTTTATCCCAAATTAACTAAATGTACACACACCCTAGTTTATACTAAACTACATGGGGTCACTTCGCTCCACTCCAATTCGCTTCGTCTTCAGGTTGCATTATAAAGTTGCGACCTCACAAACCTAACTTTAGTATTAGGATAGAAAGTGACCTATAGCAACCAATACCGTTCTGTGAAACTATTACATGGGATCACTAAACTAGATAAACATTTAACATACTCGGGATTCAATAGTTATGTTGGTAAACAATACATTTGTTGCTTTTCAAATTTACCAGATTGTTAGAGAATAGCCGGACAAAGCCACAGATAACTTAAGTTATGCTAAGATAACAGATGCGCTAGAAAGCACAATGATTGCACCCAAAGGCTAGACTGTAAACAATTTATTGGTTGCTTTAAAATATCACCACGCAAACCATTTTTTTTTTTCAATTATTATTATAATGAAAAACCTGGCACTGGAAGGAAATCCTTTTAAATACTGTTCTTTATTGTTTCAGCCCATTTGCTATCGGTCAGGAAATGTTAGTGCCAGTATGACAAAGCGGTACTTAACATTTAAGCAGCAATCTGAGTCTATTACGATTTAGACCCCTGAAGAATCGGTCCCACTCTTACATTGGACACGTGAGGGTAGAAGTTCCGTGACCTTGACCTCTTGAGGGTAGTTTGTGATTTGAACCGTTAGTTAGCTAATTATGGCGGCAATGGCCTTTTAATTGTGCGTTAGGTCGCGACATGAATTGAATTTGAATTTATATCACAGTACTATTCGTATTTTGGTATAGTTATATGTTTAGCGCTTATGTTCTATTTTTATAGGCATTCGTAGATTATTCTTTTACTGTACAAATAGGTCTACCACTGCTCAACAATCAACCTTTCTCTTCGGAAATTGATTTGCTGGAAGAGATCTCTTGTTAGAGATAAGCTCGTTTTTATACTATTTTAAATTAAAGAAACTACGAATTAATATAACATCGTTAATTTCTAAATTCCTTATAACCTACAAAAAAACACGGAAAGCTTATAATAATGTAAATTTGTACAAAGGTGAGCTTATCTATCTCTATCAAAGATCATGCAATCGTGATATTAAAAAGTAAATTCACATATGAGAACATGATTAGAGCACACGCAAGAGAAAGTCTTTCATCATCGCCCAGGTTTGGTTAGAAACCTTTTATATATATTTTTTCTGCATCCCATTATGTAGTGCAATGAGATGCGACTGAAGCATTATCAAAGTCAAAATAATAGAAAATCAAAGCTTCTTAATAAAGAGCGAGCAAATTATTATACAGATCACCTGCGTCGCTATTCCAGCTACTCGATACTAGATGGCGCTACTCATCACAACAATATATTAATTTTCTATAATGTCTACGAGAGGCTTTCCTCTTTTCACATGCGGAGTGACAGATGCATAAATATAACGATACTTAGTAGTCGTAGAATGTACGTGATTTATGTTAAAACTGCGAGTTATACTCGAATACGAATGGTTCCGTACCAACGTACATGAAAAAACCAAAAAGTCTCTTGCATTTAGTTCATTATTAGTTGTTATTGCGGCTATAGAAATACACACTTGTGAAAATCTTAAGTCTCTACCAATAGGTCTACGGTTCATCAGATAGAGCCGAGCGGTCACATGATTTGTATGGTGGAGTCAAAAAAGTTGCTCTGATCACTTCGCTTTGATAGTAAAAGTTATTCAGAATGACATCATTCTGACATCCCTAACTCCTTATAATATGACTACACCTTTCTGTCACACCCTGTATATGCATATTTAAGAAGCGATAAATACATGTATGACAGGATATCGCAGCAATGCATACCCTTCTTCTGGGAAAAGGTTCGGTGTTCGGTGAAACGAAACATCGACTAAACAACTTGTCGGTTAAAGTTATTGTCGTTTATATCAGCATCTAAAATTGTTCGTCGATAAAATGATAACGCGTTAACCAAAATAAAGCTGGTTGCCAGCGCTAACCAGCGCTTGTAAGCGCTGATCGTCGCCGGTAGCAGCCTCACGAAGGTAGCATTAAAAATGTCGAGCCCATCTGACGAAGATTTGTTTTTCTTAGAAAGTGTGTATTGCGAAATGCGAAAACAAGGTATGAAAAATGCTATAAATATAGAAAGAAAACTTGTCGGAGAATACCACCGATTTCTTCATTTTGAGATATACAAGATATACTCTGGTCTAGATTTTTTTTTATCATATTTTGGACAACGTCAAAAGTCGTTTAACGATCTAATAGACATCAACAACCGATCCTGCTCTGAAAGTATTTCATTAATCAAATGACCTGCGTGTGTCGAAACTTGTCGGTGCTGTAATGTAACCATTGTACTGTATGACCACTTTTGTTTAAATATTTTATTTAAATTTTCTGTGAATATATTTGTTTAAATTTTCTGTGTAACCATTTCTTGTTTATGTTGTGTTTTATAACATAACTTAGGTCCTTTATTGTATATTTTTAAAACAATTAATTTGAATTTTACCACTGTAGTTTTTAAAATGATTTGATTGTTGACAATGCTGTGCGCATCTATAATTGATGCAAACTCTTGTATTGTTTTTTTGTAATATTGTCTTTCTGTGTTTGTGTTTGTATTGTTAATGTGCCTTACATAAATAAATAAATAAATAAATGACCAACACAACTATACCTAGTCCAACATAGGATGATCTCTGACAGCTGTCAGTGTCAAAACACGCCTATGAAGTATCGTATTTTTCGACGGTAAAATGTATAGAGACAATTTAAATACTTTATTGGCAAATAGTGACGTGCTACACTTATCGTAAGACAAGTTATCGATCTTGACTCGAAACATATAATAGAATATTGATGATATTTTGTAAATAAAATAGATTGCAAACAACAAGGTAAATGAAATAAAAATACTATTAAAACAACGATAAAAAATAGTTTTATTTTTGTTAAAAGCAAACTGAATTTTTAACGAGTGGCGCTTCATGGGCGCTCCACACTCGCGCGTGAAACAATAATGAAATCCCATTCATTCATTCATGCATGTTTCGCGGGCTTTGCGCGTGAGTGTGTAGAGTGGGCTTCACCGCGCCATGCCGCCATCTTGTTTGATTGCATTTAACCGATTTAACAAGAATAAAAACATGTTACAACATCCTTTTGTTTGATTTGCTTGAAACATTCAGAAACTTTGGTTAGAATATCGATAATTTATTTCGACATTATCCCCATGCCTAGTAAAGTCACAGTGACAAGCTGTCAGAGATCATCCTATGTTGGACTAGGTATAGGCGCATGACCATCCTCCCGCAACCCGCCTATAATACGTACGTATACTTAATTACCTGTACGTTCATGTTACTAGCATTTCCTAAGGGCAACAAATATAATAATCAACAAAATTATTTTTTCAAACCCAATATGGGGAAATATGACAATCGTTCCGGAGCGTTCCTGATCCAAAGGATCTCACTCTCCGTGCAGCGCGGTGATGCTGCCAGCGTGAGGGTACCTTGGGGTCGGGCATGTCCTGGGGCGGTTTATTTGTTAAGTATTGTGTTTTTTTATTGTATTCAGTTTTTATGCGTGTCTAGTTTTAAATTGTTTGTTACTTAGATTATTTTAATTGACGATGCACTTTGCGGATTCCTTATTTTATTTCGATTATAGGTTCATTATATTTCCTTTTTAGGCAGCATTTGTTTGTACTATGTGGGTAAATATTACCCAAAATGGGTAATGATCACTAAAAGTTGCAGAAAATATCAGAGCAAAATACTGCGGTAGGTTAGGTCCTTCGTGTTAGGTTGAACGTGTAAGAACAACAAAAATACTTTTAAGTACACAAAACATAAAAAGAAGTTTGGTGATCATTTATCCAAACACAATTTGGTTCTCGTTTACTAATTCTGGCGGTCGTTTCGAATTTATTGGTGGTAAAATGGGTGCGTTTTTGGTGATCGTTTAAACATAAGCCTTTACTATATGTTATCAATCACCGTTCCGGTGTTCCATAATTCCATAATTCCAATGAACGCTGAGCTGTCATGCGCCTAGTTGTGTTGGTCCCGCAGTATAGAAACTCGCCGCCGGCTACCAGCGCCGGTAAGCGTTGTTATACCAGCGCTGGCTACCAGGTTTCTTTCTGATTACGGCCTTAAATCGGTTAATTAAGGTTTCGTAGAAATAAGGCATCGTCCAACTGAGCAATCGATCAGTGGTGTTCGGTGAACTGAAAATCGATCAAATGACTTGCGAACTCACGTAGGGAACACAAATAAAGTAGCTAAAGTCTGGCAAACGAAAGCGTGACATGGAGTTTTCTTAAAAGTTTCAATATGGCAACAATATTATGCTGTCAAAGGCACGTCAAACGACAAAGTGATAGATAGTCACACTCCGTTCCGTTATTCTAAACCTCGTAGAATAACGGAACGGAGTGTGGAAAAGATCTTTAGAATAACTGAACGGAGTGTAGTGATGTATGTTAGTGATACCACATAAAGGTTTTATGAATTCTACCACGTTTTCTCAGGTCACGCTTTCGTTTGCCAGTTGCTAGTATTCGTTCAATACCAGCCGTACGATTCGTCTGGGGTCATTTTTTCCCCGTGCTTCCGGTTCCGCTGTACAGCGGACGCAACGCTCGTATTTCTTAGTATTGTTCGCTGCTTGAGAAACCGGTAGGTGGCTGAGATCTCCTTGTGTTACACTGGTGTTATGTATTTGCTTGTAATAACAATACAATACAATAGTAGCCGGGGGCTCGTAAGCGAGCTGTAACTTTAACTAGAGAAACGCTGTACTAACTATTCGGCCACTTTTTCCATTATTCGGTATCGGAATGGTGGAGAATATCCGGCTGAATACAGAATAGTATTTATTGTTATTTTCTTAAAATCATGATAAATAAAATCGGACTCGTATCAACAGAACACGCTTGAAATAAATTACCGCGAAGGTGACTAAAATAGCAAGTTACAAGCCATTAAATGGTGTAATTTTTAATTAATACAGATGATTAGTACCACAACCTGACAGAAAAACCAAGAAAGAGTGTGTATCTGGGCTGGATTAGCTATTAGAATATTCGGTAGTCGGCCAAATCACTATTCGTTGCTTCTCTAAATGTAACCGTTGTATGAACGTAGCTCGGGAAAAGGCACGAAAGCGGTGATGCTATGTTTATTTAAGCCCACTGCTTCGAAAGCTAGTCAAAACTAATCTGTTAATACTTTGACAACTCCATTAAAAAAGTGGCCAAGTGCGAGTCGGACTCGCCCATGAAGGGTTCATTAATAAATGTATATACACATATATCTTAAATATTGCTTATTTTATTTTGTTCAAATTAATTAGCATATATTTTTTGTAGATTTTTAACTTTCTTACTTTAAAAGTTAGACGGGGACACACATTTTTTTCAGTTTGGAAATGTCTGTCTCTTTAACGATTTACTTTGAGGAAAAATGGTTTCAGGAATCTCAACGTCATTTGTGGAGGTAATTAACGCTGCTATAACTTTCGATGACATTCTAATTCCTTTTATATATACACAGTCAGGTCATAAGTTCTGTCACACAATAAAAACTTTTGAATTTAGAACGCTGGCCACAAAAAAGTTTATTGAATTCGAATTTCGAATTTTTCATGAAAATAAAAATGTGTACTTTTTAGAATTTTCCTCATTTTTAAATATGGAGTGGACACTTAAAGAAGACCGTGTCGCAGTTATTGCGTTGCATCGTTGCGGTTACGCGCCAATTCAGATTTTCGACTTGCTCTAAAATTTTAATATAACCAAAAGATTCGTTTATCGTACCATAAAACGATACAATGAAGACTCTAGTGTAGATGACAGGTCAAGAAGTGGTCGCCCACTCTCTGTTAGGACTCCAGCAGTGATAAAAGCTGTGAAGGCGCGAATTCAAAGAAATCCCATACGTAAGCAGAAACTCTTGGCCCTTCAGATGGGGTTAAGCAGGACCACGGTGAAAAGCGTGTTAAATGAAGACTTAGAGCTTAGGGCATATCGAAGAAAAACAGGACATCGTTTGGACGCTCGTTTAATGGGCCTGAGACTGAAGACATGCCGCGCTTTGTTGAAGCGGTACGCGGGAAAAAAGCATCGGGAAATTCTTTTTTCGGATGAAAACATTTTGACCGTGGAAGAGAGCTACAACAAACAAAATGATAAGGTGTACGCACACAGCAGTGAAGAAGCGAGCAACCGTATTCCGCGTGTCCAACGAGGTCATTTTCCATCCTCGCTCTTGGTTTGGTTGGGAGTCTCTTATTGGGGCTTAACTGAGGTACATTTTTGTGAGAAAGGCGTAAAAACGAATGCAGTTGTGTATCAAAATACAGTCCTCAAGAACCTTGTGGAACCTGTTTCTCATACCATGTTTAATAACAGGCACTGGGTATTCCAAGAAGATTCTGCGCCAGCTCATAGAGCGAAAAGCACACAAGACTGGCTGGCGGCGCGTGAAATCAACTTCATCCGGCACGAAGACTGGCCCTCCTCCAGTCCAGATTTGAGTCCGTTAGATTACAAGATATGGCAACACTTGGAGAAAAAGGCCTGCTCAAAGCCTCATCCTGATTTGGAGTCACTCAAGGCATCCTTGATTAAGGCAGCCGCCGATATTGACATGGACCTCGTTCGTGCTGCGATAGACGACTAGCCGCGCAGAATAAAGGCCTGTATTCAAAATCGCGGGGGTCATTTTGAATAAACTTTATCACCATAAGAATCTCTGTTTTATTAAGTTCATTTTGCTATATTAATGTTTACATAAATAATAAACATGTCTAAATTATTTCATATTGCACATGTGACAGAACTTATGACCTGACTATGTATATATATTTTTTTATTAAAATCGTAAAGCGGTTTACAGATACATCTACATACCAAGTTTCAACTATATGGTCCTAATAGTTTCTGCATAAAATTGCTGTGACATACGGTCGGACGGACGGACGGACGAACAGACAGACTTGACGTTACTATAAGGGTTCCTTGTTTCTACGGAACCCTAATTATGTGCAGCTGTCAAAAGTATTCAGATGGTGGAGTTGACTTGTTTTTCCTGTGCCTTCTGCTTCTTATATTTTCATAGTTTCAAGACCCATCTCCCACATCACCTCCCCGCTGTAGGTCGGAGCGAACTTGCTCCCTGAGACGACATCTCTTTGTGCCGCGTGAGTTATAGCCGCAACGAGCTCGCTACCGCCTATTGTTTGATGCGATTTTTCACTTAATACCCTTTGAATTTAGTTTTGGATATTACTCTTATACTTAGCATAACAGCTATTGAAAAAGTATGCGACAGACTTACGCCCCTTTGGAAGCTGACTCAAAATATGTACTGGAAATTATGGCACCTTGAATAACTCACATTAATCTTTGCTTAAAGGTCGATTTTGCCAAAGCTGTGGAGTTTTTACTGTGGAAGAATTAACTGGGACAAACATTTCTAAGCGAATATGATTCCAGACTAGATATGTAAGGCCGGTATTTAACCGATTGGTTAAATAGCAACTGTACATATTTAACCGCACAAAAGGTAAACCCGTTTTCGACGGGGGTATGGGTTAAATGCATTTTTTATCGTAAATACTTGAGTTACATTTTTATTTGCATAGTTAGTTCCTAGTGGATTGTTAAATTGTTCTATAGACGGATTTCCCCATGATTTACTACGTAAATAGAAAAAAAATCGTTTAGAATTATCATAAGGGTTCTAAAACCCATTTTGTTCCGCGCTTTGGAAACAATTTCTAAGTACCAGTCAAATACAAGAAAATATATTTATATATGGTAAAACTATACAATATTTTGAATGGATATTTTTGAGCAAATTCTCTTTTATTTGTTTTGGAAAAACTTACTACCTGCCTAATTTCAATGTGAAGGCGCATGCAAAATACAACAAAAAGAGTGTAGTCAGAACAGGTTTTGTATTTTGTCTCCTATCCCGCGCCTCGCGCCTATTTCCTTTTCCCGTCACCCCTACACGCGTAAGCAAGTCAACTCACACAACTGCGTTTTTTGGAGCTGTTGAAATGAATTTTAGAACGGCAAAATAGTTCATGTAAACTTTTTTTCAAAGAAATTTATAAAGGCTAAAGATAAACTTAATTTAAAAAAAATGTAAAAATATTCACAATTATGTGCATGTTCTTAATAAAATACAAAATGCCTTTTCTTATATGCGCCATTGGTTTTGAACGTGATGTCACGTATTTTTATATCTGCAGTAGTTTCGGCATGTAATAATAATAATAATACCTTGGCCACCATTTACACACATTGATTTAGCCTCAAACTAGGATTCCCTGTATCTTGGGTACTAGACAACGATACAGATATGTACTTATATAAATAAATATTATACTTAGATAGATAAACAACCATGACTAGGGCACTAGGGACTACATCTATACAGAATAACATTTAATTAGGTGACCATATTTTAGGGAATGATAGTACCCATCAATTAGAACATCTTTCCCCAAGAAACAAATGGTATCAAAAAAAAAAACATTCTTCAGTACATTGACCCGATCAGCTGACTATAAGTTACTATGGGAGACTTCAATTTTTTTTCTCGTTTGCGACCATATGTTTCTTGGGAAAGTTGTTCATAATTATGAAAACAATTATTCCCCAAAATATGGTCAGCTAATCAAATGTCACCCTGTTTAAATATCTAACCGATTTAACCGCACAATTGGCACAGTAGCGAGCCTATTGTGTGTGATTTAGCCACAGATATGATTTAGCCGTGCACTTTTGGGATTTTACGATTAATTTACAACTCTATTCTAGAGACGACACAATTTAACTACAAGTAGGTTATTAAAAACAAGTTTGAAAATACAACCTTTGGTATATTATTTAGTGTTTGGTCGCTAGCGCCTTCGTCATAAGTCACAAAGGCGGCAAGCTAAGCAGCCATTGGATAGCCTTTTCGTCAGCGGAGTGGACTTTTAGCAGTCCGCCCTCGATCAACCATTTAGGACATTTAGGACAGTCTTCCTTGAGGTTGGCCATGCTCTGAATGGCTCCACAGGAGCAGAAAGGATTGTCTCTATATCACCACTTGTACATTTTTGGCGCAGCGGCCAGTCCAGAGTTGGTTAAGCTTGGTCCAGCAGTTGCGTGGGAGGTTGGAGCCGTGTGGCCGATCGTTTGGGTTTTTTACCAGGTGCGCGTTTCGAGCGGGGGTGGAGATCTATCTCTCCGCCCATTTCTTGGATGCTGACGTGGTTCCTTCAGAGATTTGAGATGCGATCAATCCGAAGATACTACTATACTGTACTTTAAAGAGTGTTGGGGCCAGTTCTGAGCCTTGTGGGACGCCGTTGGTGGAAGTCTTTGATTTACTGTTGACCCCGTTCAGATTTAACTGAAGTACCCGGTTTGACAGAAGGGCGTTGAAGGAGTGGCGGAGATGCAGGCAGCGGAGTGTTCTGGTTAGTTTGAGGAGTAGACCTTGTTTTCAGACGGTGTCAAATGCAGGGCTTAAATCGATGGAGACGGTACCACTTTTTTCTTGCTTTTGGTAATCGGTCAAGAGTTGTCAGATTTCGAACTGTCATTTTAGTTCGTTAGTTAGGGGTACAAACTCCTAATACCGACTTTCCTTGTACCTACTTAGATAACAAGAAACAAATATCGTGCGAAAACCGAATTTCCAATTCGCCCATGAAAATACCCTCCGCTTTCTACAAGAGCAGAAAGATCACTACACACCACTTATCTCAGTAACAAGACGGGTACAAATCAAACTGCTCCCAAGTCAATAGTTCTTCAAAGGGTAAAGTGAAGGGCCCCCGATCTGATAATAGAGGAAGTATTTTATGCCGCGCGAGAAAGATTATAAGGGTTGGTACAGAATGGTAGACTGTTTGCGATATTTGATAGTTCAGCGTCATGCCGTTTCTTATACGGACTGAAAGAAGCACATACGTTCAGCCATTTATTAAGTACTCCATTTTAAATGACAGCGAGGGACCTTTTTTATTAAAGAAGTGCTGATTTTTTTATCAAGGCAGAGCCACAGGAAGATATTATTAAAATTTGTAAAATGTCTTCTTTTTTAATCGAATTATAAAAGAAGAAGCTTCTCAATAAGACAGTTTTAGTTGTATGGTTTTAACGTTGATTATTCAGTCAATAAAGCGGCCCCATATAAATTTTATCAAAATTGAATAAGCAACAAAAGCAAAACATATATACACGGTGTTATTTTGGTTTGTGGTTACCTTCAGCAAAAGTTTTGATGAAGGCTTTACGTGCATAGAGGACATTAGCATTCCAACAAATAGGGCTTGAACTTGAAGTCGGTTTTTTTAAGTTTTTAACTTGGTGTATTATCATATCTTCTTGACAGTTCTTCATCAGTTCTAAGCTGCTGAAACTGAACGAGGACTAAGCCCAACCCCTGACAGAAAACTACGTATCTTTTTGTGGTAGTTACACCAACTGTTAATTTATTATTGTACGACGAGAATCTCCACTAAAAGTAGCCCTGTGAGGTACCCTTCAGCCCCATCTTCTATAGACTATTGCCCCGGGGCGAGAATCTCGGGTACGCTGCGTGCAAAATAAAATGTAAAATATGATCTATCCAATAGCACTGCCGATACCGCGGGGACGAATTTGCGTCTATTTCTTTGGCATATCAGGGAAATATTTGTCTCAATGTTATTCTTGTTTTCCGATTCTTTTCTTTTTACAACTAAGAGGATTTGAGTTGGTGTTTACGGTCCACTTGCACGACGTTCTCTAAACACATCTTAAATCGATTAATATCTGTCAAAATATAAAAACTACTCGTAAACGAATGTCGCGCATGTGTCGTGTAGATTTAGTTGCTGCGATGGGCTAGCCCCCCAGCTAAATGGACTATTGAACAACTGGCTTGACGTAAGCACAACAGTGCCTCTATCACTACGTATCGGAAAAAGCGTATTATATTATTGTTGTTGTATTTTCATCTTCAATTTAATAAAACATAAACATTTGTATACTGGCACATACCTATACATTGCTTCTTGTCCCACACTAGGTACCATGTGACATGGAAACCAGAAACAGTGACGTCACACACATACAAACATCCAAGACATAGTGTTTTTCCTCCTCAGCCGGGATTCTATCCCGGGACCTCTCGCTCGGGATGCGGAGCCTCGAGCTGCACCGTCACAGAGGTCCTTAACCTCACACCAACCCAACTCCAATTTGAGGCATCGCAATTTTGAACCTCATGTCATGGTAATAAGATTCAAAACCTGTAACGGGAAATGGGCATCATATGATGCCGTGGATCGTTGAGAGGAATAAGAAAAGCCATTTTATATTATCAAAAGACAGCTTCATTTTAGAAACTGCAGTTACAGTCGCTACTGCAAGCGGTTTATCAAATCCACTTCAAACGCAAGAAGTTCATTACAGGCCTGATAAGCAAAGCATCTTTGTTTATATTGCAGATATTAAATAACTCAATTCGTTTCTAATTTGTCGACAATTGTTCGTGACAAAGGAGCGCCGGTACGAACGAGTGCGCGCGAGTATGAAGGAAGTCGGCTGCGCGGGGGGTAGGGATGGGGTGCTGTTATCGATTACGTGTAATGTTAAGGAGTGGTTTACTTTTAATTTATAACTGTTTTTTTTATTGACGAAGCTCTGAGCGTTTATGTGACATCTTATATTTCAATTGTAATTTTAATTTAATTCATTAATTAATTAATTATTTTCTCATACGGTGTTGCCATAAATAGCAACTTATAGATAAACGACAATGGCAAATGATAATTATCTTGATAATGATAATCTTCTCCCTACAAAAATTAAAGGAAATGCTCTGTTTGACGTTTGTTTTGAGGTTAGACTAGGTTTTTTTATACGGTTTATTTGTATGCCTATAAAATTCGTAATTAGCAGTTTTGCTGACTGGGTAAAAACCAACGGGAGACATACAAAAGGCTTGTCACTGCACGCTCAGTTAATATCTATCTAATTCATTGGGAACCTAGCTTATATACTAAATTGTTATACTCGTATGATGGAAATGACGGACGTGAATTTATAAAATCCTATTTCTTATGTCGCCAACTTGTTATTGCTACAGAACGTAGGGGCCGGCACAGATACTGCCCCCCCTCCCCCCCCCCCCCCTTTATTTTTGTAGCGTTAAGATTCCCACTGCTGGTCAAAGGCCTCCCCATGTTGCAATGCAACCACAGTTCTCGATCCTGGGCCACGTCCGTCCACCATGGCAGTAACCTATCGAGGTCATCGCGCCATCTCGGCCTTGGCTTGCCCCTACGCCAGCGTACATCTTGTGGCAGCCAGTCAGTGACGATGTTCGCCCATCTGTTTAGGCGCATGCAACAATCATGGCCAGCCCAGTTACATTTTAGCTTGGCGGTCTGCACACTTACGTCAGCATTGCCAATCTTGTAGCAATGCGCCGAGTCCCTGTCGTGATCCGTCCTTCAAACATTTAAAATTTGAAACCTTGAGATCGGACTTCTGGAGTTCAGTCAGAGACCTACTATAATGACGAGTTTACGTTTCAAAGTTAAAGGAAGGGTACCCTTTATCAGCTTCTTCATGGACCTGAAGCTCTTCAGGCATTTGAGACTCTTCTCTGAATTTCCATGTCTTACCTGTTTTCGAAGGACACTATCTGGCCCAAGTAGGTACCTACTTGGACCAGATTATACCAGAGAGTATACACTCGTTGACATCTGCTTATCTATTGTTGCTTTTAGTCATGACTTGGGTTTTTAACCGATTCATATGCAGTCCAACCACCCCCTTTACAAAAAAATATATTATGACTCCAAAAACACAACATTGAAAACAAAAGTAACAAAAAACTAAATATTCCACAAGACGTTTTCAATATAAAAGCGCGAACTCAATCTTGATTTTCGCAAGTTCAGCAGTTAATTGCATAACAATGCGTGTCAGTGGGAGTTTCTACGCCCTTCTTCTCCCACAGTGGTCCAATGTAAAGAAGAGGCAAAAAATGACGATTGCTAAGTATATGTAAATATCTACAGTAATAAAGACATTTGGAATTTGGAATTTGGAATTTTGTCATCGTCACTCGTGCTTCGAAGCCACGTTCGGTGTTTGATGCTTCGTAGGCAATGTCAGCTAATTGCTTACTCTTGAAATCACGTTTCATATGTACAAGGGCAAAAATGTATATAACAGCTGACTTTACTTTGCACTCGTCACTCAAGATGTATATCCAAAGTTATTCTTCAAGGGGTTTGATGCTGTTTTGTTCTAACTTTATCTTGGCTCCAAAGTCGATTGCGTGGTTGTGCTTAATCTTCTATTCCTCGTTAATTTGGGGGTTGACTTTGCACGTGTCGATGTATGATCTTCACAGTGTGACTGAGAAGCAGAGCCAGCGTTCTTGCTTCATCTGCTAGTCACCGTACTGTGTCATGACGACACGCTTGATGACTGCTGAGTAGTTCTGGCTGTGGAACTTTTGGCTGTTTCTGAACGTTCGAACATAGCGTTGCTGTTGGGTTTTGTTTGTTCTTTACTTTTCTCTATACTTGGGTATTGCCTTAATTTTTGGTTTTATGTGGTGGGTTGTCTTCATAACACGCTATCATTCGATCATTGACCCACGGTGACCCACAGTTGAGGTTATGCGGTTACTGGTATGCTGCGTATTTTTCACTTCGTTGGCTTTATATATAAGACCGAAGGAAGGAACTATTTCACCGATATCTCGGCAATTTGATGAAGCAGTCTTCTTGGCACCTGAGTCTCCATTGCGGAAAAAATCTTGAATCTTGAAGGCGAAAACAGCTTTTTTCTTCGTGTCGAATATAATTCTGAAAGTTGCTCGATGTTCACTGTCGGGGTCACTACTTTGCCGAAAATGGGGCAATCAACGGGAGACGGAATAAAAGGTTTCTCACTGGATTCCCAGTAAATGTCTGTCTATTTGATTGGGAACCTAGCTTATATACTAGGTTGTAACATGATGGCTATGTTGGATATGACATTATAGAATCACACTTCCTGTGTCGCTGACGTGCTATTGCTACACTACGTGAAGGCCAGCACAGTAGTATACATTTTAAATAAAATAAATAATAAATCTAACCCATTAATGTCCCTACTGAAGGGCACAGGCCTTACGAGTAAGATTGTGCCATACTCCATCTGGCTGGCTCAGTGGTTATCTTCACTTAAAAACTAAAACGATATGCTTGCGCTTAATGTATTAGTAAGATGAATATTAAATGGCATCAAGGAACTTTTACCTCGCTTGAATTAGTACCAAATACCTCACGATTAAGGAGAGCAAACACTGTTCCAACCAAGGTACTGTTGATCTTTAAAAAAAATATGGAAGATTTTAAAAATCCGTCATGTAGATGAAGAGGCTGTCCAATAGGTTGATGCCGTGCTGTAACTTGCACGTAGACACTAGCAACCCAACACTTAATAAGTATAATACTTATCGATATCGACTACTCTTCCAGGTTACACTCCCATCCCTAAACTAACAAGGCAAATGCCACTGGCTGTGTCGGCGCGGCCGGGGCTCGCCGATGCGTTTATAATATTTCATTTATTCATAATAAATAATATAATCCTATACGTTGTGCCGTTTTTGAACGGGTGCCGGCACAAAGTCCCATTTAGCGAACTCTTAGTTCACCGCAAGCTAAAGACGGTTCGTTACGCATTACAATTATTATAATAATTGTTGTTCATTAAGAGAGAGGCTTGGCGCTTTGATGCTTAGTCATTTTGTACCTTATTTATTGGCTTACAACTCTAGCCTGAAGCGATATTTCACTAGTAGCAAGACTGTGTTATGGATGGATCTTAATAGAGAAATCATATTTTGTACAGACATAAGAGTGACCCTGGTCTAGAGGTTCCACCGCTCGCCTGTCACGCAGGAGACAAGGTTTCGAATAACACAACATTTATATTGAGGACCTCTGTGGCGCAGCCGTTGTGGCTCTGCCTATCAAGTGAGAGGTCCCGGGTTCGATCCCCGGCTGGGGTAAAGAAAAAAAACTCCAGGTATTGGATGTTTATATGTGTGTGACGTCGCTGTTTCTGGTTCCCACGACACAGGGTAGCACAGTGTGGGGCCAGAAGTAATGTATGTGCCTGTAAGTATACATTACTTCTGGCCCCACACTATGATATCCTTTGTCGTGAGAACCAGAAACAGCGACGCCACACACACATAAACATACAAACCAAAGGTTTTTTCTTCGACCCCAGCCGGGATTCGAACCCAAGACCGGGAATGGCTTATCTTATAAGGTTACTTATCTTATCTTATCTTAGATGAAAATATCCTGAGGAACCCTTCATATCTGTAGCATGCGTTTATGGTACATCCAACTGTAGAACTGCCTATGTCATCCCATTTCCCAAACGAATAAGCAGAAGCACATATACCCACGTTTCGCCAGCCAATTGTCCATTTTCGCTTCAAAATCCTCAAATAAAAGCACTAACATCTACCGAGTACGCTTAGAGTAAAGTTTAATAGTATAGTATGCGCACACGACTCCCAACCCCGGCAATAATACGCGACACATAAATCCACGGAATGGAGCAATTCGGAATACCTTCGCATCGGAAAAACCCTGTGGAGAATGATAGTTCCGTGAAGGGTTGGCCCGGGCGAGGTTTGTGCCGTTCGCACACACGCTTTAGACTAATTTCAAGATACCATTGTTCTCCGGTTTAAACAGGCAAGCAAAGAACGCTAAAAGGTAGCTACCGTCCACATAATTCTCATTCATTTTGATTCCTTGTTAGTTACCGTCTGAACATTAAATCGGCCTTATGCTTCGAACGGATTCTTAGGGATGTTTGATAAGGTAGTTATGTTTTAAGATTATTTTTTGCAGATAACGCAACATTCTCAACAACGCCTTGATAGATTCCATATTTGTCAAATTGAATTATCTCAATAATTATAATTACCATTGTTGTGAAAGCAAGCTGGGTTATTATAATGATGAATGAAATGTTTCAATTCAAAATAAAACTATTTCTGTTTCAAACCACTACATTTCGTCTAGTGATTTGGCCATATTGGATGTTAATGATTTTCAACAAGTGATTTGTAAGGAGGCAATAAAGAATAATAGTAATAATAATAATACTATTATTATATGATTTCTAAGCAGTATTTAGACCACTTTTAAGTGAAATCTAGTGTAATAAAATAATAAATGTAGCTCATTAATGTTCACAGCGAGGGGCACAGGCATTTACCCTAATACGAGTAAGATTAAGCCATACTCCACCACGCTGGCTCAATGCGGATTGGTGGAGGGGTCTTACGACCACTACCACGTAGCGATAGTAGCTGGGACCTACAGCTTAACGTGTCATCCGAAACACTGAACGTCCGATAATGTAATTCAGATAAATTTATTATCTCAGTGGCACATGGACAGGATTCAAACCTCTCTTTAAATAAATATAGTGTATTTTTATTCAAACTAGTGTCGGCAACTGAATGTGGTAACCAACATCGAGTGATTCTTTCAGATTGTCGTGAAATGTGTTCAGAGATCGCTGTCTACTAAAATTTTATGTATTTATAAAAACACACGTTAAACGTTGTCAAGCACTAATATCGTATATACGATGATATTCCCTACAATATAATGATAAAAAAATCTGTGGAATGACAAATACGGATAAAGACAAGCGGTCGAGATTAGTGCTAAAGGTATGATCGGGAACTTTAGCTGCCGCAGAAATGCAGCCCCATAAATGCTATCGATATCTCTGTCACGCACGCCTCACTACAAGTCTGTCGCGGCGACAGAGCGACATTTTCACACAGCAATGCTGCCGCTTTATTGTTGCCGCTGCTTTTCTGCCGCTGCATTGCTGCCGGGAAATGTCACTCTGTGGCCGCGACAGACCATATATTTACAGAGTTAAGGTACATTATTGTACGGGGAATAGAGTGCTGCGCAGCAGTGCTGCCGAGTTCGGACTCATACCTTATCTCTCTGCTTTTTGGTCCCAAACGTAGAAAGGATGGAAACCACACTCGCCCAGCAACTCAGAGCGAGTAGCGGGTCTCGGGAGTTTATTTGATACATCCTATCCGATATGCTGCGAAATATTGTAGTGTATGATTTAGGGACTGTTTCGTTTCTGGAAGAAAGGGTGTGATTCTGGCCGTAAATTTTGACGCAGATTTCTCAAAGAAATGCTGAGAGAAGTGAGATTTTGAGTTAGAAAAATGTGGAGGAAAATGCGCTTTAGGAAATAATTTTTAGGTGTAATTGATGAGAAGTCCGGCGAAAAAAGTAATATTTCGTTATTATTTATTTTTTTGTCCAACATAAAACATATTACTCACAGGATAGAGAGATTTAATAAGATCTATTTAGTGTACATATACAAGGGCTACTTATTTCTAAAACTCTGTAGTTGTTGACGCAAGTGGTCTTAAAATATAATAATACTCATACATACATACATACACACATACACAACAAAGCCACGATATTTCCCATACAGGGTGGCAGGGCTCAGCTTTGCCCACGTTTAGTATAATACCCATTTGAAACTGCTATTTATGGCAATTCTTAATCTAACGCATCAATATACCTTTCCCTACTCCAGATAGGTACGGGTAGGTACACTATTTGTGGGGGCACGAAATTTATGGAGCATTAATTAAGCAAAATATTGAACACTTCGGGAGGGTTGTTACTATCAGATATTGATCCGTTTAGTGGTGCCTCAAGGGACTATTGCGCCCGAGGGACGTGATGATACAGTAGTAAGAAATTTACCTTAAAATATACCTAAATAATATGTCACAATAGAACACCTAAGTATGTACTATATTGTAACATATAATTTAGATATATTTATAGAAATACGTACATAATGGACTGATACATAATGAAGGGCATTAAAACTCGAGAGTGGGTTTATTAAACTCGCCTTCGGCTCGTTACATAATGATATCACTCGAGAGTTTGAATGCCTAATTATGTACAGTTACATACACTAGTTTATCTACACACATATCATAAGCTCTCTTTGATGTGTTCAGGAACCGCATGTTCGACCGGCATGGTGGCATTGATAATTGCTCTGCACTTGTTTAGCTTGTTCAGTAGTACCAACTTCACAGACAAACTAGGGGCTTCTCGCAGGCGCGCGTCGGCGTTCGAAATTTAAATATCATAAGATGTCGAAAATTTATACATTATGGTCATAATGTATTGTAATGTATTCAGATAGGAAATAAGTTTTTACAAAGTAGTATATTATTATGCTGGTTTTTGGACGCAGTGAAGAGGGTTTATGATACGTGTGTAGATAAACATGATTTCCTATAAGGGGCACAGGAGTTTTCTGTTCAGCTGAACGAAAACACTACATTCTTACTGCCAAATAACCAATAATCTAACAAGAAGTACTATTACTAACTTTTAACGCAGACTTTAATTCCAGCATGGCATTGCGAGATGTAAAAAGTTACGATGATTAGTAACAACTTGTTAATTTATCGCCAGACCGACCAACTATATATTATTGGAAGTTTTCAAATGTATCTTAGGTAAAATTAAATAAATTTTATATTAATTAAATTGTTAAATGTGAGTTGTTAGATATCCCCATAGCTGCGGCGATTGGCTAGCCCCCTGTCACGCAAAATCGAGTATTGAATAACTTACTAAACGTAGACACAATTGTGCCTTAGCATCCCCAAATGCACTAAGGCAGATCGCTATGATAAATGAGATTCCAATTAGGGAAATAATAAAATGAGCGAATAAAAAAATAAATAGCAAATGACCACGAACAGCGGAATTACCTGATATGAAGCGTAAAATTACTGAATTTCGTGTCAAAATTACTGACTTGCACGTCAAAATTACTAAATAGTAGCTGGGCAAGCGGTGGGTCATTGCAGGTGAAGGATAAGGGGGGTAAGCGAAGCGAAGCCCTCCTTATCCTTCGTGTTAGGCTGAACACGTAAGAACAACAAATGCAACGCTCATACTTGAATTACAATTTCTAGTCGCGCAATTCAGTTATGTTGTCAGACAAAATCAGAATATCGTGCATTTAAGTAATTTTGTCAGGAAAAACAGTAAATAAACAAAATACAACCCAGACACATATGAAACCTTCAGTCTAAAATTTGGCTGACTAGGTTCCTTGCTAACCAAATAATAAGCAAACTACTGAACCGATTTTATTAAAATATGGCAAAGAACCGTCGAAGGGAAGTCTACTACCATTTGCAGAAACTGTATTATAATCCATCTAACCGTTTGAGCGGTAGAGTGCCACAGATAGATATTCACGACACGTACACACAGGCATACAGACACACAGTCACGTACTTCAAACTGATAACACCCCCCTTTCGAGTTAAATACAACCAATTTTTAAAAAGGATCTATGAATCAATCTGTGTGAGTTGTTTTGCCCTTCTTCTCCGACAGTGGTCCAATGTAGAAAAGAGCCAAACATACTAAAATACCTACAGTAATAAAGAAATTTTGACTTTGACTTTGCCTTTGGGGTTAAAAATTAGTATTTTTCAAGTTTTCCTATTGAAAATATATAAATGACATTGGTATCAAGAAAGAAGGAACGCATACTAATATCCAAAATATAATAGAAAAGAATAACAATATCGCGTTAACAATTATTTATTGCTTATTTTCTGGTGTTCGCGGTGCGAGGCGGCAGGTGAAGACGAATTTATGGTGTCAAGCAAAAAATATATCAAGAACGCAAGGAGTTCGGCCTTTGTGGGTTCCGTAGCATAACTTCAAGTTTTTTTTCCCTCCTTTCCCATAAAGGTTAAAGAGGCAAATTTGTTTAGATATACGTTCAAATTTCATTTTTCTTGGCAGGTATTACCCCAAGGTTTCCTCACGATGTCATTTCTCTGGCATTTATATAAATTTTGGCGATATCCCTTTTTTATTTCAGCCAATCAACTACACAGGAGAAAGGGTCAAGTTTGGCAAGTGTGGAGCAGAAATCAAGTTTCGTGATATGGTGTCAATGGTAGAATAAAAACGGTCTTTAAAAATAGCCTGGTCAAAATACCGCTCCGTTACGAAATCGCGATGTAAGAAAGAGACGCGTAGTAAATATGCTACGCCGCCGTGCTTCTACGGCGTAGCTGCTGCTACGCTACTTAGTACTTACTTAGTTTTGTGAGAGGTATTGTGGTCCACGCGACAGTAAAAATTGGGTTAATATCTAATATAATAATAATAATACCTTGGACACTATTTACAAACATTGATCTAGCCCCAAACTAGGATTCCCTGTATCTTGGGTACTAGACAACGATACACGTACTTATATAGATAAATACTTTTCTTAGATAGATAAACAATCATGACTAGGGCACAAACCTTCTCATCAAACAAATATTTGCCCCCACCGGGAGTCGAACCCGGGACCCTTGGCGTCGTCAGATAAAATAAAATTTAAATACCCTTATATTATTAGATATTAACATGTATCACTTCGATGAACCCCTAAAAATACCAAAAAATAAGATACACATAAATTATTCCAGATCTTACCCAGAGTTGACAGTTTGATGCATGTGTGTGTGGGAATTAATTCCTTTTTTTCGTTAGGCATCAAGGAATAGGGGGAATTACGACTGTCGCATGTAAGTGTTTTGTGATAAAATGTTACCTATCCTCCGCTGTAGGGGAGAGGCGGCGAGAAGCTCTTCATGAGAAAAACGATTAATCCCAAAACAGACATAAAACAAAGGGTCACGATTTCTCTCATACGGGGTGGTAAGGCACACTTGTGCTAACATTAAGCCAATTATTTAATGCGTAAAAGCTGGTAAATTTATAATAATAATAATAATAATAATAATAATAATACCTTGGACACTATTTACACACATTGATCTAGCCCCAAACTAGGATTCCCTGTATCTTGGGTACTAGACAACGATACACATACTTATATAGATAAATATTATACTTAGATAGATAAACAACCATGACTAGGGTACAAACATCCGTTTTCATCAACAAATATTTGCCCCCATCGGGACTCGAACCCGGGACCCTTGGCTTCGTAGGCAAGGACACTGCCGACTCGGCCATTCGGGTCGTCAGTTTAGTTGATTCTTATGTTGAAAATGGCTTATGTTTAAACGATTACCAAAAACGCACCTATTTTACTACCAATAAATTCGAAATGACTGCCAGAATGAATATATGTCCACCAAATTGTGTTTGGATAAATGATCACCAAATTTATTTTTTTGTTTTTTGTACTTAAGTTTATGTTTTAAGTATTTTTTGTTGTTCTTACATGTTCAACCTAACACGAAGGATAAAGGGGGCTTCGCTTTGCTCACCCCCTTCACCCTTCACTTAGGCTACCGCAGTATTTTGCCCTGATATTTTTGCATCTTTTGGTGTTCATTTATGCATTTTGGGTAGGAAAAAAATATTTTGGTGATCATTAGATTTGTTGCCGTTGAAAATTTGGAAGATATAAGGCCGGGCGTCTAGCTAACTTGAGTGACAGAAACATATTATAATCCTCTCGTCAAACATCTCGTAATGCTTATATGAAAAGTTATTAGTAACTTAGTTAAGGCATAAGGAAACAAAAAAAATGCATCTTGTTAAAATCTACCGTATTAATATTCAACAATGTCCATGCTGCAATGTGATATTTGTTCTTAAATAAACTATTATTATTATTAAATATTGATGCCACGCCACGAAAGATTACACGACGACCTCTGTGGTGATGTGGTTGTGGCTCTGCCTACCATGCGGGAGGTCCCGGGTTCGATCTCCGGCTGGGGATAAAGAAAAAAACCCAGGTCTTGGATGTTTATAAGTGTGTGATGTCGCTGTTTCTGTTTCTCACGACACAGGGTATCCTAGTGTAAGGCCAGCAGCAATGTATGTGTCTGTCTATAAATCTTCCTCTTCTTAACTTGATAGATCACGTATAATATGATGTTACCTATATGCGTGCTCGGCCTAAAGGCTTCGGCACACCGCAGGCGGGATAGTAGTAGGTCAACACAAGAAACTCTATGAAGCATGTCACACCAAACTCGAAAGCGAGCCCGCGCTGTTGTGTCAGTAAGGCGGCCATTTTCACCATGGATTTGACAACATTGTCAACCGCCCCGCCCCGCCCCTATCCCGCCTGTGGTGTGCGAAGGCATAAACAGGTCGATACTTAAATTATTCTAACAATTCTGTCATTTTCGTTCAATGCGAATCAGCAAATAAGACAGTACGAGTTCTAGCGATACTTGTAAATCAAACAAACAATAAGCCTTATCCTAAATGGGGTGGCAGAAGTACACTTGCCTAGCTAAATTGAAAAAGTCAATTTAAATTATACATCTGTTTACAAAATTGAGTAAAAAGTTTCATCCAAAAAATACATTTTCGTTCCAAATTAACTAAATGTTCACCAACATTTTATACTTTATACTAAACTACTTGGGATCGCCTCGCTCCACTCCACTTCGCTTCAGCTCCAGGTTGTATTGTAAAGTTGTGACCCACCAAACCTAACTTTAGTATTCGGACAAAAACTGACCGATTACAACCAAAACGGTTCTGTGAAACTACATGAGGACAATAAATTTGGTAAAAATTTAACATGTTTGGGAGTCAATACTTATGTTGGTAAACAATATATCTGTTGTCTTTAAATTCACCAGATTGTTAGAGAATAGCCGGACAAAGCCACAGATAACATAAGTTACGCTAAGTAAACAGATGCGCTACAAAACTGGCGTTAGAGCCAGGAGCACAATGATTGCACCCAAAGGCTATTACGGGATACCTCGTACGATGGTGTAGTTGGATTGAGATAGGTTGGTACTTGAACTTAATTATAGTTATGAACAATAAAATCTCAGCAAAACATCAACTTTGGCAATACGGTTTGCAATGCTGTCTTATAAAACGGAGATATTAATCATACAACTTGTTGATAATTTTTATTTTATTTATTTTGTTGTTGATGTTTCAAAGCATATGTAAATAGTTCAAAAAAAATAGCACTGATATAAATAGACACTGCGAGGTACGAAGCTTATAAAATCACTAGTTTATATTTATGTGATAAGATAAGTGTTGTGTGTGTGCCTCTGTGTGGCTGTGAGATGTATGTGTGTCAGAGTTCCGTTACACGTTACAAATTTTTATGTTATGAAATAAAAATAAATGTAGTCCATTAATGTCCCCACCGAGGGGCACAAGTTCATTTACTCAGATACGAGTAGGAATAAGCCATACTCCACCACGCTGGCTCAGTACGTGTTGATGGAGGGCTTTAAGACCACTACCACGTAGTGATATAACAGGGACCTACAGCTTAACATGTCATCCGAAACACTGAACCTAAGATAAATATGTACTTAAGATAAATTAATTATCTCATTGGTACATGGCCAGGCTTCGAACCTGCCTCTCCTGTTCATGAGCTCAATTTTTTATGTTACTGGTTGACAATAACTTTAGTTTATAATTAATTAATAATTTTACCTATCAATCTGGGATAAAAACTGAACTTGTTTAGGCAAAATACATCAGCCTCCATAAAAGAGACATATAATAAAATATTCAGATAATATGAACACTAAACAAAACTCAGAAAATACAACAAGTAGGTATAGAATATTACATCATTGCAGATATCTGTATAATACACTATTAAATCATCTTTATCTATAAAAGTTAAAAAAAATAAAACATTTGTAGGATTTCTGTTTCACAAGATCAAGCTGTTACCATTCCTGCTCCATCTTCGCATTGAAAGGCCCTGACATGTTTTCGCGTGCCTCTTACTCTTATGGAAACTGTTTTTATAATTTATATTTTTATTAGCCTCCATAAAAAGCTTTCCGTACATAGAAATCCGCCTATTTAGTGAGTGGTGAGTTGGAGGCGTAGTTGGCGCGCGTGCGTACGTGCCTATAGTGCCAACATCACAAACCTCTCACTGTCTAGTCTGTTGTTGATAACGCCGTGAACATACCCTCTTGAGTAAAAAAGTATACATATAAAAAAATATATCCTCAAACATCAGCAAATGAATACAGATTTTTGCATGACACAAGTCCTCCTAGTACCAAGTACCAACACTATTTACTCGTTATAACCAGTACACCACGCAGACTCCTGACCCAAATGTTGTGATAGCTCCCAATAACAGCCGGCGGCGGTCAATGATTGCAGTTATTAATTAATTTTCGACCATAACTGCCAACTACCCACCTGACGACGATGGTGGCCCACGTCCTCCGTAAGTGAATTTTGAACTTCGGTAATAGTGTCTGGCAGATGCCAAGTTTTGGAGTTGGTTTTGAAGGTGTGTTCGCTTTTCAAGGGTTATTCTGAACATTTCTTTAATTATTCCTTCTTTCCCGAGTCTTGGATATTTTTTTTTGTGACATCGCCTTTCAGCTCCTCACGGTACAGGGTTGGCTAGTAAGGGGCCAAAAGCAATGTATGAGTAGTAATGTATGTATTGTAAAAGGAGTAATGAATTACAAATTAAAGGTACTTAAGATAAATTATCTTATTTCATTGGTACGTACATGGTCAGTACCGGGATTCGAACCAGCACCTCCCACGAGAGAAGCCAACGTCCCACCACTACTAGAACACGGAACACCACTTAAATTTGCTTCTGGCCCCACACTAGGATACTCTGTGTCGTGGGAACCAGAAACAGCGACATCATCACACACTTATAAACATCCAAGACCTCTTTTTTATCCCAAGGCGGGGATCGACCTCTCGCATAGTAGGCAGAGCCGCTACCGCAGCGCCACAGAAATGGTCTTATAATAATATAAGTCCGTTGAAAATGTGTGTACCAGGCAAATTGTATATTCGTTTGGCGAGACAAGGCAGTTTAGTAGAAGACTAAATGCACAGTTAAAATATGGCTAAAGTGTGCGTGCGTCTGTCTGTGTATTTTTGTGTAGTTTAGGGGGCGAGATCGAGCGAGTGATTAATCGCATATCAAAAATACTGATGTGCACAGCAAGAAAGGATCAACAAAAACACTTTTTTTTAATAATTTATGTATACTTAAGTTTATGTTTTAAGTATTTTTTGTTGTTCTTACATGTTCAACCTAACACGAAGGATAAGGGGGGCTTCGCTTCGCTCACCCTCTTAACCCTTCACCTAAGCTACCGCAGCATTTTGCCCTGATATTTGTTGTGCAAAACATTTTTGATGTCCAATTTAATATTTCCCTTAAAAATATTCTCAAAAATATTGAAGTTCTGTTCACCAAAGTTAACTTAACACCTCGCTCTGATGACGTCATAGTGTCCGTCACTGTCCTACTGACGCGTCGAGGACGAGAACGAGCGAGAGATGGAGGGGAAGCGCATTCTGCGCGGGTGCTAAGCTTACTTTGGCGGGCACTAACATTGTATCCTTTGCTTTGCATCATTTCGTGTTTCCTTATTTTCATTCGCATAATAAGTTTGTCAAAATTTGGACGGCGTAATAGTACTTTTTTGTATATGTAACACAGTTTATACTAGCGCATAGCCTAGGGCTACATAAAAATTGTATTTAGTATTAAGGAAACAGCAATAAATTTATCTTTATCTTTATTTATCTTTATCTTTATCTTTTTACTTACTATTTTCGTTGACACAACAAGCTTTTAGTATTTATTGTTTGACTACCTTTGATTCGTCTAATGGATGTTTTACATATGGTTATTTGGCCAATAATGATTTATAATATTTAACAGAAAGCAGAAATTCTTGCTGTAGGTAAAAACGTATATCTGATAAGTTAACAGAACTACAATCTTATCGTTTTTTTGTCTATGTTTGTTTTGAATTTATATTGATTGTTAGGTTAGCCAATATTAATGGTGCGACAGCAGTTTTACGAGGATTTGCCTACAATTTGGAAAGGATTTCACCAGTGGAGCGAGCCTGCGAATGAAAGTATGAAAAGCCAAATCTGGCTATGGTAGGTTATTGTGGCTAAATATCATTTGGGTGGTAAGTCAGGTTGGAACTTAGAAGAAGCAAAACCGGAGCGTAGCGAAGCGGCCGGAGCGAAGCATATGCAAATAAAAACGATATTAGCTGAAATACGTATTTATTGTGAAGTTGTGAAGTGTTCGGCATTTGAGTACTACATTTCTTTAGGTGTTTACTTCTATAAAATGATTGTAAAAACTATTGATATTTATGCTAAATGATTATTGGTGTTTACAAAATTTCTTTAGAAATATTTATGCCAAACTGTATTATTACATTCGTGCTGCAGTGTTATCAAAGTATTATCAAAAGTTTTCAAACAAACTCATAACTGTATAAACCTGTAAATCACACCGAGCATCACTTTCTCCACCAACCCTTTCCAAATTAAATTATAGCAGCGCCATTGCACCGGGGAGTCATTTTTCTAAGATAAAATTTTTAATCGTTTTTCATGCTTCACTTCGGTATCTTCAACCCTTGTTTGATCACAGGCGGGCGAGCAGGACTCCAGCAAGTCGCGGTTTATGTGTAATTCAATTTGCCTGTTCGCTGATGTGTTCTTTTACTTATTACCGTTTGAATCTCGGTAATAGTGTGTTTATAAACTGTTTTAACTATTTACCTAACTAGATAATTACTTAACAAGCAGTGATACAACATTTTACATTTTTTTATTTATTTATTTAATTAATGGCATATTAAAAATAACAGAGTTACATTCTTGAAAACCACTTAAACCACTGAGGTTTGTGTGTGGTGTTAACTACTCATTATACAGTATTTAAGTAAGCTATATTCAATTAAAAAGTTCAAAAAAGAGTGCAGTTCTCAAGTAGTATTCAACCCTTATAATTTTGAGAGAAAGTATGTTTTTAGTTTGTATTTAATATTTGTCTGCGTGATCGAGTTCCTGATTTGTGTAGGTAGGTTATTCATTCTCATCACTGTAGATTATTTAAATATTGTGACGTAACCAAACAAACACAAAAACCACTGCAAACTAACAAACATATTAGAATGGATTTTCCCTCACAGTGAGGCATAGGCCCCACGGCCCTTGATAATAAAATGAAATTAATGAAACCCAATTAAACCCTAAATAAAGCAGAGAAAAGAACTCATATTTTTACTTGCTTACAATGAGTACTTACCCCTTGTCCTTTAAATATGATTATGTATAACCCAATAAGCCCTTTGCGGCAAACAAAAACGGAAAAGCTACACAATTTTATTATCATTATTTGCATATTAAAATAATTATAATGAACCGTCCAGTTAAGGCGGAAGAACCCCTTGCCATGATTTTTGTTTGAACAGCGTCGGTTCTCGTACCTGCTTGCAGGAAATATATTGTCTTTCCTTTTCTATAGAGGGCAGTCCACATAGCGACTTTAAAGTTTCGGAAACTTCAAGGATTTCAACTCTCTAAGGCCCGATAGATAGACCCCGAGCTACCACTAGTTTCATGTAAATTTCAATATTAATTAGATGTTCTGTAAAAACGCGTCGCTTGCCCAAGATTAGTGCATGTTTGCCTTTCATTTTTAGAGCCCTGAAAAATCGGTCAAGAGCGGCTCAAACTCGCAAACGAAGGGTTCCGAGCCATCTTTCAAGATAACTTAAGGACAAAAACAAAAACAAAAAAGTTTATGTCCGACCTAGTTTTCATACTTAGCAAAGCGATCTAAGATAGCGGATAGACTTCAAACCGTTTGCGTCAACAAACGATTAATAGTTGACGCGAAATTATCGATCATATTTATTTATTTATATTTTATTTGCATGACAATATTTTTATATATTTCTCCTGAATAAGGGACCCCTTTAAAACCTCTTGAATAGCAACGGCGTTAGATAACGCAACTTTTCCGTTATGAGTTTTACATTTTATTACCAAGGCATAAGGTTCCAAATTGCAACCCGTCCCAACCACCCTCGGTTCTTGAGAGGTTAATTGATTAAATCTCGTGTGGTTCATGATTTGTTGCTGTAGCAACAGAAATACACATTCTGTGAAAATGTCAACTCTCTATTACGGTTCATCAGAAAGAGCCCACTGACAGACAGACAGACAGGCAGACAGACGCTTAGTAAAAGGGTCCCGCTTGGCACCCTTCGGGTACGGAACCCGAAAACAATAATTTCATCCTTCAGTATGAAAGATCCTTTAGTTCTGACACATACATCCTGTACGTAAAAACACCACATATCAGTCATATAGGGATTATTCGGACATTATTAAACAGGTCCAAAGGTATACTGAACAACATGATAATTGCATGTTCAGTTATGTGATGTGGATTTTGTTAGTATGATAGTTAAACTAGTGACTCTGTGAGCTGTAGACCTGACGAGTTACACTTACTTTTAATAAAACATACAAACTTATGAATGCACCTGGTTACGTACGTGGAGTATGTAATTAGGCAGCACCAATAACTTTGTAAACTAAATTTTGCGGTTAACTACACCTATGGAGTTTTCACTAAAATTATATAACCTGTTACTCTCACGGTCTCTACAAATCCAACGAAACCTCATTTGATAAAATCCGTTGAACTGTTTGTACTGTTGAGCTTTTTTTTTAATTACCCCCACATGTCCGCCATTTTGAAAAAAATCCAAAAACTGAATCGACAATAAAATCGATTTACTTGCCGAACCTGCTCACAAATAATCACGAGAATCAGTTGAGAAATACGGTCTGTAGAGGAGAACATCCGGACATACGAAAGCATTTTTGCCCAATCCTGAACGGAGACGCTTCGCTCGCTTCCCTCGCTTGGTCAAAATGTTGACGTGTTTTCGTTTACTTTGCAAAGTTACTGTATCAAGTTGAGTCTTATGATCCCTTTGTGGAATAACGTCTGGTGCATAATGCACACGAATATATATGTTCAGAGGTGAAATCGACCGCCAAAGCCATTCATCTCAATGACCACGGCCAGAAAATTAGGGTTCCCTCCTAATGGTTCATAATTACACACGCTGCGGAACCCACACAAAGAACGCTTCGCGATTATTAGGTAAAGAGAAAAAGGCTTAATAAATAGCCTTGCCTCGGAAAAGACCCACATAAATTACATTAGAATATAAATTAATATGATCACACTATACTGAAAAAATAACAAATTCTGGGCGTACAACTTTCGACTGTATCACGAGGAAAATAAAGGAGATATTCCGAAAGTTGCTAAAAGGGTCGCTCATGACTTTAAAACTAAAAATGCGGGAAGAGTAGCTGGAGTTTGTTTGTTTGATCATTTTTAAGTTAATTAAGTTCATGTGTTGGCTGAGAATTAAAATATATTGCCAATTAAGCTATATTCTCGGGTTTTGCTTACTTTACTTTGCACTTTTTAAAATTCTAGAATTCTTGGGAAATTAGCATTGAAATATATCTAAGGTTTACCTACAGATGATATTCACATTAATTACCTTGAAAAAATCGATGACTAATCTTGAGGCCCTTCTCCAACGTTGCCTAAACTTGCGTATGAAAGTAGTAGGTTTTATTTATTTGTTTATTTATACAGGCACACCAACAACATAAACACACACACATTAAGAAAAGCATTACAAACAAACCGATACTTGTGTCTATGTCTATTATAGACGTGAACAAAGGTTTTCATAGGAATTCTATTTTTTGTGATACTCTGCATATGCGTGATCTCATTTAGATTCTGGCTCTATTATTTAAGCAAATAAAAATAACTTACACGCCGCTTTTATCCAGATATTTAATAAGAAATTAATAATTCCTAACAAATATCTCAAAACATAATCGGCAAGAAAACCATCATTCAAACCCAACAGCCCAACATTTATTTTCCACACAAACGCTCCTAAGTATCGCTAATTAATGTAAACACAGAACGATTAAGAGTCCAAATAAACATTCCAAATGGCTTTCGGCCGTAATAAATACTTAAACGCAATATTTTTTAATTGCAAAAAAGACATTAAACAGACGAAAGATAACAATATCCCCGCCATACCGTCGGGGAGTAAAAATGAAACATACGTGAGGGGGGAATATTTTTTGAAACGCATTATATAATATTAGTCGTTGGGAGCTGGGCCGGACTTGGGAAAGGTCATCAGGATAAATAAATTATGATATAGTGGGGGCGCTGTTGTCGCTGCTGCTCTACAGGATGCCGGGGTAGAGTTGGGAATGGCTAGAGGTTCCTTGTGGAAACGTTGACACCATTATTGCGTTTCAACACCATCATTGCTCTGCAGAATGGCTTGGGTGGCCAGGCTTAAAGAGGGCAGCAGCAGCCTCGTGAATGTGTGGGCTGACCGCAGGGACAGTCCCACCTTGGGTAACTGGATGATGAATGAATGGCATATGTATCTGTCAGTCCGGTAACATTTATGTCATGGTAAAACGGTCAGGTCACGTGATCAAACAAGTTTTCTCAAACGTTCATCACGTGGGTTATGCTGTTGTATAATCCATAATATTTATTTGATGTAGCATGTTATTGTCCCCATCGAGAGGCACGTGCTTTTACCCGGGTGCGAGTAAGATTGAGCCATACTCCAACACGCTGGCTAGGTTCGGGTTGATGGAGGGGTGTCGGGCTGGTGGCCAACCCGACTGTCAGATGTTTTCAAGCTGCCCTATTAGGGCCTCCGACCAGCTTTACGACTACTATCACTGAGTAGCGATAGTAGCCGGGACCTACAGCTTAATGTTTGCATCCGAAACACGGAAGCGCACGAAACAAATGACATATAGAAACGGAAACGAAAACCCATCCGCATGTGTGTCGAAAAATGTTTGGTATCTGATTAAGTTATTCTGTGACATAAAAGTTTACTAAAGATTTATTGTATGTGCCTGAAACAAACGAATTAAAGTAATATAAAAGTAGACTTTTTACGAGATAATATCTACCTACCTTCAAATTCATGTAACAAAACAAACAATACAAATAAAACGATGCCGCCTCTAGCCATTACTAAAGCAGGAACACAAACGTGAGTTTTAAAAAAGTTGTCCGCTCCGTCTAATGAATTTATGGTCAGGAACTTTTCCTGGGCCCGTAATTTTTTCCCTGGAGACGCGATAAAGAGCGAGATAGCGATGGCTGGTGACGAATAGTGTCAGTTTTTTTGCGTACAAAGCGGTTTTTATCGCTTTTTTACGTAGCGCAGCTTTTTCCGTTTTTGGAGCGACACTTTACAAGATACATAGTGATGGAAGTGATGGATTTCTTGTAGTGGTTTTCCATTCTTCCAAGTAACATTTGATGAATTTCTTAAGTTTTGGCTTATTATCTTTGTGATTATGATCACTATATCATAAATCTATAAGTACTGTTTATTGTCATAATGCTATATATTTTTGCTATATATGTCAAATATTGCTATATATTTTTTACAAAAATAATTTTATCATTTTTGTGTTTCTGTACATCTTTAACTGCGGCCATGGGCTAGCCTCCTGTCACGCAACGATGAGGTATATCAACACATATCGTACAAACCGATAAACCCTAAACTAAACCCTAAACAGTTAATCCGGCAACCACCAATTGCTACACAAAGGACGCCAATAACAACAGAGTAACATAACGAAGCTGCGTAGAAAGGAACGCAACTAGTATAAACATCGCATTAATGGCTGCGCTTAACGGAACGTACATGGCGGAGGTCAATTCCAATAAAGTGGGAACAACTATTGGATTGGGGCTTTGGTGTGATTGTGAAGAGATCGGCGGGTCTTTATGGGCGGCGGCGGCTTTAAGGCGCTACCTCATCCGTGCAAAGGTCCCCGTTACTCCGGGCGGAAAGACCCGCAGTGTGGGAGGGACGGAATCGGGAAACCACAGAAAAATTGATTAAAAAATAAACTACGCTATTTTGCTAAAAAGTTTTTAAGGAGATTTTGTGAATATATAATATCTATAATATTTTGAACGCAGTTCCACAATTAAATTAGTTAGGATTTCAGAATTACAGGAAAAAATAAAACAATTTAGAGGTGTTTTCGTAATTAAATTCTATCGAGAAAGTTTCATCCAATCACGTTTCCCTTTAGTGAAAATCTTAATCAAATACTCAATAAACGATAACCCAAAAATTAAATCCGTAGATTACTTCATGGTGGAGTAATTGGATTCGAAAAAAAACCCATTTTTTTTTCGTATCACCTTAATATGCGGCGGGAATTATCTTACCGCAGCTTTGAAAAAAAAAATTAAATGGCTGAAATTTAACAGCGTTCTATAAACAAATTGCAGTTCGGTTTAAAGGTTTTAGAGTTACGATGCAACAGACAGACTTAAGAGGCTTTAACATTTTAAAACCTTCGCTTATTGCGTTAGGGGATAAAAATGGCCAGTCATCGTCCTAACACTAGAAGTAGAAGACTTCTGGTGTTAGATCGATGACTTAGGGCGACTTGCACCATAATTTTGACAGCCGCTAAATATAGCTTCAACATAAACATATCTAAATATAGCTTAAAAATAAATATTTATATACAGGCACAAATATTGCTTCTGGCCCCACATTAGGATACCCTGTGTCGTGGGAACCAGAAATAGCGACATCACAGACATAAAAAAATCCAAGACCTGTTTGGTTTTTCATTTATCCCCAGCCGGGGATCGAACCCGGGACCTCTCGCATGGCAGGCAGAGCCACTACCGCAGCGCCACAGAGTTTAAACACAATAATAATAATATCTTGGACACTATTTACACACATTGATCTAGCCCCAAACTAGGATACCCTGTATCTTGGGTACTGGACAACGATACACATACTTATATAGATAAATATTATACTTAGATAGATAAAAAACCATGACTAGGGTACAAACATCCGTTCTCATCATACAAATATTTGCGTCCACCGGGACTCGAACCCGGGATCCTTGGATTCGTGGGCAATGTCACTGCCGACTCGGCCATTCGGGTAAGTAATGTCAAAGTCAAAGTACTTTATTACTGTAGATATTTACATATACTTAGCAAACGTCAATTTTGCCTCTTCTCTACACTGGACCACTGTGGGAGAAGAAGGGCGTAGAAACTCCCACAGATTTATTTTTAGATCTCTTTTAAAAATAGGTTGTGCTTAACTATTACAAATATGAAAAATTTAATTATTATGATTAATAAGCAGGAATAAATAATTACAAAATTATTAACAGCAAGGCCTGTGTTGAGCTAGATTAACCCCATACAGTCCTGTCATTTAAGTAATCTTGAACTTTCAAAATCTCCAGAGGTATCTTATTATAGTAGAGAATACACTGACCCTTGAAAGAATTGCAAACCTTCGCGAGTCTAAATCGGGGCGCACACAGTCTGTGATTATTTCTTAGGTTAACATTACAGCTATCGCTAAGTAATGTATAATACAATGTAAGTAAAACACTATCAAGTTACCTAGATAGATAGATAATTCATTTATTCATTGTTCGGTACATAGGTACACAAACATATTATTTGTTATCAACAAATTACAAACTACACAAAATAAAGTGTGACAGGAAAATTCAAAGAAAGTAAAAAAAAAACAATGATAATAATTATAATTAACACAGCAAAAATATGGAAAATAAGGATCACTATGTGGCACCGTGACTGTACCGCGACAATGAAATGGCCCTGACTCAGCAATGTCACAGACGAATCTGTGACGCTGATATTCTGCCAGAGCCAAAGCGGACGAGACAGCTAGGCTCAAGTACACAAAACACACAAATTATTACAGCAAATAAATTAAATTAAAAATTAAATAAATATTAATATCGAGGCGAGGTTTAGCCAGCATAAATTCCCGCATAAATGTTGATATCGGTTTCGCAATCTAAGGTTTCTGGGTTCGAATCCACTTTCATGACATAATAGTAATATCTTTTTGCTTTTTTTCTATTGTATGGCGGTGTTAACACTAAATGTTAGCAAGAAATGTAAAGATGAGATTGACTTTACAAAGACTTGATTTTAAATGTTTCCCGCAGCGTCACTTGTACCACAGCTAATTGTATCTGTATACAGGGTGTCCCGGCTATCGTCGATTACAGGGATGTAGTTAAATCGCCCCAACTGAATGTGTTGTTGCTCCATCAATAAAGTGGATATGTTACCGGTAATCTGTATAATCCGGTATTATATATAAACCCTAGGCTATATGTATAATGCCTAAAAATAATTTATTTTATACTTTGTCTAGGTATAATATATAATACCCAATGCACAGCCGGTATTGTATGTAAAAGCGTTAAACAGCGGTAGCTTAGGTGAAGGGTAAAGGGGGTGAGCGAAGCGAAGCCCCCTTTATCCTTCCGTGTTAGGTTGAACATGTAAAAACACCAAAAAATACCTAAAACTAAGTACTTTTTGTTGTTGTTACATGTTCAACATAACACCATATATTTATAGAGCCGACTAGAATTACACTTACCAGCCAAACTTGCTTAGATAACGTTTTTTGTGACTGTGCATTCACAAGTAAAAATGTAATTAACTGCTTACCCTCCGATCACAGTGGTCAAACAGTTTCATTCCTAATTGCCAGTAAAATAGGACTGATCCATCATTTTATAGGCCTATTATATCCCATAGACTAGAGACGTTTATGAAAAAGTTAGATATAAATTTGCCAGTACCGGATTTTGATGAACAGAGCCCAAACAAAATCTACTCAGACTTCTTCAACATTATTCAGACAGAATTCAATAAAGTTTTTAAATTAAAGAAAGTCAGTGACTACAACGGTAAATCAAAGTTTAATGACTGGGCAACGTTTGGAATTCGTAAAAGTAGAGTTATCTTATATGACCTTTATGAACAAAAAACCTATAACTTTGATCGAAAATTTCGTGACTATGTTAAAAAATATTCCAAAACTTTCAAGTTGGTTTGTAGAAATAGAATGAAAACAGTTTGGCAAATAATAAACCGCGAAACTGGCAAGGTTATACCAAGGGACAATGATTTCTGCCTAAAGATAGGTGATGATGTTGTTAAATCCAGCGCTGATGTTGCTCGAGCTTTTGAAACATTCTTCACCAATGTACCCTTATTCACAACAGACCGTCTAAATTCATCTCCATATGAAGCAGAGACTTTATTATAAAATAACACTAGTGTCAGTAATGTATATTTAAAATTTCATCATGTATATCCCCAGGATATTGTCAAAACGTTTAAATTACTTAACTTAAAAAATACGGAAGAACTGTGGGGTATATCAGTCAAAGTCATTGGTTCAGTAATTCTAGTTATAGCCCCGCCCCACACTTAGCTTATATATTCAATAAATGTGTTGACGATGGGGCTTTACCAGACCTCATGAAACACAGTAAACTGATACCTCTGTTCCAGTCGGGAGTTATGGGTGATCCTTCAAATTTCAGACCAATATCTGTTCTTCCAACACTAAGTAAAGTATTTGAAAAGATTATACTCAATCAAATGCTCTCACACTTCAACCGTACAAAACAACTCCACGCCAAACAATACGGTTTCACTAGGGATAAATCGACTACGGATGCAGGTATTACCCTTATATCTCATATTTATTCTGCATGGGAGGCTGCACAGGATGCTATCCGAGTTTTTGCGACCTGTCGAAGGCGTTTGATTGTGTTGATCATAATACGCTTATAATTAAATTAAATCATTACGGAATAAGAAAAAAATGTTGGATCTACTAAGGTCATACCTAAGCAATAGAATTCAAAAGGCAGAAGTAAACGGCGTTAAATCTGATGGATCGGGTGTAAAAATTGGCGTTCCACAAGGTTCCATATTAGGCCCTTTCTTATTCCTGGTATATATTAACGATCTGCCTTTTATGGTGGAGAAATTAACTGACATAGTGTTGTTTGCTAATGATACTTCGATGGTCTTCAAAATTGAAAGACAAAAAGGAGATTTCGTTGATGTTAATGGTGTATTGTCTTTAACCTTGAATTGGTTCACAGTTAATAATTTATTGTTAAACGCTGGTAAAACCAAGTGTATCAAATTCTCACTTCCAAATGTCAGGCAAGTTGAGACCAGTTTAGTGTTAGACAACAGCACGTTAGAATTAGTAAATGATGCGAAGTTTCTTGGAATAACCATTGATAGCAAATTGCAGTGGGGACCCCACATAGATAAATTAGCTGGTAAATTAAGTTCTGTGGCTTACGCTGTTAGGAACATCAGACAAAGCACGGATGTGCCTACATCTAGGCTAGTATATTTTAGTTACTTTCATAGTGTCATGTTCTATGGTATCTTATTGTGGGGAAAGCAGCGGATATTCAAACTATTTTTATTTTACAGAAAAGAGCTATTCGAGCAATTTATAATTTAAAACGAACAGACTCCTTAAGAGAGCTTTTTAAAGAAATTGACATACTAACTGTAGCTAGTCAATTTATTTTCGAAAATATAATGTATGTACGAAAGAACCTTACAACATTTACCAAACTTAGCGATAGCTGCGATGTTAACCTAAGAAATAATCAAAGACTTTGTGCGCCCCGATTTAGACTCGTGAAGGTTAGCATTCTTTCAAGGGTCAGTGCATTATCTACTATAATAAGATACCTCTGGAGATTTTGAAATTGCCATTTGAGCAATTTAAAAAGCATGTTAAAGCGACTTTGTCGAAAAAGGGATATTACAATGTTCGAGATTACTTAAATGATAGGACTGTATGGGGTTAATCTAGTTCAACAAATACCTCGCTGTTAATAATTTTGTAATTATTTATTATTGCCTGCTTATTAAATTAAAAAAAATCATTGTTGTATTAGTAAAGCACAACCTATTTTTAAAAGAGATCTAAAAATAAATCTGTGGGAGTTTCTACGCCCTTCTTCTCCCACAGTGGTCCAATGTAGAGAAGAGGCAAAAAATGACGTTTTCTAAGTTTATGTAAATATGTACAGTAATAAGGTACTTTGACTTTGACTTTGACCAAAAATATTTAAAAATAAGATCTTTTGTTGTTCTTACATGTTTAACCTAACCCGAAGGATAAAGGGGGTTTCTCTTCGCTCAACCCTTATACCCTTCACCTTAGCTACCGCAGTTACCTAGTTAGAGTATCTAATGGACAATAAAAATTAGTAATATTTCATACATTGCCCTTACGCCCCAGGTATTATAAATATTTAATGTATTTGATAATTAAACCACATATTTGTAAAAATATAACCCAGAGTATATTCAGCACATAGTATGAAGAATACGACATTAAACCAGAGTGACAATGACAGTTAAGTCATAACACTACGAAGTTGGCCAGGATTAAAGCAAGGAGGCTACAATGAAACCTCCAACACGCCATCTTAATCTTGGACGACTTCCAGCATATCTTGAACAAACGGCTGGTGCTTACAAGTAGGCAGTGCCTTCGTGAGCACATCAGCAGTCATCTGCTCTGTAGGCATATATGACAACTTAATGACTTCCTTTTTTAACAGCCTCACGAATATAGTGATACCTAATGTCTGCGTGCTTAGACCGTTAATGAAAAACCGGATTAGTGGCAAGCTTCGCCGCAGACTGATTATCACTATACAGGGTTATAGTGTTGCTCTGACCTGTTAATTCAGTAAGAACCGCACGGACGTATACCGCTTCTTTGGCCGCTTCAGATAAAGCTATGTACTTCGCCTCGGTAGACGAAAGTGCGATACAAGATTGTTTGTAACAACCCCAGGAAATTACATTCCTACCTAGTTTATAGATATATCCCGTGTATGATTTACGATCGGCTCCGTTAGCCCAATCAGCATCGGTAAAACCATAAACACGAAACTTATCATGCTCAACATTTTTCCTGTACACTAGACCCAAATTCATTGTGCTTTTCAAATAACGCAACACACGTTTGGCCGCAGCAAAATGTTCCGCTGTGCAGCGGGTATTATACTGACTAAGAAAACTTACAGCAAATGAAATGTCAGGTCTAGATGTCACAGACAAGTACATTAAAGATCCTATCAATTCCTGATATGGTAATCTACTATCGTGGTTAGTGTTATCAGAAAACTTCAGACCTACGTCCAAGGGCGTCTTTGCGCCTTTACAGTCGCTCATACCGAAACGTTCAAGCAACTTTTCAATATAGTTTTTCTGACTCAGCTTCAACTCACTACTAGTACGATCTACTTTAATGCCTAGCATATGTTTAACCTCACCTAACTCCTTAATAGTAAAGTGAGACTTCAATGACGTTTTCAGCTTTCAGCTCTTTACAATCGTAGAAAACGAAAAAATCATCTACATATAGTGCGATAATAATGGTTCGCTTACCCACTCGACGACTGAAGTTGCAGCTCTCATGCTTTCTCTGCGTGAACTTCTCTTTAAGTAAAACTTGCTTCACCTTATCGTACCAGGCACGAGACGCCTGCTTTAAACCGTACACGGCTTTCTTGAGTCTGTAGACTTTATGCTCATCGCCTTGTCTTTTGAATCCTTCCGGCTGTGACATATAAATCTCCTCGCTCAAGGTACCATTCAAGAAGGCAGTTTTGATGTCAAGGTGATCAATCTTCAGATCTAGCTCCACCGCAAGAGACAGCAACATTCTCAACGAACTTTGCCGAACAACTGGAGAGTACGTATCCAAGTAGTCAATTCCGAACTTTTGGGTAAACCCCTTCGCAACTAATCGCGCTCTGTAACACGCTATTTTTCCATTCACGTCGCGTTTAATTTTAAACAGCCACCGATTTTTGACAATGTTCTTATCCGCCGGTCTGTCAACGAGCTCCCAAGCTTCATGCTTATTGAATGAGTCAATCTCGTCTTTCATAGCTTGCCGCCATAGCTTGCTATCGCTCGATTGCAAAGCCTCCTTGACAGTTGTCGGCTCATTCAACTCTATCTCGAGTGCAGACATTGTCCTCGGTATTCTAGGCCGTAAATTAAAGGCAGGTCCATCTGCATGTGGCTCCCGTGGTCTACCGCCTGTATCAGTAGATGAGCTCGGTACCTGCTCGTTCGCCTCGAACCAAACTTCAGGCGCTGCCGGCCTCTCCGCCTCAACTTGAATCTTTACATTCTGTGGGAACGGTAACTCCGCATTCTCCGCCTCAAGCTCAACCTCAGGCTCATCTTCCACGTGACTCTCGTCATCAATGACACCTTCGTCACTTGTCGGAAAGAATATCTCCACGGACCGCTTGCTCTTGACACCTGGAAAGATTGTTTAATTGAAAACAACGTCACGACTACGAAAAACTTCATTTTTCGCCAAATAGTAGAGCCTATACCCATTGTTCTCATATCCAAGAAATATACAACGCTTGCTCTTTGGTTCAAGCTTATTCCGCTTCACTTTATCAATGTGAGCATAAGCTTTGCAGCCAAACACTCGTAAGTGTTTCAAGCTCACCTTTTTACCGGTCCAGGCCTCCTCAGGAGTTTTCCCCGAGAGCCTTTTCGAAGGTGACACATTCACTAAATGAGCTGCAGTGTTGGCAGCTTCTGCCCAAAGTTTGTGGTCTACGTTTGAAGTGTCTAACAGGCACCTTACTTTTTCCAGGAGCGTCCTGTTCAGCCGCTCCGCGCAGGCATTCTGTTGCGGACTGTACGGCACAGTTACCTGGTGGACAATTCCCTTATCCTTCAAAAATTCTTCAAGGTCCCTATTTACATACTCCGTCCCGTTATCCGACCTCAAAACCTTGACTTTATCACCAGTTTGTGTTTCCACTAGCTTAATAAAGTTTTTAGTGTATTCACTCACCTCGCTCTTACGCTTCAGGAAGTACACGAACACCTTCCTCGAATGATCATCCAAGAACGTCAGGATGTACCTTTTGCATCCAAGCGAATTCACCGGCAATGGACCACACAAATCGGTATGGATTATATCCAACCGTTTTGCAGCCACAGACTTCTCAGGATTGCTAGGAAAAGGAAAACGGGCTTGCTTTCCTTTCAAACAAACCTCACAAGCAACATCTTTACAAGGGTCCTCCTGAAAACTAATGTCATTAGCACGTCCCTGCCTCAAAAGCTTCATATTATGGCCGCTCAAGTGACCAAGTCTTTAATGCCAAGTTGCAGTGCTAATCGTTAGATTCGCCCTTAGACTGCAGGTCTGAAGTTTATATGCACCTCCTACGTAATTTGCCTTAATCAAAATATCGCTCAAATTTGAAATTGTACAACCCTTAGTATCAAAATTTACAGTACAGCCGTTCTTAATCAATTGGGAAACAGATATAAGATTCACAGACATCTTAGGTATAAACAACACGTCAGTCAACGTCGTGTCATCCGACAATATAACGTTACCTATACCTGTATACTGAAGTTTCTCTCCACTAGCAATGGTGACGAAACCACCACGCGATTTAAAGTCTGTCAGCAAATCGCGCCTGCCAGTAATGCAATTTGTCGCACCTGAGTCTATGTACCACGAAGATTCCGAGCCCGTACTAGTACTGAATGCTGTCAACACAAAGTTTCCTGAAGAACTCTTCTCGTTCCGACAGTCTTTCTTCAGATGTCCTTTCTGTCTGCATTTCCAGCACCACGGTTCTCTCCTTCGATCAGAACTATCCTTCGTTTTTGCTTCTCCCTTGTGCTGCTGCGCTTTTCTCGTCGAGGAGTCACTCGTAGTAGTGCCTTTTCTGGTAGAATATAAGCACTCACTCGAATCTCCACGAGTAGTCCAACGTTGATCCTCTAGCAGTTTGGATTTGACTAGATCAGATGTGATGGCAGCTCCCGAATGCTCTAGTGCCATGATCATGGGCTCATACTCTGTCGGTAAACCTTTGAGCATCAGCGCACCAAGAAACTCGTCCTCAACAGGCTTGTTCATGTTCGCCAATTGCTGTGCTAATGACAAAACTTCATTGACGTAAGCTTCCATGTTCGCGAAGTTTTCAAATTTGACAGCGCATAAGTTCTGGAGAGTTCTTACTCTTGAACCGAGTCCCTTATCATCATAAGCACGTTGCAGTGCATTCCAGGCTTCTTTTGACGTCTCTGCCGACATTAAATGAGAAAAACATGACTTTTCGACGGCCAAGCAAATTTTAGATTTAGCTATTTCATCACGTCGATTTCTCACCTCGGACGTTGTTTTATCATCCGCACCGTAACCACTGATACAGATCCATAAATTGTCGTGAATCAATGCGTTTTTCATAACAAATTTCCATTCGAAATTTTTCATGTGAAAAATTTTGATTCTTACTTTCCGACATATTTATTACAACGTTATACTATTTCTGCGGAACCATAACCTAATGTATTTGATAATTAAACCACATATTTGTAAAAATATAACCCAGAGTTTATTCAGCACATAGGATGAAGAATACGACATTAAACCAGAGTGACAATGACAGTTAAGTCATAACACTACAAAGTTGGCCAGGATTAAAGCAAGGAGGCTACAATGAAACCTCCAACAATATTACCTAGGTATTATATAGAATACCTGCATTATACAGATTGCCGGTAACATATATACCATTCAATTTGTGCCAGCTACTGAATTGCATGAAAGTCCGTCCTTTCATCTCGCTCGTGGTTCATTCCTCGAATGTATTTTTTTGCGGCAACCGTCATACACCCAGTTTTGTTTAACCAATAGGCCCCAAGTTTTTTTTTATCAATGTAGAGAGGAGGCAAAAAATTATGTTTGCTAAGTATATGTAAATATCTACAATAATAAAGTACTTTGACTTTGACCAATGGAGGGGAAGACTCCATTCGATATGGAAATAGTACATTACTGCAGAGACCAGTAAGTAAGCCATCCTGGACGAGTATCAGTTAGCCGGCCGAGTCGACGGCGAGGTCCGGCTATAATACGAGGCCAGGATGGCACTTATGGCCGAAGCGTGTGTAGTGCTTTTCTCAAAAATAAAACCATTTATGTTTATTTTGAATATTTAATTTTATTCTTCTATTAGTATCGAATTAATAATTCCTAATTAGTATCAAAATAGTAAAAAATACGAATGAACTGAGTTTTCCGTCATTTTACATCGTGCAATATAAGTGCAATTCGGACACGTCAACCTCTTTGGTACCTCCTTTTTATTAAAGGGCCTTAACTGCCAATAACCTCCTTGGCGTATCTTGAAAAAAAAAACTATTATGATATGTAATGAGATTTCATACTTACTTACTGGCCACTTTTATAGGTCTATATTTAAATACTATGATATGTAATGGGATGTCATACTTACTTACTGGACACTTTTGCGTTTTCCTGGACACTTCTAAAAATTGTCCAGGATGAGTCACTTTCGGATACTATCTTCACAGATGTTATGGGAACACTTCATACTATTTTTGAGAAAAAATTATTACATGTATATATGGGAGTAGTTCATCCAGAATTGTGAAAATCATTTTAAGGCAGATTTTATCGTCACCTACTGCTTTCGAGCTGACTGCTAGTACCACATTTTTGACCGCATAGATTCCAACATTGCTCAAGTTGAATGGTGTGGTGTCTGGGAAGGGTTTAGAGCGCAGGCTCTGAAGAGTGGCTTGTTTAACCGTGGGATCCATCACAACAGGTGGGGCAGAAAGGAACTGGTTGAGACCGTTGAGATCTACATTACCAGCGTGTGCGTCCTGAGACTTACCTATACCAAGCGTTTTTTAGAAACTTCCACACCTGAGATGGTGTGTAACTTTCAATACTCTCGTAGATGTGATGGCGTTTAGAATCACGACAGAGACGGTTGCAGCGGTTGCGAAGACATTTGTAACTAAGGAGATTGTCATCTGTCCGATTCTTACAGTATTTACACTTGGCTCTGTTCCTCTTAGCCATTAGACGCTTAACAGTGTCTGTTTGCGAAAGGGCGGGTAGGTGTTTTACTCTCACTTTTATAAAGGTGTGCAGCGGTGGTATCTGACTAAGGATCTGTCTAAGGATCTGTCTAAGGATCTGTCTAAGGATCTGTCTAAATAAAAGAGTCAGATAAATCACCGGATAATTTTATTTGGAGAAGGATAGATCAGGGTCGTGAGTAGTTGGCATTGCTGATTGAACGTATTACACCCAGAAGTGACTCGCCGATGGGTTTAGGTCTCCTGCGGTGTCTTCAATTAATTTCAGCTTTCAATCGTCAATGAGTGGCAGGTAACTCTACAGTCAGAACGTCGTCTCCGTCTCGACTCCGGTGACTTGGTCCAAGGGCCTTGTAGTTCGTAGGTTATCAGAGGTTAGCCGAGAGCTGGGCATTCAGCCCCAAGGCTTCAAAATTGGCCACCAAGGGCTTGGAAATTGGCCATCAAGGGCTTAGAAATTGGCCATCAAGGGCTTGGACCCTGGAAAGAGATAGATGTGAGAACAGAGCATACGAAAATGCCCCAGCGAGCGTCCCGACGTTCGGCGGTCGTAGCCCATCGCGAGTCATTGCCCGGCGAGGCGCTTAGTGCAACTAGGCATCAGAGGTACGGTACTACAGCTGCTGTAGGTAAAGATATAGAGACAGATATCGAAGACACCCGTAGAATGTGGAAAACAGTATATAGATTAGTAGATTTTACACACAAACAATGGCAACGTCATTTAGCCCAGACTTCAGATATAGATTATCTTGCAGACTTTAAAGAAGAACGACCGTGTCGTTCAGCTCCAGAATGACCCCGTGTCAAAAAAAAAAACTGAGCTAAAGTTGTTTAAATTAGAAGCTATATAACTATATAACACTATTTAATTGACAAATACTACTCAAAACAAGGTTCTACTACAATATATACAAACTTATCTACGACCTAAAAATAAGCAAGACACTAAATTTACGCATTTAGGTGCATGCTTGTCGTACAGGCTTAGGACTATGCTATTGAAATTGTCGATTTTCTCGAACATGGTTTCACTGGATATAACAGGGAACCAATCGATTGACAAGGCATCCGACCTAAGAGACGAGTTAAGAAATTTTGCTCTGCTCTTGAGAGGCCTGATCTTATACGAAAGATAGATAAGCTTTGCCCGTGTACGGCGACCTTAACCAAGTTAGAAACGATCAAAATATCCAGAAGAGAGGTAGAGCAGTGCGGTTGGAAATGTGTAGCATTAAGAGGCAGAATATGCAGATTGAAGGAGTCGACTATGGACTTGACTTTGTCAGAACGGGAATTGTTTTTGAGAAGACAAGTGTTGAAATCACCGAGAATGAGGGTATCGTTATAAAGAGGTGAGAGTTCATTGAGAAGAGATGCGAAGAGAGGGGCTATAAAGATCACCGAGGAGAACCTTACTGTGGTGAAGAGTTATTTCGAGAAAGAGCTATTCAGCAGACTCGGAGTACTGGCTAGGGGACGCGCTGATCACCTTGCACGGAATATCCGCACGCAGATAAATAGCGACGCCCCATCGGATTTCCTGACTCTTGCGTTCCTGTAAAGTCTATAACTTGAAAGGGAGTATGAAGTAGATGACAGCGATGGCTTTAGAAATGACTCGGTGACAAGAATGCCGTCCACGCATTGGTCACTAGAAGACTACCTGTTGGTTGCTATTTATTTGTTTGCCGCTTTACAGTACTGAAACCTAATTTTATTAGGGTATTGTCTGTTTTTTTTTGTAATGACTACAATATTTTTGAAAGTAATCTATGTAGAAAATATGATTCAAAGGAAATTCCATACTCACGAGCATATTTGCCGTGCAATTGGATCAATGTACTATTTTGGTGAACATCGAAATTAATAAAACCATCTATATAGTAGTTTTAACACTAAGGAAGCTACATCTGTTCTCGAATTACATGAAATATATTATCATAAACTCCATCTAATAATATTAAAAGGAACCTCAGAAGGGACTAAGGTTTTGTAAATTGTACTAACGATTTATCACTTGCTTCAACGAACAATATGGCTGTACTCGTGGTATAGAACATATTAATCACTAATTTCACTAGGTAAGTAAAATATATTATTTAAAAATCCAATTGACTGTATGCTTTGCTTGCACGCAATTGCATGTTAAATACCTTGTTTCGGTCAGTATACTAAAAATGCTTATTATTTATTTCATTACAAATGTGAAAAACAAAGAGAAAGTAAATACTTTAATAGATGTTTACTGAATCACATGAAATAAAAATACAAAATTATAATTTGATGCTTAATTTATTCAATTGGGTTAGGTATATATATGTACCTAATCAGGACCTTGTACAGTTCTGGACCTACTGTTCTTGGACTGCACATGAAATGGACATTTGTATAGATTTGTTGGCAATTTTTATGGATTTCATGAATTTGTTTGTTACACATCAACAAGGGTCTTTGAACTCATCAGTAACAACATTTTATATTGTTATTACTTAGTTAATCCTGCAGCTATGTTCAATTAGGATTGAATATGTTCTATTTCAGGAACTAAACTTTGTAAATGGTTTGTATGCACAAACAATCATGTGAATCCGTCTCATATATCTATAAATATATCGATCATATTTCAGTATCCTGAAAATATATATATATATGTCACCGGAAAATAATACGATCCGCAAGTTTATAAATTTCCTAGGAAATTTAAAAACTTCCTTCTAGATTATATTAGGCTAGGTTAGGTTAGGTTAGGTTATGTTAGGTTAGGTTAGATTAGGTTAGTATATTTATAAACTTGCGGAAAAAAAATTAGGAAATTTATAAACTTGCGGATCGTATTATTTTCCGGTGACATATACATCTGGAGTAGAAGTTATTGAGATAACTAGTAATGAGATAAAAAAATAGAAAAACCATTTTGAAGGAATCCTTTTTAAATTTCTGTTTTGACATGAGTGGCAATAACGCTGTTAATAGAATACTATGAGGTATTCGTACATTCATACAGTATACTCGTAATACATTATTATTATATACACACACACACACACACACAGTTTTCTCCGATTTTGAATATCTCACAGCATATCCTGAATGGCTAGTTATGATAAAAGACGTTGTGACTTAGAGATATCACAGTACAAAGAGACTTGTCTGAAATATTGAGGCTTAATAGGTTTACCTCACCATTAAAGTCTAGGTAAACCTCCTTATATTGTATAATGTGTCCCTTGATATTATCAGTTATGTTTTTTATTTTCTTTTCCTGAGATATAATTATGAATCATATTTGTCCTACAGTTATTTCCCAAACTCATCTCTAAACATCTACCAGTAAATCATGTTGGGCCTGGCTTGGAGTATAATTACAAAATTAAACGAACTTACCTTAGTGAAGTTCCATTGTAATTATACAAGAAGCCAGGTCCAATATAGTAACCTCCCTTCCACCCTCAACATTACGCAGTATGTTTACCCTAAAGGGGGAGTTGGGAAAGTTTGTATAAGTTACAGAATTCTCTAAAATAGAATGATTGATGACAGCTGAGGTGTTGCTAGGAATTTTTTGGTCTATTCTCTAAAGAGTCGCGTCACACACACCTCGAGAACGTGGTACTCCCAGTAAATTATATTGGACCTGGCTTCCCGTATAATTACAACGGAACGTTACTCAGCTAAGTTCGTTTAGTTATGTAATTATTTATTACACACCAAATGAATGTTGAGTGAGTTTAGTTAGTCATTGGCAAACCTGCGCGTGAGTATTGTCGTGTGCGATTGCCAAGTCATTCGGTTTATTAAAGAAACAAAGATGTTTACTATAAATGTCACTATAAATTTTGGTAGTTAAATAGTTAGGGTAGTTTATGACTAATAAAATTAACAGACTTGTTTTCACATTAGATTTTACAACTTTTTACGGAAGGATAAACTGCATTGCGAGACTTGGTTACCTTTTTTTACACGTATTCATGTTTTTGATTAAATATAATTTTCCGAATCATTGTAGTTTCTCATTAAACCATACTTATGCTAATGTGCTTGTGTGAATGTGCTTTTTGGTAAAGTCAGAAAATGGTACCAAACCATAATAAAAAAATTGTACCGTAAAATGTTATCAAGTAAACAAACGGCGATAGAAATTTATTATAGAACGATGAAAATATTCCGAACCTACCTTTCATTGTTACGATGGTTCATAAAAATCACTCAACAATAGCAGAAGCCGTTAACATTATCAAGCCAATCAAAATGGATGCCAATAACCGAACCGGCCATAGACTTTTAAATTCTAGATGAGAAAGAAAAGTTTTAATTTTAGGCTTTAAAGAATACATTTATGTAAGGCCCGGTAGATAGAGAATAAGTTAGCACTGAGCTGAACTTACGTCTTTTTAACCGTCTTCATAAAAAAGTGGAGGTTCGCAATTTGCCAGGATATACTTTTAGGGTTCCGTACCTAAACAGTGCTAAATGGAACCATATTACTAAGCCTCCGCTGTCCGTCTGGATGTAAAAGGAAGAGAGTTAAAACTTTCACGGAATTTGTATATCTGTTACCGCCTCAGCAACAAATAATTAACTATATGCTGCATGCTGCATTAGTAGTAAATATTATGAATAAATGGAGCTTTTAATTACCATATCATTGTGATTAAAACATCATCGCAATTTTACGGCACGTTTCATAGTCGTCGGTGGGGCAATTGGTTTGACGTAGGATTTGCAATCTCTATGGACTGGTATAAAAATTAAGTAAAGACATATTTTTTAGGGTTCTGTACCTCAAAACTTAAAAAAGGAACCCCTAAAGGATCACTCGCGAGGCCGAACGTCCGAGTTTGTCGCAGGCACTTTTCTCAGAAACTTTAAGAGATAGTGTTGAATCTTTTGCAAAAGTACTTATCCTGTAAACAGCAATATAATTTAAAAAAGTGGAAGGGGAAAAATGACAAAATATTGAGAAGTAATGTTCAAAACAGTGCAAAAAATTACTATACCCCCTAACTCCGAAACTACAGAATCTAAAATTATGAAAAAATTACCGTACATGGTATGGAGTACGATTGCTTAAGGCTTTCCAATTCTAGAGATTTATTAGGTTGGGATCTTGGGATACGATTGCTTAAGGCTGCTAGCAAGTCAATTCTAGGAATTTATTGGGATGGGATCTTTGAATACCATTGTTTAACGCTTCTAGCTACTCAGTTCAAGTAATTTAATGTGTTGAGATCTTGAGATACGATTGCATAAGGCTACTAGCTACTTAATTTTAGGAATGTTGTGGGTTGGAATCTTGGGATACCATTGCTTAAGGCTGCTAGCTACTCAATTCTAGGAATTAAATGAGTTGGGATATTGAGATACGATTGCTTAAGGCTGTAAGCTTCTTAATTCTAGGTATAATAATAACTTGGACACTGTTCACACATATTGATCTAGCCCCAAACTAGGATTCCCTGTATCTTGTATACTAGACAACGATACACATACTTATATAGATAAATAATATACTTAGATAGATAAACTACCATGACTAACTAGGGTTCAAACATCCGTTCTCAGCAAAAAAATATCTGCCCCCACCGGGACTCGAACCCGGGGCCCATGGCTTTGTAGGCAGGGTCACTGCCGACTCGGCTATACGGGTCGTCATGTAATGGGTATGTACAGGTATGTAATGGGTTAGGATTTTGAAATACGATTGCATAAGGCTGCTAGCTACTTAATTCTAGGAATTTATTGGGTTGGCATTTCGGGACACGCTTGCTTGCGGCTGCTAGCTAATCAATGCTAAGAATTTTATGTGTTTTGATCTTGAGATACGATTGCTTAAGGCTGTTAGCTACTCAATTCTAGGAATTAAATGGGTTGGGATCTTGGGATACGATTGCTTAAGGCTGCTAGCTACTCAATTCTAGGAATTTATTGGGATGGGATCTTTGAATACCATTGTTTAACGCTTCTAGCTACTCAATTTAAGTAATTTAATGTGTTTAGACCTTGAAATACGATTGCATAAGGCTGCTAGCTATTCAATTCTAGGAATTTATTGGGTTGGTATTTTGGGACACGATTGCTTAAGGCTGCTAGCTAATCAATGCTAAGAATTTTATGTGTTTTGATCTTAAGATACGATTGCTTAAGGCTGCTAGCTACTCAATTCTAGGAATTTATTGGGATGGGATCTTTGAATACCATTGTTTAACGCTTCTAGCTACTCAGTTCAAGTAATTTAATGTGTTGAGATCTTGAGATACGATTGCATAAGGCTACTAGCTACTTAATTTTAGGAATGTTGTGGGTTGGAATCTTGGGATACCATTGCTTAAGGCTGCTAGCTACTCAATTCTAGGAATTAAATGAGTTGGGATATTGAGATACGATTGCTTAAGGCTGTAAGCTTCTTAATTCTAGGTATAATAATAACTTGGACACTGTTCACACATATTGATCTAGCCCCAAACTAGGATTCCCTGTATCTTGTATACTAGACAACGATACACATACTTATATAGATAAATAATATACTTAGATAGATAAACTACCATGACTAACTAGGGTTCAAACATCCGTTCTCAGCAAAAAAATATCTGCCCCCACCGGGACTCGAACCCGGGGCCCATGGCTTTGTAGGCAGGGTCACTGCCGACTCGGCTATACGGGTCGTCATGTAATGGGTATGTACAGGTATGTAATGGGTTAGGATTTTGAAATACGATTGCATAAGGCTGCTAGCTACTTAATTCTAGGAATTTATTGGGTTGGCATTTCGGGACACGCTTGCTTGCGGCTGCTAGCTAATCAATGCTAAGAATTTTATGTGTTTTGATCTTGAGATACGATTGCTTAAGGCTGTTAGCTACTCAATTCTAGGAATTAAATGGGTTGGGATCTTGGGATACGATTGCTTAAGGCTGCTAGCTACTCAATTCTAGGAATTTATTGGGATGGGATCTTTGAATACCATTGTTTAACGCTTCTAGCTACTCAATTTAAGTAATTTAATGTGTTTAGACCTTGAAATACGATTGCATAAGGCTGCTAGCTATTCAATTCTAGGAATTTATTGGGTTGGTATTTTGGGACACGATTGCTTAAGGCTGCTAGCTAATCAATGCTAAGAATTTTATGTGTTTTGATCTTAAGATACGATTGCTTAAGGCTGCTAGCTACTCAATTCTAGGAATTTATTGGGATGGGATCTTTGAATACCATTGTTTAACGCTTCTAGCTACTCAATTTAAGTAATTTAATGTGTTTAGACCTTGAAATACGATTGCATAAGGCTGCTAGCTATTCAATTCTAGGAATTTATTGGGTTGGTATTTTGGGACACGATTGCTTAAGGCTGCTAGCTAATCAATGCTAAGAATTTTATGTGTTTTGATCTTAAGATACGATTGCTTAAGGCTGCTAGCTACTCAATTCTAGGAATTTATTGGGATGGGATCTTTGAATACCATTGTTTAACGCTTCTAGCTACTCAATTTAAGTAATTTAATGTGTTTAGACCTTGAAATACGATTGCATAAGGCTGCTAGCTATTCAATTCTAGGAATTTATTGGGTTGGTATTTTGGGACACGATTGATTAAGGCTGCTAGCTAATCAATGCTAAGAATTTTATGTGTTTGGATCTTAAGATACGATTGCTTAAGGCTGCTAGCTAATCAATTCTAGGAATTTAATGGGTTGGAATCTTGAGGTACTATTGGTTGCTAATCAATTAGAGTTTAATTGAAGGCGGTTTTTCTTCAGGTTTTACTTTTTGTTGAAATTATCTGTATTTTCAAGCAGCAATGAAACATATAAAAATGTACGATCGTGAAATTGTGGTTTTCATACCGGTATATTAGACAGGTATCATAGTCATTAGATACATCTTTCTGAGTACGTTCTCGTTGGATGTAGTTTAACCAGTTATTTAATACTACGTTTTGCGTGACAGGGAGCTAGCTCACCGCCCCGCAGCTATAAAATTTTGATGTTTCCTTGTATTTTCATGAAAGGTAACAAATGTGTTAAAACAAGAAAATGACTAACCTCTTCGTAAAACCTGTATTTTATATCAATGCTACTTCGACCAGAAGCTATTGTCCAGCATACGATATCAACTAGGGTTCGAAAGGTCCTCAACGGCAGCCCGTCTTAAAAACCAATTGCCCGTAAAATTGCCTAACCAAACGGAAAATGCATCCGTTCCGGAACCAAATGGTAGGGGAAGGCTTCTTCGCTAATTCTCTGGATAATACTAATTGCAAGTGGACGAAGAAATATCGTTGGTTCAATACGGTATTTGACAGCTAGTCACAATAGACAGTTTTAATAAGAACTGTGAAAACGGTAATTTTGTTCACGAGTTCTATGAAATACATACTAGCATGTGACGTTACAGTCGTTTTTAACACAAAATGGAGTTTATAAAATTCAACTGCTGGTAAAATACAATTATGATATTGTCAAACGTTTTTGATGAAATAGGTTCAGCTTGAGATACGTTTCTAGATTTATTGGACTACCCGTCAATTACCGTCAAATATTTTATGTAGTAATTATTTATGTCAAAATATGACTTTCAAGATCATTTTATAGGTTATATTTGTGGCCAGTTTTACAGGTTTCTACCATCCAAATCCTATCTAATATCTAAATATTATCGTCAAATCTTATCTGACCTATATTGGCCTTTTTCACACAATAAGCTATTTTATGGATCAACCTTTTTGTCATATAACTTTTTCTACAAACTGGCAGATAGGGTTTATCCATAACATAAGATTACTTGTGATTTTTTATAAGCTATATCCGCAACCTGTGAAATAGGCAAGTGATTTTAAAGTGCAACATACTTAGGATTGAAAACATTGGCGTTCTAATGATAAAATGAGTTGTGTTGCTGCTACCACTTTTCATTGTAGACCTTTTTACACGTTAGCTTTTTATTTGGTTTTAAAAATTTTCAATTTTCAAACGTTTATTTTTTATATTTAGGATTTTTTTTCCTTCTGCTTCTTTTTCTGCTGCTTCGATTTAAGTTGGTTTTTTCTGCGGCCTCTTCTTCTTTTCCTTTACTTTTATTGGTTTCTGTTCATAAATCTCCTTATACGGGCTGTCATAAATCTTACCATGATTGCCGGAAATCGGTTTGACAATCATCTTTTCAAATAGGTCTTTCGGCATAATATGCTGCCACTTAAGCAATCTCGTGTAATCATCTCCAGATAAGACTTTTTTCTCCACAAAATCCCTACACAGATCTCGATGTCGCAATCTTAATTTTGCGGAAAACTTCCTCGATTTTTCAAACTCACACGGGTTGGCATATGACATGGTATCGGTGGCGCATATAGGGTCCCAAACGTCTTCTTCTAAGGGGTCACATCTGCAGGTTCCATGGTAGCCGTATTTAACCCAAGGTCGGTCTTTTCTTGCTTTGAACAGCTCACATTTGTTGGGGTAAGTTTGGTCGTCGGTTCCACATACTGCACCTTGCAGCCATTCTCGAGGACAATCCTCTAAGAATTCGTAACTGCAGATCGGTGAGTTTGTCACTAAAATAAGAATTACGATAAGTTATTGTATCTATGAACATATCTCATGGGTAGACGATGGAGATGATCCCTAGAGTCTGTGTTTTAAATCGCGTCAGAGGAAAATATACCTCTGGTGTTTGATTGTCATATGTCGTAGCTGCTTCAGGTTTCTACAACATAGGGTACCTTGTCAGAAGATCCAAGATTCCATGTAACTCACTGTTAGGTTGTATTCTATAAGATGTATACATATTGTGTGTACCTATAGTATGTAAGCCATGTATATTTTACGAATGTATTTGTTTTTGTGCCAAGAAATAAACTAACCTATGTAAATAAATGCAGCAACGAATTTCAACCACATCGCTCGATAGCCAAAAGCAACATAATGTTAAACTGATGTGGGTCTATACCCACAGTAGCAATATGCATATAGCATACAGCAATTGATTATGAAAGTGATTAGTATCAAATATTTTTAATTAGGAAAGCATGTATTTATTATATCTACTACATGATTGCTGATTTGTTCTGTTGTATAGTACACAGTCGGATTAATTGATTTTTTGACTAGTCATTATAATTTCAACTTCAGATTATTATGACGTCATAATTAATTAAAATCTACAAATTAAAACTAAAACCTAGTTACAAATATCTCGTAAATTAAATAAGTGTTTTGACAGTTCTTAGAATAACATATTTTAAGGTACCGTTTAGGTCCAACTTCAGTTGAATTTTATTTTTAATGTTTTACATAGAATACGTCAGTCCGGACGTTTCAAGGTATCTTTGTTTAATATTTGATGTTAGTTTAAGTTTATGACATTGTCAATTTTTCATTTCAGTTGAAAAAAAATATATGGTACAATCGTAACATTTTAAATTAAGCTTCGCGGCTCCAGGCTCGCGCCGCCCACGTCATATGCCATCTCGCCCGGCGTGTGATCCTTGACTGACATATCAAGTGATTCTATTGGAATGGTAACTCTTAGAACTAATAGAGTTGTACATCTGAGTACCTAATAAAACCCTCTCTTAGTTTTTGTGAAATAAATGTCATTGCGAGCTTAGTTTATTTTTGTACCGACGTGGGAATCTCAGACTACTAGAACATGCTTCATCTCGACACAATTGTTGATTTTCTGAATGAAATTCTCTACGATTTTTGTATTCTCTAATACAGAAACAATTATAATGACATAACAAAGTCTTACCTCGAATTCAAGCAAAAATCTCACATTGCGATTATTAAAAACACTTTTAATACTTTTATATGGGGCATATACGTTCGGAGGAAAAATATCTTAGACAAAGATGACTTTAAATTGTGTATATTAACATGCTCCAATTTCTTGAACTTAAGTTTTATAATGTAAATATAATATTAAACTGATTACAAGCGCGAGTCAATTCACTAACAGATCCGACATTATTCCTACTAATAATAAAATTATATTTTTTTAATCCAGATCCGCAGCGAGGAACAGTGAAATTAATACTAGACAGTAGTTTTGGGCAATCTAAGAGTTCAGAAACGATCTTGAACAGTAGAAATCGGTCAAAAGTCCACTTTCTGCTCTCAAGGGAACACATATTAATAGATACATTGATAGCCTTTTTTCGTAAGAAGTTAGGTCAAATCTGTTTTCATGTGCGACTAGAAGATAAGGAAAAGGTTTCTGGACTCTTTCAACTCTAAGTCCTTGACACTGATAATGAGGGTTCCATAGACTTGGTACACATTGGTATCCAAACGATATTCTCCACGTAAACACCACTCAACTCCCCGTCCCTCGCGAAAATCTAATCGTAACTTCGTTCAGTTTTTGGCCGAGCAGTATGAATATTAATGGCGGACAAGAGATTTTGTTAATCTTAAGTGAAGATGCGATAGTATGCGACGCGGTTTCTTGTGGCAAGTTATTACCCCTAATTTATGCTGGGGCACGGACTGTTGCGTTTTAACTCCGAAGAAAGCTGGGGCGTGGGGGTGTTAGTTTTGTATTGGTGTGTGCTTTGTGATACGTTGGTATCAGAAGCTAGAATCCCATTTCGTTGGCTTTTTTGTGTAATTCGACAAGTTGCCGTTACGAACGGTTCGTAATGGTCGAGTTGGTATGTGGTCAAAATGGGAACTTGTTATTATAAACCTTAAAATATATGTAAAGTGGTTGAAATGGAACTAAGGCTCCGATCTGTATTTCTTGATATGCCGATTTCTTTCAAATTCAAATAGCAACCACATTAAATGATAGTGCGTGTGAAATAAACGCGTTATGGTTGGTCAACATCTATGTGAAGTTGGCGAACATCTGTTAAAACATCTATTACGGCACCTACGATACAGGCTCTGCCTCACTAGGCCCACACTGGGCCTCAGTTAATTTGATATTTGTAGCTTTCAATGTCTAGTTTAAAATATGTTATTGATAAATACTAGCATAATTAACCTTTTAAATAAACAATACTTATTCTTATTCTTATTTGAAAGTTATCAGGATTGATTTCACAGATACAGACCTACAAATTAGAAGTGTCAGAAGAGCGTCTGTGGTCTACCAGTTACAAGCTTACCTGTCACGCAGGAGATACAATTTCGAATCGAATAACAATGAGATTAGTAATTTATCTTAAGTATTTAGGTTAAGCTGTAGGTCGCGGCTACTATCGTTCCTTGGTAATAGTAGTTGTAAAACCCCTCCACCAAACCACACTGATCCAGCGTGGTGGATGGATAAATATACATAAACATTTATATATAGGCGTATACAGTATAAATATTAGGTCCTTACATATGAAATTGGCAAACACCAATAACGCCAAACGCCAAAAACGCCAATTGGCGAAACCGCCTTACTGGCCACTTTGATTTCAAATATCTCCTCTATGATTAGGAATTCCAAATTCAAATTTATACACCTATTTACTCATGTATTTGTGTTATTATAATTCATTTGTTTTTTCTTCAATTGTTTTTTTTCTTGCGTCACTCAGCTTACAAAATGAAAAACTTGAAATATCGCGTTATTTACGAGTATGAGTTCTACCGTGGCAACAGTGCTGCAGAAACGGCTCGAAGGATTAATGATGTGTATGGCGACGGTGCCGCAATAGAAAACACAGTGCGTTTTTGGTTCCAACGTTTCGTTCTGGAAATTTCGACCTGCAGAACAAGCCCCGTGGAGGGCCGGAGACCAAAGTTGATAATGAAGAATTGAAGGCTTGAATTGGTTTACAGTTAATAATTTATTGTTAAAAGCTGGTAAAACCAAGTGTATCAAATTCTCACTTCCAAATGTCAGGCAAGTTAAGACCAGTTTAGTGTTAGACAGCAACATGTAGTAACAGAATTAGTAAATGATACAAAGTTTCTTATAATAACCATTGATAGCAAATTGCAGTGGGGGTCCCACACAGATAAATTTGTGGGTAAATCAAGTTCTGCGGCTTACGGTGTTAGGAACATCAGGCAAAGCACGGATGTGGCAACATTAGGCAAGTATATTTTAGTTACTTTCATAGTGTCATGTCCTATGGTATCTTGTTGATATCAAGGGTCAGTCACTATTCTCTGGAGATTGTGAAATTGCCATTTGAGAAATTTTTCGAAAAAGAGATATTACACTGTTCAAGATTACTTAAATAACGCGACTGTATGGGGTTAATCTAGCTCAACACAAACCTTGATGTTAATAATTTTGTAATTATTTATTCCTGCTTATTTATTATAATAATTAATATTGTAATATTAGTATTAGTTTACATAACATAAGCCTAAACATTTCCATACAGGCACATACATTGCTTCTGGCCCCACACTAGGATACCCTGTGTCGTCGGAACCAGAAACAGCGACGTCACACACATATAAAGATCCAAGGCCTGTTTATTTTCTTTATCCCCAGCTGGGGATAGAACCCGGGACCTCTCGCATGGTATGCAGAGCCTTAACCGCTGCGCCACAGAGGAAGTCGACTAAGTGTATCACATAAAATACCTAGTTGTTATACTTGATCAAATTTTGTCCTGGAAGTTGCATATTGATCTAATAATAGGCAGAATACGTAAGCTAACTTGGGTATTTAAAACATTAAGACACGTCGCAACAAAAAAAAACTTAAATAAAATATATATTTCTTTAGCTCAATCAGTGATAATTTACTGTATTTCTGTCTGGGGAGGTGCCATTGAAACCAAATTTATTGAAATAGAAAGAGCTCAGAGATCACTATAAAAAATCGTGAACTTCAAACCCCGTTTGTTTCCTACAAATGGACTCTATCAATCCTGCAAAGGACTGACATTAAAAAGCTATATATCCTAACCTTACAAAAAGAAGAAGAAAACAATGTAGCCCATGTACTTTCAATATGTACAGAGTACGCTTATAGCCAATGTTAAAACCAATCATCAAAATTATATAATTTGGCAAACAAAGAATTGAACATATTCCCAATGAAATCTTATGACTGTAAAAAAGTCATTACTGACTGGCTAATGGAGAAAAGCTATGATGAAACAGAAGATCTCATCTTAAATAAATCAGAATGAGTGAGATACTCACACCCTCACACACACCCTTATCAACCAACTCACTCACTCTCATACGCTCATACACACACATACACACACACACATGCACACACACAAACCAACACGAAGTAAGTTAGGTAATTCTTCTCGGATATTTATCTACTAGTATAGGTATCTTTTATCATTTTAAACTGAATGAATACTCGAATTGCAATGTATTTTTAAAAAGGTATTCATTTTATTAAGTTCATTTGAAATCTATTCTTAGAAAAAAAAAATCTTACTTTTTCCTCTTTTCATTTTTGATTTGATTTAAAATTAATTTAATTCTACTCAGAATCAAACTTAGATGTATAGTATTTATTTATTTATTTTATTTTATATTCTTAAGGAAGGTAACAGCTTTAATTCTTAATAATAACAGAAAAAATACATACTTATAAGCTAATAATAACCTCCCACAGATGAAAACCTAAGCATAAAAACTATAAACTACTCAACTACTTAATTAACTTGGCCTATCTTAAAGGACACATAATTTTAGGTAGAAGAAAACACAAACATCACACCACCACTAGTCATCCTTTAGAGAATTTACAAATTGCCTTGTAACATGAATCCTTTTAATCATGATGAATCATTTTGATTGAGCACTGTCACTAAACATGTCAACGCCATCATCACCCTTACCGCTACCACCACCACATACATTATTGTAGGTAGAACACGCTCTCATCAAGAACGAATTCTTCCTATAATTACTATGCACCAGGGGCACCTGAAAGAGTGGCCGCCTACGAGCACTGACGGTACGAGCACTCTTAGGTTAATTTTACTGAGCTTGGATGGACAATCTACATTGCCTTTAACAATTTTCATGAGAAAAAGAATGTCCGCAACATCCCTGCGCAGTTTCAGAGGAAGTAGATGCATTTTAAGACAACGTTTGTCGTAATTGAGCTTTGGCAGCTTGAACTTGAAGCCAAGATACCTTGTAAACTTTCTCTGAATACGTTTAAGTCTGTTGCTGAAGACGTCATAGCATGGGTTCCAAACTTGCGACGCATATTCGAGATGGCTGCGAACATAAGCACAGTACAGCATTTTAATTGTTTTCATGTTTTTAAACGATTTCGATGATCTCATTACGAAACCCAGTGATTTAGAGGCTTTAGTGACAATTGAATCAATATGACGATAAAAAATAAGTTTGCTATCAATAACAACACCGAGGTCCTTGGTTTCAAACACTCAGTGGCAGTGTTTTTATTTGGTAGTTCGCAAGAAAAGGATTCAAACTACGAGTGAATGTCACAAAAAAACACTTAGCAGCATTCAAATCCAGCTTGTTGACAGCACAGTAAGTATCAAGCCTCAAGAGGTCACTTTGTAGGCGATCAGAGTCACAAACATTATTCACAACCCTGAAAATCTTCATGTCATCGGCAAATAGAAAAAAATTTGAGCTATTGAAGCATTGGTAAATGTCGAAGATAAATAAAATAAATAAAAGTGGCCCTAAAAGGGACCCTTGGGGTACTCCTGATGGTACACTCGTCCATGACGATGAAAATTCATTGAGAACTACAGCTTGAGATCTTTGAGAAACATACGAAGAAAACCATTTAAGTAAATCACCTCTAATGCCAATCATATTAAGTTTTTTGATGAGGATACTGTGGTCAATCCGATCAAAAACTTTGCTATAGTCAGTATAAATCGCATCAACTTGATCATGATTGTCCATACGCTCACTTATGTAATCATGAAAAAGTACCAGGTTAGAGACCGTCGACCTACGTTTTAAAAATCCGTGCTGATTAGGACTAAAACTAGATTTAAGCGCCTCATACAGTTGAGTTTAAACGATACGCTCTAGTATTTTAGCAATAAGGCATAGTTTGGAAATGGGTCTATAATTTTCAACACGTTCACGGGATCGATCCCTTTTTATGTACGTGAGAAATGAAAGCAGATTTCCAGCGAGATGGCACCACACCCTCATTAAGTGACCTACTAAATAGAATAGAAACTGGGGTGGGTAACTCCTTAGCACAGGAAACTAATAACTTGGCCGGGATAGTATCCGGGCCAGCTTATTTTGAAAGGTCAAGAGATTGGAGGAGCTTGTACTTGGGAAGTATTTACATGAATTTTAAAAATGTCACATAAGTCCTGCGTTTCATCAAAAGTGCCAAAGTTGTCATCAGACCCGAGAGCATCAACAGATGGGCTAAGAAAGTTAGAGTTAAAGTAATTAGAAAAGAAATCACTGATTTTGTGACCTTCACCTAAATACTTAATATAATGATATCCAGATAAAATAAAGCTTTTTTTATTTTTGTATCCAACCGTTTCTCTCTTTGAGGCCTGCCTACGAGTTACAAGGGTAATATGAAAACATCTGTTGTCAATATGGGCAGTTGTCGAATTGGGAAGTTATCAATATGGGAAGTTATCCATTTGAAAAGTTGTCTGATTGGAAAGTTGTCGAGTGGAGAAGTTGTCAATATGGGAAGTTAGCCATTTGGGAAGTTCTCAATATGGGAAGTTGAATTGGGAAGTTGTCAAACTGGAAAGTTATCCATTTGGGAAGTTGTAATTTTGGGAAATTTTCCTTTTGGAAAATTTACATTATGTTAGTTGTCTAACTGGAAAATTGTTGAATTGGTATGTTGTCAATATGGGAAGTTATCCATTGGGGGAGGTGGCCATATGGGAAGTTGCACATTAGGAAAGTTGTCAATATGGGAAATTCACAATATGGGAACTTGCCATTAAGAACCTTGTCATAATGGAAAGTTGTCGAAATGGACCCAAACACCCAAATTTTTATTATTTATGTTTGACAATATACAAAATACAATAAAAAATTACAAGATTATTCAATTATTACTAAAAGACATGATCGCCGTAGCTGAATGCTGATTGATTGATTGATGTAATGGCTATCGTTTCAACCAGCGCATTTTTTCAATCGTGCCTCATTTCAAATACAGGCCGGATAGAAAGAAAGAGCAAAACAACATGAAACAAGAAATCAATATGAGCAGAGTGAAGACGTCTCGTCAAACAGTTGCCGTTCCGTTTAACGATCGACGAAAATGTGGCCACAGCCCGTTTACTATCTGTAGCAACGCGAAGATTATAGCGGAGGGCTGGGATGTACGAAGGTTTAGGGATTACTTTTAAAATTTTGGGCAAAAATAAACTTAGTTGATATAATACTAGGCGCACTTCGACCCTCATAGTTATTCAGAGAATAGTGCTCTCTCGCGTTCGAAATAGTAAGCTTAATAAAAAGGCCTTACTTGGTTTAACAGATTATGATACGACAGAGAACATTTTAGCAGTCAGTATAGTAATTAATTAAAAATTACCAACTGCTCACACGTACACAATAAGCCACACACCACACACACACACAAACAAACACACACCCACACACACGAAGTTCCGAAAGCATTAATTAATGATTAATTTTAGAGTTTTAATATTTTTTTAAACCGTATATGAGAAGTGAGAACCTTAGATTAACTTTTAAATTTATTTTTATATTTACTTGTTATTTTTTTACTGATAATGTCTTCTCTTCCCCCACGAGACAGGCTATGCCTAGTGTGGGGGTCAGCTAAATGCACAAAATGTACAATTTCTATATGACTATAAATATTTCTCATTTTCAGTTTCATTTTCGATTGGATGACTAAAATACTGATGAAGGTGATACCATAATATATATATAAAAGGAATAAGAATGTAATCGAAAGTTATAGCAGCGTTAATTACCTCCACATAAGAAAGAAAAGAGAGCGCAAATAATGCGCTCTACTCAAACTAAAATAACGTATCGCCAAACCACATAAAAATTGTTAAAAATAAACTACGCTATTTTGTCAAACACATTTTCAAGGAGAGTTTACAAATATGTAATATTCATATTTCGAATGCAATCCCGTAATGAAACTAGTTGAGATTTCAGAATTACAGGAAAAAATAAAACAATTTAGAGGTATTTTCGTAATTAAATTCTGTCAAGAAAAAGTTATTTAATCGCGACTTCCTTCAGTGAGAATCTTAATCAAGTACTCAATAAACGTTAACCTAAAAACCTAATCTGTAGATGACTTCATAGTGGGCCATGTTAATTTAAAAAAACTGTTTTTTTTTGGTATCGCCTTAAACCACTATTCAAGCCACTAAGACTATGGTTTCACTCTTAGGGGACAAGTTGTAAAGACTTTCATCTTCTCAGTTGCGATGGAGCAGACACAATATAGCCATGCAAAACAAAAAAACACCGTTGTTCTCAGATGGGTTGCCACTTGCATAGCTTCTATGCAATTCACGATATCACGCATTTTATCAAGTGGGCTGGCAGAGGCAAGACTCGTCACCGCATCCGTCACAGCTGCCAATAATATCAATATTATATCCAATCTATAACACCACACATGATATATATATATATATATATATATATATATATATAATGTCGCTGTTAGTTGGTCAAATCAGAGACTTAACTAACACCTTAGACCGTTAATTAAAACCGACGTTTAACCAAGTCGCTAAAGTTCAGTCAGACAATATAATACACATAAGTATTACACATATTTTTTTTTTATGTGTACTTAAGTTTATGATTTAATTATTTTTTGTTGTTCTTACATGTTCAACCTAACAAGAAGAATAAAGGAGGCTTCGCTTCGCTCACCGCCTTTACCCTTAACTTAAGCTACCGCAATGTTTTGCCCTGATTTAAGCGGTACAAATCAGTAGTGAAAAGATAGACTCTGAAAGTAATCAGCTGTTGTCGTGACGCCATCTTGTCTTACACTATTTAACCAACACGCCAACTTTCGGTAAGACAGATTGTTAAACGTTTTCGGCGATGCTTTATTTAAATCAAAATGCCAGTGACTTGGTTAAACGCCGGGCTTTAATTAACGGTCATCAGTTAGTTAAGTGTCTGATTTAACCAACTAACTGCAATATATCACAAAAAGGACCAGAGAGCGTCAATAGTAGAGATTGAACCATATCATATGACCACCATAATGATCTATGTGGCGCTGCGGTTGAGGCTCTGCCTGCCATGCGAGAAGTCCCGGGTTCATTCCCCGGGTACAGAAAAAAAGCCCCAGGTCTGGGATGTTTATATGTGTGTGATGTTGCTGTTTCTGGTGCCCACGACATAGAATATCTTAGTGCGGGGCCAGAAGCAATGTATGTGCCTGTATGTAAATGTTTATATTTACTAGATGTTCATGAGTAAATACGTCCGAAAAAACATGACAACAGGCTGTGCCTGGGGTGCCGCGCCACCCAACCCGAGAAGATGAAAAAACTGAAAGCTTGCCCTCTGAGTTGAACCATCTGGATTTCGAAGACCTAGTGCTACGAAGCACAGGTTCTTGAGCGACTAGTGGTTTAATCAGTATTTTATTCACTCTTTAGAATTCTGAGGCCGACCTGCACCAGCCTTTTGACAGCTGTATTTAGCTGTCAAAAGGCTGGTGCAGGTCGGCCTCAGAATACTAAAGAGTGAATAAAATACTGATTTTAACACAATTTAATTACAAAAAGACTATGTTAAGTAGGATGGCTATCTTTCTAGGTGTGGCTCAATCTTAGTCGTATCCGGATAAGGGCCTGCGACCCTCAGCGGGGACACAATTGGCATTTTTGAAATATAATTTTTCAATACCACATCCAAAGCCATCTCCACATCGATCGGGTACAAGCACCAACAACGTCCGTACGCTCGTAAAGGCCCCCCCGTCGTTTTATCGGGGGTCCTTCGGGAGCGCATCGGACCCCACGATTATTGACCCCATGGTCACATGTACCTGGTGATTTTGAGGGCATATTGAAACAAAATAGTGGCTTTTCGGTGAGAAATGACAAAAAGCAAGGTTACTAAACTTATTGCGAGTTTCGGGCCGCGGATAAGTTTGCGGAGACCGGTCTCGGTCTCGTCTTCCAATGCACGGAACGCGCCGCCGCCGCCCGCAGAATCCGTGTGCACGGCCTTTGTGGGGTCGGTGATGTTTTAAATAACACGCAGACAAATTCATACAACTCTCATCCCTCGCCGAACTTACCTCATCTTGCTATTATTCAAACAATAAGATGATTAGTCAAATCAGCTTATCGTATGAGCGACATTTAAAGTTTTCATTGCTTTTAGTGTTTCATTGCTGGACAAATGCCTCCCATTTTGAGTCCACACGTCCCTAGTCCGGTTGCTCAACACTGTCAGGTGCCTTGGCTTTTACTCATGCGCGTACGCCTTGAACAAAATGAGTGTCGTCAACGTCTAATGTTGTTTATCTACACACGTATCATAAACCCTCTTTACTGCGTCCAAAAACCGCACGTAACGACCAGCATAATGTTATACTACTTGGTAAAAACGAATTTATTATCTGGATATTGATTTATTATCACCATAATGTATCAATTATCGACAAATTATGACATTCAAATTTCAAACTCCGACGCCCGCTTGCGTGCCGCCCCTAGTTTGTCTGTGAAGTTGATACTACTGAACAAGCTAAACAAGAGCAGAGCTATTATCAATGCCGCAATTACAGTTGAACATGCGGTTCCTGAACACATCTAAGAGAGCTTATGATATGTGTGTAGATAAATTAGTGTATATAGCTTTACATAATTAGGCATTAAAAATCCACGCTATCCAACCTTCCTACGAGACCGTTTTCAATTTGTTTCTTCCAGCAGGCCTCGGAGGACCCACACAGTTTCTATACTCACGACCCCACAACATAACACCGCAACTTACGAGCACGGGTTTAGACTCCGGGCCATTCGGTTGTGGAATCCACTCCCCTGCACCATCAGAGATAGTCCTACTCTCAATATCTTTAAAAGTCGTGTGAAGAAGCACTTCCTATCTCTTTAGAAATATAGGTAGTATTTATGTATTTATAATTTATATATGTATATATATTTAATATTTAGGATGTATATTTCATGTATGTAGTTTATTGAGTTGTAATTTAAGGTATGTTGTACACATCGGTCTACCCGTGCTCTATGATTAACCTATCTCATCCTGACATAGTTTGCTGGAAGAGATCTCTTGTTAGAGATAAGCTCGCCTTTGTACACTATTTTAATATATATCTTGTCAATATAATTATTTGTGTGCAATAAAGAAATTATGAAAACTCTCGAGTGATATTATTATGAAATTCGTCTTCGGCTCGTTTCAAAAACCCACTCTCGAGTTTTAATGCCCTCCATTATGTATCAGTCACATGAACTACTATAATTGGTTGCTTAGTTGAATACTATAGTTAAGTTGTGTTAGGTCAGGACTTTATAATACTAGCCTGGAGCCGAGACAAAGCGACCCCATGAAGTTTCACAGAACCGAGTTGGTTGCTATAGTAAATATTTAAACACGAGTTAACGAATACATATAAAATTATTGGCTCAATACCTTCCGCAAGCAGGCCGGTACATAGACTTTAATTATGTTAAATTCCCGAAGGAGCAAATAAAAGAGGACAAGAACTGTGCGGGCTCGCCACCTTCTGCGTTGAGCTCTATACAGGATCTGACTTTAAGCAGTCCAGCAAACTCCGGCCCTCCTGGCAGGAATATGTTCAGCCTCTTCCATTTTGGAACCGCCCCCACACCAGTATCCTGAAAATTCTCTAAAATGTTACAAGCAATATCATGTACGAAAGGGAAAACACTGAACCACCACATAGTCTCGTGAATAAAACGCATTAAGACTTAAATGCACCTTTCACTGCAACACTGGACAGTGGAGACATTGTCGAGCGCCCTTGACATACTCATCGAGTATGTTGCATGCAATGTCGCTTTTCCGGCTGTCTGCAACTTAGCCTTGTATAACATGTCAGTCAGTGTTACGGAATTAGATGTTCTAGATTTCCTTCAGTGACAAAGATAAGGAGAATAATTTACATAGAGTACAGTAGTAAGGTAAGACATCAGTCTCTACTGATCTTGGGACTAGGGACTAGGGACTGTAGGGGTTAATTTAACTCAACGCACTCGCTGTTAATAATTTTGTAATTACTTATTCCTCCTTACTATTGATAATAATTAATTTTGAATGTTTTAATTAGTAAAACACACCTTTAAAAGAGATCTTAAAATCAATCAGTAGGAGTTTCTATAAACGCCCTGCACCTCCCAAATTACGTTTGTGAAGTACGTAGATATGTAAATATCTACAGTAAAAAAACACAAAAAAAAATGCAATCTGAAAATTCAAACCAGTGAGTTTCCTTTGGCTACACATAAATACGCAATCAAATTTCATTTTTATAATGACGTCATCAGGAAAGGCTCCAGGTTTGCAGGACCTTGTTACGAACGATGGAACCTTGTGTCTCACAGGTCTAAGCCTAGTTTAGGTTGAAGAGACTCATTATTATGATTATACTACTTCAATGAAGGTACAGGCTTGGTCCGGACAATACCTCACAAATTTTAAATTAAATATAGTGTAAAATTCCAAATAAAACATTGGTTTATACTCACGCGTGCATCCATACAAAGACTATAGTCCCAATCATAACAGCTACAATTAATTGCTATTATTATGACATCAAAAACTTATTTTCTCATCAAACCGCCAATATACATCCTCCCTTAGTGATAGCACGAACCCCATAATAATTATGAGTTATAATCGTAAATCGGGTTATTATTTTTATACTGCGTACAACCGCTGATAAGTAGGATCTGAACAAGGTGCTTATTATATTAATGTGCTATCTTTACGGTGTAATGGATGGCCAATGCATTTCTGTAATGAGTTTCTAAACTGAATGAGTTAAACAGTCAGCTATACTTCATTCAGGATTCACTAATGGCACCTAATCTTTAAAAGCTCATTCCAGATAGCGCTGGTGTAGTTGGAAGCTCAAATCTGTCAAAGTTGTCTTCTTCTATATTGGCGTGCCAAGCTCATTTGAGATGAATTTCGCCATTGTCAAGTGTATTTGAAAGATCACGTGACGTGTTTTAGAACCTAACCTCTGATGACTGAAACTCTTTGTATCGAACTGCGCCAGCGCCATCTAGTGCGACATAGCTGCCATTCAAACTGTCGGAAATTATTGAAAAGTGACATATTTATAGATACGGTTTACCTCCGTTTAACATTAATTTGCCTGAGCTGCCTCGATTTGCTGTGTATTCCATTCAATTGACCGAGCGAGCGAAGCGGTCGAAGCGTATCTGTTCAGGATTGGACAAAAATGCTTTCGTATGTCCGGATGTGTGTCCGGTTGTTCTCCTCTACAGACCGCATTTCTCAACTGATTCTTGTGAATTTTTGTGAGCAGGTTCGATAATTAAATAGATATTTTTTTTAGATTCAGTTTTTGGAAATTTTACAAAATGGCGGAGATACTTATGGGGTTGAAACTTCTAAAAAAACGGCTATAGCCCAAGCGGTTTGATTCTTTTGATTTATGGAGATCGTAAAAATGGCAAAGGCTTTTTCATTTTTAGTGAAAATTCGAGCTAGATTTTAGATGGCAGAATGTTTACAATAGTTTACAAAGTTATCCTTTCATAACGTAATCAGGTGCATTCATAAGCTCGTATGCGGTTTTGAATTTGCTTTGTATTTTTAATAATTTCACTTATTCATCCGATAAACTTCAAGGGGTCGGTGGTGGAAGATAAATAAAAAAAAACCTGTACCTCTCGCGAGGTCTGTCTCACAGAGCCACTAGTGATTAAGAGGGTTGTATTACAGTGAAGTTATGGTTATAGCTTGGTTTATGTTTAATTTTTGTGGAATGTACGTATGTATATATGTATGTTCAGAATATGCTTCTAGTAGTGACAAGATAATAAATCACATTTGACATCAATCTCTTAGCTACATATTGCGGTGACTAGTCTAAAACATCGATTAAATGCAGTCTTCTCTATAACGCCGCAGCTCTAACTTTGAAAAAATAAATAATAATGCGTGTCCTCCGTTACATTGGCAACGTTGTTGAATTGTCATGAAGTGTCAAAGTCAAAGTCGCAAGTTATATCAGATTTATTTTGCTTAAGTTAATATTAAGGTTATTTCTACCTAATCATTCTATTATAGATCCTATTGTGTTGTAAATGTTTAGTAGGCTCCCCTGTGGTACACCAGAGGACACAGTTTATGATTTTAAACAGTATTTAACATCTTCTTTAGACTTGGAGCAATTATTGTTTATTTGTGTTATTTGTTTCTTTTAAGATAAATAAGGTCTCATACGTTCTATAATATTCCCTCTCGCTCCGTATGATTCTAATTTGTAAAGGAGTGTAGAGTGATCGACAAAGTCAAAGGCCATAGTTAATTCCATATACAAAGCCGATACTGGTACTCTATCATCCATGCTTATTGATACCATATGAAGGAAGTTATATATAGCCATGTCTATAGTTTTTTATGAAATCTTTTTGTTCTGGGGTAAGAATATGTTTACTTTCAAGGAAATCGTAAAGTTGATTGGATGAGTGATGAGTTCTCATAGATCTTTGAAAAGATTAGAATTAAGGCAATCGGTCTATATATTTGCGTTGCGAGTATTGCCAATGTCGGATATTTGGATATTATAAAAATCATTGAAAGACTCAGCTAGTTCCTGAGAAACTCTCTCTATTATCTATCATTTCTCTATTATTCTATCTTTTTTATTTACTCCTTCTTTAAGATAATTATTTTTATTGAGTTATTTATTGTTTGCCATGTCATTTTAGATTTATTTAGTAATGTCAATATTTGATAATTATTTTATGTTATTTTTTTTATAAATCTATTATTTGGTACAAGTTTTTTTAATATAATGTTAGTTTAAGTTTATTTTCCAAGCATGGATTGGTTATGTATTTCCACAGTAGCACACGTTTGCGATTTGTAAAAAGTTAGATCCCTCGTGATAGCCACTTTGGTTATTTTTTCGTAGACATTTTAATTCTAATGAGTGGAAAACACAGGTCGTACAATAATTTAAGTAAGTCGTGAAATTGGTTGAAAGCTTTATTTGCGTTACAGGATGATTAGATGTCATGAAATGCTAAGCTAGCTATATAAGCATTGGTAAAATATATTAACGTTATCTGCGCACAAATCTCTTGTTATTGTGTACTAGAAGGGAAACACACAAGTTTTATTTATTGGAAAACCCAGTATGTGTGCCATATGATCCCACAATTTCACCCACAGACAATATGATCCTATCCTTACAAGTTAAATCGAATAGGAGGGACGTGTTTAGGATATCTTCGCTTGAAGCATCTAGCTTTAGGAATGATATGATTTCATAGAACTCTTAAACTTGTCTGACCATTTGTCTCATTTCGGTAGGTTTTGAGGTAGTTCCGACATATTGCTTACCTGCAAATATAAATATTATCTTTCGTCTTACTTGAGAAACTTAGTCCTTATTATGGCCGATAGGGCTAGTTTGCGTGTGTGCATGTCGCGGACTCTGTGGTTTTTTCATGTGACTCTACATTGATCTCTACACGCAGTTCTACTTCGGTTTCTTCGTGTAGCTCTACATTGGTCTCTACAAGCAGTTTTACTTCGGCCTCTTCGCTCTACACGCAGCTCTACTTCGGCATCTTCGTGTGGCTATACAATATTATTGTTACGCGACTCTATAATGACCACGTTGCTCTGTTTGTGCAGCTCTACGTTCTTCCCTGGCTCTATAATACCTCTTTCTTTCCTAGTAAATTCGAGTGCGGCAAGGGTTTCCGGATTGTTATTCAACTCGTTGTTAGGTTGTACGTGTTTTCTTTTGATGTCAATAGTTTTATCTAATGCAGTATCATTTCGGGTGGACATAAGTTTTTTCTTTTTCTGGTAGATATTGGTGGTCATAGGGATGGTGTTCGAGTAGCTCCCAGGTTTTGTATGTAGAAAGCAAATTGTTGCATTTTTCAATTTCAGTTTTATTTTCCAATTTAAGGTTTTCTATTTCCTGTTCTGCAGTTATGAGATTGTTCTTTAGAACTTCAACTTCTTCATAGCATATAACAAATGTTTGTATATCGTTCATTGATGTGTTTGGTAAGCTTAGCAGGCCATTGTCAAGTACTGATGACGAGAGAGATAGACCATCTAATGAGTTAGAACTATATTTATCTCTTTTTGTAACGTAATCTGTAGAGCTACCCATTATTGCACTGAGACTGATGTTGATTAGAAATGTATCTAATTAGTTCCGGATTAGGATAATAGATGGCATTGTAATTTTTGCACTGCAACGTACGACAAACATAATTTTGGGTTATTTTTAAGCACGTTCATAATATCTGCACTGTTGCTTCATCACAATCGGTAATTTATTGAGGGATGCTAATTATTCATTGATTTTTGGTCTTTAATAAACCAAATTCACTGTTTTAAGATGTCACTGTCATTTCACATATTTTTGTTGATTTTGAAGTAAATGACTTCGAAATCGTGAAAAACTTCCACTTATACATAGGACATATCGTTGTTAACACAGAAATTGCCACAGAAACTATCTTGTTTTATTGTTTTAGACAAATTTAACAAGTAGGAAACTTAAATTAATATTGCCAAGGTAGATGGCAGCACTGGACTGAAATGTCAAATGTGATCTTTTATTTTGGCCCTGGTATAGATACGAGTTTAATCTCAGTTTATTCGGACGTTTTTCTTAGATAACAACTTTTAAGCTGATTTTCGCCAAGCCTAATATAGATGATTTGTTAATTTTGTCAATTTATCTATCTACTTAACACTAAGTTGGTTGCTTGGTGCAAATGGGCCTCAGGCAATTTAGCTATAATACTGGAACAGACCATCAGCCAAACTTATAAGATTAACCGTAACGACCAAATGTCGTAAAAATAATTAATGATATATCAGAAATTGCGTATGAGTCCCAAATACGATTAACGAGTGTCGTAAAAGTAGCTAAACCACCCTGAGTATGAGTAGGGATTTCTTAGGAATCATTATTAAAATAATGTTTTGGATGGACACCGAATAGCAGGAAATCAAACGGATTAAAATCCTCTCAAAATATACCAAATTTTTTGAGAGGATGATTTCCGAAAAGGTTCACGTACGTACGACACAAATTAACTAATAATTCCAGAACTCATTTGAATGTCTCTCACTAGATGATTGATTTAGGCATTACCTAATATATCCTTACATTTGGTTTGAGCTAGAACAGCTTTATCTAGGTCTTCCTGATTAGAGCTTACAGCTTTTGGCCCCTGTGTAATAAATCAAGTTAAGTAGTTTTTGAACGTGATATTATACATTTTCCCTATAGGTATAATAAGCGAAGATTGCGAAGTGTAGCCAACTGCAATTCCCAGTTAGGATTTGAGCATGAACCAACCTCTGTTCAGTCTCAATAACTGGTTACATAGTTAAATACAGATCTATATATAGATATATAGAATATCGCCAAAACAAAACAATACAGTTATTGCGAATATCGCAAATAGTCTGTTCAATAAACGAGTGCCACATTACGTCGCGAACACGAATTGATGATGATTTTATGCCACGAAATCGTGTTGTTTCGGCCATTTTGTTTTGTTTATTGCTAGTTCTGAATTGGTGCGTGAAATTGTGATGGATTTTCAGGTATCCTTATAGGTAGGTAACTCTGTTGTAACTGTAGTGTTTGGATTTAGCTGACACATAAAGTTGTCTTTTTTATACCCCTTTTAATACGAAAAAGACGGATGACTGTCTGCCTGTCTTTGTCTATCTGTCAGTGGCACTATAGCGCTCAAACGGATGGACATTTTTTAATGTTTTTTTTTTTAAATTGGTAGTAGACTTCACTGTGATGGTTCATATATTTTATTTGAATCGGTCCAGAGCAACGGTTCAAAAATTATCAGCCTCAATAAGTACACCAATACATAGCATATAAGCAAACCTTTTTTTTGGCGTTAGGTTTTTTTTACTGTGAGAGGTATTTTAAATTCTAAATGTAGAGCCATCATCTGTTCCCGATTTTGTTTTACCAATGTTCATACAGGGATATGATATTCCGTCAAGTTCCCTTACTTAAACGACTAAAGAAAACGAACTGAAGAAATTTCAAAATCAAAATCAAAAACAATGTCCATGCCTTTTTGAAAATTTCAGCGGATTAGTCGTGAATTGAATTGAATATCTAATGTGAGAATACGACACGAAACTGTACAGCTTCACTGTCATCAAACCAGCATCTGCACCGAAATTCCCGAAAAAGAGGGCAGCACTAATCTATCGGTATCAGTCGGTCGCAATAAGGAAAACCTCTTGCTAAGGGGGCGGGCAGGCATAATAAAAACTAATAGATACCTCCGCCATTAGAGGCATCGAGCTGGCGATCCTCCATTGCCTACAAAACCCTAGTTAATGTTTTGGTTCCGTTTATTTGTTTTGGAACATTTGGCGGTTAGTGGTTTCACTATCTATCTATACCTTTGAATAGTTACAAAGAAGATCTTCTGAGGCTTTAGTGAATAGCGATTTGTATGGATGCAAAATTTTCATACAAGTCCAAGAAGAGCCAACATACTATCCGCGTTTAGTTTCTAATTTGCTGGAATGGAATGGAATGGAATACGAAGGTTTCCTCGCGATATTCAAGGGTTTTCTCCATAGTTGCAACAATGGGCTAGTCCCCCGTCACGCATAATGGAGTATGGAATAACACTAGCTTAACTTGGGTGCAACTGTGCCACTGCCACCCCCTATAGGAAAAAACGTGCCGTGATGTTTGTTTTGTTTCTTGGTTCAACAATTTAATCATTTATGAACTAGTAGTCTACCTATGCATAGATTGACACAAATAATAAGTGAACAGAAAGTTCAAGGAAAGGAGAAATCGATACGAAATAGTAACTGTTCTGAAACAGAAACAATGGATCACGAAAGGTTTTCCTTTAGTTTTAGTGTACGTTCACATGATGTAGACAACTTACATTTGTAAAATGTGTCAATATAAATAAAACCTTTAAATAAAAACTTTATGGTAATTTTTGCACGAAAAGAAGACGGGAGGGTATCCTAGTGTGGGGCCAGAAGCAATGTTTGTAAATGTTTATGTTTATGTTATCACAATAGTAACAGAAGCTACCGAGAACCACTAGACGTCCAGACTTCATCAGTCAGATGGAAAAGAGGCCTATTACCTAGCAGTGTAGGTAAATGTGGAATAAATGATGATAGGTCGCCCGAATAGTAATGGCTGCAAACCATCGGCGGTTTTGTAGTGGGTCAATGTTGTCAAATGTATGGTCAAATGGCTTCCATACTGATTCAATGGTTTGAATTTGGTGTGACTTGTTTCATAGAGTTTCTTGTTTTTGTCATCCGCCCCATTACCACCTGCTACTGACCCAGCATCGGCCAAAGTCTACTTAAAGGCGAAGGAAAAGCCATAATTAATAATTACTTTATTACACAATCAAATCAACCCACGTTTACCTACTGCTGGGTATAGGAGTTCTCTTGACTATGCCATCCACTCCAGTCCTGTGCCTTCCGCAGCCACTGCTTGCCGGCTATGACGATGATATCGTCCGTCCATCTGGCTGGTGGTCTGCCCACTGGACGCCTTGCGGTGAGTAGCCACTCTGTTACCGCCTTGGTGCATCTTCCGCCATATCTTCTTCCTCTTTATTGCACACAAATATTAAAATATGGTCCCCTTTAAGGTGCGGGAAATTAATCACTTTTCACAAAGGCAATGCGCCATCGCGGAAGACCAATAGAAAAACATAACGCACCACTTTTTGGCACTGGCTTAAATATTATCTTTCGATTTGTCTTTTAAGTTTGAACAAGTTTAGGAACTGTGAATAATGAAAATATTGAATAAGAGCTCCGTGGTCTAATAGGTTTTACGCTTGCTTCTGACACAGGAGATGCAGGTTCGATTCCTGACCATGTACCAATGAGATAATTAATTTATCTTAATTACATTGTACGGACTTTCTAACGGTGATGGAAAACATTGTGAGGAAACCTTCATTACTCCATAGTTGCGGCGATGGGCTGGCCCCCTGTCACCCAAAATGGAGTATAGAATAACTGGCTCAAAGTGGGCACAATTGTGCCTCTGCCGCCCCGTATGAGAAAAGGTCTCGAAGAAATGGAGCTGAAATTCAAATAATCATAGCTTGTACGCGACCCGAGCAAAAACAAAGAGGGATTGGTTCGACTATCGGATATCAATCGACACGCGACGCTACTGGATGCACCGGCTGAGTGCTAGTGCTGCTACTGAATGCTAGTGCTGCAACACTACATCTTTAGATTATATTTATATAATATTTTTATATTTATATTTATATTTCTTTATATTATTTAGGTCGAAGGAATTACTTTAAAAATAAAAATATTCGGTATGGAATTCGAGTAAGCAGACCCTTAATTTTTGATCTTAAATTTGACAACCCGAATGGCCGAGTCGGCAGTGACCCTGCCTACGAAGCCAAGGGTCCCGGGTTCGAGTCCCGGTGGGGGCAAATATTTGTTTGATGAGAACCGATGTTTGTACCCTAGTCATGGTTGTTTATCTATCTAAGTATATTATTTATCTATATAGGTATGTGTATCGTTGTCTAGTTCCCAAGATACAGGGAATCCTAGTTTGGGGCTAGATCAATGTGTGTAAATGTTTGGCCATACTTGGGAGAAAATCTGATATTGATATCTTTTGCTGTGAGATAGATAAAGTCTTGTGCAGAGTGATCTAGGATCGCGAGAATCGCTAAATAAGAAAAAAGTAGAGTATTTTTTTAGCTTTATTCCTCTCCCTGTCTTTGTTAATAAAATCAGTGGCGGAGAATGTCCGCAGCAGCAGTGTACAGTAGTAAGGAGTACAGTTGGCAACGTAATAAAATGCGCTTCGACTGCAACTCGAATGCATGTGCAAATTGATTTACAGCAGTATGGTTTGCAGCGAAAAGGTTGGGTTAGACGGAGAATGTTTCTAGCTCTTTATAAATAAAGTAAAAGTATAGAAAGTGAAGTTTTCCGGAATTATTATGGAGATAATTCTGAACAAATTTGAACATAGCCCTTAAGGTCGGAAATCAAAAGTGACTCTCATTTTTTTGCCGGTCATACAGTCAAGCCTATATTGACGACCCAAATGGCCGAGTTGGCAGTGACCCTGCCTACGAAGCCAAGGGTCCCGGGTTCGAGTCCCGGTGGAGGCAAATATTTGTTTGATGAGAACGGATGTTGTACCCTAGTCATAGTAGTATCTATCTAAGTATAATATTTATCTATATAAGTATGTGTATCGTTGTCTAGTACCCAAGATACAGGGAGTCCTAGTTTGGGGCTAGATCAATGTGTGTAAATACTGTCCAAGGTATTATTTACAAATGTAAGAAACAAGAAATATTAATTTAATGTAATATACCTATTAGATCAAGATTTGAATTATTTACAGTTTGAATACAGTTTATATCAGCACAAAAAAGGCAAACGCCGCTCACGCGTATGAATCTGCATTTTTTAATAATGTTGTTCGTACTCCTGAGAGTAATTTATACCCAAGTTTCCAACCCAGAAAACCCGGTGCTACTCCCGTGGTGCAAGAAAAACTGAGAAATTCTGACACCAACTGGCAGATCCCCCCTTTTCCCCTTGTGGGGGCAAATTTCCATAAAAACTTTACTATATTCTGCCAATTATCTGCCAAATTATAAATTATAAGCAATTAAATGAATTTAAATCTGAATCTGAATCTATAGCTTCAAAGGTCAAGTAGTTTTTTACGTCCATAGAAAGTTTAGCCCCCCATCCCCCCATACCGGGGGGAAATTTGTCAATAACTTGCTTGGTTCACGTCTCATTCCTACAAACTAAAACTGAAAAATTACAGCTTCATAAGTCAAGTAATTTTTGATGTTCATACATACTGTAACCCCCCTTTGGGGGATGAATTTTTCCCAATCCCATTGATACGAATCTCAATAATTACGTTAGGTCTTATCTGCTTCTTTTGTGCTGTTTAGACTACCGCAGTCAGTTATTTTTTTCTAATTACGTCATTTGCGAGCTTCATTCACTATATTATTTGAGGAATCGGTATTATTATTATTAGGCAGTGTGTCTGTGATCAAATTATATTAATATTGTTTGCTACGCCTTTCATTTTTATTCACTATAATTACAAACAATACTCTCCACACAAACCCAGCCAGGTCTCGTCAAACAATTCCAAGAATCCAGGGCATTCGTACCAAAGACAACGTTGCATGGCATGCTTCATGCAACCCTTATCTAGCTATTGAAATGAAGGAAACATATTTTTACTGATACACAGCAGTCGTTTATCCAAGCCTTCGCCTTTTTATTACTGATTTATTGTGTTAGACAAGACGATGCTAATGTCTGGGTGAACGAGTGGGTGGTATTTCCTTTGACGTACGATAGTATGTAAGTTAGGGCAGCAGAACAGATTATCCTTGGACTAGTGGTTATGCGCTCGTCTGAGATGCAGATTCAAATCCCGGTGCCGACCATGTTGCATTGGGATAAATAATTTATCCTATTTTAGGTATATTAGACGTTCTAATGGAAATAGCAGTATTTCAAATTGAATAATTGGCTAGAGTGTCGCGTGTATTTTAATCGGCCAATTAACCTTTAACAGGGCCCTAGCATGCAGATTTTTTAATTGATTTTCGAATACTGCAACTGCAAACTGCAAAATTTTGTGCCTGAGGAAATAATTTAATTAAAAAATACAATGATTCGTATATAACTTGTGAGGTCAACATGTTCAGATCCCGGTGGGAAGCTTGGGGCATTACTGAATGCATTCTTTGCATTCATGCAAGAATTCATTGTGATGCCCGTGCCCTTGAAGGGCACGGGCATCACAATGTCTGAGTTTTAAACGAAGGCTCTAGCCTCATCATCACACATCAGGTTTCCATGGCGGTCAGGAAGCATTTTGGTATGCAGAACTGCTAGTCCACAGAAGGTAGGATCAACCTGCTGCTTCCCGACAAGTCCTGGGAGAAGATTGAAATGATGAAGGAGCTGTCGTGAATGTCTAGTCACCTAAACCTAGCAGTATCTATATGGAAGGTGGAACAGAAAGACAAGTGTAGTCGATACGTAACAATATTACTTTATTTCAGAGTCTTAGCTATAAATATTAACGGTGTAACCTGCTCAGCTAATGCTCTCTAGCTTGCTAACATGTAGGCTGTTTATGTAGGTCTGCCTGGCCTGGTTTACTTTGAACAGGCGCCTACAGAGCTTCTGGTGTTCACTAACATGTTCACATCTTCTGCCGCTCAGTCCGGGACACCGAGCATCCATGCATAGCGCATATTGAGCTATTCAGGATCCTGATTCTGTGCAGAAACACTGGCAAGCAGCAGTGGTTAATGCAAAGCCTGCACAACACAGTTATTATGTTACCAGGGACTTTTTGTAGCGGAATAATCTAGGTTTGGATGGAATGCTCGGTTGAATATTGGCGTAGCGAGTCTCTTGACTGAACTAGATTATTTTCACAATGAATTCAAAGATGCTCGAAGATGCTCTTTGGAGAAGTGTAGTAAATCATAGGGTTGATGCGAGTAATAGGGAGTGAGCAGTGAGTGAGTATGGACTTGTTTACATTCCCCGTCACAGCATTTTTTTTTATCCCAGAATGACCAGGAATCCAAATCAGGTGAATAATTTTGTTTTTTTGACTACATTTCCAAATTGGGGCTTTAATTTTTAAAACGATGTTACTTTTTAGTTTCATCTTAAATTGATTTTGACAAATGGCCTTAATACTAATAACTTCATGCGTCTGAGAATGTGACTGCATGATCTATGGAAGCTCTATGAAGGAGCAAGCCTACAGAATACTCACACATTCTCCCGTGAATACCGAAGACTCAGGGGGACACTTGAGTGGGTATATAAATATATGAATTTTGAATATAAATCCTTACACCCGTTGCGCTAGTAGGCGACAGTTTGGAGGTCTCGGTGAAATACTTGTGCCAGCCATTCCTTCTTTCTGCCGATAAAACAATGTCTGCACTCTAGAGACCAGAACATCATAGTTTACAAGGAAGATTGGAGATTTGGTAGTCTTGACAACTTCATTTGTTAGGTTATGGGCTTTTTTAAGCTTTTTACTATTGGAGGACAGCTTTTTAATTTCCAGTATAGGCACCTGGGATTGTCTGTTAAGGAGTTAAGTTCGCAAAGAATGGGTAGAAGAGGATGAGTGAAGATAGAATAGGTTTGATAGAAGAAAAAGTCAGCAAGGTATTGTCGTCTTATCGCTAAGGGGGGATCACAGCACTCAACTTGTAGGGCGTTAACTGAGGATGACTTCATGCAACCAGTCCGGAAATAATCCGGAGGCAATGAGATTGAATTTGATCTAATTTAGCCAAGGCACATTTATTGGCTGGTTTGATGATAAACGATCCATAGTCTAATACGCTGCGAATCAGAGCGTTATATACTAGTTAAAGGGAACAAGGGTGAGCACCCACCATACCCCAGCCTAGGCCTTAAGGATAGGGACGGATCACTTACACCTGGCTATAAGAAAGTTAAGATGGTGAGCACCTGAAAATTTTGGGTCCAAAACTACACCCAAGAATTGAACCCTGGCTTTAACTGGAATGGGGGTGTCGTCTTTGTTAACCTGGACGGGGGGAATGTTCCGCTTTCGGGAAATACCATTTTGGAGCTTTAAGGGGGGATAGGCTAAGGCCGTGAAATATAAGGCATTGATTTAACTACCTTAGGGAACAGTTAAGAGAATGGGCAACGTCCGTTATCGATATTTCTGAAACATATAGAGCAAGATCGTCGTCATATTGAAGAATTTTACATTTTAGATTTAGCCAGATCAGACATATAAATATTGTACCCAATAGGGGATAACACCGAACCCTGAGGGAAACCTTAAATCATCCAACCTTACTTCCAATAAAGAATTTCGTCCTATTTCTATCCTGCCTATCCTTTCCAAAGTCCTTGAATCTATTGTAAACACTCAACTATCCACCTATCTTTCCTCCATGAATCTCCTTAATCCTTTTCAATCGGGCTTTAGGGCGGGTCACAGCACTACTACGGCTCTACTCAAAGTGACAGATGACATCCAACTTGCGATGGATCAGAAGAGGATGTCTGTGGTAGCGTCCTTTCACCCCTTCTGTTCTCGGTTTTTATCAACGCAATCTCTGATCTACTTACTTCTTCATATCATCTTTACACAAATGACCTCCAAATATACCGGCATTTCTCTCTGCGTGATGTGACTCCAGCTGTGGAGGCTCTGAATGCTGACCTCGAGAATATCAGGAAGTGGGCCTTCTCATATAGGGTTCGGGTCAATCCGAGCAAGTCGCCGGCCTTGATCTTGGAAACCCGACAATCTCTTAACCTGTTACAACAACTTCCAATCGCTCTTCTAATATTTGACGGAACCATAATCAAATACAGCGATAAAGTTAAAAATCTCGGAATTGTATTCGATATCATGCTGTCTTGGTCGCTCCATGTCTCCGAGTCAGCAGACGAGTCTTCGCATCGTTTCACTTTCTTCGGAGATAACAATACTTCCTTCCAGGGCATACTAAAGTCACTCTAGCCTAGTCCCTTCTACTCCCTTTAATTGAATATGCCGATGCTTGCTGGGTGAGTGCGAACGAAGAGCAACTGAATAAACTTCACGTTCTGAATTACTTCATTCGAACTCATGGATTCGGTTCGTCTTCGGGCTGCGCAAGTATGTCCACGTCTCGCACTATCGCAAGGAACTGGGTTTGCCTCACGATTCATCTTCGCCGTGATTCCCCCTTATATCCTTCCTACCTTCTTGAACGTTTTAAGTTCCTTTTCTCCACTACTAACGGAGATCTCAAACGGTGTCTCTTCTATGTATTCCGCAGCATAACACCGTCGCCTACGAGCACTCGTTAAGGCTGAGGGCCATTCGGCTGTGGAATGCACTTCCCTGCACTTTTAGGCACAATCCCACTCTCTTCTCCTTTAAGAATCGCTTAAAAGAGCACTTACTTTCTCTTTCGTCATAGGTATTGAATATATAAGTAATTGTTTTTATCTTTTTTCTATTAGTTGTTTATTTTTATTTTATCTATTTCTTTTATTATATGTATTTTTAGTAAGTATTATATTTTATTGGTATTTTGGTAATTTGTTATTGCACTAGACTACCCTTTTCAGTTTAACGCATCCTATCCTGATAGGTTTGCTGTAAGAAATCTCTGTTGAGAGATAAGCTCGCATTTGCCTTTTAATTTCATGTATGATGTATTTTTCTAATTTTCTGTCCAATAAAGAATTGTGAATTAAATTGTATTAACACCTCATAAGGTTGAAAATTATGTGTCCCCTGGCCCTATTACGCCCAGCATGGGTCGATATGGGTGGAGTATGCAAGAGAAAAGCAAACTTTCATATCACAGAGTAACTAACATCACATAACTACGAAGAGCGGTAACAGGCTTCAGCAACAAATGTCGCTAACAAATCGACCGGCTTGGGGCGGGCAATATTTATTCTGTCCGGTGTCGGCAGCCGTTTTATTGGAGACACTGGTCACTTCGGAATTTGGGCTATTTATTTATTGTGCCGTGGCGCAGGACCGTGACATATGTTGGTACTGGCGGGCGGGAAAGCTCTTTGGGATGCTTAGAGGAATTGGCTTAAGTTCGAAGTTGATACATTTTAGAGACAACCTTTCTTATGTAGATATTTTTCAATTATTGACTGTGTGCTTTACAGAATTTAGAGTTAAGTGAAATACCTAGAAGTAAAAGTGGGAAGTAAAAATTATACACGCAAGATTTTTAGAACTTACTTTTTGCAACTGTTATGTCATTGGCCTATTAGCTTTCCAATTGTCTTGCATGCATTTGCGTGTTCCGAGAGTCTTAAATTAAATATATTATATATATTAGGTATATTTATAAGGCTTATTTTGAACTAGGTACTTAATCGAGTAATAATATATACCCAAAGAATAGATTTTCATTCCAAATTAACTAAATATTCACCAACATATAACAAATATAATTTTTATTGGTATTTTGATAATTTTATTATTGCACTAGACTACCCTTTTCAGTTCAATGCATCCTATCCTGATAGGTTTATTGGCCTATTAGCATTCCAATTGTCTTGCATGCATTTGCTTGTTCCGAGAGTCTTAAATTTAATAAAGGTATGGTATATTTATAATTCTTATTTTGAACTAGGTACATAATCGAGTAATAATATATACCCAAACAATAGATTTTTATTCTAAATTAACTAAATATTCACCAACATGTTTAAGCTTGTTTATACTAAACTACACAGGGTCGCTTCGCTCTGCTCCGCTTCGCTTCGGCTCCCGGTTGTATTATAAAGTTGTGACCTAACTAACCTTACTTTAGTATTCGGAGTCTATAGCAATCAGTACGGTTCTGTGAAACCACATGGGAGCAATACATTTGGTAAATACAACCATATATATTGGGAAGTTCAAAATTACATTAGTAAACATTGTATTCGTTCGTTTGTGCCTATTAATATAAACACGTGAACAATTTCTGAACATATTTTAATTTTTTCATTTTCATTTCTATGGAATATTGAATAACTAAATGGCTAAATGTCACAACTGTGCTTCTGCCACCCTAAATTGGAAATGCTGAGACAAAGATTTTTATTTTATTTTACATATTTTTTGGCTTTTCCAATGATTTCTTTTCGTAAGGGCACAAATATTGCTTCTGATCCCACACTAGGATACCCTCTGTCGTGGCAACAAGAAACAGCGACATCACTCATATATAAACAACTATGGGCCTTAAAACACAGGTTTTATAACTTTGTTTAAGGCACCAATGTTTTTTCTCCACTGTATTGTGTATGGTGAATAAATTTCATTTTCATTTTTCATTTTCATTTTCAATACCTGGGGCTTTTGTATTTCTTTACCCCCAGCCGGGGATCGAACACGCGACCTCTCGCATGGTAGGCAGAGCCACAACCTCAGCGCAACAGAGGTGTCTCTGTACTCACTATTGGCAAAGGCAGTTTTAATTTATATAGAGACAAAGGCTTCCACTTTTCACCGCGCCAGTACTAGAGTATATTAAACCGGGAGAGACCGAGTGGTCGCAAACATTCGGTTTTTATACACCAATACTTCGTCGCATTCTTCCCAACTCTGTATATTGGCTGGCTCGGTGTTAAGAGGTTAAGTAGACACGGCATGCTGTGCTCATCAATCCTCAGATGACGAGAGACCTGGTTAAACAAAAATGTAGCCTATTAATGTCCCTGCCGAGGGGTACAGGTGGTTTCCTGGATACAAGTAAGATTGAGCCATAATCCACCGCGCTGGCTCAGTGCGGGTTGATGCAGGTTAGAGTAGGAGAGATATGATACTTTCCGCTGTAGAATTAATGAACTTTCAGCCACTGCGCAGTTCTTTCTCGAAGCTTTTGATTCGCTTTGAAAATTGTCCGAATTCTTATCGTAGCTCCGGTTTAACTCTGTATATGCTAATTCACTACGAATTCCATAGAAAAAGAATGACAACATGTAAAACAGTACACGAACATGTATGCTAGTCACATTAATTTCTTGATAGATAAATAATACATAACTTAATGCCTACGAAGCCAAGGGTACCGGGTTGGAGTCCCGGTGGGGGCAAATATTTGTTTGATGAGAACGGACGTTTGTACCCTAGTCATGGTTGTTTATCTATCGCAGTATAATATTTATCTATATATATGTATGGTATCGTTGTCTAGTACCCAAGATACAGGGAATCCTAGTTTGGGGCTAGATCAATGTGTGTAAATAGTGTCCAAGGTATTATTATTATAACTTACATTGCCAGACAACACAACATAAAAAGGCGAGCTTATCATGTTTATTGCTTAGGCTCTCCACTTCTTCCACATTCCCAACTCTACCAATTCCGTCTCAGCTAGATAATAAGCCGAATTGTACGTAATAAATCTAACGTAATGTCCTTGTCCGTTTATTGATTCCTGTAATTTCGTGTTGGGACAGTTATCCTTTTTTTCTATTTAACACGACGACTAACGAGGATGGGAGACATGCTGTGATGCCGAAGATATCTAAAGGTTAATTACTTATTTCTTAAAATACCTTTTAAAAACTAGTGGCCCTGTGGGCCGTAGACCTCGCTAACAGGGGGGCCTGTAAACCAATTTATAGTTAAGTATTTTACATTCAATCAAAATCAAGTAGTAAAGTAACCGCACCAATAACTTTGTAAACGACATTTTGCGATTTAAAATACAATCTATTGACTTTTCACGAAAATAGTTATAGTCTATTTCACTCACTCTCATGGTCTGTATAGATCCTCTTTACTAATCCGTCTCCTACTTCGAGGAGTCCAAACTTGGTATATTTTGAAAATGTTTCTTGGATTTTTTTAATGGCAGGTATAGAATATTTTTAGAACCGACTCATGAAGAAGGTTTTCCCAAGACAGTTTTAATTTTTAAGAGCTCCGCGGTCTAGTGGTCTCACGTTCGTTTCTCACGCTCGAGATGCGGGTATCAATCCCGTGCTGACCATGTACCATGTGATAAGTAATATATCTGAGGTACATTATGCGAAACCTTCGATTTCCAAAGCTGCGGCGATGGGCTAGCCCCCTTTCACGCAAAATGGAGTATTGAATAACTGGCTAAGCGTGTGCACAACAAAAAATCGAAAACAAAAGATGAAATAAAAAGAAAATGATAATTTCACAAATAAAGAAAATGTTTTTACAGCTCATCGGCTGAAGAAACATAAAAAATACCTATTTATTTGCGATTGATAAAATTAAAACCGAAAAATCTTCTATTTCATAATGCACCTCAGCGCGTTCAGGACTCATACTGCAACTAATTAATAATTCATGCAAAACACATGTAAAACCCCAAATAAATAAAGTAGCGAATCGCACAAAATAATCACCGCATACAAAAGGCCGTAGTGCCGGCAGCCCCGGGGCTGGCCCAACGCCACAATGCCGGTACAATGCAAACAATACCACAATCCCGGTGTGCGCGAATCTTAATCTTAACATTCATTATGACCGGTGGAACGGCGAACCTGAATTTATTCTAGGCGGGCATAGGGCGCGGTGTTGTGAAGTCGCGGTATCTACACTTGCGTACATTTGTCAAGTTTTCTCTAGAATCTCTTTAAATCACAAATAATTTACACAAATTATACACATTAATGTAAGAGAGCAATTTAAATGATCACCAAAACTTTTTTTTCTTACCAAAATGGATAAATGGTCATCAAAAGTTGCAGAAAATATCGGGGCATAATACTGCGGCAGCTTAGGTGAAGGGTAAAGGGGGTGAGTGAAGCGAAGCCCCCTTTATCCTTCGTATTAGGTTGAATGTGTAAGAACAACAGAAAATACGTATAACTTAAACTGAAGTACACAAAACATAAAAATAAGATTGGTGATCATTTATCCAAAAACAATTTGGTGATCATTTATCCATTCTAGCAGTCATTTCGAATTTATTGGTAGTTAAATAGGTGCGTTTTTTAAATCTTTTAAACACAAGCCTTAATGTAAGCTCACGGCAAACATTTGGCTCACTTAATTCCTATGCTGATAACTTTTGAATCGCGCTGAGCCGAGTTTGATAAAATCTATCTCAAAACCATTGGAGTATATCTAACTATATTATAAATGTGAATGTAGCGATGTTTAGAGGTTTGGATGTTTGTGTGTTTGTGCCTCAATCACGATAAATCCGCTGAACGGATTTGAATGAAATTTAGCACAGAGATAGTTAGCGACCTGGATTAATATATAGGATACTTTTATACGACTGCGCCAGAAGGAGGGTAACGTTATCTCGGTAAATGATAATTACTCATAAATAGATTGAGGTTCGTGTTGTTGCATGTCGGCTGTCGTCAGTGTTTTGAACTGTTGGCTTGTGCTAGTTGACTTTTTGTTATTTTATAAACATAATTAAGCAAACGTTCCGAATAAAAGAACCAGGCACACTCCTCTCTTCCATGTCCCCCTATCTCGGTCTAACTATGCACAAAACTCAGTCATGAATAGGTGTCATTTAAATTACAACAAGCTTTTCAAAGATAAGGACCTAGACATTTTTAACACCTCTAAACAGGTTTTTAAGAAAAATATTATTTGAAGTATTAAACAAACAGATACATTGATGATGTGTCTGCCGTGTCATACGAAAGCCTACTCACCTATACTCACCCTGCCTAGAGGCAATTCAATAGACACAGTCACGATCCCAAGACCATCGTCGTCGTAGGGCTAAGCAGATACAGGTACAACTACACTCACACCACTACACAACACATGCAACCTACACTACTTACACAACCGGCACACCACATCTCAACTTGCAATAATATACATTTAATTTTTAAAACTAAATCAACACTAGTTACTTGTATAATAATGTATACCTAGTTTTGTATAATATAATATGTATAACTAGTTTTGGTTATAATTTTTATATACAATAAGTATAATCGCTAAGTACGTCTGTCTTATAATATTTAAACAAAAAAATGTAAATCCGTTATTGGCTAATGTTCAGATTATTTTTCTTGCCTTACATAATCGTATTAGCTGTGGATTTTTTAAGAGCAATAAATAAATAAATAACCTGTAAGTCTTCAATCAAAAACTGATCAGCATGTCTGTAAAGTCGTATATTTTGAATATGACTGTTTGATTCTTACTTAAATAAATAAAAAATATAAATATATTTGACTGCCAAAAAACCGCATTAAAATCCGTCCACCGATACTTCTCGTTAGGCTGATTACTTTTGACCTACCGAATCAATTTTAACAAAACAAATCTAAGAACCTTCGCAATAAAATTTACTTCCAACTACAGAAAACTGCATTAAAATCCATTTACTCGTTTTACCACTAGGGTGCCACGGACAGACACACCGGCCGACAGACGCTATAAAAAGAATGATCTTCTATTTATCTGACGATTTCCCTTTTCCCTAACTAATTTATATGATTACCTCAATTGATACCAATAATTAACTAAAAATGGATTCTTATAACGCCAAATAATGGATACCTAAGTTGTCTGTTGCCGTCGCGTTATTGTCCCTGAGCGGTCATTGTGCCAGCAGAATTGGGCCCCAGTTGGTCTGGTCAAGCCTTGAGAACGCAGAGCACCTAAAAAGGAACTTATGCTTTTCATAGGATGTGAACTCTTATACCATGGCAAGAGGTTAAAATCGCGATGCATTAAAAATATGGCAGCGAATGTGTTAAGGCATTATTTAGACAAATGACCTGCTAGGACTTTCAACATCAGATCCTGGAAAATTTGAAGAAAAATCCGCCGTCTGTTCTCAAGGAGGCGAAGGTTCAGATAGAGATTTTGGAGTCAGAAAGACCCAAGAAGTAACTGCCCCTCAAACTTCTGGTGCCGGCGGATCTCAAGACGAATTTCCTAGGCGAAGGTAACTGGGCGTAAGGCATCGTTTACCGACGCTACCGAGGGAAGCGAGAACGAAGACAATCCCTAGCTAGGTTAGATAATATTTTGTGTGCTTTTTAAAATATTATGAACCTTAAGTTGCAATGTATTTATAGATATGGGTTTTTGTTAACCTGAAACAATAGTTATTTGTGTCACAAGGGAGCAAAATGATGTATTTACGGCGAGGGCGGTACATTGAATCCTGAGCGTAACGAAGGATTCAAGCGTTAACGCCCATGACGAATATAATTTTGCTCCTGAGTGACACATACAACTTTTCACACCGTCTATGAGGAAAATTTTAATTGCTCTAAAAAAAATAAATAACTATACTTTGAATTATACATTTACCACTTTTACAGTAATCGAACAACGTAAACATTTTTTTCCATATAATGATGGATTGTGAAGGATTAGGGAAAGGTCACCACAGATAAAATATTCCTGTGTACTTTTACTATTGTGTAAAAATAATCGAATCGAATATTACAATGGTTTCGGATATCAATATTCATTATATCACAATAACAGTCATCGATAGTTTTGATTTCAGTAAAAGATAAAATATATTGTAACATTTTTGTTAAATATTACGAAAAATTCATAAATTTTGATATAACGTTGCTAAAGTTAAAACTTGAAACATTTCTTTTTTTCTAAACGTTCATTTCTAATCGACTACGATGAAATTACAATCGATTATTTTATTAAGATCTGTCTTCAATTGGCACATTGCGTAAAAGCTGCATGCCAATGAATAAATTAAAAAGTAGCTTGAACAAAAAACTAGCATTTTGCTCCCTCTCGTCGTGGAGCAAAACTTACTTTTCCGAATGAAAGGTGTGAAAAGATTATTATTATTATTAGCACCCCCATGTTGTTCCACAGCACTGTATAGGTTGCTATAAGTCATTTTCTGTCAGAATACTAAAGTTTGCTTTGTTAGATCACAACTTATAATACAACCCGGCAGAGCGGTGCGAGCCGACGCCATCAATTTTAGTATATTTTAGGGTGTAAAATTTTGTTGAACATTTAGTTAATTTGGGATAAAAAATATTTTTACCACTACAACTTTCTAACAGTTAAACTGCTTAAGCAGTTAAGCAAAAGCTAATAAGCTATTATCAAAGAAACCATATGCAAAAATTTGCTTTAATTACTTTTACTCTGTGATTCATTCGTAACTAACCTCATATGAACGAAACTCTTTGCTTTCATTCTCTGTGTTTATTATCTACAAACTTTTATCGCGCTCACGTGGAACTAATTGACAGTTTGCCTCCCCATTTAAGACACCGCAAACTAGCGGCATGTCAAAACAGTCAGCGCAGGCGCAGACTATCAGCGGTAATAAGAACAAAGTCTCATCCCAAAACCAAACCGAGACCCCAACCACTGCACCTCCTTAACCCCCCCTCCCCCGGAAACACACCCCACCCCCCTCTACCTGAAGCGGGCAATCATTCCCTATTCATGTAATGAGAAAAAATATTACCCGATCGGCCTCAGGCCTTTTTAATTTTCTAGGGAATCACCTCTGAGTTTTTCATGGTTTTTATCTCCGTGTTTTAATAAGAAAGTGGGTAACTACCTACCTACTTACTCAATGTTTTCGGTGTGGGTAAATTTAATCATCGAACTTTACGGACGTGTATTTTGCGGCTTGATTTTACGATAAGGTTTTGCGTTGATAATTTCGAGGTGAAATATTTTGCGGTCGGTGCGTTTTATGGATGGGTAATGGCTTTCGAAAGAATGGCCGCCTTATTCATAAACGTCTAATAAACCTATTTTAACTATAATGCCGTTATCATTCGTCTGTCTTTGTCTGTCACTTTGAAATTTGTGTTTGTGAGAAAAGGACAAAGCACATTTTAGCTATCATAGGTTTGATACGTTTTATGAATGAGGAGGTGGGAGTACTGGCAAATGAATATTTTGTATTTTTATGCACGTTTTAATAGAATGGTGATACAATGAAACCCAAGATATACCATTCTGTTAAACCATGTATTGTTACGCGAGTAAGCGAAACAGTAACCTACGTACAGATATCGCCAAGATTCTAGCTATTCCCTGAATGCCGCTTGGAATGGGTAGCGGCGGCGCATAGAACGAACTTGTTATCCCTAAAAAATAATCATTATTGTGAGGCAAGAATGTTCGAGGATATGTGAGCGTGAGGTATGTAAGTTCTATGCATGCAATACAACTGCAATACAATAAATCATTGCAACTGCGACACCGGCACAGCCCCCGCCGGTGAGTGCAGCCTCAAAGCTGCCGCTCCCACTGCACAGATTCACCTTTCCAGGATTGACGTGAAAATGACCTGTTAGGACGTGTAGCGCCACATCCTGGAAAGGCTGAAGAAAAATCCGCCGTCTGGTTTCAAAGAGTTGAATGTACAGATTGAGATTTTGGAGTCAGAAAGACCCAAGGACTTCCTGTCATTCAAACTTCGGGTGCCGGCGGACCTGAAGACGATGTTCCTGGCCAAAGGTTACTGGCCGGAGGGCATCCTTTTCCGACGCTACAGGGAAGCGAAACCTAGGAAGAAAATCCCTAGCTAGGCTAGATAATATTTTGTGTTTATTTAATAAATTATGTATCTCTAGTCTTAAGATATTTATAGATATGGGATTTGTAACCTGAAATAAAGATGATTATTATTATTATTATAATACATTTATAAAAATATAGTTAATAATATTGGTTGATCTGGTAGAGCCCGGTGGCAAACGAACGGACAGACGGACAGCGGAGGCTTAGTAACCCTTTGTCCACCCTAAGCTCACCAGTACGCCAAGTAGGTAGGTTGTCTGTCAATTCATGTTTTTTTTTTTTTGTTGGAGGGAAAAAAAAATGGAATTACCTAAGCCCAGGAGTTAGACCTCCCTGCTATGCCCGGGTCCCCACATATTGAGCGGGCATCAGCTCGTGTTGTATACGGACTAAAAACAACCCCTTTATACTTGCAGTTATCTGTCTAAGACTTTACTGTGAGCCTTGGCCTCTGTATATGCTGAAGGCTTTCTACCTGCAATTAGCCCTTTTGGGCGATATATATATATGTATATATATATATATATATATATACACAGTCAGGTCATAAGTTCTGTCACACAATAAAAACTTTTGAATTTAGAACGCTGGCCACAAAAAAGTTTATTGAATTCGAATTTCGAATTTTTCATGAAAATAAAAATGTGTACTTTTTAGAACTTTCCTCATTTTTAAATATGGAGTGGACACTTAAAGAAGTCCGTGTCGCAGTTATTGCGTTGTATCGTTGCGGTTACGCGCCAATTCAGATTTTCGACTTACTGAAAAATTTGAATATAACTAAAAGATTCGTTTATCGTACCATAAAACGATACAATGAAGACTCTAGTGTAGATGACAGGTCTAGAAGTGGTCGCCCTCGCTCTGTTAGGACTCCAGCAGTGATAAAAGCTGTGAAGGCGCGAATTCAATGAAATCCCATACGTAAGCAGAAACTGTTGGCCCTTCAGATGGGGTTAAGCAGGACCACAGTGAAAAGGGTATTAAATGAAGACTTAGGGCATCTCAAAGAAAAACAGGACATCGTTTGGACGCTCGTTTAATGGACCTGAGACTGAAGAGATGCCGCGCTTTGTTGAAGCGGTACGCGGGAAAAAAGCATCGGGAAATTCTTTTTTCGGATGAAAAAATTTTCACCGTGGAAGAGAGCTACAACAAACAAAATGATAAGGTGTACGCACACAGCAGTGAAGAAGCGAGCAACCGTATTCCGCGTGTCCAACGAGGTCATTTTCCATCCTCGCTCATGGTTTGGTTGGGAGTCTCTTATTGGGGCTTAAATGAGGTACATTTTTGTGAGAAAGGCGTATAAACGAATGCAGTTGTGTATCAAAATACAGTCCTCAAGAACCTTGTGGAACCTGTTTCTCATACCATGTTTAATAACAGGCACTGGGTATTCCAACAAGATTCTGCGCCAGCTCATAGAGCGAAAAGCACACAAGACTGGCTGGCGGCGCGTGAAATCGACTTCATCCGGCACGAAGACTGGCCCTCCTCCAGTCCAGATTTGAGTCCGTTAGATTACAAGATATGGCAACACTTGGAGGAAAAGGCCTGCTCAAAGCCTCATCCTGATTTGGAGTCACTCAAGGCATCCTTGATTAAGGCAGCCGCCGATATTGACATGGACCTCGTTCGTGCTGCGATAGACGACTGGCCGCGCAGAATAAATGCCTGTATTCAAAATCGCGGGGGTCATTTTGAATAAACTTTATTACCATAAGAATCTATGTTTTATTAAGTTCATTTTGCTATATAAATGTTTACATAAATAATTATGACCTGACTATGTATATATATATGGGCTGTCAATTAATGCCATCTTAGAGGTGCACCACTCAAATAAAAAGATCAACAAGACGCGAGTCCAATTTACCGACGACGGCAAGTAAATCATTGAACCGTCGCACACTCGCGGGCAAGTGATGCGTGATCACGGGTCGAGAAGAGTCAAGTGAAGATGGAGATATCTAGTATGCCGACTTGTTATCCCTGCCGCACTATTCTCCTCGCGCTGCTCCTCGCCCTGCCGCGATGTTGCCCTCTCGCTCTTTGACACGCGCCAAAAAGGTAGAGCATGTGCAGCATGTCTCCGCCTTCTTTCTTCTTTTTTTTGTTGGAGGGGAAAAAAATGGAATTACCCATGCCCAGGAGTCAGATACATGTGTATGCCTGTGTAAAAAATTATAGTGTTTTTTTTAAATGTTTTCCTTGGATGCTAATCACAGTAATGGTAATTTTTTACAACATAGAAAATAATTAGAAACAAACATAGCGTCACGCCTTTTCCCCTACGGGATGGCAGAGGCAAAGTTGTGTCTGCTATCAGCCATTAATTTAAAAATTAATTTTACGCGACAAAGAAACTCACAAAAAAGTAAGTCAGATTATAAAGTTATCAAGCCACAATTCGATATGTAACCGGCAATCTGTATAATATTATATTTTATCCATAGGCAATATATATAATGCCTAAATCGTACAGGTAATGTAAGTAATATTATTTATTTTATACTTTGCTTGGTATTATATATAATACCCAATGCGCAGTCGGTAATGTATATAAAAGCGTAAAACCCTGCAGTAGCTAAGGTGAAGGGTGAAGGGGGTGAGCGAAGCGAAGCCTCCTTTACCCTTCGTGTTATGATGAACATATAAGAACAACAAAAAATACTTTTTGTTATTTTGACATGGTCAACCTAACACAAAAATACTTTTGTTGTTTTTACATGTTCAACTTAATACGAAGGATAAAGGGGGTTTCGCTTTGCTCACCCCCTTTACCCTTCACCTAAGCTACCGCAGTGTTTTGCCCTGATAATCTACAAAAATCTATTTATTTTACGCATTGCCGGTGGCCAAATAGGTATTCTTTATAATCCCTGGGCATTGTATATGTCACCGTAAGATAGTCAAAATCGGTAGTTGATCAACTATCGACAGATAGTAAACCAGACCGACAGGGTTTAGAATTTACGTTTCTTTTGTTCTTAGATGTCCACCTAACAACTAGGTAGAGTATGTAATGGACATTAATATTAATAATTTTTTATAAATTGTCTGAAAGCCCCAGGTATTATATATTTTGCCTAGATATTACATAGAATACCTGCATTATACAGATTGCCGGTAACAGATATACTAGATAGAGTGTGATTCGCACAATAGCAGTGTATTATATATACTATACATAGTCGGTCCTTAAGTTCTGTCACAAGGTTTTTGATAGATAAAACTCAGCAATAAAGTTTTTCTTATTCGTATTATATATGATTAAAAAGCTTATTTTATACGAATCAAATTGCAATACAATACATTTTGTACGATTATCGCAATATGACAAAAACCTTATAACTTGAGACAATCGCGAACCCAAAACACGCCGCAACTGACAAAAATACCACTTACCACAAATTTAATAAAAAAACAGTGTTCCAGATCACCAACAAGGTTTTTTTTATTTATTCTGAAACCTCGATTTTAGACCATGCTTAACAACTAGCTTTTGATTTTCTGTTAGCTTTCAGTTCCAACTGCTCCCAAAGAGAACTTTACGTACTTTTTACGTTTTCAAAAAAACGTATAAAAATGATCTTGTGGGCAACAAGTAAGTACACTACGTAAAATGTGAATATGAAAATTAGTATTACCCAGACTTAGTTATCTTATGCTTCAAAATGAAGGTAACGGGTTCAGGGAGGGTTCTGACTAAAATCTCACGTAAGTTTGAAAGGTTTTAAGAGTCATGGAAAAAAGATAAAGTGAATCACGTTCGTATTTTTGATTGGGTAAAAAAGTGCAAAATCTCTGAAGAAACTAGCATTTGTGTAATATGGCTTTAAGCATTTAAATCCAATAATCGTTCTAATTTATCAGTATTTAATGAGCTATCAAACCGTATATAGTATTAAATCAAAAAAAACTTGGTATTATTTACTATGCGGCAAAATATTTGTGACAGAACTTATGGACCGACTGTGTATATAATACACTGCTGTTGTGCAAATCACACTCTGAATTAGATAACAAAAAATGTAGTTGTGCAATGTGTATGCAAGCACATGGACGTGTAAAGCGCACACGCGCGTAATTGTACAAACAGTAGGCGAAAGATGACATACTAGTGTATACTGTAGTCGAGTGGTCCGCGAAGTGAACGCTCCTTCGACATTCAAATCTAGCCGATACATCTTATACAGGGTGTCTCATTTAAGTTAAATTGACACAAGATGTTAACTTTTTTACTTTGTAGATTTTTTGATATTGTAATGTAAATATTACAATCTCTTAGTTGTGCTTTATGCATCGTTATCCATTAAGCAAGTTTAAGCATATAGCTATTGTCATGGTCGTTATTTCAGCTCTATGTGCCTCTGCCACCCCATACGAGATAAGGAACACGCTATATCTTTCAATTTTATGGACAAAGACAAAACAGGGATGTGGCTACATCTAGGCTAGTATATTTCAGTTACTTTCATAGTGTCATGTCCTATGGTATCTTGTTGTGGGGGAAAGCAGCGGATATTCAAACTATTTTTATTTTACAGAAAAGAGCTTTTCGAGCAATTTATGATTTAAAACGCACAGACTCCTTATGACAGCTTTCGAAAACATAATATATGTACGCAAGAACCTTACATCATTTGCCAAACTTAGCGATAGCTGTAATATTAACTTAAGAAATAATCACAGACTACTTGCGTCCCGGTTTAGACTCGCGAAGGTTAGCAATTCTTTCAAGGGTCAATGCATTCTCTACTACAACAAGATACCTCTGGAGATCTTGAAATTGCCATTTGAGCAATTTAAAAACCATGTTAAAGCGTCTTTGTCGAAAAAGGGATATTACAATGTTCAAGATTACTTAAATGACAGGACTGTATGGGGTTAATCTGGCTCAACACAGACCTTGCTGTTAATAATTTTGTAATTATTTATTCCTACTTACTAATTTTCATATGATGATATTATAAAATTTGTATTAGTTAAGCACAAGCAATTTTTAAAAGAAATCTACGCCCTTATCTCACAGTGGTCCAATGTAGAGAAGTGGCAAGAAATGACGATTGCTAAGTATATGTAAATATCTACAGTTATAAAGATATTTGGAATTTGGAATACAAATTAATACAGAAAATTGATGTACAGTGGCGAACTTATCTCTTACGAGATAATGATCTCATAAAACAAAATCATCTTATTAAAAGTACCGAAACCGAATCACCCGGTGTCCCCTCCGATACGATATCACAGTACTTCAAGGGCCCACCGCTGGATAGTGTGCCTTTTCTTTCCTCCACTCGAGGCTAACGATGTCATTTGCCTTCCATCGTTGACGAGTTATTGAGACTTTTTCAAGAGACAACCGCCTCCCCTCCCCTCACCACCCCACTAAGAGGAGGGGGTGGCGTGGATAATTATTTCGTATGCCCGAGGAATTTGTTTATTTTTTCTGGTGAGGAGGTTTGTTAAATAAGGTGGAACATGTCGATGGGGTACATTTTGATAATTTACCTGTAGTTTGCATCGGTCCGAATTCAGAAGACGTCTTTCAATTTCTTTACTAACTAACTTAGGGCGCTAGTATCGGGAAAATTATTCGTGGTGGATAACAATTTGGACTAAGTTCATAACAGCTGATAATGCAACATGGCTGTTTGTTAAGTCAGTCGCTGCGGCAGAACATTGCGAAAAATGAGTTTTTTATTTATTTTCCAAAATTACTGATTATTTCTATGATTCCAAATGAAATAAAAGGACGTCTTAACCGTTTTCTTTTGTTGTCGCGCGTTTAGCTGTTGTTTTTATAATTTAAATGTGATTTATACCTACCGGCTATGAATAGTGGTATTACACATATTTCGGATGATCTAGACAGCGAAGTTAACAACTCATTAGAGGCTATAATGGAGACTAACATGTTGAAGACAAGTACGTCGGAAGAGAATAGAATGCAGACCGATGAAGCAACGAGCAAAAGCGAAGGAAGAAAGCGAAGTTGGCTGGTGGATGAAGAAGAAATATGGACAGAGGTAGGGAGGAAAGGAAAGAATCGGGCACGAAGTATGAATCAAAATGAATTAATGAGAGTACCTGAGCAGGAAATTAAAATTGGTATGAATTCTAGGAAAGAGAAGTTACCTGAGCAGATTGGACTGGCGCCCATTTTAAAGAGTGAGAATATTAACGACGTGGTACAGATAACGTGGTTGTCGTGAGATAGTGAATGTTTTTATATCAAGATATGCTGATGATTTCGTACTTTATAGATCATATAAGTCCATAAGCGAAGGCTGCCTAGATTTGCAATCAGCATTGAATTCGTTCTGTAAACTCATTGAAATGTTGGGTCTAGAGGAATCAGAGAGAAAAACTAAAGTATTCAGACGAGGTTTTAATAGGCATGAGGTGAACATACGCCTGAATAGCACTCAATTACAGCTAGACTGAGTCAAATATTTGGATATGTGGTTTGATAGGTTGTTAAAATGGGGTAAGCACATCAATGAGATGACTCAAAAACTGCTCAAATTCTTGAACACACAAAAAATGTTTTGGTTGGTTCAGATTGGGGCATGCACCCTAGGCATTTGAGAAGAATATAATTATAATAAAACCTTGGACACTATATATATAAACATACACATTGATCTAGCCCTAAACTAGGATTCTCTGTATCTTGGGTACTAGATAACGAAACACATACTTATAAAGATAAATATTATGCTTAGATAAATAAACAACCATTTCTAGGGTACAAACATTTGCCCCCACCGGGACTCGCATCCGGAACCCTTGGCTTCGTAGGCAGGGTTACTGCTGACTCGGCCATTCGGGTCGTCATATATTTTTCCATTATAAGGAGCAGATTGGACTATGGTACAAAGGTAATTTGTAAAAAATACAAAAAGTACAAAATCAAGCTAAGCGCGTTTTCGCCGGATTTATCAGAAGCACTCCAATCCACGTGATGGAAATTAAAATATGCCTACATTCATTCCATCTACGCAGACGGTATCTGGGGGGTAGGTTCTGGTTGAGGTCGCGAGCTCTAGACGACAATAACAACATACAACTAATTGTTCAATTGGCTAGACAAAGTAATGAATCGGTTTATTGAAGACAAAAAATTATCCACTGCTTGTAGAGATACATGAAATACTAATAAATTGTCCTATTCGTTCCTCCAAAATGCTAGACATGTTTTCGCTAGACACATGTCTACAAATTATAAACTTAAATAATTCTAAATTATGCTTCATGGAGGGAATTACCAAGGTCAAAAGAGTAACGGATCGTTCATTCATTCAGGTATGCAATAATAAATATTATGACTGCTATAAAATTTATACAGATGGCTCAAAAGAAGGTAAAGATAAAAGTGCTGCAATATTTGATCCACAGTCACAGACCTAAACAAATTAAATTTAAAATTGAGGCTGATGTTACCATTACGTACACCAAATTATTTGCGATATCTGAAGCCATTTCCTATATAATGAGTGTTAGTTGTGACAATTTTTTGATCTTGACAGATTCCAGGAGAGCTCTTCAACACGTGGCCTGGTGCACCTCGAGCTTTCGAGGAGTCCCGATAGCCCATTCATCCTGGAATCCTTACGAGAATTAGACAGATTGAACGAAAAATTTATTATTCAGTGGATAGGATACCGTCATACGTGGGACTGAAAGAGGCCGATCGTTTAGCGAAAGAGTTGATCTCAGACGGGATTCCTCAGACTTTTTTGCCATTTTATACTGATGCATAACCAACTTTGAAAGAAAATATCTACATATCTTGGGCTAAATATTATAATGACGTTTCTTTAGATATTTCCTTATATGGTACAATTCGATCTGAGCCTTATCCCTGGTTCGAGGCCTCCATCCTAAACCGAAAAACGCTTGTCAACTTCGATCCGGCCACATTCCACTTCATAAGTTCGCTTCATGATGAGAAAAGTGCCTTCTCCTAACTGCAAAGAATGTGGAATAGTCGAAGACATACTCCACATTTTAGTGGAATGTGGCCGGATTGAAGCAGTAAGAAGCGGCATCTATAATAATTTTATATTTAGTTCTGTAGGAGTGTCCTAGCATTTCCTCTCTCAGAAAAGGCTAAATTAAATTTGTTTGAAGGCAAGGATATAATTAGGATTACTTTAAGATATTTTTGTTTTATTACTCTGTGCCTAGGATTATTAGGACGACATGGTCATGTAAAAATGTTGTGTACCAAGGCCTTTAACCTCTTGAATACCACCGGCGCTAGCTAACGCCACCTGTCCGTCATAGGTTTTAAATTTTATTACCATGGCATAAGGTTCAGAATCGCGACCCCTCCCAGCTTCCCGCGGTTTTTGAGAGGTTAAATAAAGCTAAAATAAATAAATAAATAAAAAATGGCGCAAATAACCATATGAATATTCCTTTTGATCTCAAGAAATAATTTGTTTGTGGTGAAATACATTATTTTATTATTTTTTTAATGTACTTTCCATTGACATTACGATGATTTCAAACTCTGTGATTGAATGAAAATGATGTCTTCATAATATATATATTTTCTGGATTTCGAACATTTATGAGCTTCAAAGATGGGAATTTGACAGTACCTTACTTTAAGTGTCGTAATATGGCATTTGACAAGGTAGTCCAATAAATCTAGAAACGTGTCTCAAGCCGAACCTATTTCAACAAAAACGTTAGACAATATCAGAATTGTTTATTTCCAGCAGTTGTATTTTATAACCTCAATCTTATTTTAAAAAGACAGCATTTGACTTTGACGTCACATGCTAGTATTTCATAGAACTCGTGAACAAAATTAGCGTTTTGACAGTTCTTAAAAAGTATCTATTTTGACCAGCACTCAAATACCGTATTTCGTCAATGTCAGATGTTTTTACTCTATTTGGAAAGTGTATCTTCCGAGAACCTGGAAAACTAACTAAATGGACAGCTCTTGTTCGAATGCCGTAGATTCCATTTTCAAACTAGTTAGTAAGGAGCTCGTAGCAGAGACGTTCCTATAGCGTAGTCTTCCGTAGCAAATGTGCTACGAAATATTGCTACGTAGAACATAAAGCTATTCAAATAATTTTACCACACCTCTCTTTGACACAATAAAGCTCCCTTTTATCCAGGGAAATGTGATCTTTAGAGCTTTTAGATCAGTCAGTAAATCAGCGGCCAAGTTACTATATCGGTTAGATGTGACATTTTTGAAGTTTAATTAAATAAATTCGCTCCGTGGCATAATCCGTGAATAATTAATTTATCTCAAATACATTATCGGACGTTCAGTGTTTTGAATGATATGTTAAGCTGTAGGTACCGGCTACTATCGCTAGATGGTAGTAGTGTTAAAACCCCTCCATTAAACCGCACTGAACCAGCGTGGTGGAGTAGGGCTTAATCTTACTCGTATCCGGGTAACGGCCTGTGCCCCTCGGTGGGGACATTAAAGGGCTACATTTATTTTTATTAATATATAATTAAATAAAAGCATTTTTTTGTGATTCTGTAGTTTTTTGACTACCCCGTTTTGGGAATGAAGCCTTAGTAATAGCAAAAAGTCTTAATAACAAAATAAGGGCACATTGGTAATGACCGCGTCCTCATCTCCAGTAACTCATTCCGCAGTAATATTACTCGGTTAATGGTAATCATATTTTTGCCCAGACATCGGCCCCGATAATACTGGGTGGTAGCGTCGGCAGAATAATTGGGGATTCTGGTAATTACGGGTTTAGGGTTGCCTTGCTGCCATTTTTTTGCTCTTGCAGTGAGGTCTTCCCGCGTTTTTGTAACAGTCATGCTTATATACCTAATTGACCGAGCGAGTCAAGCGAGTGAAGCGTCCAGTTTCGAGATTGTCCAAAAAAGCTTTTGTCCGTCTGTCTGTCTGTTCTCGTCTACGGGTACAGTTTCCAACCGATTTTGACGAAAATTGTTGCACATAAGTTCCTTGATTTAATAAAAAAATATGATCGATCGAAATTATTGATTGGGGGAAAAAGGGGGGAAAGGAAGGCAGTTTGCTGTAGCGTTATTTATCGATGGCTTTCAACCAAATTTAAGAGGCACACAAAGTGCATAAAGCACATTTCATACCACTACTACTACTACTACTACTACTACTACTACTACTACTACTACTACTACTAAACAAAATCTTGAGACAAAAAAAGGGGAGGAGTGGAAGGGGGGGAAATTTGCTGTAGCTTTATGAACGGATTTAAAATTTTGAAATTGAAGCGAAGTCTGCTGGTCTCACAAAACTACTAGTTACTTATATGTGATATATAAATGTTGGAAATAACGAGTTCATTGTACGAATATACATACAGGGTTGATTTTGTGACACCACATGGAGGGTAAGTACTCTAAATAATGGAGGTAGCAAATTTCCCTCAAAGGAAACATTCCTTTGTTTTTGAAAAGAAACAAAACTGCATTCAAAGATTTTGAAAAATACCACAACCAGGAATCTAACCGGCTAAAATTCGAAAAAACATTACTTGTACTTTTATGGCGTCAATCGACAGGGTCAATCATAAGGATCACAACTCTCTAACAAACATAGTAAATTAAATGAAAGAAAAACATGAAATCTTAAAACTTATTTTATTATTAACCTAAAAACATGTAAAAGCTAACTTATTAGTTGTTCGAAATGGGCTCCCTCTCGTTGAATACATAAATTTATTCTTCTAAGGGACTCTTTTTCAGTAGCCTTTAATAGCGTGTTGTGGTGAATATGAAAAATTGTACTGTAAACCTCAGCCCTCAAGTCGCTCACAGTTGGATAGGATTTTAGGTAAACTTAATTTTTTACATATCCCCATTAAAAAATCCAGAGGGGTGAGGTCTGGTGATCTTGCAGGCCATCGTATTGTGCCGTTTGTACCGATCCAGGTCCTGAAACAGTTATTAAGATAGGCTGCGGTGATTCTGCTGTTATGGGCTGGAGCACCATCTTGCTGTAATATTACACGGTTTCGCTCATCCTCGGGTAAAACATTCAACTCGTTTCGTAAGAGGGCCAATATTTCAAGGTATTTGACCGAGTTTAGATGCCCTTTATAAATGTGGATTAACACAACCATATTTCTCAATATACCGCACCAAACGTTGAAAGAAAATCTTACTTGACTGTTAGTTTCATGAACACGAACAGGATTTACTCTAGACCAATAATGGTTATTGCGGCGGTTGTACATGCCATTATTACTAAAGTTGGTTTCGTCAGTCCACACAATGTCAGTCAAAAAATTCGGGTTACGGGCAACTTCTGTTAGCACGGTTTGACAAAATTGTAGTCGTCTCTCAGGATCTCCAGGATGCATATTTTGAACCAACCGACCATCACGATAACATTTCCACTTATACTTTTTCAAGACTTTAACTACCTGAGTATGGGTGGTTCCAATTACTTCGGCAGCTTCTCTGCTTGAAGCCTTTGGATATGCTTCAAAATATGTCAACACACTTACATCAAAATCGGAATTTTCGCGCTCGAGCAGCTGTGGACGATGACTTTTGTAACTACCAAATTCTTTCAAATTCTGTACCGTTCGCCTCACGACGAATCGAATTGGTACTTGTCGGTCCCGATATCTCTCTCCGTACCACCGTAGAGCTAAATTGACATCTTGGCGATTTAAAAAAGCTTGCATTAAATCAAATTGTTCTTGATAAGCCATTTGGACGACTAGTAATGCTGCAGCTGACAAACATTTGACAACAATCACATTTGTGAATAGCAAAAGACTATCGCGACTTAGTATTTTCCCTGTTCCATTTTCAAATAAAAAAAAAATATTTATGCCACACGCAAAAAAAATTGGTCTCATCCAAAAGAGTCTGCATCACAAACACGCGTAAAGATGATATTTTGAACAACACAAGGTACTGTAAGGTTCGATATTTGTTTATGCGATAATATTGTATACGGGCCTCTTTAGAGTGGGTGTCACTTTGACACTGTTACTTATTATGTAGTTTTAAAAAGAAAGAGGCTTGGTTAGGCTTCGGCCAGCGACTGAGCTAAATTATAGTGAGGATTAGAGTGATGGCTATCGAGCCAGTTGTGGATCCCTTTTATACAAAGTGTAAATAACTATAAACTAAATAAAAACAGAACAGTCTAAACTAAACAGTCTTCATCTTTATAAAGTAGTGGTGATCGTATAGTGGTTAGGAGCACTACATTAGTGCTGAAAGCACTACAGTACCTATCTGATGGATCCTTGAGTAAAAGTAACTTATCCTGTCTTTCATGGTTTTCCTTCCAGAGAGATGTGGTCCTTATGATTGACCCTGTCGATTGACGCCATGAATATACAGAATGATGTTTTTTCGAATTTTAGCCGGTTCGATTACAGTTGTGGCAAGCGTATTTTTCAAAATCTTTGAATGCATTTTTGTTTCTTTTCAAAAATAAAGGAATGTTTCCTTTGAGGGAAATTTGTTACCTCCATTATTTAGAGTACTTTCCCTCCAGGTGGTGTCACAAAATTCCACCCTGTATATATATATGTATATAAATATATGTAAAATTTTACTATAATTTATTTTACAATAACTTTACTAAAAACTGTAGCAAATTTGCGTAGGTAGTAGACCTATTTATATAAATATTACAAGTAATTAAAAAAAATATATGAATAAATATCTTATGTCTTATGTATCATGTCTTACGAGATGGTGTGCATTGATTGAAATTAGAGATGACGTATATGTGATACGTCCAGTCTCAAATAAAAATATAAATATATTATAGGCTATACTATTTATTTATTTAAAATCGTCGTTAAAATAACAGATTTTATAAAAATCATCTAACCTATGTAATAACAGGATAAATAGATTAACTTATTATGTATTAATCTTTATCATCTAATTTAATAAAAATGCTTTGCAAGATCTTCTATCGGGATTTTATGCTCTACCCGAAATAAATGACTGTTTTCCCAATTTAGGAACAATATAGTTAGCCTCCGATATACATCAGAAATGTAACCGATAAAAACATACAGTCAAGTGAATCACCTAAATTATCAAGTGATGCGAATTCTCCATTTCTACTTTTTCTGCCAACCCTCCAGCTACGTCTGGGATATTGCTCAATGACATTTGAATAATTATTCTTCAGCGCTGATGTGTCACGTTACTCCTGGGCCTCTATACACATTGTACACACACTGTAACCACGACATTTTTGCTTGTGGTTGGCGACCGGCTTAACTTAACCTAAAGGGTAGTGACCCTGCCCACGAAGCTGACGGTCCTGGGTTCGAATCCCGGAAAGGGCAAATATTTGTGTGATCAGCATATCGATGCTGATCACACAAATATTTGCCTGTTTCTTAGTCTTGGATGTTTTCTATGTGTTTGCATGAGTATTTATAAGTCAAAGTCAAAGTCAAAGTCAAAGTTCTTTATTACTGTAGATATTGACATATACTAAGCAAACGTAATTTTTTGCCTTCTCTACATTGGACCACTGTGGGAGAAGGAGAGCGTAGAAAATCCCACAGATTGATTTTTATTTTTTAAAGAGAACTAAAGTTCTCTTTTAAAAATAGGTTGTGCTTAACTATTACAAATATGTTTTTTTTTATTATAATGATTAATAAGCAGGAATAAATAATTACAAAATTATTAACAGCAAGGTCTGTGTTGAGCTAGATTAACCCCATACAGTACTGTGTCATTTAAGTAATCTTGAACATTGTAATATCCCTTTTTCGACAAAGTCGCTTTAACATGCTTTTTAAATTGCTTAAATGGCAATTTCAAAATCTCCAGAGGTATAGTAGAGAATGCACTGACCCTTGAAAGAATCGCTAACCTTCGCGAGTCTAAATCGGGGCGCACATAGTCTATCCTATAGTACTATACCTGTTAAATATAGGCTAATATTTAATCGCACATCAAAAATACTGATTTGCACCGCAAAAAATGATCAACAAAAACACTTTTCTTTTTTTAAATCTTTTATGTGTACTCAAGTTTATGTTTTAAATAATTTTTGTTTTTCTTGCATGTTCAACCTAACACGAAGGATAAAGAGGGCTTCGCTTCGGTCACCCCCTTAACCCTTCACCTAAGCTACCGCAGCATTTTGCCCTGATATTTGCTGTGTAAATCAGTATTTTTGATGTGCAGTTTAATATTTCCCTTAAATATATCGTCATCTAGTGCTCTTAACACATGCCTTGTTGAGCTTATGGGCTAAGTTCGATTTGTGTAAGATTGTCTCTTTTACATTCATTCTTTATTCTTTTGTATTATACTACGTAACAGAAAGTTAGACACCTTGACAGGCGCGGATACACAACGGACAACTCAGAGTTTGACGATCTTAAAGTGATGCTGTCAATTGGCCGAATGAAAAAAGAAAATAAAACCTTTTATCTACACACATATCATAAACCCTCTTTACTGCGTCCAAAAACCACACGTTACGACCAGCATAGTGATAAACTTCTTGGTAAAATCTCATTTCGTATCAGAATATTGATCATTATGACCATAATGTACCAAAATTTGACAAATTATGACATTCAAATTTCAAACGCCGACCCGCCCCTAGTTTGTCTGTGAAGTTGGTACTACAGAACAAGCTAAACAACTGCAGAGCAATATCAATGCCACAATGCCGGTCGAACGTGAGGTTCCTGAACACATCAAAGAGAGATTATGATATGTGTATAGATAAACTAGTGTATGTAACTGTACATAATTAGGCATTAAAATTCTCGAGTGATATTATTATGAAACTCGCCTTCGGCTCGTTTCATAAACCCACTCTCGAGTATTAATGCCCTCCATTATGTAGCAATCCCATAAACTACTATTGCTTTTCTTATATTTGAAGGAAAATTATCATTATTGATATGAGCGAACGACAAAAATTAATAATTTCCTGCCAATGAAAGGCGATAACTGTTCTGTAATCATTCGGCTACTGATTATGCAATAACTACTATATTTTGCATAATAGGGGGTTAACCCATCGCCATAATTATATAATTATAAAGGATTCTTCGCGATGTTTTCCACCACCGATAAATTACATAAACAGAAAACATTTACATACAGGCAAATACATTGCTTCTGGCCCCACACTAGGATACACTGTATCGTGGGAACCAGAAACAGCGACGTCACACACTTAAAAAAATCCAATAGCTGGGGTTTATTTACTCCCAAACGAAGATTGAACCTGGGACCGACCCTGGTAGGCAGAGCCACAACCGCTGCGCCAAAACTTACTACTTAGCCTAATCACAGTCAGCACCGGTATTCTAACCTACATCTCCTGCGAGACCACTAGACCTATAACTCATTATTATCACTATAATATTGTTTGTAGTTATAATATTGTTTGTAGTATTTATAGAGTTTTATTGTACGCGCAGGTCTTCTCCCGCTCAACCATCACCTTTCCTACCATCTTGGTTTGCTGGAAGACATCTCATTTGAGAGATAAGCTCGCCTTTGTACATGTTTTTTTCTATTATAAGTTATCTGTATGCCTGTTTTGTAGTACTGTTTTGTAGTACAATAAAGAAAAAGTACGAAACTACGAAAATACGACCGTGGAGGTTCCGTGCATCATGTTTTTGTCAGAGTATGTAGAAAGTCGGCAGCAGCACTCCAGCTATGCGCGTTTAACGTGCCCCGGGCAATTTGATCAACACCGCCAGGAAATGACGATCTTATTATAATGCGTCCGCTGATGACGCCTCGGGACGGCGACGCGGGGGCGGGAAGAGGTGGGTGGGGCGGGGGAGGGGTGACGGTTTGTTTTTTACCCTAAAATTAAGAAACCACAGAAACACGTATTCGCTTAACACTTTTGTTTAACATTGAGATGTTTCGCTCGTTCTGGTTTCCACGACAAAGGGTATTATGGGGCCAAAAGCAATATAGTAGACATGTCGCAGTAAGTTAGTTTCACATCAGACAATTAACTAACTCTCTAGACCGTTAATTAAATACCGACGTTTAACCAAGTCACTAAAATTCCGTCAGACAAGTGAGTGAACTAAACGTTTAACGAGTTGTCTAAACGTTCCTAGGCAACAAGACATATACAATCATATACAATATAAATATTTTTTATGTGTTCTTAAGTTTATGCTTTAAGAATTTGTTGTTGTTCTTACATGGTCACCTAAGCTACCGCAATGTTTTGCCCTGATATTAGCTGTGCAAATCAGCTGTTGTCGTGACACCATCTTGTTTTCCAACACGCCGGCTTTCGGTAAGACAGATTGTTGAACGTTTTCGGAGATACTTTATTTAAATCAATTGGTTAAACGTTGGTATTTAATGAACGGTCTAGAGAGTTAGTTAAGTGTCTGATTTAACCAAACAACTGTGACAGAGCACAAACAATCAATAATATGTGACCAATTTTTGTAGGTCTCACTTGAATCGGTCAAGTCACCTAACAATTAAGCCGTTATTTATTTTTCAATCTATCTCTGCCATTTTTGTAATTAGTATTTATTATTGCATCTATTTTAAACATGACGACCTCTGTAGCGCAGCGGTTGTGGCTCTGCCTACCATGCAAGAGGTCCCGGGTTCGATCCCCGGCTTAGCCTAAAAAAAAAAATCTTGTCTTGGATGTTTAAATGTGTGTGACGTTGCTGTTTCTGGTAACCATGACACAGGGTATCCTAGTGTGGGGCCAGAAGCAATGTATGTAGATTTTTATGTTTGTGTTTTATGAATTATTGACCTACCTACCTAATCTATAATAGTAGTTTATGTGACTGCTACATAATGGAGGGCATTAATACTCGAGAGTGGGTTTATGAAACTAGCCGAAAGCGAGTTTCATAATAATATCACTCAAGAGTTGTAATGCCTAATTATGTACAGTTAAATACACTAGTTTATCAACACACATATCATAAGCTCTCTTTGATGTGTTCAGGAACCGCATGTTTGACCGGCATTGTGGCTCTGCAGTTGTTAAGCTTGTTCTGTAGTACCAACATCACAGACAAACTAGGGGCAGCACGCAGGCGGGTGTCGGCGTTCGAAATTTGAATGTCATAATATGACAAATTTCGGATCATTATAGTCATAATGCATCAATATTCAGATAAGAAATTAGTTTTTACCAAGAAGTATATCATTATGCTGGTCGTAACGTGCGGTTTCTGGACGCAGTAAAGAGGGTTTATGATTCGTGTTTAATTTCCACGCCTACCGAACGGCGCGGAATCCGAAGGGGGTGTGCTTTTGCCAGCACGTGAGAGAAAAGAAGTGAATGAATCTTTACTGACCTTGTCACCGTAGACAGGAGATTGAAGGCTCGATTCGGGACAGGAATGCGGGAGAGGAGACAGTTTTGGGGATGATGATGGGGATAGGAGATGGAACCGAACCAGTATCGTCGTTGCCGACGCTGTCGCCGGCGTGCTGCGGGCAGCCACACCGAGCGCCGCTACCGATACGACGTTGTCCAATCTACACGGATCACTTAACCGCTGACGCGAATCTACTTATTTCCCGATGATGTGGAAGATTTACACTCCGACCAGGTCCGACACCTGTATTAGAGAATTGTTACACCGAAACAATCAATAGCCCGACGCTATGAGCAGACATGTTTGTTCTCACCGATGAGAAAAGAGAAAGATAACCTCCAATTTGCCCTCTCGTTTCGATACGAGTGACAGCTGCGGTTCTGTTTCCGTTCCGAGTCGCGCAACAAGAGGAGGTGCGTTCCGAAGCATAAATATTAAACAGTCACCCGCCCGGACAGGCCCGAACCTGTCCCTAATCAATAGGAAGGCGAGAAAGTGTTGCGACCGCTCTCTTGAGGACCGAGTCCCCCACCTTGACTTCTGCTGATCGAGGCGTGCCATCCCGACCCGTGTACAAATTGACGATCCGTCCTCGTCTCCATCTCAATGATGGCAGGTTCGCATCCTTAATCAGCACCAAATCACCGACTTGAGGGGGGCTCGTCCGGTCAGTCCACTTAAGGCGCTGCTGCAAGATGTGCAAGTACTCAAGGGACCACCGTTTCCAAAAATCTTGAGCCATCTGCTGCAACATCTGCCACCGAATGGGTATTCTGGCAGGGCGTTAAGGGGCTGACCTATCAGGAAGTGACCCGGCGTCAACGCTTCCAAATCATTTGGATCCGAACTGAGCGGGCACAACGGACGCGAGTTCAGTGTCATTTCAATTTTACAGAACAGCGTCGCAAGCTCTTTAAAGCATAGAGAGGTCTCACCGATGATCCTCGTCAGGTGCGACTTAGCCGATTTAACCGCAGCCTCAAAAATTCCTCCCCAATGAGGACATCCCGGCGGACTGAAAACCCATTCAATCCCTCGTCGGGAGCAAGCCGTACCGATGGCGTCCTGGTTACCGTTCAGGAATTGAGTGACCTCCTGCAGATATCGCCTGGCTCCGACAAAATTTGTGCCGTTGTCCGAACGGATTAATGACGGGAGGCCCCTTCTTGAGACGAACCGATCTAGACATGCGATAAATGCCTCTGTAGTGAGGTCACTGACCACCTCCAAGTGGACTGCCTTCGTGGCCAAGCACACGAAGACGCACAGGTATGCCTTCAATAATCTGGCGTTCCGTAGCTGTGAAGACTTGACCATGAATGGTCCCGCGAAATCCGTTCCGACACCCGCAAAGGGCCGGATTTCGTTAACCCTATCCGAGGGCAAATCGCCCATCTGGGGCTGCATCGTAGCCGCCTTGGCCCGATAACAAGGCAGGCACCGAAATATGACGCTTCGCACTAAGCGTCTTCCCGATAGAATCCAGAACTCGCGCTGGAAAAACGCCATCAAGGCGTGGCATCCGACATGCCCATTCCGAATGTGTCGATCCTGTATCAACAGTTCGACCAACTTCCCTTTCCTAGGGAATAACAACGGGTGGCGAGCCGCATAAGGCAGGTTGGCATTCCGCAGCCGACCTCCTACCCTCAGCAATCCTTGAGGGTCAATAAACGGGTTGAGCCGAGCCACAGCTCCCTTCAGTTGGACACGTCCGCGTCTCAGAATGTCCAATTCGGACTTAAAGTGCACCGTCTGCACGTTCCGTACCAATGCGAACAACGCATGGTTCCGTTCCCGTGGTGTCAGGACCTGTGTCCGCACTCGTTGCGCCTCAGAATTCCGACAATTCCGCGCAAATCGGCAGATCCAGGCGGTCACATTGACCAGCTTGTCGAGCGAGCTGTACCGTTACAGCAGGCTGAACTCCTCTTCCGGCTCTGGTTGCGTCGTGCAGACACCGACTGTAAAGGCGCCGTTCGCCGAGGAAACGCGTGGACTCATTGGCCAATCCGATTCGGCTTTGGTCAACCATTTTGGACCCCACCACAAGGGATGTCCAACTAACTTCGGAGCGTGACACTCACGAGACGCACAGTCTGCTGGGTTCATCTCCCCTGGAACATGTCTCCAGATTAAGGGAACCTCCGAATTCAAAATCTGCGAAACCCGATTCGCCACAAAAATCTCCAGCTTGTGAACTGAAGCCTTCAGCCAGCATAACACGATCTGGCTGTCCGTCCAAGCGTAGACCGTATCTTCTAACGCTATTGACCCACGAAGAACCGTCATCGTGTGGTTGAGCAGACGAGTCAGGAGAGCCGCTCCCGAAAGCTCTAACTTGGGAATGGTCAGGCGAGTGCGCAACGGCGCAACCTTGCTCTTGGCCATGACCAACCACACATCAACCTCCCCCGAGGAGTCGACCGTACGCAGATACACCGCAGCTCCGTAGCCCTTCTCCGAGGCATCGCAAAACCCATGCAGGGTGGCGGTGTATCGTTTGGTGGGGACCAACCTCCGTGGCAGTGAAATCCGATTGATGCCAGGGAGGGTCGAAAGGAACGAGTCCCACTCTGAGCTCAATGACCCGCCGATCGGGTCGTCCCATTTCAGCTCAGCAGACCACAATTGCTGCATAAAACACTTGAGCTGAAATGTTACCGGGGTGATCCACCCGTTTGGATCAAATGTCCTAGCCACCGTTGAAAGGACGCTCCGTTTCGTCCAGACCTTCGGGGAGTCCAACTCGACCCGATACGAAAACATGTCTGACACCGGCTGGTACTGGACGCCTAATACCGACAACATATTTGGATTTTCCAAATTTTCAAAAATATGGGGATCCTGCTGGTAGTCATCCGGAAGACCAGTCAGTAACTCTGGAGAGTTCGACATCCATTTCCGGAGCTCGTAACCTCCACCCCGTAAGAGCTCAACTAGCTCGTCCCGTAGAGCGAGCGCCTCCTCTACGGAATCTGCACCGGTACAGATATCGTCCACGTAGAGATCCTGCTCCAGGATCGCTGCTCCTCTAGGGAAATTTAACCGTTCTCGATCCGCTAACTCCCGCAGAGTGCGAATCGCCAAATAAGGACTAGACCGTAGCCCGTACGTGTTGGTGTTCAGCTCGTACACCCTGATGGGCTGATCTGGGCTCTCTCGCCACAGTATCAGCTGATATCGTCTGTCGTCAGGGTGAATGACCGTCTGTCTAAACATCATCCGGATGTCAGCTACAAACACAACATTGTGTCGACGGAACCGTGTGATAACATCCGCGATGTCATGGTTCAACTTCGGCCCTGAATGCAAACACTGGTTCAGGTTCATGCCGTTAGATGTTGATGCCGATCCATCGAACACTACCCGTATTTTGCCCTCCGGGGTCCTCAAGACCGCGTGATGGGGCAGGAAGCAGTGGTCTTCACGCTTCCAGTCGATACCCGAAACCGACATGTGGCCGAGCGACTCGTATTCCCGCATGAAGTCAACGTACTTCTGCCGGAAAATCCCGTCACGCTTCATGCGTCGTTCCATCGACAGAAGCCGCGTCTCGACTGCATGGTGTAAACTGCCCAGCGGCGGGCGATCACTCCGAAATGGAAGACGTGTGAGAAATCGACCTGACCGAAGGCGACCAGTATTGTTCCGATAAAACTGTTCAAACTCTTCTTCAACCGGGTCCAACCGGCGGACCGTAGGTGGTTCCTCCACCTCCCAAAACTTCTGTATCACCTCCGAGAGTACAGAACCGAATAAGGGACTACGAGTCGCTAGGCGTGGGGCAGCTGGCATGACCGGACCCATTACCGCATGGCCCAGTCTGGTGTTGACCGAAACCAGACCAGTCGCCTGCAACACGTGGACACCTGGCACTAACAGGTGTCCCAAGGCATCGACACCCAATAAAATGTCTACTGGGCCCGGAGTATCGAACTCCGGGTCAGCCAGTGACAACCCAGCGACCAACTGTCGCACCGAGGGCGACAACCGTACGTGAGGGTGTGAGCCCATCACATTAGGCATGACTAATGCCGTGACCGTCAGATTCACCGATGACTCCACCCGTGACGAGAGAGTAATCCGACATACTCCCTTAACGGAACCGACTTCCGTGTTCCCAATTCCCCGAATGGAATGTGGATACTCCCTTACCGAAATGCCCAACCGTCTTACAAGGTTGCACGAGACTAAGCACCCCTGGGCCCCCGAGTCCAATAGTGCTCGTACTACACAAGATTTGCCGTCCGAACTCCACGCTATCACCGAGGCGGTGGGGAGCATGACCGTCTGTGGAGTGGCGGCACCCTGTAAGTGGGCGGCGTGTCCCTAGCGGGAACCTCCGCGGGATCCGAACCCGCTGGGACCCCCGTCGGCCTGGTAACTCGGCTGCTGATATGCCACCGGTGGCATATCAGACCGCATGTACATCAGGGGGTCCCAACCCGCATAATAGGCCCCTCGCTGTCCCGGTACCCGAACATACCGGACTGCGAACGGTGTGCCCGGTGGCCACCGTGGATGGAGGGGGGAGAGCGGATCCAACCTGGGGCGCTCTAGGAATGGGGGCGACATCCGACTGTTCGCCTCCCTGTTCGCCTCCCAGAGCGACGGGCAGGGTGGCGCAGAAGATTGTGGGCTCCCAGCCTTCGCGCCACTCATAGGTGCCATCTGACACCCGCCCGTAACACGCGATGAGCCAGCGGCCCGAAGTCCTCGCTGACCCTGGATAGCGGCGACCGAACCCCGGCTATCCCGCCTGTTACCCCCCGCGCTGCCCCCTTCCCCTCGGGGGGGGGTCCCGTCCGCGGGTACCCCAGTCACCCCGTTGGTGACTCCCGTTGCCCGGAGGGGGACTGGGTCCGGCCCTGGTTGGGCCCTGTGACCGACCAACCTGAGTCCGGCCCTGGTGACCGTCCGAAGGGCCTGACCGGTTCAGGCACAACACGACGTGGTGCCTGCCACCGCAGCACTCACAGGGGGACGCGCGTGAGCACTCGCTCAGCGGGTGCGGCCCCAAACAACCGAAACACAATCGGTGGCGGAAGACCACTTCCTGCGGGCAGCCACACCGAGCGCCTTAAAGTTGGCGCAACTGGTCACTCCATGACCAGCACTGTCGCAGTGCACACAGCCGTCACCCGACGGCGCGGCACTCAAAACGCCAAATTGTTTAGACCGCCCACCCCCCCGTGGGGGTGGGGGGCGCGGCCCCTCCCGCATCCGCGCGGGTTGGCGCTGCACACTGGCCTCCTAATCCATGGTATCGCATCGCCTGCATTCACCCTCCAAGAAATCCGTTAATTGGACGAGCGTGGGCAGTTCCGAGCTACTGCCCCCATGCAGCTGTTCAAACCGACTTTGAACAGCTGCAGGCAACCGTGACAAAACCATATATAACACAATACATGACCATTGGTCTACCGGCAGACCAAGGTTCTGAAGGGCCTTAGTGGCCACCAGCACAGGGTTGAGCACCTGTACCCGGATGTCAACATCCCGGGTTACTCTTGGGATGCTGAACAGCTTCTCCAGCTGCGCATCAACCAACCGCCGTTTGTGTTGGTAGCGGTCAAACAATATGACCCGGGCAATCTCATAATTGCCCGCCGTAACCGTTAGGTGACCGACCAACTCCTTCGGTTCACCCCGCAGTGCCATCAATAGTTGGGCCAACTTGTAGGCGCTGTCCAGGTCGTCCCGACCGTGGACCAGGCTATCGAATAAATTGATGAATGCCGGCCACTCATCAATTGCCCCACCGAAGGCCGGAATCTCCAGGTGTGGCAGCCGTCCGACAACACCCTTAGGGGGCGGGTCTCCGCTACCCTCCCCGCGGTCATCCCGACGCGACCGCTTAAATTTTTCGGCGCGACGCTCGATGTCGCCCAAGCACTCCATCGCTTGGTCAGCATCCGCGCAGAGCTGCTTCACTGCAGCCACCGAGGCCTCATCCGTAAGCCCGAGGGCTTCAGCCTCCGCAGCCAGCCGACACACCTTCCCGACGCGTGTCATTGCGTCCTCCACACGCTTGAGCAGGACATCGTCCATGTCAGGTCGCTCCACATACTTGTGAGTATGGGCGAGCCATCTCATCTCCTCACGGACGCCATACCGCAGTACCGTCAAGGGTGAAGGTGCCATGGTTACCAATTCAATTGTTTCTGGTCCTATGCTTCACTACCGAACTAAGCACAGCCAGAGACCAGCACTTTCCCGTCAGCGCTGGGCACAGAAATTAAAACTAAGTTGTAAAAACCAAGGCAACCACTAAAACAATTAAATCCTAAACAATATTTAATATGGTCGCCCAGTGGATATACACCTTATAATATACACTCTAAATCAATTAGAGAATGCCACCATAAAACACAATACAAAAATAACCCACAAAACTTGATTATGAAAACAATACAAAATAATAAGTGGCTTCTAGAAGTGGCCCTCCGATATGAACCACACTTCCTTTGAGGTCAGGAAAATCAGCTTAATACCCCTTAAATTGCCCGACCCTGCTGTGTAAACCGAAATAACACTGTAGGACTATAGAACCCGACGTTCTACCGCAAGTAATGCAATCTAGGCTTCGCAGAATGACTGTTCAATCTTTTATCGCACTGTTAGCGCACAAACAGTAGTTTCCGACTACAAATTTATTATTGACTAAATTGACACTTATACTTTCACTAACCGAAATGAACTTTAATTGTGGTACCGACCACAGACTCATTGCCAAACAGATTGCCGGCAATCTGAGATATTCTTTTCTCCCAACTACAATGTGGCAACAAAACAACCCTAGAACCGTGAATCGATGATTTCCCACTAGGAAACCGCGCTCCTGCTACCAAAAATGTTTAATTTCCACGCCTACCGAACGGCGTGGAATCCGAAGGGGGTGTGCTTTTGCCAGCACGTGAGAGAAAAGAAGTGAATGAATCTTTACTGACCTTGTCACCGTAGACAGGAGATTGAAGGCTCGATTCGAGACAGGAATGCGGGAGAGGAGACAGTTTTGGGGATGATGATGGGGATAGGAGATGGAACCGAACCAGTATCGTCGCTGCCGACGCTGTCGCCGGCGTGCTGCGGGCAGCCACACCGAGCGCCGCTACCGATACGACGTTGTCCAATCTACACGGATCACTTAACCGCTGACGCGAATCTACTTATTTCCCGATGATGTGGTAGATTTACACTCCGACCAGGTCCGACACCTGTATTAGAGAATTGTTACACCGAAACAATCAATAGCCCGACGCTATGAGCAGACATGTTTGTTCTCACCGATGAGAAAAGAGAAAGATAACCTCCAATTTGTCCTCTCGTTTCGATACGAGTGACAGCTGCGGTTCTGTTTCCGTTCCGAGTCGCGCAACAAGAGGAGGTGCGTTCCGAAGCATAAATATTAAACAATTCGTGTGTAGATAAAATTAATAATCCACTCCTCTTTGATTAGGTGCCGACAGGATACCAGTGATTGCGGGATACTAGGATCTCCTATAGGTAACATGCTGAGTCGGAACCTATGCGTTGCCGCGATACACACTGCATGGCGTCACAGTTTCCACAAAATACAATTGTGTTTACCTCTTGCTTGCTTGTCCTCTGTATATATTTTTTGTTGTTTACGTCAACGTTTTGTTGTTGTTATTGTATTGTTTCTATTAATTATATGTTTCACTTATTTTTGTTCATTTATTTATTTTGTTGTATGTTATGTTGTGTGTAATTCTACAGACAAAATAAATTTATTTTTTACTATTTTATTCTAATAGCTTCTGTGTGAATGAAATATGTTTGTATTTATTTGTTCTGGCGTTTAGAGTTTACACATTTACATAAAAAAACATACATTGCTTCTGGCCCTACACTAGGATACCCTGTGTCGTGGGAACCAGAAACAGGGACGTCACACACGTAAACATCCAAGACCTGCTTTTTTTTCTCGACCCCCAGCCAGGGATCGAACACGGGACCTCTCGCATGGTATGCAGCCACAACCGCTGTGCCACAGAGGTCTGGAGACTGGAGAGGTCATTACATAGGTATGGAAATGTTGTGATTACCTAAATTGATTGAAATTTATGAAAAAAATTGTGTAAAACTTTTTTTAGACAAGTTAAGTTAGTTCGTAATCCATAATCAAATACATTATTGGCTCATAGCAGCCAGTATCGGGCATAATGCTGACGAGACAGGGGGTTTAATTCCACCCCAATTTCACAAAAGGGAATCAATATCCGCCAGTTTCTTACGGACAACTTGAATGGTGCCATTGTATGGCGGGCGATCACGCCAAACGAAAATCAGCCGAATTCGTGATGCGGTTCTCAAACTATTGGAATTCCTGCATCTGCCCAGATCTGTCCAAAGGCGAAACCGGGCAGGCCAGTGGCGGAGCTGTTATCAATGTTGACAAATGTATGGTAATTTTTTTGAGTGGCATAGTGGTGATACTGTGGTGATATAAAACTCTACACAGGAGGCCTTTAACACAAAACTTGACAGTTTTACAAATTTAAAAAATTGTTAAGATGTCAACAGTTGACAATTTCAAATTAATTTATAATTATTGTGATTCGAAACTTAAATGTTTTTTTTTTAAATTTTATAGTTAACTATCAAGTTTAGTGTTATAGGCCCTTCGGTGAGATATGTTATACGAGTAATTTTATTGCGATGTTTTAGCATGTCACATGTTATACCAAATTTTAAATTTTGTCAAATGTAAGGTCAAGTGTGGCGTCCATTTGACCATACATTTGTGTCGACTCATCATTACGTCATGGTATAATGTTTTGGGGAAATGCCACATAAATAGATTTAATATTTAAGGGTCAGAAGAAATGTAACCTTATTACTGCAGAATCTTGCAAGGGCCAATTTATTTATCTTAAGATATCATCAGTTCCTTCATTATATTTATTTGAAACTGCGGTGTTTGACAAGTGTAATCTCCATCGTTTTACTACCATGAAGGGTAAACGCATTCAGGACAAGCTGTGCGCTTGCGCATAGTAAATCTGCCCATTATCATAAAAGCATATTCGGAATGAACACCCGAATATACAACAAACTTCCGGAGACAACAAGAGCAATGAATAATGTATGTATATATTTTTTAAAAAAACCTCAAAAAATTGCTCGCATCTAAGACATATTACTTAAAAAGTCATTATTTACTAGATATAATGGGGAAATATCAAATAGCACATCAAAAATACTGATTTGCACAGCAAATATCAGGGCAAAATGCTGCGGTAGCTTAGGTGAATGGTGAAGGGGTTGAGCAAAGCGAAGCCCCTTTAGCCTTCGTGTTAGGTTGAACATGCAAGAACAACAAAAAATACTTAAAACATAAACTTGAGGACACATAAAATATTTAAAACAAAAAAGTGTTTTCACTGATCCTTTTTTGATGTGCGATGAAATACTAGCCGATATAATGTAAGGCTCTGATCTTTGACTATATAATGACATTGTTGTTTATTGACTGCTTGTTGCTATTCTTGATATTTGTTCTAATCGGCAATTGCACGGCTGATGTTAGCGCTGCTCAATAAAAATAATAATTTTATACCACTGCGCCAAACATAGAGATACTTTCAATGTATTCTTAAGATCTTTGTTATACACCTGTGTTTGACAAATAAAACTTTGAACTGAATTTATTATACTACTCAAAAGAAAATAAGGGCCACTTACATATTTCTGTTTTTGAGTAAATTTTTAGATGTAAACTAATTAATAAGTGACTAATTAATGATGTCCGGCCTCCTTCAGTATCCAACCTCTTTAATGCTGGTGTTTAAGTCTTACAGCTGGCCAGAAATTGAAGCAAATAAAAAAAACGAGTTTCAGGTCAAATTCCTTTCAGATGGAATCACAATTTTATTCTGTTAAAAAACTATCTCTGTCCATCTTTTGCTTCTTTTAACATCTTTTGTTAACAAAAGATGTTAAAAAATGCCACGTCAACGAAGGCATATGGATACCATTACTGCCACCAGAGCCGTTACATTGATTGCTGAAGGTCATTCACAGCGGTTTGTAGCTTTTTCGTTGGGTTTCTCTCGCCGAGCCATCCAAAATGTGTGGGATCGGTTCCAAGAGACTGGCAGTGTTGCAAGAAGGCCTGGATCGGGCAGGGTGCGAGCGACTACGGCACAAGAGGATCGCTACATCCGATTGAGTGCCCGTCGAGAGCGCTCTGTGACGGCACGTACGTTACAAAATCGCCTACGGTTGACAACGGGGACTCGTGTTAGTGACCAAACGATACGTAATCGACTGCATGAAGACCAGCAAAGGTCCAGACGCCGAGTAGTACGAATTCCTTTATCTAGGGTTCAACGTGGAAATCGTTTAAGTTTTTGCCGCGAACATTCAGATTGAAGCATGAATCAATGGGGTATGATGCTCTTCACAGATGAGTGTAAAGTGAAGCTTTGTAGTGATGATCGGCGGATTAGAGTATGGAGACGACAGGGTGAGAGATTTTCCGATGTCTGCATCAAGGAAATTGACCGCTTTGGAGGTCCTAGTGTGATGGTTTGGGCTGGGATTAGCTTACAAGGCAAAACTGAGCTGGTTTTCTTAAATCAAGGCACAGTAACTGCACAACGGTACATCGATGAGGTCATCAGGCCTCATGTGATTCCATTCTCACAGAGAGTGGGGCCAGGGTTCTGGTTAATGCATGACAATGCCCGCCCACACACAGCTCGGGCCACTCACACTGTACTGGATGACTCCCATATTCGTGTCCTACCATGGCCAGCGTATAGTCCGGATTTAAATCCAATAGAGCATATGTGGGACCAATTAAAACGAAGGGTTAGGGAGCATGAGCAAGAGGTTCACAACCAGCAACAGCTTATGGATGCTCTGAAACGTGCGTGGGAAGAGATACCTGATGAAAACATCAGAAACTTAATCGAGAGTATGCATTCAAGGCTCCAGGAGTGTGAAAACAGGAGAGGAGGACACACCCGTTACTAAACCATTAAAAAAACAGCTTGTGTCAGTTTTTGTTTTGTTTTGCAAAGAGTTTCTGTTTAGTTTTTGCTGTTGACAATGGACTAATTTCATGTTAATTGAAATAAGTGAAACAATTGACTACACAATTAAATGGTTATTAGCATAAGTTAAAACAAAAGCCTTGTTACATGTTATTTTAATAAATATACATTACTGTTTACTATATTTTTCACGTAGCAATCAAAATACTTAGTGGCCCCTATTTTCTTTATACATTAGATAGCAGTGACAAATTCGGTGTGAAAAGAGTTTCTTGTGTTTGACACCCGCCTTGCCACCGACCCGCCGGTGATGTGCCGAACGAAGCCTGTCGGTGATGGAACACATCGCGAGTTTTTTTTTTTAATGGAGGGGAAAAAAATGGTATTACCCAGGAGTCAGACCGCCCTGCTATGTCCGGGTCCCTACACATTGAGTGTAGTATACGCACAAAAAAACCCCTTTGTTGTGTTGTGTGACAGTTATCAATAAAATCGATTTCAGTGCAAGCGAGAAAAGTTCTGAATCTTCATAACTGTGGCGTTAATTAGCCTATTACGAGTAACTAGACAAGACATAGACATTTACAGATACGCACGTATTGATTTTAGGAATTCTTTATTATACAAGTAAATTATACAACGTTGCATCGCTGATTGCAATCTAGCATACAAGTAACAGGTAATATCAATGTTTACCAGGCTGTCTAACGCCTCTACAAATATTGCTTCTGGCCACACACTAGAATACCCTGTGTCGTGGCAACCAGAAAAAGCTTCACACACAATAACCATTTAAGAGCTGGGGTTTGTTTCAATGTTTTAGAGCCACTGCTCTAATCTATACCGATCAATCATTGGAACTATTTGGTGGAAACTCATTTGGTACAATTTAGTTTTAGAACGCGTTTAGACTTTTATTGCTATAGTTTGTAATTTCCTACCAGTTTGTAACGAGGCGTTGGAAAAGCCATAGCAACAAGGCCCGCTTTTGGACACGTATTTATCATTTTTCGGGTTCCGTCCCCGAAAAGTGCCCAACGGGACCCTATTACTAAACATGCGCTGTCCCTCCGTCCGTCTGTCCATCAACGGGCTATACCTCATCATGACCCGTAATATTACCTATGCACATGGTTTTACCGTCAGAGTATTTTTTTATATCTGTTATATCTCTTACGATGTTACGGAACCCTTCGCATGCGGATCCGAATCTCTCTTGACCGGTTTTTCTTTTTATTTGTCTGTTTTCCCTTCTTTTGTGCTATAAAGTATAAAAGTAAGCAAGTAAAGATACAATACAAGGTAGACCCAAAACAAAATGTGGCGAACTCGTTTGACAAATAAAGTTTAAAGGTTAATAAAACAATGGATAAACACACAGAATACGCAAAAACGCAGAATTATTAACTTGACAATGCGTTACGTTAACCAATGGAAACAATGGGTAACGTGACAATTGTCAAGGTGTACAAAGCTATCTTATTGTGCCTGGCTAAACCGACCACTCAAATATTGAGGGACTCTTACGCCCATTTACACTAAACGTAAGTAAGGCTTGTCCTAGTTAAGATTTACCTAAGCCTAAGAACAGCCTAGCTACAAAATTTGATTGCACTGACAGATTGGACTTAGGAATGGCTTAGGGTTAGTGCTATCATTTTTTTTTGCTAGGAGCAGCCTAATTAAGTTAGGAAAGAACTTAGGCGATTCTTATGTTTAGTGCAAACGGGTGTTTAAGTCATGGCATGCCACATGTTATTTCAATTTAAATAGGTAAGTAATCGAGTGAGAGAAGTGAGAAATATACATAAACACAAATTAAACATCACCCCCACAAAACCCGAGATTCCACACGTATTTCATTTTGCCAGCCACAAATTCTAATTGAGCGAGAAATATTGGCACATTTTTCAGCGAACCGCCACAAGTCATACAATCACAACACGCCATAAGTCACATACCACCAAAACAACGAGAGAGAGGTGAGTACTGACCGAGGGAAGAACCCAGTGGTAAAATCAACAATCAAACGTCACTTCTTTTCCCATACGCGGCGGCAAAAGCATAATTATTATTATTAATAATTATAATAATACCTTGGACACTATTTACACACATTTATCTAGTCCCAAACTAGGATTCCCTGTATCTTGGGTACTAGTCAACGATACACATACTTATATAGATAAATATTATACTTAGATAGATAAACAACCATGACTAGGATACAAAAATCCGTTCTCAACAAACAAATATTTGCCCCCACCGGGAAAGGAGCCCGGGACCTTTAGCCTCGTAGGCAGGGTTACTGCCAACTCGGCCATTCGGGTAATCAATTTGTTGCCATCAAATCATTGCCGTCAAATTGTGCCCATGTTTATCCAGTTATTCAATAATCGATTTCTCCACATTTACCCAATGCTGTGTGAACGCCATTACCGATATGGCGATGATATCATCCGTCAATCAGGCTAATAAAACACTAAATAGCCACGGCTTTTTTTTCTAGATGTTAATGTTTTTACTAAATAATTTTGCCGTAACATTTTTTTAAGTTCAATTTCTTTGGCACCGTTTCGACAACCGAAAAGTTTCGAAATCATAATAATCTTGAACTCATTCGAAAATCTGTTCACAAATCAGATACCTGGTTTTCGCTTGGAACAGTTAAAATGGCTTAGCCATTAGCACCCGCGATCGAGCATCGAAAAATGGGTTTGATAGGAAAAAATGTGGCCCCAGCTACTCTCGGTTCATCTGGCATCGAAATGCGCGTCTGCACTACGACACGTAGGTACTGTACGTGCAGCAAATATACTACATTTCATTTGAAATATCTTACTTTTATAGATGTGTAGTGTAAAGATTATTTGTTCACGGTAGTTGTAAAATGATTGAAATTCATTACGGTGCAACAAAAACAAATGTTTAACTTTAAAACGGGAAGAAATTATCTCCTAAGACAAAGGTTATCCTAACTTGGAAGACCGGTAACCCTTCTGACAAGGACATGTTTTTGTGAATAAACTAATTTTTACTTAACTTCATGATCTTTGATAGTTTTACACCAAAACTGTTATGGACATCGAAATACTAATCTTCCTTGGGACTCATCTAGCGCCTGTCCATCCGGTATGGAAAGGGCGTAGTGTTTTTGTTTGTTTGTTAAACAATGAAACTAATCATAGTCTGAGTTGAAATCAATCTCTTTCTAAACCAAACTAGTTAACACAAGACAAGACACAAGTTGATAACTCAATATCACGTAACTCATTACTTAGATGTGTTTATGTTTGTGATGTCGCAGTTTCTGATTCACATACAAGCTATCTTAGTGTTGGGCTAGAGGCGACACATTATATCCTAGTGATGATAATAATGATTATTATTATGACTAGGCACAAATCGACACCACGGTTGTCAATATCCGTACACTCACCCCAACACACACAGACAAGTCTCGATAAATCCGCGTTAGTCAAGTGTACGGACGTGCGCCGGTTTTCGGATATTTCCGAAGGACGCCATCTTTGATTTATTGTCAACATCAATCGTGCTGAAGATGCGTGGAGTGGTATACTGTGTTCGGTTTTGTGGGTATTTTTGTTTTTGAAGCGTTGATTTGTGTTTTGCTATTTTGGGGTGGGTGTGTATCTAATACAGGGTTTCTGCTTTGGGCTTTGGGATCTCTTGTATGTTCTACATGCTTCGGATATCTCTTATTAGATGTATTTATATATAGCCATGAAATAGAATTAAGAATCTTTTCTCAAACGTGCATGGAAATATGATCATTATTTTCGAAAAAATAACACGCGATGTATCGAATTTACGGACAACGAAAATCAAATCCACTGGAGCGTTTTTTGAATTTGGAACATTACAACTCTCAGCAATGTTGTATGATACGCCGTGCTGGAGTTGTTACATACTCTTTGATTGGATCTCTTTTAACAAACTTGGCATACCAAAGTAAGTCTCTTTGGTTAGTACAAATGGCGTTCACGTGGTTGTAAATGCGTGGCTTTTGGCACAGGTACAGTAAATAGAGAATTGGCGGCAAAGCTGAAAATCCGTCTTGGTTTGTTATTTACATATTATTATATATAAAATAATAATTAAAATGAGTTCCGCCTGTAAATGAGTGAAATGGAGATTGATTTAAGATCAGAAGACAAATTATACAATTACAAAATACAAATTGGCAATGGTATATTAAATTAAATGTATAATATAAAAAGTATGTTTTATTTCCCGGCATCAACTTTAGAAAAGCACTATTATGCCTCGGCGGAAGTGGCAATTGCTTATTTCGCGGCCAATGTACTATTATTTGTGTGACATGGTTTACATAAGGTGTTAAATATGTAATTTCAGTTTCACATGATATAACTTTAAACTAGATATGAAAATGATGTAGTTGAAGAGCTCCGTGGTCTAATGAGCTTCACGCTTGCTTCTCACACAGGAGATGCAGGCTCGATTCCTGACCATGTACATTGGTCAGGAATCGAGCTAATTAATTTGTCTTAAGTACATTGTACGGACGTTCTAACGGTGATGGAAAACATCGTGAGGAAACCTTCATTACTCCATAGCTGCGGCGATGGGCTAGCCCCCTGTCACGAAAAATGGAGTATTGAATAAATGGCTCAAAGTGGGCACAATTGTGCCTCTGCCACCCCGTATGGCAAAAGGCGTGACGCTATGTTATGTTATGTAGTATGTACACAACGAGTTATTTGTGATATGTATTTAAAGTTATTGAATATTTATATTATTTTACTTTATTTGTTTTAATATTATTTTTATTAAGAATAGTAGGTAATATATTATTAGGATATGCTTCGCCACCGCTTCGTTAAGCCGGTGGTCTTTTTGGGAACGAAACGGGAAGAAAACTCAGGGCAGCCCAATAACTTTTGCGAGTTTAGTTTTTATTTATTTTATTTATTTGGAGAAAACACAGACAGCAGTATGTATGGCAATGAATAAAAAATAAAGTGGTAACAAATACATGTTTACACTAGCTTCATAAACATTTCTCGCTAGGTGTTAATAACTAATTGCTGTAGAGGTGACACAGATAAATGGAAAAAACAATCCCACCAAAATATTTTCATGTAAAAAATGTAGCCAAGAAGAGGGAAACAAAAAGTTATCAGATCTTAAGTAGAGCCAAGCTTCTAACTCTACACGCCCTAACTGTACAGCCCTAACTTCACACACTCTAACACCTTACTCAAAATATATGGCTTGGCCGTTTCGTTGCTTGCATTTTCCAATTTAAGCTCATGTGACGGTAGTGAAACGACCAAGCCACATATTTTTAGTAAGGTGTTAGAGTTTGTGAAGTTAGAAGAAGTAATAAGTACTGTAGTAATATTCGAAAACCAGACGAAAGTCCCATAGGAAAACCCATACAAACTTCCAGCCCATTATTTAAAGAGTAAGTGATTTATTTCAAGTCCTGAAATATGTAAAGTTAATAATAATAATAATATAGCATCACGCCTTTTCCCATACGGCAGGTGGCAGAGGCACAAATGTGCCCATTTTCAGCCAGTGTTTGAATACTCCATTTTGCGTGACAGGGGGCTAGCCCATCACTGCAGTTATGGAGTATTGAAGGTTATGTAAAGTTAGTATTTATAATAAGCAGTCACTGTATAAATTTTCAGACCTCTAGCTTCGAAATTTGCGGAAGTCTCATACTAACATTCATCCCCTAGTTTAGGGGGTTGAGGGATGAAAATTCCAAGTTTTAAGATTTTGTGGTTGTTTGTGTGCTAATACTAGCCTACATACCAAATTTAAGCTTACTAGGACTTCAGGAAGTGCCCTAAAAGTTTTGTTGATCAACAGTGAATGAGTAAGTCAGTGATGAAATCGGGGTTTTTTAGATAGCAATAAAATCTAAAGTATAAGAGCTATGCACCTGAAACTTTTTGGGTTTAAAATGTTTACTATTGACATCATATCCCAAGAATTTCGTCGATCTGGTTTAATCCAAACCCAAGTTCTGAGTTTTTATGGATACAAATAATAAATATTTTTGTGATTAATAAACTATTGTAGGTTGCGTACGTATACGTTTAGGTTTATTCCTGTCCAACACTTGTTTAAAAATGAATTTTATTTGCAAGAAAACAGCCCATTATAGTAGTTTATGTGACTGCTACATAATGGAGGGCATTAATACTCGAGAGTCATAATAATATCACTCGAGAGTTTTAATGCCTAATTATGTACAGTTACATACACTAGTTTATCTACACACATATCATAAGCTCTTTTTGATGTGCTCAGGAACCGCATGTTTGACCGGCATTGTGGCTCTGCAGTTGTTTAGCTTGTTCTGTAGTACCAACTTAAAGCAGGCGGGCGTCGGCGTTCGAAATTTGAATGTCATAATATGTAGAAAAATTACACATTATGGTCATAATGTGTAATTTTTCAGATAAGAAATGAGCTTTTACCAAGTAGTTTAACATTATGCTGAACGTAACGTGCGGTTTTTGTACGCAGTAAAGAGGGTGTATGATACGTGTGTAGATAAAGATCTTAAAATTAGAATAAATTCAGTATTTCCAGCTTATGTATAAGCATGCAATATAATAGTTACAGTTTCAATTTATGGCTTAGTGCAAAATTAATGTAAATAGTTGTTAATTTAATTCTCATTTATATAATCATTTTTTTTATTTTTTTATATAGTTTTATATTTATAAATGGTTTTATTTTATAATCTAAATATTCCTTACTGCTATAAAAACGGTATTGTAGTAGCCGCTTTGTGAGATTACTTTTTAAAGACATTACTCTGAAGTCGTCAGGCATCTTATTGTACAAAATAATACACATATTGAATAAATTCTTCCTATATATGTCCTTACATCCAGGATGGCATGGTAGGTTAATGTGTACAAACAAGGAAATAAAACGGTACATGTTACGTTTCAAATATAATAATTTGTTTCTGGAATGAGCAACGTCGAACTAACTTGATAAAACGCACAGTTTTAGTTCTTTAGCTCTTCTTTGTCTTTTTTACCCTTAATTTCTGGTTCTCCAGTTTTCACAATGAGAGGCAACAAAAACACAAACATCTCTAAGGTAGGGGTAAAATGTTATGTTTTTTTTAAGTTTTCGTTTATTATGGGTTTAAGCTATGTGTAACATTTTTTTTACTATTAGGGATAATGTTTATTGAAAGGCTGTTTAGCGGATTTACCACCAAAAAACAAAACCAGCGCGCCATTCCCCATTAATATTTGTCGACGTTTTCCTTGTGTGGATAATTATTAACAAAGGTCTGTTTTTTTCCTCGCAAGTGTATTGTCACTCGGCTAACTTTCCGCGCTCGCCGATGGCTCGCGCGAACAATGCCGCCTCGTCTGCAACGACCAACTTTGCACACTTGTATCATACATAATGCACTATAAAGCAAAATCTCGTATTTGACAGTCAGTCTCCAAACAAAATAGGCGCCGCCGACAAACCAAATCTGGCATGTTGCGTCCTTGGGGTTAATCGATACGCTATTGCTATTCGTCTTTCATAAGAGACCCGGGCCCAGACTCTTACTTGGACTCTGGGACAAATTGGCGACGGTGTACCTTACCCAGAACGTTTCTACCGAACAATAAAGAATGGCGGCGCGTCGCGTGACGGGCGACAGTAACAATGTTAGTTCGAATAAATTGGACGTAAAAGGGCTGACGACGAGGCTACGAGAATAGTTCACCCATTATCAGGTAGGTGGCGACCAGTTGCACTAACCATGGTTATTATAGTCAGCCATCGGTTAGTTGATCTGTGAAATTCTGAAGGTGCGATAAATAATGAACGGAACTGACAGCTTTGTCAGGTTATCAAAAAATCTATTTTACAATACTTATTATTTTTATTATTAATGTAGCCCATTAATATCACCACCGAGGAGCACGGGCCTTTACCCAGATACAAGTAAGGTTGATCTATACTCCACCACGCTGGCTCAGTGCGCGGGTTCATGGAGGGGTGGCGGGCTAGTGGCCAACCCGACTGTCAGAAGTCAAGCTGCCCTATGCCTATGAGGGACTCTTTAAAATTAGTTTTGAGCATGTGGCTTTTGAGCCTTTAATGTCTCATCTGAGAGGCCAAGCCTCTCAGTTGAGGGAGGGACCTATGAGGGACTCTTTAAACTTAGTTTTGAGCATGTGGCTTTTGAGCCTTTAATGTCTCATCTGAGAGGCCAAGCCTCTCAGTTGAGGGAGGGACCTATGAGGGACTCTTTAAACTTAGTTTTGAGCATGTGGCTTTTGAGCCTTTAATGTCTCATCTGAGAGGCTTGGCCTCTGTGATGTTTATGTGACTGCTACATAATGGAGGGCATTAATACTCGAGAGAGGCGAGTTTCATTATAATATCACTCGAGAGTTTTAATGCCTAATTATGTACAGTTACATACACTAGTTTATCTACACACATATCATAAGCTCTCTTTGATGTGTTCAGGAACCGCATGTTTGACCGGCATTGTGGCTCTGCAGTTGCTTAGCTTGTTCTGTAGTACCAACTTCACAGACAAACTAAGAGCGGCACGCAGGCGGGTGTCGGCTTTCGAAATCTGAATGTCAGTACCAACTTCACAGACAAACTAGGGGCGGCATGCAGGTAGGCATCGGCGTTCGAGATTTGAATTTCATAATATGCAGAAAAATTACACATTATGGTCATAATGTGTAATTTTTCAGATAAGAAATAAGTTTTTACCAAGTAGTTTAACATTATGCTGATCGTAACGTGCGGTTTTTGTACGCAGTAAAGAGGGTTTATGATACGTGTGTATAGATAAATACTTGAAAACAATCACAAAAAAAAATTCTAAATAATAACAAGATTAATTAAAAATAAATAAACACTAAGCCATTTAAATTTAGGAATTTAAGAGATTATTGTTTCCTTTTCTTGTGGCCCCAAACTAAGCAAGTATAATACTAATGCGATGGAAAATAGTGAAAAGATTACGCACATTTGGTGTGTCGCTCGCACAGCTACTAGTTAATAACTACAGTCACTAGTTAATAACCTGCCCTTCGTGGAACCCGTCCATGTCACAGTTCATGCCATCGGTTAGTTAAATTTCGCACTTTAATTTCTTGTAGAACAGAACAAGGCTGAAGGTGTTTTATGAGGCAGCCATTTGTTGGATATTAGCAATTCTACTTTGGTTTACTTTGTGTGGGTACAGACAACAATAAGTTACTCTCAGTTCTTATTAGCGGCAATTCAGAAGGACGAAGAAGGGAAAGTAATCCATACAAAGTATCCAAAATAAGCTTTTCATTGCATTTAATCATTATATGATTGTTGACGTGATTTGCTTTTATGTCATAAAGTCAACATCAAGTACTGAAAATTCAAATGCAGTTTTAAATTTGACTTAACTTTGGGAGTAGTATATGTTTCCGGCAATAGTTAAAGATTGATCGACCGACCCTAACTCTAAAAGGAAACCGGCTGAAAAGTGCATTCGCTTAGATACGGTCGCTCCGAATGTACTTGCCGCCTTTTGTCACAGGATATATATAACTGTCGCAGTTGGTTGGTTAAATCAGACACTTAACTAACTCTCTAGATCGTTAATTAAATGCCAACGTTTAACCAAGTCACTAGCAGTTTGATTTAAATAAAGCATCGTCGAAAACGTTTAACAATCTGTCTTACCGAAAGTCAGCGTGTTGGAAAACAAGATGGCGTCACGACAACAGCTGATTTGCACAGTTTATATCAGGACAAAACATTGCGGTAGCTTAGGTGAAGGGTAAAGAGGGTGAGCGAAGCGAAGCTCCATTTAGCCTTCGTGTTAGGTTGAACTTGTAAGAACAACAAAAATACTTAAAACATAAACTTAAGTACACATAAATATATATATATATATATATGTGTCTCGTTGCTTAGGAACGTTTAGACAACTCGTTAAACGTTTCGTTCCCTCACTTGACTGACGGAATTTTAGTGACTTTAATAAACGTTGGTATTTAATTAACGTTCTAAAGAGTTAGTAAAGTGCTTGATTTAACCAACTAACTGCGACATAACCACATTTGCGTGCGGGTCTACGACATAGTCTAAGCGAATGAATATCACACTTTCTCAAATTGCGAAATGTCGTCACAATGTCACCAATCCATAAACATAACATAAAAAATCATACAGACACATACCTTGCTTCTGGCCCCACACTAGGGTACCCTGTGTCGTGGGAACCAGAAACAGCGACGACGCACACTTAAAAACATCCAAGACTCGCAGTTTTTTTTTCTTTACCCCCCACCCGGGGTTCGCATCCGGAACCTCTCGCACGGTAGGCAGATCCACAACAGCAGCTCCACAGAGGTCGCCTAGGTGCACAAGCGATGATTTTCACCCTCGCTTTTCACGCAGGGGATTCCATTCGGGTTCGAATCCGGCCAATGGGATAAGTTACATACACGTCCGTGTAGACGGTGGGAAAGATCGTGAGGAATCTTCGTAGCTGCGGCGATGGGCTAGCTCACTGTCAACCAAAATGGAGTATTGATTGACTGGCTTAACGTGGGCAGAACTGTGCCTCTGCCGCGTATGGGAAAAGGCGTGACGCTATGTGATGTGTGACTAAAGAGGAGCTAGGGTTACGACAACGGCACGGTAGCTTAATTTGCGGTTGACTGTACAAGGTGATTGCTAGTAGTTCTTAGCAGTAAATCATGAAAGTATTTTTAAAGTTGAATTGGAATCCTAAAAAGATACTGAATAAGTATGCATCTCGGCCTAGCTAATTTCGATTCTTATTATAAGTATTTACATATAGTAAGAATCAAAATTAGCTCCGCGCGAAAAAATCAGAAAATTTTAAATAATTCACTATCGCACATTTGTGCAATAATGAATTATGTAAAATTTTCTGGTCTAAAATTGTGTAAAATTTATGAATAAAAACGGTTAAGTGCGATTCGGACTCGTACACGAAGGGTTCCGGACCATCTTTCAAGAAAAAATATAAAGAGACACGACTCTTGTATGGAAACGCACTGTAATTTTTTATTTACCCACATTCTGTGAAAATGTAAACTCTTTACTAGGGTTCAATTCAGTTATACAGCCCGCTGACGGACAGACAGGCTGATGGTGGAGGCTTACGGGTGCGGAACCCTAAAAAGTAGGTAAACACATAATTATAGGGGAATTATAAAACGATCGAATAAAAAACGAATTAAGCGAATGATCACTGAGCGAATGGCCATGAACAGACGAAATACTTGAAATGAGCGAAAAAAAAACACTAAATTGAGCATTTGTTTCTGATAATGATAAAAGTCAGAACGAGCTTTCAAAAAGTGGGCATTACAGATATTCAAATTCTAGCCGTGCGACCAAATTACTAAGTGAGCGACTAGAACTACAGAGAGGGCAACTTCAATAGTGGAACACAGAAAGCCAATACTGGCTAGAGTAGGTAATTGTGGCTAAATTGGATTATAGGTTAGGTTAGAACTTAGAAGAAGCAACCCCGGAGCGTAGCGGAGCAGAGCGTAGTCAAAGAAATAATAAAATTGGCTAGAGTAGGTTATTGTGGCTAAGTTTCAATTGGGTTATAGGTTAGGTTGTGACTTAGAAGAAGCAACCCCGGACAAGAGCGGAGCGTAAGCAAAGAAAAGCTTCTCATTTTTCATTCAAATTCAAATAAATTTTTGTAAGTTTCTGTTCTGTTGATTTCTCCTCTCTCGCAGTCAGTCGCTCACTTAGTAATACAATAACCAAAAAAATTATTTTTGTCACTCAAAACTTTAATTTACAGTCACTCGTTTAAATACTACCATAATTATACTATACCAGAAGTTAGTAAATATAATCATATTGACTCTTTTAAGTCTGACCACAAACGAAGCGTGACCGCATGTTCTAAAAAACCGAAAAGTCGATTAAATATTCATTTTGCAGTAAACTAGCACAGTTTTTGAAACCCAAGGGTCGTGAGAATGTATTGAAAGACCTATTTGTATTGAGCTCCGAGAAAAAGGGTCTTATGACGAAAAATCCTTGGTAATATTGCTGGACAAGGGTCAGGCTAGAGTGGTTGTAATAACTTTGGTATTTACTATTGACATATGGGAAATAGTATTCGTGCAACGCGGTGGTCCTGGTCAAACATTTGGTACAATTGTTACTTTTACTTAATCCCTTGGGGAGTTAGTTAGTTTAAGCCTATTTTATGAATGCTTGTTGGTACATAGTTAAAGTTATAGTAGATACTTAGTTAGTTAAACTTTAATTTGGGGAATTACATCGTATACGCTTTAAATAACCCTAATATCGAGAATACAGTATAAGTTGTCAGTAAAGTATTTTAGCCCCACAGTTTAGAACAGAAATCATTGACTGATACGTATATTCATATAATTAGTATGCGAATGAGTTTCCCTGGACAGTCCATCACTAAATATCTTCAAAAACCCCCTAAAGAAGCACTATCTCTCCCTCTCAAACCTATATATTGGTTTGGTATGTATAGTGTATAATATGGTTTATATGTATTGATAGTTGTTTTTAAGTAATCGTGTGTGCAGTCTATTTTTAGCTATTAGGGTTATCAATATGTAGTATATATTACTCGTAGTAGTTATAGAGTTTTTTTTACGCGCAGGAGCTTTATTTTTTAATCACTCGCGTGACATAATACATCCCATTCGACTTATGTCACGTTCGACTTACAAGTCGCATGACGTCGATTTTCTGTATTTTTGAAAAGTTCGTCATCGGTGTTTCCAATTAATTTGGGAATGTTGATTTTATCCGTTGCACGCAGAAAAAGTAAAATACCGGTGAATACCGCATGGGAAACGGAACGTTAAATGCTCCCTCGGTCAATACCGAGCGAGCGAAGGCCTCCATTTCGACAAGATAGGAGGCCGATTTTGCTTTCGTCTGTCTCTATATGTGTCTGACAGTTCCGGTCTAGGGGCCACAGTTTTCATGCGATCCTCACAAAACTTGGCACACGTGTTCCTTGAATTAAAATATATTTTTTGTCGAGAGCTTTTCTCGATTTTCCCCTTTTGGGGTGGAGTTATGACGTCATTACTTTTTGTATGGGTTTTTTCTGAAACCTATCGTGTGGGGTATCAAATTAAAGGGCTTCATGAGCCGGTTCTAAAAATATACTATACCATTACCTTTCGGCCGCCTGTTTTCTAAAAATCCAAGAAATATTTTCAAAACATACCAATTTTGGACTCCTCGAAGTAGGAGACGGATTAGTAAAGACTAAACTATACAGACCATGAGAGTGAGTGAAATAGACTATTTTCGTGTAAAGTCAATAGTTGTATTTTAAATCGCAAAATGTAGTTTACAAAGTTATTGGTGCGGCTACTTTACTACTTGATTTTGATTGAATCTAAAATACTTGCCTATAAATTGGTACACATTGGGGGGACCCCTGTTAGCGAGGTCTACTGCCCACGGGGCCACTAGTATGTATGACAGTCTATTATAAGCTGCCTACTGAATCCAAGCAATAATATCGAACAAATCGGGCTGTTGCATCTGTCGAAATTGTCACAATATTTGACGTTTTGGATTCCAATTTAAAAACGCGCGAAATCGTAAGACAAGTCTTGTCTTGACAGTCGTGGCACTTTTTTTTAAAAACTGTTGACGTATTTGACGTTTAGTCTTGATCATTCGTTGCAGGCAAATGACTGAAAAATAGGAAATTTCGGATGTCGAAAGAAAAAAAAAATGTCACGCGAGCGATTAAAAAATATACAGGGAATCCTAGTTTGGGGCTAAATCAATGTGTGTAAATAGTGTCCAAGGTATTATTATTATTATTATTATTATTATTATTATAGCTTCAGGTCTTACCCCGCTCAACCTTTCGTACACATCTTGGTTTGCTGGAATAAATCTCTTGTTAGAGATAAGCTCGCTTTTGTGCATTTTTTTATATCATAAGTTGTTTCTATCTCTGTATAGTAAAATAAATAAATTACGAAAGTAATATTGACTGATACATTCTCTATATTATAAAAAAGGACATTTAATTATCTGACCAATTTTTTGGGGAAAGTACCCATCATTACGGATAACTTTCCCACAGGTGCATATGGTCACAAATGAAAAAAAAAATATCCCTCAGTACAGCTGATCAGCTAATTACAAGTTATTGTGGGAGACCCATTTTTTTTCGTTGCTTTGTTATTATTATATCATCATTTCAGCCTGTTAATGTCCACTGCTGAACATAGGCCTCTCCAATCGCACTCCAGCGTGACCGGTCCGTAGCCACCTGCATCCAACGAGATCCAGCGATCCTCACCAGGTCGTCGGTCCATCTCGTAGGTGGCCGACCCACACTGCGCTTGCCAGTACGTGGTCTCCATTCAAGGACCTTTTTGCCCCATCGGCCATCCGATCTTCGCGCTATGTGGCCTGCCCATTGCCACTTCAGCTTGCTTATCCTACGGGCTATGTCAGCAACTTTGGTTCTTCTACGGATCTCCTCATTTCTGACTCGATCTCGTAGAGAAATACCAAGCATAGCCCTTTCCATAGCTCGCTGCGCGACATTGAGCCTCTGAAAAAGTCCTTTTGTGAAGCACCACGTCTCAGAGCCGTAAGTCATCACTGGCAACACACACTGATTGTACACCTTAGTCTTCAGGCACTGAGGGATTTTGGACGAGAAGACGTTGCGTAATTTACCGAACGCTGCCCAACCTAGTTGGATCCGTCTACTGACCTCTCTCTCAAAATTGGACTTACCTAATCGGACTGCCTGTCCCAGGTATATATATTCGTCAACAACTTCGAGAGTAGAGTTCCCAACAGTTAGTGCGGTGGGTGCAACATGGACGTTGAACATGACCTTCGTTTTGTCCATGTTCATTTTAAGACCCACTTGTTGAGAAACTCTATTGAGGTCATCGAGCATTTTTCCAAGATCTTCAAGCGACTCAGCCATGACTACTATATCGTCGGCAAATCGAAGGTGAGTGATGTATTCGCCGTTGATATTGATGCCTAGTCCTTGCCATTCCAGGAGCTTGAAGGAATCCTCCAGAGCAGCAGTAAACAGTTTCGGAGATATTACATCTCCCTGTCTTACTCCTCTCTTTAGGGGGATTTCCTTCGTGGAATGCTCCTGGTACTCGAACTGACATGGTGGCGTTGTTATACAAGCACTTCAGCACTTCAACGTACCGATAGTCAATACGGCATCGCTTGAGAGATCTAAGAACAGCCCATGTTTCGGCGGAATCGAAGGCTTTCTCATAGTTCACAAACGCCAAGCATAAAGGGCGATTATACTCTTTAGTCTTTTGTATAATCTGCCGAAGTGTATGTATGTGGTCTATGGTGCTATAGCCCTTACGGAAACCGGCTTGTTCGGTAGGCTGGAAGTCATCGAGCCTGTGTTCGAGACGGTTCGTGATAACTCTCGAGAACAGCTTATAGACGTGGCTCAGCAGTGTTATGGGCCTGTAGTTCTTCAGTAAGGTTTTGTCACTTTTTTTGAAGAACAGTACCACAACACCCCTGTTCCACGCCTCAGGCGTTTTTCCCTCGAGCAAGGTGGAATTAAATAGCTTCTGAAGGACTTTCAGTACCGGCGTCCCGCCCGCTTTCAGAAGCTCTGTGGTAATTCCATCCTCGCCCGGTGCCTTGTTGTTCTTAAGCTGTTTCTTAAGCTGTTATTATATGTTATGTTTCTATGGGAAAGTCTTTCATAATAATGGATACCATCATTCCCCTAAATAGATAAATATATCAATCAATATCATCGACATCTGTGACTTTACGGTTGGGGCTCTGCCTACCATGCGGGAGGTCCGGGTTCGATCCCCGGCTGGGGGCAGGTTTTGGATGTTTATATGTGCGTGATGTCACTGTTTCTGGTTCCCACGACACAGGGTAACCAAGTGTGGGGCCAGAAGCATGCCTGTATATAAATGTTTTCGTTGATGTTTAATTAACAAAGTTCCACAGTTATGAGCTCCATGGTCTAATGGGTTTCACGCTTGCTTCTCACACAGGAGATGCAGGTTCGACACCTGACCATGTACCAATGAGATAATTAATTTATCTTAAGTACATTATCGGACGTTCAGTGTTTCGCATGACACGTTAAGCAGTAGGTCCCGGCTACTATCGCTTCGTGGTAGTGGTCGTAAAACCCCTCCATCAACCCGCACTGAGCCAGAGTGGTGGAGTATGGCTTAATCTCACTCGTATCCGGGTAAAGGCCCGTGCCCCTCGGTGCGGACATTAAGCGGTCCATTACGGCGACAACGCGCGAGGCATAGCGATTTTGAAACTTATGCCATAGTAATAAAATTCAAAACCTATGGGAAATTGCATTTCTAGAAATTCCATGGGAGGTGAGTCCTTAAGGTGATACGAAAAAAATGGGGTTTTATTCGAATCCATTTACTCCACCATAAAGTCATCTACAGATTTGATTTTTGGGTTAACGTTTATTGAGTATTTGATTAAGATTTTCACTAAAGAGAAACGCGATTGGATGAAATTTTCTCGATAGAATTTAATTACGAAAATACCTCTAAATTGTTTTATTTTTCCCTGTAATTCTGAAATCCTAACTAATTTCATTGTGAAACTGCATTCAAAATGTAGATATTATGTATTCGCAAAATCTCCTTAAATTTTGTTTTAACAAAATAGCATAGTTTATTTTTAAACAATTATTCTGTGGTTTAGCGCTACGTTTTTTCATTTTTTCCCGATTCCGTCCCTCTCACACTGCGGGTCTTTCGGCCTGGAGTAACGGGGACCTTTGCACGGACGAGGTAGCGCAATAACAATAATAATAATTACACAGTCCCTGTGGTGGAATAGGTCCCAGTGAGTTTCTTATATATGTCACCGTAAGAGAGTCAAAACTATTGGTTGATAAACTAACACGTTAGTTGATCAACTACCGACAGATAGTAAACCAGACCGACAGGGTTTAGAATTAACGTTTCTTTTGTTCTTACATGTCAACCTAACACGAAGATTATTCGGGGGCTTCGCTACACTCGCCCCCTCTAGTCTTCACCTAAGCTGCCGCAGTGTTTGCCCTGGTATTTCGTTTACAATTCAAGTTTTAACTAGTTTACTATTAAACGGTTTTAACTATTAGTTTATCAACTAACGCTTCATATAGTAATCAGTACGCAACAGTTTACTATCTGTCGATAGTTGACCAAATAACGAGAAAAAAAACGTTAGTTTATCAACTAACGGTTTTGAAAATCTTACGGTGACATACATAACCCCTTCGCACGTTCCATGGAACAGGTTAATGTCATCAAATCCACGCCCACCATCATTATCAACCATATCATTATGTTTTTAACCCTTAAACTCACTGACGTCAATCAGGACACATTAGCAGTTTCTGTTAACCCTTCCGCGTCGGCACCGATGAAGCAATTATTATCGACATCGTCGGTTCATTAGACATAATAGGTGAAGGCACCGAAGGGCTGAGTTCACACGCGATCGAACGCGGGTTCAACTTGTGTTTTATCTTTAAATGGGAGGGTATTGGGTGTGACCTGGTAGCTTGACTCATTGTGGAACATTGATTTTATAGACACAACAGGCGTTGCCCGCGGCTGTGTTCGCGTGCAGTCGTGTCAAATGGCCAAGTTCGACTCCTACTCGAGCACAAAGGGTCTATCAAAGATATGTGAACCATTGATCTATAACTTTATTGTTCTCCGACAAATTAGCTGCAGGACTTGGACCTCTACTACATTTCCGGCTTAACCCAAAAGTAACGAACATTTGCTGTCCAAATAATTAGTTGTAGTATCTATGATGAGTACAGCACTACTGTAATTATGGTGGGAAATCCTTCAAATATTAGTTGGAACGATTTGAATAAAAGTGTTGAAACACTTCTATACGTATACATATTAGAATGAAATGAAAATGTGCTACGCAATTTTCCGTATGCCTGTAATTTTAAAGAACAACAGAACAAATCTGTGCATAGAATGAATATTCATTTATTTAGTTTAACGTGTCATCACAGTGATGCTATTTTATATTTCGACATAAATAATTTTATTCATAACTTTACTCTGACTCAGAATGCGTTGTACCTGTCTAATAAATATAGAAAATTAGTAGCTACATTGTGAGCATATAATATATGCGAAAAAGCTATCGTTGGTTTAACCAACTTCAACTTGACATCAGGCCCTCGAGTCGCGTTATAAAACAGAAATAGCAATAGTATAACAATTGCTCTAAGGGCGCCAAATGTCGTATCGGCAGTCATTCTCCAAACAAAATAAGCGCCGCCGACAAACCAAATATGGCATTTTAGGCCCTTATGAGCAATCGATACACTATTGCTATTCGTTTTTCACTATGGGACTCGGCGCCCGTTGAGCAGACTAATCAGAAACCTGCTTATGTTAAGGGTAAGATGACATTCCCCCCTATTGGGATTTCACCGGTTAACAATACTTTGCATGCAACTTGGAATCTGTTCCAAGTAATTTAAATTAGTTCATAAGGCAATAGAGGAAGTCTCTAGCATACAAGAGCCACTAAATATGTCAAAGGGTAGGCTGCACTTAAATATTACCCATGAAAACATCCAGGGGCTACCTGGCAAAGAACTTGTATTAGAATTATTTCTAAAAAAATTGACATCGATGTTATTTGTGTTACAGCACACTGGTTAAAGGAAATTATGATGTCTTTTAACATAAATAATTACAAAATTGTCATTTGTTACAATAAAAAGACTGCTGATAGAGGTGGTTCTTTAATCTTAGTAAAAAATAATATTAAGGTGAAACAACGGAAAGATATTCTTGCACTTACTGTTGAAAGACAAATAGAGGTATCCTGTGTTGAGTTAGATAGCCATATTATTGTTTGTGTCTACAGACCACCGAGGGACGAAAAAGGCCATGGCGATTTCAAAATATTTGAAAAAATTATGGAGCAAGCCCTCACTAAACTATGTATAACAGAAAAAAAGATAATTATTTGTGGCGATCTTAATTAGAAAATATTATTAACTTCTCTTGAGAAGTTATTATAATAGGTCTGAAAATTGAAATAGGTAATTTTGTGTTTTCTTTACGTTTTAAGACCTGGAGAATCATTTGCAATCATTTTTAGAGTGATGTCTGTGTGTGTGTGTGTGTGTGTGTGTGTGTGTACGTACGTATGTACGTGATCAAAATTATGGAATTCGTTTTCTCAATAACTACTGGACCGAATCGCTTTGATGACCATATCAATCGATACGCCACGTCATGACTTAGATCTGAAAGGAGTCTAGAAAAAATCGGTCCAGCGGTTCGTTTTTTATTTGTAAAAAACTGACTTTTTTGAACACGCAACGTTAATTTTGTATGTAATTCCAAGTATTGAGGGGTAGATGTGGGTTTTTGAGGGTGCTGGTTTCGAATCTTTCATCAGTTTTTTAAAATTCAAAATGGCGGACCCACTATGACGTCATCATCTAGATAGATAGTGCTATATAGTAATTATATGAGAATTAATTGAGTGGGAATTTTAGGTGTAGATAAGGAAATACGTGAAGCGTTCATCGCATTAAGGACAGGTAGGGATCGGAGAGGTGGGATAGGTAGGAACGTCGCTAGATATTCCAGTAATAATTCTCAAATGATTTTCTAGGTATCGAAACATTAAAAAAAAGAATTCTTCTCAAGAGAAGTTGCTTGTACGGTACTTGCTGCCGAACCGATTTTACTTAATTATAAATAAACAAACATTGTTTCCCTCTCTTCTATTGCAATGCCTATTTACATAGTCCATAAATAACACATGTATCCTTGTAACATCATAAGCAACATCAATTTGATGGAATGCAATAATATATAGAGTATTGAATATTGAAGTCTGAGCTCCGGTGTGACAATCAACTAGCATTAGTAGAGATACAGGGGCCCAATTCCGGTACAAAATGACAGCTCCATGACAATTACATTATGATTACGGTCAACTTTAGATATCCAATATTTGGCGTTCGGAGAATATTTTTTTAGGCAATTATGGTAAAAATTAAGTTAATTGGTAAGCACAATAATTTAGTTAATCAACAAAGGGAATGGGATTACAAAATCGTCAGATATTGGATATCTAAAGTTGACCGTAATCGTAATGTAATTGTCATGGAGCTGTCATTGTGTACCGGAATTGGGCCCCTAATATGCCAATACACGGTATTAACTACTCAAAAACAGCGGGTGGTTGGGGCGGACCGCGATTCTGAACACTATGCCATGGTAATAAAACTTAAAACCTGTAACGGAAAAGTGGCGTTAGCCAACGCCGGTGGCAACTGAGGGGTTAAAACCAACTACAGTTAAAGGCGAGATACTTCTGTGCTTTTGCTGCCTTATCTGAGAATGTCATAAAGGGTGTCTATCCACTACTTCAAGAACTTGTCCACGATATTACATTGTGCTCGCCTTATGGGCCGGACGACCCAGGGGTTACATAATTCAGCTCTGTTTGACGTGTGGAACTACTAAGCTATCTCTCTTGGTGGAGCAGGCAGTTCCAATAAGGGCTACCGCTATACCGAGGGCGCCACTTGCGAGTAAGGACCTGAAGTACGATTTAACTGTCAAACTATAACCGACTTTAAAAAAGGACGAGATTGTCAGTTCGTTTTTTATCGAAAGACTTTCCGCTACACCAGCGCCTCTAGCGGCGAATTAAATTAACACGATTAGCCCTTATTCAACCGGAATTTGTGAAATGTAACAGTTTTCTCATATATTAAGATATGTGGTTGCTTATCAAATCTAGACTCTCTTAGCTACTTAACAAGAGTCATCAATTGCTAAATCAACTTGGATAGTTACCTGACTGGTTTAATTGATCAGATATTGCTGTGCATGTTAGAATCAGTTATATTCAACTTGATTTAAATTTATACACATAGGATAACTCTAAAGTACATAAGTGAAAGAGACTAGTCCACACGATACGGGTAATCCTAGAGTGGGATCTAGAGACTCTATAAAAAAGTTGTAAGCTTATATCAATAAACTATGATTATTATTATTATATCAATTCTGCATAAACTGCGTGGGACCTCTCTGATTAATTTTATTGACTTTTATTCATGTAACGGCCTGTGCGCCTCGGTGGATGTAGTAATGGGAAATATTAATTTGTTGTTATGTTAGGTATGTATCATATTAATGGTTTAAATTATTCTTATTATAAAGGAATTTGCTTCGTTCTTGCAGGTCATCCCCCACTCAACCATCACCTCTTCTACCCTTATATGCTCCCGTGACATAATATAGTGCTTTATCCTCTTGACATATAATATACTAATTATTTACACACGTATCGTAAACCCTCTTTACTGCGTACAAAAACCGCACGTTACGATCAGCATAATGTGAAACTACTTGGTAAAAACTCATTTCTTATCTGAAAAATTACACATTATGACCATAATGTGTAATTTTTCTACATATTATGACATTCAAATTTCGAACGCCGACGCCCGCCTGCGTGCCGCTCCTAGTTTGTCAGTGAAGTTGGTTGACATTCAAATTTCGAACGCCGACGCCCGCCTGCGTGAAGTTGGTACTACAGAACAAGCTAAACAACTGCAGAGCTACAATGCCGGTCAAATATGCTGTTCCTGAACACATCAAAGAGAGCTTATGATATGTGTGTAGATAAACTAGTGTATGTAAATGTGTATGTAAAAACTCTCGAGTGATATTACTATGAAACTCGCTTCGACTCGTTTCATAAACCCACTATCGAGTATTAATGCCCTCATTATGTAGCAGTCCCATAAACTACTAAAAATATTCCATAGTGAAAAGTAAGCTATAGAATGTCTCGACAAATAATACCACATCTACCTAATATGGGACTACCCACATCCAAGTTCTGACCCAATAGTGGACATTTTCAAGCAGCCTTTAATAAATATTTATCCCCTCAAATTGTTCTGTACCCCTGAAATTATAATGTTTTGTTCGCTCTGTCGCCCAAACTATAGCAACTATAGTAATTTGGGGCTAATTATTTAATTTATACGTTTATTTAGGCTGGCCGCAGGGGGCAGGTGAAAAATTGATCTTTATTTACGTAATGCTTTGTATGAAAATGGGGGAAATTCGTCTTTATAATTATAGCTAGGGTTTTATGGGTAGGAGCAGAAACTGTCAAATGTCACTTACACATTATTTTCATGAATATATAGTACATTGTGATATAAGTTTGCAAAATTGTATAGAACACACGAGGCATGGAGAGTTGGCCGACTGTCTAATGGCGAATGCACAACTTGTTTCATGTGACGTTTTTCAACACAATTTCGAGGAAAAAAACAGAGTTTTGTTAATTATTAACCACAAATTCCAAATGTCTTTATTACTGTAGATATTTACATATACTTAGCAATCGTCATTTTTTGCCACCATTGTGGGAGAAGAAGGGCGTTAAAACTCCCACAGATTGATTTTTAGATCTCTTTTAAAAATTGTTTGTGCGTAACTAATACAAATATATATATATATCATTATCATAATTAATAAGCAGGAATAAATAATTATAAAATTATTAACAGCAAGGTCTGTGTTGAGCCAGATTAACCCCATACAGTCCCGTCATTTAAGTAATCTTGAACATTGTAATATCCCTTTTTCGACAAAGTCGCTTTAACATAGTTTTTAAATTGTTCATTTTCAATTTCAAGATCTCCAGAGGTATCTTGTTGTAGTAGAGAATGCACTGACCCTTGAAAGAATTGCTAACCTTCGCGAGTCGAAATCGGGGCGCAAGTAGTCTGTGATTATTTCTTAGGTTAACATTACAGCTATCGCTAAGTTTGGAACATGTTGTAAGGTTCTTGCGTACATACATTATATTTTCGAAAATAAATTGACTAACTACAGTTAGTAAGTCAATTTCATTTTAAAGCTCTCTTAAGGAGTCTGAGCGTTTTAAATTACAAATTGCTGCACTACAACTACAAACTACACCCAACAAAAATGTCAACAAATTTCATGGAAAATGACGCGCTGGATTTTTTTCCCGCGCTAGCGATGCCCGCACAGCTGTAAATAAAGGCACTGGCAAAACCGCTAAACAGCCTATGAAAATAATATTTTGAATTCGCAAATTAGGTAAGGTTAATTTGTAGTAAAACTATATATAATCTGATGAAATAATGATAAAAAATGTGATGATTAATTTATCATAATAGGTTATTAACCTAAAGTTATTTATTTATAAAATATTGTTTGTTTGTAGCCTAAAAACTCTAACCGGATATTAAAAAAAAAGTAAAGATACTTTGAGCCTGTGTGTAGCAATATGTTATTCATTAGCCCTGATTCAATTAAACATTTTTATAAACAAAATATCTTCGAATCAGGTAGAGACAATAATGTACAGACAAGGAAACTAATTACCGACCCAGCTAAGGTTATGTGAATTATCGTACAGCAAACTGACACCATGCACTGCTTACACGTAACTAAGCAACTAAATGTTGCTTTCGGTAAGACAGATTGTTAAACGTTTTCGGCGTTGCTTTATTTAAATCAAAACTTGGATAAACGTCGGTGTTTATTAATGGTCTAGAGAGTTAGTTAAATGTCTGATTTAACCAACCAACTGCGACATTGCTATGAAGACGATAGTCAGTTGCCTAGTTTTATCACAGGTCTGTTTTGTGTAGTACAATAAAGAAGTTACAAATTACGTTGCTAAGCAACTGCTTTACGAATTACGTTGCTAAGCAACTGATACGAAACTTTTGTTTATACACGGGTTGCTCATTCCATACAGAGTAGAAATAGTAACCCTTCATAATTCAGAGATGGCGCTGGGTGTAATGATTGTTATTCAAACGCCATGGTACAGTCAACATGTCAACTTCAACAGTCACTTCTAGATGGAAATACGAGCTCATCTTAGAATCTAAAAAAAACGACATGAACGCGTAGCAGGTTACGTAGGTGCCGAATAATCTTTTATCGTGGTAAAAGTGTCACCGTATGATAGTCAAAACCGCTATTTGATAAACTAACGCGTTGATCAACTATCGACAGACAGTAAACCCGACCGACAGGGTTTAGAATTTACGTTTCTTTTGTTCTTACTTGTCAACCTAAAACGAAGACTATTCCGCGGCTTCGCTTCGCTCGCCCCCTCTAATCTTCACCTATGTAAGCTACCGCTGTGTTTGCCCTGGTATTTCGTTTGCAATTCAAGTTTAAACCTGTTTACTATTTAACGGTTCTAACCGTTAGTTTATCAACTAACGCGTCATATAGTCAGCAGTACGCTACAATTTCCTATCTGTCGATAGTTGAGCAACTAACGAGAAACAAACCGTAAGTTTATCAACCATCTTACGGTGACATACATATACTTATGGAAGGGTCACTGAAAATTCGATTAGCTTATAAACGATGTACCTTCAAGAATAAACTTATGTTTTCTATCAGAAACACAAGTCTCGTCCAAAACGATCGTTTATCTAAACTTATTGTCACATTAACGTATTATTATTTCCTCTTAGATAAAAGTGGGAAAGCGATACAAAACTTGCGAGCCCATAAATATTGTACTAGGGCCTCAGAAGTTGGGAAAGTATCGAAGTAAATAAATATTAAGTATTATTAGTAGTTATAGGTCCCGTCTTCAGGAACAGAACAATTATTAGATGTTTATATGTGTTTAACGTCGATACAGGGTATCCTAGTGTGGGCCATAAGTAATGTAAATTGTTGTCAGATTTTGCTATCTTCTCTGACGGGTGTTTTTCCGAAGTACCGGTGAGTTAATGGAGTTTCCTTTTCCTGTGCGGGATTCAGTCATGAATGACCATCATAATCAGCTACTCATAGGTTTAATTTAATTGATCATTTATTTTTCTCCACTTATAATTAAATATTTGAGTTGGAGTTTGAATTTGAGTTATGCGATTTACATACAGGATGGTGGATAATCTAACTAAGCAGAGTGTAACGCTTAGAGGTATCTGACGCACGAAGTTGTCCTTTTTTTCTCCATTTATGCGGAGAATTGTCAAAATACAGATGTAATGCGAGTGTTTCTCGATTAAGAGACAACTGAGCCGAGCGTATGTTCTCGATAATGATGTAAGTTCGCCGACTACAGACGGTTATTTTTACATCATGTAGCGTCGGCAAAAAACCCTTCCATTGTGAAAATGGTATTTGATAAGGTAGTCCGATACATCCAGATCAAGCCGAACCTATTTCAACAACAACGTTTGACAATATCAGAATTGTATATTTGTAGCAGTTGTATTATATAATCTCAATTTTGACTATGAAGTCACATGCTAGTATTTCATTGAACTCGTGAACAAATAGACCGTTTTGACAGTTCCTAAGAAGTATATTTTCTGACTAGCAGTCAAATATACGGTATTTGATAGATATTTACGTACTGGTAAGTAATTAAGTTTAAGAGTGATTAAAAGTTTATGGTAATAGTTCTAAATAGTAATATATAGTGAAGTTTCTGACTCAATCGGCAGCTTTGAGAAGATTATTGGTAAGTAATAGAATCAAAGAAAAGAGGCGATCTGACATCTAATATAAGAATGTTAAACCAATTTGTAATGTTTTATATGAAGTATTTGCTTCCTTTCTTTCTCTAAATCCATCCGCCAAGAAGTATTTAAATTACAGACGAAACGCAAATATGTGACTGCCAATCCGTAGTAAAAATAACATTACATAACAGAGCGACACGCCTTGTCCCATATGGGGTGACAAAGGGACAAATAAGCCCTTGTTTAGCCAGTGGCCATGCTGAAATAATTCGTACTACTTTTTATTTTATTTTATGAAATTTTAGCCTTTATTAAAAAACTTATTTGAATATTTCGATTAACAGATGTCTGATTCTTTTTAATATTTTTTTAAATAACACGTGACGTCACTTCCTTACAGTTATGGAAAGGTTTAACCTAAGGCTGGTTGTTTCCGATTACAAAATTAAAAAACTATTATATCAATATTTATTTATGTTCCGAATGACGTATGCGTTATCGACTGACAGGAAAACTGTTTATACTTGACAATTTCACAGAACAGCCAACTTAACGGTAAAGGGAATTTGAAAAAACTACGCTGTAGAGGACAAATGAAATACATTGTGTTTTTTACGGATATTTCAGTAATCCTCTAATATTTTTTGATGCGAATAACGGCATTTAGTTAATCTTGCACTGGTAAATTATCTCAGTTTGGTACTTTTGTTTATTATTTTTTTAACTTCCCCAATTATTAGATACTTCATTTCGCGTGCGTGATATTTGTATACGCTATATATTTATGGGCTATCCCATAGCCCCCTAACTTAAAATAAATATAACGAATTAAAATAGCCATCAGCTTTTCATGTCAACCGTACATTCGCTCAAACTACACACTGTACGCGTCGCCACTGGCTCAGTGGGCACGATGATAAACGATTGTTCACCAACTATTGTCGTTAACTGCCCACCCCCTATGCAGTGAGACTATTGTTTCTTTTTCCAGTATTTGACGCCAGGCTTGAAAAATCGGTTAAGTTCAACTGTACCTCAAGTGAAGTTCACCTATTAAATGTATAAAGCTCGAATGGAAGTCTAGCTAGGTTCTACCTAGTAAGCGAAAGGTCACTGGTTCGATTCCTAGCTTCGGAGAAAGAAAAAAAACGATGGCAAATAATTGCGTTAGTAGCTCTATGGTGTTGCGGTACCGGGCTCGAATCGCGGCTGGCAACCCAAATCATGGATGTTTATATGTTTGTGACGACGCTTTTCCTAGTTCCCACGCCACAGGGTATCCTAATGTGGGGCCAGAATCAATATATGTGTCTGTATGTAAAAGTTAAAGCATGTTATGTAGAACTCGATTTAGGTGATCAGAGTTCTGCAGATGAGCTAGCAACTCATAACTTTCGCTGTTAATCTACTTCTTATCTTTCTGAATTAACAGTTTCTTTCATGAAACTCAGTCGGTTCCTTAGTTTGGTTGATAGAGTAATAAACATTCTTTCACAGAAACCTCAAATATTATAAAACACTAGCGGACCCGACAGACGTTGTCCTGCCACGCCATCTGCCGAGCTGATTTGTGAATCTAAACCATTCAGGGCGCCACCCAAACGCATAACAAAAAAAGCATTCAAATCGGTCCAGCCGTTCAGGAGGAGTTCAGTGCCATACACACGTAGGTAGAATTATATATATAATAAGATAAACAAAATAAAACATTTATACATATACATGCATATTTATTGTTTTTGCTAACAGAAACAGCGACGTCTAACACATATACACATATAAATATAACCAAGACCTGGGAATTTTTTACCTCTCTTCCCAGCCGGGAATTGAACCCGCGACCTCTGGCTTGGAAAAACAGAGAAAAGAAATCCAATTTAGTTTGAAAGTGAAACACAGCAAAAAATCGCCAAAAAGAAACAAATATTATTTGGCGCGCAGTCGCCAGCACCTCATTTGCGCAGTGATTCTACCGAGACGTTGACAAACGGAATATCTTTGAACTGAGAAATATTTAGCGGAAGAGAAAAACTGGGAAAGTGTGAGTCGTACTCTTACATGACGGGTTTCGTACCGAGATTGAGATGCAATGATGATTTTTTCAAAAGGGTCCCTTATTTATTCTGGTTTTCCAAATTTCGTACAACAACGTGCATTAGTAAACTTAATGAAACCAAAAACAGCGTCGCAACTATTTAAAGCCGAGTTTCTCCCTCTCTCTAATCTATTCTAATGGGTTTAACGGTTGCTTCTCACACAGAATATGAAGGTTCGATTCCTGACCATGTACCAATGACATAATTAATTTATCTTAAGTACATTATCGGACTTTAGTGTTTCGAATGACACGTTAATTTGTAGGTCCCGGCTACTATCGCTACGTGGGAGTGGTCCTAAAACCCCTCCATCAACCCGCACTGAGCCAGCATGGTGGACTATGGCTTAAGCTTACTCTTATCCGAGTAAAGACCTGTGCCCCTAGGTGGGGACATTAATGGGCTACATTATTATTATTTCACATATATTACCAAGCCATAAGGTTGGAAATGATGTGGGAATATATTTCCCCGTGAACCATTAGGGATTAACACACACCCTGCGAAGTTTCTTCGAATGGTTCCCAAAAACTTACCCCCACGGAACCCTCATACCAGAAATTGCTAAACAGGATAAGAGGGTGCTGATGATGCTTATTTTTCTACGTGCGGATATTAAGTCATGTTTAAGACACGATGCCATTATGTTTAATAGTAATAGATTTGTTTGGTTGCGCGGGGGTCTACATTCGTTAGATACATTTATCGTTTGGGTAAGGATGCGACTCTCATGGTGTTGCCAGTACTGATAAAGGATCAAATTCGCGTGTCCTCGTCATACATAAACATTCACTCAAATGCCCAGCGCATATATTGCTTTTGCCCACACTAGAATCGTGGGAGGGAGTGGGAAAACTTGACCACAACTGTGCTTGCTACATTACTCCTGGAAAAGCAAAACACCATCGGTGTACATAGGTATGTGTGAAATTTTCACAGATTTATATCCACTTGCGCCAAGAAATGAAACAAGGGTAAAGAAAATACTTAACTTTTTATATTTTGCATTCTGTAAGTAAACGACAAAAATCTTAATCTACCTCACTAGAGCTGGGTTACTTACTGAGCCCAATCGGACCATAAAATCAAAGTCAAAGTACTTTAATACTGTAGATATTTACATTTACTTAGCAAACGTCATTTTTTGCCTAGACGGGCGTAGAAAATCCCACAGATTGATTTTTAGATCTCTTTTAAAAATTGGTTGTGCTTAACTAATACAAATATCGAAAAAATAATTATTATGATTAATAAGCAGGAATAAATAATTACAAAATTATTAACAGCAAGGTCTGTGTTGAGCTAAATTAACCCCTTACAGGCCTGTCATTTAAGTAATCTTGAACATTCGACATTTGATTTTTCGAAGTCGCTTTAACATGCTTTTTAAATTGCTCAAATGGCAATTTCAAAATCTCCAGAAGTATCTCATTGTAGTAGAGAATTGCTAACCTTCGCGAGTCTAAACCGGGGAGCAACTAATCAGTGATTATTTCTTAGGTTAACATTACAGCTATCGCTAAGTTTGGAAAATGTTGTAAGGTTCTTGCGTACATATGTTATATTTTCGAAAATAAGTTTACTCGCTACAGTTAGTATGTCTTGTCTTAAAACACTGTCCCAGAACAGCACTGTAGAAAAATAATTGTAACGCAATGTGTTTAACGGTGTACAATGGGATACCTCAAGATATTAAAAACCTTCCTGTTAACTTATTTACATCTAAACTACGAAAATGGCTCTTAGACAATTGTTTTTATTCACTGCAGGAGTTCTTAAATTTTAAAAATGATGAATACCTGTCAACTAAATATTTGCATGCTATTGACTAGTACAAGGAGTTCAATTAATGTACTAAAACTAATTACTGTACAATACCCTTGACATAGCAAATAAATGTCTTATTTCTTATTTCTTATATGTTAATTTCTTTAAAAAGCTTTCTTAAGGAGTCTGTTCGTTTTAAATTAAATATAAATTGCTTGAATAGCTCTTTTCAGTAAAATAAAAATAGTTTGAATATCCGCTGCTTTCCCCCACAACAAGATACCATAGAGCATGACACTATGAAAGTAACTAAAATATACTGTCTACCAGTCTGACTTCGACCTAATGTTATTTCTTGCAAAAAAAACGCGTTTAACCTATTTATTACGCGGGAGATATTAAAAGCCTGGTGATTTTCTTATAGGACATAATAGATGTTTCGACTTTGATGAAAATGTCCCTTTTTGTGTGCAAATTTTTATGGGTTACGGTTTGTTTGGCCATCCTAATGGGAAGACGTCGTAGATAGAAATTCTTGCTCATTATCTTTTTTCGGTATTTTCCCGGGTATTAAATATTAATCTCGGACTCGGACTGTTAGATACTAGCCCACTCGTTATATGAAGTAGATTGCGTAATGTTTTTATATTTAAAAATTGAAGGAGTTTCTTGTATGTTTTTTTTTTACTTGGAAAAGTTTGAATTTGTAGAAATCAGTAATCAGATAATTTATTGAGGTAAGTATATAGTTTAACATGTATGTTATGTTATCTGCTGTGTCCAGCCGTTAGGCATACTTTACAAGTTAGGGATTTAAGCAAAAAAAAAAAGCATTACAACGATCTCAGAATTAATTGTAAGATTGGATATAAAATACATAGTCAGGTCATAAGTTCTGTCACATGTGCAATATGAAATAATTTAGACATGTTTATTATTTATGTAAACATTTATATAGCAAAATGAACTTAATAAAACATAGATTCTTATAGTAATAAAGTTTATTCAAAATGAACCCCGCGATTTTGAATACAGGCCTTTATTCTGCGCGGCCAGTCGTCTATGGCAGCACGAACGAGGTCCATGTCAATATCGGCGGCTGCCTTAATAAAGGATGCCTTGAGTGACTCCAAATCAGGATGAGGCTTTGAGCAGGCCTTTTCCTCCAAGTGTTGCCATATCTTGTAATCTAACTCACTCAACGGACTCAAATCTGGACTGGAGGAGGGCCAGTCTTCGTGCCGGATGAAGTCGATTTCACGCGCCGCCAGCCAGTCTTGTGTGCTTTTCGCTCTATGAGCTGGCGCAGAATCTTTTTGGAATACCCAGTGCCTGTTATTAAACATGGTATGAGAAACAGGTTCCACAAGGTTCTTGAGGACTGTATTTTGATACACAACTGCATTCGTTTTTACGCCTTTCTCACAAAAATGTACCTCAGTTAAGCCCCAATAAGAGACTCCCAACCAAACCATGAGCGAGGATGGAAAATGACCTCGTTGTACACGCGGAATACGGTTGCTCGCTTCTTCACTGCTGTGTGCGTACACCTTATCATTTTGTTTGTTGTAGCTCTCTTCCACGGTGAAAATTTTTTCATCCGAAAAAAGAATTTTCCGATGCTTTTTTCCCGCGTACCGCTTCAACAAAGCGCGGCATCTCTTCAGTCTCAGGTCCATTAAACGAGCGTCCAAACGATGTCCCGTTTTTCTTCGATATACCCTAAGCCCTAAGTCTTCATTTAACACCCTTTTAACCGTGGTTCTGCTTAACCCCATCTGAAGGGCCAACAGTTTCTGCTTACGTATGGGATTTCTTTGAATTCGCGCCTTCACAGCTTTTATCACTGCTGGTGTAATCCTAACAGAGCGAGGGCGACCACTTCTTGACCTGTCATCTACACTAGAGTCTTCATTGTATCGTTTTATGGTACGATAAATGAATCTTTTGGTTATATTCAAATTTTTCAGTAAGTCGAAAATCTGAATTGGCGCTTAACCGCAACGATGCAACACAATAACTGCGACACGGTCTTCTTTAAGTGTCCACTCCATATTTAAAAATGAGGAAAATTCTAAAAAGTTCACATTTTTATTTTCATGAAAAATTCGAAATTCGAATTGAATAGATTTTTTTGTGGCCAGGGTTCTAAATTCAAAAGTTTTTATTGTGTGACAAAAGATTAAAGAAGCGTCCGTGGCCTAGAGGTATTCGCACATCGGAAACGATCGTGAGGTTAGCAACATCTGGCCGAGACTGGTACTGGATGGGTGACCATTTCTATATGTCATTTGTTTCGGACGCTTCCGTGTTTCGGATGACACGTTAAGCAGTAAGTAGGTCCCGGCTACTATCGCTACTCGGTGGTAGTAGGCGTAAAGCTGTGTCAGAGGCATCGATTTTAGTATAGGCCCTAATAGGGCAGCTTGAAAAAAAAACCGTGTAGAGGTATGTGCCCCTCGGTGGGGACATTAATGGGCTACATAATAGTAATAATTATTATTATAATAAAAGATTTAAGAGATGTCAATAAAACAAGATTATAGTAAGTAGATAACATGTCAAAATTATATTAAATATTCATCTACAGAGTAGTATACCTTACCAGCTAAATAAAACTTTAGCTTAAGCTTTGACTTGCGTTATCTATGTTCATAATAGCGATAGGAACTTTATTATATATTTTGGAACCCATAGCAAATACACAGTTGGTGAACAGTGCAGTTTGGTGGCTGGAAGCGCGTAGCACAAACCGTGATAAGCGGTAACATCCACCACAACTTTGCGAATTATATAAGTGCATACGAAATTTTATTAAGTAAGTATTTTTCTGACATTTTCAATTTGCTCTTTCCAATTTAAGTTATTGTTGATTAATTATCCTAAAAATGTTGTTACTTGTACTTTGGCAATGGTAATATAACCATATTAAGTAAATATTATACTTAAGCGCGGCGTTAAATCTCATGAATCTGTTGTAAAAATTGCCGTTCCACAAGGTTCCATATTAGGCCCTTTCTTATTCCTGTTATATATTTACGATCTGCCTTTCATGGTGGAAAAATTGACATGGTGGAATTCACTGATCTTCAAAATTGAAAGACAAAAAGAAGATTTTGATGATGTTAATGATGCATTGTCTTTAACCTTGAATTGGTTCACATTTAATAATTTATTGTTATAGGTACGCTGGTACCAAACCAAGTTTATCAAATTCTTATTTCCAAATATCAGGCAAGTTGAGACCAGTTTAGAGTTAGACAGCACCACGTTAGAATTAACAAATGCTTATTCATTATAATAATTAATATTGTAATATTAGTTAAACACAACCAATTTTATAAAAGATAACAAAATCAATCTGTTAGAGTTTCTATACCCTTCTTCTCCCACAGTGGTCCAATGTAGAGAAATGGCAAAAATGATGTTTGCTAAATATATGTTTAATTAAGTATTATCTAATGGTTCTGGTATTGAGAAAAGATTTTGCTATGTCAGTTGTTTTATTTATTTGTTTCTCCATTTTGTGCAATTTGTTCAATTAACTTTGTTCAAAGTACTTAAATGCCGCGTATCTTTAATTTGATTAGACGTCAAACGTTAAGTTGTCGGTAGTAAATCATGACTTGTATATGTGGAATCAATCCCGATAGCTTTTCCAATACCAATGGCTTGGAAAAATTGTTTAATCACATCACGATTATCTGACACGCGCTGTCTTTTGAAGCGATTAAAATTACAAGATGTTAATTATAAGATTAGGCTACAGATTGCGAATATTTGACATGAGCTGTCATACAAAGCGACTGTCAAGATATCAAGAGATTCAGAAACCAGCTACTGAGTGTCACTAACAATGAGACACATGGACCTCAGAATCATTTTGATTCACACAAAAATGAAAATAAAAATGCTCTCTAAAATCCCGACGATGCCAAATGCCGCGAACGTATCTAATGGCGCTCACACAATCGACGTCTATTGTAAATTCCGCGTGACAAATTTAAGAAGCGCTCGCTGACGTTGTTTTATGGCCGCTCTAATACACCCTTCGGAGGTTTTACTCTTTCCCTTATTTGTAGGAGTGTATGTGATTGGCGGTGGGTGTATAGGTTGGTATGGATGTGGTGGTTGAAGAGTGGCAGCAGAAAAATGTGGAGACACGCATTCCCGTCAAGCAAATAGAGACCACAATTCTATTCAGACTTTGATCGTAAAGGACTTTGAATATTTAAGAGTTATGTGCGGTTTCTTGAATCTGAAACCTAATAAATCCATAAACTTTGAGTGAAGAGATAATTTTCATCAAACTGACTCCCTCCGGTGCTAAAACTCTTTGGCTATTCCTATATACATTTTATTTATTTTAATTAGGTCTACTAACAATTTATGCACTAGTTACATAACATTTGATTAATCTAGTATACAGGGTTGCTGAGTACATAAATCAATTAAAAGTAAACACCACGTGCGCTATGAAGTGAAACACTGGGTCCTTATCCGACCCCAAGTAGATCATAATAAAACACAAATTATAATTAAGAGTAAATTAAAGTACAGACTTACAGCGGAGTTGGCAGCAAGAACCGTTCGACGTAGAGGCGTGTGAAGTGGGACAATCGGATATCCAGGGTACCAACCGGGAGCTTTAAACCCAAATTTTGATAATGGGGGGGGGGGGGGGGGGGGGGGGGGGGGCAATTTATCTTATTATTTAGAATTTTATATAAAAATGCTAAATCTATGTATTCAAAACGTTTTGATAAGGAGTTAATTTTAAAATAGTCAATTCTGTCCTCGTAAGACTCTAGTTTTTTCGCCAAACCTTTTGAGTACGCCAAATGCCACGTGAGCCGCTTTTGGATGCGTTTTGATTTGTCATCTTTAAACAGCTTATAATGCCGCATCCAACTCAACCAGCTTTCGTCTATACCGAGCAATGGAACCGCATACACTCTGATGATATACTACGCTGGAGGCTCACGTCACTTATTGAGACGAAGACATGAAATATTGGGCGTGGGGATTGCCCGTGGATCATTCCGGGTCTATATCCGGGCGACGACCGGGTGATAAATATGACGCGGACGCGGCGCGCGTTTTTATTTTATTTTATTGGTCTGTGAATTTCGGCGGGTGAAGGATTGAAGGGTTTTTGATATTTGGCGCAATGGCGGAACATAGGCTGCTCGTTGTGTGAAATATAGTGAAATACAGGAAGTGTAGTAAAAACAATAATATAAAAAACAAATAAAAAGTTTTCTTAACCACAATCGCCTTGGGAAAACCTGGAAAGAAATCTTGTTTTAGATGCAATTCATAATGATTTCAATGGCTACTAACACCCACCATTAATGACCTGCTCTCAGCAAAATGAAAGATTGGGTATGGCGAAACCGTCATTGTGACATAGCTGAGACAACTCAGAGCTGAGAGCGGTTTGTTAATACGAGCCTAAAACTCAGATGAACGAGCAATCATTTTTCCAAGTCCTGCAAAAAACGCAAAGCAGCTCGCTTCCCCAAAAACTTTTCGCTCGGAAAACGTATTATTAAATGTTGCATGCATTAAAATTTATTTCCGCCTCTCCCCCAAATGCCTGTGTTGGGCGTTATCGAAATGGCAATTTTATTGATACTTTCTATCGGAAACGGATCTCGCCGTCTGTTCTTCGGTAACGATGCACGTTTGGTTATTGCTTTGAGAATTTTGGGGAAAGCCTTTGTATTAAATTTACATTTAGCATGTTGCTTGGGGTAGGGTAATTGCGAATTGGAAAATATCGAAAATTGCTTCGGAATATTTTTTATAGTGTAAAAAAGTAAAATAAGCTAAAACGCAAAATGCAGGGGTGGTGTTGCCATCGAGGCTGTTCTTTCCAAGCGAGAGGTCTCCGGTTCAAATCCCGGATTCGGCGAGAGGATAAAACCCCAGGTCTTGAATGTTTACATGTTAGTGACGTCACTGTTTCTGGTTCTCACGACACAGGGTATCCTAGTATGGGGCCAGAAGCATGTATCATCATCATCATCATACCCAGCCCACATCGACCCGCTGCGGGGTACAAGCCTCTTTTCTAACCATCCCATCCTCTTGCTGGACCATCATCGGACCAGTTGGCTAGACGATACGGCGATGCACCATACAGTCACATATTTGTGGCCAAGGGGAACAACACGTCCGGTGGGCAGACTGGAAAGTTTTAGTAAATCGCCTCAAGAGATAGTTGCGTAAGTTACCAAAGTCCACCATACCATTGAAAAATGCACAAATACCTTTCAGAATACCCAATCCCAATGCCTCCCTCAAAATTTACTGCTAAATAACGTGCTACATAATAATTCCCTTCAACCCTTTTTGCCTTTTTTCTCGCCTCATTCTAAGTATAAATTGAGCGCCAAATTAGATCTACGTGACAATTTAATACGAGAAAGGGGGAAGTAGTCCGGTGTGGAAGCGGCTATTTGACCAGAATTCTTTATTACAAGCCATTTGGTACCTAGTTATACGGGTAACAAGCGTCCGACGACTAGGGTCACTTGCTCGCCTGTCAAGCTTGATGCGGGTGGGTTCGACTCCAATCTCCGGTGCTCCGGAGAGCTGGAGACCTGGACCTGTTTATGGGCCTCGCGATTTTCAACCTCATGCCATGATAATACAATTCAAAACCTATACAGGCGAAATAGCGTTCCTGGACTAAATTAAGTTATTACATTATAATGAAGTACGAAAGGTGATGGAAAACATGGTAAGGAAACCTCCATCTATAGAAGCGGCGATTTGGCTCGGAAAACCTGTTACTTACCTACATATAGGACGTATATTCGTAATCTATTTCCATAATTGACATAATCTGCGTCGACTTTGCTGTGAATATGTTTGTATGTGTGAAGAAAAGGCAGCACCGGGCAATGTTGAGTTTCACGTTCGATACCTACAATATTAATACCGGGAAATTTCCTCTTAACGCCGTCCAAAAACTTCAAAAACAAGATTACCGAAGTATTTCTTTTCTCCAAAAAAGCTCCCTCTATCGAATTGCCAACCTTCAAAAAAATGCAAATCCCGACGCACCGTTCAGGGGTCCTCAATCATCGGGCAAATTGTCTCATCGGAAGAACTTCTCCTTTGTTGTGGCCATTAATTCTTGAAATAAGTAAAAAGGTTTTTTGGATAGATGAATATTATTTTCTTTGTAAATATTAAATTGTAGAGAGCATTTGCCCACAGAGTGGTAATGCGCGTAACGCCAAGGCGTATGAAGTGTCATGAACATTATGCATTCAGAAATAAGAGCCATATTCTATCAATACTGCCAGTAATTATATATTGCTCTTCTATGAGCCTAGCTCTCTAGGTTCCTAGTCTTTCCGTGTATCTAAATAGGTATGTTTGTATATATTGCCTTTACAGTAACCAGTATGTATCCCCGCTATCAATCCAGAACACGATTATTTTACAATTTTAATGGTATTGCGATCAATTTCGGAAATATAAAATAAGGCTACAGTAGTTAGATATATCTTAACATATTCCGATTTCTTCCAAATCCAAATTACAGTCGTTTTAAATGAGATCTCGCATGAATAATCGCATTCTGATTGATCAAACGTCAAATTGAATTTGGCGAACATCCATAAAACATAAATTTTAAAGATGTTCGGTGAAACAAATACATAAACATTTACATACAGGCATATACATTGCTTCTGGCCCCACACTAGAATAGCTTCTGTCGTGGGAACCAGACACAGTGACGTCACACACCTACAAACATCCAAGACCTGTTTTTTATTTTTTTATCCCCAGCCGCGAACGAACCCGGGACCTCTCGCATGGTAGGATATATGTAAGTTATACAGAATAGAGTTAATCTCATATTCTAGCTTATTGAAATGATCCACTAAGTATTGATAGAGGTCAATCTAAAATCCAGTTTAATCAAGTTAAATGAAGACTTCTCAATAATGAGTTTCTAAACCAAAGTGTAAAGTCTACATAGAGTTATGCTCACGTTTTGCCAGTGATTCGGAAAAATACTGGACAATAATCATGAAGTCTTGCAAAAAATACGTTCCGTAGCAGCCAGTAGTGAAATCAAATATAAATCTCCTTTTATTCAACGATCACCGATACGGAAAATCTCCCAAGTCTTCCAATGAATATTAAACAGCGTTTTTTTAGTTCACCGCAGGATTTGTGAACCCCACGGGGGTATCGTGGGAGCGTAATAATTCTGAAAACTTATCGATGTAAAAATTGGAGGACTAGACTGTGGAGAAAACATTCATAACTGCGGGGAGGTGGGCTAACCACTGTAATTGGAGTAATGAGTAACTTATCAAATCAAACATAACATAACAATTATATACCAGCACCATAAATTGCTTCTGGCCCAACACTAGGATAACCTGTGTCGTGGGACCTAGAAACAGTGTCTTCACAAACATAAATATCCAAGCAAGACCTTTCTTCATATGATAATTATTTTTACTATTTTACAGTGACAGGTAGAAATACAAGTAAATAATATAAATATCTAAATATACTATATATAGAAGTACCTTGATACCGTATATAAAAAACATATTATTTATAAACTACATATTAAATCTCTAAGTTTTAGAAAGAGAAAGATAATGCTCCTTTAGACGACCTTCTTCCTGCACTGCCGGGACTCGAGCTCGAGACCTCTCGCTTGGAATCCAAGCCTCGAACGCCACAGAGGTCGTCGTGGCATCCATCCTTCTGCCGCCCCATGTGGGAAAATATGTCTGTTTGTGTATTTGCAGTCAAACGTAACCCGACAATATCCCAAAAATCTCGCACGCAACCCAAAGCCAAGGCGTGATCAAATTGAAGAAAGTTGGTGGCGTCATAAAATCTTTAGTGTCTCTTTTGGTACAGTAAACGTGGTCAATCTTGGCCGCGAGTATGAGTAGGGTGTCCCTTCTGTGTGCCGTTTGTGTCCTGTTTTTATGAGCCATAACTTGGGAACCCCTCTCTTTTCAGTACCGAATGCAGGTATATTGCTCACAAATTGTCCACCTATTGTTTTATGTGCGGTTCGCCGAAGTGAAATAAAGTGAGGGATATGAGGAGGCGGCGCGAAATTTTACGGTGTATTAAGAAGGCAATTTTTTTTGGGATTTTTTCAAACACGACGGACCGTCCAAATATATAGTAACTCGTGAGGAAGATAAATTAGACTGACAGACAGACAAAGGTTTAATATTTACAAAGATTTTTAATATGTACATTTACATACATTGCTTCTGGCCCCACACTAGGATACCCTGTGTTGTGGGAACCAGAAACAGCGACGTCACACACATATAAACATCCAAGACTTGGGGTGTTTTTTTTCTTTACCCCCAGCCGGGGATCGAACCCGGGACCTCTCGCATGGTAGGCAGACCCACAACCGCTGCGCCACAGAGGTCGTCAACTGACGACCGGTTTAGCCTAGCGGGTAGTGACCCTGCCTACTAAGTTGACGGTCCTGGGTTCGAATCCCGGTAAGGGAAAATATTTGTGTGATTAGCATGAGTATTTGTTTCTAAAGAAGTATTTATCTCTGTTAAATATATCGTCGTCTAGTACCCATAACACAAGCCTTGTTGAGCTTAGCATGGGCCTAGTTCGATTAGTATAAGATTGACTTCTAATATTTGTCTTTTCGCAACATATCACCAGTTATAAATAATATTATCTGATATTATTTATTACTGGTGATGATGTTGCGAACCTAAACATCATATCATGAGTTAGTTTAAAGTCTAAATTAGTTGCAAATTTACCTTTACATTGTTAACAGTTATTTCTTAAAAATGCGTAGGTGTGACGAGGAACCATAAGTCGACACATTTTATAGAAAAAAAAATAGAAAATAACTCGGCGTAAGTCAACGAATGACACAAAATCAATAACTCGCAAACCTTCTCCCCACACATCTGCTCCGGAAAATACTACGTGACGTCATCAAAGACCAGTGTGACGTTGACACCCGAGACATCAATAAGACATCAAACTTCGTGACTTTAGGCCCGTGCCGCACCGTCAGATTTGAGAAATTCCCAATAATTGGTGATGGATAAATAGTAAAACCTTTAGCTAGCTATAAAAAAGATATATACTTATATATATATATATACTTCAATCATATAGAGACTATATGATTGAAGTACATGGTTACTTTGATCTCCTTTAATTATAAATAGTAAAATAAAAAGTTATCGGTGGTCAAAGTGTTCCTGCTGGTGCCGAATCTGTATACCCTTTACTAAGCTACTGCAGTATTTTGCCCTGATATTTGCGGTGAAAATCAGTATATATTATATATATATATATATATTTGCTGTGCAAATCTGTATTATTGATGTGCAGTTTAATGTTTTCTATAACGTTTTTGTTCATTTAATATACATTTCATTTCATCTAATTTCGATGATTCTGAATCAGGATATTCATTATAGCTATAGTAGGGCTATTAGTAGTTATCTAAAAATCAATCTGTGGAAGTTTCTACGCCCTTCTTCTCCTACTGTGGTCCAATATAGAGAAGAGGCAAAAAATGACGTAATAAAGTACTTTGACTTTGACTTCGACTTTATTCGTTTATCGCACTCCATAATAACAATAAGGTTTCATCTCGTGTTCCCGCTTTTTGTATAGCAAACTTTCATTTCATTTCATGTTTACGAGATTCTGAAAAAACTTACAAATACTTACTGCCAACATAAGATAAGTTTAAAAACACGTATCTATTGCTTTTTTTTTTTAAATAATATGACGGAACTCAATTATCATTGACTCAGTGGCCAAAAATGAAAATTAAAAAAAAATAACTTTCCACTCTTGGGACGGAATAGTACATTTCCCACGAGTTCACAAAGGCATATATTTACGAACCGAGAAGTTTACGGCACGGGCCGACGGCGGGGTCGTAGCGAGGTTCCTAAAAAGCCTCTACGAACGAGTTAGGAATAGAATGTTTCCGCCTGAGAACCCAAAATCAAGCGGCGAAGGTGCTATTTTTAGCTTAGAAGTCGGAAAAAGCAATTTTCCACCCGGCTATCTACCCATGAAAATTAAACTGTCCGAGCAGGAGAGATGAAATTGAGATTCACGAAACAGATTTATAAAGCGGTTTTGAATGGAGCCGTCGAACCGGAAGCCCAAGAAAGTTCTACAAAGACCACATTGGGGACTTATTATTCATATTCATATTCTTCATATTCATATTCTTTATTGCACAGAAATCTTAATAGTAAGGTAACAAAACATTTTATGAGCAAAGGCGAGCTTATCTCTAAAGAGAGATTTCTACCAGAAAACCTAGGTAGGACAGGAAAAATTGTGCAACAGGAGAGTCCTAGTGCGCAATAAAACTGTACACATCTAATTGTTTACAACTAAAACATAATAATGTAATAAATGATATATACTAAATAAAATACAAAAGCAAAATTTTTTATATATATCAAACATATACTACTTAAATATTAGTGTCAAACTTACTTACTTACTTATTAGTGTCAAACTTGTCAAAAAAAGGGTCAAATAAGAAGTACCAGTAACCGTCGAGCCTATATGAAGAGCCTTATGAAATTTGAGGAAGCGAGAAACATTTGCCTGAGTCGTAGCAAGTCTTTAGTCTGCCTGCCCCCCTGATAACCAAAAGAAGTGTGAAACAGGACCAACTCAATAAGCAGCCTTAGTAGCGGAAGGTGTGGACTATAAACCCTGGGTTACCCCACAGAGTACAGATTGATAGGTGGTGTAAAATCACTAAGTGAACTTGGCTATAATTTTGCATCTCGTGGGATTTGGAAGGAATAAATATTTGGTGGAGTTTTTATTACCCCAGCGATTTAGCAGGTTTTATGGTGAAAGGTTGTGTGTGTGAGATTGCAGTTTCATTAGCCTATAGGGTTGGTGCCTATTATTTTCGGGATTTATGGGTTTCTAAGAAAGTTCAAGAGTCTATCTCAGGGGAAGACATACTGAAAAACCGATTTGTTGAGTCATTTTTTTTATCTTTGTAAAAAGGCCAGAGGTTTCATTATACTTTTTTTTTCAGAATGACTGTTCTGTGACGCTGTGCATGTATATATGTAGTGCATTTGCAATAAGAATTGAGTTTGGTCATTAGAGCAAGCTTCGCATATTGCTGGAAGCTTACGACTTATTACGTCATATTGACATGAAAGCTTGAAAACCACGTCAACAATCAGTTATTTTTTTATAATGCTATGACGTAAAGCTTATTTCCGGAAATTATCGAAGTTTGCTTTAGAGACCGACCACAATTCTAACTGTAAACGCACTGTATGTACCTACACAATAAAGTCATCAGACCTCTGTGGTGTTGCGGTCGAGGCTGCTTCTCAAGCGAGTGGTCCTGCGTTCGAATTCTGGGAGGAAGAAAAAACCCCAGCTCTTGGATATTTACATGTTTGTGACGTCGCTGTCGCACGACCATGGTATCTTAGTGTGGGGCCAGAAGCAATGTGTGTACTGGAATGTAAATGTTATGTTATGTTATTTAACACATTGCAAAAGCAATGCAGCCCCATTGAGATTCCCCAAAAAGCTCTACTGCACGGATTCGTCACTCCCATCATCATCATCAGCCGGCGGTATTGCCGAGCTTCGTCGTAAAGCTCCGCTGATTCCCGGCAATAAAGCTCGTGGAAGCTTGCCCCGTGCCAGCCCATCTGGAGCCGAATGTGAGATACGTGATGTGTGGTCTGATGTTGTAGAGTTAGAAAGTGTTAGAAGTGTTATATTTTTGAAAAGCATTTTCCGGGTTGGTTTAGGTTTAGACGACAGGTTTAGCCAAGCTGATAGTGACCCTGCTAACGAAGCCGACGGTCCTGGGTTCGATTCTCATGGGTGATGAACATGAATATTAGTTTCTTAGTTTTGGATGTTTTCTTTGTTATTTTCATAAGTATTTATCTCTATATCGTCGTCTAGTACCCATAACACAAGCTTTATTGAGCTTACCATGGGCCTAGTCCGATTTGTGTAAGATTGTCCTTTAATATTAATTTATCTACACACGTATCATAAACCCTCTTTACTGCGTTCAAAAACCGCACGTTAAGATCAGCATTATGTTAAACTACTTGGTAAAATGGCTCTTATAATAAAATATTTTTATCAAGAAATAATAATAATTAACCCTACAAACCTCATAGATATTTAATTTGCTGACATCTCCACATCTTTGGTAACTCTACATATCGGCTTTTACGTGCGTTGGCCTACGTAAATATAAAAATGTTAAGGTGACGAAATGCGGGGTGCGGCAAATGAAAATGTTGACTCCTAGTAAAATGTTGCTAGCTCATTGCCCACTGGCTAAGGCACCAGGCTCACCTACGTGGCCTTATCTGACAAAAGGCCACATTTGTACGACGTTTTCTACTTCATCGGAATTGTCGGATTGGCTACCCAAAAGGCAATCCAAGGCAGTGTTGCCAGATTAGGCGAATTATCGCCATTTATGCTAACTTGGGGGGTCCAATGGCGACCGAAAGATCCGATCGGCTACCAGTATCCATTTAGGCTACCTAGGAAAAAAAAGGGCGATTTAGGATTACCACAAATTTATTAAAATTAACCCATTGCGTCCACTATTTCTAGGAGTGAGATAGACAAACGCGTATGACTACAAGAAAACAATCTTTCCAATTCGTTTTGTTTTTTTGGTAAAGGTTTTCAAATGTTAAGGTTTTTGTTTGTCATGTGAAGGTGTTGTCTTATTAGATCTGATTAAAAGTCCTAATGGGTGAACACGGTAAATAAAAACATATCAAAATATAATTATAAGATAAAAACGTGGTAAATACCACATACGTAACATAATTATAACTTTGAAAATATATTAATATTGTTTGCTTTCCGTTGTCATTTTTACGTTTCTTCTAAATTGGGCTCATTTTGAGCTACCTAGCTCAAAATGAAAGGCGAAGTAGGCTTCTTAACAAAAAAAATTAGGCAATTTAGGCTACTGGGTAGTCAAAATTAGGAGAATAGGGTTAGCTGATATCTGATCCTGACCCTGATCCAAGGGTGCCTTATGGCCGATTTCACCAACGATCCCTATCTTTTAGGGGACACTTTATTTCTTTCAGGGGCCACCTAGCGGTGGTTTCGATTTGCCCTAAGTGTAAGGGTCATCTAGGCTCCTTGGGGACCCCCTAAATATAAGAGCCCGGCCACCGAAACAATCGCTAGACACCTAAGAAAAAGGGCCCCTTAACTGTTACAATAAGTCTACTACAATAGGATACCTCTGGAGATTTTGAAATTGCCATTTGAGCAATTTAAAAGGCATGTTAAAGCGACTTTGTCGAAAAAGGGATATTACAATGTTCAAGATTACTTAAATGACAGGACTGTATGGGGTTAATCTAGCTCAACACAGACCTTGCTGTTAATACATAGTCAGGTCATAAGTTCTGTCACATGTGCAATATGAAATAACTTAGACATGTTTATTATTTATGTAAACATTTATATAACAAAATGAACTTAATAAAACATAGATTCTTATGCTGATAAAGTTTATTCAAAATGACCCCCGCGATTTTGAATACAGGCCTTTATTCTGCGCGGCCAGTCGTCTATCGCAGCACGAACGAGGTCCATGTCAATATCGGCGGCTGCCTTAATCAAGGATGCCTTGAGTGACTCCAAATCAGAATGAGGCTTTGAGCAGGCCTTTTCCTCCAAGTGTTGCCATATCTTGTAATCTAACGGACTCAAATCTGGACTGGAGGAGGGCCAGTCTTCGTGCCGGATGAAGTCGATTTCACGCGCCGCCAGCCAGTCTTGTGTGCTTTTCGCTCTATGAGCTGGCGCAGAATCTTGTTGGAATACGCAGTGCCTGTTATTAAACATGGTATGAGAAACAGGTTCCACAAGGTTCTTGAGGACTGTATTTTGATACACAACTGCATTCGTTTTAACGCCTTTTTCACAAAAATGTACCTCAGTTAAGCCCCAATAAGAGACTCTCAACCAAACCATGAGCGAGGATGGAAAATGACCTCGTTGGACATGCGGAATACGGTTTCTCGCTTCTTCACTGCTGTATGCGTACACCTTATCATTTTGTTTGTTGTAGCTCTCTTCCACGGCGAAAATTTTTTCATCCGAAAAAAGAATTTCCCGATGCTTTTTTCCCGCGTACCGCTTCAACAAAGCGCGGCATCTCTTCAGTCTCAGGTCCATTAAACGAGCGTCCAAACGATGTCCTGTTTTTCTTCGATATGCCCTAAGCCCTAAGTCTTCATTTAACACCCTTTTCACCGTGATCCTGCTTAACCCCATCTGAAGGGCCAAGAATTTCTGCTTACGTATGGGATTTCTTTGAATTCGCGCCTTCACAGCTTTTATCACCGCTGGAGTCCTAACAGAGCGAGGGCGACCACTTCTTGACCTGTCATCTACACTAGAGTCTTCATTGTATCGTTTTATGGTACGATAAACGAATCTTTTGGTTATATTCAAATTTTTCAGTAAGTCGAAAATCTGAATTGGCGCGTAACCGCAACGATGCAACGCAATAACTGCGACACGGTCTTCTTTAAGTGTCCACTCCATATTTTAAAATGAGGAAAATTCTAAAAAGTACACATTTTTATTTTCATGAAAAATTCGAAATTCGAATTCAATAAACTTTTTTGTGGCCAGCGTTCTAAATTCAAAAGTTTTTATTGTGTGACAGAACTTATGACCTGACTGTGTAGTTTTGTAATTATTCATTCCTGCTTATAAATCATAACAATTAAATTTTTCTTATTTGTATTAGTTAAGAGCACAACCTATTTTTAAAAGAGATTTAAACATCAATCTGTGGGAGTTTCTACGCCCTTCTTCTCCCACAGTGGTCCAATGTAGAGAAGAGGCAAAAAATGACGTTTGCTAAGTATATGTAAATATCTACAGTAATAAAGTAATTTGACTATTTGACTGTTGATGAAGTCGGGCAGTAGCCTCTGATTCCCGTTAGTTCTTTGCACCTACGATATCACAAAAAAATCGGTTGTCTGTAAAGTCGGTTTACTGACGATAGTTGAACGTGACAACGTCTTAAGAAAATACTGATGGAATGGTAGCATTTTAACATGTAAATGTACTATAGCATAGCAGCTGTCCACGCAGACGCATCGCTCACTCAAGTAGGAGAGAGACGGATTTCGAACGCTGCCGAACGCGAAGGCCGATTGTGCCTCTTTGTCGCTCGTTCCGCGCTCTCGCTTGCACTTCAAGCCTTACATGGAACGCCTCAGAGCGAGGCAACGCCGCATGAGTCATGTTTTTTCGTGCTTGCAGCCTGCTCAATCGAATTATAAGACGTTGTCACGTCAAAAATCGACCCCAAAACAGTAATTCAACTCAGCACACATTACCCATTCACTCACGGTCCCCTGTCGTTACAAACACGTCGCAAAACCAATTTACATACCGTACAGAATCTGCGGAATCAACGCAAGCATACTCCCCGACCACAAACAAGATCAGACATGTTTATCTGAAAAAAGACATCAATATCCCACGTCGTTTAAGCGCCCCTCAATCCCCCTGTAGTATCCTGTACGATACTAAACGCATCTCCCATTACATATGGAGACACACAAAAAAGATCACTTCTGATATCCGTCAAGAATCAAACATTAGCCCGAGGGAAAAAGCGGCGGTTTCTTCAGAAAAATCCAAATATAACCACCCGAATCTCAGCCTTGCGATGTTACGATACAGTTGGAATACCTTCGAAGGGGTAGGGGTAGTTAGAGTTGTACAGAAGTAGGGTTTAGAGGGAATTGTAGAATAAAATCAAATCTAATTTGTTCACAATTTGAGCACATCGGCTGCCGAGTGTCTCGTGTCGCTCCGAGCGCTTGAGTTCGCGTATGGAAATTGGCAAACGATTGGAATGGGAAAATTGGGCCTTTCCTGTTACAATTGTGTTTGTTTGGGAAATTCTGTTGTGTTTCGAAATCATGCCTGTATTTATATTGCATATTTGCGAACAAATGGTTTAAAAGCACAGATCTATCTAAGTTACTAGGTTGAGACGCAGTGAAGTTTTGCTTTTCAAAGAATGTAATAATAATAAATAATACCTTGGACACTATTTGCACATATTTATCTAGCCCCAAACTAGGATTCCCTGTATCTTGGGTGCAATGATACTCATACTTATATAGATGAATATTGTACTTAGATGGATAAACAACCATGACAAGGTTACAAACATCCGTTCTCATCAAACAAATATTTCCCCCACCGGGACTCGAACCCGGGACCCTTGGCTTTGTAGGCAGGGTCACTGCCGACTCTGCCATTCGGGTCGTCGGCCAATGTGAACTTTACCATAGCATAAGGTTCACAATCGAGGTATCTTTGTGTCCCGTTTTCACTTGTGACATCTGCAGAGACAGAACAATAATTAAGTATTTGATTAGTGAAATTCTCAATTCAGAAATCTGAGGTGAGTCTAGTTTTTATGACAATCAGGGACGACATTTTTATGACGCTTTACTTTTTCTCATGTTTAAACGCAATCGAAAACCCCTTTTGCGATCATATTCCCTTCCCCAACAAGTCTTTACAATCGGAAAATCATTGATCGCTCACAAAACAATAAAAAAGCAATCAAACCGCGATATCGCCACTCAAAGCTATATAACATTCCAACAAGACATCTCAATGCTATTGCAAGTTATGTACAAAGGTAGGAAAACTATTGTCAGTTTGGTGAGAGTTGATAAACATTATGCAATTGAAAATGCTCTCGCAAATCGCGTTATTCGAAAGAAAACACGTAACATCACAAGGGGGTAGAAGGGGCTGAATTAAGATATCACGTTTATTTATTTTTCGTCAAACACACACATCATTATGAGAAACGAAGAAATTGATAAGAATATATAGTTTTTAAAATGACACAATTTTCCAGAATTAAATTAGTTTATTTAAAGGTAATATTCTGTTTGTTTTAACATAATTTGAATAAAAAATACAAGTAATTTTGGTAGGGTGGGAGCTATAATCTAAAGACCTCACTACGTACCACCAGAGGGCAGAGGGTGCTAAAAAGATGTTAAAAAACATCACATAAAAAACAACAAATAGGTTTTACTCCCTCAGTCCACTTTCCTTTCCTATCTGGGTTTGCTGGTAGAAATCTCTTTAATAGAGATAAGCGCGCCACTTATACATATATTTTTCTTTGTGTTGTCTCTGTATGTTTGTTTTTGTGCAATAAAGTATTCATTCACGTGATTAATTAACGCCCACTTACACACGGGTACGAGTCGCACGAGGCTCGAAACTCACTGCTTCGTCGATAGGCTCTCGATTTGTGATGATTTTAGCAATCCTTCTTTTAGATTTTTTTATAAACTCTCCCGAACAGACCATACTAATGGTAGGAAAACTACACTGAAAAGAATGCACATCAAACCTCCATCACCAGCAGCCGAGACCATTGTGTGAGTATGTGTTGTTGCGCATGATCTATGGAATATATTTGAGGCCATTTGACTTCACTTGCACACATGTATCATCCGTGACATTGATTTGCTTCTTTTAAGTCGTGGAGGGCTTCGACGAAAAAGAGCCACAGGCCAACTAACTGATGCCCGCAACTTGATAACCTTACCCTCCTTCTGGGGGAGTCGGATAAAAAGTATCCTATATGTTAATCTAGCTCATAAACTATCTCTGTGCTAATTTTCATTTAAATCCGTTCAGCCGATGTAGCGTGATTGCGGCGCAAACACACAGACACACAAACATCCTAACATCGCTACTTTCACATTTATAATATTAGTTAGATTTACTAGCTGACGCCCGCAACTTGATGACTTTACCCTCCTTCTGGTGGAGTCGGATAAAAAGTATCCTATATGTGAATCTATCTCATAAACTACCTCTGTGCTAAATCTCATTTAAATCCATTCAGCCGATTTAGCGTAATTGCGGCACAAACTCACACACATCCAAACATCCTAACATCGCTACTTTCACATTTATAATATTAGTTAGATTTTAGATTTACTAGCTGATGCCCGCAACTTCATCTGCGTGTTCCTAGGAATTATCATTAACCGAGATAACGTTACCCTCCTTCTGGTGCAGTCGGATAAAAAGTATACTATATGTTAATTTAGCTCATAAACTATCTCTGTGATAAATTTCATTCAAATCGTTTCAGCTACTTTAGCGTGATTGAGGCCTAACACACAAACATCCAAACATCTTAACATCGCTTCTTTCAAATTTATAAGATTAGTTAGATTTCCCAGCTGATGCCCGCAACTTCAAGTGTCATTTACCGAGATAATGTTACCCTCCTTCTGATGCAGTCGGATGAAAAGTATCATAAATGTTAATCTAGCTCATAAACTATCTCTGTGCTGAATTTCATTCAAATCGTTTCAGAAGCCCAACATACAAACATATTAACATCGCTACTTTCACATTTATAATATTAGTTGGATATTATACAAACTGATGCCCGCAACTTCATCTGCGTGTTACTATGGATTATCATTTACAGATACATATAACGTTACCTTCCTTCGGTAGCAATAAAAAGTCATTGGTTGGCGCTACTTTCATACTCCAAAGGTAAACTACATTTAGCGGTCTTAAACTCATCCTATTGACTTTTCACTAAAATTATACAGTCTGTCGTCTGTACCTCATTTGTTAAAATCCGTCAAGCCGTTTGGACTGCAGCGGTTTTTTGAAATTTTAAAACCCCCACATCTCCGCCATTTTGATAAATTTCCAAAATTAGAATCATCCGGAAAAACCTATTTAATTATCGAACCTGCTCACAAAAATTCACGAGAATCAGTTGAGAAATACGGCCTGTAGAGGAGAACATCCGGACACACATCCGGACGCACGAAAGCATTTTGCCCAATCCTGAAGCGAAGACGCTTCCTCGCTTCGTCGCTCGGTCAATAATAAGTAATAATAAGTAATCGTCTCTGTCGCGACGCCAAACGCCGCCACATCTTTGAGTGTATCGAAAGGTACACTCCTGCTCAGGTGTGGAAATTTCTCAGGACACTTGGTATTGGCAAGTCCCAGGCCCAGGACACGCATTCAGGTAATGTCGATCTCAACGCTCTTAATCAATTTCTCTCCGCACCGCCCGTTGTGATGGACTCTACCGTCAAGCAAGCCACTCTTCGGAGCCTGCGTTCTAGGTCACTTCCCAACACCACTCCCTTCAACATGAGATATGTCGGAGTTGACACAGTTAAAAGGGCATTGTTGGCGATTAGCTCCAAAGCAGTCGGACATGACAACATCTGCCTAAAAATGATCTTCACTATCCTAGATGACCTGCTTCCGCCCATAACGCACATTTTAAATTTTTCCCTTTCAAACTGCTCCTTCCCTACTGCTTGGAAACATGCACTAGTTATCCCTCTCCCTAAATCATCCAATCCCACCTGCTTCAAAGAATATCGCCCGATTTCCATCTTGCCGATCCTATCAAAAGTCCTCGAATCCATTGTCCATACCCAGTTCTCCCAATATCTATCCTCTAACAACCTATTAAATCCTTTTCAATCAGGCTTCATACCGGGTCACAGCACAGTTACGGCTCTACTTAAAGTGACGGATGATATTCAGGTTGCCATGGATCAGAAGCAGCTTTCGTTGCTTACCCTGCTCGACTTCAGCAGTGCCTTTAACTGTGTTGACTTTGACATTCTCGTTGAACTTCTCAAATCTCTTAATCTCTCTTCCCATTCTATCAGCTGGTTCGACTCATACCTTCGTGACCGTAAACAGCGTATCAAATCGGAGACGACTTGCACGGATTGGTGTGACCTCACCTCCGGTGTCCCCCAAGGTGGCATTCTCTCTCCTCTTCTATTTTCTATATTTATTAACTCCATCTCCGATGCCCTCTCATCTTCTTATCATCTTTACGCGGATGACTTACAAATCTATCGCCACTTCTCTCCCGATGATGTAAACTCCGCTGTGGAGGCGTTAAACGCTGACTTAGAGGGTATTAGAGGATGGGCCTCGTCATTTGGGCTACTGGTTAACCCAAACAAGTCCCAGGCCATGATTATAGGTACCAGACACTCACTATGTTTGTTGAAGCAACAGTCTGTCCCTCCTGTATCTTATAACGGTACCGTAATCATGTATAGCGACACAGCGAAAAACCTGGGTGTTGTTTTCGATAACCAGTTAAACTGGTCAACGCATATCAGCGAGGTCAGCAGGCGAGTTTACGCTACCTTTCACTCTCTCAGGAGACTTCAGAACTTTCTTCCTCGTCAGACCAAAATTATTCTCGCCCAGTCTCTTTTACTTCCCCTCATTGACTATGCTGATGTTTGCTGGGTAAGCGCAAATGAAGAGCAACTGAACAAACTCGAACGACTTCAAAACCTCGGGATTCGGTTCATCTTCGGACTGCGAAAATATGATCACGTTTCTCAACATCGCAGGGAGTTGAATTGGCTTCCGATTCGTCTTCGACGGGACTCTCATATCCTATGCCTGCTCTACAATATTTTGTGGAACCCTCGGTACCCTAACTTCCTGCGTGATCGCTTCGAATTTCTTTCTTCATGCAGGCCTCGGAGAACTCACATGGCTACTATGCTTAAAGCCCCACAACGCTCCACTGCAACCTTCGAGCACGGGTTTAGAATCCGCGCTATACGGCTGTGGAATGAACTTCCCTGCACCATCAGGGACAGTCCATCACTGAATATCTTTAAGAACCGACTAAAGAAGCACTATCTTTCACTTTCTATTTAGCTATATAATGTATTAGTATTAGTATATTTGTAAGATATTTATTGATATGCTGTATTTATGTAACTGTGTATGTAGTCTATATTTCTTAGCAATAGGGTTTTATGTATGTGTAATATGTATTATATTAGAATATAGTCTTAATTGTACGCGCAATTCTTTCCCTTACCTATCATCTCCGTCTCCTATCCAACATGGTTTGCTGGAAGAAATCTCTTTTTAGAGATAAGCTCGCCTTTGTACAGGTTTTTTCTATCATAAGTTATCTGTATGTCTGTTTTGTTTAGTACAATAAAGAAATTACGAAAAATTACGAAAAGTAAATATCTCATAATAGTAGTTTATGTGACTGCTGCATAATGGAGGGCATTAAAACTCGAGAGATCACTCGAGAGTTTTAATGCCTAATTATGTACAGTTACATACACTAGTTTATCTACACACATATCATAAGCTCTCTTTGATGTGCTCAGGAACCGCATGTTTGACCGGCATTGTGGCTCTGCAGTTGTTTAGCTTGTTCTGTAGTACCAACTTCTCGCAGGCGGGCGTCGGCGTTCGAAATTTGAATGTCAGTACCAACTTCACAAACAAACTAGGGACGACACGCGGGTGGCCGTCGGCGTTCGAAATTTGAATGTCATTATATGTAGAAAAACTACACATAATGACCATAATGTGTAGTTTTCCAGATACGAAACAAGTTTTTACCAAGTAGTTTAACATAATGCTGATCCTAACGTGCGGTTTTTGAACGCAGTAAAGAGGGTTTATGATACGTGTGTAGATAAATTAAATACACAATCCCCATTCTCAAAGCTTAATATCGACTAGTTCAATTATCTTCATAAACTAATGATATCATAATCAAGATTAATCTCGCCTTGTACCAAGTCTGTATGCATAAAGTAAAAAAATGTGCTATTTTTAACTTGGCGCAACATTGCACACCACCATTCGTACGTAATACAGATAAATGTTGCAAGAAAGAGGGATGTTGATGCAAAAGGGCCGGGAACTATTCAAAGAGAATTTGATATTTTTCTGAATATATCTGGCCACATTTATGAGTCGATCTCACATATTCTTCATGGGTATGCGAAGCGATTTATGGCAGAGGAAATCAACATACTTTCGAAAGGTGTAGGCCTATTATTATAATGACGTCATTTAGAACAACAATCAAATCTCTTTATTGCTGTAGATATTTACATATACTTAGCAATCGTCATTTTTTGCCACTTCTCTAAATTGGACCACTGTGGAAAAAGAAGGGCGTAGAAACTCCCACAGATTGATTTTTAGATCTCTTTTAAAAATTGCTTGTGCTTAACTAACGCAAATATTACGATATGAATTTATTATATATAATTAATAAGCAGGAATAAATAATAACAAAATTATTAACAGCAAGGTCTGTGTTGAGCCAGATTAACCCCATACAAATTTACTGAAGATAAATTAATTATCTCATTGGAACATGGTCAGGAATCGAACCTGCATCTCCTGTGTGAGAAAGCAAGCGTGAAACCCAGTAGACCACGAAGCTCTTTTTGATTCATTTAAAGTTAGTCAATTAAAGAAATTTTACAAATAAAAATGTTAAGTATCCACTTTTTTTTTCAAGTATTTTCTTAGCGGGGACAATGTTCCTAATAGCACGTCTATCTGGCAGTAGCCATATCGGCCGACCGATTATTCCTTTCCTCCCCGAGCGATAGACAGCGACCACGTGATCGCCTGTCAAATCATAAGTTGCCGTTTGGGCATACCGGGGATCGGGATATTTGAAAGGCTTACCTATAGGCACTTATTTACATCTTATACGTACGTAATATTTTGACAACAAATTGCCCGCATTCCTTCAAACAGTCGAACTTTTGAAGTAGGTCGTTTGTTGCTAGCACAGATTTATCACTGATATAACTCTCCAATTTGGCGGAGCAATGTTTCGTTGTGAGAGGCGTGCATACGCAAACGATTCTCGCTACCGCTTCCTGGTGAGGTTCTTCTGGTTACGTAGGAACTGGGCGCAAAATGCCGTAATTGGCAGTCAGTCTTCAAACAAAATAGGCGCGGCGGACAAGCCAAATACGACATTTTCGCTTTTGGGAGCAATCGATATGTCACCGTAAGATTGTCAAAACCGTTAGTTGATGAACTAACGTTTTTTTCTCGTTAGTTGGTCAACTATCGACAGATAGTAAACTGTAGCGTACTGCTTACTATATGACGCTTTAGTTGATAAGCGAACGGTTAAAACCGTTAAATAGTAAAATGGTTTAAACTTAAATTGCAAACGAAATACCAGGACAAACACTGCGGTAGCTTAAGGGAAGACTAGAGGGGGCGAGCGCAGCGAGGCCCCCGAATAGTCTTCGTATTAGGTTGACATGTAAGAACAAAAGAAACTTAAATTCTAAACCCTGTGTGTCTGGTTTACTATCTGTCGATAGTTGATCGACCATCGCGTTTGTTTATCAACTAAAAGTTTTGACTATCTTACGGTGACAGATACATTATGATAAAATTCCACGTCTTAACCGAAAGCGGGTGGAATCTTGGTAGGGTTGTTTTATTGTTCCGTGATGATTATTACAATTAACATTCCGACCAGGTCCCGATACCTGTGTTAGACAATTATTACAAATAACATACAGCCAAGGCCCGAATGCTTGACGCCGACATTTTCCATGTGCAAAAGAGTAACATCTAACTAGTCATTTCGTTTCTATGCAAGTGACAGCTAGTGATGTCCCGATCACTCGCGGTCGATCCGCGCAACGAAAAAACCGGTGCGTTCCGAAGCATAAATATTAAACAGTCACCCGCCCGGACAGGCCCGAACCTGTCCCTAATCAATAGGAAGGCGAGAAAGTGTTGCGACCGCTCTCTTGAGGACCGAGATCCCCACCTTGACTTCTGCTGATCGAGGCGTGCCATCCCGACCCGTGTACAAATTGACGATCCGTCCTCGTCTCCATCTCAATGATGGCAGGTTCGCATCCTTAATCAGCACCAAATCACCGACTTGAGGGGGGCTCGTCCGGTCAGTCCACTTAAGGCGCTGCTGCAAGATGTGCAAGTACTCAAGGGACCACCGTTTCCAAAAATCTTGAGCCATCTGCTGCAACATTTGCCACCTAGTTAACCGACTTAACTTAACATCACCGAATGGGTATTCTGGCAGTGCGTTAAGGGGCTGACCTATCAGGAGGTGACCCGGCGTCAACGCTTCCAAATCATTTGGATCCGAACTGAGCGGGCACAACGGACGCGAGTTCAGTGTCATTTCAATTTTACAGAACAGCGTCGCAAGCTCTTCAAAGCGTAGAGAGGTCTCACCGATGATCCTCATCAGGTGCGACTTAGCCGATTTAACCGCAGCCTCAAAATTTCCTCCCCAATGAGGACATCCCGGCGGACTGAAAACCCATTCAATCCCTCGTCGGGAGCAAGCCGTACCGATGGCGTCCTGGTTACCGTTCAGGAATTGAGTGACCTCCTGCAGATATCGCCTGGCTCCGACAAAATTTGTGCCGTTGTCCGAACGGATTAATGACGGGAGGCCCCTTCGTGAAACGAACCGATCCAGACATGCGATAAATGCCTCCGTAGTGAGGTCACTGACCACCTCCAAGTGGACTGCCTTCGTGGCCAAGCACACGAAGACGCACAGGTATGCCTTCACTAATCTGGCGTTCCGTAGCTGTGAAGACTTGACCATGAATGGTCCCGCGAAATCCGTTCCGACACCCGCAAAGGGCCGGATTTCGTTAACCCTATCCGAGGGCAAATCGCCCATCTGGGGCTGCATCGTAGCCGCCTTGGCCCGATAACAAGGCAGGCACCGAAATACGACGCTACGCACTAAGCGTCTTCCCGATAGAATCCAGAACTCGCGCTGGAGAAACGCCATCAAGGCGTGGCATCCGATATGCCCATTCCGAATGTGTCGATCCTGTATCAACAGTTCGACCAACTTCCCTTTCCTAGGGAGTAACAACGGGTGGCGAGCCGCATAAGGCAGGTTGGCACTCCGCAGCCGACCTCCTACCCTCAGCAATCCTTGAGGGTCAATAAACGGGTTGAGCCGAGCCACAGCTCCCTTCAGTTGGACGCGTCCGCGTCTCAGAATGTCCAGTTCGGACTTAAAGTGCACCGTCTGCACGTTCCGTACCAATGCGAACAACGCATGGTTCCTTTCCCGTGGTGTCAGGACCTGTATCCGCACCCGTTGCGCCTCAGAATTGCGACAATTCCGCGCAAATCGGAAGATCCAGGCGGTCACATTGACCAGCTTGTCGAGCGAGCTGTACCGTTCCAGCAGGCTGAACTCCTCTTCCGGCTCTGGTTGCGTCTTACAGACACCGACTGTCAAGGCGCCGTTCGCCGAGGTAACGCGTGGACTCATTGGCCAATCCGATTCGGCTTGAGTCAACTATTTTGGACCCCACCACAAGGGATGTCCAACTAACTCCGGAGCGTGACACCCACGAGACGCACAGTCTGCTGGGTTCATTTCCCCTGGAACATGTCTCCAGATTAAGGGAACCTCCGAATTCAAAATCTGCGAAACCCGATTCGCCACAAAAATCTCCAGCTTGTGAACTGAAGCCTTCAGCCAGCATAACACGATCTGGCTGTCCGTCCAAGCGTAGACCGTATCTTCTAACGCTATTGACCATCGAAGAACCGTCATCGTGTGGTTGACCAAACGAGTCAGGAGAGCCGCTCCTGAAAGCTCTAATTTGGGAATGGTCAGGCGAGTGCGCAACGGCGCAACTTTGCTCTTGGCCATGACCAACCGTACATCAACCTCCCCCGAGGAGTCGACCGTACGCAGATACACCGCAGCTCCGTAGCCCTTCTCCGAGGCATCGCAAAACCCATGCAGGGTGGCGGTGTATCGTTTGGTGGGGACCAACCTCCGTGGCAGTGAAATCCGATTCGAGAAGAACGAGTCCCACTCTGAGCTCAATGACCCGCCGATCGGGTCGTCCCGTCCCATTTCAGCTCAGCAGACCACAATTGCTGCATAAAACACTTGAGCTGAAATGTTACCGGGGTGATCCACCCGTTTGGATTAAATGTCCTAGCCACCGTTGAAAGGACGTTCTGTTTCGTCCAGACCTTCGGGGAGTCCAACTCGACCCGATACGAAAACATGTCTGACACCGGCTGGTACTGGACGCCTAATACCGACAACATATTTGGATTTTCCAGATTTTCGAAAATGTGGGGATCCTGCTGGGAGTCATCCGGAAGACCAGACAGTAACTCTGGAGAGTTCGACATCCATTTCCGGAGCTCGTAACCTCCACCCCGTAAGAGCTCAACTAGCTCGTCCCGTCGGGCGAGCGCCTCCTCTACGGAATCTGCACCGGTACAGATATCGTCCACGTAGAGATCCTGCTCCAGGATCGCTGCTCCTCTAGGGAAATTTAACCGTTCTCGATCCGCTAACTCCCGCAGAGTGCGAATCGCCAAATAAGGACTAGACCGTAGCCCGTACGTGTTGGTGTTCAGCTCGTACACCTTGATGGGCTGATCTGGGCTCTCTCGCCACAGTATCAGCTGATACCGTCTATCGTCAGAGTGAATGACCGTCTGCCTAAACATCATCCGGATGTCAGCTACAAACACAAGATTGTGTCGACGGAACCGTGTGATAACATCCGCGATGTCATGGTTCAACTTCGGCCCTGAATGCAAACACTGGTTCAGGTTCATGCCATTAGATGTTGATGCCGATCCATCGAACACTACCCGTATTTTGCCTTCCGGGGTCCTCAAGACCGCGTGATGTGGCAGGAAGCAGTGGTCTTCACGCTTCCAGTCGATACCCGAAATCGACATGTGGCCGAGCGACTCGTATTCCCGCATGAAGTCGACGTACTTCTGCCGGAAAATCCCGTCACGCTTCATGCGTCGTTCCATCGACAGAAGCCGCGTCTCGGCTGCATGGTGTGAACTGCCCAGCGGCGGGCGATCACTCCGGAATGGAAGACGTGTGAGAAATCGACCTGACCGAAGGCGACCAGTATTGTTCCGATAAAACTGTTCACACTCTTCTTCAACCGGGTCCAACCGGCGGACCGTAGGTGGTTCCTCCACCTCCCAAAACTTCTGTATCACCTCCGAGAGTACAGAACCGAATAAGGGACTACGAATCGCTAGGCGTGGGGCAGCCGGCATGACCGGACCCATTACCGCATGGCCCAGTCTGGTGTTGACCGAAACCAGACCAGTCGCCTGCAACACGTGGACACCTGGCACTAACAGGTATCCCAAGGCCCAATAAAATGTCTACTGGGCCCGGAATATCGAACTCCGGGTCAGTCAGTGACAACCCAGCGACCAACTGTCGCACCGAGGGTGATAACCGTACGTGATGTGATGGGCTCACACCCTCGTGTGAGCCCATCACATTAGGCATGACTAATGCCGTGACCGTCAGATTCACCGATGAATCCACCCGTGACGAGAGAGTAATCCGACATACTCCCTTAACGGAACCGACTTCCGTGTTCCCAATTCCCCGAATGGAATGTGGATACTCCCTTATCGAAATGCCCAACCGTCTTACAAGGTTGCACGAGACTAAGCACCCCTGGGCCCCCGAGTCCAATTGCTCGTGACACACAAGATTTGCCGTCCGAACTCCACGCTATCACAGAGGCGGTGGGGAGCATGACCGTCTGTGGAGTGGCGGCACCCTGTAAGTGGGCGGCGTGTCCCTAGCGGGAACCTCCGCGGGATCCGAACCCGCTCAGACCTCCGTCGGCCTTGCAGTAACTCGGCTGCTGATATGCCACCGGCATATCAGACCGTATGTACATCAAGGGGTCCCAACCCGCATAATAGGCCCCTCGCTGTCCCGGTATCCGACCATACCGGACGGTGTACGGTGTGCCCGGTGGCCACCGTGGATGGATGGGGGAGAGCGGATCCAACCTGGGGCGCTCTAGGAATGGGGGCGACATCCGACTGTTCGCCTCCCTGTTCGCCTCCCAGAGTGACGAGCAGGGTGGCGCAGAAGGTGGTGGGCTCCCAGCCTTCGCGCCACTCATAGGTGCCATCTGACACCCGCCCGTAACACGCGGTGAGCCAGCGGCCCGAAGTCCTCGCTGACCGTGGACAGCGGCGACCGAACCCCGGCTATCCCGCATGTTACCCCCCGCGCTGCCCCCTTCCCCTCGGGGGGGGTCCCGTCCGCGGGTACCCCAGTCACCCCGTTGGTGACTCCCGTTGCCCGGAGGGGGACTGGGTCCGGCCCTGGTTGGGCCCTGTGGCCGACCAACCTGAGTCCGGCCCTGGTGACCGTCCGAAGGGCCTGACCGATTCAGTTCTGACAGAGTCACTATGTGGTGCTTGCCATCACAGCACTCACAGGGGAACGCACGCGAGCACTCGCTCAACGTGTGCGGCCCCAAACAACCGAAACACAATCGGTGGCGGAAGACTATCTTCCTGCGGGCAGCTACCCCGAGCGCCCTAAAGTTGGCGCAACTGGTCACTTCATGACCGGCACTGTCGCAGTGCACACAGCCGTCACCCGACGGCGCGGCATTCAGAACGCCAAATTGTTTCGACCTACCACCCCCCCGTGGAGGCGGGGGGCGCGGCCCCTCCCGCATCCGCGCGGGTTGGCGCTGCACACTGGCATCCGTGTCCAGTGTGTCACATCGCCTGCATTCACCCTCCAAGGCAGTTCCGTGCTACTGCCCCCATGCAGCTGTTCAAACCGACTTTGAACAGCTGCAGGCAACCGTGACAAAACCATATACAAAACAATGTATGACCATTGGTCTACCGGAAGACCAAGGTTCTGAAGGGCCTTAGTGGCCACCAGCACAGGGTTGAGCACCTGTACTCGGATGTCAACATCCCGGGTTACTCTAGGGATGCTAAACAGCTTCCCCAGCTGCGCATCAACCAACCGCCGTTTGTGTTGGTAGTGGTCAAACAATATGGACCTGGCTATCTCATAATTGCCCGCCGTGACCGTTAGGTGACCGACCAACTCCTTCGGTTCACCCCGCAGAGCCATCAATAGTTGGGCCAACTTGTAGGCGTTTTCCAGGTCGTCCCGACCGTGGACCAAACTATCAAATAAATTAATGAAGGCCGGCCACTCATCAATTGCCCCACTGAAGGCCGGAATCTCCAGGTGTGGCAGCCGTCCAACAACACCCTTCGGGGGTGGGTCTCCGTTACCCTCCCCACGGTCATTCCTTCGCGACCGCTTAATTTTCTCCGCGCGACGCTCGATGTCACCCAAGCATTCCATCGGTTGGTCAGCATCCGCGCAAAGCTGTTTCACTGCAGCCATCGAGGCTTCATCCGTAAGCCCGAGAGCTTCAGCCTCCGCAGCCAGCCGACACACCTTCTCGACGCGTGTCATTGCGTCCTCCACACGCTTGAGCAGGAACATCGTCCATGTCCGGTCGCTCCACATACTTATGAGTATGGGCGAGCCATCTCATTTCCTCCCGGACACCATGCCGCAGTACCGTCAAGGGCGAAGGTGCCATGTTGACCGATTTAATAGATTCTGGTCTTATACTTCACTACCGAACTAAGTATAGCCAGAGACCAGCACTTGCCCGTCAGCGCTGGGCACAGAAATTAAAACTAAGTTGTCAAAACTAAGGCAACCACTAAAACAATTAAATCCTAAAAAATATTTAATATGGTCGCCCTGTGGACATACACCTTATAACTATACACTCTAAATCAATTAGAGAATGCCACCATAAAGCACAATATAAAATAACACACAAAAATGTATTATAAAAAAAACTATTTTTAATATAGTGTAGGTAGCCGTGAACCTTCTAGAAGTGGCCTTTCCGATATGACCTGCACTTCTACTGAGGTCAGCAAAATCAGCTTAATACCCCTTAAATAGCCTGACCCTGCTCTGTAATCCGAAATAACACTGCAATACTATGGAACCCGACTGCAATACTATAGTCCGACCAAATGACTGTTCCTTATGCACACCGAGTCGTTTCCGACTACAATTTTATAATAATTGTTAACTAAATCGTCAATTATACGTTCACTAACCGAAAATGAACCTAAATTGTGGTATACCGACCACAAGACTCACTCACAGAATGATTGCCGACCAATCTGAGGTACCCACCCTCTCCCAGCTACAATGTGGCAAAAAAACAACCCTACAACCGTCCGTGAATCGATTTCCTACTAGGAAACCGCGCCTCTGCTACCAAAATGATAAATTCCACGCCTTAACCGACAGGGCGTGGAATCTTGGTAGGGTTGTTTTTCAGTGGAATGTCCTTGACCTTGACGCCGTGGACCGGAATTCGAAAGCTCAATTCGAGGCAGGAATACGGGATGAGAAACACCAGGGGGGGGGGGGAGTCGAATCTTGCTCTCGTCGCAGCCCGCTGCTGTCGCCGTCGTGATGCTTGCCGACACAAAGGGTCGCTGTCCGAACGCGACGAATTGATCACCGAATCACTTCAACCTTTCAAAGCACGAAGCACTCACTCCGATGACGTGAAATCTACTTATTTCCCGACGATTGTTCCGTGATGATTATTACAATTAACATTCCGACCAGGCCCCGATACCTGTGTTAGACAATTATTACAAATAACATACAGCCAAGGCCCGAATGCTTGACGCCGACATTTTTCTTGTGCAAAAGAGTAACCTCTAACTCGTCATTTCGTTTCTATGCAAGTGACAGCTAGTGATGTCCCGATCACTCGCGGTCGATCCGCGCAACGAAAAAACCGGTGCGTTCCGAAGCATAAATATTAAACACATTATGTACTCGTGTTTCAAATGAGACTCTAAACCCCGACTATACTATCTGCCTAATAACATAGCGATAGAGGTCATTCCCCCAATAGAGGACCTTCAACAAAATCCAATTTATGTATCGCTAATTCTGTCGCTTACCATACAAACCTATCGCAAACCGGCATCGCTAGAATCTCGTAGTACCAGCTTTCAAAAGACAAGACAAAAAGACAAAAATATTTATTTGTTCATCATTGTTTGTAACTCGGTTCTATGTTATTTACAGTGTTTCAAATGACTGTACCCAGTAGTACTGGGTGAACAATTATTAACCTTTCTTGTACCACGATAGTTTGCGATACCAGTTTTGCGATAGGTTTGTATGGTAAGCGACAGAATTAGCGATTCATAGATTAAATTTAACGGACGGTCAATGCGCTTCCAACGACTAGCAAGAGCTAATAATATATAATTTTGGAATGTGCTAAGTAAGACCTTTAATTTGATACCCGACACGGGATGGTACTATATGCACGCTAGAGGTCGCCACTTTAAATTTATTGTGACGTCACCCTTGTAACCAGCGGACGATCAATACGTTTCTAACGATACCCTATTTGTCAAATTCTGATAAGTAGTTTAGATGTTCTGGTGGTACAAATGAACATACTTACATACACTTCAGCAGACACACATATACACCGGTGAAATTCATAACCCTCCTTTTGGCTTGGCAGTAGTCGAGTAAATAGAGTATTTGTTTTGTTTCTTTTCTACAGAGTGTAGGCAAATCTTAATGGATTCACTGGAACCGAATCGATGACTCGATAACCGATTCAATGACTCGATAACCGATTCGATGACTCGATAACCGATTCGATGACTCAATAACCGATTTGATGATCCGATAACCGATTCTATGACTCGATAACCGATTCAATGACTTGATAATCGATTCGATGTCTCGATAACCGATTCAATTACTTGATAACCGATTCGATGCCTCGATAACCGATTCAATGACTTGATAACCGATTCGAAGTCTCGATAACCGTTTCAATGATTCGATAACTGATTCGATGACTTTCACTATAAAACCGATTCGATGACAAAAATATGACCGTTAGGGTAAATATCAACGTCGTCTGATTTCCATATTACTTAGTTTCGCCAAGTATTTACCTGCAGGTTAAATACATGGCGCAAGCCAGCCTGCCCTATCGAGAGTAATCCCACAGATATCCCACTAGCGGAAACGTCGTATCACGGGAGAAATCAAACGCCGGAAGTAGGAAGGAGCGCATTTTTCGAATTTGAATTTCGAACTCGGCTCTTTCCGGGGCGGAAGCGCGAAGTTTGCATGAAAATATGAAAGTTCGGAAAACGCTGTGTGGCTATTCGGAAAACTTTATTGCCTATTTGTTTATCGTCGGGTAAAAATACAATTTCATTGATGGAAATACGAAATATGGGTGGGTTGTTGTTTCAAGTATGTTCTATCTAAATAACGTACAATATTTTGGTGAATTCATCATCATTCAGTCGTATTATCGTTTCTCAATATATGCGAGTTAGCAACCCGACGAGCACATTAAAAAGATTAAAAAGATTAAAAGATTAAAAGATTTATTGCAAGTTACGGTTCACACTTACAGTCTTACGACCAAAACATGTGAGCGTTAACACTAAATTACTGTCTAAAAAATGTACAATTAATGAAATTGAAAATACAGACAAACACAATACATAATAAATTACAATATGACTTACACACGACTGTTTAAAAACAAATACACAATTTTAAAAAATATCCAGAGCGGCATATTAAATATATCTAATTCTGGGTGCTGAGCAACACAGGCATTGAGTAGAGTCAGTGCCTGAAAAGTGGGCGCGTGACGAGCGTGCTGTGTACGAGCAACACCCGTAGCGAAGAGCGGCCGCGATCGTAACATCGCGTACCGAGCCGGCGCGTTAAGGACAACACTTTGTAGTGCGACCGGGTTGTCTACCTTGTTATGGAGGAGCAGATAGAAGTGGACCAACAGAGACAACTTCCGCCTCAGCTCTAGGGTGTCTACCCCCACCATCCCCGCCACAAATAGAGACGGGAATAAGTAGGGATAATACCCATATTTAAACTTGTATAGAAGTCTAGCAAATTTCCTTTGGACTTTTTCCAGCATGAGTGTGTATTTGGCTTCATGTGGGTCCCAGATGATTGCGTTGTACTCTAACTTACTCCGAACAAATGCATTGTACAAAGAGGTTAACGTAGAAATGTTCCTAAACCGAATTGTCTGTCGCATTACGAATCCAAGAGATCTGAAGGCTCTCCTAGAAGTCTCCCGGATGTGGTCATTAAATGTAAGCTCAGCGTCAAGTAATAGTCCTAAGTCGCGTATTTGGGTAACCCTCACAAACCTAGCCCCAGCGATAGTGTAGTCATGATGGAGCGGTGACCGAGATCGAGTAAAAGTCATGGTTTTACACTTAGCGCTATTAAACGCCAAGTGGTTGCATTCACTCCACTCCACCACTCCATCAACATCTCTCTGCAGGCGCCCAATATCGTCCCCACTGCTTATGCGCAAGAATATCTTCAAGTCATCCGCGAACATCAGACACTCAGCCGTCTCAACGACATTGGGAAGGTCATTAATCATAATCAGAAACTGAGTGGGGCCCAGAGTGCTACCCTGACTGACACCCGAGCAGGTTTCATAGGGCTCGGAACTCTTACCGTTAACCCTCACATACTGAACTCTATTGGAGAAGTAGTTCGCAAATAACCGTATTAAGTTCGGTGTGAATCCTATGGATGCAAACTTCTCCAATAGGACGTCATTGTCAACTCTATCGAATGCTTTCTTAAAGTCGAAAAACGTCACATCAACCTGTGTGGACTTATCCAGAGCTAACGTCACGTAGTTTACAAAGTTGATGTGGTTTGTTAGTGTTGAGCGACTAGGGCGGAAACCATGTTGGCAGTCGGATAATAGCCCGCGTATTTGTTCAGTTATGTGATGGTTGATGATTGATTCAAACACCTTCCCAAATACCGAGAGGACGGCTATAGGTCTGTAATTTTCTACTTCTGACCTGGAGCCGCCCCTGAGCACAGGCGTGACTCGCGACGTTTTCCAGCGCCTTGGGTAGATTGCAGATTTTAGGGCTAAATTGTAAAGGTACCCAAGTGGTAGTTCCAGTACAGATAGACAGTCCTTGATTAGGAAAGGCGGAATACCGTCGGGCCCTGTAGAGGAGCGAGGTTTAAGTCGTCGCCCTGCACGTCGTATGTCAGTCACAGTAATGCAGTCAATCGCTACACGCGACGAGCTATTGCCCGGTCCAGCTCTCCGCTCGGCAGCGTCAGCGTCAAGTGTCGGTCTGTCTGGCAAGAACACTGACTGGAAGTAAGTTGCGAACGCGTTGGCCGCATCCACTCCCGTCACCGTCTTGCCGTCATAGTCATATTCGTCACATGTCTGTTTCGTCGTCCGTTGGTCCCTAATAAAATTCCAAAAGTTAGTGGGGTCAGTTCTGATATCATTCTCAGCTAGTCGTATGTACTCCGAGTAGGTTTTGTCTATTAAGTACTTCACGCGACTTCTATAATAACGGAACATTTCCTTATTAAACTCTTTTCCCTCAGCTCTATACCGTTTGAGATGAAAGTATTTGTTCTTAATGTTGCGTATGATGTCGGACGTGAACCACTTCGGGTATACATACCGAGTCCTCACGCCTGTACGCTGTTTATTTGGAACGCAATCATCTATACATGCATATACCTTATCGTACAATAAATCAGTGGCTCGATCGACGTCATCGGATGTATACAGGTCACTCCAATCAAGAGAGGCAAGGGAAGAATATAACTTAGTGAAGTCTGCTTTGCGGAAGTTCCACTGTGGTCTGTCGGGTGGGTTGGGCGACTCGCCCCTCGGCAGCGGTGGCAGTGCGTGTGGCTCGGGCCGCGGGAAACGCACGCTCAGCTCCAGCGGCGGGTGGTACCCGTCCACAGGCCACGTCAGCGGCTCTATCTCCCCAGACACATCGATCCGATCGATGCCCATGTCACTCAGCACCAGATCTAGTATACCATCATTACTATTCGTGACCGTATTAAACTGCTTAAGTTTACAGAAGTGCATAAAATATTCAAATTGCAGACAAGGGTTTATCCCGCAAGAATTGAGATTGAAATCGCCAATAATAATTTTATCTAGATTTTTATAATTAGATACTACATTTTCGATAATTGTAAAAACTTTTGTAAAGTGTGAGTCCGGAGATGCCGGCTTGATGTAAACTACCACACAAAGAAATTTCACATAGTTATCAGACACAATCGCAAATATAAGTTCCACATCGTCGTCACACCCCTCCACGTCATGTAGCTGCCGCACATTAAAATCATATGTCGATAAATAATAAATATATTATTTTTAGGGAATTATTATACTGAACATCAAAAATACGGATTTGCACAGCAAATATCAGGGTAAAATGCTGCGGTAGCTTAGGTGAAGGGTAAAGTGGGTGAGCGAAGCATAGCCCCTTTATCCTTCGTGTTACTTACTGTTAAATTCCACGCCTCAACCGACAGGGCGCGGAATCTTGGTAGGGTTGTTTTACCATGGAATGTCACAAAGTAGTACTGACCTTGACGCCGTGGACCGGAATTCGAAAGCTCAATTCGAGGCAGGAGCACGGGATGAGGAACACAAGGGTGGGGGTTGATGGGAGTCGAATCTTACTGCTGTCGTAGTCCGCCGTCGGTGCCGTCGTGATGCCACGTATCCGACCACATGGGTCGCTATCCGAACGCGACGAATTGGGGACCGAACCACTTCACCCTTTCACAGCACGAAGCACTCACTCCGATGGCGTGAAATCTACTTATTTCCCGACGATTTTTCCGCGATTATTATAATTAACATTCAACATTAGCTTTCCGATGCTGGCGTTAGACATTTTTTTTATGTGCAAAAAAGTAACCTCTAACTCGTCGTCTCGTTTCTATACAAGTGACAGCTAGTGATGTCCCGATCACTCGCGGTCGATCCGCGCAACGAAAAAACCGGTGCGTTCCGAAGCATAAATATTAAACACTTACCCTTAAAAATGCGTACACATAATAGTAGTTTATGTGACTGATACATAATGCCTAATTATGCACAGTTACATACACTAGTTTATCTAACCACATATCATAAGCTCTCTTTGATGTGTTCAGGAACCGCATGTTTGACATGTTAGCTTGTTCTGTAGTACCAACTTCAAAGACAAAGTAGGGCGGCACGCAGGTGGGTGTCGGCGTTCGAAATTTGAATGTCATATTATGTAGAAAATTTACACATTATGATCATAATATTCAATATTCAGATAAAAAATTAGTTTTTACAAAGTAGTTTAACATTATGCTGATCGTAGCGTGCGTTTGGACGCAGTGAAGAGGGTTTATGATACGTTTGTAGATAAAATACATATTAGCCTTATTATTATTATTAAAACTTTATTGCGCTCAATATTTGTATGACAGGTGTAAATGTTAAAAACTAATGCACAAAGGCAAACATATAAAAAGATTCCTGGTGATAAGTGAAGAGCGGCAGGGCTGTGTTTTTGAGACGACTCAACGACGTGAGACGTGATTGCGTGGTTGGCATAGCATAACAGAAAGGAGCTATTCGAGAAATTTATAATTTAAAACGCACATGGCCTAATGCACAGGCTGCTGGTCAAATAAAGTGTCGCTAAAATATCATCCTGGCGCTATCACTTCCCTGAGCGAGACACTGTCGCATTTCCGTCTTTGACTTTCCATGACTTTGAGTTGATTGAGTCCGTTCCGACCACAGAGTATCTGTGGTTCGGACCATAGACTCCTTAAGAGAACTTTTTAGAGCAATTGACATATTAATTGTAGCTAGTCAATATATTTTCGAAAATCTAATGTATTTACAACCTGACAATATTTTCCAAATTTAGCGATAGCTGTTATATTAAGCTAATAAATAATCGCAGACTAGTTGCGTTTAGACTCGCGAAGGTTAGCAATTCTTTCAAGGGTCAGTGCATTCTCTGCTACAATAAGATGCCTCTGGAGATTTTGAAATTGATATTTGAGCAATTTAAAAACCATATAAAAGCGACATTGTCTAAAAAGGGATATTACAATTCTCAAGATTACTTAAATCACGGGAATGTATGGGGTTAATCGAACTCAACACAGAACTCGCTGATAATATTTTTGTAATTATTTATTCCTGCTTATTATTCGTAATAATTAATGTTGTAATAATTGTATTAGTTAAACATAATCAATTTTAAAGAGACTTCTAAAAATCAATCGATGGGAGTTTCTACAGTGGTCCACTGTAGAGAAGAGGTAAAAAACTACGTTTGCTAAGTATATGTAAATATCTACAGTAATAAAGAGATTTAGATTTAGATTTTATCACCCCTCCCGCCGCACCGCTCTACCGCAGAAATTTACGTCTTATGTTTAAACGATTACCAAAAACGCACCTATTTTACTGAATGAATGAATGAATGAATGGTGCTTCGAAGGTGCTTTGGTACGAAGAAAATAGTAACAATGAAGCAATAGAAAATGGAGTTAACGGAAACAGTTTAACGGATAACATTGTTGACAAAGAAGCTGAGAATCTGGAGAAGATTTTCAAATGAAAATCAGTAAACAATTCAGTTTGGGGTATTACTTGAGGTTACATGTCAGATCTCACACAGGTGAGCATAACAAAAATAAATAAAAATATTTCATTACAAAATATCTAGGCAAAAAGCATAGCACTATTCAAGATATCATTTTAATGATACTTACATTATGTTTAGCTACTTCAAATATACAAAATTTCAAACAGACTAGCACATATATTTCACACAATATGTTTAAATAGGTGTTATTTTGTATGTCCTTCAAAATGTAATTAAAATAGTGAGCAGGCCAATTTTATACTTTTTTCTAAAACATAAAATTTCATAAGTTTCACGCTTTACTTTTATTGCATATCTTTGAAATGAATGAATGAAATAATTTTTTTCAGGCTTAGAGCACAGATATGAATGAATGAATGTATGAATGGTGCTTCTCCAGCCAGGGTTCTAAACCTTTTCCGGTCTTTCGGCCGGCATACCAGAGAGCACGAGTTTTGAGGGGGGGCGGAATGACTTGCTCGATAGGAGAGGAAGGAGCGTGAATTCAATTGACCGACTCTTCAGCCTGAAGCCAATATAGGATATGTGGAATGGGGAGGATATAGGATTTGGAGAGCAGCTGTTTTTTTCTTCAAGTTCATGTTTTCCTTCTATTTTCAGGTATTGTTATAGGTTGAGTTTCCTGTCCTGTCGTGTTCGTTTGGGTTATCCGGTAGGGTCTCCGTTTCGCTTTCGCTGTCTGTTTCTGGAATATGGTATATTTGGCTCGATGCCTTTCTGACTTCGTCCCTGTTGTGTGCTGATTCTGTTTAGTAACTGTGTTCTTTACCGTAGTATTTGATGACATGCTTAAGGGAATCTTTCCAGGTATAAATGGGTCGGCCAACTTTCTTCTTCTTTGCTTCGTATTTCAATGCAGCGTGGAGTAGGTGTTTTTGTGGGCGTCGTAGAATATTTGTATAGTAACACATCCGATGGTTTTTGATTTGTTTGGTTATTGTTTTGCCCTGTAGTAAGTCATGAATTTTGTGGTGTCTTGGATAGCTTCTGGCGTTCTCAAACATGTCTCTGAGGATCAGGCGTTCATATTTTCTTAGTCTAGAACGGTTTGCTTTGGTGAGAGCTGCCGCTTTAAGTCCGTATGTTATTAACACGGTGCAATAACTATTTTGTAAATCAGGCGTACTTTTTTCCAGTCTATGTTGGATTTATTTATAAAATGCATTAGGGCTTTGGAATTGCCTATGGCTTGCCGGAATCTCTTCTTTATTGTGTCTCTTCTACTATGTCCTGTCGTTATATATGTGCCGAGATATTTTATTTCGTCTACGGGTCGTATTGGAACTCCGTCCAATACGATCACTTGTGGGCGCTGGGTGTTTATGGGGTCTCTTATAAGAATTTTCGTCTTTGTTTCGTTAGTATCGAGACCTACTGTTTTAATAGTGCTTTCAAGTGCGTGACGATTTGGTCAAGGTGTTGTAAATCTTGACAAACGATGATGAGGTCATCCGCGAAGGAGAGAATAAGTGGTAAGACTATTTCTTCATCTTGGTCCAGTTTTATGTTGGGAATTTCTTCTTCCAGTGTTTTGAGGACATCATCCATTCAATAGTCAATAGTCAAAGTACTTTATTACTGTAGATATTTACATATACATAGCAAACGTCATTTTTTGCCTCTTCTCTACATTGGACCACTGTGGGAGAAGAAGGGCGTAGAAACTCCCACAGATTTATTTTTAGATATCTTTTAAAAATAGGTTGTGCTTAACTAATACAAATATGAAAAATTTCATTGTTATGATTAATAAGCAGGAATAAATAATTACAAAATTATTAACAGCAAGGTCTGTGTTGAGCCAGATTAACCCCATACAGTCCTGTCATTTAAGTAATCTTGAACATTGTAATATCCCTTTTTCGACAAAGTCGCTTTAACATGCTTTTTAAATTGCTCAAATGGCAATTTCAAAATCTCCAGACGTATCTTATTGTAGTAGAGAATGCACTGACCCTTGAAAGAATTGCTAACCTTCGCGAGTCTAAAACGGGGCGCACATAGTCTGTGATTATTTCTTAGGTTAACATTACAGCTGTCGCTACGTTTGGAAAATGTTGTAAGGTTCTTGCGTACATACATTATATTTTCGAAAATAAATTGACTAGCTACTGTTAGTATGTCAATTTCTTTAAAAAGCTCTCTTAAGGAGTCTGTTCGTTTTAAATAATAAATTGCTCGAATAGCTCTTTTCTGTAAAATAAAAATAGTTTGAATATCCGCTGCTTTCCCCCACAACAAGATACCATAGGACATAACACTATGAAAAAAACAAAAATATACTAGCCTAGATGTAGCCACATCCGTGCTTTGTCTGATGTTCCTAACAGCGTAAGCCGCAGAACTTAATTTACCAGCCAATTTATCTATGTGGGGTCCCCACTGCAATTTGCTATCAATGGTTATTCCAAGAAACTTCGTATCATTTACCAATTCTAACGTGCTGTTGTCTAACACCAAACTGGTCTCAACTTGCCTGACATTTGGAAGTGAGAATTTAATACACTTGGTTTTACCAGCGTTTAACAATAAATTATTAACTGTGAACCAATTCAAGGTAAAAGACAATACACCATTAACATCATCAAAATCTTCTTTTTGTCTTTCAATTTTGAAGACCATTGAAGTATCATCAGCAAACAACACTGTGTCAGTTAATTTCTCCACCATGAAAGGCAGATCATTAATATATACCAGGAATAAGAAAGGGCCTAATATGGAACCTTGTGGAACGCCAATTTTAACACCCGATCCATCAGATTTTACGCCGTTAACTTCTGCCTTTTGATTCTATTGCTTAGGTATGATCTTAGTAGATCCAACGCTTTATTTCTAACTCCGTTATGATTTAATTTAATTAATAGCGTATTATGATCAACACAATCAAACGCCTTCGACAGGTCGCAAAAAACTCCGATAGCATCCTGTGCGGCCTCCCATGCAGAATAAATATGAGATACAAGGGTAATACCTGCATCCGTAGTCGATTTACCCCTAGTGAAACCATATTGTTTAGCGTGGAGTTGTTTTGTACGGTTGAAGTGTGAGAGCATTTGATTGAGTATAATCTTTTCAAATATTTTACTTAGTGTTGGAAGAACAGATATTGGTCTGAAATTTGAAGGATCGCCCTTATCTCCCTATTTGAACAGCGGCATAAGTTTACTGTGTTTCATGAGGTCTGGAAAAGCCCCATCGTCAACACATTTATTGAATATATAAGCTAAGTGTGGGGCTATAACTAGAATTACTGAACCAATCAATGACTTTGACTGATATACCCCACAGGTCTTCCGTATTTTTTAAGTTAAGTAATTTAAACGTTTTGACAATGTCCTGGGGATATACATGATGAAATCTTAAATATACATTACTGACGCTAGTGTTATTTTTTAATAAAGTATCTGCTTCAAATGGAGATGAAATTAGACTGTCCGTTGTGAGTACGGGTACATTGGTGAAGAATGTTTCAAAAGCTCGAGCAACATCAGCGTTGGATTTAACAACATCATCACCTATCTTTAGGCAGAAATCACTGTCCCTTGGTATAACTTTGCCAGTTTCGCGGTTTATTATTTTCCAAACTGTTTTTATTCTATTATTTGAATTTTGAATTTTTCTATTAATGTGTACAGTTTTTGCAGTTCTACAAACCAACTTGAAAGTTTTGGAATATTTTTTAACATAGTCATGAAATTTTCGATCAAAGTTATAGGTTTTTTGATCATAAAGGTCATACAAGATAACTCTACTTTTACGAATTCCAAACGTTGCCCAGTCATTAAATTTAGATTAACCGTTGTAGTCACTGACTTTCTTTAATTTGAAAACTTTATTGAATTCTGTCTGAATAATGTTGAAGAAGTCTGAGTAGATTTTGTTTGGGTTCTGTTCATTAAAATCCGGTACTGGCAAATTTATATCTAAGTTTTTCGTATATGTCTCTAGTCTATGGGATGTAATAGGCCTATAAAATGTAGGACCAGTCTTATCCTTAATAGTAATTGGGAATGAAACTGTTTGACCACTGTGATCGGAGGGTAAGCAGTTAATTACACTTTTACTTGTGAATGCACAGTCACAAAAAACGTTATCTAAGCAAGTTTGGCTTGTAAGTGTAATTCTAGTCGGCTCTAGAAATACATGACATAAATTAAATTATTTGAACAGAGTTATTAATCGTCGCTTCAGCGTTGTATCTACAAGCAGATCTACATTAAAATCGCCACAAATAATTAACTTTTTTCTGTTATTACAAAGTTTAATGAGGGCTTCCTCCATAATTTTCTCAAATATTTCGAAATTGCCATGGCCTTTTTCATCCCTCGGTGGCCTGTAGACACAAACAATAATATGGCTATCTAACTCAACACAGGATACCTCTATTTGTCTTTCAACAGTAAGTGCAAGAATATCTTTCCGTTGTTTCACCTTAATATTATTTTTCACTAAGATTAAAGAACCACCTCTATCAGCAGTCTTTCTATTGTAACTACTGACAATTTTGTAATTATTTATGTTAAAAGACATCATATTTTCCTTCAACCAGTGTTCAGTAACACAAATAATATCAATGTCAGAATTTTTTAGAAATAATTCTTATACAAGTTCTTTGGCAGGTAGCCCCTGGATGTTTTGATGGGCAATATTTAACTGGGGCTTACATTTTGACATATTTAGTGGCTCTTGTATGCTAGAGATTTCCTCTATTGTCTTATGAACTAATTTAAATTACTTGGAACAGATTCCAATGTTGCATGCAAAGTATAATTAACAGGTGAATTCCCAATAGGGGTGCATGTCATATTACTCTTAAAATAAGCTGATGTCAAGTTAAACTTAGTTAAACCAACTATAGCTGCGTCGCATATATTATAAGCTAACAATGTAGCTACTAATTTTCTATATTTATTAGACAGGTACAATGTATCCCGTGTCAGAGTAAAGTTATGAATAAAATTATTCATGTCGAAATATAAAATAGCATCGCTGTGATGACATGTTAAATTAAATAAATGAATATTCATTCTATGCACAGATTTGTTCTGTAGTTCTGTCAAATTACAGGCATATGGAAAATTGCATAGTATAAATTTGCATTTCATCCTACTATGTAAGTCTAGAAGTGTTTCAACACTTTTATTCAAATCATTCCGACTAATGTTTGAATGATTTCTTACCATATTTACAATAGTGCTGTACTCATCATAGATACCGCGACTAATCATCTTCACTAGATCTACAAATGAACAATTTGGACAGCAAATGTTCGTTACTTTTTAATTAAGTCGGTTATGTAATAGAGTCCCAAATCCTGCACCTACTTTGTCGGAGAACAACAGAGTTTTTCTCTGAGCACATATTTTGTTTGCTGGCGGTACACGAGTGGAGGTGAGTGGCGGGACACACGTGTTGGAGTGCGGTTTGATGCACTTGGCGGCGGTTGGCGCGGCATTCGCGGCAGCGAGCGTCGCAACGTGCGCAACGGCGAACGGCGCGGCCCTCGGGGCAGCTTGCGGCATGACACACGCCTCAGCAGGGACAGCGAGCGATAATATTGTAAATAGTCTTGGTGACAGTGGACAGCCTTGTGTTACTCCTTAAAATCTTATTGGTCCTTGAAAGGAGAATATCCTTGAGCACGTTTAGGTCTATAGTGTCAAATGCTTTGGCGATATCTAGCGCCAGTACATATGTTCTGTTACCCGCGCGCCATTCTTCGTCTAATACTCTGCGTAGTGTGAAGATGTGGTCATCGGTGGATCTATTGCGGAGAAATGCTGCTTGGTAGTTCCCGAGTTCTTTTGTTATCTCGTCTAGTTTGATGAGCAGGTATGTCGCGTATATGCGATATCCTGTATTACACATTGTTATACGGCGATAGTCATTGGTGTCTTGCGGGTTTCTGATTTTGGGGATAGGTACTTGGACCGTTTCATTCCAGGACTCCGGTATTATATTTTCTGTCCATGCTCTGTGCATTGTTTTGGTAATAACCTTTAACAGTAGTGGCGGTATTCCTTTGTACAGTTCCGGGATCTGTACCCGGCGCTGTTTCGTTACGCATGCGGCTGATTATCGTTTTTATGTCGGCTATTTGTAATGGTACACGAGAGTCAGTACATTTGATACTTAATTTTGCGTGACAGAGGGCTAGCCCATCGCCGCGCTGTATTTGAATACAAGAGTCGGTTCATATAACGTTTGGGGTTTTGAGTAGCTCAGGGTAAGTTAGCAAAAAACAATAAGCCGAGCGCGTGGGATGATTCGAGGAAGGTTACAGGTCAGGTTTTTTTGTCGCATTCCTGCGAGATGTGTAGGGATCAGAGCCGATTTGGCTGCGCGCTGAATAAATTATGAATAACTAAATAATGGGAGGTTATTATGGAACGATACGGAGAAAGCTATTATGTTGACTGCAAATATACAATTGCGTTTGCTTGGTTCGATTTGGCGAGTTTGACATCACGAGTCTGAATATCATTCTAGTGATCTTTGTCTAGCGCGCTAGCGGTCGGGAAGGCTTAAATTAATCGCAACAAGCTTTTATGGTCAGCGATCAACAGATTTTGTGTATCGCAATACCGAATGGCTTGAGTGATAACCTACGGTTGATCATAGTGAATTTGCGTACACAAAGTTTGTAGAACGGCGGATCTGCATGGCATGGTTGAAATTAGACCCTGTGTAGTTAGTGATAAGAAGCTTTTGCTTGGGCAGCGCGTGTTCGCAAAGGACGCCATTTTTTTTCAGACATGTGGGGTCTATAAATACGAAAGCGGGGGAAGGGAAGCCATTCAGTCTCAGCGACAAGCTACTGTGACAGTCGTCTTTCAGCAGTTCTAAACAGTTTTGGTCTGCCGTTTTACGCGTCTGAACTGGACGAATTGTGATTGCGAAGTTACAGTGGATTTTCGTGAGTGTCTGAAGCGCCGAGATATATCTTGGTTCCTATCCTTTAAATCAACCTACCCCAAATTCCAAAACTATCCTTGGGTCGTTAGATAAGAACTTGTAGGTAATTGATCTGAGTCTAAGTCTGGGCTTGGAGCGACCCTAAATTCCTTTTTCCTTCACCATAGGGTTCCTGGATTGGCTCTTAGGATATTCGCGGGCTAATCTTCTCCTCATTCCCTTCGAGTAGCGAGTTTTGAAATTCCCACACACACAGTCATTTAACATACAAGCACATTCAAATCAAACTCAACCATTTTCGAGTGGTGTCGATAATGGACGTGGTATAACACTAGGATTTTAGACTAGGCTAGACAGGAGTTTAGTTGCGGCTAAACCTAGGTTGGCAGGGCATAGGGAGACTGTTTGATCGATGAGGTTCCGCGGATGGAAATAAAAAATTCAGAACTAAGTTAAACCGGTGTCAACACAGATAACCTATCCTGTTGATATTTTGACATTTGAGTGTTGTCGAGGACGCGCGAAGAGATCAAATTACAGTCTAAAGTTCATTGTTTAGGACAGGGTAGATTGTTTTGCTTCGCCTTGGATCAGTTTGGATTCAAGTTGCATCTTTAAATTAAATGTAAATTTCGCTGGAGGTCTAATGTGTAGGCTGAGTCAAATACATAGTCAGGTCATAAGTTCTGTCACATGTGCAATATGAAATAATTAAGACATGTTTATTATTTATGTAAACATTTATATAGCAAAATGAACTTTATAAAACATAGATTCTTATGGTAATAAAGTTTATTCAAAATGACCCCCGCTATTTTGAATACAGGCCTTTATTCTGCGCGGCCAGTCGTCTATCGCAGCACGAACGAGGTCCATGTCAATATCGGCGGCTGCCTTAATCAAGGATGCCTTGAGTGACTCCAAATCAGGACGAGGCTTTGAGCAGGCCTTTTACTCCAAGTGTTGCCATATCTTGTAATCTAACGGACTCAAATCTGGACTGGAGGAGGGCCAGTCTTCGTGCCGGATGAAGTCGATTTCACGCGCCGCCAGCCAGTCTTGTGTGCTTTTCGCTCTATGAGCTGGCGCAGAATCTTGTTGGAATACCCAGTGCCTGTTATTAAACATGGTATGAGAAACAGGTTCCACAAGGTTCTTGAGGACTGTATTTTGATACACAACTGCATTCGTTTTTACGCCTTTCTCACAAAAATGTACCTCAGTTAAGCCCCAATAAGAGACTCACAACCAAACCATGAGCGAGGATGGAAAATGACCTCGTTGGACACGCGGAATACGGTTGCTCGCTTCTTCACTGCTGTGTGCGTACACCTTATCATTTTGTTTGTTGTAGCTCTCTTCCACGGTGAAAATTTTTTCATCCGAAAAAAGAATTTCCCGATGTTTTTTTCCCGCGTACCGCTTCAACAAAGCGCGGCATCTCTTCAGTCTCAGGTCCATAAACGAGGGTCCAAACGATGTCCTGTTTTTCTTCGATATGCCCTAAGCCCTAAGTCTTCATTTAACACCCTTTTCACCGTGGTCCTGCTTAACCCCATCTGAAGGGCCAACAGTTTTTGCTTACGTATGGCATTTCTTTGAATTCGCGCCTTCACAGCTTTTATCACTGCTGGAGTCCTAACAGAGCGAGGGCGACCACTTCTTGATCTGTCATCTACACTAGAGTCTTCATTGTATCGTTTTATGGTACGATAAACGAATCTTTTGGTTATATTCAAATTTTTCAGTAGGGCGAAAATCTGAATTGGCGCGTAACCGCAACGATGCAACGCCATAACTGCGACACGGTCTTCTTTAAGTGTCCACTCCATATTTAAAAATGAGGAAAATTCTAATAAGTACACATTTTTATTTTCATGAAAAATTTGAAATTCGTATTCAATAAACATTTTTGTGGCCAGCGTTCTAAATTCAAAAGTTTTTATTGTGTGACAGAACTTATGACCTGACTGTGTATATATGATTGGGCTCGGTCGAGGTCGTGCTGAGGTCAGTGGAATTCATAGTTTGGTATTTACCGAACTATGCACTTCGCTATGGTGAGGGTTAGATCTCCAAAAGCGCTAATGACAACGTTTCGATAACATCCAGCTCAAATTGCGCAGAGTTGAAGGTTTCAAAACGTTACGGATCTTTTGAGGTAACCGCTAGTTCAAACCCATTTCGGAAAATCAAATTGCAATTGAGTAAACAGGTCTATTCGGATCGTTATTGCCGTGAACTAAATATATAATTGGAACCACCACTAGCCGCTACTAGCGAGCACATGAAATATCATTGAGTACTCACGTCGTAAAACTACGACGGATATCTATACGATATCCCAAACAAATATTATAAATTGTGGTCAACCACTAAAAGAAGTTCCAAGCGCCCATATATACAAAAAAATAAATGGTACCATCACACAAAATACAACAACGATCGATCTGGCGCAATACACCGCTAACTGATGTGAAATACCGGCTTGCGGGCATATATGCTTTCTCTGTCTAACTTGAAACTGTAACTTCCTGAATCGATCTTCCGTTCGACTATTGTACGCCTAACGAAATTCTCAACGAACGAGAAATTCAGACTTATCATTCTTAACTTACAAATTTTACAGCTGAATCGGCTGACATCTCTTTTTGGGGTAGATAGAATAGACGATCATAGCTACTGATAGCGGTGACCTTAGCCTTTAATGCCGTTACATATTGTTAGACCATTTTCTAGATAGTCAGGGTTTAATGAAGTTTCGTTAGGGATAATCATAATTTTAGGGCCTTCTGATTTCCTTAATTCCTGTTCCCAGCGTGACATTGGGATAAATCGTTGTTTTTTCCACCGTCTCGATTGAAGCTGGTGTCGTCTGTAATAGTGGTACACGATTTGCATGCGTTTGCTTGGGTGTTTTTTTCCTAGGCCTTCAAAAAATGCTCTGCATTCTCGTTTTTCTTCATTATCAATAATTTCCTCAAGACGTCGTCGGCATTCTTTGAGTTGTTTATTGATTGTTTGGTCGGTTGGTCGACGTCTTTTGAGGAATTTGGCCTTTTGTAAATTTGCCAGAGCAATTCGGTGTTCCCGCGATCTAGCGGTTTTTACGGAAAGTGTTTTTTGGGCTACTGGCTTCATAACCCCTGTAATAGATTCCCACGGAATGTCGGGAGTATATTCGTCGTCCTTTTCTATAAATTTGTAGTTGTTCGCCGTAAGTTCTTCCATAATCCCGTTATAGTATTTTACTTTTGTGTCATTCATTTCATCTCGTGCTAGGGCGGTGTACGAACACTGTTTATAGTTGAACTTTAAAGCTGTTATCGCTTTGTACTTAGTTTGGGTTGTACTCTTTGTTGATTCCATTTGCGTGTCGCCAGTTCTTGGAAGCAGGTTTAGTGGGTCTATTTCACCCCAGATTATCTTGTGGTCGGAAATATGCAGGTAGCTCCATTGTCCTCTGATGAAGTTAAATGTGTGTGGCGCATTATTCGAGATAATTATATGATCTAGTTGTGATTTTGTTTTCCCGTTAGACCATGTGGCCCGACATGACTTGCGAGCCCAGGTGGTTTCTACTTTTATGTTTTCGCGGGAACAGATATCCATTAGCATTTCTCCGATGATATTTGATGATTTGTGTAGGAGATTTGTTCCTATAATTCCCTTTTTCCTGTATTCCTTTGTATCGCCTAGTCCGATATGCGCGTTAAAGTCGCCTAGCATTAATATTTTGGCTTTGTTTGGTTTCTTTTGAATAATCTTTATAAGTTGCGAAAACGCTGCGGTTGCTCTCGTGGAAGAGCTGGGGATATGTGCGTTTATTACATATAGTGTATTAGTGGCCGATGTTATTGTTGCTGCCATGGTTTCCAGGTCGCGATTTATATTGTGGACCGTTAAATTCAGGTCCTTTCTAATTAGTATAGCTAAGCCACAGTGTGCGATGCTGGTTGTACCTGATAGATACCAGAGATAGTTTTTTGACACGTATGTCCCCGATGTCATGTTTGTTTCCTGTATACAGGCTATATGTATGTTTCTGTTTGTCAATTCAGCATCAATGTTGAGTCTCTTAGGTATTTCGGCGCATCCTCTAACGTTCCAAGTAGCAATGCGCATACGCTCGCATGTGACTTTTGGTTTAAATATGGGGCTGTGTCGTATCATCGTATATCCGGTGTTGTCAGGGATGTCATCTATTGATGTTATGGTTGACCCTGAGGAGGTCATGGGTGTTGCCTTAAGTATCGGGGAAGGTATGTTGTTATCAGTTTGGCTGTCGGTTGCTAGATTCGTGGGTAAATTTTGTGATTCAAGCAAGTATACGCTGTCGTAGTAGTTTCCTGTGAAGTTGAGGTTGATAGATCCCACTGCATCCGCGGGATTCTTGGGCCTGTATGTGAGCGATGGTATTTTGCTGGTGGATTGTTACGTTAATTAGAAAGTATTCGGCGGCTGCTATTATAATCTCCTCTCCAGCCCAAGTGCCGTAATTGCGCAGATTTTTAATGTAGTCATTGAGGGTTTCTTCAGGCTCGGCGATTGCAAACTTTATGTTCTGTTCATCGCAGTTTTCTTCTACATATTTAACTAGGTCCTTACGAATGTGGGTGTGGTCGAGTGTTAATTGATATAGGTGATTAATTTGGTCAGCAATTGCGTGGAATAGGTAGTTACCATCTCTCGGCATTGATAAGGCTTTCATCTTTTTGGAATGTTGTTGAAAGAAAGAACTTAGAGCTAATTTGATTAATTTGAACTACCTACGTACCTGTTGTTAATGGTACGGGTTGTGGCTGTCAAAGTTTATGCGTATCTTTGCGCACTTATTCTCGGTATTGTCTAAGAGAATTGGAGGCTGGGCCTGGAAGCTATAAAATAGGCGTGAGAGAGACCCGCTTAGGACAAAGAGTCTTTGATTTTATTTTGTTATTGTTCGTCAGCTGCCTTTCGTTAATTGCCTGTTTTCTGCAAGATGGTAAAATTATCCTTTTATGATGTGCAAGTGTTGGCTTTTACTCGCTATTTCTCAGAATATGCAGTAGGCTTGCATTATTGTTTATTTTATTTTTGTAACAGGTCAAGATGGGCTGTTTGGACCGTATGGTGGCAAATAGTTTAGTTTTGTTTTATTGTGCTTGGGTAGGTTCCTGCCTAGTTTTGTATTTTCGTATACCTATCACCTACCTATTTGTACGGGACTATGCCTATGGAATAGTTTAGATTGGCGTAGTAATTTGGAGCGAGAGCGGTATCTGTTTATGATATGGTAACCAGCATTACGAAGGATGTTACCTGCCAGATATATATGCCTGACAGGGCTATCTTAATTGGAGCAATCTCATCAGGTTTTTGCCCAGCTAGTAAGACTATCTGCACTGATATCACCTACTTCAGTTTACTTCATTAGTGCGTAGTAGTGAGGTCCGTGACACTGGTCGAGGTTCAGTCCCTGTACAAGGCCCTATTGTTTATTGCTCGTGGGAATTCGTTTTTTCTTAGCTCGTTGTCCAGAGAAGGGGCTTGTTGCACAAAAAAAACGTATTTGCTTCGCCGTTTTGCAGCTGTGTTAGTTTGAGGAATATTTTTTGTCGTAATTTATCTCTTTTGTTTAACTTTTTCTGTCCGGTATTGTTTGGGTTTTAGTGTCCTTATTCGCGTGCCTGCAGAAAGTGCATGAAAGGGCCTGCCTCTTGGCGTGGGATAACACTACGACTCGTTGCGCAACTCTAGTTTCTATTGACTTAGTATTTATGATGATGTATCAAGCACCACGAATGTCTGTGATGAAATACAAAAATAAAAAAAGTACACTACCCTCATAATAATGGTTTTGAAAAAGTGCTCCACCTGTAACAAAAACATCACAAAAAAGTGCCCAGGAATCGAATGTAGTAGATGTGAGAAGTGTGTCCATGCTATTACGGACTGTGCCAAGATTTCCAACAAACAGCTATCGGCCCTACGCTCTACAAATGGCCTCGAATGGAGCTGCGAAAACTGCCTAAGTAACATGTCCAAACGGTCGTCATTCTTTATACCTGAAGAAGACTCGGATACAGATGAGGTGAAATCAGTCAACATCGACGTGAAAAAGCTACTTCATGACATAGCCATTGAAATGAGAAAAACTATAAAAGAAGAACTAGAAACATTTCAAGATTCGCTGGAATTCATCGGTGAACAAGTAAGTAGGATTGAAGAAACTATTAAAAACCAAAATACGAAGATCAAACATCTTGAACATAAAAATATGGAACTGCTAAACCATAATAAAAACCTAGACATCCGGCTATCAGCCTTGGAGCAACGGCTACAAGAAACGGATCAAAAGCTACTCTCAAACGTCCTGGAAATTGCAGGAATTCCCAAAACTCAAGATGAAAATGTGAAGGATCTAGTCCAATCAGTAGCATCGAAGCTCAATGCTGATACTAAAGACGTGCATGAGATTCATCGTATAACTGGTAGAACTGAAAAATCTAGCTACATCATGGTCGAAATGAACACAAAGGTCAGTCGTGATAAATGGCTACAAGAGGCGAAGACTCGGACTATCCAGGTCAAGGATATCACCACAAACACTCCACCGGAATTTGCATCTGCCCGTGTATACGTTCGAGAAGCTCTAACCCACTCCATGAAGGCACTATTGTACAATGCTAAACAAAAGCTACGGGGTTCATTCCAGTTCGTATGGTGCAAAGCGGGTAAAATATTTGTAAAAAAGGATGAAAATGCTAAGCCTATCATAATCTACTGCCTACAGGACCTGGATAATCTAGTTAAGTAATAAGTATTCCTATAGTTTCCTTTTAAGTAACCACCTACATAGATATTATAGTCACTACTTTATCGAAAATAATAAACAAAATTAAATATTACAGTAAGCAATAGTAATATATCATCCTATGTAACTGAATTATTTAATTGCATTGATACAAACCATTTTTTCAATACTATACCTTGTAATAACATCCATTTAACATGCCTGCATGTAAACATAAGATCGATGCTAAAAAACTTCATAAAACTACTACAAATTATCGAAAGTTCTACCATTTCTATTGATCTATTAGCTGTAACTGAGGCGGCAATATCGGACAGTATCTCTGGTTTATTCACAATTCCCGGTTATGTGATGTGCCCCCAATTACGCAGTAACAAAAAGGGCGGCGGGATTCTTTTATATACAAAAAAATATCTAAAATTTACATCAATTATAAACAAAACATCCACATTCGAAAACATAACAGGCACTTCAAAAACTTCTTCTAGTGAATGCGCAGCCATATGTGTAGTTTACAAACCCCCACGAACTAACAAAACTATATTTACAATGGAGCTTCATAAACATCTCCACGATTCAACACTCCATAACTATAATTTCCTAATTTTACTAGGTGACACTAACATCGATCTCAAGTTAAACACGCCATTTAGAAACTCGTATTTTGACATGCTTTCTGCCCTCGGTTTAATGTGTGGTGTCTCCGATTATACTCGTATTGAAAAAAGGAAAGATATTGTAACAAAATCATGTATTGACGACATATTTACACGATGCCACACGTTAGAACCGTACACAGCAGCTGTCGATACTGTACTGGCTGATCACCGAGTGACCATGATTTGCTTTGCCGGCCCTACGGTTTCTCACATACAGGATGTGCAAAAAACTAAGCCCGTGATTGATAGAAATGTTTTGATTAAGAATTTAAAAACCGCAAACTGGGCTCAAACAAATGAAATGGACGAGCCGGAGGATATATATAAGTTTATTAAAGATATATTTAATCAAGCATTAAAAAAATCTTCACATATGATAAACTTTCGTCAAAAAAAACGTAGTCATGCACCATGGATTAACAATAATTTGATAAATCTATGTACCAAAAGGGACGAACTACACGCGTTATGGCGAAAAGACACAAATAACCACCAAAATCGACTGCTATATATTAAAACCCGGAATAAATCCAACAAAGCAATTGAGTACTGCAGAAATAAATATTACAAAAATCAAATAATAAATAACTACTCCAATCCTAAAAACCTTTGGAAAATCATAAACACAATCTGTGGCAGAATATCTTCATCTATCGACCAATCAATCATTGATGCATTTAGTTCTGCAAATATTACTATCTCTGAAATAGCAAACAAATTTGCAGATGAATTTGATTCCTCTGTCAAGAAGATATTACCTAACTGTAATAATGATCTTTTAAAAATTCAGCCTTCTTCGGAACTCGAATCAAATTTAAGCATGCGATTTAAAAAAGCTACAAATCTTAAAATAAAAACATTGATTACTAAGCTTAATAACCGGAAATCGAATGGTCTAGACAACATTAAAGTTAAAGATATCCAATCTATCGGTGATAACATAACAATTGCTCTTGTTAATCTAATAAACACCAGCATCCAAACCGGTAAATATCCTGATAAACTGAAACAAGGATGCGTTAGACCGATATTTAAAAAAGGGAAGAAAACAAATCCTGGTGACTATAGACCAATTACCCTACTTTCATCAATTGATAAAATTGTAGAAAGATTTATTAGTGATCAAATTCACTCATTCTATGCGAAAAATAATATCATCAATGAAACCCAATATGGCTATCAATTAAAAAAGAGCGCCACATCCCTTCTTTCAAAGTTCACAGATGATATTAATAGTGCACTAAACGAGAAAAAGAATGTCCTTGCACTCTTTATTGAATTCGTGGCCCTCTACTAACATGGTGTCATGATTACCTAACGAATAGATTGTATCGCGTGAGAGTGGGGGATGAGCTGAGTGAGTCCATCGAAATCATGCAGGGAACTGCCCAAGGATCAGTTTTGGGACCTTTACACTTTTTGGCCTACGTCAATAATATGAGTCACTTTTCAAATAATTGTCTGCTCTACCAGTTTGCAGATGACACGTGCCTTTTATCCTCAGACCACAATATTGATGTTGCACTAAATAAATTACAGGAGGACTTCAACAATATTAGTAAATGGTGTCATGATACTGGTCTCGTTCTTAACTCTATTAAAACAAAATTAATTAATATTCGATCCCCATACCTCAAACGCGCCGAAATTGTACCTAAACTGATTGCCCATACTCACGCATGTCTGCATGACAGTCGTGATACGTGCGACTGCCCACAAATTGAGATTGTGAAGGCCCATACATACCTTGGCCTGGTCATTGACAACAGATTCAGCTGGGGACCACATATACAACGTGTCTGCGACAAGCTACGCGCCCTGCTCGCTAACTTCTATGTTATCAAAAACAGAATTCCTCAAAAAACAAGAATTCTACTTTACAAGTCATTTTGTGAATCCACTATAAATTATGGATTAACGAGCTATGGTCGCACATTTAAAACGTATCTTGACTCCATTCTTAAACTACAAGTACAACTTCTAAAACTAATAGTACCTTTTAAAATAAAAAATAGTTTTAAAAATGATGAAGGAAAACTCTTTAAGTACTGTCAAACCCTTCCGATACACACAAATGTCAACTACATGCTTCTCAAAGAACAGTTCTTCAACGCTAAACTACAACAAGACATAAATCATCCTGTACAAACTCGACGCATCACACAAAAGAAACTGGTTACAACACGGGCAAATAACTTTTACGGCGAGCGAACCAGCTCTTATCAAGATAAGATAAGAGCTGGTTCGCTCTTATCTTATCTTGATAAGAGCGAACCAGCTCTTATCAAGAGCTGGTTCGCTTCGCTCACCCCCTTTACCCTTCACCTAAGCTACCGCAGTATTTTTCCCTGATATTTTTTGCAACTTTTGGTATTCATTAATCCATTTTGGGTAGGAAAAATATATTTTGGTGATCATTTTATTTGTTGCCGAAACATACTCAGTACTGCGTTTTATGTCGAGTTTCCTATACCGAAGCACTAGAGGAAACTCGGCATCAAAACCCAGTCCGGAGTCCAGAGTAGGCGTGAAGCGGCATAAATAGCCGCACCTAAGGTGGACAATGGGCGTGCTGCGAAGTTCTAGACGCCTGTTGTGGAGGACCGAGCAACTTGCACTCCATTGTGTTGTGAAAACGTTGACGCGTTGAAGCGGCAGGAGCGATCAATGGGAGAAAAATGGCACGTGTTGTAGGTACATAAACCTCTCGCCAAGTTTCTTGGCGGCTGAGTGCCGCCTGGAGGGGTTAGCATACATGGGCGAGAGAGAGATGGCGTCGCTCAGGGGCCAAGAAACCTTGGGAGGACCCAGGTTCGAATCTCGGCTGGGGCGGAATGAAAACAATCCAAAGGTCTTGGATGTTCATAATGTGGGTGACGTCACTAATTCTGGTTCCAACGACACAGGGTATCGCAGTGTGGGGCCGCCTTTTTATTTTTATATAATTCTGTGTGACTGATTTGTGTGGTGTGATCACGACTTTTGTCATATGGGGTGGCAGAGGAACTTCATTTATTTTCAACCCACTTCAAAAAGGATGTTCTTTTTGTATGTTTGTTACGCGATTATTCCGTAAATTATGAATCGATTTTAATTTATTCTTGTTTTTATTGATAGATCATAACTTCAGAGCTGGTCCCATATGAATTTATTCAGCACTTTTTGAAAAAATCAACAAAAAGAAAAAAATACACAGATGACATTTTGGTTTGTGGTTCATGCGTGCAGAAAAAGTTTTGATGAGGACTTTTCACGCAATAGACTTCATTTGCATTCTTTACGGGGAGGAAGAAATACGGATAGAACTTGAAGACAGGGTTTTTTAATGTTTTTAACTTGGTGAATTTTTGTTTTCATTATTCTGTTCTCTGATAGATATATTTGACAAATACGATGATTATCTTACTCTAATGGGTCCCTGCATTAGAGTAAGATAGTGTGTTGCTGCAATGACAGCGGACAACGACCCCTATACACGATGCTAATATCCAGAGGAACAATAATAATAATTATAATATAATACCTTGGACACTATTGACACACATTGATCTAGCCCCAAACTAGGATTCCCTGTATCTTGGGTATAAGACAACGATACACATACTTATATAGATAAATATCATACTAAGATAGATAAACAACCATGACTAGGGTACAAACGTCCGTTCTCGTCAAACAAATATTTGCCCCCACCGGGACTCGAACCCGGGACCCTTGGCTTCGTAGGCAGGGTCACTGCCGACTCGGCCATTCGTGTCGCCAGTGATCTACAATGATATAACTCTATCGGTTTTTCTATATTTGAAGAAGATAAACATACTTGCTCTTATTAAATCCGCTACAAAGTAAAAATTCTTCAGAATGATGACGTTTTTCTACAACTTTCTGTATTTACTGTATAACTATTTGCCGGTCATCCTACAAGTACCGACACAGTTAAGGCGAAGTTCCTAAACTATAAATTCAATAGGTACAAGCGTTATGGAGGAGCACGCTGTAGCATTGTTGTAGACGATGGACTCTGGCGTCATAGTTCTGACGCGCTTGTAGAGTTCAGAACAACATTATGGAACGAAAGCATTCCCAAACTGAACTCTGATTTTTATACAAATGGACAAACATGACAGTTCGATTCGTTCTCTATGATAATAATGCAAGCTTTATAGTTCTTGTGTTGTGAAAATCGATTCAGTGAAATCGAAGTAATTTCCATTCAATTAGAAAAAATCGATCAATAATTTATAGGCTAGTATTTAATCGCACATCAATAATATTGATTTGCAAGGCAAAAAAGGCTCAGATAATCACTTTTTATGTTTTTAATATTTTATGTGTACTCAAGTTTATGTTTTAAGTAATTTTTGTTATTCTTGCATGTTCAACATAACACGAAGGGTAAAGGGGGCTTCGCTCACCCCCTTTACCCTTCACCTAAGCTACCGCAGCATTTTGCCCTGACATTTGCTGTGCAAATCAGTATTTTTGATTTGCAGTTTAATATCTCCCTAATTCATATAGGAGTGGGTTTTATTCGAATATTCGTAACAAATTGATTGGCGAACTGACCCATCTATCACGTTGGTCTAGTTGTATTTTTAAATAAGGGCTTAGTGAAGATCAATTTGAACCATTTTTTAAGTGATAAAGTAGCTCGATTCTTTATCTCTGACTGGTATTGCAACTTGGAATTTAATCGAATTTTGAAGTATCAGCTGTCAAACTAATGAGTCGGTTGATTCAAATCTTTCAACAAATAGTTTCAATCGCAATCAAAATGTGCTCTTGAGAATCGAGCTACTGGCTGGCATAAAAAAGGGTATTCTATTTTCTTATCTCTATGAGCAGAGGGAGCAGTAGATTATTTTTGATGAAAAGTTATATCTGTCCGTACTATGTCGCAGGTTTTCTTGACGCGTTCGCGCGTCATAATCTTGCGGCCGTCCTAGCGGGGGGAAAGGGGGCGGGGCGCTAGTCCGACAACTTGCAAACTTCGCCTTAAGCAGTTTGCACACTGTAACAAATGCAATTAAATTCAACGTTTTTCTGAATTTAAAAGCCTATTTTATGAATAAAGGAGTATGAATTTAGAAGACTGAATTTTTCAAAAAAATTAAGGGTTGTCTATATCTGTCTGCCTGTCTGTCCATTTGTTAAGGCCCTGTTCTTATAAACGAGTGGAGGTAACAATAAACATATTATTTTCACAATTATCTTATCTGTTACTTTGCATTAATAGTAGTTGAACAGTTATTTTGAAAACTTTTCATAACATATTACTTGATTGAATACTAATTTTGTAAATGCTGGAATGAAAATATACTTTTGATACATTATATCAATTACTCTCTTGAATTTCTTAAAAATCAAACTTAAATGTTAACGCAATCCAAATATATCGCCGCCATTTACGTCACAATTTTGCTGAGTTTCAAAGTTAAAATTTCATTACTACCGTAGATATATTACATATACTTAGCAAACGTCATTTTTTGCCTCTTCTCTACATTGTACCACTGTGGGAGTAGCAGGGCAAGAAACTCCCTTAGACGGATTTTTGGAACTCTTTTACAAATTGGTTGTGTTTAACTGATACAAATATTACGATATTAATTATTATAAGTAATAAGCATATAAGGCCTGTCCGCACCGAGGGGCACAGGCCTTTACACGGATACGAGTAAGATTAAGCCATACTGTACCACGCTGGCTCAGTGCGGGTTGATGGAGGGGTTTTTACCGACCACTACCACGTAGCGATAGTAGCCGGGACCTACAGCTTAGGGTATCAGCCGAAACACGGAACGTCCGATAATGTACTTGAGGTAAATTAATCATCTCATTGGTACATGGTCAGGAATCGAACCTGCATCTCCTGTGTGAGAAGCAAGCGTGAAAACACTACGGCTAAACTTGTCCCATCAACCGAGCTTCTGCAAAATTTATGGGATTATTATATGCACGTACGATGGGGGTGTAGAAACGCACTAAATGCATCTAAGATGAATCTTATTTGTTTGAGCGTGCTTAACTCAGTGTACAAGTGTCCTAAGAATATTTGGTCAGGCTTTAAAGGACGCTGCATGTTCGAAGTCTGGACAAGTTACACCTCGGTGAACATGTCCCTCTCACGACAATGATACCTGATAGATTCGGCTAAGTATTGGGAAGGCTGATGTTGAAGGTAAGGTAAGATAAGATAAGATAAGCGTTAATTCAAGCGTCACAATATACATAGGTAACCGAGGTAGAGGAGCTCGGTCCGATAGGTGGGTATAATAATTATTATTAAATAACAATAATTAAATAAAAATGTTTTTGTAATAATTTCTTCCTGCTTATTAATTATAATAATTAATATTGTAATATTTGTATTAGTTTGGATATTCAAACTATTTTTATTTTACAGAAAAGAGCTATTCGAGCACAGACTCCTTAAGAGAGCTTTTTAAAGAAATTGACATACTAACAGAAGCTAGTCAATTTATTTTCGAAAATATAATGTATGTACGCAAGAACCTTACAACATTTTCCAAAATTAGCGATAGCTCTAATGTTAACCTAAGAAATAATCACAGACTGTGTGCGCGCCCCGATTTCAGTGTATTATCTACTATAATAAGATACCTCTGGAGATTTTGAAATTGCCATTTGAGCAATTTAAAAAGCATGTTAAAGCCACTTTGTCAAAAAAGGGATATTATAATGTTCAAGATTACTTAAATGACAGGACTGTATGGGATTAATCTAGCTCAACACAGGCCTTGCTGTTAATAATTTTGTAATAATTTATTCCTGCTTATTAATCATAATAATTAAATTTTACATATTTGTAATAGTTAAGCACAATTTATTTTTAAAAGAGATCTAAAAATCAATCTGTGGGAGTTTCTACGCCCTTCTTCTCCCACAGTGGTCCAATGTAGGGAAGAGGCAAAAAATTACGTTTTCTAAGTATACTAAATATCTACAATAATAAATAAAATTGATTGATATATTGATTAATTGGTAGGTGCAGTACAACCACTGACCATAGCATACTATACTTATAGAAAGTATAAATTCAGTTTTTGTTTGGCAAAAAAACTAGTTTTGCCTGACTTCATTACAGAAAAGCGACGAAAATAAATATGAAATACTGGCTTAGCCTGACGAAATTACTAAATTTTACGACTAGAAGTCTAAAAACAGCAACTTGAAAACCTTAATTCGCTTCGCCCACCCCTTTTATCCTTCACCTACCCTGACCTGACCCACCACTTCGTCCAGACAATCTTTATTTAGCCAATAAGCGGTGGCTAAGCCATTTAGTAATTAAGTCGCGAATAACAGTATTTTTTTCGCGCAATTCAGATTTTTTTTCCGCTCATTTCAGCACATTCCGCTGTTCATGGTCATTGGTTTTTTATTCGGTCGTTTTATTATTCCCTATACCTACACCTATAGGTACACAATTTTGGAGAAGCAGTCTTTGGCTAATCTGGTCATATGTATTTGTGTTTTTAGGACACAATTTAAGTTTTTTTTTTTATGTTATCTGTGACGATTTTGGTCAGCCCTAAAGTAAAAGAAACCACTTCTGAACCATGTTTTACAAGTATGAAGCCTCCTTATTATTTCTAAACAAACAAACACTTATATACAAGCACATCATTTGCGACTGGCCCCACACTAGGATACCCTGTGTCATGGCAACCAGAAACAGCGACGTCACACACATAAACCACGACCGGTTTAGCCTAGAGGTTAGTGATCCTGCCTACGAAACTGACGGCCCTGGGTTCTAATCCCGGTAGGGGCAAATGATGAGCATCAATATTTGTTTTTAAAGTCTTGGATGTCTTCTATGTACTTACATAAGTATTTATCTCAATTAAATATATCGTCGTCTAGTACCCATAACACAAGCCTGGTTGAGCTTAGTATATTTGTGTAAGATTGTCCTCTAATATTTGTTTATTATTCTTTATTTATATTACAATAAATATCCAAGGTGTTTTCTTTTCTCCCCAACCGGAAATCGAACCCGGGACCTCTCGCATGGTAAGCATAGCCACAACCGCAGCGCCACAGAGGCCATGAACTCAACGTTGTCGACATTCACGGCATATCATATATTGTTATGTGACAACAAAGTCTATTAATAAATCACCAACTTAACCATGCTCTCCTAGTAGTCGGTAAATATTGCACATCTATGTAGTTAATTAATGTACAATAGACATCATTAATTGCAATAAATATAATTAACAAATTAGTGCCATCACTTATTACATAAACGTGTTTTATATAATAAAGTACCAGGCGATCATAAAGTGCTAAGTATGATTACAAATAATAGAAACAGCTGTAATGACAAAAATCACAAAATTTACATCTCTTTCACGCACATTTAATGCTAATTAGTCCTCTCCCTTCCGCGAAATCAGTAGGTAGCGGTTTTGTTATCAGCAAAAAGACGCCACTGACCTCATTTTGTTCACCGTTTATTGTGAAACGGTGCCACAAAGACTCACTGAACTCTTAATGCTTAACAGTAAAGTTCATAACTGATTGGTTAGTTGAGTGGTACAACCACGTCGAAATAAGCGGTGGGTGCTGTCAATGTATCTTGCCAATTCTAACTGGCCAGTCCATTCACTACATTGTGCATTGGTTCGGTAGTTGGCTTTCAAACGTGGTATTGTTGAGCTGCATTCGATATTTGAAAATATTAAAGAGCACGTGTGGAAAAGATAACTAAATTATTTTATGCCTGTTTCATTGAGTGTTGTGCCAGTATTTTTTGGATTTTTGTAACTTGAGTAAGTAATTTTTTATTAAAATTTTACCTTTAATACTAACTCCGCTTTGAACATCTTTTTGCTATGGTTTTATGACTGAGAGAACATTACCAAACCTGATATTAATTTCATGATGAACAATTAAACGTCACATTACAACTTCCGTTTCCTTTAGTTAATACTGAGCTCTTTAGTTAAATAATATTGGTCCTGTTGTCCATTGTTAGCAGCTTGTCCTCGAGTAGTTATCTTGCTTTTGCTTTCACTGTGAAACAATTGCATACCTACTATAAGTTTAAATTAAATAATAAATGATAACATTATTGTCTTGATAATGCTCTTCAGACATTGTTACTGATATTATGGAATATTATGATACTAAGTAACAGACAGCAGATGTCTACAACTTTCATTTGAGTTACATTACATTACATAGTTACCGGAAGTAATTGTGGCTAGATTTATCTAAGTTTAAATTTAAATAATCAACAAATGCCCAATATAGAATAACCCACATTTGCACTCCAATGGCTCGGTTTATCTTTGTCTGATAGTGATAACAGCTCAGCTTAAATTATTGATAAAATTACAACAACAACTAATTACACATCGTCACGACTTTTTCCATACGTGGTGGCATAGGCACAATTGTGCTCACTCTATTGATACAATTCATCAAAATAATAAATAAGAGAAACCATTGTAATTAGGGTTAAGCAAAATTGGCTAAAAAAATACTTGACGATGTGTATGAAAGAACCTTTTAAAAACTTTAAAAGGAATCTATGTATATTCATACTACTTTATGGGTCTATTCATAGTTGTTGGATGCTAAAAGTTCTAGTATTACCCCAAAATCATCGTATAAATAAGAAAACAAAAGTGCTAGAGTTTTTCATATACTTCACTCTTGTCACTGTGCCACACGGTCTGATTTTGTTTGTACAGCTCTGCATTCTAGTCGCGCGCGGACTATATATATTCATACACTCACTCAATAACATAAAATAACATTTACATACAGGCTCATATATTGATTCTGGCCTCACATTAGGACGCAACGTGTCGTGGGAACCAGAAACAGTGACACAAACATATCAACATCCAACATCCTAGACCTGGGGATTTTTTTGTCCTCTCCAGCCGGGATTCAAACCCGTGGCACCTCGCTTGGGAGGCAGAGCCTCGAACCACAACGCAACAGAGGTCATCAAATCACAGAATCGGTTGGCAGAGACCCGAGACCTCAAATTCGCTACTAAACATGAAAACATGCATCCTAAAAATCATAAAAAATATCTCTTTTTTTTTTTAGTTTTTTATATTTTTAAATATTTAAATACACTACATTTCTTTTATTCTGGCACCAATACCGTATGCCTTATTAACATCATATCCTGTTCAGCCCACATCCTCCCATTTTTGGCATAGACCTCTTCTCAAAGCCTTCTCTTACTTATTGTTCGACGATACTATCTCTTTGAGTCCTCACCTCTCTTCAGTGAGCCAAGTAATAGGTAGAAAGTGTTGCTGTAACTTGATTTTTTGTCAAGTTGCTCATTGGGAGTCCCCACAGACGTCATTAGATCCACTTTCACTTATTGGAACCGATTAAAAAACACTGTCATGTAGTATGATTGATAGAGGATAAAATTTAATGAACACCTATTTATAGTACATACATAGATTAGTATAGGTGTGTAGCTACAGTGTTTAGCGTTTTATTTCACATATTTTAGTTTTAGGTCTAAGAATAGCCTAAATTTGGTTTCTGTTGACCTGATATTTTTTTTTTTTACTTTTATCCAATTGATAACAACCAACCAAACTAAGAAGTCAACTAACTGGATTTTATTACGGTTAAACAAAAGTGCTTCGTTGAAAATAATACCAAATAAAAACCGGTCAAGTGCGAGTCTAAATCGCGCACGAAGGGTTCCGTACCACCGTTCAATGGAAGCGATGGTGTGGAGTGAATAGTTTGGATTTTACACAGCAAAATATTGTTTACAAAGTTATTGGTGCGGTTACTTTCACACTCCATGTACGTAACCAGGTGCATCCATAAGTTTGTATGTGGTGTTGTTGTATGGGAGCCCCCTTAAATATTTATTTTATCCTGTTTTTTAGTATTTGTTGTTATAGCGGCAACAGAAATACATAATCTGTGAAAATTTCAACTCTCTAGCTATCTAGGTTCTTGAGATACAGCCTGGTGACAGACGGACGGACGGACGGACGGACGGACAGCGAAGTCTTAGTAATAGGGTCCCGTTTGGAACCCTTCGGGTACGGAACCCTAAAAATTGATTACCAGATCACCAGACAGACAGACAGACAGACACCACCACCACCACCACCACCACCACCAGACAAACATGCTTACTATGTAGTCTAGGTACCCACTTACTTACTACATTACCTATCCACGTCAGTTGATAGTGACTCAACTTCCGAATTCTGCCGCTTTCTCTCAGAAGAAACCAATTGTTACTTGTCAAATATGACTCACTAAAGACATTTTTGCCTCAAAAGCTCCAATTAGGTACATCGGAATTCGGCCGAAGCTTTCTGACTCACTACGGCTAGCCCTTTGCCTTTGTTTGAAACTAAGGCTGATGTTTTTCCTTATTTAACAGTATTTTACGACCTTGGTAGTAAAATATGCATTATCAGATTATCACAGAATACTTAATGCCTAGGCATTATTCGAAATTGAAGGAAATACAATCTAGGTACTCATTTGATAGGTTCTACGTACCAAAAAAGGCAAGGAAAAGTAACACTGTTTGAAATCATATTACATAGTTTGTTAGTTTAGTTCCCTTATTACCCCAGCCATCTTCAGTAACTCCAATTCACAGTCGAATCCATACATAGATCTATTAAGCATCACTCAAGAAACTCCTTCGTTGTACCTCAAATCGTTTACATCAAACAAATGTTTTGTGATTTAGTGTATGGAAAAACTGCCACTTGTTAGGCTTGTTCCCCTCTGTGGGGACAGTGATGAGCTTCATTATTATCAATTAAGTGGGCACGGTATTTCTATAGATCTATAGGGTCACGTTGTCCAGTTATAATCCTTCTCTAATGTGAACTAACTCTCTTCTTTAGTGCAAACCAAGTTTTTTCTATTGTGAACAACTCAATGATTTCAATTGATTCGCACTTTCGTATCCATAGTTCAACTATACTATGTTAGTATGTCAAAGGAAACAGTTAGTACAACAGTTATTTGGCGACGACGGAAGCGTGGGTAGAATTTTATCGACCAATTGGTTATCTTAATACATGTAGGTACAATACAGCTAATTGTTAAAAAATTTGGTAAAAAATCTTTGCCTGAGATTTACTTTCATATTACTTTTACTACCAATTCATGACCTTCCATTCAAACAACTCCAATATTAGTGATTGGGAATTTCCATGGATTTCTACGATTACCTTGTAACGGTAGGATCTGACTAAGGATCTGTCTAAATAAAAGAGTCAGATAAATCACCGGATATTTTAATTTGGAGAAGGATAGATCAGGGTCGGAGTAGTCGGCATTTCTGATTGAACGTATTACACCCAGAAGTGACTCGGCGAGTGGTTTATGTCTCCTGCTGCGTCTCCAATAAATTCCAGCTTTCAGTCGTCAATGAGGGGCAGGTCCCTCCACTGACAGAACGTCTTCTCCGTCTCGACTCCGGTGACGTGGTCCAAGGGCCTCGTAGTTCGTAGGTTATCCAAGAGCAGGGCATTCAGACCCAAGGCTTGGAAATTGGCCACCAAGGGCTTGGAAATTGGCCATCAAGGGCTTGTACACTGGAAACACAGATGTGAGAACAGAGGTTACGATATTGCCCTAGCGACCATCCGACCATCGCGATGAGCTACGACCGCCGAACGTCGGCGGTCGTAGCTCATCTCGAGTCCATAGCGAGACAATGAACGGCGAGACACTAAGTGCAACTAGGAATCAGAGGTACGGTACTGCAGCTGTTGTAGGGAAAGATATAGAGACAGATATCGAAGATACATACCCGTAGAATGGATAATCAGTAGTAGCAGATTAGTATATTTTACACAGGCAACGACTTCTACTTAGCCCAGACTTCAGATATAGATTTATTGCAGACTTTAAAGAAGAACGACCGTCTCAGCTTCAGAATGACCTCGTGACTAAAGAAAATGAAAGATATCTCAGCTAAAGTTATTTAAAATTAGAAGGTATATACTTTTAACAAAACAAATTGACAGATACTACTCAAAACAAGGTTCTACTAAAATATACACAAACTTAACTACGACTTAAAAATAAGCAAGACACAAAATTTACGCATCGTTACATCCTTTGAGGTCTCAAATTTCTATTGAGCTTAACTAGAATGACTTGGGGTTTCCCAGTAAACAGTTTTGCTTACCTGACGATTTTAACTGCAATGATGATGTGACGAAAGAGGTTCCTATGACTCACCTTTCAAATCAGGTAGAGAAATTTGTGGAATACCGTAACCTGCTTTACAACTGGTTTCGCAGCATTCAAACAAGAAGAAGGTATTATTCATGTATTTATTACCTATTAATACCTACTCTCGCTGATCAAATTTTTGAAATATTTTTTTACCTAGTATCTCGCAATCATTTGGCAATAAGAGGTTGTTGACACCATTCACAGCAATATCAAGGTTGCATTTGGTGCCACCGATTATCTTACGCGCGACAGAGGTCAATGACCGTGTGAGGTTTCCTGGTGTCCATGATTTTGACTACTATTCTGTCCCTAATTTTACATTATTGGCTCGGTTTACTTACGCACTCCTAATTCAAATGGTTAGTACCTATTCTCAATCATTGGTTTCCCAATGAAAATTCCGTTGTTAGAAGTCCAAACTAATAATCCGAGAGGATTTTCCTTGATTACCACAAAATTATGAGTGCATTTGGTTATGTAGTAATGGAATACGTAACTATCCCCTCCAATAACTTTGTAAACCCATATCTCCGCCACTTTGAAAATTTTCCAAAAATGTAATCGACAACAAAAAACGAATCTGCTCACAAAATTTCAAGATAATCGGTTGAGAAATGCGACCTTGGAGGAGAACATCCGGAATGTGGACAGACGAACATGCGAATGCGTTTTTGCCCAAGATGAAACGGAAACTCTTCGCACGCTCGGTGAACTAATCACCATCCTTATCAACCACTCAGTAGATAGTCTTAACTGCGACTCAACTGTACTCAAAATAGATAAGGTGTGCCATTCTCAAGGCATCAATACTCAACTAAAATGCTATTTTGAAATCCACCAGCTCTTATCTTTAGCTTATATTTCAAGATTTTTACTCTCAAACTCGTTTGTTTATTCCGTTTAGTACCTCAAGGGCACATTCATTACGCACAAATGTAAACGCTATTATCGAATAGGACAGGAAGTTGCGGTCGAAGCTTCTTTGTGTTCGAAGACTACATTAAATTGTGTATGACGTTGAAACCCTTGACCTAAACAAGATCGTAGATAGGAAACTATTTATGTACTACCTGAGACAAAGTCATGAATGAGTAATGTACGGTAATAATATTTTTCCGACTTCTGAGCTACAAATAGTACCTTGGCCGCTTGATTTTGGGTTCTCAGGCGGAAAAATTATATTCCTAACTCGTTCGAAAAGGCTTTTTACCAATCTCGCTACGACCCTCGCCTTCGGCTCGTGCGGTAAACTTCTCGGTACGTAAATATAAGCCTTTGCGAACTCGTGGGAAATGTTGGTTGGTAAATTATTATGCGCAGTTTAAAACGAATTAGAACAGGCCAAGTGTGAGTCAGACTCGCGCACTGTCTGACTGATGGAACTAAAAAATTTTGGTTTTCGGATTTTTTCCTTTGCTTGTAGGCACTTTAAGTTCTTGGTTCTTGCTAAATTTTATAATCCTAGGTCAACGGGAATCACCCTTTAGGTTTTGATTCCCGTAGAATCAAGCTAATTCAGCAATATTGTGACAACGGCAGTATCTTTTGAGTGCGTGCGTTGACATAAGTAAAGAGCGGAATTGTAGCAAAAATCAAGTCTCTAGAGATTAAATGTACTGTTTTAACTACTAAATGTGGATTGTTAATTTTCTTCCATGGAATATTGCTAGAATCGAGAAAAATATTTAGATATAAATAAAAAAGGCAATAAATATAATGATCATCAATTTTTTTTTCCTACCCAAAATGGCTAAATGCTATCCAAAATAGGTAAAGGATCACCAAAAGTTTCAGAAAATATCAGGGCAATATGCCGCGATAGCTTAGGTGAATGGTAAAGGGGATGACCGAAGCGACGCCCCCTTTATCCCTCGTGTTAGGTTTAACATGTAAGAACAACAAAAAATACTTAAAATATAACCTTAAGTAGGTACACAAAACATAAAAAGAAGTTTGTTGATCCGAACACAATTTGTTGGTCGTTTAGTAATTCTTAGGTGCGTTTTTGGTGATCGTTTAAACGTAGGCCAATAAAAAATATCATAACTCTCCACCGATTTCGAGTAATGTGTTTTATTGTGTGTATATAATAATATCACTCGAGAGTTTTAATGCCTAATTATGTACAGTTACATACACTAGTTTATCTACACACATATCATAAGCTCTCTTTAATGTGTTCAGGAACCGCATGTTCGACCGGCATGGTGGCATTGATAATTCCTTTGCACTTGTTTCGCTTGTTGAGTAGTACCAACTTCACAAACAAACTAGGGGCGGCACGCATGCGGGAGTCGGCGTTCGAAATTTGAATGTCATAATATGTAGAAAAATTACACATTAAGGTGTAATTTTTCAGATAAGAAATGAGTTTTTACCAAGTATTTTAACATTATGCTGATCGTTACGTGCGGTTTTTGTACGCAGTAAAGAGGGTTTATGATACGTGTGTAGATAAAATTAAATATCGAAACAAAATCAACTCTAGTTATTGAGTGATATGCTATCTCGCTTTGATGTATTTTACCTTAATCAAACATAATGACATAGCTTTTATTTATCATTTACACACATGCGCTACGTGATACTTTCTAATCTTTACATAATGAACGCGGAAACGTGATATATTATTGTGACGTGATTATTAAATAATAATTCCCTTGGCGAAGTATTTATAGATTGTCTTAAACAATCTCTTAGCTTTAACTGTAAATAAAAAAACATAAAAAATCCCGACATTATAGATGGAAGTCAAAAAGTCAAAAATTTGGTTCACTTTTTTCCTTGTTAATATAGCTCGGACCACGAATTAAGAGCACTGGGTGACGTTGGCGGGAATTACTACACATATGTATGTACAGGTATTGAAAAGTGACTACTGCGCATTCAATGCCACCGCTTATAATGTGTGGCGCGTCGTATACTAACTTTTGAAATATGATGAACAGAGGTTTATGAAAGTAAATGCAATGCATCTAATCTCGATATACAGGTTGTAAGAGAAAGTTGTAGTCATATTTCGGGATGTTGTTAGGGGCATCATTCTGAACAACTTTTACTTTAACACCTATTTGATCAGAGCAACTTTATTTTTCATTCCTCCATATTATTTGGCCCGGCCGGTCAGCTGATTTGTGTGGAGAAGTGAAAAATAAAGATGCTCAGTATGCTTAGTGGGAGTTGCACTGAGACAACAGAATGACTTCACGATCAATTCAATTACAATTTCAAATCGTTGCCGCTAAGAGGCGCTGGCTTAATGCGATACAAAACTGAGTTCGCGTAAACGCGTTCGATGAGTTAGAAAAACTCCCACTAAGCACACTGATCAAACCGCTCTCATAGTGAAAGTTGATCAGAATTATGTCCCTAACAACACCCTGAAATATGACTATACCTTTCTATTACACGCTGTAGATAATGAATCTGATCTAAGTAGCATGATAATAATAATAATAATACCTTGGACACTATTTACCCACTTTGATCTAGCCCCAAACTAGGATTCCCTGTATCTTGGGTACTAGACAACGATACACATACTTATATAGATAAATACTATACTTAGATAGATAAACAACCATGACTAGGGTACAAACATCCGTTCTCATCAAACAAATATTTGTCCCCACCGGGACTCTAACTATGTATATGTAATTAAGTAATACCTTGGACAGTATTTACACACATTGATCTAGCCCCAAACTAGGATTCCCTGTATCTTGGGTACTAGACAACGATACACATACTTATATAGATAAATATTATACTTAGATAAACAACCATGACTAGGGTACAAACATCAGTTCCCATCGAACAAAGAACAAACATCGACCCTTGGTTTCGTAGGCAGACTCACTGCCGACTCGGCCATTCGCGTCGTCAAGGTGATGACTTTAAGGTAGTGGAGCATCAATATTTAGGGTGTTGTTCCTCGTCCTGTGGTGTCCTATCTGTTTATCACAGTATGCAAGAACACCGACGCCATGAGGCAGGCTGGGTGCTCAGCAGCAGGCTTTGAGGCAGATAACCGAGGAAGAAAACTCGGTCACAGCTTTAATAATCATATTGATATATTTCATTTCAATCATAACATAAAAACGTTTATCTATACACGTATCATAAACCCTCTTTACTGCGTCTAAAAACCGCACGTTAAGACCAGCATGATGTAAAACTATTTGGTAAAAACTCATTTCTTACCTGAAAATTATGACCATAATGTACCAAAATTTGTTAAATTACATTCAAATTTCGAACGCCGACGCCCGCCTGCGTGCCGCCCCTAGATTGTGTCTGAAGTTGGTACTACTGTACAAGCTAAACAACTGCAGAGCAATGATCAATGCCACAATGCCGGACAAACATGCGGTTCCTGAACACATCAAAGAGAGCTTATGATGGATGTGGGATGTAGGATGTGTGTAGATAAACTAGTGTATGTAACTGTACGTAATTAGGCATCAAAACTCTCGAGTGATATTATTATGAAACTCGCCTTCGCCCCATTTCATAAACCCACTCTCGAGTATTAATGCCCTCCATTATGTAGGAGTCACATAAACTACTATTTTGTATTTCTGATTTATTTTCGTTTTGAAATTCAATTCAAATAAAAAATTGCATTTAAATCCGTCCACCTGTAAGGGCTAAGGTGCCATAGACAGAAACCCGCAGGCAGGCGCTTTAAATTTATAAAACCCCTTGTTTTTCGTCCGGGTTTGCTAACTTGTTCTCTTCCCTCCAGTTATTAACAAAATAATCCTTACTGTGATATCCTGTGTAATATCACCCATTAAGTCCTGAGCCTCACATTACCGAAAATCAGTACATCAAAGAAATCCAGATAAACCCAAGATGCGCCATTAATATGGAATGAATAGCGTCATACGTTATCTTCTTAGAGAGCGATCGGGACCAAACGCAGCTATGATTCTTTCCAGCTACTGATTACCGCTACTTATGGGGGATGTATTCAAGCATTTTCGTGTTCGGTTAAGATTTATTTTGACCTGTGCTTGTGCCCCTAAGTGGGGACACAAACAGGCTATATTTATTCTTCTTATTATTTTTAATGTCAGTCGTCTGGTCCAGACACTAGACACAAGTAAACGTACTCGTAAGAAAGTAGTTTTTTCAGTTTTGAAGCTTAGGTACAACACTTAGGAGTCAGGTATTAAACATGCTTATTAAAGTTATTACCATCATAGAAGAGACTCAATGAAAAACAGTTCTCACTCCAAAATCGAAGAGAATACCACCCACAGACGCCTTGACGGCACATTTATTAAAGCAATTTTTCCCATGAACGATTCCGTCTTAATACTATGTTATAACGATAATACACAAAGATACAGTATTGATGGCATACATACAAGAATAAAAGGGCACAAGAGCCTAACTCAAGAAAACACGCAGCTCCTATATCTATTGTAAAAGGGATGAAAATAAAACCACATCATGTTACCTAATAAAGTTATGTTCGATATTTTCGCAGAGTTTTATCATGTTTTGCTTTTACTGTAGTCTCATCGTAAGTCCTTAGATTGCAACAGCGCAATCTGATCCCAGTGCCTTCAGTGCTAGGTAAGAGTTTCCAATATCTCGAATGGGCAGTGATGATGTTGTCCGGGTTTCCCAGGGCATCTTTGTCGATGTCTCAACAGATTTATTTCATAGGGAAAGGCGAAGAAAAAGGCACGTAAGTGAGGGGGATATTTGTAAAATTGATTATGTTTGACATCCTTTGATGTGATCTCCTTTATATTTCGCCTTAAAAACCGTTTTTGATGAAAAAACGTTTTGGGATGGCACAAGCGCTCTGGCGATTGATTTTAATTGAATACTTATAACAGAAACGGGATAAGGATTTTGGCTTTTTGAAGTTATGTATGCACGTTTGAGCAGTGATTTGAGAGGTTATTCCTGTTAACTCGGATCTTGGTGATTTGTCTGTGGTGTTGAGGTCGAGGCCATGCTCCTCATCGAGAGGTCCCTTGTTTGAATCCCGGCTGGAGCAACAAAACCCCACGTTTTGAATGTTTATATGTGTGATGTGGCTGTTTCGGTTCCCTTATGGCGCCAGAAGTAACGTATGAGCCTCTATGTAAGTGTTTTTGTTTATGTCTAAGGATACTGACGACTTGTTTGCTATTGTAGGATTGATTTTACATGATTTAGTTGAATATAGAGGGAAACAAGCTGATATTGTGTCTTATTTATTGAATTTTATAAGATTTCCCAGGTCTACTGAAAGACTGTAAAGATTCGCACAAAACAAAACACATATATATACCATTCAATCATATTTTTCAATAACAAAATTATGCCTATCCCTCCTCAGTGCACATTTTTTATTTGTTAGTCGACCCAAACTTATCTGATTAATCTTACAATTATTCATTTCATTAATTAAATCTACCGATACGCGGGTCCCCCCGTAAAAATACTAATTGCCCTCCGGCGTAAGCCATACAAATCGCACCGAGTCGCAAAAACGGATACTTATTTAGTAAATACGAAAAAAAATCACATTAACTCCTCAAATGAAGCTATTTACGCGGGCTTTCTACAGGATTTAGTGCAAATTTTTCACGGGTGTTTTTTTTTCAACAAATCTCAGAAAGTTGCTCGGTATAATCCGACGATATATTTTCGAGACGCAGATTAAATTAGTGTTGTACAAACGCACCTCGTTCGGTGTCCGTGAAGAAAAAATGTTGAAGAAATTTACAGCTTCACTTCGGAAGGTATATGCAAGAATCTTAGATGTTTGACATCAATAAGTGTCAACAAAATAATCAAGGATTTATTTATCTCTCATTTTTCTGTTTGTGCATGATGTAAAACCACAAGTGGAACTATGTATGAGAGTATTGTCACCTCGTCGGATGCTTAAAATGAATAGAATCATTGTAACGCACACAATTTTGTGCTGCCATATTTTTTTATTTTGAACGCATTATGCATGAACGCATGCAGGCATGAACTCAGCGATTCGGTTTTTTCGGAACGAGTTCTGTTTCACGTAGGTAGTGCAAATAATTGACATTTCGCTTTTAAGCTTTTGCTGTAAATTCAATGGTTTTTATTAATTATCTTTAAAGAGTTTTGGCAGATTTAGCCTCCTTAGGCCATAGATATTGAACTGGGAGACGATTCAATATAAAGTTAGGAAATAAATAATTTCAAAGTCTTGAGACGAGTACTCGTGGGCGACTGATTGTAACGCACACAATTTTGTGCTGCCATATTTTTATTTTAAACACATCATTGCCTACATGAACTAAGCGATTCGGCTTTTTCGGAAGCTGTCCACTTGCGACGCGTTCTAAACATCACATTACCTTCATTTATCTCAAATCTCCACACACAATCACACTTAGAAATTAGAGGAAAAGGAGAGTGACGATTTATCTGAAAAACAACCATATTCTACACGCAAAAAAAAAGAAATTAGTTCCCGGAAATCGGGATAGCGGGGACGAGAGAGGGGGGTGTCACGCGACAAGGCAGGAGGGAGGGGGGGGGGGGTCTTCAGTTAATCAGAGAAAAAGTTAGCGTACCCCGGCCCAATGAAACGAAAGTAAATAAAAATAAATTAGATTGACATAATAAATGAACTCGACGTTTGCTTCGGTGAATATTCAAATGTTTTAATTTAAGTTTTATCGGCTATTGCTAAACTTTTTTTAAAGTAAGATAAGACAAATACGAATATAGCGTCACGCCTTTTCCTATACGGGGCGGCAGAGACACAATTGTGACCACATGTGCAAAACGCGCTATAATTACCCTTCAAATTTTCATAGGTTTTCTACTTAAAATTTGGGGTCGTTTTAGCAGATCTTCTAGACGGCTGAATTAAGAATTAAGAAACATGAAGACTTATATTTGAGAATGGTTTTTTCATATACAGAAAAGAAAGTATATACTTTCTTGCAATAAATGGTATTGTAAATGACTGTTAGTTAAACATGTATGTACTTAAGTATGTGATGTTTCACAGTTATAGGTACTCAGGGCGATTTCTAGTTTCGGAGATTGGTAATCTCTGTTTTGTGCAATGGCGTGAAAAAGTTTGTTTTTTCGTTTGTCCTCAGAATAAGTGTATCTTTTATTTTGATATCCATATTGTGATCGTAATAATTCCAATGTTGAATATCAATACTTTGGCATTTAAAGTTGTATTTAAAACCTGTTTCTCAATACGGTATTTGACTGCTAGTCAAAATAGTAACTTTTTAGGAACTGTTAAAACGGTAGTTTTGTTCACGAGTTCTAAGAAATACTAGCAGGTGATGTCTTAGTCAAATGCTGTCTTTTTAACGCAAAATTGAGTCTATAAAATACTACAGCTGGAAATATATTCTGATATACGTCTTTTTTTAAATAGGTTCAGCTTGAGACACGTTTCTAGATTTATTGGACTACTTTGTCAAATACCGTATTCTTATGATTTCCGTTAAAGCTTTCAAAATGCTGTATCTCCGGATCTCCACTACTACTCAGCTTATCAGGAAAAGATTACCGGGGAATGCATCTCATTCCATAACTTCCATAAGGTAACTTCACCTGGGAAACGACACATATATTGTTAGTTCTCATCAATACACAAAACTTCACAAAAACGACCAATTTTAGAAACAGAAATCTCTAGAAATCGCCGTCTCAAAGCATTTACTTATATTCTTTTTATCGACGCAACTCCCCTATCTTATCAAGCTTCAAAAAAGGCCCATTAAATGGCAAGATTAACTTAAATATAAAGATACCAAGAGAGACCCGGCGTCACCGATATCGGGCACGTAGCTCCAACCAATGATCCTAAATTAACGGTAAAAAAAGGGTTGTAGTGGGCCATTTTTTCTCGGCTGATTACCAAGGAGTCGCTTATATTGTTCCCCTTCCGTTATAAACCTCCTTTTTGCAAAGAAGGTGGGTATTTTGGTTTAAAAAAGTTTCGATTCGATATTCAAAACGAATTGAAAGCCGGTAAACCAAATATTATAGTAGATTATGTAACGATTACATAATGGAGGGCATTAAAACTCGAGAGTAGGTTTATGAAACGAGCCGAAGGCGACTTTCATAATAATATCACTCAATGTACAGTTACATACACTAGTTTATCTACAGACATTACATAAGCTCTCTTTGATGTGTTCAGGAACCGCATGTTCGACCGGCATGGTAGCATTGATAATTGCTGTGCACTTGTTTAGCTTGTTCAGTAGTACCAACTTCACAGACAAACTAGGGGCGGCACGCGGGCGGGCGTCAACGTTCGAAATTTGAATTTCGTAATTTGTCGAAAATTGGTACATGTATCAATATTCAGATAATAAATGAGTTTTTACCAAAGTAGTATGACATTATGCTAGTCGTAATGTGCGGTTTTTGGACGCAGTAAAGAGGGTTTATGATACGTGTGTAGATAAATGAATTATAAAATGCATGTTATTACGAGTAGTCAAATTTAAATTCAGGGTGTTGTTTTGGAAAGTTACGCCTGAGTCTGGGACGATAGTTGAAGTATCGCTTGTGACAAAAAATATATAATATATATTTTTCCCTTGCATAATTTTAATTCACAAATTGCCGTGTTTGATTTGTCCTAAAATAACCGCAACGTGCGGACACACCCGGCCGGGCCACGGGCGCGCGTGCGCGTGCGCGTGCGCCTGCGCCGAGAAGCAAGGCCACAATTTTATGATTTTTAGGTATTTACCGATGTATATATATTTTGCTTCAGTGTCGTGTAAATAACCACACCTGAATCGGGCGTAACTTTACAGACCAACATGCAGCATACAGGTGACATTTAAATAGCTGACCATATTTTGGGGACCCATAATTATGAACAATTTTCCTCAAGAAATATGTTAGTCGCAAACGAAAATAAATTTGGTTCTCCCAAAGTAACTTGTAATCAGCTGATGGGGTCAATTGTACTGGGGACGATTTTTTTTTCATATAAACCACGTTTCAAATATTTTCGACACAAATGAGATTCATGTTCAGTACAAAAGGTGAAGCCAGCTGAACCGGTAATCGGTCCTCCTTTGGGACACCCAACTCACAGTGTTAAAACATAAACATAAACATTTATATACAGGCACAAACATTGCTTCTGACCCCACACTAGGATACCCTGTGGGACCCAGAAATAGCGACATCCATCACCCACTAAACATCCAAGACCTAGGTTTTTTTCTTTATCGGGCTTTAGCAGGGATTGAACCCGGAACCTTTCACAGGGTAGGCAAAGTTGGTTACTGTTGATATCTCTCCCCAAATTCTTCACGTTCTTCTAAAAAATTCTAGAATGTCGCTTTAAGTTTGACAAGTAATCTACTTTAATGCTATTCCTCCGTAATTTTGCTTATATATAGTAATATCTTATGTTTGAATACATTTAAGAATTCTCACAAGAAGTTTAGACATAGAAAAAAAGGTAAATATAACAGAACATTTACATTACATACAGCATATATATTGCTTCTGGCGCTACACTAGGATTCTATAATTATAGATTAAATTCGGATTTAAGATGTTATATAATAAGGTTAATATTTGTACACCCAGTACTACTGGGTACCATAATTTGAAACACTGTAAATAATATATAACCGAGTTACAAACAATGATAAACAAATAACAATTTTTGTATTTGTTTGTATTTGTATTTGTACCATGAGTCGTGGGAACCAGAACCAGCGACGTCACACACTTATAAACATCCAAGATCCTGGATTTATAATAACTGGGAAATAGCGTGATGCTGTTTTGTGTATGTTTGTTTGTTTGAATCGATAGTAATTCCTCCTTTTAGTATTTATGTTAGTTAACCCCGAGTCGCTAATGAACCAGAATAGCACCGCTCCTCAAACAAATGTTAACCCTTAATTCCTCCTGTACTTTCTCACTGCGACCCCCTTCGGAAAAAACCCATAAAATATATCTAATTAAAAAATATCCCCGAGTCGAGACTGACGCTCATAAAAAATGTCAATTACGGTTGGGACTTTTCCTTTTTTTTACTCTCTCTCCTTGATATTTAATATTTTTTGTCGTTCCGTCGCCCGCAAGGGGTTAAGATAGCGAAATTAGTATCGGTATGAAATATTGAGTAATTTAAAATTTGCCTTTCTGTGTTTCTTTTGTATTTGTTCGGAATGGTGTATTTTTTCTTTGTCGATTAATTTTCGAGACTAATCTGGATAAATAGTGATTAATTTTAGACGAATGCGTCGGATTTAGTTAACATTCCGCTTTAATTCGTTAAAGTTTAGGGGTGAAAAATATACGTCTTCTTATAACAAAAACCGGCCAAGTGCGTGTCGGACTGCGCACATTTAGGGTTTCGTAAACAAGCCTAAAAATAAGCGATTTTAAAGAAAAAATCTGATTATCACATACATATATATATATTTTATGAAATAGAGGTAATAATACATATTATCACAAAATTTTAAAGTCAATGAAATGCACATATTTCTTCGGTACAACATTTTATAAAATGAACTGAATTTGGTCGCTTTTCGTTCCTTTGTTTTTCATTTCAATATTTGAAAAAAAAAATATATACATATCTACTAAACGAGCTCTAAGCAACGATAGCACACTCGGTGGGGTAGATCAGGTAGGTAGGTATTTTTAAAGCCCCCCTTTAACTGTATGAGAGCCCTCCCTTAAAAACATATAAAATTGTGTCGACAAATTGTTTATACTGTGAAAATTTGAACACTATAGCTTTAATCATTTGGCTGTAAATACTGTATGAATGAGACGGCAGACGGACGGACGGACACGTGAGTGGCAGCAACAGGGCCCTAAAAAACAATATTCAACTCGCTATTAAGTATCTAATCAAAATTAAACTAAAATGCCCTTGATATGTTCAAAAGATACGACGAATATTTATCGATTAAGAAAATTTTAATCTCTTATGTATTTTCCTTTTGTTACAGAACAATCCAGAATGCCTACAGCCAAAGATATGAACGTGAAAAATTGCTATAGTAGGAGCAACTTCACTAACAGTAAGTTGTTTCTTTAATTACACCAAAACAAGACTGGCTTCTGGACTGGGTAGTCTAATGAATATAATCTACATTATGAATATGACACAAGTGTGCTGAGTTCGTTATCCTTATCACTCACTAGGCGGTACTATTCTGTAACAGAGCCGAGTGTGTAAGACGTGCACACGAGTTTCATAAGACGTATTTAGGGTTCCGTACCCGAAGGGTGCCAAACGGGACCCTATATCTGAGACTTCGCTGTCCGTCCGTCTGTCTGTCTGTCACCAGGCTGTATCTCATGAGCCGTAGTAGCTAGACAGTTTAAATTTTCACAGATGATGTATTTTTGTTGCCGCTACAAATAAAGAATTCTAAAATACAGAATAAAATCAATATTGAAGGGGGTTCCCATATAACAAACGTGTTTTTTTTGCAAATTTTTGATCGATATGGAAAATGGTAGCAGGTAGAGGCTTAAAATGTTCACAATATATTGATTTTATCAAAATTTAATCAAAATTAAATTGATATAGTACGGAACCCTTCATGCGCGAGTCCGACTCGCACTTGGCCGTTTTTTTTTTACACACTTGCGAGGAAAAAGCAGACTTGTATTGATAATAACTACGCAACGAAAAACATTTAAGGAAAATGGCGCGCTCACTCGCTGGTTTTCTTTTTTTCGAGCTCCCCGCCGCCCCGCCGCCGCGCGCCCCTCTGGCAAAACTGCTCAACAACCTAAAAAAAAAAATGTTTTAAATATGCAAATTATGCTAAAATATGTAGTGAATAAAATATAATTTGACGAAATAATGATAAAAAACGGATGATTGTTTTATGTAAATCACCGAAAATAGTGTATTTATTTACAAAAATATTCACTGTTTGTAGGCTTAAAAACTCTTAGCGAAGATCGAGAAAAAAGTAAAGAGCAGCCGCATTAGTGCGGTCGTCGCTCTCAGAATTGTAGAATTTCAGCAGTTATATTTTATAAATATAAATTTGCATAAAAAAAAACAAAATTTAATAGGCTAAACGTCACCTCACAATGTTTTCATAAAAGGGACGAATAAATAAGCGTTTTGACAGTTCATATCAGTAGGTATCTATATTGTCTTCCCTTGTCAAGTAGCCAATTTCATGGACTTGCAAAAAACTCAGAAAAATGCGTCACTCCCTATCCCATACGGATGGCAGAGGTACAGTTGCACGCACGCGAGTCATTTATTATTGACTCCATTTTGCGTGACTGGGGGTTACCCCATCGCCGCATCTACAGAACGCGTCACTTAAATAGCTCATTCACAGTCTCTACATTCCGATCGAACTCGCAACGTGATGATCTAAATCTAAAAGCCCATTAAATTACAATATTTTCTAGTTCCTTGGTCTAGTGGTTTAACGCTCGCCGCTCAGGCAGGAGTTGCAGGTGCGATTCTGGTGCCGACCATGTGTCAAATGCCGATGAATTTTTTCTAAAGGATCAATTTTTCACTTTTTGAAAAAAAAATTGTTTACACTAAATTCGCCGGTTTAAAAAAATGTTATTCCCAATGAGTTATTCTAGGCGAAAAATCATTATTTCTGCCGCCAGTATATCGGTCGTAATGGGTGTCAATAAATAGAGTTTTTTTTGACAAACAAATGTATGTTTTATAAACAAAATTACAAATTTCTGAGACGACATATTTTTCGAGAAATCTGAATTCATAGGGCGACAAAAACAACTTTTTTGCACTTTAAAATCAGATTTCTCGCAAAGGATATCGTTTAAGAAATTCATAATTACACACAAGTGTTTCAATAATATACTCTATCCATGGACATCGGTTTCATCTCTGGCCACAGATAACAAGAGGTTCAAACGGGAGTTTCAAAAGGGGGAGGGAGGCTGTGTGATGAGACGGCGATCTCTTTCGATCCAAATTTGGTATCTGAGATGCTTCGGGAACACAGCCTTCGTCGAGTTGACGTGACTGAGGGGCGGGGGCGGGGGTGCAGCCAGACCAACAGCCTGGCGTAAGTCGTCTGAGCTATGAACTTCATATAGACTTTTACGTTTGACACCTTGCACCAGCTTCATCTGTCAAATTGATATCACGCAAGTAGCATCATAATGGAGGCCAAACCCAAGCTCATTAAATGAAGCCTAGAAGCCTTCGGTGATACCCCGCAATCGATGAAATTGTATGAGCATGAGATGAACCATAGACAGACTCTTTAAACGTCAGAGAGTTACGCTATAAGGCTGCTGGGCCTTAAACAAAACGGAATAAAATATCTAGCTAGAAGATAGGAATACGTACTTATTGAATAATAGACACACGCTATGAACTTCAGAGAGTTACGCCATAAGGCTGCTGGGCCTTAATTAAGTAAATTCAAATTCAAAATTATTTATTTACTTAGATCATAAGTATAACCTAGGTAAATTTTTATTTTGTGTTGCTGCGAGTAAAAATAAACTGGTACAAATAAAGAGACGAAATAAAATATGAAACTTAATAATATTAAAATATTAAACTAGATTTCAAACAACTTTCTTACTATGGTGACCTTATGAATGAATGGACACGATAGAATTATAAAAATATAAATAGCTTATGACTTTATTTATACAATTAGGATAACATTTACATATGTATGTAACTTAACCCAGCTAAATTTATGCAAATTTATAATTATAATATATACAACAACGTTTTATAAAGTTTTATCCAAGTAGCGCTTCTGACGGACATTATACGAACGTTCTAACGGTGATGGGCTAGCCTCCTGTCACGCATAATGGAGTATTGCATACCTGGTCAAATGTGGGCACAATTGTGCCTCGCCACAGTATTTTATCTGCGAAGTATTTGACCATAACTTTACTTTTTCATTACTTTCAGACTGCCTCAGCATGTCAGCACGAGTCTACCAACCCGCCACAAACCTACTGCCGCCTTCCCCACCGACTTCGCCCACAGGTGTGGGGCCAAATTTCCTATCCCAGTCAAAGTCTGTGTCATCTATGTCTAGGCAGAACAGCCAAAATGGCGGGAAATACTCGTGATGACTGGCCAAATGGAAAGTTATTTTATTTTGAAATAGGAATTTTAAAATGAATACCGAATGCATTTTTATGGTACTTGAATATCATGTAGTTATTAATAGCGAGAACATTAATTGTCAACATAAGCAGGTTTATGAATGCATGTATATGAAAAGATATATAAGATAACTAAATTATAATTAATTTTATATTTCATTGCAATGCATAGGCTACTTATAGAGACCTTGCCGCAAACTTGCGACAGAAATGAAATTTTACAGGAAAGGCTTTTTTGAAATATTTTGAAACAAAGAGCTGTCATGTCAACTCAAAACTTAATTTTGAATCTCCGTTTTGGAAAACGTATAGATACGTGACACTTATAAAATATCTGTAATTGTTGAATTTTATGACATTTTCGGCGCTGCTACAATCTTTTGCCATCTTCTTCTTCTTCTGTCTTTGTGTAATAGATATGAAGAAGTAATGGCGTTTGAAATAACGTGAGTGTTTTTTTATATGTTCAAAGCGACAATATCCTATTTCATTCAGAATTTATTTTAGTTTTATATGGAATTCCATTAAATAAGACTAAATATATATAAAAGCTATTATTCTAATATTTATTTGAATCATAGCTTTCCCGAACGATGATTTAAATATATTTTTCTAGACATTTGTTTGTAGAAAACGACTATATAGGTTGCGATAATAAGTTTATTACGTTTTTTTGGTGTATTTTGGCGGGAAGCGTTGCAGTTTAAAATATAATTTACGATAAAAATCGCAATTTCGAATAAGTATCGCTTACGATAAGTCGCCGGTAAGGGCGTGTTATCTTCACAGTTCTGAGATTTTTAGCTGTCTGTATCTCGTTAATTTACTTCAGTGTGAATTAAAAGACTGTTGACCACTAAGAGAAGTCACTAGTTAATTAATAAATATGTATAGTATGCATTTATATGTCACCGTGGGATTGTCAAAACCGTTAGTTGATAAACTAACGTTTTTTTCTCGTCAGTTGGTCAACTATCGCCAGATAGAAAACTGTAGCGTACTGCTTACTATATGACGCGTTAGTTGATCAACTAGCGGTGAAAACAGTTATACAGTCAACTGCTTTAAACTTCAATTGCAAACGAAGTACCATGGCAAATACTGCGGTAGCTTAGATGAAGGCTAGAGACTAGTAATTATAAACGCTGTCGGTCTGGTTTACTATATGTCCATAGTTGATCAACTAACGCGTTAGTTTATTAACTAACGGTTTTGACTATCTTACGGTGGCATGTAAATACATACAAACATACATATAATACTATAAATAAGACAAGTCATCACGTTTTAGTGATAAAATAAATATCCAATAAGTAGAACCAAATTATGTTTTTTACCGTATAATAAATTAATTTATATAAAAAAGTTCGTGTTTTATTTTAGTAATTTTTTGGGGATTGGAAACTGTATGTAACATGTTGCTATTTACAATTGTATGCTTGTTCTTATTATTTTAATTTATATTTAATATTAATAGGGGCAACCTACCTACGTAGGTTGCCCCCTAAGTTTTGTTATTTGTCTAGGTTTCCCGGATCACATAACCCTTCCGCAGTCAGCCATATTTTTAAAGATGGCTGTTGGATGCCAGATTGGTTTTAGCGCGCCAATGTTTCATTTTTATGAATTTCTCCGATTCTTGTTAGATTCAGCCTTATTTCGTATGAGAATAAATTATCTCATTAGAGTGCTTTACCTTATTATTCCAATTGCACTCATATTCCTATTAGATTCCATCTAAAATGTGTTATTTAATTTGCTGTACCCTAAATTGTACTTGATTTACTGAAATATTTTATAACAAAATCTATAGTTAGTCACAAAGTTTGCTTTAAATGATGTGTGATCATGTCTTAAACTATAATAAACTCAAACACAAGTTGTCTTGCTACATTTATTTTTCAAAATCCATCTTTAATATCATACGAAAAATGCCCCCCTTTGGAAACAACCTAAAAGTACCTATTTTATTTACAAATGTTTCTCATTACTTTTGGCATTAGTAATAAATATTGTAATGTTGACAGCAACTTGAGCATATCAGCTATGAGTCACCAGAGCCTTACAGTTGCCAGATAAACCAATATCGGGTAGGAGAAGTACAAATAAGGCACTTTACAAAGGCACAAAATTAGGAGTTAAGAAAATACATTTTTTTTTGGTAGAAAGGTAGTAGTTATCGAAATAATTATTTATTTTCTTATAACTACATAGAACACAGTATTGAATTTAAACATAAAAACAAGGCCCTTGATACAAATATTTTAAGCATCGCGCTTATAAACATTGTAAAAAACCATCAACTTTGGTCCCTACAAGGGTAACATAATGTGGATAAGATTTTTTGTTTTAATTTCGCATTTTTTCATGGCATTAATTTTAACTACCTTGGATCAAAATAGGTAGAACAACACAATACCTACTACATCTAGACAAAATATGACGAACGTATAGTGTCTCACAAGGTCAATTTAGCGAGATAATAAATTCAATATATTACACCGATTATCTCGAGTACGTGACACTTTAGGAACTTACACTACATAACATTTTATATTTGTACAGGTGTTATTTATCAATCTATCAATTCAATGTGTTCCAAGTGACATTTACATTTTATTTTGTGTTTCGGCTTTTTGACATTCAAGGGGTAAATTTCTTATCAACAAAAGTTATTGACCCTGCAAACATTTTCCTCTGATAATCCGTGATCTACTCTGCCGTCACTATATCAACAAAATACCTAAGTAATAACACGTAATAAATTGAAACCGTAGTCGTTTCCATATTAGTGAATTAAAAGGAGAGTCATGATAATTTATTTATTTATTTATCATCCCGCAGTTTGATTCTGACAGACGGTTAGGTCGTGAGTTAAGAACAGTTGGAGTGGGTTCATGCACCTGAAGTACCAACGATCCCATGGCCAGTCTTCGCCACTGGACACCAGGTAGAAGGGTGTCCAGGAACGTGGGGCGCAGCGCACGTCCGCAAGGTTCCACCGGGCGTAGTAGTTCCGTGTGACCGTGGTCTTGTCATGTCGTGACGTAGGTGTACAGCAGCGTCGGGCCGGTTAGGCCTGCAGGAACTGAGCCAGCTGTGTAGCCAGGGTAGCGGTTGTGGAGAACAGCAGTCTGTACTTGGGAGATCATAAGGCGTTTGCAAAGCTCCAAGGTTCGACTTCGTCCAGGCATGCCGTGAGATTGAGGAGCCGTGAAGCTCCTGGCTATCCAGGGCATTGCACAAATTAGACTATACACGAGAGTGATAAAAAGCTGCCTGATGCATTATAATACTCAACATAATACATTAGAGACACATCCTCGACGTTCCAAGGGCCGAAAGAAACTGAAGTACGAAGAGAAGTACCTAGTATTTCCTTGAATAACAACTCGATCTAGATTCTAAGTGATTGTAGCAAGTCATCACCATCATTTATTATCATCTTTTCAGATGCTATGCATTCTGGGAGCCGCATTTTGTCTGTGACGGAACAGACCGATACGGGCTTTAGAATTCTTGCCACAACGGTTCGCAAGCAAATTCGACGTTGGGTGGTGGGGCCGGTTGTTTTTTCTCTAGGAGTTTCTCCTTAGTTTTTCCAACCACTGTTCGTCGTGTCTGGTTCTACCCTGGCGTAGTAGATGTCTCCATCCCAGTCTGTGCAGTATAGCAAATATACAGCCAGCAATACTGTAGAAACTGTTTGCAATAACTACAAGACAATAAAAACTATGTTACAACTTTTGTTGATAAATTAACAGAACATTTTGCAGCGCCATCTTCAGTTTATATGTTGAACTCTGTTAATTGTGATAATGATTCAGGGTGTGATCGATTGTATTTCTAGCTACAAAGTGTTAATATACTCCACATGGTGGCGTTGTAAAAACTTATGAAGAGTTGGTACAGTGCGGATGTAGATGACGCTAGTTGTATGTAAGCAATGGTACAGATAACGCAATGTTCGCAAATATCTCTCTCGCCCATGTATGCATCTCTCTTGTTCCCATGCGCCGCTACCCCTTCAAGGCAGCACTCAGGCGCCAAGAAACTTGACGCCAGGTAAACATTTTATGAAAACGAAAATTATTATTTTGTAAGTTTGATTTAGACAATAATAGTGAAGTTCAAAAATTGGCATCACAGAAAAACATAATGATGTGAAAGACCCTTATTTTACATCTTGGGAGACTTGATGACCACCATCACTACCAGCACCATAATTTAAATTATGTACCCATCTCAATAAAAATAATCTCAGGAAAAAAAAGGAAACTTATCAAACTAAACAAAAATAAAATGGCTTCATTATTATTAGTAAAAGAGAGTTTTTTTTCTGAAATTAGTTACGGTGCATAACTGCATACATACCCCAAGCCGATTACTCCAAGAAAACCAGCTATAAATAAAAGTCAAGTGCGAGTAGGACATCGACGTCACGACATCACGTAGGACGCGGAAGCAAACTGCGAACAGTCTGAGTTGTTCACAGTTTCCTGGGGGGTGAAGCAAGGATGCGTGTTGGCACCAACACTGTTCGCCCTCTACTTTGCTGAAGTCGTCAAAGAAATCCTAGCAGAATTGCCAGAGGGGATAAAGAATTCACTTTTGTATGGACGTACAGCTCTTTAACCTGGCAAGAATGAAAGCCCGGAACAAAGTCTCGCTTGACATAATCTGTGATGCCCTGTGCTATGCAACGTACAGCTGGTCAGAATGATGATGATGAATATAAGTGCGAGCAAGACAGAAGTCACGGCCTCGGGCTCTCAAGAAGGCAGGGGAGCTTGGAGCACCATCCTGGCCGACAATGACCCTAAGAAAATGTCCAGGTTTCGGTACCTGGGCAGCAAGATTTCCTCGAAATGCGATCTGGAACCAGAAATTAACTGTCAAATCGGTGCAACCTCCGCGGCATTTAGGAAACTACGAGCAAAAGTGTTCCACACACGCAACGTTTAGCTGCACACAAAAATAGCTGTATACCTAGCTATCATTCTCCCGAATATATTGCATGCTTCCAAAACCTGGTGTCTGTAGCGCAAGCACATCCGTACACTGGAGAAATTTCACCTGAAATGTCTACGAGATATTTTGAACATTAAGTGGTCTGACAGTATCAGGAATACGGAGGCGCTCAATCGCTGCTGTGTGGTTGGGATAGAGGCGTACCTGATGAGAAGGCAGCTGCGGTGGTGCGGACACCTGCGACGGATGCCAGAAACAGATTGGCTAAGCGCATTTTATACTCTGAGTTGGAGGACGGGAACCGAAAAGTAGACGGCCAGCTCCTAAGATTCAAGGTTGCCATCAAACCATACATGAAAACATGCGGAATGATCCAACCAGAAAGGACAAGCAGGCATACAATAGACCGGATTGGAGACTGACTGTTCAGCAGAAGGTGTTCCAGTTTGAGAGGCATCGTAGAGCAGACCTGGATGCTAAGCGCGACGAAATCAAGGCCAGACAACCTACGGCCAGACACGTCTGCAACTTCGTTCGAGGAATAATGACCTATCCCTTGTGACAGCGAACGTTTATAGCCAAGATAGCTTACATGAGCCATACGGGGGCACACCAGCGAAGCTCTCGTTAGCCGAAATAGTCACCGAGGCCGAAAACGGTCGGGACATCATCATCATCGTTTTGAAAACGAACCACTCCTAATAAATTAAAAGCTTTTTTGATTTTCGCCGCCAGCAAAGCTTGCGAGAAAGAGTTTTCGTAGATGATGATAGATCCAGAATCCAGATCTCTGTGTAGACACTTATAATGCCTATATGGCCTAAACTTGTTTGATGTGTATTGTTACAGTCAATAAATTGATATTCTATTATATTATAATACCACATTCATGAAGAATTCCAACACCATCTTGAAAGTCAATTCAGGTACCTGTTACTAATATTTCAACAAGTAAACAACGAGTTTTCAAGTGTGTACAGTTTTTAAGTGATTACAATTTTAATACAAAACAATGCAGATAGATAGTATTTCCATCACAGCTTTCGTCGGAATGAACTAGCTGCGACACGTTTTTGCTAATTTGTTTGCAGTAAATGACCAAATATCTATATATTTGGTCATTTATTTATTTATTTATTTATTTTACGTTATGTCGCTTGTGATAACATGTTACGGTAACTTACGTTGCATTATTCTAAGACCATTGTAACTTACGATAAAAATGATAACGTCATTTACGTTAAAAATTAAATATAACTGTAATTACGGTGAATCTAGTAGTTCTTATACATTTCTATTGGATATATTTTGGCGGGAAACGACAAGGTGGTGCCATCCGTTCCAGTTTAAAATGCCATTTACGATAAAAAACGCAATTTTGATAAAAGTATCGCTGACGCTAAGTCGGTAAGGGATCGACATATAAACATCCAAGACCTGTTTTTTTTATCATCACCCTCAGTCGGAGATTGAACCCGGGAACTCTCGCATAGTAGGCAGAGCCACAACCGCTGCGCCACAGAGGTCGATTTGTAATTCGAATGAAAACTTATTAATATTTTAATGACAAATGCACAAAACTCAATTTCCGCAATTAAAGATCTTTTCCGATAATATCGGGAGAGTCCAGGTTCACCGATAAACAAATGAAACAAAATGTCTAAGAAAATTTATATACTCACAGATAATCTCTTGCATGGGTACTAATTTAAGTTCTTAAAAACCCATATGTTTTATTATTTGTTGTTATAGCGGCAATAGAAATACACTCTTTGTGAAAATTTCAGCTCTCTTCCTATTTCGTTGATCCGGTAGAGTCCGGTGACAGACGGACAGACGGACGGACAGGCGGACAGCGCAGGCTTAATTATAGGGTCCCGTTTGGCACCGTTCGGGTTCGGAGCCCCTATTACCACTGTCTGCTCAGGGAAACTTTTCTGTTATCATTTATCGACGCAAAACTCATTGGTCCTCAAAAGAAAAATGGCCGCCGCAACTTTTCTCTTTTTTAGAAATTTATAGCCTCAGGGTGATAAAATAAAATTACCCTGACCCGCGTTCGGTTCTCGGTTCTTATCTTTCAATGCGACGGGTAATAATTAGAACCGTACGGAAATTAACGCAAGATCAAAAGTGATTCAATAAACGGATTTTTGGTTTTCATATTTGTAGGTATTTTTGGTTTTACTTTGGTTCATTAAATAATATTTTCCTTGTATTTTTTTCCATTCGCGTTTTTTCCACACGATTTATTTTTTCCATACGTTTTTTTTACTAGTAGTATAATTTTCTACACGCTTTAATTTCTTTGTCTTTTTGCCAGACCAGATTTTTCATATACATTTGTTTTACCGATATAATAATTTTCCAGGTGCTTATATCCTCATACATTTTATGCTTGATTTTACTTACATCCATACACCTCACGCTTTTTACCACACGGGGTGGCAGAGGCAAAGATGTGCCAGTTTTCACTATTCCTTTATGCGTGACAGGGGGCTAGCCCATTGCCGCAACTAAGGAGATATGTATGACACAAAAAAGAATACAGAAAATAACAATTTAGGCATCGCAGAGTCAAAAAGCCAGCCAGCCTTCTTAATTTATTTAATAAATCGTACGCTATTGTATAATGTTAGAACTTCACTATGTGAACGTTCTAATAGTGATGGAAAACATCGTGAGGAAAATTTCATATCTCCTTAGCTGCGGCGATGGGCTAGCCCCCTGTCGCGCAAATTAAACGTGTATGTATGTATGTTAATCAAGCATAAAATTGATGAGGAAATAAGCACCTGGCAAAGCATATGTATGTGAAAAATACGGACTGAGAAAATAAATGCGTAAGGAAATATATGCCTGGCAAAAAGAAACAGAAGTAATTAAAGCGTGTAGAAAATTATACTAGTGCTAAAAAATACTTATAGAAAAATAAATCGTTGGATAAAACGCGAATGGAAAAAGAATACAAGGAAAGTGTTATTTCGGAAAAATTATCTATACACTCATCTCTTAAAAGGACAGTCCAATAAATAAAGCCATATATTTCACAAAGAGCGGCAAAACATTAAAAACCTCCAATATTTACAGTCGAAACTTTTCCAATCTTAAAAACGAAACTCAAGTAATTAAAAGTAGCGAACGACCATAAATCCATAAGTTTAAAGATATTTCACTTTCGAATCTTCCTCTTGGGAAATATTTCTATGGGTTCGTTATTATTACTGACACCGACAATCGTTTTTTTTAAATTTAATACCTAGAACCGATAGAAATAAAAACAAATGGTCAAAAAGTTTTATTACAACCTAGTTGCCATGCGGTATAAGGAGTTTATTTCGAAAATTTATTTCTTAGTGCTTCCTTTTACTATGGGTCCTTTTATAAAAACTTCTATGCCCCACTGGTTTAGTATCAGCCTGCACTAGCGTTTTATTGTACTATATACGAGTAGATGTTTCTATTTCCTCAGTCTAGTACATTTCTAAATAAGTAGGTTAGTTTAGATCTACTCCTTAATACCTTCTATTTATTACTTATTTTATGTTCCATAAATCTAGCAACTCGTCAAAGTCAAGACTACTTCATCGCCAATAAACTTTAGATTGTGTTGTGAAAATGAGTCACTTCTACTACTACGCCGGATTTTGTATGGAGGGTGGGAATCTCTTCTTCTGATAGATTAATCCAAGCATCTCCCACAGCTAAACAAATGGCAACTGCATACACTATAAATAGAGCACGGCCATATCAAAACAAAAGCTATATTTAGCGATGATCATACGCACGACCATTCAATTCCACAATGACCAATCGACATGTAAAATTGTGGGTCAGACTATGAATGAATGGAATTGAAAGACGGATGGGAATATGGCATTGGTATATGATTGCGGTGATGTCATACTGAAGTGGAAATATTATTGGATTTAACTGAGGCAACTTAAATTCAAAATAGTATAACGGATACTTGACCTGGTTTTGTACTTGTTTTATGAAAAAAATACTTAACGAAATCCCATTTTATTTAATAAATGCCAACTTTAACGTATAGGATATACGTTTTGATTTGTTAGGTATTCGTGATTGCTCATTGGAGTTTAAATATAAATGGCTCTGGGATATGATTGAGGTCTTACTGAAGAAGTGACTGAAACTAGATTTTACTGGAAAAGCAAAGTTGAAAGGGGACAAAGAAATACGGCACAAATTTTTCTTAGAACCTAATTTGATCCGAATTTTGATTCGATAACTTTGACTCTAGATACTGTAAAATTGTGAAAAATATATTAAAATACACAACTATACAGCAGCGTAGGGTTTTGTGGTAGTTTGAGTGAGAAAGTGGCAGTTCTTAAAAAGACAATTAAATTTAAATTAATATCCAATAGTGAGACCAAATAAAGATAACGTAACATCTTTTCGATGGTAGTCGTAAAGCTGTGTCAGAGGCCCTAGTAGGGCAGCTTAAATACTTCTGAGACTGGTTGTCCACTAACCCGACATTCCTACATCAATACGCTCTGAGCCAGCGTGGCAGAGTGTGCCTCAATCTTACTCGAATCCGGTGCCTGTGCCCCTCGGTGTAGACATTATGGCCTATATTTATTATTACATTATTGCACCTTTTTCTATGTGGCACGGGCCATTCGATTTGATTTTCCAAGCGCTAAAAAGTCTCGCTTTTCCAAAAATATAGGTCACACACCCATTCTCACACCAATTAAGACGAAACAACACTATGATCGGACAAATGAGCTGCCTACGCGGCGATCCGAGTCATAGCAATTGATCTGGAGTTGAATAATTTGATTTATGCCAATTCCACTTCGTTCAGTCACTTCGGATGGTGTCAAAAGACATGGGACGGTTTTTTGGCCAGTCTATTGGCGAATTAATTTCATGAAGGCCAGTGTTAGGTACGACTTAAGAATATTTTGATTCATTTTACAAAAAAATAAAAACCAATTTTTCATTTAAGAATGTAGGAAACAAGGCCCTCAAATGAAATGATAACGCGTATTTTTTCTAAAATATATTCGGAATATTGTTTTTATTTTAATTACACCAACTGAAAGCTCTCTGAAATTCTAGTGTAGTAGCTGTGCTAATAGTCAGCCACTTAACGGACCCAATACGCGATTTAACAAAACAAAACCAATTGACCAAACCGATAGTTTCCCGAACGCGCGGTGAAACACGTTAATTAAAACGACAAAACAAATAACGGCTATCAACTGCAGCTACCAATGGGAGGGCGTCAAAATTCGCACTATTCGAATTTCGAATGTTCTCGAATTAATTAAAATAGGCGTGGGCACAGACACGGCGGCCATAAATTGAGCCGAGCTGTCAATTGCATGCGCGCGCCAATAGTTGCGGTTTCAGGGCGACGGTGGCGCTGTTGCGTTTCGTGTATGCACTTTTTTAACTGTGTATGTTTACAGTGATGCATTCGAATATGAAAAGAAGAGGTTATTGTTTGATGGTTGTGGCGTATGAAATCCTGCGGCTATCGCGTACTCCCAGGAGTAAGTACACGACTTATACTTTACTTAAATTGGTACCTATAAGGATATATATTATTTACTTGTCGTAACTCTAATAAATTAATTAATTTATTCAAGCTAATAAGGATCCTCCTTCAAATCCCTTGGCTATTTCTATTAGCAATTTAAAAAAAGCTTCCGACACTTCGTTAAAAATTTACTACGCAGATATCTCGATAGACGCGGCGAAAAAACCGGAATAAATCATCCGGCAGATAAGCAAAGAAATAATTAGCTTAGCATCCTTATCCGTTGCCATTTTCCTAATTAAAAATAAATATCAAATGAAGCGGGGGGGGCAATCAGCTGGATAGCCCTCGTTTGATTTCAAGAGGGGGGCTTGGGGGGGTGTAAAAATTGGCGCGCTAATAAGAAAAATGATAGTAGCCCAAGGCGTCCGCCATCTTAGCATCGATTTTTCATTAAAGACTGATGAACTTAGGGGCTCTCGCCCACCTATCTTGTATTTTATTTTCGTTGCGTGTTCAGTCTGAGATGAAGATGGAATAAAATAGGGGCCATAATAATTGGTTTCTCTTCATTTATAAATGTAGCCCTTGATATTCCCACCGAAGGGTCAAATTCAAATTCCAAATTCCAAATGTCTTTATTACTTTAGATATTTACATATACTTAGCAATCGTCATTTTTTGCCACTTCTCTACATTGGAACACTGTGGGAGAAGAAGGGCGTAGAAACTCCCACAGATTGATTTTTAGATCTCTTTTTAAAAATTGCTTATGCTTAACTAATACAAAATATAATATTTAGTCATTATCATAATTAATAAGCAGGAATAAATAATTACAAAATGATTAACAGCAAGGTCTGTGTTGAGCCAGATTAACCCCATACAGTCTCATCATTTAAGTAATCTTGAACATTGTAATATCCCTTTTTCGACAAAGTCGCTTTAACATGGATTTTAAATTGCTCAAATGGCAATTTCAAGATCTACAGAGGTATCTTGTTGTAGTAGAGAATGCATTGACCCTTGAAAGAATTGCTAACCTTCGCGAGTCTAAACCGGGGCGCAAGTAGTCTGTGATTATTTCTTAGGTTAACATTACAGCTATCGCTAAGTTTGGGAAATTTTGTAAGGTTCTTGCGTACGTACATTATATTTTCGAAAAAAAATCGAATAGCTCTTTTCTGTAAAATAAAAATGGTTTGAATATCCGCTGCTTTCCCCCACAACAAGATACCATAGGACATGACACTATGAAAGTAACTAAAATAAACTAGCCTAGATGTAGCCACATCCGTGTTTTGTCTGATGTTCCTAACAGAGTAAGCCGCAGAACTTAATTTACCGGCCCGGGCCTTTACCCGAATAGGAGTAAGATTGAGCCATACACGCTGGCTCAATACGGGATTTTATGGAGGTTGTCGGGCTGGTGGCCAACCCGACTAACAGAAGTTATTAATATATTTTCAGATAATTAGGAACCGATATTATTGTCATTTCTCACATCTAGGCTGTTACTTCGGTTCCTCGGGTGGTGGACTGATACTTTATCTTATGTATAGTTAAATCATCTGGAGTTCATGAGTCAAGCCGATTCTTTCATTCAACGTCAATACTAGACTGAACAAACAAAAAATTAAGTTCAATGGCGAGTGGGACGCACGAACGGTTCCGTACCATCGTACTAGACAAAAAGGGAAAAAACACGTCTCGTCCTTTTGTATGGGGGAAAGGCGGGCTTTGTTTTTTACACTTGCGTTTAGTGCGTTAGGTGTTGCTTTAGCGGTAACAGAATCACAGATCCTGTAGTGAAAATGTGAACTATTTCCCCACTACGGTTAATGACCATAATGACACCCGCTGAAGGACAGCAGAGTCTTAGTTATTAGGCTATTGCACAATTACTATAATATAACACAAATACATATAGACCATTTTTAGTTCGAGGCCTATATCGCTTCCATTTTTAGTTCGAGGCCTATATCGCTTCCATTTTTAGATCGAGGCCCATATCGCTTCCATTTTTAGTTCGAGGCCTATATCGCTTCCATTTTTAGTTCGAGGCCTATATCGATTCCATTTTTAGTTCGAGGCCTATATCGCCTCCATTTTTAGTTCGAGGCCTATATCGCTTCCATTTTTAGTTCGAGGCCTATATCGCTTGGTGCAGCAGCAATAGGCGTTGTATAATTATATTATTATACCCGAATGGCCGAGTCGGCAGTGACCCTGCCTATGAAACCAAGGGTCGCGGGTTCGAGTCCCGGTGAGGGCAAATATTTGTTTGACGAGAATGGATGTTTGTACCCTAGTCATGGTTGTGTATCTATCTAAGAATAATATTTATTTATATAAGTATGTGAATCGTTGTCTAGTACCCAAGATACAGGGAATCCTAGTTTGGGGCTAGATTAATGTGAGTAAATAGTGTCCAAGGTTTTATTATTATTGTTATTATTATTATATATGCCGGGGATATAGCTATTTACCGTAACTACTATACAAGGTGACCTTTAGTTAGCTGACCATATTTTGGGGATTGATAGCACCGATCATTATGAACAACTTTCCCAAAAAAACATATGGTCGCAAATGAAAAATATTTGTCGTCCCTCAGTACATCATACACCCCCTCAAACCCCCCCCCCCCCCCCCCTTGAAGTTTATCGGATGAACAAGTGGTATCATTACAAAAAGAAATAAACCAACTGCATTTTCTTTTAATGCCACATACAAACTTCTGAATAAACCTGGTTACGTGCATGGAGTCAGAAAGCAGTCGCACCAATAAATATATTAAAAAAAACAATGAAAATAACCTTATAGGTAATAACATAGTCATAGTCATAGTCATAGTCATTTATTTGCTTAAAATATGGTACATGTCAGATGTTACTAAAATTATGTTTTTAGCTTATTTTACCTAATTAGGCATGCAAATATATATTATATTAAATTAAAACACTAAGCTAATAATTCATTTCTATAAAAAAACATGTATTCAGAGTATCTATGTAAAATGTCAAAATAATTCTTACTCATGTCAAATAACTTAGCTTAAATAATATTAATCTTTACATTTATCTGTCAAAAAAATCTTCTATGTTGTAGAAACATTTATCGACTAACCATTTGTGTAGGTGGTTCTTAAAAAGAGGCAGTGGTAAATGTTTGAATGCTAGTGGCAGATTGTTGTAAATATTTATCAACATCCGATAGCAACTCCTTTGGCAGAAGACTGTTCTGCATGGTGGGTATACAATTGTGTTTGGGTATCTCGTATGCCACGACCTTTCAAGTTGGGAGTATTTTGTAAATAGGTTCTGGTGACTATGTGCAAAACAGGCCATTTCAAAAATATAGAGACTTGACAGGGTCAATAATTTCAATGAAGTTGCTCACAAAATTTCATGAGAATCGGTTGGTAAATGCGACCTGGAGAAGAGAAGAGCCGGACAGAAATCCTCACATAGCTGCGCAAGCGTTTTTGCCCAAGCTGAAACGGAGTCGCACCACTAGCTTCGCTCGCTCGGTCAATAAAAGAAGTCATAGTATGGGTACATATCGGCAAGAGACCTATACTATATGTATCAGGCGCAGGATCGCATTAAAGAGTTTGCCTCCGGCTGTACTTCTTTTAAATGAAGAGGAAAATTTTAATTTCCTATCGCGTACCGCCCTGTTTAGGGCGGGGAATACTCAATGTCTTATCGATACCGATACACTTTAAAGTTTTTGTTATATCGATACTTTTTCGGCTCACGTTTAGCCAGTTATTCATATTCACATATTTAAATATACTCAAATTACATAAGTATGCTGGCTCATGAATGTAAATATCTTTAATCAACGGTAATATCGGCCTAAAACTCCTCGAATGAAAAGTTAAGCCGAACTTTACAGAGGACAGTACAAAATACGATGACATCATATTGAAATGTTATATCAATAATGAGAACTAAATGTATGCGTCACACCCTCCAGTTCTTACAATAAATATTGATCAGCAGCCGACAATTCAATCAATTTGTATAAACGCCTTTGACACTACGCTCTATTGGATGATATCATTGATATTTTTATCAAGAGGTTCAATATGGAGTAAGTAAAATAGAATATGTGAAATGGCTTTTGTGTAACGTTTATCAAAACTAAAAAGATACAACCAATTATTTATTGGTATCGAAAATGTATTCACCTTATTTTATACTTTACTATATGGGGTCGCCTCACTCTGCTTCGTTTTAGGTTACAGGTTGTATGATAAAGTTGTGACCTGACATACCTAAATTTAGTATTCGGATATAATGTGATCTATAACAACCAATATAGTTCTGTGGGCAGGGGCACTTAATCTGGTGAACATTTACCATTTTTGTGAGTCAACTTATATCGGTAAATAATATCGTTTTCGACAACCTCTGTGGTGTTTCTATCGAGGCTGTGCTTTCCTAATGAGAGTTCTCGGGTTCAAACCTTGGCTGGGGAGATAGAAAACATCCTCAGACCTTAGATATTTATATTTGTGGTGCCCTTGATACAGGGTATCTTAATGTGGGGCCAGAAGCAACCAATGTACGTGGCCTGTATGTAAATGTTATGATGTTTGTAACTTCAAAACCACAGCAAAGCGTCACGTCTTTCTCCATAAAGAGTGACGAGATATACTTGTACCTATACATATTATTGTGCGTATATTTTTTATATATTCTGCGATAATTCTTAGCTCTGTAAAGCTAAATAATTTAAAATAAGATTATTTCGGATGGATTCGGATAGTCTAAACAATTTATAAGAATATGTATTTTTATATCAACAAAAACTTAAAAAAGTGTGCGTGTCTGTGAAGGTTTTAAATACTTTTCACGTACCATCATGCACCGACAATTTGAAATTATTCACTTTACAATATATATTTTTTAATTAATTGAGTGCAGCCTTCTACAATGCATGAAAATGCGAAATATACATACATGTGTAGTTAGGTAGAGAATTAAGGGAGGGTGAAATGGTGTGTCGCCTGCAGGATGTTTTACAGAGGGTACGACTACACCTCCTTGTCTTTCATCTTTTAACAGTCCAAGAGATAGCTCTCCAGGTCTACACGTCATCTCATTTAAGGTGATACAAAAAAAATGGGGTTTTCTTCGAATCCATTTACTCTACCATGAAGTAATCTACAGATTTGATTTTTGCATTAACGTTTATTGAGTATTTGATTAAGATTCTCACCAAAGGAAAACGCGATTGAATGACATTTTCTTTAATTACGAAAATACCTCTAAATTGTTTTATTTTTTTCTGTAATTATGAAATTCTAACTAATTTCATTGTGGAACTGCGTTCAAAATGTAGATATTATGTATTTGTAAAATCTCCTTGAAAAACTAATAAACGAAATAGCGTAGTTTATTTAAAAAAAAAAACTGTGGTTTAGTGCTACATTATAACTTTTTTCCCGATTCCGTCCCTCTCACTCTGCGGGTCTTTCCGCCTGGAGTAACGGCGATCTTTGCACGGACGAGGTATCGCCTTAAGGAGTTAAAATCATAGCTTATTTCATTCGTAAATGTCGCATCATTGAAATACCTAAATATTATATCGATATAATCGCGATCGATACAGAACAGCCCTATCCGAAAAATATTGCTGTTTGAACGAAGAGAAGATACGGTTAGCGTTTTAATAAATCCGCTAAATTAAGGATTCATATCTACGATGTTTGCTGTACTAGTTAAGCGTGCGCTCTTCGCAACGAAGACAAAAATATTGATTTCAGATTTGCATGTGACCTAAGTGTTACGAAGGGCCAGGAAGTATTAATTATTGAATAATTTGGTGAATCCTGTTCGCAACTAAAAAAACTAAACTCTACCATTCCGTATGGGAAAACGCGTGACGTTATGTATGTCTGTATACAATATCAGGGACAGTCAAAATCTAAATATATTTAAAAACCGGTCAAGTGCGAGTCTAAATCACGCACGAAGGGTTCCGTACCACCGTTCAATGGAAGCGATGGTGTGGAGTGAATAGTTTGGATTTTACACAGCAAAATATTGTTTACAAAGTTATTGGTGCGGTTACTTTCACACTCCATTTACGTAACCAGGTGCATCCATAAGTTTGTATGTGGTATTGAAAGAATTGTTGTATGGGAGCCCCCTTAAATATTTCATATATCCTGTTTTTTAGTATTTGTTGTTATAGCGGCAACAGAAATACATAATCTGTGAAAATTTCAACTCTCTAGCTAGCTAGGTTCTTGAGATACAGCCTGGTGACAGACGGACGGACGGACGGACGGACGGACAGCGAAGTCTTAGTAATAGGGTCCCGTTTGGAACCCTTCGGGTACGGAACCCTAAAAACCGGCTAAAGAAGCACTATCTCTCCCTTTCCAGTTAGATATATATATATATATATATATATATATATATATATATATATATATATATATATATATCTTTATATATATATTGGTATGTATTAGTTTATTATACGGTTTATTCATATTGTTACGTTGTATTTAAGTAATTGTGTATGCAGTCTATTTTTAGCAATTAGGGTTATCAGTATAATATTGTTTGTAGTATATATTACTCGTAGTACTTATAGAGTTTTTTTTTTACGCGCAGGTCTTACCCCGCTCAACCATCACCTTTCCTACCATCTTGGTTAGCTGGAAGAAATTTATTTTGTGAGGTAAGCTCGCCTTTGTACATGTTTTTTGTATTATAATTTATCTGTACCACTGTTTTGTGTAGTACAATAAAGAAATTACGAAAAAAAAATGTGTCCCACGGCCATTCTGCATGGAGGGAAAATTCCTTAATATTTCAGATATAATTTTCATCATTATCATCTGAAAGAAGTCTTCATTTTCTGCCTCGAATGTAGTTAAATATGTTTTTATTAAAAATTAATTGGATACAATGGTATGGAACCCTTCGTGTGGGGGTCCCAAGTCCTACTCGCACTTGTCAGGTTTTTTTTTTAACATCGGTGCCTGGCTTTCGGTAGGTACTGCATAGGTAGCTACTATACATAGATAGTTGTTTTTTTTCCACTACGTAGGCAACTAGTGTTCCAACAGTTGGAACAGGCCAGAAAAACCGACCCAAATCTTGCCGGCAACATATTTTCATATCAACAGATGGCGACCCATGCGTGTCGGTAAAAGCGTGCTTCATGCCGTCGCGTTGTGAAAAGCACGAATCACAAACTCACAGGTCCATATATTGCTTACTTTCCAGCCGCTACAACAATGTACTACTTATTAGCTAAAATAATTCCTAGAAACTCTAGTATACCTACCGTAGTCACGGGTTTTTACTCCTTAAAACGTTATATATTTTCGCGGGAAAAGCATGGGAAATTCAAAATACATTTATTTACGGAAATCTTGGCCCGCACCAAAAACACCACCAACCACCTTGGACCACCAAAAACATGTTTGGTCTTTGGAGGGATCCACACACCCTCACATACAACTTTGGGTTAGCTAAGATGTCAGTTACAAGTTAAAGAGTCTCTTTGTATAGTTGAAAACACTTTACTTTATAATAATGGAAAACAGCATATAGATTTAGGTGCTGCGGCGAATAAATAAGTTGAACTGCAATATATTAGTAGAATGAAATTATATAGAAACTACATCGAGCTGATGATGCCGCATTTGCATTGTGCAAGGTTGGCTTGTACACTAATAAACCGCTCTCAGCTCTGAGAGCTATCTCAAGAGCGTGAAAATGACAGGTTTGGAATGGTGAAACCGTCATTTTGTCACTCATAGTCCTAGCTGAAACAACTCTCAGAGCTGAGAGCGGTTTGTTGATAAAGGCTTAAGAAATATGTTTAGTTGTTGCCTTTAGTACAGGCTGCGCCATGTTCATTCGGATCTGAGTGAGCTGTGAACTATCTTTCTCGCAAAGGGTAGAGTGGGATAATAAAGAAAGGTGACAGCTTGCTCAACTTGGCGCGAACTGTACCACGGTCGCTTTTCTTTTACATAATTGCTCAAAGGTTAAAAAAGTAAGTCATAAAAAAGTTTAAATGGAAATAAGAAAAAAAAACAGAAATTTCCGACGGGCACTTACGTGACTTCTTGTATAGACTGGTGCATTGTTTAAAGGACAAAAGGACATTTGTAAAGAATATGGTCACGTGATACGTTACGAGAATTTTGAGAGACACTTTGAGTAGGTCAGTATAAGTTTACTTCGAACCATCTAATTGTTTATGTAATTTATTAATTATTCGTTAATGAATCACCATATAATTAATGAACCTAACCTAATCGAAAACTTAGAAACAAATCGGCTGGGCTTTGTTAAAATTAACAAATCATTACATTCAACGCACCGCCTAACACATACATATTACATTACTTATCGCTATTCGGCATAATTATCTACTCTACAATCTATGATACACAATAAATATCTATCAACGTATATTTTCTTCAAATACGAAGGCTTTAATAAGGCTTTCTATTTGAAGAAGTTCTAGCCTTTCAACTGTTGAAGATACGATTAGCCTACAGCTTAACAATAGTCTTATCGTTAGCTATGCATAGTTATTACGTGCTACGATCGAAATGACTCGTTTAGTTTATCGTGGTATCATGTCCTATGGTATCTTGTTGTGGGAGAAAGCAGCGATTATTCAAACTATTTTTTTTTTACAGAAAAGAGCTATTCGAGCAATTTATAATTTAAAACGCACAGACTCCTTAAGAGAGCGTTTTAAAGAAATTGACATACTAACTGTAGCTAGTCAATTTATTTTCGAAAATATAATGTATGTACACAAGAACCTTACATAATTTCCCAAACTTAGCGATAGCTGTAATGTTAACCTAAGAAATAATCACAGACTAATTGCGCCCCGGTTTAAACTCGCGAAGGTTAGCAATTCTTTCAAGGGTCAGTGCATTCTCTACTACAACAACATACCTCTGGAGATCTTGAAATTGCCATTTGAGCAATTTAAAAACCATGTTAATGAGACTTTGTCGAAAAAGGGATATTACAATGTTCAAGATTACTTAAATGATGGGTCTGTATGGGGTTAATCTGATTCAACACAGACCTTGCCGTTAATAATTTTGTAATTATTTATTCCTGCTTATTAATTATGGCAATGACATATATATATTTTGTATTAGTTAAGCATAAGCAATTTTTAAAAGAGATCTAAAAATCAATCTGTGGGAATTTCTACGCCCTGCTTCTCCCACAGTGGTCCAAGGTAGAGAAGTGGCAAAAAATGATGATTGCTAAGTATATGTAAATATCTATAGTAATAAAGACATTTAGAATTTTTAGTGGTTGCCAATCGTCACCATGGTTACCGATGGTTAACATGTACGATTCGGTTCGCAGTAGCAGTATTCAGCAATGTTAGAACTATTTAATTTAATTTAATAATGTGATGACTTAAAATTAATTTATTATAATCAATATTTGTACGCCTGAAAAGGCAGATTTTTGCGATGAAAATTTATAAAATTAAGATCCAATATTGTTACCAAAAATCATTCAAACAAACTTATTTGATTTGATTTGATTTGAATGACCGCTGTTGCAATTTTAACCCTTATACACTATACCCATTATTCGGCAATCGCAACATCGTCATGTGCCAACAAAACACATCACTATCATCATCATAATCATACTAAGCGCATATCGACCCACTCTTGAGAATAAGCCTCTTCTATACAAGGTGGCATTTAATTGTCTGACCATATTTTGGCGAATGATGAACATTGCCATGCCCATTACAATGAACAACTTTCCCCAAGGAACATATGGTCGCAAACGAAAAAATGTTTTGGGTCCCCCATAAAATAGACGCCCATTAATGTCTGCACCGAAGGGCACAGGCCTTTACCCAGATACGAGTGAGATTAAGCCATACTCCACCATGCTGGCTCAGTGCGGGTTGATGGAGGGGTTTTTACGACCACTACCATGTAGCGATAGTAGCCGGGACCTACAGCTTAACGTGTCATGCGAAAAACTGAACTTCCGATAATGTACTAAAGATAAATTTATTATCTCATTAGGTCAGGTTTCGAACCTGCATCTCTTGTATGAGAAGCAAGCGTGAAACCCATTAGACCACGGAGACTCTTTCAGTATTCTTCAGGGTTTCCCAAAGTAACTTGTAATCAGCTGATCGGGTCAATGTATTGAGGATCAGTAAAAACAAACAATGCGACCATTTGTTTCTTGGGGAAAGTTGTCCATAATTATGAGTAGATAATATCAGTCCCCAAAATTTGGTCAGCTAGTTAAATATCACCCTGTCTACACTTCGGCCATTTTGAGAAAACGATTACATTTTCCTAATGCGTACATAGTAAGCAATATTTTTCATTGCAGATGTCAAAAATGTATGTGTTTTGAGCAGTCCTGACAAAATATCATCGGATTATCGAAAAACACATGGCTACATAGAATCAGTTAACAATTCAGAATAAAATCAGTTAACGATTCAGCCAACCTCGGAAATTGTCGTAAATCCCTCATCTCTCACTAGAGAGAGAGAGAGAGATCGGATTCAGGCGATGATATCCGAGAAAAGCCGAATCTTTAACTGATTTTAATCGTAATGTAATAAGTTATGCTACTAACACTAACTAACGCTGTCCTGAAACAGCTGAAGAGCACCAAAGCAAACAAACAACTAGAACTCTAATTTACAAACAACCCGGCATTCCGGGGGACCGTTGGGAAGCGGCAGTACATTCGGTCCCTGTCAGTCAGCTGTTCAGAAATCGATGCGAGTATTTAATTAAATTCAAATCAAATTATCTGCCAAGACGACGGTCTTCGAATCGCCTCGGATAGCTATTTGATTGGAGCTTCGTTTACCACCTGTTGAAATGCGCGCCAGTTATGCTAAGCGTTAATCTTACCTACACAGTTGTCATAGAACCGTACAAAAAGTAAAGGCTTTATGCATCGCAAGGTCTATGGGATTTCTAGATCTAGTGCGTTCGGGCACGAGTGAGCACGACTGCCAAGTAAGTACAAGTTTGACTGACACTAAAAATAATGCTAGTTTTTTTTTGCTAGGCTAACGACAGCGCCTTACAATATTACAGATGTCCTTATTTGAGCAACTCTTTCTGTTTTCCAAATCAATCCTAAATCTACTGGATCGGTCTCCTTACATGCCGAGACGTAGTCTACGACGCGTTGACGTTGAAGTCAGACGTCGCGTACAGACTAAAATAGAAAAATAAAATAGACCAAGGGCTAATGGTTTCAAGGGGGATTTAGCCACTCCAAAAATATAACTCTCAAGGCGTTTAGTGCGAAAATCGACTAGGGAGCTGCGCTCAATCAGCGCCCGTGTCATTGACTGACACCTACGGAGCCCTCCGATTTGCATCTTCGATCTTGATACTTAATTGCACGACGGAACCCTGGATCGAAAGCCCGACAGGCCGTGACGAAGGAATTATAAAGCTAATCTTGTATTGCGATTAACTTTTTGGATTTTATGGTGTTTAGGGATGTATGAAATGATGGTAGTCAAGTGTAATATATTATAGTATACCATTTTATCAAGTTTCGGTATCGTATTACTAGCTTGTAATAAATTAATTGTAATACCGAATGCACATTCTGGGCCTCTCTCTACTAGGGATATACAGGGTTACATTTAATTAGCTGACCATATATTGGGAATTGATAGTACTCATCATTATGAAGAACTTTGCCCAAGAACATATGGTCGCAAATGGAAAAAAATATTGTCCCTCAGTACAGTGACCCGATCAGCTGATTACGAGTTAGTATGGAGGACCCAAATTTTTTTTCGTTTGCGACCATATGTTTCCTGGGGAAAGTTGTTCATAATGACGGGTACTATCATTCCCTAAAATATGGTCAACTTATTAAATGTCACCCTGTATAAAGTTGTATGTGCATAGGAATGTATTGCTATATTTATTTGGATTTTAAATAAAATAAAAAATCTAAATTACTAACTTGGAATTTAAATTTGCAGACTATAAACCAAAAGGTTCTCAAAGTTATCCCGAAGTCTGTATGCCGCCCGTCGCTTGCACCGTTTATTTATATCAACGAATTTATTTGACTATAATGAATTCGTAACTTCAAAACTCGCTGTTGTTTCCGTAATATTTCTAAATGGCTTTAAAAATGTATTTTTTTTCTTAAGCCGCCGACTTTAGTGTTGTATCTTTCTTATTTTTCTAGATAGAGAGAGAATAAATTTCTATTCGTCATTATTATAAATACTATCGAAGATATGGCCATCCGTTTATCGACATTTTAGGGCTTCATATTTAAATCATTATTTCTTTTGTCAAATACAGATTTATTACAATCTTAAAAGTTACATGGCATCAGATCACACCATTACCTCTTTTATGTACAAAATCCGCCGACTGTAATAGTAGTTTATGTGACTGCTATAATGGAGGGCATTAAAACTCGAGAGTTTCGGCTCATTTCATAATAATATCACTCGAGATCTACACACATGTCATATGCTCTCTTTGATGTGTTCAAGAACAGCATGTTCGACCGGCATTGTGGCATTGATCATTGCTCTGCAGTTGTTTAGCTTGTTCAGTAGTACCAACTTCACAGACAAACTAGGGCCGGCACGCAGGCGGGCGGCGCCGTTAGAAATTTGAATGTCATAATATTTCAAATTTCGGTACATTAAGGTCATAATTTTTCAATATTCAGATGAGAAATTAGTTTTTACCAAGAAGTTTTTCATTATGCTGGTCGTAACGTGCGGTTTTTGGACGCATTAAGAGGGTTTATGATACTTGTGTAGATAAATATCTTTATTTAATAAATTACTAAGTAAACTTTATCCGGTAAAGATGACATGATTACAAACTTATCTCTCATCGACAGGAAGTTGAGTCAAACAAAATACCGATTTTTTTTAATTTCCATAAACGCTCTGTCACTTTCGTGTGAAAAAATATAAACGTCGAGTCGGACTTGCTCATAAAGGGTATCGTTTCTTACTGTACGTATCACTCTATATCTCGCGCCACGAATTAAGAGCGATGGAGGACATTGGCGGGAATTACTGCGCATATAAACAGGCATTGAATAGGCGTGAGTAGGTACTGCGCATTCAAGGCCACCGCTCATAACTCGTGGCGCGACGTATACCCGTCCATATTGTTTGCCGGCTATCCTGACTGAGTAACCTTACTACGTAACAGTAAAATCATACAACTTCTTCCGAAATCTTTCGCCCAAAGGTATTTGGCCCGGCTTAAAACCTCGCCAGGAATATTCAGTAATCAGCGGCAGATTGGCTCCATACCATAAATTAATGGGCTTAAATTTAAAATTATAATAGGATTGTATCCGGTGACACAAATGTGTGGAGTTTGTTACTAACGACTTTTGTCCTGAGATGCTTTAGATGTGGAACGTGGGCAGGTGTGGAGAGGGCGAGATAAGTGTATTTTTTTTTTCTTGTTATAACCAGGACCAGATCATGAGGTCAGCAACCGAGTGGCGCCCAAGAAGAGGTCACAGATCCTAGGCAAGTCGGCGGTGACCCTGCTTGACGAAGCCAAGAGTCCCGGGTTCGAGTCCCGGTGGGAGCAAATATTTGTTTGAAGAGAACGGATGTTTGTACCCTAGTCATGGTTGTTTATCTATCTAAGTATAATATTTATCTATATAAGTATGTGTATCGTTGTCTAGTACCCAAGATATAGGGAATCCTAGTTTGGGGCTAGATCAATGTGGGTAAACAGTGTCCAAGGTATTATTATTATTATTATTACATGGTAGGTGGTCGGATGATATAGAGAGGACAGCAGAAAATCACTGAACTCGGGTTGTCCAGGACCAAATTGAAGAATTGAAGGGCGTGTACTTAAGGAGTCCATATTCAACAGTGGGTTCCCTGTCAAGCTGATTATTTTGAACCTAATTGTTTTTAGGGTTCAGTACCTAAAAAAACGAAAAAAAACCTTTGCAGGATTTGTTCTTCCTTCACCAAAAATAATGCGGTTTATGCGGAACCCTTGGTGCGCGAGTTGCATATTCGCGTTGCGCGGGGATGGTAGCTATAAGAGTTTATAATAAGCTTCCTGACGAAATGAAATTACTTCCTAGCTCTAATCTTATTAATAAACTCAGACAGGTACTTATTAAAGTCTGCCCCTATGACCTTAATGAATTCTGTAATTATAACTTTTGATACTATTTAATTTCAATCTATAAAAATTGTTATTACCTATATTTTATGACATATGTGACTGTATATTAATATTGCTACGCCCTATGGGTAAAATGACATTGAGACTAAACTGTATTTATCTAAGAACTTATGACGTGTTATTTATTGCAATAAACATTTTTAACATGATTAATTTTAAATCCCCAAATTCAGTACTAAATACTAAAACCGTACCCGCCACAAACTGCATTTTCGTACTTATCTATGTTTTTTCCTTTCTAAAATCGTCTGTGATTTCGACATGCACCATAAAAATACATGCAAAAGTGCAAGACGCCTCCACACCACCCCTGCCCGTGTAGTTTTACCTGCCATCGTGGCAACTAATTGTGAGTACGGATAAAGTATGGCATCTAAGGTGGCCTTAGAACAAGCGGTACTGCATCAGTGTGGAATCACCCTAACGTAAGTCAAGGAGTGCACTTACAGAGTTACTATAAGACTTTGTATTGTATACTTGGCAGCATGTCAATGTATATACATTACTTACGAAAGTAACTACTGGGCTATTAGGTACCTACTTATTCGATTTTAATCCTTCTTCTGGAGGCCCATCACTTAATTGCATAGAAGTTGTTATATTTCAACAGTTTATCGGGGAAGTTATTTACTTAACATTTGAGGTCCCGAAGCATATTTAAAAAAAAACTTATGAAATTGGTTTTGAGAACGATTATAATAATAATACCTTGGACGCTATTTACACACATTGATCTAGCCCCAAACTAAGATTCCCTGTATCTTGGGTACTAGACAAGGATACATATACTTACTTAGATAAATATTATACTTAGATAGATAAACAACCATCACTAGGGTACAAATATCCGTTCTCATCAAACAAATATTTGCCCCCACCGGGACTCGAACCCGGGACCCATGGCTTCGAAGGCAGAGTCACTGCCGACTCGGCCATTCGGATCGTCAACGATATTCCTCTGAATGTTCCTTCCTTTTAAATCGTCTTTGTGTATATCCTCAATACTCTCTCGCTTGTAGGCTTTTCTTCTATGTAGAGAAGAGGCAAAAAATTACGTTTGCTAAGTATATATAAATATCTACAGTATTAAAGAACTTTGACTTTGACTTTGACTTTCTTTAATTGAGCTTAACTGAGCTTTCCCTACCCCTAGAAAAATACGACTTCCAACTAAATTTTTTTCGAGTTTTTCACACACAAACAATGCAAAAGTTCAGGCGACCCGAAATTTAAATTATCATTAGCTGGAGGGGTCGCCAGTAAATTAAGAAATAATATGAGTTCCGCAGGTGTTCCCTTATTGTATGTATTTTTATTTTATTCGGATTACGTGTGTTTAGGGTTGCTTGGTGATATCAACTAGCGGTCGAAGCGCAATAATGAACAAAACAAATATTTTTGTAACTATCCTGTTAATTTGCTACTGCTCGGATAAAGTTCAACTTAAATGTCAAACTGATGCTTTTGGAAAGATAACTTCGGAAATACTGAGTCTCTGAGAGAATAATGATGTGATGAGGCAGGCCCTACGCTGAACACAGACAGTCCTATTTCTGAAACTACTTTACAGAATGATTTTTCACCGCTCGAAACTTCTCAGCTTTTTTAAAATAATATCAATTAACTGTTTTCAGAATTTTCCTTCAAGGGGATACCTCGTCAGTGCAAAGGTCCCCGTTAATCCAGGCGGAAACACCCGAAATGTGAGATGGACGGAATCGGAGAAAAATAACATAATAACATAACCACATAACAATTGTTTAAAAATAAACTACGCTATTTTGTCAAAAATATTTTCAAGAAGAGTTTACAAATAGGTAATATCCATATTTTGAATGCAATTCCACAATGAAATAAGTTAGGATTTCAGAATTATAGGAAAACATAGAACAATTTAGAGGACTTTTCTCGGGAGTCTCAGTTTTTAAAAGTAGCCATAGACACAACTGTCATAGTTTTAACAGATGTCATAATTTTTGACAGGTATCATGATTATTGACACAGGGGTCATAGCTTTTGACCGTTGCCATAGTTATCTATAGGTGTTATGATTTTTGTTGCTATGTGTAGGACATCAGCCCAAAATCTGAATCGGAAGTAACGAAAGCCACCGTCTTTTTCGCGCTTGACCGCTTTATTTTTAGGGTTCCATACCCGAAGGGTTCCAAACGGGACCCTATTACTAAGACTTCGCTGTCCGTCCGTCCGTCCGTCCGTCCGTCTGTCACCAGGCTGTATCTCAAGAACCTAGCTAGCTAGAGAGTTGAAATTTTCACAGATTATGTATTTCTGTTGCCGCTATAACAACAAATACCAAAAAACAGGATAAAATAAATATTTAAGGGGGCTCCCATACAAAAATACCACATACAAACTTATGGATGCACCTGGTTACGTACATGGAGTGTGAAAGTAACCGCACCAATAACTTTGTAAACAATATTTTGATGTTTAAATTCCAAACTATTCACTCCACACCATCGCTTCCATTGAACGGTAGTACGGAACCCTTCGTGCGCGATTTAGACTCTCACTTGACCGGTTTTTAAAAGTCTATTTTGTTCGTGAAACCACTCAGGAGTTCCGCATTAGAGTTACTTGACACATAATGTCATTGTTTATGCTAGCCTCAACACTGAGACTAGTGTTGGGTAAGCATCTAGTGAGTGTGCGTATCGAGATATTACTGAACCTTAATTAAGAAGAAATAAAGATCTGTAGGTTTAATAAGCGCATATTTATGCATCGTGCAGGTGTCCAGCCATCAATGGCCCTTTTTTTTGGCTTATGTTTAAACGATTACCAAAAACGCACCTATTTTACTACCAATAAATTCGAAATGACTGCCAGAATGGATAAATGTCCACCAAATTGTGTTTGGATAAATGTTTTCCAAACTTCTTTTTATGTTTTGTGTACTTAAGTTTATGTTTTAAGTATTTTTTGTTGTTCTTACATGTTCAACCTAACACGAAGGATAAAAGGGGCTTCGCTTCGCTCACCTCCTTTACCCTTCGCTTAAGCTACCGCAGTATTTTGCCCTGATATCGTTTACAACTTTTGGTATTCATTTATCCATTTTGGGTAGGAAAAAAATATTTTGGTGATCATTATATTTGTTGCCCTTTTTTTAACATGTTTTTTTTTTAAGATTTCGATATATTTTTTAGTTTTTGTTATTAAGGGCCCTACCACTTTTTCTTTTAGCGCATAATGTGGTAAATAAGCGTCTGCCACCCAACGATTATTACACGTGCGCCATTTTTAAAACACATATCCAAACTCGCACCCAACTGCTTAGCATACGCCCAACCAAGAGGGTATACCGGGGACAAATGGAACAGAACTAATTAAATATAGCGAGTGAAATATTTTAATAAGTTTATGAGCGGTCCGCGCACCTCTGCTTTAAGTAAATATTTTGCTACAGTCTACATCCAGGTTGGCCGTATGCGCTAAATTTTAATATAATTTCTTAACCGTTTTTAATTTTATAAAAGCAACCCTTTTTTTGTGAAAAGACCAGCTGGGAGATATGTTTCGCGTTGTGACAGTCTTTTTTCGTCTCTCTTTCTCTTAAAAGGGGAATAATGAGTAGGAGTCTAATGTGGAATGAATTTTATATACAGAGCTTCGGGACTTACGTGCAGGTGAACAAAATGACTGCATAAGTCTGAGTCTGAGTCTTACTCATTAGCATTGATAATATTTGTATGATTTGTCAAAAGAGGCATATTAACATCAACAAAAGTACAGATAATTTTTCCAAAAAAACCTCTGGAAACTTTTATATATTAACACGTTGCCAGTCCAGGTGCATTCTCGCGCAATATCACAACCGAATGAAATGGCTGATATCCAATGACTCCCATACAAAATCTCTCGATATATGGAGTCGATATCTTTATATCCATTGCCTGAAAATAAAGGTCCAGGATAGGTCGGGTAAAGTAATAACCAGTATGAAAATCCATTACTTGTAAAGCAGTTAGTCAACGTGATAATTAAACTATTATTTCCAAAATTATTATTGGGAATGATTTATAGATTACATTTATAGAGTACCTAATACAGAAGAGCTCCGTGTAACAGTGCTTGTTTAATGCCCTGGAGAGTCACGGAAAGACACTTTCGAAATTTAAAAACCTTTCGGAGAAGGGCTCTGTTGTCTAGCGGGTTTCATGCTTTTCACGCAGGAGGTGCAGGTTCGAATGCGGTGCTGGCCATGTACTACGAGATAAATAATTTATCTTAAGGACGTTCCGTGTTGCGGGTGACACATTAAGCTTAAGTCCCGGCTACTATCGCTACTTGGGTAGTAATCGTAGTGGTCGTAAAACCCCTTTATAAACCCCCACTGAGCCAGCGTGGTGAAGTATGGCTCAACCTTACTCATCTCTGGGTAAAGGCCTCAGCCTCTTGGTGAGGACATCAATGGGCTATATTGACCACCTTCCAAATTCAAATAAAACGGCCAGTTGGTTTTCCTTTTTTCCACGAAACAAAACGGCGCGAACAAAAAATTGCGGCACGCCTCCTGACAATCAATTCAGTCGATCCCAAAGTACCCCATCTCCCTTGAACGGCCAACTTATAAGTTTTTCGACTTAGCTAATATTGTTAGTCCAACCTCGACCGTCCCACGGGTGAAATTCACCCATAAATTGGAGGCAGTAAGTGATTTTCCCCTTTCAATCTTTCAATGCCTCTGCGGGTTTTTTTCGGACGAGGGCCTGCTTTTTTTCGGCTCGTGATTTTTCTCGTAAATATTTTATTTGGGCTTAGTAATAGGTGCGGGTCTGGGTGTTAAGATTTCATGACCCCTGCTCGGTGTTTTGTTAGAGAAAATTGTTCGGCGGTTAAGGTATTAAATAATTTATTGAAGCTAGAAAGTTGGCGAACGCCCTACTCTGAATCAAAGGTCAGATTACAACTTGTCTACCATCTTTCGATTCAATATACAACAGCTTTACGTTACTTTATACTTTGGTGCACAAAAACAGAAGATACAATAAATCAAAATGGAAACTATGCTCTAAAAAGAATTTTCTTCCAGAGGATGGACAGGATACATTAAAATACGAGGACAACGCAAAATAATAAACTACTTACCAATATCTACCAATATCAATATAAATAGATTAAACTATACTAGAAAATATAAATCAATACAATATACTTATACATAGTCTGTTGGGGAAGACAAAGATAGCGTTCTTTAAATCGACTTTAAAAAATATAAAGTGACATGCTCTCCCTGATGTTGCTAGGAAGTTTGTTCGAGAGCCTGATAGCTAGAAGTCTGAACCCATGTTCATATATGCGGCTGTGTTGTGTTGCGGATTTATAAGCAGTGACCGAGCGTGAGATCTCAGGGCCCTATCCGAAGAGAAAAGCCCTAAATATTGACGAGAGAGCTAGGTACTTTGATTTGAATATAATTAGATGTGATGTCAATTTATAGGAATATCATCAGGCAAGCTTGCGTATGAGGAGGGAAATTGATTATCTTCATTTATCTTATTCATTATATTATCTTATCACATATTTTATACAAGTCCTCTGGCCACCAAAAACCTTAGCAACATAATGCATAGGTTTTGTCTATGAATAATTGGACATCCCCAAGTTTGACGGACACTGGGACTCATGCTGTCACTGTCTCCAGGGAATGACGTAATTATGAGTTAAGAAATAGAAATACTTAAGAAACTTTTATGCGTCACTTTATTTGGGCCACCATCTGTTCATTTGGCCATTATTCAGTTCCTTTACAAATATCAATCCGTCTCCCCATTCCCATGCTCCGACCAAACATTTCAGCTCTGACAGGTAGAAGTTGATTATAGGTAAGCTACAATTTTTCCGTCCGATTTTGGTCCTAATGATGCACGAAATAAGAACGTTTGGAAATGGTGGTAGCCGCATTGATGCGGACCATTTGTCTATACCTCCGTGGTCCATCTTTCAGACGATTGGAGTGGGCTGTAGAATAAGGCATAGATGAATGCGGATTTATAAAGAAAAGACGAATAAATCAGATATGGTTACTTATGACATAGCTCCTACAGTGAACCACCATCGCCATTGTCATGTTGCTATATCATTGAGTCGCCAGTTTGTCCTTTGAGTCCAGGTCCTATTTGTTTCCGTCTGTATTCTCTATAAAATTACATGATAAATTATCATTGAATTTCATTCACCTCGGTATTTTTCAAAAAGGCTCCTAAGTTGTGTTGGATTTGATCCTGAGAAAAAAAGAAGTCCAGTTAATAACCGTATAAAACCCTTAAATAAGTTGATTTTTCAAATAATTTCAAGAGTTTCTGTTGTAATATCTTGTCAATTAAATGTAGAAATTTTCTGTTGCCGCTTCATCTGATACCTTGTGCCCGACTATCGGGGTCAACCTAGCCAACGATTCGGGGGCCAAGTGTTTTGTCAGATCAACCCCTTTGGGGGTTCAATGCTCGTTTATTTTATTTTCATCTTATTGGCTCTCCTCAAATTGGTATGTATTAGCTCATTTTAGGGGTCATTCGGTCGGAATTGGGTGCGATTTTTCTCTAGTAAAGAAAATAAGGGCTTTTGTTTCAATCAATTTAGACTTGGTTGAGTTTGTTTTTGGGTTTGGTAGCAGGTGTTACTTCTTATATCATCTAGTTTAATTTGAGCCATGAATGAGCTATATAGGTAGTAAAATAAAGATATATTTGTTTTTTAAATGACACAATAAATTTATTATTATATGACGAACACAACTCATAAACTCATGATCTCTTTAGATACAAAATCTTACCGCCATTGAATTATATTTTACTGTCGAATATAGTAAAGGATTCAAACCTTTAAAAACCTTGATGAACAAACAAGTCACGACAACAGAAAATGTCTAGGTTACGCCACCCCATCCATCCACACGTAACAACTAAGAAAGTCGAAACCAACAAGCCATAGTCCAATTCACCCAACTCCCCCCTTTCGCATATCAATAGCAACAAGGGACAAGTGTGTTACAAATCAAACCAAACGTCTAGCGATAAAGCAGCTTGTCAAACATAAAGTTTGCCAAGTCTTTTTATCGGACCCTCGAAGAAGGGGTCAAGTCGAATCCATAAATATTGAGATAAACTTAGTTTCCCGAAGAGTATACCGCCGGTAGCTAGTGGGTTTGACTTGCGGTGACGCTGAAAGCTGTTTGCAATTTTATTTATTATGCGCAGGTATAGTCGGCGCAGTAGAGAATCGTTGTTTTTTCGTTTGTATGGTAGATATTAGTGAGTTTTTCTAACTCATTAACTTTACAAGTGCCATTTGCGTCATCATTGCATTAACCTAGGCCTAAGAAATCTGTATGTTTTGAAATGGCTTATGTTTAAACGATCACATAAAACGCACCTATTTCCTACCAATAAATTCGTAACGACCGCTAGAATTAGTAAACGACCACCAAAACGTGTTTGGATAAATGATCACCAAACTTATGTTTATGTTTTGTGTACTTAAGTTTAAGTTTTAAATATTTTTTGTTGTTCTTATACATGTTCAACCTAACACGAAGGATAAAGGGGGCTTCGCTTCGCCCACCCTTCACCTAAGCTACCGCAGTATTTTGCCCTAATATTTTCTGCAACTTTTGGTGATAATTTACCCATTTTGGGTAGGAAAAAATGATTTTGGTGGTCATTTAAATTGTTCTCTTTTGAAATTGGTATGACAGGTACAGACAGTTCACAGTTACCTTTGACATGTGTCATAAAAAAACTGAAGCATAGCACTGTCCACTTCCTGTATTACTTCCTGTATTTTGTTGACACATGTGAGAGGTAAAACAACTGTGAAAGGTCTGTAGACGCCTCTCAGAAATTATATAATAATACCTTGGACACTATTTACACACATTGATCTAGCCCCAAACTAGGATTCCCTGTATCTTGGGTACTAGACAACGAGACAACATACGTATATATATAAATATTATACTTAGATAGATAGACAGGTAAATAACCATTACTAGCGTACAAACATTTATTCTCATCAAACAAATATTTGCCCCCACCGGGACTCGAACCCGGGACCCTTGGTTTCGTAGGCAGGGTTACTGCCGAATCGGCCATTCGGGTCGTCCAATGATCTGTCGCATATCACAAACGCATGGAAGGTTTTGCTTCACAGGTTTAACATGAGGCGTCTAGTTGGCGGTGGAGTAACCAAGAGTTCCAGGGAGACAGAGCCACAAAAATTGACCAGGGGAGTTACCATAATCTTTTTTCGATCCAAATTAGGTTCAAAACAAGAACATCACCATGGCAACCATTTCCATTCTAATTCGCCATAATGGGCTTTATTTACCTAATACCAACACTTTCTTTAAGATGGTCATGGTAATTTGGCGGATCCAATTAGGTTCCTAATTTGAATCGGCATAAGACGTTGTGGTAACCACCCCCCTGGTGACCAAAACGAGAACTGTTGTCGCCAGTGCAAAATGACACTGGTATGCGGCAGTGATAACAGCATTTATATGAGTTATCTTGACGAAAGACAATCGGCCATAAATACAATATAAAAATGGAGATGCTGAATAATCGAGAAATCATATAAAATTAATTGGTTCAGAGACAAATAAATACTGAATGATTCTTATAGAAGCACGTCTAAATACTCTTTTTTAGAGCCCTTCACTTGATGCCCTGTGTTTCAAGTAAAATGGACCCCTGTCCATAAATATCCAAGATTCGGAAATTGCTGGTTTAGTGGCTGTGTTTTTACCCCCCATCCTGTCCGATTGTTATTTATCGAAGGAACACACTGTGCAGCCTAGAAGAAATAGTTCTGGAAACGATTTTTAATTAAATCTCCTCAACAAAACTTTTTCATCTGTTGCCATTGCAAAGGATGACATCATCATCACCTAAGCCAACATCAACCCCCTGCTGGGCATAGGCCTCTTCTCCATAGCGCCAAACCAACGAAGAAACATTCTGTGGATTCCTGAATGAGTCAAACAAAACTAACTTACTAGCGAACTAGATTTGTCCGGTTATCATAGGTGCTATTTTTAAACTCTTTTGAAAACAATATTAGTAGCAACGGGTCTGGATTCTATATGTACTTTAGCAGAGGGTGGATGGCGTTTCCAATTCTAATTGTTCTGCACTGCGCGGTTATTTGTCTAGGTTCTTTTTCTCCTGTTTCTCGCTGCAACCCTTCGGTGAGTTGAAGGGTTAATATTTATTGGTCAAGTAATGGGGCGGCGATGGATTTAGACAAATTGCGATAGACTGGCAAATGGTTTGTGAAGAAAAACGCTGTAGTTAAGACGAATCTCGTTAGAGATAAGCTCGCGTTGTTGTTGCATCGCATAAGTTTACCAAAAGGAATAAAAAAATACACACAAAAAATTACATTTTCATCCCTAATTGACTAAACGTTCAGCCTAGCTCGCAGCACTCCCTTTGAGGTCAAAGTTGGCGTGCATCAAGGATCTGTCCTCAGCCCTCTGCTGTTTAATATTGTTAAGGACTACCTCACCAAAGACATCCAGTCCTCACTACCATGGTGCCTGCTTCATGCAGATGATGTTGTCCTCATTGACAAATGCGCAGAAAAACTGCAACATACCCTAGAGCTATGGAGGCATTCAATATAATCCAACAAACTGAGGATTAGTAGGAGCAAACCCGAATAATGTGGCTTGGCAGAGGTGGAGGGCGCTCACGGGTGTGCTCTGTGACCGCCATATGCCAATAAAGACTAAAGGCAAGGCGTACAAAATAGCTATGAGACCTGCTATCGTGTATGGTGCTGAATGCTGAACAAAAACTCCATGTCAATGAGGTGAAGATGCTTAGATGGGCGGCCGGTGTGACGAGACTCGATAAAGTGCGTTATGAACACATCAGAGGAAGCTACAGGTCTTCCCAATCGCCGACAAACTCACGGAATCCCGCCTGAGGTGGTATGGGCATGTCATGAGACGCGACTAAGATCATGTAATAACTTAAAAGTTGGATTATTTAATGCTGGTTCCCTTGGTACGGGACATGATGAGCTGATTGCGACTTTAACAGATACGAACGCAGACATTATTGCCATAAACGAGTCTTGGCTTCGGGCTGGAGAGGATGGACGTGCTCCCGCCGTGCCTAATTACCGACTACGGCACGTTCCCCGGCCGGTCGAAATATGTGGAGGACGGGGTGGGGGCGTTGGTTTCTTCATGCGCCGGGGCCTCCACGCGCGCACACTTACACATCCTCCCGCTGCACTCGTAGAACAAATGTGGTTGAAAACAATAATTAACAGCAAACATTTAATCATTGGGACCGCATATCGGCCACCGCGGCTCGATGTTGACACTTTTTTTGATGCCATTACTGACTCAATAACTTCTTTTATTAAATACGACCGACTGATTTTACTGGGTGACTTTAATATTAATTATATGGACAAGAACGACAGAAAACTTAGATGTTTGACACAATTTCTGACAACGATTGGCTTGACACAACATGTAAGCGACCCGACTCACTTTACGGAACACAGCCAGACAACTATAGACCTTATTTGCTCCGACGCTCGTGTTGTGTCTGTGGACGTGCAGCATATCCCGGACTTAGGGAGGCATGCATTCATCACAGCGGAGTTTGACATTAAAAAACGGAAACCGACACCTAGACGTATTACTTATAGACCACTGAAAGATATTAACCTAACTATATTTAACAATGACCTTGACGCCATAAACTGGGAACAAATTTATTTACTTAACGACATAAATGACATGGTTAGACTATTTAACTTACTGCTACTAGGACTCTTCGACAGACATGCGCCGGAGAAGATGATAGTGGTGAAGGAGGCACTTAAACCATGGCTCACGAGCAACGTTCGGCTCATGATGCGGCTCAGAAACGAGGCTCACACTCGTTACAAACGAACCGGAAGCGATGTTCACAAGCGGTATTACCTCGACCTGAAGCACCTTGTGATAGAAGCCATTTATAACGAGAAACGTGCCTTCTTCACGCATCATATTAATGACATTACCGACTCGAAGACTCTCTGGAAAAACTTAAAGCGCACTGTTCTTCCAGATTCACAGACGCAGACTGACCTCCCGGCACAATTTGATGACCCTGACTTGATAAACCGTCATTTCCTTAATATTCCTGGGAAACAGGAAGTTACTTTATCTGACTTAACTTTTTTTGAATTTAATAGACATAATGACAAAACTTTCACGCTTTCTCCTACTACTGCTACTGCCGTCACAAAACTCATTACGTCAATAAAAACCACAGCAAAAGGACTCGACTCAATAGATATTGACATGATACTTCTGACATTACCGAGAACTACAGACGTACTGACTTACATTATTAATATGAGCATTCTGACAATGACTTTCCCAGCTGACTGGAAAATCGCTCAGGTGACCCCGTTACCAAAAAAACCGAATCCCACTGAAATGTCTCAACTGCGACCTATAAGTATTCTTCCTTGTGCATCGAAGATAATAGAACGGGTAGTTTGCGAACAGCTGTCCGATTACCTGGAGAAAAACAGCATACTCCCTGAACTGCAGTCAGGTTTTCGCAAAGGTCGATCGACAGCTACTGCGCTGCTCGATGTAGTCGATAACATCTTACAAGCTCGTGATGCTGGTAAAAGTACTTTTTTAGTGCTTTTAGATTTCTCCAGGGCCTTCGACTGTATTAGCATACCCCTACTATTATCCAAGATGTCTTATTACGGGTTTGATGTCACTGCTACAAAATGGTTCAGTAGCTATTTGTCTGGCCGTGCGCAGGCAGTTGCATTGCGTAGGGTGGATGGTAGTGCTCTGCGGTCCTCTGTTTGTCCTGTGACAAGAGGAGTACCGCAGGGTTCGATACTCGGGCCTCTACTCTTCATACTGTATAGCGCTGATATCACTAACAGTATGGAGAGCTGCAAGTATCACCTGTACGCGGACGACGTGCAACTTTACTTTTCTAGCGTGCCGTCAGACACATCTGCTGCCATAAACAAGATAAATGCTGACCTAGACCGTATTTCCTCTTGGTCGGACAAGAGCTGTTTAGTTCTTAATCCTGGCAATTCGAAATATGTCGTTTTTGGGTCAAAACATCAAATCCGTAATACCCTTGAAGCTCTGACTTCCGGGAATGTCGCCGTCATGGGCGAACCAATCGAACGGGTGGTAGAAGCAACCAACCTCGGCCTTTTAATGGACGGGAATTTGCGCTTTGAGAACCACATACTAAATGTTGTGAGTAACTGCTTCTATCGCCTCAAAGTTCTATATAATATACGAGATTACCTTAGTGTCGATTTGCGTGTTGACCTATGTGAATCACTTATATTATCTAGGTTAAACTATTGTGATGTCGTGTATAATGGGTGCATTAGTGGTCGTTCCAAGAGGCTCATACAACGAGTGCAGAACGCATGTGCTCGTTTTTGTTTCAGAGTCCCTCCCCGGTCCCACATCACTCCCTACTTGAACGCCGCTAACTTGCTTAACATGCCTGCACGCCGGCGCCTGCACTTGGCCACTTTGCTGTTCGGGGTGGTAAGACACAAAACCCCCACCTACCTTTTTAATAAACTGGTTTGGTCCAAAAGTGTGCGCAGGTTCAAGGCAATGGCCATTATACCTATGCACCGAACCGCTGCTTTCAGAGGTAGTTTCAAGTTTGCGGCGTCTAAGTGCTGGAATGATATCCCTCCTCCTATCCAAGGGGCGCTTAGCAGATACACCTTTAAGCGTATGCTTAAAGGCTATTTGTTGACGCTCCAGAAAACATCCTAATCCCCAGCACTGTGACAGCAATAAATATGCCAATTGCATTTTTTTTTTTTTTTTTAATCTAGTTTTGTTTGTAATTCTTACTGTAAATATTATATTAATGAAGCTGCATCTAGGTAGTGTTTACATTATTATCTCACTTTGTATTTATGTTTATTTCTCTTTCGCCTGTCCCAAAAATCTAGGTTGTTTATAGATATATATTCTTTTGGTATGACGTTTCCATGAGTCACCGACGGTGCTGGCTGAAAATCAGCGCTGTAGGTGTCTGACATCTCAGCATAATGCTGAGCCAGTGTACGGTTCACTGCCGCAGAGACACACTTGTTATATGTTTTTTGTTTTGTTTATTTTTTGTTTAATATGCGTGTCCTGTGTGTTTGTGAATAAATGTTTCTTTCTTTCTTTCTTTCTTTCTTTCTTTCTATGTCGTGAAGAAAGCCCTCGCATACCTGACAAAAAAGGGGCAGAGGGCGCCCACTTGCTACTTGGTGGTACACCACATCAAAGGATATGAACAAGCCCAGTTGAACGAAGAGACAACCCAGGATCAACCGACCTGGTGCATGAGAAAGAGGTAAGGCGACCCCTAATGATGGGAAAAGGCAAAGAAAGAAGAGGAGGAATTGACTAAAATTTCTCCAACATTTTACAGCCTATTTTGTACTTAACACTGTCAAAATGACATCATAGCATCAATGTACAGCGCCATCTAGTCTTCCATAGTACGAACCACCTCACCCACAACTATACCCTAAATCAATACCTTTAGAGGTGGTTCGACTAATAAAGGCTAGATGGCGCTAATTAACCATATCTTATAAATTCCGTTCAACTCGATTTAACCACCATTCTCGCATTAGAGCCCGAGCTGCGAATACCTTGTACAAACCGAATTAAATATCTTCAGATAAAACTAAACACCTATTATTTGGGGCACCCATTTTCATGGTGACCCCGACGTTCGAAATAACGCAGTGAAGAAATTGGACGGAAGAAACCTGCAAATACGCCGCCGCGCCGCCCGCGACAAGGACAAAGGCGCGAGCACATGGTCGCAGCCATCTTGCGTATTGCCGCGTTATTGCCGCGTATTCGTTTCAACAGCCGTCTGAAATTCGTTCCTGCATTAGAACAAGTAAAAGCGACCACGAGGCGTCGAAGAAAGTGATCCTGCAAGGCGAAACCCCAGGAAAACACACTAAGACAACACCACGTGCGTCCCGCGTGTGCCCCCCAACATCTGAAGACCATCAGCCGAGAATCAAATCACCGAGCAGCCGAAACCCAACGGACGTACAAGGAGCAGCATATCCGAAGCCCGGTGGAGCGTCCAGCCGAGACTGGACTCGAGACCCGTCGGAAGCCGAGGAGCCGCCCCTGCTGTTGGACGAAAGGCGCGCCAGAGACGAGAGACATAAAAACATAAGTATCTACCGATCACGTGAGTTGGCACAAAATTTCCCCCCCATTTATTTTATCTATACACCGTTATTAGTAGGTAAATTATTGGTAAATTTCGACATTTCCATATGATGATATCAAGGAACGCGATAGTGTCTGTATGACGCACAAACGAGACTCTGAGGAAATTCGTCGTTAATCTACCTATCAAACAATATCTATCTATATCTATCTATCTAAATATTCCCATTAGCTAAAATGCCCAATAACGACGTGGCAACCGTAGAGAAATCTAAACCTGAGAGCATATCAGAACTAATAAGAAAGCGAGGGATTATAAAGGGGAAAATGACCCTATTTGTCAAATTTATAGCATCCATAAAACCCGAAACGATGACTGCCGAACAAATAATCGAGCTTGGGCTGCGCACAGACAAAATGCAACTCGAGTTTTTACAGTTTGATAAAATACAAAGTAATATCGAAACCCTCTGCTCAGATATTGACAAGCAGTTACTCGAAAGAGACTCCTTCGAATCTCAGTATTATCAATACATAGCTAAAGCCAAAGGCACTTTAAATCAAAAAGCGACAGACCAGACCGACTTACAAGAACCTACACATCATTGCAAACATAGCTCAGATGCTAGCGATTCCATTAGGTACCCAGATATTAGCCTACCCTCATTTAATGGAGACATTACACAGTGGATCGAATTCCGAGATACTTTCGACGCACTTATAAATCAGGGTAACCTGAAGCCCATACAAAAATATAAATATTTGAGAAGTTGTCTAAAGGGCAGTGCTTTGGAAGTTATAGGAGCGCTGGAATATTCGGAGGAAGGGTACAGCATAGCATGGCAATTACTTTGCGAACGCTATAATAACCCAAAAGTATTGGTCTACAATCATTTGCGAGCGCTTTTCGGCATCGATAGCGTACAATCGAATCCAATGGCACTAAGGGGCATGGGTGATAACATATCGAAACACCTTAGAACCCTAAGAAGCTTAAATATAGCAACCGAAAACTGGGATATATTGATAATTTTCTTTTTATCTAGCAAGCTAGAAAAGTCACTACAACTAAAATGGGAAGAAAAATCCAACTCACGTGAACTTCCTACATTACAGGATTTCAAGACTTTTTTGAGGTCCCGAGCTGACCTTTTGGAGTCGATGAACAGCAACCAAGCTGTTGAAAATACAAACCGGAATTCGAGTAATACAACTGAAAAGGCGATGATAACCACGTCCCGCAACAATCCGGAAGCTAACAAGGTAACAAAACCACCTACTACCCAGCATAATCACTGCCCTTTTTGCAAGGGCACCCACTACCTAAATCAGTGTACACAGTTCCTAGCCCTTAGCCCTATAGCTCGCAGCCGAGCTGCGAAGAGGTTACGACTCTGCACTAACTGCCTGAGATCGAATCACGCGGTGCCGAACTGCCGAGCCAGCAAGTGTACCAAGTGTTCAGGTAAACATCATACTTTGTTACACATACCTACTATACCTACTCCAGCGAACGAGCAATCTATTTATAATCCCGAGCGATTACCTACACAACCGAACACATCTCGTCCTACCTATAATCCCGAGCGATTACCTACACAACCGAGCGTATCTCGTCCTATGACGCTATACACCCCACAACAACAATCTACATCCGAAAATCAATCTATAAACTTGCATATTAAGCAAATCAACACGTCAAATGACAATGCTTGTTCACAGCCGATGCAAAACAAGCATGTTTTCTTATCTACAGCTGTAGTAAACATAACCGATCACGAAAACAAACAACAAAGCATGAGAATCCTATTGGATTCCGGCTCGCAATCGTGCTACATAACAGAAAGGGCACACAAAAAACTAAACCTACCTGTACACAACACAGATACCGATGTCATGGGTATCAGCAACACAATAATAAACGTTAAACACTATTGTAACGTTATTATTCACTCTAGAACCGAACCATTTTCTGTGGATCTATCTTGCTATATTGTACCTACAATCTGCAACCTACCTAACTATGATATAGGAAATCTTATCATACCTAAACGATTCCGACTGGCTGATGATGGATTCAATTCAGCCGGCGAAATCGACATGATACTGGGCGCCGAAAAATTCTATGACCTATTGTGCGTAAACCGACACGAATTAGGAACTAACTTACCGACTTTGCAAAAAACCAAATTGGGCTGGATCGTGACTGGCTCGACGACGGGGCCAGTACGCCAGCAAACTAGATGTCATTTCATTCAACAACAAATGAGAAGCATTTTCGAAACTGAGGAAAATTCCACACTTTCCAATGATGATATCACGGAGTGCGAAAGTGTCTTTATGACGCATAATCGAGATTCTGAGGGAAAGTTTGTCGTAAAAATACCTCTAAAAGAACCTGCTTCAAGTTTAGGTAGATCAAGACACATTGCCTATAAGAGATTTCTGTCATTAGAAAACAAATTTAGTAAAAATTCAGAATATAAAAAACAATACGTCCAATTCATGAGAGATTTCCAACAAGCGGGCCGCATGAAAGAGATGGAATACTCCAATGTAGGACCCCAAGTCTACTTACCGCATCACGCGGTAATTAATATCGAAAAATTATCAACCCCAGTGAGGGTTGTCTTTGACGCATCATGTCCAACAGACACTGGAAAATCGCTTAACGATATTCAATATAAGGGTACGATATTTCAAGATAGCCTAATCAATATACTAGTAAGATTTAGAACTTACAAATTTGTAGTAAATGCAGACATACAGAAAATGTTTTGCCAGGTCAATATTGATCAATCACAACAAAACCTACAAAATATACTATGGAGGGAAAACTCAACCGATCCTCTACGTACCTACACATTAACTACTCTCAGTTTTGGCTTGAAGGCGGCCCCCTACATAGCCACGAGATGCCTACTGCAGCTAGCAACCGAATTCGAAGGTAAATACCCTACAGCAGCCGAAGCAATAAAAGGTTCATTCTACTACGATGACTGGATCTATGGAGGCGACGACGAAGCAGCGCTAATCGAGACAGCAACGCAAGTAGCGGCCATCCTGCGTACAGCCTGCTTCAATCTACGAAAATGGAAGTCGAACTCAAAAACCATATTAAAAAAGGTATGTAACACCGACTCAACAAATCCGACCGAGAGCGGAAATAACACACACAAACTATTAGGTATCACATGGTGCAGCCACACAGATTGTTTACAATTCTCATTCAAAGAACAACCAATGCCAGATCGACTTACGAAAAGAAAGGTCCTGTCTATAATTTCAGCTATCTATGATCCTACGGGCTTAATTAGTCCCGTTTTAGTGACAGCTAAATGTTTTATTAAAAAACTATGGCAGGATAAAACTTCATGGGACGAAACCCTATCGCCCGCTTTAACAAGAGAATGGATATCTTACTATAGGAGTCTATTTTCTTTAAACAATCTATCCATACCGAGACGCACAATCATAAACAATTACGTAACACTAGAACTGCATGGGTTTGCAGATAGTTCAAAAACATGTTACGGAATTGCAATTTATTTACGTTCCATTGATAATTTAGGTAATATACAGGTGCATTTGTTATGCACAAAGTCTAGAATTGCTAGAGAGGAAACAATACCCCGCTTAGAATTACGCGCAGCGGTATTGTTATCACAAGTAATGGAATCACAAGGCAATAACCTTGCCAAACGAGTCAGTAAAATATACCTATGGTCTGACTCACAGGTGGTATTGGCGTGGATAAAAACACCGCCACCTAAACTAGGTACTTTCATCAGTAACAGAGTAGCGGAAATTCAGAGATTAACCAAGATCGAAGACTGGCATTGGGTGTGTTCGGCTGAAAATCCAGCTGACATTATATCGAGAGGAATTCAACCTCGTACATTAAGAAAAAGCAATCTGTGGTGGTCGGGTCCCGCCTGGCTATCTGGTCAAACGGCGCAGTGGCCTCTGCACAATCAAACTAACACACAAATACAAACAAAGGACACAGAACAAACTATATCCTTAGTTAACCCAACAAACATCGAGAATAATTTCATAGATAAATTGTTTCATAAATATTCAAACGACAAAAAATTATCGCGAGTGTTTGCCTATACTCTGCGATTCATCAATAACCTACAAAATCCTTGTAATAAAATAAGCGGACCGCTGTCCGTTCAAGAATTAAATGATTCGATGCATAAACTAATTATGCGCGCACAAATAATATCACTACCTATTGAATACAAACTTTTAAGTCAGAATAAATCAATACCAACGTCATCAAATATTAAATGCCTTAACCCGTTTTTTGAAGATGGCCTGTTGAAAGTTGGAGGAAGGTTAAACCTATCAAACATTCCCGAAACTAAAAAACATCCTATAATTTTGCATCCAAAACACATACTCACTGAAACTATAATGAGAAACATGCATATCAAACTCTTCCATTGTGGTCCACAGCTACTGCTAGCATGCATGAGAGAGCAGTACTGGCCATTAAATGGAAAAGGTCTGGCTAACAAAATTGTACACAAATGCGTTACATGTTTCAAAGCAAAACCACTCATACACGTACCCATTATGGGTCAACTACCTACAATAAGAACTACTCCTTCACCGCCATTCCACACAACATTTTGTGATTATGCTGGGCCCTATTCAATTCGAGATAGAAGGGGGCGTGGTTTCAAGTCTTACAAATGTTGGATAGCTATGTTTGTTTGCTCATCGACAAGGGCAGTTCACATTGAGTTGGTTTCAGGTTTAGAATCACAAGCCTTTATTGCCGCCTTCCGGCGATTCATATGCAGAAGAGGTAAACCAAGTCAAATGGTAAGTGACAACTCGACCACATTCCGTGGAGCAAATAATGAGTTAGTAGAACTATACAGATACCTAAACGAAAATTTTAGCGAACTTACCAACTTCCTTGCAAACGAAGGTATTTCCTGGAAATTCTTACCCCCCTACAGCCCGCATCTAGGCGGCCTACATGAAGCTGCAATTGGCAGCTGTAAGCTTCATCTTAAGAGGGTATTAAGTCAAGCCTTATTAACATTTGAAGAATTCTCTACGGTTCTTACTCAAATTGAGGCAATATTAAACTCGCGCCCATTGTGTCCCATACCTAATGCTAATAATGATGATTTTCCCATTCTTACGCCAGCTCACTTTCTGATCGGTAGATCGTACACGTCTCTGGCGGACTACGAATACCAAGATGTATCAAGGAATAAGTTAAATCACTTCCAACAACTCCAACAGATACAACAGGACTTCTGGAAGCGGTGGTCTCGAGAGTACCTGGGTCTCCTACAGCAGAGGTGCAAGTGGAGGAGCACAAAGGGACCTAACCTCACCGTCGGCTCAATCGTGCTGGTGAAGGACGATCGCTTACCACCCTGCCAGTGGAAGTTGGGACGCATCGCGAAGACACAAGACGGTCAAGATGGCGAAACGAGGGTCGCCGTCATCCAAACAACAAAAGGCCTTATCAAACGAGCCTTCAATAATATTTGCCCCTTACCTATTTCTCTGTCAGATACCGACTATTAGTTCTAAGTAATCAGTGTAGGTAGACAGGGACTATATAATTAATTAATCACTTTATTACACAAACAAGTGAAATGTAACCTAATTAACTACTGCCTACTTAATAAAAAAATACTTCTCTCGTGTTTTCTTCATAAGATCTAGAATCTTTCTAGGTAGGTAACTAAAACAGAACGCTAGGAGTATACATAAATCTATTAATAAATTAGCTAGTCACATTCATAAATTACAGTTATATTTGTATACCTAGTAGAGTTTAGGCGCTCTGGAGTATGTCAAAATGACATCATAGCATCAATGTACAGCGCCATCTAGTCTTCCATAGTACGAACCACCTCACCCACAACTATACCCTAAATCAATACCTTTAGAGGTGGTTCGACTAATAAAGGCTAGATGGCGCTAATTAACCATATCTTATAAATTCCGTTCAACTCGATTTAACCACCATTCTCGCATTAGAGCCCGAGCTGCGAATACCTTGTACAAACCGAATTAAATATCTTCAGATAAAACTAAACACCTATTATTTGGGGCACCCATTTTCAAACACCATACATCTCCTCGCTCTAATCTGCTTCGCTTTGGCTTCAGGATGTATTATAATCTTCGGACAGAACCATCTACCAGAACAGACCTTGCTTCATCGAGCAATACGGTTCGGCGAAACTACCTATACCACAGAATAATTAATAGTACTACGTACCTATATATGGGACACTAAAAGAGATAGCTAAAGGAATGCCTCAGTAATGTACAAAGATTTCTCACTATCCAATAGCTTTTTAATAAACATTCTTAAATTACTGCGTGTCTATTTATTTTGTAGAACTTGTATGAAAAAATACTTAAGTAATAGTTGTTTGCTTTATTTTTCCCGGAATGTTTACTTAGAAACTAGCGATATATCAATATAGCATGCAATACCGAATCAACAAATCACATTCAAGTTTGTTATAAGTACATAAAATTCAAAAACATTTATTGTTTTAACTTTTTTGTGTCCCAGTTTTATCTGTCATTTAACGACTCTGTAAATAAATAAAAAACTTCTCTCAAAGGAGTTAAACGATTTTTATTTTCAAAATTCTGCGATTCCGAGGTTCCTGAAACTTTTGAAACATGAAATACCGTTATGCAGCCATTCGGGATTGTGTATCGCTAGGTCAAGCCTATTTATCGCTGGGGTAGTCGTCCATACATCGATTTTACCAAGTCTTTTAGTGAACATGTTAAATGTTTGGGAGTCAAGACTTAATATTGGTTACCTTAATATTACTTGGTTACTTGGTGGACTTAATATTGGTTGGTTGGTTGGTAAAATAAAGAAATTACGAAATTAATTACGCATAGTGGTGTTTTAGGGCAAAATTAAATTGGATTGGGATGGATGTGAAATAGTTACATATGAAACAAATATTTTTCATAGCGTTACAGAACATTGCGGATCACTAGTTATGGCATTTCGTTAACAAGAATAAGAACTTAAATTTGAAGAATACTCCATGCTGACAGCGATAATATGACATTTAAGTGACACTTTATTTGAGCGTAAATATCTGCATTCGACGAATATTATACACTCGATGGATTCGTATTTCCGACCCACCTAAGGTAATTACGAATAAATAATTTCGTGTAGCATACTGGAACCACAAGATATATATACCATTAGAGCAAGTATGTTGCTATGACGACTACGCTTGCATTATTTACGCGTAACTAGGCAACTGATTGATTATGTATATGATTGACGAAATATTATTTTGTATTGTATGTTTTAATCATAGGGTTTCCATAATATGAGCTTATCACAATCCATAATTTTCAGTTACTGGAATTTTCGACCTCAATGCATTTTGAGTGTCTCACTAAACTTCGAAACACCAAACACGTAGGGAATCACCGAGAATGTAACATCCTTAGGCGTACTGGTCTGTGGGCTCGTCACACACTGGTCTGTGGGCTCGTCACACACTGGTCTGTGGGCTCGTCACACACTGGTCTGTGGGCTCGTCACACACTGGTCTGTGGGCTCGTCACACACTGGTCTGTGGGTTCGTCACACACTGGTCTGTGGGCTCGTCACACACTGGTCTGTGGGCTCGTCACACACTGGTCTGTGGGCTCGTCACACACTGGTCTGTGGGCTCGTCACACATTGGAAAGCGCAGATTGACGCCAATCTTCAAAAGTTTAATGAATGGGTGGCCAAGTATAGTCCACTATGGTCCACTATGGTCCAAAGTGTTCCGAACTGTCGTGCAAGAGAAAAAACAAAAAACTCGTCTCTTGTTTGGGTACCCGCTTTGCTATTTTAATTGCGTGTAGACAGTTATCTGTTTCTTTAGCGGCAACAAAACATTAAATAAAATAACATGTTTATACAGGCACACTAGGATACCCTTTGTCGTGGAAACCAGAAACAGCGACATCACACGCATATAAATATCCAAGACCTAGGCATTTTTTTTCTGTATCCCCAGCCGGGGCTCGACCCCGGGACCTCTCGCATGGCAGGCAGAGCCACAACCGCAGCCCCACAGAGGTCGTCCACAAGTTCATGAGATACAGCCCGCTGACCGACAGACAGACGGACGAACGGACTGAGGCTTGGTCCTGTTTGGCACCGTCCGCATACGGAATCCTAAAAACAGAAACGAAATTCAGATAATATTCATTTATTAGTCTATCATTAATTAGGGCCCAACTTCGAGATGCCATAAGTTGCAGTAACATTAACGCATGCGCAGTGTAAAGCTCGTCTCGACACACACTAGGAAGCGCAGATTGACGCGTCTCCAATGGATGGGTGGCCAAGCGAAGTGGTCCTCGGATCACAATGGCGGGGAGGTTACAAAGGGCACAATAGTCGCGTGTCGCGTGTCGAGCTATCGTGACGAGAACCTTACAGGGTGCTCCTCAAAACAAAACTAACAAGTGCAGCGTCTTGTCTATTCCCACACAGGACTCTTGAGGCCCAGGTGTGACCAGAGTCAGTTCTAGATGTTGCCCGCCGTAAATATGTAGTCCAACTTCCCACATTGGCCCATGGAGAGAAAAGACGAAAAAACAGACGTGTAATATTTACCTACAGTATTTAGGAACATTGAGATGACTTGACTTTTTCATTAACGTTAGATATTCAAAGATAAATCTTAGTTCATTGGCATGCTCCGCTGTGTTAAAAATGAGGTTGTGTTGAATGAAGGGAAATAATAAAATGACCGAATAAAAAACTAATTGAGCAAAAGACCATAAAACATGTTATTTTCTAAAATGAGTTAAAAACAACTGAATAGCGCGACAAAATTATTGATATGCGCGTCTAAATTACTGAATGGTATAGCTACCGCTTATTATTTATCTAAAGACTGTCTTTGCGAAGTGATGGGGGAGGGTAGGTGAAGGGGTAAAGGGGGTGAGCGAAGCGAGCAAGCCTTATCCTTCGTGTTAGGTTGAACATGTAAGAACAATAAAATTCAACGCTCGTTTTTTATTTAAAGTTACTTGAATTAAGGTTTTCAAGTTGCTGTTTTCATATTTCTAGTCACGCAATTCAGTAATTTTGTTCGTTGCCACATAGGTCGTTCAATTAATGTGTTTCAAATAGAGCTTTCCCAGACCTCATAAAACACAGTAAGCTGACTCTTCCGTTCAAGTCGGGTGACAAAGGTGATCCTACAAATTTCTGTTCTTCCAGCACTAAGTAAAATATTTTTAAATAACTCAATCAAATAAAAATAAAAACTACAACTTTACAAAACAACTCCACGCCAAACAATGCGCTTTCATAGGGTTAGATCGACTACGGCTGCAGGCATTCATTACCCTTATATATCATATGTTCTCAGCATGAGAGGCCGTACAAGATGCTATCGGCGTTTTTTGCGATCTATCGAAGGTATTTGATTGAGTTCATCATGATACGCTAATAATCAAATCAAATCATGACGGAGTTAGAAATAAAGTGATGGATCATACTTAAGCAATATAATTCAAAAGGCAGAGTCAACGGCGTTAAATCTGATGGATCGGATTTAATAATTGGTATTCCACAAGATTCCATATTGGACCCTTTCTTTTTCCTGGTATATATGTATTAGCAATATGCCTTTTATGGTAGAGAAATTGATTGACATAATGTTGTTAGCTGCTGATACTTAACTGGTCTTAAAAATTCAAAGACAAAAAGAAGATTGTGATGACATTAATGATCTATGAATTGGTTTGCTGGAAGAGAAGCGTACCTTTGTGCATTTATTTTTATGTAACTCTTTTTTTATATCATTTGTGTGAAATAAGGAAAGAAATTATGATGTATTCTCTTTAACCTCGAGTTTCACAGTCAATAATTTATCGTCAAACACTACCAGTGTTTGACGATAAATTATTGACTGTGAAACTGTGAAAGCCAAGTGTATCAAATTCTCACTTCCAAATGCCAGGCAAGTTGAGACCAGTTTAGTGTTAGACAGCAACACGTTCGAATGAGTAAATGATGTGAAGTTTCTTGGAATAACCCTTGGTAGCAAATTGCAGTGGGGACCCCACATTTATCAATTTGCTGGTAGATTAAGTTCTACGGCTTACGCTGTTAGAAACATCAGACGAAACACGGATCTAGTCTATTTATGTTACTTTCATAGTGTCATTTCCTATGGTATCTTGTGGTGGGGGAAAGCAGCGTGTTTAGAACCAAATGGGCCCCTGAGGGGTTCTCTAACACAGCGGATATTCAAACCATTCTTTTATTAGAGAAATTAGCTATTCGAGCAATTTATATTTTAAAACTCTTTAAAAGAACTTTTTAAAGAAATCCACATACTAACCATAGCTAGTCAATTTATTTTCGATATTTTTTTATATGTCACGTAGCGGATTGTGCGATCGGACTCGAATTTTTCAGCCTTTGAATAAATAAGTGAACTGAACACATAAAATTAAGGGGATAATAAGCTTAAAAACGAAACGAAAACGAATCCCCATGATCGCTGCCGGGCGACGGGCGCTGCAGGGTGCCACGTATGCTGGCATTATTTCCTAGCTGTATCGCTAAACTGATTCGTTGAGCGAGATAGGTGCCAACTCTACGGTCTCCTGACGCTTCGACGAGTCACTTAGATATGTCTTTAAGGACTCCTCGAGCGTCAATACCCTAAGGCCCGAGGGTCTCCACGCCGAACGGCATAAATATATATTCGATGCCTAGGGCGGCATATTTTCGTCGTTTGAGACCCTCTGCCGCTGCCGCCACAGGCTGGCAGTGGGTGGTCGCCGGTAAGTAACACGGTGCCAACGTATCCTTGCATGTCGCGTCCCAAACCAGTCACCTCTCAAGCTGTCAGGGAATGGGCGTCACTGCGTCTGGCCCTTGCCAGGATGGCACGCCACAACCAGCAAGGGTCCAGCGTATAACTTCCTTCAGGAGGGCGTGAAGGGAACACCAGCTGGCGCTGCGCTAACAGGAGAGGCTGTGGTGCTGTTGACCTAATTTGTCCACCCTGGCACCACGAAGGCAGCGATGGGGTTCATTCGTCCTCACGCCGAGTCGCAGGCAGTCATAACTAATTTAATTTAGAATGCGTATGAGTTAATAACCAACTAATAAATCTTATTGCTTCCAAAAATAGTAGATCTAACACTTATTGATATAGCTTTGTTTTGCCTATATTTTATTTAAATATTACCGAGAAATAATACGAAGTAAATAAAACTAAAACTAACTACATGCTGTATCTGTCTTTGTAAGGACTGTCAGCAAAGCAATCTAGCCGCCAATTCAATAGAAACAGAAGGACAGTCAGTCACACATCGGTACTGTCAGACAAAAGACCCACGCCCTATTGAGTTTCTAGACCACGTGCCTTCTTGCCTGACCACAATATTAGCACTCGGATGCCGAATGACGAATCATTTACTGACAGTTGATTAAAAAAGGACAAAGCTCCCAAAATTGCTCAATAGATGGTGTTAGACACTTAGTTGATTAGCATTTTTTAACTGACTGGTAAATGAAAAATAAATGTACAAAGGCGAGCTTATCTCTAATAAGATATTTCTTCCATCAAACCCAGGATGGACAGGATACAGTTAAACAAGTAGACCTATGTGCACAACGTCAAATAAGTTATCGTGTTATAATTTTTTCTCTGACTAATTAACTTGTTTGTTAACAACTTTTTTGCTAAGGTAAACTAAGCTTATTTAAAAAGGGTTTTTAACAGTCTCGAATCGACAGGTCATTATTCAAAACGTGATGATTTTTAAAAAGAAAAATACTTTCGAATTGCTCGATAGATGGCATTAGCATCTTATTATGTAGATGAGTTTGTTTATATTAGTGTTTATTCAAGAAGCCTTTGAATTTTTAGACCACGTGTCTACTTGGCTGACCACAGATAAGCACTGGGATGCCGAATGACGAATCATATGCTGAGAGTTGATTAAATAATCGGTCAATTGCGGGTCAGACTCGCATGCGAAGGGTTCCGTAACAAGAAAACTTAACCACTATAAATAACATAACAAAAATAATAATATGTCCAAACGTGGATTCTAACCCAGAAGCCCTAAGATTGTGAAACCGTGCCGTGAAATCTTCAATCATATTTGAACCATGGTATGGTTTGTTAAAACACGTCTCTTGAAACGTCCCCCTTTAACTTATAAAATATCATATAATTCCTTTTGGCAACAAATATAATGATCACCAAATAGTTATTTGTGTCACAAGGGAGCAAAATGATGTATTTACGGCGAGGGCGGTACATTGAATCCAGAGTGAAGGGAAGGATTCTACGATAGAATCCTGAGCGTAGCGAGGGATTCTAAGTTAGAATCCTGAGCGTAACGAAGGATTCAAGCGTTAACGCCCATGACGAAAATAATTTTGCTCCTGAGTGACACATACAACTTTTCACACCGTCTGTGAGGAAAATTTTAATTGCTCTAAAAAAATTAAATAACTATACTTTGAATTATACTTTTACCACTTTTACAGTAATCGAACAACTTAAACATTTTTTTTCATATAATGATGGATTGTGAAGGATTAGGTCACCACAGATAAAATATTCCTGTGTACTTTTACTATTGTGTAAAAATAATCGAATCGAATATTACAATGGTTTCGGATATCAATATTCATTATATCACAATAACAGTCATCGATAGTTTTGATTTCAGTAAAAGATAAAATTTATTGTAACATTTATATATATATATATATATATATATAACAAATATTACGAAAAATTCATAAATTTTGATATAACGTTGCTAAAGTTAAAACTTGAAACATGTTCATTTCTAATCGACTATTTCATCGTTGTCGATTGTAATGTAATTTCATAATTACATTCAATTATTTTAATCTGTGTTCAATTTCCAAATTGCGTAAATGCTGCATGCCAATGAATAAATTAAAAAAGTAGCTTGAACAGAAAAGTAGCATTTTGCTCCCTCTCGTCGTGGAGCAAAACTTACTTTTCCGAATGAAAGGTGTGAAAATATATTTTTTCTACCAAAAATGGGTAAATGCTACCCAAAATGGGTAAATGATCATCAAAAGTTGCAAAAAATATCAGGACAAATTACTGCGGTAGCTTAGCTGAAGGGTAAAGAGGGTGAGCGAAGCGAAGCTCCCTTTATCCTTCGTGTTGAACAGGTAAGAACAACAAAAAATACTTAAAACATAAACTTAAGTAAACAAAACATAAAAAGAAGTTTGGTGATCATTTATCCAAACACAATTTGGTGGTCGTTTACTAATTCTGGCGGTCGTTTCGAATTTATTGGTAGTAAAATAAGTGCGGTTTTGGTGATCGTGTAAACATAAGCCATTAATTTTTTGTTTCTGTAGCGGCAACAGAAATACACATTCTGTGAAAATTCCTACCTAATTCCTACAGCGCGCTGAACGGACGGACGGACGGTCTGACAGACGGACGGACGGACAGCGGAGGCTTAGTAATAGGGTCCCGTTTGACACCCTTCGGGTACGGAACCCTGAAAAGAACAAAGCTTCCAAATTGCTCGATAGATGGCGTTAGACATTTAGTTCATCTGCATTATGTTGACAATTAGTGTATCTTCAAGACGCTGTTGAATCTTTAGACCAAGTGCCTTATTGTCTGAACACAGATTAGTACCCGGATGCCGATTGATAAATGACTGACAGTTAAATATATGAAAGGTGCCTCTCCAGCCAGGGTTCTAAACCTGTTCCGGTCTTTCAGAAAGAGGCTGATCTCAGTCGAGCGACTCTTCAAGTTAAAGCCAAAATAGGATATATGCAATAAGGATAGGGTATTGGAGAGCAGGCGTTGTTTTCTTCAAGTTCTTGTTTTACTTCTATCTTCAGGTATCAGTAGTTGAGATTCCTGGGTCCTGTTCGTTTGGGTTATCCGGCGAGCTCTCAGATAAGATGTCTGTTTCTGGGATACCGTATTTATGACTGGAGTGCTTTTAAACCCTCCCCTGCGGTTATTTGGTGATTCTGTCTAGTAGCTATGTTCCTTACCGCATTTTTCAATATCGTTAATGAGAGAGTCTGACCAGGTATATAGTTCGGTCGATATCCTTCTTTCTTGATTCATACTTAAATACGGAGCATAGCAGCTGTCGGCTTGGGCGCCGTGGAATATGTGTGTACTTAAAGTTATATCCTGTGTTTTTTTAATTCGTTTGGTAATCGTTTTGCCCTGTAGTAAATCGTGAAGTTTTTGGTGTCTTGGACAGCTTCTGGCGTTCTCTAACCTATCCCTCAGGTTCAAGCGATCATATTTTCTAAGTCTAGAACAGCGAAATATCCATGTTGTAAATCAGGCGAACCATTTTCCAGTCTTAGTTAGATTTCTTTATAAAATGTATTAGAGCCTTGGGATTGCATATGGCTTGCTGGCACCTTTTCTTTTTGTGTCTCATTTATTCATATACGGGTTGCATTTGGACTTCGCCACTACCCGACTTGTGGGCGCTGGGTGTTAATGGAGTATCTTACAATACAAATGACGAATGACTGACAGTTGAGCAGACCAAAATTTCCAAAGAGATCGATAGATGGCGTTAGGACTCAATGTGGCGCCCCGCGTCCCTTAAGACAAATACTCGCGATCACGCACGTCACTGAAAGCGGTAATTAGACTCTCAAACCCACTAGCTATAAAGCGGATCAGCACAATTCTCCGATTAACTTTGACAACTCCATACAGATGTAGTGAATAATCCTTTCCTATCGGCAAAACTCATCAAACTCAGGTATCAAATAAATCGCATACTTTATTTATCAATGTCAAATGTCAAATTGCCCGTTTGACGGGTACTGAGTGCGAGTGAAGTAGTAAGACAAAAACGAACATTTCCGAGAAAATACGAAAGGAAAGGATTATTCACTACATTTTTTTTTGTACAAATTTGTATGGAGTTGTCAAAGTTAATCGGAGAATAGTGCTAATCTGTTTTACAGCTAGTGGCACTTAGTTCTTGTACATTATACTGCTGTGATATACTGTTGATTGAAAACGTAAGTGTTATTGAATTTGTAGACCACGTGAATTTTTGTCTGAGCACAGATCAGCAGTGAGATGCCGAACCACGAATCATTTGTCTGAGCACAGATCAGCAGTGAGATGCCGAACCACGAATCTTTTGTCTGAGCCCAGATCAGCAGTGAGATGCCGAACCACGAATCATTTGTCTGAGCACAGATCAGCAGTGAGATGCCGAACCACGAATCATTTGTCTGAGCACAGATCAGCAGTGAGATGCCGAACCACGAATCATTTGTCTGAGCACAGATCAGCAGTGAGATGCCGAACCACGAATCATTTGTCTGAGCACAGATCAGCAGTGAGATGCCGAACCACGAATCATTTGTCTGAGCACAGATCAGCAGTGAGATGCCGAACCACGAATCATTTGTCTGAGCACAGATCAGCAGTGAGATGCCGAACCACGAATCATTTGTCTGAGCACAGATCAGCAGTGAGATGCCGAACCACGAATCATTTGTCTGAGCACAGATCAGCAGTGAGATGCCGAACCACGAATCATTTGTCTGAGCACAGATCAGCAGTGAGATGCCGAACCACGAATCATTTGTCTGAGCACAGATCAGCAGTGAGATGCCGAACCACGAATCATTTGTCTGAGCACAGATCAGCAGTGAGATGCCGAACCACGAATCATTTGATCCTACTTATAAATGTGAAAGCCGGGTGTTTGTTCCACGGTTAAGCTTAAACGGCTGAACGGATTTGAATATAATTTGGTATAGAAATAGTGTGTAAACGTGATTAACACAGACGATACTTTTGCATCGGTTATTGAAAGAAATTTAAGTCAATCCTGGGCCTTCATATTCTATGAATGATATATTATGTAAATTAATTTAAATTGGAATCTGAATGTATATTATAATTGAATTTTATTGAATTGTAATTATATTACATTATGTAAATATGTCGTGAATGCTTGTGTCGATCTGGCATTAGCTGTAATGGCAAAAACAAAACTTAATATAAATTAATAATTCATCATCATCGCTAAAAACTATTAAAAGTTAAGAAAGAAAAAATACTACTTACTACTAAATATCCATTAGTTTCGCTAAAGCTTCTGACTGGAACATAGAAATAACCTAAAAGCCATAAGCTTCTAGCGAAAAACGTTATACATAATGCTCCATTCAATATTAGACCAGAGACATACCAAGAATAAATTATGCCCGAATAAAAAATAATAATTAACCCTGATATATATTTTATATGACTGAGACTTGACTGCCCTCTTCCCGATTGGGGTGGTAGAGGCACAGAATTGGCAACAGATTTAGCCTGGCCTTTCAACTCTTCAATTCAATTCAATCAAACGACCCGAATGGCCGAGTCGGAAGTGACTACGAAGCCAAGGGTCCCGGGTTCAAGTCCCGGTGGGGGCAAATATTTGTTTGATGGGAACGGACGTTTGTACCCTAGTCATGGTTGTTTATCTATCTAAGTATAATATTTATCTATATAAGTATGATTATCGTTGTCTAGTACCCAAGATACAGGGAATCCTAGTTTGGGGCTAGATCAATGTGTGTAAATAGTGTCCAAGATATTATTATTATTATTATAATTCAACCCTTTCATGCGTTATAGAGGAATTGAGAGATAATCATTAGACCAAACGGGTCAATGAATCGAAGCCGACAGACAGACAGAGCGAGAAATAATGAGATAACTCAGAATTTCGGCTTAGACAATATGACAAATACGTCGATAACTATAAATAAAAAATGTTAAACACCCCCGAGATAATAAATGAAACCGAAAATGTAAAATATGGCTGATATGTTTCGTTGTTAAGCTGATATCTTTCAAATAACTGAACTGATTTTTGTGAAAACATAGCTAAAAAGTGCTGCAGGAAAGTGTACTTAACATTTACAGAAATCTGCATTAAAATCCGTCCACCCGTTTGTCCGCTAGGGTGCCATGGACAGACCCACACACACACACACACGAAGAGAGGCAGACGCACATTTGTAACACCTCTTTTTACGTCAGGTGTTAAAAATACCGAGTTACCTGCATATCTGTGAGCCGAATGCACAAACTGTGGCAAAAATGAAGTGCCACTTAAATGTCTTGAAGACTGTTTCTGTTTCTGAGCTGGAGATAGTAACAGAATAAACATAACATAATATAACATTACGTGGTGGCAGAGGCACAATTGTGCCCACTTTGAGCCAGTTATTCAATACTCCATTTTGAGTGACAGGGGGCTAGCCCATCGCCGCAGCTATGGAGTAATGAAGGTTTCCTCACGATGTTTTCCATCACCGTTAGAACCCCCGCATAATGTACTTTAGATAAATGAATTTTCTTATTGGCACATGGTCAGGAACCAAACCTGCATCTCCTGTGTGAGAAGCAAGCGTGAAACCCATTAGACCACGGAACAGTATAAACAACTATAAATATTTACATACAGGCACAAATTGCTTCTGGCCCCACACTAGGATACCCTGTGTCGTGTGAACCACGAACAGCGACGTCACACACATCCTAGACCTAGGTTTTTTTCTTCTTTATTTCCGATCCGGGGATAGAACCAGCGACTTCTCGCATGGTAGGCAGAGCTAATACCTCTGCACCACAAAGGTCGTCAATGACTTCCAGGTCCGTTAAACTTTGAGCTGGGCCCCAGTATAGCAAAAGCCTTAGCTAAAAACGAATATCTACTATTCTCTCTACATTAACAGATCTCGCCCACACGTACATCTAAATAGGGATTAAGTTATTTGCGCCGACCGAATGTGCTTTAAGCGAAGCCGAACTCGTACATTTGGAGCCTGTATTTTTGGAAATACTCACTCTGCTGTGTATTTTATTCACTTGCATACACTACCAGGCTGAATTATATACGATTACTTTTAAGTATTCAGGGCCGTCTATTAATTGCGTGCGGCGTTTTCGACGGGTTCGGCTCCACCCCCTCTGAACACATCACGTAAACTAATGTTGATAGTAAAAAATATTCAGACTGATGTATCCAGTAGCCCCCAAAAATATAACTGCACATTTTTGTTTCCTAGTGTAATTTAAATAATGCTGTTTTTATTTATTAATTAGGTTCATTGGTAGCTTCATTTTTTAAACTCGGAATTTTGATCTGGAAATGTGTTGTAGAACAGTATTATCTGTTCAAACAACATTTGTTATGTAGAAAAATTCTGTAGGGTGCATACTTATTGAGGAAATACATATTGAAAAAAAATATGTAGGGCGAAAATTACGTTTTGTTTTTTTTTCTAAACATGGTCATTTGGTGTGACGCATTACCTCCTACAATCTTCATCTCCTACCCTTCACGGTTTGCTGGAAGAAATCTCTTATTAGAGAAACTTAGAAAAACGTAATTAGGGTAAAAGGAATTATAATACATTCGACGGGAAATACTTAAAATAGCAACAGAATAATCGACAAGTTTTAATTTTACTTGCTAATCCCGGGTGAATACAATACTGTCGCCGAATTCTAATAACATCAAAACAAAACAAAGCAATGCCACCGCCGCCGCCGCCGTATCAATATCTTCCACTCATGACGCTCCTATTAAGCCCCTACACCATAAAATGGCGAAGCAATACCGAGGGGCATGTTGTATTAATTTATGTTGGCGAAGACAGTAATGATAGGTGCGTCGATTATGCAACGTTATTGGGAAATATTGCTACGGAACCTTGGGGAATTGGCAACGAGAAGGTGGAGTGTAAATGACTTTAAGACTTTCCTTAAATAAACTATAAGGATAAACATCTCATTCACAACATAAAATGGCTTCACGCCTTTTCCTTGTGCCCAAGTTCATCTTCCTCTCTTCTTCTTCTTCTTCAAGGTTTTAAAATGCCGGGCCCACTTGAGCGAGGCCTTTATGCATATCCCCTTCAGCCACTCTTTTAATTCAGCCGTAGCAGAAGGCCTGGATGTTAATTGAACTAGTTATTCAATACTTTATTTATGCACTTTGTGCACATCAAGCTGTCTCTCATCACGTTTCGTCTCATGTGTTCTACTATAGTTAAATTTCTTCTCGCCCCACACTAGGATATACTATCGATTAACACAAATTAATGGACCGTTAAAATATCAAAGATATTGTAATGTAATTAGTATAATAAGGAGTTAAACACTGAATGAGTTTTTACTCACATAAATTGAGCGTCACATCCAGGAAAGGATAAAGAAAGTCCAGGTTCCGCCGTGCAGTCAGAAGACGATGACGCTGCAGATAAGTCCTTTAGAGTCAGAAAGACCAAAGGACTTCCTGTCGTTTAAACTTCGGGTGCCGGCCGAACTCAAGAAGATGTTCCTGGCCAAGGACTACTGGCCGGAAGGCATCGTATACAGACGCTATAGGGAGGCGAGACCGACGAGAAAGAAAATCGCTAGATAGGTTTATGTTAAGTTAAAGTAAGTTAGATTAGGTTCACAAAATGTTGTATATCTCTAGTTTTTAAGGTATTTGTCAATATGGGTTTTTATACCTGAAATTAAATGATTTATTATTATTATACTATTATTATTATAAAGCATTTGACAAACAAACTATATGGCAGGCGATTTTAACAAACACCAAAAATAATACCGGATTCCGGCACACATATTTATGACGTCACATCATCAGCATCAATATCATTTTGCGGACATCATTACCACTACTATCGGAAAAAGGACCCCCATTATCTTATTAGGAATTATTGTCCGCCCGCCCAAGGGATATTGGCTCCTATTGGGCTAGCTCTGCTATGATGTTTGTGGTGAATATCCCTTGAGTCATTGGGACTGCTGTTAAGTAAAGTTTAGGTAGCTGGCGGTGTTATTATAGGAATTTGGGTTGTTGAGTTGTGCGACTGGACAACCCGGAATAAATAAAATAAATCCGTAGAAATCGTTTAATCATACTTGACACTAAGATGCTCATGCATTTCTTACACGCATTGGTTGATGAGTCAACTTTTACTAGTTATTCAAAACTTTATCACTAGGGTTCTGTACCCGAAGGGTGCCAAACGGGACCCTATTACTAAGCCTCCGCTGTCCGTCCGTCCGTCTGTCACCAGGCTGTATCTCATGAACCGTGATAGTTGGACAGATCAAATTTTCACAGATGATGTATTTCTGTTGCTATAACAACAAATACTAAAAAACAGAATAAAATAAATAGTTAAGGGGGCTCCCATACAACAATTCTTTCAATAACACATACAAACTTATGAATGCACCTGGTTACGTACATGGAGTGTGAAAGTAGCCACCAATAACTTTGTAAACAACATTTTGCAATGTAAACTATTCACTCTACACCATCCCTACCATTGTATGTTGGTACGGGACCCTTCGTGGCGAGTTAGACTCGCACTTGACCGTTTTTCGTTACAGAAGACTAGCTTATCGCCACAACCAGTACATATGTAGGTAGGTTTAATAACGATTTCCATCACCTTTAGAACGTCCGTACCATATACATTATCTCTTTAGTATACGGTCGGATTGGAACCCGCAGAAATCGCAAAGCCATCTCCCACGCGAGGAGAGAGCGTGTAACCTCTAGGCCACGGAGCTCTGCCTTTATCATACTTAATAAATCTGGTTATAACAGACTACTGCCTTGTTTTCTACATTCTTTTCGAATCGATATTCGAAAAGATTCGATTCGACTTTGGTCGACCCAAAGTAGAAGATTAGCTCCATAAGCCACAAACAAGACACAATACGACACAAAGATGACCTCTGTGGCGATGTGGTTGTGGCTCTGTCTACCATGCGAGAGGTCCCGGGTTCGAACCCCGGCTGGGGGTAAAGAAAAAGAAAACCCCTAGGTCTTGGATGTTTATATGTGTGAGGTCGCTGTTTCTGGTTCCCACGACACAGGGTATCCTAGTGTGGGGCCAGAAGCAATGTATGTGCCTGTATGGAAAGGTTTATGTTTATGTTTTAATACAAGCGACGAGTAGTTCAAGCGTTCGCCGTGACCGAAATCGGTCGGACGTCAACATAAAATCAGCTTGTAAATATACTGACGACCCGAATGGCCGAGTCGGCAGTGAGCCTGCCTACGAAGCCAAGGGTCCCGGGTTCGAGTCCCGGTGGGGCAAATATTTGTTTGAAGACAACGGATGTTTGTACCCTAGCGGTGGTTGTTTATCTACCTAAGTATAATATTTATCTATATAAGTATGTGTATCGTTGTCTAGTACCTAAGATACAGGGAATCCTAGTTTTGGGGCTAGATCAATGTGTGTAAATAGTGTCCAAGGTATTATTATTATTATATAAAATCTCAACATAATTTCCCCCAATTCAACTTTGAAATGTAGGCCTTCGCTCAAATTCAAGAGGCTTACCTTTTAACAATACCTTGTGACCGTTGGATCGGTACTATACACTGGCTTCTCTTGTAACCACTTCATCTACGAAAACGGATAATATTCCCACTGTCTCTATATGTTATTACTTTTGCTATCTTCCCTGAGCACGCGTTATAAATGGGTTTCCTTAACATGTAATGCGTGTATCGATCCTGTTTTTATTAGGACCATCTGCTGCTCTTTGAATTGGGCGTTTGCATCCCAGGGTTGTTGGAAGAAATCTCCTGTAAGCTTTTAATTTTAATGTGTTTTAAATTTATATGTAATTCATAAAAAAACAATTACGAATGCCAACCCGTTGGGATAGGTGTGACGCCATGGTTCATACTTTCTGTGAATTAAACTATACGTTAGGTGTTAGGTCGCGCTATGTTATTGACATTTGCATGGTAATCATTGACACTAGTGGTTCTTTGAGGACAGAAGACATCGCTTCAATTTCAAAAATTGAAATCCGTCCATATGTAACGCTGCAGCAAACTTCCACTCTCTTTTGTATTTTTTTCGCAACATCTTATGAAGAATGAAGTCCTTAGTGTGCCTCTTAAATTTGATTAAAGTCTCTAGCAAATTAATGACTCTGTAGCAAACTTACTCCTTCCCCACCTGTTATTTAACATGTGACTACAATTTAATTTTAAACCAATTGTGTGCCAATTTTAAACCAATATTTTTGTGCTAGGGTGGACCAACTAGGTCACCACGGCCTCTCCTGCCAACGCAGCGCCGGTCGGTGGTCCCGTCATGCCAATCTTAATGACGTCATCCGTCGGGCCCTTGCCAGCTGTGGCGTGCCAGCAATACTTGAACCCAATGGGCTGGCACGCGACGATGGCAGGAGGCCGGACGGAATGACGGGAGGTCACTAGTATGGGACGCGACCTGCGTAGATACGCTGGCACCGTGTCACCTTTCGGCAACCTCAGCCACAGCCGGCGCTGCGGCGGCAGCAGCAGAGTGTCTCAAAAGCCGCAAATACGCCGCACTCGGCGACGACTATTTGTTTATGCCGTTCGGCTTTGAGACCCTTTGGCCGTGGGGCCCTGACGCTCGAAGAGTCCTCAAAGACATCTCTAAGAGGCTCGTCGAAGCGTCAAGGGACCGCAGAGCTTGCGCCTACCTCGCTCAACGCATCAGTATTGCGCAGTGTTGCCGTTCTGGCGACTTTGTCGCTAGATCTAGGGGATTTCGTGACTGTTTAGAGGGATTTTTTTTCGTTTCAGCGACAAATAAATATTTAGCGACTTTTAGCGTCTTTTGAACCGTAGGCTAGGCGACTTTTTTCAGAAATATCAGATTTTAATGTAAAATTAGGAGAAGAAATACAAAAACGGCTTCCGACTAACTATGAAGCCCTAGAAAAAATGGCTCCATTGAGCGAGGAAGAGGCACTAAAACAATCGAAAAACACATCAATATTAGATCTTGCAAAGGAAATGGGAATTTCCGAAGAAAAAATAGACAAAATTTTGCAGGAATGGCAAACTATTCACTTTGTCGATTGGAGTCCGCTAAATGGAGATCCTATTAGCTTTTGGGCTAAAGTGGCTGCATATAAAAATGCAGTAGGAATAAATACCTTTCAGGATTTACGTGATTTCGCTATCGCTATATTATCATTGCCACATTCAAACGCAGAAGTGGAAAGAGTGTTTAGCTCTATGAATATTGTGAAAAACAAACTTCGCAATACACTTTCTGACAAAACGCTAAATTATATTCTTCTAATCAGAAATGAACTCAGAATTAAAAACAAAAATTCCTCTACATATGATCTTCCGGACGAAGTTGTTAACGAAGTTGCTAAACGAAGATCAAAAGCAACCGGAGACCTTGGAGAGGCTTCATCTTCCGCTGACATTATAATTGAACACCCAGATGACTTCTTCCTTGATTTTGAATTTTAGGTTTAAGTACCTAGCTAATTATCCAGTTTTTTTGTAAAGTAATTAATGCTTACCTACATATGTAACTGTTTAAAGATTAAGGATTAGCTGTTTTATTTGTTACTGGATTTTTTTAATAAAAATGTTTAATTTATTTTGCCTGTTCATTATATTAACAGTTTTGTTAGATTATTATTTATTTAATCATTTTAGTTTAATAAAAGGTGTTTGCATGAATTACAAAAGTATAAAACTAGATAAGACTTAGGCAACAGCGGTTTATATAACAGATAAAATGTAGGGACATCTAGCGGATTTTCAGCAAAGATTTTATCGCATATCTAGCGGAATTTTTCAGAGTATCTAGCGACTTAAAATTTTGTAGAACGGCAACACTGGTATTGCGATACAGCGAGGTAACAGTGCCAGCGTCTTGGGCACCCTCCCGCACGGCAGTGAACTCAGGGAAATTTTTAATTTAGTTTTGGGTAGTTATAGTTTAGTTTTAGTTTATAATATGTAATTGTTATTAATTAAAAACCTTAATTAATAAAAAATATATATAAAAAAAAAACAATTTAAACCAATTTTAAACCTTGTGTGCCAATTTTCGTCAAAATCAGTTGGAAAATGCGACCTGTAGACGAGAACACACTGACAGACAGACGAAAGCATTTTTCGCCGATCTCGAAACCGAACGCTTCGATCGCTCGGTCAATAGTCATAACTTGCCATAAAAGGACTCCAAATCACCAAAAACGGTGTATAGTCTAATAACATATCGAGGGTATACAAAGAGAACCGAAAAACAGCAAAAAAAAATTGAACCTACTTTTTATGAAGTATGAACTGATGGAAGAAATTAAATAGTGCAGAAAGTATGAATTGGAATAGGATAACAATTAGGAATGTCCATTCATTATGGAAAATATGTCTCTGCTCTCGCCCCCACACACCATCAGATCTGTAACGAATGGCCGAACGTACTTAATCGAGCAGGAAAAAAAGCATAAAATTAACAAAAAAACAATGAAATTAACATAGAAAACATCTGCCGTCGCAAATGGGCGCATTAAGGAGGCGGCTTATGGCAGGACCGCATTGATTTCACTTCGTCTACACCCTTGAGGCCGAATTTTATTTCAGAAAAGCAATAAACATTAAAAATAAAATGGTATACCCCCAGTTTCCCCTAATTTTCCGTTTCTTCTTTTGAGACATTTTCATTAGCCGAATTGAGATGTTAAACAGACTTAATGCACTATTGTTTGATTACTAATTAACTGCATACTTACCATCGATTTGTTACGACAGAATTCGTAATCTACTTTCAAAAATAGTAGTTTATGTGATTGATACATAATGGACTGCATTAAAACTCGAGAGTGGGTTTATGAAACCAGCCGAAGGCGAGTTTCATAATAATATTACTCGAGAGTTTCAATGCCGAATTATGTACAGTTACATACACTAGTTTATCTACTCACATATCATAAACTCTCTTTGATGTGTTCAGGAACCGCATGTTCGACCGGCATGGTGGCATTGATAATTGCTCTGTACTTGTTTAGCTTGTTCAGTAGTAGCAACTTCACAGACATACGCAGTACCAATATTCAGATAAGAAATTAGTGTTTACCACGTAGTAATAACTTTATGCTGGTCGTCACGTACGGTTTTTGGACGCAGTAAAGATGGTTTATGATATGTTTGTAGATAAAGGTTATAATGGATGATCTTTCAAATTCCCAAGACACATTCCGTAGTTTTCCATCACTGCGTATTTCGATTACTCACGAAGTCAAAGCCTGAGCCTTTCGAAATTCGAGCACTCGTGTCTCCAGAGCCTTGCGACAACCACAAAAATAATCCGAGCCAAAGCGTAAAATTCTTAGACAAAACAAAATTTTCGTTCCAATCTGCAGATTAGCAAAACCCATTTTTAAACTCAGATAAATCACAATTCGTTCGAATCCCACAGGAAGGACTCTTTAGATCGAGGACTCGAATTAATGACAGTTTAAAAAATTACCCGAAGGCTAGTTAAAAAATATTCTCCCCTAACGAGCGGGGAATATTTTGCGACATATTCGGGCAACTTTTTCCAAGTTGCTATTACCAATGTTAATTCGCTGATGGATTTTTGGGGGAAACATTTTTTGTGTTCAGGTTTAATATACACTTGAGGAGGTATTCCAGCTCTGCGGTGGCTAAAACATATTTTTTTTGTATTTTATTTGTATTGTTTAGTTTAGCATGAAATTACTTTCAAACTCAACAAAATAAATCTTGATATTTTCATATAATTTTTACTTGATTGAACTGATCTTAGCTTCTAATCTGATAAACAGATATCCAATAAAATCTATGAACAACATCAACATTACAGGGTGACATTTAATGCTGACCATATTTTGGGGAATTATAGTACCCATCATTATGAACGCATTTCCCCAAGAAACATATTACAAGGCTATGGGAGACCCAACATTTTTTCGTTTGCGACCATGTTTTTTGGGGAATGTGGTACTGATGGGTACTATCATCCATCCAGAATAAGGTCGGAAAATTAAATGTCACACTGCATAGACAGCCATTCAAACAACGGCCTTACACAAAGAGAGAAAACTTAATACCCCCATACCTTTGGATACCAAAATATTATTAGAAATTATACCCCAAAACCGCAACTTACGCGGCGGAGACGTAATCTTATTTATGCCGGGGGGAAGTCCGGCTAAATGGGATTCGATGAGCAAAGGAGAGCAGCACTTAACGCGTTTGATGTCCACCCCAGCGCCGTCTCCCCTATAAGTAAAACCACGTGTGACCAGACCTGTTCTTGTCTGGTTGGCTTAGTTGGGTATGATCTGTTTGGAGGATTTGATGCCGATATTATCCTAGTGTAGGGCCAGAAGTTGTTTATAAATGTTTATATGTAATTTGAAGTTAGCGGCGGTACTTAGTATAATTTCTGTCTGACATGTTATAAGACGCAAAAGGGAGTGCCGGATAAGAGTTGCTGTTTTATCATTTTGGCACATTATTTTACATTTTTTTTTATCTAAACTGGCTCAAGATGGGCACATTTGTACCTCTGCCACACATTATGGGAAAAGGTGTGACGCAATGTTGTTAAAAACATGGTGAATTACTTTTAGCGCCATCTCTTCAATCGTTTTGGAAAGACTATAAGGTACTTTCCTTAGCTGTACGATGGCAAATGGACTGCAGATTTATATTTGCGCTAATACCTGATTTAGATGCTCATAACATGTTTAAGATGTCATGTGAGGAGCTCTGTTTCAGCTAAACTTATTATTTACGAGTGTATACTCAAAGATATCTTCAGAGCTTCATTTCGATACCTTTAGGATAATACGTAGACCAATCTAAGGAGTGCTATAATAAAAACTACGCTAAGGCAAATTATTTACTAAACGAATATTTAATATCACAATTATTGACTTAAAAATATGATTTTGCAATAATGAGAACAATATTTGACCTCAAACAATGAAGACGTCGATTTGAGAATATGAGGGACTTGATCAAATCCTTATGTGACTTGGTTTATTCCCGGGATTTTATAAAATAATGAAATGTTTTTTTTTGTCCCTAAACAAAACTTGGGATTTGATCAAATCCAGAAACTGGTTAAGTGAAATGACGAAAGCAAAATTTGCTGATGCTGATTTGCTCTCCACTTTGTTCAGCTTCAGGTAGTACATAGAGTTGTGACTACCATAACCTAACTTTGGTATTCGGACTCGGTGGAATTTGGCTCTAAATTCTAGTTTAATTCTAGTATAAACTAGGCACGGTGCAAACGGGGCACAGTAAAAAAAAACATGAATTAATATGTATCTTCGACATTTCACTGAAATTATTTAGGTATTCAATCAATTCACTAGATTTAGTTCAGGGATTTTATTAAATCCATAGATCCGTTCAGGGATATGTTGAAATAAAGAAAGAAAGAAAGAAAGAAAGAAAGAAAGAAAGAAAGAAAGAAAGAAACAAAATACGTTTATTTGCCATAAACTACTTAAAACATAAGAGAACATGGCAGGTAGGTATCCAACTTAATAATTTATTTGTGGCAAAAAGCACTGGCCTCAGCTTATGCTGGGTGATGCATGTGACATCATCACAGCGCTGTTTTTCACACCAGCCTTTTTAATTAAAGTTAACTAAACAGTATGAAAAATAACAATTAACTGTATATGTATGTATGTGTATGTGTATATGTAGTGAATGTGTGCAATGCAAAACGTATGTACTTCGACATAGGCAGTAATTTTCATATTATGAAAAAATTACTACCCATGTCGGTGAGACCTGTAGAAGCTTCTTTGTTTTATTTGTATATGAAACTGGTTTGTATTTTCTCTTGGTCAAGAAGGATATGTCTCAGTTTTGTCTTAAAGGAGAGCTTAGACATCATCTCTTGCAGGGGAGGCGGTAAGACACTTCACACCTTCGATGCTGCAAACTTAAAGCTGCCTCTAATGATATTATTTTACCATTTCCCGAGATTTTACTAAATCACTGCGGGATTTGATGAGGTCCGCAATATTAAACATATTCCTAAGACATATACACAACCAACCAACTCTTTTACTAGGTCACTTTCTTAATTCCATTTTCGTATTTTCCAAGAACGAAAGAACTTCGCCAAAACATTTGGCAATAATCTTCGTCAGTCGACAGTCAATACTCAATAAAGTCCAACGCAGTTAACCCTTGAAGCGTCGGACCGAGGCGCGGCCGATGCGTCCGGCCTCCGGACCCGTTGGACCGAGCTGAGCGGATCATACGGTCTCAATAGCGGCTCGATAGTGCGTGCCATAGCAACACGTGTGAACGGCGGGTTAGTGACGTTTGATGGGTGAATTTCAGTTGAAAACCTCGAGATTTGAACTTCGATCTTCGCGAAGATAATAATACATAATACCTTGGAGACTATTTACACACATTGATCTAGCCCCAAACTAGGATGCCCTGGGTACTAGACAACGATACACATACTTATATAGCTAAATATTATACTTGGATAGATAAACAACCATGACTATGGTACAGACATTCACAATTCACAATTCTTTATTGCACAGAACATTAAAACAAAACATTTTACAAGAAATTAAAAGGCAAAGGCGAGCTTATCTCTCAACAGAGATTTCTTCCAGCAAACCTATCAGGATAGGATACATATAAACTGAAAATGGTAGTCTAGTGCAATTATAAAATTAATAAATACCAATAAAATATAATACTTACTATAAAAATACATATAATAAAATAAATAGTAGATAAAATAAAAATAAACTAATAATAATAATAAACAGATAAATACAATTACTAACTTATATATACAATACCTATGATGAAAGAGAAAGTAAGTGCTCTTTCAAGCGATTCTTAAAGGAGAAGAGAGTGGGACTATCCCTAATAGTGCAGGGAAGTTCGTTCCACAGCCGAATGGCCCTCAGCCTGAACGAGTGCTCGTAGGCGACGGTGTTATGCTGCGGAATACATAGAAGAGACACCGTGTGAGATCTCCGCTCCTTGCCTCTGGAGAAAAGGAACTCAAAACGTTCACGAAGGTAGGAGGGATATCTGGGATTTCTCAAGATGTTAAAGAGTAAAGCCAATATGTGGAAATCACGGCGAAGACGAATCGGGAGCCAACCCAGTTCCTTGCGATACTTCGAGACGTGGTCATACTTGCGCAGCCCGAAGACGAACCGAATCCCGAGGTTTTGAAGTCGTTCGAGTTTATTCAGTTGTTCTTCGTTTGCACTCACCCAGCAAGCATCGGCATAGTCAATTAAAGGAAGTAGAAGGGACTGGGCTAGAGTGACTTTAGTGTGCCGTGGAAGGAAGTATTGTAATCTCCGAAGAGAGTGAAACGATGCAAAGACTCGTCTGCTGACCTCGGAGACATGGGGCGACCAAGAGAGCATGTTATCGAATACAACTCCGAGATTTTTAGCTTTATCGCTGTATTTGATTACGGTTCCATCAAATATTAGAGGAGCGATTTGAAGTTGTTGTAACAGGTCAAGAGAGCATCGGGTTCCCAAGATCAAGGCCTGCGACTTGCTTGGGTTGACTAGAAGCCCATACGAGAGGGCCCACTTCCGGATATTCTCGAGGTCAGCATTCAGAGCCTCCACAGCCGGAGTCACATCACGCGGAGAAAAATGCCGGTATATTTGGAGGTCATCTGCGTAAATATGATATGAAGAAGTAAGTACATCAGAGATTGAGTTGATAAAAACCGAGAACAGAAGGGGTGAAAGGATGCCACCCTGAGGAACCCCAGTGAATAGATCGCACCAATCGGTGGATGTCTCCTCAGACTTGATGCGTTGTTGTCGATCTCTGAGATAGGAGTCAAACCAGAGGGCGGCATGAGAGGAGACATTAAGTGAATGAAGGATCGCAACCAGGATATCAAAATCCACGCAGTTGAAAGCGCTGCTGAAGTCAAGCAATGCCAGCATAGACATCCTCTTCTTGTCCATCGCAAGTTGGATATCATCTGTCACTTTGAGTAGAGCCGTGGTAGTGCTGTGACCCGGCCTAAAGCCAGATTGGAAAGGATTAAGGAGATTCATGGAGGAAAGATAGGTGGATAGTTGAGTGTGTACAATGGATTGAAGGACTTTGGAAAGGATAGGCAGGATAGAAATAGGACGAAATTCTTTGTAGGAAGTAGGGTTGGATGTTTTAGGCAGAGGGATCACGAGAGCACGTTTCCACTGACTAGGGAAGTGACAGTCAGAGAGTGAAGCATTAATTATGTGAGTGATAACCGGCAGCAATTCCCCAAGAACAATTGTTAGCATTTGAGAGCAGATTTTGTCATTGCCCACGGCTTTTGATGAGATTGCTAGCACTGCTTTCCTGACTGCAACGATTCCAACATGACGTAGATGGAAAGGAGAGTGGCAGGAGACAGTCCTGGAAAGCAAGTTGCGGAGTGTGGCATCCTTGACAGATGGATCCATCTGGACGGGGGGGACAGCAAAAAATTATTGAGACCGTTAAGGTCGATGTTACCAACCGCCAGGTCCTGGGACTTACCAATTCCAATGCGTAGCTCTCGATACATTCAAATATATGACGGCGTTTGGCATCTCGACACAGACGGGAGTAGCGATTACGAAGTCTTTTGTATGCTAAGAGATTTTCGTCGGTCGGATCCTTTTTATAATTAGTCTTGGCACGGTTTCTTTTAGCCATCAGACCCTTGATGGTATCAGTAAGCCATGGAGCGGGAAGGTGTTTTACTTTAACCTTCTTAACAGGAGCATGTTTGTCAAAGAAGCTCAGGACAATTGTGTTAAAGTTCTGAACCTTATCATCAACGGACTCACTACCCAGAACAAGGGACCAATCTATGGAAGAGGTGTCAGATTTAAGGGAAGTGAGATCAATACCCTTGAAACTACGAAGTTCAAGAAACTTAGCTTTACGCTTGGGGGCCTAATGTTGTAGGATAGGTAAATTAAATCATGGTAGGAGAAGGGGGCACTGAGTTGACCATGTACGGCAACCTTAGTGGGGTTAGATATTATCATCAAGTCAAGAAGAGAGGGGGTACAGTGAGGCTGAAAGTGAGTGGCATCGAGGGGAAGAATGTGTAAATTCAAGGAGTTAACAATGGATCGCAGTTTGTCTGATCGAGCATTGATTTTAAGGAGGCAGGTGTTAAAGTCACCAAGAATAAGAGTTACAGGATAAAGAGGGGACATGTCATTAAGAAGAGTTTCAAAAGATTCAAAGTAATCTATACGACGAGAGGGGCTGTAGTAAACACCCAGAAGAACTTTATTGTGACGAAAACATATCTCTAAAAATAAGTGTTCTGCAGAACCAGAGTATAGGCTGGGCGAGTAGCTGATAACTTTGCAGGAGATGTCAGAACGAAGGTAGATGGCAACGCCGCCATCAGCCTTACGCGTTCTATCATTACGATAGAACCTGAACCCTGGCAGAGCATACATGGAAGAAGAGAGGGATGGCTTAAGGAATGATTCGGAGACGAGAATTCCGTGAATATTCTGATCAACGAAGGCATCGAGAAGATCAGCGTAGCTGGCGTGAATGCTCTGGGCATTAATATGGACGATGTTGAGATTAAAGCCAAGGGTCGAGAACACGCGTTCAAACATTCGTTCTCATCAAAGAAATATTTGCCCCCACCGGGACTCGAACCCGGAACCCTTGGCTTCGTAGACAGGGTCACTGCTGACTCGTTACAATAATCGCCTGTTTCACAATTATGGGTTTCATGCTTGCTTCTCAGTAAAAGTACTCCGTCGTCTTATAGGTTTGACGCTTGCTTCTCACACAGGAGATGCCGGTTCGAATCCTGACCACGTACTAATGAGTTAATTTATTTATCTCCATTATCGGACGTCCCGCCTACGATCGCTATGGTAGTAGTAGTCGTAAAACCCCGCTATAAACCCGCTCTGAGCCAGCGTGATGGAGCATGGCTTAATCTTACTCGTAGAGGCCCGTGCTCCTCGGCGGGGACATTAATAGGCTATATTTATTTTCGCAATATCCGAAAAATCCCTTCGCGGCAGATAAACAAACAAAACGTGATATGTAGATAATTTATGATTTATGTGTCACATTAGGGCTTATTTGAACTTTGTGAAATAAGCCCTTAACCTGTTTATTCGACTGTTATTTATAAATAGCTCCCTTATTTTGTAACTCAAATCGACTGAAAACTGTGTAAATCTGACGGTTTTCCATACACTAACCGTCGATTTCACACGTTGGAACAAACAAAACGTGATATGTAGATAATTTATGATTTATGTGTCACATTAGGGCTTATTTGAACTTTGTGAAATAAGCCCTTAACCTGTTTATTCGACTGTTATTTATAAATAGCTCCCTTATTTTGTAACTCAAATCGACTGAAAACTGTGTAAATCTGACGGTTTTCCATACACTAACCGTCGATTTCACACGTTGGAACAAACAAAACGTGATATGTAGATAATTTATGATTTATGTGTCACATTAGGGCTTATTTGAACTTTGTGAAATAAGCCCTTAACCTGTTTATTCGACTGTTATTTATAAATAGCTCCCTTATTTTGTAACTCAAATCGACTGAAAACTGTGTAAATCTGACGGTTTTCCATACACTAACCGTCGATTTCACACGTTGGAACAAACAAAACGTGATATGTAGATAATTTATGATTTATGTGTCACATTAGGGCTTATTTGAACTTTGTGAAATAAGCCCTTAACCTGTTTATTCGACTGTTATTTATAAATAGCTCCCTTATTTTGTAACTCAAATCGACTGAAAACTGTGTAAATCTGACGGTTTTCCATACACTAACCGTCGATTTCACACGTCTCAAAAGGTGGATTTGTGTTTCTCAATAAGGGTGCAAGTCTTGACATAACACGTTTTGAACTCTATCAATTAATATATCAAACAATATAAAAATTTAGGCTATTCCAATTAAGTTAAAGTCAAAGCAATAGGGTACCAGTGTCCATTCGTCTCAAAAATCGAGTTTTAATTGTGCCTATTGAGTTATATACTTCATCGAATTTCTACAAAACATCGACTGTGGAACTGGCACGAACCCTAACCGACAGTTGATTGGACCGCGTGTTGGAACGAAGCAATGTGTGTTTAATTGAAAATGTATTGAACTATAAAAACTGCGAAACAGTCCGATATTGTTTTGTGCAGCGCAAGGGTTAAATGCTGTAATTATTAAAGGTTAGTATTTAATCGCACATCAAAAATACTGATTTTCACTGCAAAAAAGGATCAACATTTTTTTTTTAATGTTTCAAGTATGTTTGTTTTTCTTACATGTTCAACCTAATACGAAGGATAAAGGGGGCGTCGATTCGCTCACCCCCTTTACCCTTCACCTAAGGTACCGCAGTATTTTGCCCGGATATTTGCTGTGAAAATCAGTATATTTGCTGTTGAAAATCAGTATTATTGATGTGCAGTTTAATATTTCCCGTCACTAACCCAGATGTTAGGGGATTTTTTAAAATTGGATTGCGATTTTGAACTTTAACACTTTAAGATAAGGTTCAAATCCTATGAAACGAAATTGATCGATTTATCAAACGCTAGTAACAAGTTGGTTAAACTGGTAAAAGTAGACCTAACTGTGCCTCTTACACCCCATATGGGAAAAAGCGTGACGCTATCTTTGTTTTCTTTTGATATTGTAGAGGTGTAACAGAATAGTATAGGGTATTTTACAGGGTTAGTTAGCTGACCAAATTTTGGGAATTATAGTACCCATCACTATGAATAGCTTTCCCAAAGAGACATATGGTCGTAAACGCAGCAATGTTTTGGGTCTCGAAATGAGCTGATTACAAGTTACTATTAATTTGTAATCAGCTGATCGGTAGCCTTATCAGGTATCTACTCCCTGACATCTGGGAAATCTACTCCCTGACATCTGGGAATTTCTATCGCAATCCCTTTGAATTTGAAAAATCAACCAATACTATTATTATAAACGGTCAGTCTTTTGATTAGTCGATTTATATGTGAAAGGGATTCTGAAAGCAGTCACTAGATGTCAGAATAATATAATAAGCCTACGTGTCAATGAACTGAGGACCTCTGTGGCACTGGGGTTGTGGCTCTGGCTATCATGTGAGAGGTCCCGGGTTCGATCCCCGGCTGGGGATAAAGCAAACAAAAACCGAACTCTTGGATGTTTATGTATGTGATGTTGCTGTTTCTGATTCCCATGACACTGGTATCCTAGTGTGGGGCCAGAAGCGATAGTTAGATCGACAGAAGCATGAACTGGACGAAAGTTTTTTTAGATTTCTTGGCTGTGCCCTTTGCGTTTGTATTTTTTTTCTCCGCAAGAACCCTCCCGAGACTTCAAGTAATAATTTAAAAAAAGTTCATCCTAAAATCGAAATCGCTCTAGCCGCATTGCGAATCTCTCGCTCACCAACACATTGAGCGATTAATTTTTATACACATAGAACTTTATTCCAAAAAACACATTTCTTTTAAAACTTCGGTATCAAAACTTCGTGTAAAACTACTGTAAGTTGTGTCCACTGCATTGATCCATTAGCGATTATTGCAAGCGTTTCTTTTCGACAATGACCATTTTGTTCTGGTCTACTGTTGTTTGCACTAAATACAATGTACTGTTCCGTTGTCTAATTGGTCGCCGGATGCACAGAGTCAAGTACACAGTCTCTTACTCGAGACATGACAGCGCCAGCATGAAATCTAAGCAGGAGTTGTACAAGAAGAAGGGTAATTTTTTTCGAGCGTATGTAAGTATCTAAGACAGCTACGGCCCAAACGGCTCGACGGATTTTTGTGAATGAGATGTCATTGGATTTGTTTCAGGGTCAAGAGCTCTATAATGTTAGTGAAAAATTAATAAATTGGATTTAAGTTTGCAAAACGTAGCTTACAAAGCTATTGGTAGTACTTTACGTAGTAGTAGGGGTCGTCGATGATGAAAGTACTACACTTTCATCATTGACGACCCGAATGCCCTAGTCGGCAGTGACCTGCCTATGAATCCAAGGGTCTCGGGTCCGAGTCCCGGCGGAGGCAAATATTTGTTTGATGACAACGGATGTTTGTACCCTAGTCATGGTTGTTTATCTATCTAAGTATAATATTTATCTTTATAAGTATGTGTATCGTTGCCTGGTACTCAAGATACAGGGAATTCTAATTTGGGGCTAGATCAATTTGTGTAAATAGTTTCCAAGGTATTATTATTATTATTATTATTCATAATCCAATTGACGACCCGAATAGCCGAGTTTACAACCCGAATGGCCGAGTCGGCAGTGACCCTGCCTATGAAGCCAAGGGTTCCGGGTTCGAGTCCCGGTGGGGGCAAATATTTGTTTGATGAGAACGGATGTTTGTACCCTACTCATGGTTGTATATCTATCTAAGTATAATATTTATCTTCATAAGTATGTGTATCGTTGCCTAGTTCCCAAGATACAGGGAATCCTAGTTTGGGGCTAGATCAATTTGTGTAAATAGTTTCCAAGGTATTATTATTATTCATAATCCAATTAACGACCCGAATGGCGGAGTTTACAACCCAAATGGCCGAGTCGGCAGTGACCCTGCCTACGAAGCCAAGGGTTCCGGGTTCGAGTCCCGGTGGGGGCAAATATTTGTTTGATGAGAACGGATGTTTGTACCCTAGTCATGGTTGTATATCTATCTAAGTATAATATTTATCTTCATAAGTATGTGTATCGTTGCCTAGTTCCCAAGATACAGGGAATCCTAGTTTGGGGCTAGATCAATGTGTGTAAATGGTGTCCAAGGTATTATTTAAAAAAAAAAAGCCATTGGTAGTACTTTCATCATTGACGACCCGAATGCCCTAGTCGGCAGTGACCCTGCCTATCAATCCAAGGGTCCCGGGTTCGATTCCCGGTGGGGGCAAATATTTGTTTGATGAGAACGGATGTTTGTACCCTAGTCATGGTTGTATATCTATCTAAGTATAATATTTATCTTCATAAGTATGTGTATCGTTGTCTAGTACCCAAGATACAGGGAATGCTAGTTTGGGGCTAGATCAATGTGTGTAAATGGTGTCCAAGGTATTATTTAAACAAAAAAAAAAAAGCCATTGGTAGTACTTTCATCATTGACGACCCGAATGCCCTAGTCGGCAGTGACCCTGCCTATCAATCCAAGGGTCCCGGGTTCGATTCCCGGTGGGGGCAAATATTTGTTTGATGAGAACGGATGTTTGTACCCTAGTCATGGTTGTATATCTATCTAAGTATAATATTTATCTTTATAAGTATGTGTATCGTTGCCTAGTACCCAAGATACAGGGAATCCTAATTTGGGTCTAGATCAATGTGTGTAAATAGTGTCCAAGGTATTGTTATTATTATTATTCATAATCCATGTACATCCTACGTCCGTGTGTACGTAATGAGGTATATTCAAAAGTTTGTATGTTGTATTGAAAGAAAATGCCGTTGGGTTATTTGTTTATGTAATGATTTGACGGCCCGAATGGCCGAGTCGGCAGTAACCCTGCCTACGAAGCCAAGGGTCCCGGGTTCGAGTCCCGGTGGGGGCAAATACTTGTTTGATGAGAACAGATGTTTGTACCCTAGTCATGGTTGTTTATCTATCTAAGTATAATATTAATCGATATAAGTATGTGTATCGTTGTCTAGTACCCAAGATACAGGGAATCCTAGTTTGGGGCTAGATCAATGTGTGTAAATAGTGTCCAAGGTATTATTATTATTATTATTTAACTCGTTAGTTCAGCACCCGTAGCACGTCAGCACCCGGGGGTCCGCGGGGTTAACGACGAGGGAAATAACGAGACAGAGCTTTACGCTCGCAATAGCTCTGTCCCTCACTTTTCCGCGGTCAACTTGCTACGGGGAGGGGGGCAGGAAATCATCAAGTTATACAGGTCGTAATTTAGTTACCTGTTGTTAGCGTTTCTTTTGTACACGCCGCCTCGCAGTTTCCCAGACGGACTGGTAGAGGCAGAGTTATACCCACGTGTAGCTAAGATACCCCATCGGCCACAATACTTGATTTAGCGAAGCAATTTTTGGGCAATAATATTAGTACCCATGAATATAAACTCCCCGAGGAACATATGGTACATTGTACCGATCAGCTGACAACAGGTTTCTTTAGGAGAACCGTTTTTTTTTGTTTACGATTATAGGCTTCTAGGGAAATTTTGTTCATAGTAGGGTACTATGATTCCAAAAATTTGGTAAGCTTATTAAATATCACCCTGTATTATTGATGCATATTAGCCGCCCTTAACTGAATGCCAGTCCAGCTGACATAACTTCAAAAAGCTGGTATCTTTTTGTAGTCCTGTTTTTTATCTAGTTATGTAGTTCTTCTTTTTAAAATAACTATTGTCAGCTAATTAAAACGGATAATTTTAGGTTGGTTCGTATTAACAAAGAAACAAGCAAATAAGTTCCTCCTAAATATCATTCCTTAAAATATTTAACCCCTGAACTGTTAAGAGGGGTCAAACATAACTGGCCACGCAACTGGCCGGACCCAAGTGGCTGCCAAATATACTATCTTTATTTACGCCTGAATATTATTTATTGTTTTTGTATCGAGTAACTTTATTTCCTGCTGCCAAAATGCTCGCTGGTCTGCTGTTAGCTTGCCAAAACTATTTTTTGTTCGCTCGGACTCAGTCCAGTTCACTGGCTTATGCATATAAATGGTGTTGATAAGAGGACACACTTTACTTTGTTATTTAAGCCATTGGTGCTTAATCTTCGGTACAGATTATTAGTTAGTTTGTAAGTTTTGGCGTTAATGCACTAGTCTAAACAAGAGAATCCTAATTATGCTCACTACTGTGAATACCTTTTTAATAAATTTTACAATTAATACCGTATAATAAGATAGAGAAAATGAACGAATGAAAACATAAATTTTTTATTTTTGAGTTTAAAATAAAATACCAAACATTGAATTCTGAAGGTCATTAAAGCGAAACTGGACTTTGTACACAAATGACAAATAATTATATTTTGGCCGTCTAACTATAAAAACAATTAATACTTTCGAGTTCAAACATTTCAGACTGCACAAACCTTATTAACCCTACAACCGCTGCTCGATTCATTTTTCTTGGCCCTAATCCGGGCTATCGCTATCAGCAAGGGTTGTCCAGTTGACGGGGCGGGCCGCTGACAAATGATGGCCCGCGACGGTGGAAGGGTTATCGAGGTCGAAGCAGAGACGGTTGTCTTTGGAATGAGATGGGTCGCGGATTTGGGTGAGAATACTGACGTCGGGGTGGCCGTGTTTCGCAGATGGTCCATAACCATAAATTATTGGTACGGATAAACAAGCATAAAAGGTTTAGTATAACTATTACAACGAGCTAGATCCCCGGCTAAGGATTCCGAAAAAAAACACACTTCTTATATGTTTGTATGTGTGTGACGTCACTGTTTCTAGTTCCCATGACACAGGGTATCCTAGTGTGGGGCCAGCGGCAATTTTGTGCCTAAATGTTTTTTTTAATTTTTTAATAGTACATTAAGATTATTTTAACTTTACGCTCGACACTTCTCGGCTTTTATTTAACGTAAATCAATAAACTGTTTTCAGATGTTTCCCTTAATAAACTCTTCATCTTCTTATCTCTGTGCCGAATTTCAAGTTTCCAGAACATCTTGATCATTTTCAGCGAATAAAACCGAGAAGTGTTGAGAAATCATTCTGTACGACATACCTCACGTTATATAACATCACTATTGTGAGAGGTATCTAAGTAAGGTGGTCGCTCATGGTCATTTATAGGACGACAGGAGCTAGCCTATTGCGGCAGCAAAGAAGATAATAAATAATTAATAATAATTATAAAAGTTTCTTTCCTTATAGTATTTTCCTTCACCATTATATTATTTATTGATTCGAACATTTGTAATCGATTTAACCTCTCATATGTGATGAGGCGACGCAAAAATAAAACCCTGCTTAAAAAATCTTGAAACTCGCATCGATCCCTCAAACCGTCACATTCAAATTCTCCCGCTATTTCCACTCATCGTTCTGAATTTGAATATTTCCTAGATGCATTACTCATGCGAGAACCCATTGTCGTTTTCGTACAGTATAGGGCGCTAATACGGGCTGACTTATTGGCGTCCTAAATCATACTCCTGGACTCGGGGCAAAACGCTGGAGTCACAACCCTTAAGTAATGTGAGGGATCGCTGTTTTTGATCTTTTGTTTTTGAACGGACCTGTGATTTTGGAAGTCATTTTTCTGTGTTGAAAAGATGTTTGGAGAAAATTGACAAAAATGTTTTAGGTAGGGGTCAAATGAAAAGGATAGAGAAATAGCAATATTTTTATTCAATTACTATTGTCAATATTGTCAACCAATTGTGTTTTTGGAGACAACCACAAGATTGTACTAGATACAGTAAAACTAGAAGAATAGTGACATATTTTCAAACTCTCCAAGATAACTTCGAAAAGAGACTAATGGCCGATTTCACCAACAATCCCTATCTTTTAGGGGACACTTTACTTCTTTCAGGGGCCACCTAGCGGTTGTTTCGATTTGCCCTAAGTGTAGAGGTCATCTAGGCTCCTTGGGGACCACCTAAATAGTTCGGCCACCGAAACAATCTCTAGACAGCTAAGAAAAAGAGCTGAGTGTCCCTAAACTGTTAGTGAAATCGGCCATAAGACTAACTAAACACCACCAATTCGGCAACATCTACACAACACAAACATATTCATCCCAATATCCCCAAGGGTTAGTTTGTGAAAAGGATATTCCCTCATATCCAAAAAGCTTTGTCAATGACAAATAGTCCAGTCCCGTCTCGTAGTTGGCATTTTGACAATAAATAAAGGAGCGATATTAAGGAAACAGTGGATACGCTGCCTGTATGATAGTATGCGGATTTGCGACATTATAAATGACGTCCGGATGGACAGGAGAAGGGTTATTGTCACAGATGAAGGTTAGGTTGGTATCACTCTGTGGTGTGAAGGATGGAGCTGAGATCGCATTCTGTCTGTCCAGTTAGACGCTTGCATTGTGATGGAATATGTGGATAGAACAAAACCGATCAAAGGCTCAAAACTTAAATCCAAGGCAAAACTCCATAAAGAACTTATATTTCAAAATCAATCAATCAAAAATCATTTATTTCCATAGGATGTTTTTACATCACTTAGATCCGTCATTACATTTTTTTGGGTGAGTTCACTAACACAATGGCGGAATCTGTCGGAATTTAATGAATGGGTAGTCCGAGCTGCAGGATTGAGGAAGCCAGTTTTAAGAACAGCAATCAGTGAAATTGTGATTATAATTGGCCATGTAAATAAAATTCAAAGATACCAAACAACTGAGAAAACTATTTCGAGATAATTGTGTTCCTAACTAAATTCTTAATGATTACTGAAATATCCGTAAAAAACCTAATGTACTTCATTCATTTCCATAAGAAACACATAGGTTACATTTGGAGAATGTCAAATCTTAAACTAACACATACATAAGATATAGGAAAATATAGAACTCAATTTGAATTCCGTCACCTCAATGTTTTAGATGCTGGAGGCAAAGAGAAAGCGACTAGAAACCTCCAGCTTTATACGTTATTTTTTACAGAATTGGAGCAAACACCTTCCCAAGCTTTCTTGTCTTCTACGTAATCTGATATTTTGTAGTAAGCCTTTTTACATAAGTGTTTTTAACAACATTTTTAAATTTATTCACAGACAATTCTTTGTAAACATTGCAAACAGGGCAACAATTTGTTGTAAAATTGCCCTTTAAAAGATACATTAACCTATAACTCAGATAACGCAGATGTCAGGCGGAACGTTAACAAATAATGATATTACATTTTTTAAGTTTCATAATCGGGAACAACTAGTCTCAAGTACAACCGTTACAAAACTGTGAGCAAGTGACTTCACGTGAAATATTCAAATGAGTTTGTTAAAATAGGGCAAAATTTCATAAAATTAAATGAAAAGTAGTAAGTTTTTAGCTCATTGATTGACTCTATCATACAACAGATATTTGGATGATAACAAGGAGATGCAGAAGATATCACAGATCGATGTAGCGTTAGTTGCGTACCAAGTGAACTCATAGAGATTAGTTACTCTGCGGCCAGACCATTAGGAACCGAAGGATTAAGGGTGGGCAACATTTGCTCAAACCGTTTGATTGATCGTGTTATGCGGTTTTTTTGCCTCACGATTTGGTACTTGAACGATCTTTGTGTGATGTGACGTGTGTATGCTGATTAGATGGCTGACGGGGGGTTAAAAATACAATTTGTTATTTGCAAAGAGGTCATAAAACAGGTCAAGTAGAGAAACACAGTTAAGGAAAATTAAAGAAAGTTAGAAAAAATTTAAAAGTGCAATTGTGCAATAACTTAACGTTTTGAAGTCAGTTTGCAGTTTTAAAATTCTTGGAAAAAATCGATGGCCATTCTTAAGAGTTGCTTTGTTTGTTAGTTTGATGAATTTGTTTGCGATGGACTAGCCTCCTGTTACATTAAAAAAAGAACTTGCTAAACGAGAAACGTGCTTTCCCTCTTCCACGCCTAAGAGAAAAGAAAGGCTGTTTTAGGCAAGTAAATAATTTATGATAAGCTCCCTAATAAGGCATCTTTTCCACGCACTCACAAATTATATTACATATATCATCTTAAATAAACAATAACACGTACATTTGGCGCACGTTAATATCAAAGAGAGAGGCGATTTGTTTGGGGTCTCAGAATTTGTGTCATCCCTAACTAATGTATCGTAAAGGTGAGCGTACATTAGAGCCGCACCGTACTACAGTCATCGAAATGGGGTTGGACGGTGACAGCTAGTCTTAGGTGGCATCATGTTTGGCTGGTTTGGTTTCTCCATCCAGTAGCCACTTCCAACAATTGACTAATTACTGGATTTTAAGCTGTGATTATTGTTTATAAGAATTAAATTATTACACAACAAATGTAATTTTACATGGTAATGTAAAGTAATGAAATTACTATATAACTTCATTTTGTCAGAAGTTTTTTACAACACACAGCACTTGACTAGCAATTGATCACACCGTACTGTTAAATTAACGATAGGGAAGCCAACGATGTTGACAGTTGCCAACCCAATGGAATTCTTTGCATGACGTTCTAGACTACCTCGTACAACTACAGGCACCGTCCCATACACCCAAACTAAATGACCAAACTGCGAATGTCTCTGTGGCGCCGAGAGGTCCCAGGTTCGATCCCCGACTGGGGATAAAAAAAACAGGCCTTGGGTGTTTATATGTGTGTGATGTCGCTGTTTCTGGTTCCCACGATACTGCTATGTGGGGTCAGAAACAATGTATGTGCCTTTATATAAATGTTTATGTTAATTGAACGAGCGAGCAAAGCGACGAATCGTCTCCGCTTCAGGATTGGGCAAAAATGCTTATGTGTGTCCGGTTATTCTCTTTTACAGGCCGCTTTTCTCATCCGAATCTCGTGATTTTTTGTGAGCAGGTTCGATAATTAAATAGGTTTTTTGTTCATTCAGTTTTTGTAAATTTTACAAAATGTTGGAGGGGTTGAAGTTCCTAAAAAAACTGCTACAGCCCAAACGGCTTGATACATTTTAACAAAGGTATTGTTAAATTTGTGAAGATCGTAAAAATGACACATGCTATTTAATTTTAGTAAATTTTTAAGATTTAAGATGGCAAAATATAGTTTATAATGTTATTGGTGCGGCTAGCATTCATAAGTTTGTATGTGGTGTTGAAATAAAAAGCAGTCGGAATATTTGTATTTATAATAATTTCACTTGTTCATCCGATAAACTTCAAGGGTGTGAGGGGGTGAAAAATAATTAAAAAACACATATTTCCTGTATCGCTCGCCAGGTCTTACAACTAACAGAGCCACTAGTGTTTAAATGCTTATGTTTATACGCTCATTTGTGGAGATTTTATTTTATTTCCTTTGATAGTTCCATCCCCGAGCTCGATACGTCTTCAGTCGAGGATGCATGCTTGTAGGTTCTCTGGGTAGTGTGGGTGTGCGGTCACCTTTTTCGCAAACTAATGTAACGTAATGATAGCGAGACGAGGGATATTGGACGTCAAGACGTTGAAATGAGATGGAAATATCTCGGCAGTGTCCGGTTTTTGAGCGATTGTCATTTACTGATGCCGTTCATAGGGTTGCCAGTTGGCACTAACCGTTTTATATGTGTTAATGACGACCGGATTATCACTATCTGGTATATCAAGAGTAATACACAACATATTTACCACATCTTGATATGTATTTCAAGAAATCATCGAGTGAAACTGATGCATAATGATGCTGTCGCTAATTTTATTTTGTTTCGAGTTATATCGTGATGCATAGGCCACTTGGTACAGGTACCAATAATACCAATCTACCAAATTCGCACTTAAACAGCAAGACAAATAAAATTAATTCTCCTACATCATGTTAGCAAACGAACCAAAAACTAATGAATAAACATAAACCCACAGTTTCACCCCAAAAAAATCCGCCCAAGGAATTTACCCGATAAATATTTGTCGTTCGGGTCTTGGTGGCAACCCCAAAAATTGTTAGAATGTCATGTCCGGCGTCCCTTCTCAAAATGGACGCCTGTCAGTTGAAGGGTGGCAACCCTAGCGGTCACTCCTTCACTGGCATTTGTATTTTGTACCAATTGAATGGGTGTTTTGGATCGAAGAAATGTTTGGGGAAGATTTCTGCCCTCCTGGATTTATCGGGAAAATTGGGTAAGAGAGTCACTTTATCAGATTGTAGGGCAGAGGTTTAGGTGCCCTGGACTGTTGCTAGCTCATCGCATGACGTGACTATGTCTCAGCGTTCCTAAGTGAAGTGAAGGGGAGATGATTCAGCCGAAGTATTGTTCCATTTGTTTTATTGGTCTTTCGAAATACATTATTTAAATAATTACATTGTATTCATATATTCGCTATCTAGGTACAAACCTATACCTATGTATTATGTATTTTGTTATGGTGAAAAACGTCTAACCATAAACGTCTTTAGGAAACCTATTAATATGTAATAAAAGTTAATAAAGAAACGAAACTTTCCTATAACTTATTCTATGGAAATAATGATGTGAACTTTCAAGGCGGTGCTCACACGCACGCATGACGTCACGCCTTTTCCCATAGGGTAGGCAGAAGCTCAATTCCGGCCATTTTTCGCAAATTATTTAATACTCCATTTTGCGTGAGAGAGGACTTGCCCATCACCGCAAAGGGCGGGGTTAGGGGTGCTCATATTATTGTAATGTTGTTGGTACAATGTGCAACACAAACTTGGCAAACTACCCTCAATCGCTTCACACCAACCATTTCACATCAAATATTTACAGCATCAAACACCATACTTGTAAAGTAGGCGGCATGTTAAACATCGTCGTTTAGGGGCGGGCAGGTATTCAATACAAACAGTAGCGTTCTGATTCGTCAACATCAATAAAATTTGAAGTATGTTACGTACGTTACGTTTTGGACACTTAAAATGTTTTTTTTAATGCTATAGATAAGTCTTGTCCATTTGCTATGCCATTGTGCTATTAATTATGCCATTAATAATAATAATAGGATAGGATAGGCAAGGCTGATGGCGGTGTTGCTAGCTACCTACGTTCTGACATCCCATGCAAAGTCATCAGACAGTCGCCAAGCCTGTACTCTGGTTCTGCTGAACACCTGTTCCTGGAGATATTCTTGCGTCACAACAAAGTCCTCCTGGGTGTCTATTATAGCCCCTCTCTTCGAATCGACTATTTTAACTCTTTTGAAACCCTTCTCAGTGACTTTACTCCTCTTTATAGCGACACCCTAATTCTCGGCGACTTCAACACTTGCCTTCTCAAGAATAACGGTCGCTCAGCGAAGCTGAATTCTCTTGTAAGTTCATTTAACATGCATATCCTTCCTCTAGAGGTCACTCACTTTCAACCACACTGCACCCCCTCTCTTCTAGATCTAATGATTACTTCTGACATGTCTAAGGTTGCTGCGCATGGCCAACTTAACGCCCCTTTCTCCTATCACAATCTTATTTACCTCTCTTATAAGATAAAGCCTCCCAAGCGTGCAGCTAAATTCCTTGACATTCGTAGCTTCAAGGGCATGGATATAACCTCCCTTAATTCAGACGCCTCCTCTGTCGACTCGTCGCCTGTCTACGGTAGTGAGACCATTGATGACAAAGTACGGAACTTCAACTCTATTGTCCTGAGCTTGTTTGATAAGCATGCTCCAGTCAAGAGGGTTAAAGTGAAGCATCTTCCTGCACCGTGGCTTACTGACACCATTAAGGGTCTGATGGCTAAGAGAAACCGTGCCAAGTCTAGATATAAGGGGGATCCGACCGATGAGAATCTTTTAATTTTCAAACGCCTCCGTAATCGTTGCACTCGCCTGTGTCGTGATTCTAAACGCCGTCATATCTACGAATGTATCGAGAGCTATACTCCAGCACAGGTCTGGAAGTTCCTGAAGACCCTTGGTGTTGGTAAGTCACAGGAATTGGCAGCCGGAAATGTCGATCTCCGGGGTGTCAATAGTTTCTTTGCAACTCCCCCTGTCGCGATGGACTCCCTCGTCAAGGATGCAACCCTTCGTAACCTACGGTCCAAGGCAACATCCCTCACCTCAGCATTTAATTTCATCCCTGTCGGAATCGGCGCAGTAAGGAGGGCAATACTAGCAATCTCGTCGAAGGCCATAGGTGAGGACAAGATATGTTCGCAGATGATAACAACTATCATTGATGTACTGTTACCTCTCATCACCCACATAATTAATGTGTCGCTTGACCAATGTTGCTACCCCAGCCAGTGGAAATTGGCACTTGTGATTCCCCTCCCCAAAACGTCTAATCCCGCCTTCTTTAAAGATTTCCGTCCCATTTCTATTCTGCCTATCCTCTCCAAAGTCCTGGAATCAATTGTCCACTCCCAACTCTCCTCCTACCTTTCCTCAAAAATTTTACTGAATCCCCACCAATCCGGTTTCAGGCCGGGTCACAGCACTACCACAGCACTGCTCAAAGTCACTGACGACATTCAATTAGCTATGGATCAAAAGCAGCTTACGGTCCTTACACTGCTTGATTTCAGTAGCGCCTTTAACTGCGTCGATTTCGATATACTAGTCGAAATTTTAAAGTCACTTAATGTCTCCTCGCACTCTGCTCGCTGGTTTGACTCCTACCTGAGAGACCGCCAGCAACGCATTAAGTCTGAGGAGATCTCAACGGACTGGTGTGATCTCTCCGCAGGTGTTCCGCAGGGAGGCATCCTTTCTCCTCTTCTCTTCTCGGTATTCATTAACTCCATCTCTGACGTTCTTGCCTCTTCTTATCATCTGTACGCAGATGACCTTCAAATATATCGGCACTTCTCTCCGTGTGATGTGAATCTGACAGTAGAGGCGTTGAATGCTGATCTCGATAACATCAGGAAATGGGCTACCTCTTAAGGTCTGCTTGTCAACCCGGGCAAATCGCAGGCCATGATTTTGGGTACTCGTCACTCTCATAACCTAGTTCAGAAAATGCCCGTTGACCCTATAGTGTATGATGGTAACATAATTTCATACAGCGAGAAGGCCAAGAATCTTGGGGTTGTATTTGATAAATTGTTGTCCTGGTCGCCCCATCTTTGTGAGGTCAGCAGACGAGTCTTTGCGTCATTTCACTCCCTACGGAGATTGCAGCACTTCCTGCCACAGCAGACTAAAATCACCCTTGCCCAGTCCCTCCTACTACCTTTAATCGACTATGCAGATGTTTGCTGGATCGGTGCGAACGAAGAACAACTGAACAAACTCGAACGACTTCAAAACCTCGGGATTCGGTTTGTCTTCGGGCTGCGCAAGTATGACCATGTCTCACAGTATCGCAAGGAGTTGGGGTGGCTTCCGATTTGCCTTCGTCGTGATATGCACGTTCTCTCCTATCTGTTCAACATTTTGCGAAATCCCCGCTACCCCTCATATCTTCGAGAACGTTTCGAGTTTATTTCCTCCAGGCATAGCAACCGGAGATCCCACACGATGTCTCTTCTCTCTACTCCTCGGCATAACACTGCCGCTTACAAACACTCGTTTAGGTTAACGGCGATCCGACTGTGGAACGCACTTCCCTGCGCTATTAGAGATAGTCCCTCAATTTTCACTTTTAAGACAAGATTGAAAGAGCATTTCCTTTCTCTTTCGTGATAGGTACTTTTATATATGTATATATAAGTAGTATATGTTTGATATATATATTTTTTTTTGCTTTTGTATTTTATTTAGTATATATCATTTATTAAATTATTATGTTTTAGTTGTAAACAATTAGATGTGTACAGTTTTATTGCGCACTAGGACTCTCCTGTTGCACAATTTTTGCTTTAGTACCTAGGTTTGCTGGTAGAAATCTCTCTTTAGAGATAAGCTCGCCTTTGCTCATAAAATGTTTTGTTACCTTACTATTAAGATTTCTTTGCAATAAAGAATAAAGAATAATAATAATAAACCCCCCAAGGAGGCTTAGGGGGAAGAGAACTAATATGTTATGTCTGGAAACCTTGATTCTCTAAACCCTTTTTATAAGGAGATACTGTAGTATCTCCATTCCTCCATGAGTGTACTCCATTGTAGGTACAATGGAGTGTAGTATTTCAACTTGGCTGTATTACTTCCCCAAACCAACGGTTCCATAATCGGGTGGGATAGGGAATAAGTAAGTAATGGACGAGATTTTGAAAGTTAAATTAACTCATGAGGATTCCCTCACCAGGCCTGGCGAGCCATGTTCGTCGCGACCGGACAGCCCTGATTCATTTCTGAAGGGGGCAAACATGGTCTCACCATGTCCTACGATATTGTTTACGGCCACTGCCCGGGGGCCGCCGGGGCGCACCTGGAGCCGGTGCTGGGTGTCTCAGCAGGCGAAGCATCGGAAGAAATGAGCTGGGTAGGAAGAACTTTACTGGGAATGTTTCCAAAAATATCATATCCGCTAAGCACCAGGAACATTCCCAATATCACTATTTTCATCACCACCATCATCACAGCAGCCCCTCTCACTACAACCATCATCAACATCAATATCATCAAAAATACAGCGTCAGTAGATTTTGTGCTGGAGGCAAATGCCGACCAACCAGCACCCACTATTGAGTAGAAAAGCAAAAGATCAAAATGGGCTTTTGAAATTCAAAAATTCAAAATTCAAAAAGATTTTATTTCCATAAGAAACACATAGGTTACACTTGGAGAATGTCAAATCTTAAACTAACACATATATAAGGTATAGGGAAATATAAAACTCAATTTGAATTCCATCACCTCAATGTTTTAGTTGCTGGAGGTAAAGAGGCGACTTGAAATGAATAAATCCATATGGCGTGCATATCTGTTCGCAACCTCATTAGAAACGGACACCAACTCTTCCTACCTTCAACACATATACGACGACTTCACATCAAAATACCCGCACATGAAAGCATTATAACAGAGTATAGGGCACCAACGCAGAGCAATAATTAGAAATCAATACCTTCCAGATGACATTTTAGACATTTTAGCTTCTCCAACCAACCACAAATAAAGCAGACACACACTCACAAATAATACAAACACCAAGCAATCCACCACGAGCAATAAGTCGATCCAGAATGAGATGGACCACGTCTCTAAATGAATCAATTATGAGAAATTACTACAGAATCGCTCAACAGGAAATACACAAGTCTGCATATAGGCAACAACTACATTCCCTATTCATAGAAGAACACCCACAATTATCACTCCTCTCAGAACAACGACTTGCCGACCAAAGAAAATGCATACAACACAGTAAATACGATATACAAATACGATAGACATGTTTTATTACACCTCTTATAAAACATGTCTATCGTTATTTAGGTTATTTATTTGAAATCCGTTTTCAAGCCTAATTAAGACTGAGTGAAAGTGGATTCAATGCCAGACAGAACCAGAGAGGAATGAGAGCATCTCCTTGGAAGACGCCTCGCTGAATTTTATGTTTGGTGTGACAATTGATGTTCCTTTCAGTTTTAAGTTAAGTTTTGGGTTCCAGTTTTGCATGGCTTTCTGTAGAAAAATAACAATTGTAGGCTGAACTTTGTAATGCTTCAGTATGTGTATTAGCCAGGTATGTGGTACGGAATCATAGGCTTTGTGATAATCTATGTACGTTATGTTAATATCTCTTTTTTGGTTGTATGATTGTTGGAGACCTATAGAGTCTATTGTGAGCTGCTCTTTACACCCTTGGCTATTTTGGCTAACAGTTCATCTGCCAGAATGTTGTTTGTCTCGATGTGTTTGTAAATCATCTCGATTTCGCATCCTGTAATAATTTTGTTAATGGTTTTGAGGCAATTGATTGGTCTGTATTTAGCTGGATTTTGGGTGTCTTCGTCTTTTGGGAGCATGTAGGTGATACCTTGTGTGAAGTACGCTGGCATAGTGTCTGGTGATTAGATAAATTCGTGGATGTGGTTATATATTATGGGTTGAAGTGTTGTAAATGTTTTGTACCAGTACTTGTGGATGTTATCTGTGCCGTGCTGTTTATCTGTGCTGTGATTTCCAGTGATGGATAATTTTTATCACTTTAACAAATGTTTCCAAAGGTATGCTCTCAAATAACATAACTGGAATATCAATGCATTTTGAATGCAATAATCCTATTGCAATGCTGGAAAAATGGACCATGTGACCCTTGAATGCTTTAGAAGTCGAACGCTGTAGTTCAAAACTAAAGGAGCAAGAGAAACAGAACTATGTTTTACTTCGCTTGCTCCTTGCAATTTTTTCGGCAACATTATTCTGTAACACTATTCGACCCTTGGAAGTACTTAAAGAGTAAAAAGGCTATCTATAACTGCAATTGAAATGTGAATTCTGTAGTTCCGTCCAAAACAGCCGATCCAATGAGGAATATAATTCGCGTCACTTAGAGTTTTTCATTGACTTATAGCATTCGCTGGCTTTCAAAACATATATTTGAAAGCTATCCGGTTTAATTTAACTTCATTCGGAGGTAAAAGCAATGTACAGTGCCTGGTAGTTAAAAGTGCACATTGTATAACAGCGTCATCTCTGTCGCACGAAGCACTAACAGTCCGGTGACAAAAGACGACTCACTAGGAAACCAAAGATGGCCGATGTGCATTTTTAACCACCGGTAACTGTATATTGAAAGTCGAATCGATTTCGAGCGGGAGATTACTCTTCGTAAGGAAAGTGCTAGACACAATGTAATGACAGTAATCAAATACTCCATACATATCTTTGTATACTGTAGAAGGCGAGACCTGAGAATTGCGATTGTGTGCGTGCAAGGCCGGCCAATGATGGGTTACTTGTACTTGACAAGAGAACACTATACAGACGAAAGTTACATAGATACGTCTCACACTTCGTCGATGTCTTGCAATTGCGATTGCGAAAACAATGCGATCTTTTTAGGGTTCGCGATTTTTAACCTTATGCCATGGTACCATTATGATGTTGGGTACCCAGGGTACCCTAAGTCAATCCAGCGGATAAGGATGGATGCTCTCATCTTGAACTCTTCTCTCAGTTCCCGCTTTCTGCAGAGTACTTTGCGGTATTCTCCTGTCCTGTGCGGCCATATAGGTTTTCGAAAAGGCACCTCAGGGAAAAGCGCATATTGATGTTTTGTTGTGTTGTTTACTCGTTATATTGTTATCGTGGCATGGATGATGTGCTCCCACCTATACTGCCTCGTTTGAATGAGCATCGATGTTCGGCGGCGGAGCGCGGATCACCGGCGTAACTTTGCATTATTAATGATTCATTTAGTTCACACTAACCGAGCGACCGGCGCGATCCCTTTGGGCTGGGGTACGGTTGGGACGATTTCAATATCGATGATTTCTATTCATAAGAGTTTACCACCCTCGTGTAATCTCGAAGCCCCGGCCAGGAACACAGCCGTAAGTATATGAATCCGTATTTGTTAGAGACTTATGTTGAGGAAGCTAGAGATGTATTCTAGGATCGTAGCTGGTGGAGGTCTTTAATCTCTGCTTGCCCCTCTTCCGGGAAATAGGCGTGAGCACATGTACGTATGTATGTATTTCTTAAAACGATTGTGAGACCGTTCACTATTATAGCCGTAAGCAATGAATGAAAGGTTGGCCGACCATGAAGATAAATAATAGTGATGGAAAAGAAGAATTTAGTATTAATTTGTATAAATCTGCAGAGATTGTTTACTAGCTTAATATAAATCCAGGTGGTAGAGGTAGTTTGGTTAAACTTCAAAACTATGGACAGACAAGCTAGTTCAACATGCATTCAGCATCGTGTTTACAAGATTCTAATTAAAGTTAAAGTTTTCCACCGTTTCCTTTTGCATTTGCCTCTATTAATCCCAGATGAAAAATATGGGGCGTTATTAGTTTGAAGCGTCTGTCTGTGTATCGGAGTACCTGTGCTTGGCTGTCCACTTAAATAAAATGGGTGGACAGATTTTGATAGGTTTTTTTATTGGTAATAACAAGGAAACAAGTTAACCAAATTTTAGACTTTCTTTAGGTTTCTTTAATGTGTCGAGGGTGTTTTACATTTTTAATTTATAGTTATGATTTGGAATGTCTCTTCCCATGACTATCCAGATCATCAGTAAGTGCTGCAGTTACAAGTCGCATGCGCGGCCTACTAAGTCGAAGCAAGGTCTTAGCCAGCCTAGCGCTAGGGGACGGCAAGGCCAGCTTGGCCTGCCTGCACTCCTCATGGTTTGTCCAAAGAGTGGCATGATCATTCCTGGTCGACTCTCTCAGAAATGAGCGTACCATCTTGAAGGTAAGAGGGATGATAGGTTCGGGACCATACGCTGTCAAGCTAGATCCTTTACGCGCCAACTCATCCGCTGCATCGTTACCTCTTGATCCGCTGTGTCCTTTTATCCATTGAAGGATCACGCGGTTATGTTGACATACCTCCATTAGTCGTTTGTGACACTCGTAGATTAGCCCTGAGTTAATAGTGTTGCTATTTAGGGCTTGTAGGACGGCCATGCTATCCGAGAGGATTCGAATGGAGGAATCTCTTACCTTTCTCGATGCTATGGCATTAGCGGCCGAGATGATACCCATGCATTCAGCTTGAAAGACAGTATTATGGGCACCCAGTGGAATGGCTATCTTGATGTTTAGGTCCTCCGAGAAGGTGCCTGAACCAGTGCCTGCTTCAGTTTTTGAACCATCGGTAAAAATTCTGAGCTCTTTAACGTCGAGCCCCTCAACCCGATGGTCTTCATGTAACTGTATATTGTATTTTTTGTCAAAAACAAATTGTTTAGGGATTCTGTCACTGCAAGCCATAGAGATGGGAATTTTTTGTAAACTTCCCCTAGGATGGCGGTGTGTGAGGTCCTGTTTTTCCTCCAAAGTCCTAAGGTGTTGAGTCTTACCGCAGATGACGCGGCCTCCTGCTTAATATACAGCTGGAGCGGCGGAAGACACAGCATGGCCTCCATTGCTGCTGTTGGAGTAGTTCTCATACTACCTGTGATAGCCATGCAGGCCAGCCTTTGGAAGCTTTGGAGTTTGCTTACCATTGTGGTTAGTTTGGTCCTGGTCCACCACACCACAGCTCCGTAGCAGACAAGAGGACGGATCACCGTTACGTACAGCCAAAGAATGATGTTGGGAGAAAGTCCCCACTTTTTCCCCACCATTCTCCGACACTGCCAGAAAGCAATACTCGCCTTCTTTAGTTTGTTGTCGATGTGGCTACTCCAGTTGAGCTTGCTGTCCAAGGTTATGCCCAGGTACTTCACCTCAGTTGCTAGCTGGAGTTCCGTTCCAAAGAGCTTAGGTAGGGTATACCTACCAAGAGCCCTATTGTTAGTGAACATGACCATTTCCGTTTTTGTTGGGTTAACCGCCAGGTCATATTCTAAACACCAGCGCTCCACGATGCAAAGAGCTGTTTGTTTAAGGTTGCATACTGTGCTCGCAAATTTACCTGTGATGAGGATTACCAAATCGTCGGCGTATCCTACGGTGTAGTATCCATTAGCGTTAAGCTTGGTAATCAGGTCGTTAATGACCAGATTCCACAGAAGCGGGGAGAGCACTCCTCCCTGCGGGCATCCCCGCACTACCTCCGCCGACAGGGACTCTCCAGCTAGACGAACGATACGTTTGTTAAGCATGTTTGTGACCCAGTTGTTTACAGCTGTTGACACCCCATGCCTTGTTAGAGATGCACTTATACTGCTATGCTGCGTCTTGTCAAAGGCACCTTCTATATCAATAAAAGTTCCAAGACAGATGCATTTGTTTTGAATCGCCTCTTCAATTGTGGATACAACTGCATGGAGAGCTGATTCAGTAGACTTACCCAAACTATATGCATGCTGATTCTTGTGTAAGGGTATATGTTTTAACGCTCCATCTCTCAGGTGTCTCTCGCACAAGCGTTCGAGAGTCTTAAGCGAGAACGAGGTGAGACTAATCGGCCTGAAAGATTTAGCGTTAGTGTAGTCGCTCCTTCCTGGCTTCGGTATGAAAATTACGTTTACTACTCTCCACCTTTTGGGAACTTATCCGAATCTAAGACATGCTTTCATGATTCGGACCATTATATTGATGACGGGTTCCCCACCCCACTGTAGAAGTGCTGGGAAGATTCCATCTGGTCCTGCTGATTTAAAAGGTTTAAAGCTATTAATGGCCCATCTCACCTTGTCAGCAGTGATAATATTATTAGTTATGTCTAAGTGGTCGACAGCTTCATGGTGAACCTCTTCCGGCCACACAATCTCTTGAATAGTTCTACTTCCGGGAAAGTGAGTTTCCAACAAGAGACTGTGTGTTTCTGTGGTGGAAGAGGTATATGTTCCATCGGGTTTTTTAAGCGACCCTAGCCTGGAGTTGCCTTGTTGAGCTAGTATTTGCCTTACCCGATTTGCTTGATCAACGGTTTCAATGTCGCTGCAGAATTTCCTCCATGAGTTGCTGCTTTTGAACCGTAGTCGTTTCTTGTACTTGGATTTGGCATCTTTATAGTTGTCTCAATCCTCATCAGCACTGGTGTTCATCGCCCTGTTTAGCAGTCTTCTGATCTTAGCACGCATCCTATCTAGATCAGGACCCCACCAAGGCTGCCCCTTGATGTTGGTAGGCGCTGGTGTGCTAAGCGGGCAAGTTGAGTGGTAGCAGTCTATTGAAGTATTTGTAAAATCTGTTACCTGTTGTTCGATTTGTTCGGGTCCCTCCGGATCTGGTAGAGTCTCAGCCCAAGCAAGTCTTTCACCTAGGATAGCTCTGTACCTGGTTCTGTCAGTCTTGCGTGGGTTTCTCTTAGGGACAGTTGGGGAGAACGCTGCGTTGATCTCGAAGCGTATCCATCGATGATCAGAGCATGACGCCTCGTTGGACACATGCCAGCCCCCAACGTCGTCGGATATGTCCGCCGTTGCCAGGGTAATATCAACGATAGTTCTGCTCCGCTTGGTAACAAAAGTTGGTTCAGAACCTATGTTAAGCACATTGAGGTTTGTAGTAAATAGGTATTTAACAAGTGTCTTACCTCTGCTGTTCATATCTGGCATGCCCCACAGTGGGTGATGCGCGTTCGAGTCGGCCCCAACGATGAGCTGGAGGCCCGACTTCTCGCAGTGGTCCACCAGCCGGCACAGGTCGTGTGGAGGCGGGTTGTCCTCCGCAAGCATGTAGGCGGAGGCCACCACGAGTTCGCGGCACCTAGCTGTGTCGGGCAGTTGCAGCCTTATGGCACACAGGTCCCTGGAACAGAACTCTGTTAATGGCTGTGCTGGGATGTTGTTAGTAGTTATGATGCACGTTCTAGGGTTATCGTGATCAGTTGTACCGAAAAGCTTACCTCTCAAATTGGCAAGCCCTCGAATGCTACCGCGGTTGATCCACGGCTCCTGGATCAGAGCCACGGCAGTGCTGTTTGCCCCCAACCAGCGTCTTAACTGGCCGTTGCAGTTTGGCTGTGTTGGAGGTTGGCTTGGAGGATTTTACAATCGCGGGAGAGGGACGCCATTTTTGGTCAACCCCTCCTCCACCTCCAAGACGAGTTCCTCCTCCAGCCGCATGGACAGCTTTTCGCCCTCAGAGGGCACCACTGCTGGTTCTGGCTCATCGCCTTCACCAAGCAGCATGGCCTCCCAGTGCGCGTGCTCGTCCTGCGGTTGAGCAGCAGAACTTTCCCCGACTGCATCGGGGCCTGTTTGCTGCCGCTCTGGAGTGGAACTCTGGGGCATAGCTGTTCTAGATAAAACCCCAGTGATGACCAGCTTAGAGCTGGTCTGCGCTACCACCGGTGGTTCCTTAATAAATTTCCCACCGGGTCCCTGAAATTTAAGGTAGACCGAACCACTACCAAAAAGGAGCTGTCTGCCCCTTCCCAGCAGGGTCGGCACCACATCTTCAGGGACGTCTGTGATGAGAAACAGGTTGTCCTGCTGCTCATCCACTTTCTGGAGGAGCCATCGGTCAACCTGTGCCCACTTGTTCATGAAGTGGAGGACTACGCCGACGTCGGGCGCAGACTTCCACTTGCCTCGTTCGTTGGGTATGAGCACCCCACATCGAACCCTGCGGACCATCTCCGATTGGCGTTTCACCACCAACTGTACGTTGGATGGTGTAGACACACCGGAGACACACTCCCGCAGCCAGTTCAGGGAGTACTCGTCCTCCACGAACAGTTTAATGTGGCCGTCCTCGTAACGAGGCTTGCCACCGAATTTGGGGTTTTCCTTGCTCGGATCCGCCAACGCTTCCCTCAAGATTTTGTCATCAATCTCGTTGAGGATGAGCGTTGACAGATCCTGTGAAATATGACCAGTAGCGACGTCAGTTACGGCGATGTACTGGTCCGATTTCACCTTCTGAGCATAGGTGACCCCAGCTCTGCGCGCGTCCGTGCACTGCTTTTTAGGCTCCACTCGGGGAGAATTACTATCCTCTAGTCGAGCCCTCTTAGCAGCCGCGCGCTCGTTTTTGCCGGATCTCTTGGCAGATTTCAACTTCTTGTTAGAAGTTGGACCACCAGAGAACTCTACGGTAGGTTTAGCCCCGTTTGAGTCTAGGGTTGCCCCTTTGACACCACGGGAGCCGGTCACCTTACCCGCAGCTCCGGCTGTATTAACAGCGGGACCGCCATCGGTCGCCACCGTGGCAGATGGAACCCCATCTACGCCGGCAGCGGCCGATGTGGCAGCCAAACGCTGTTTTTTCTTCCACCGACGATTCGCCTTACGCCCTGGTCCGGTTTGCACCGTAAGTTCGTAAGTACAACATTACATAAATCATTTTAATGCGTTGTACTTACACCGAACGAGATAGCATTGATAACATATATAATAAGAAATTAAATTACAAAATTGTTGATTTCACTTCATTGTTGATGTCAACTTAATATTAAATTCAAATTACAATAAGTCAAATTACAAATAAGACAACACAATTTAAACATAGTCAATTGATTCTAAATGTCAGCTATAAAATTAAACTTCTATTTAAATATTTCAAATTACAAATTAAACACAGTCACACATTCATCTCGCAAAATCTTCCACATTCTCGCACAATACGTCTCCACGCATCACCAAACCGATCAGTCAGAGGCGCCGCAGCCAACAGAGCGTTGAGACTGTCCCGCACCCTCACCAGCGGAGACTGCTGGCGCGCCACCGTGCGGTGCGTGCCGCCCGCTAATAGCTGCCTGTGCCTGCGCGCGCGGGTATATTTGTCGGGCACGAATAGCGCGCATACCGTACCGACAAGCGCGACGCAGTCATTGTCGCCTCGCAACAATCGACACACAGTCAGAAGCTGTTCGGTGTTACGTATGACCTCTAGTGAGTTGTATCCGAGCATACCCAATATAAAAGCGGACGGATAAAGGTCCGTCCGCTTACCTTTGACAAACTGCTAGGAAATTTGGATACTATCCTTATAGTATCCAAATTTCCTCTTATACAGATATCGTAGGAAAGCTTTGTGTACCTTCTCGAGCAAAAGTATATAAGAGCTTTCGTGCGGATTCCAAACAACCGATCTAGATTCCAGTTTGGTTCTCACTAGGGCCATGTATAGAAGCTGGACCACACCCAGGTTCCGGAAATCCTTACTATTCCGTATCACGAACCCCAATCGTTTAAAGCATCCTTGGCTAAAGTGCTCATGTGCTCATGGAATGTATGTTTAGGGTCGAACGTAACACCGAGGTCCTTAATCGAATACACTCGAGTCATAGACTCCGTACCGAGTGTCAACGACGCGCTTATAGCCTGAGAAGAACGCGTAAATGACATTACATAACACTTGGCAGTATTAAATAGGAGTTTGTTATTCACAATCCACCTATGAACCGCTCCAAGATATTCCTGCAACAAACTACAATCATCATCTGAACTCACGGGAAGTATCAGTTTCAGATCGTCCGCATACAGAAGGAAATTGGCGTATTTGAGCTCTAATTCCATGTCATTTATCATAATGATAAATAATAACGGACCTAGGATAGACCCCTGGCTAACGCCCGACCGTGTATGATACGGCTGGGACTCAAAACAGCCGTGTCGCACATATTTCTGGCGGTTTTTCAGGTAGTCAGCGAAGAAAACCAACAGCCGTGGGGCAAATCCAATGGCACATAACTTCTTCATTAGGACGTCGTTATCGACTCTGTCGAACGCCTTACGGAAGTCCATAGGCTACGTTCACCTGACATCCCTTGTACATGCACTCCGACACAAACTCGGCTAACGTCAGTAAGTTGGTGTTAACTGAGCAGCGACTCCTGAATCCGTGTTGCGAGTCGCTCAGATACGGCGCAATCTGCGGACTGATTTTGCCTCGTATGATCGACTCGAACAGTTTTGCCAATGAACTCAGGATCGCTATAGGTCGATATTGTTCAACAGAGGCGGTGTCACTTGTCTTGGGGGTAGGAATTACTGAAATAAATCGGAGTAAGACGGTTAGAGTTCATTCACACAGGATCCGACATTTACGATTCCTCAACATGACCAGATGGACGGTCCACATTGTGTAAGGAATCATGTTTTTTCAAGAGTCGTCAAAATATCCCAATAGATTTTCACACTGACATCGACCCGAGTGGCCAAGTAGGCTGTGACCTTGCCTACAAAGCCAAGAGTCCCGGGATCGAGTCCCGGTGGTGGCAAATATTTGTTTGATGAGAACGGATGTTTGTACCCTAGTCATGGCTGTTTGTCTCTCTTAAGTATAATATTTATTTATATAAGTATTTGTATCGTTGTCTATATAGAATCTTAGTTTGGGGCTAGATCAATGTGCGTAAGTAGTATCCAAGGTTTATTATTATTATTATGGCACTTCGTGATTTAAGATGCATCCGTAACTTTCCACGAGTCGTTGTTGTGTGAACACGCCTGTAAGGGCTTTTTAAAAACCATTGTCGCCTCAAAAAACACGAATTGTCTAAAAAGAAGATTTATCCTCGTGTGATTGAGCCCTTAAACAAAAAAAACTTTAAAACAACGAGAATGAAGAGTAGATCATCGAGATTTGAGTTTTTGCGTATTTACAAATCTGTACATTAGATGTGCAAGGCTTATATCATCGACAACTGCAACCTCCTATCCACGCCCATCTCTAGCCTGAGCGTTGTTCAGTCAGAGCAATCGGCGATCTGATTAATAGGTCTCCCTGTGAAATGTTTAATCTTTGCCGTGATTCGGTCCCTTACGGTGGCAGCACTGTGTAATGCATGAACTATCGATGTTGTTTGTGTGAACTACTGCGCTTAATCACACGTGAGTGTGTGTGTTGTTAGCAATTTAGATCTTTATGGCTTGGAAGCTCCGTGGTCTAATGGGTTTCACGCTTGCTTCTCACACAGGTTCGATTACTGACCATGTACCAATGAGATAATTAAATTATCTTTAGTACATGATAAGGACTTTCTGACGGTGATGGAATTTCTGACGGTGACGGTGGGGAATGGAGACTGGTACTTATTACATTAAAGGTCTGTGTCTCCCTACCTAATAACAAAACTTAGCGTCACGCCTTTTGCCCTTGTGGGGGTGGTAGAGGCACAATTTCGGCCACAATAAGCCAGTTTTTCAATGCTCCATTTTGCGTGACAGGCCTTCTCAAAAGACAAAGTCGCACCTGCAACCTAGCGTCTTTTTACCAAGTCTGGTAAAAAGACGCAGCGAAAAAAGAAGGACATGTTTAACCTATATGTATATGTATGTATGCCTGTTCCTGGATTCCGTCGTAACTACTCAAAGGCTGAAGCGATTTCAATAAATGATACGTCATTAGATTTGACTTAATAGCGCGAGTGTCACTGGGTACATTAAGTAATACAATAAAAATGGCTTATTTTGTGCGCTTAAATTCGGCACATTTGAGCGCACAGAAATCGCCATCTTGATTATTTTTTTCAAAAATCTTTTTCAGGATCCTCGAGTGTGACATCAAAATAAAGGCCACCATCTTGCGCAAGTTATTAATAATATATACTTTCGTTGTAAAAAAAGCATTTAAAGATTTTACGTAATTTTTCGTAAAAAGTACGAAATAAATAACATAATTAAAAATACAAAAAATCCTGACTGCTAATCCCGCACTAAAAAGCACATAACAAGCAGCTTAAGACTTAGCGTAATAAAAATATTTTAGTACCGTTTTCAATTAGATTTAATTAAAATGCAGGTGGCAGCAATTAAATTTAATGGAGTGGGTTCCGCTTGCAATTAATTTAAATTAAATTTAACACTGCACTTTATTTATTTTTTTCGAAGCTCAATAATTTCGTTAAGTCTTATCTGCTTGTTTTGTGCTTTTTAGTAGGCCACAGTCGTATTTTTAATAACGTTATTTATTTGTATGAAAGCAGTGATGTAATAGAACCAGCTTCGATTACATTAATTCTTCATCTTTACTACAGCAACGGAATATTAAATATCCAGCGCAAATTCAAAAACAACAATTAATATATCTTAGCGCCAAATTGATAAGTAAGCGGTAAAAGGGTACTGAGATTTTTGTATGGAGCATACCTTTTAAAAAAAACTTGATATTTGCGGCCAGAGATGAAACCGATGTCCATCGATATAGTAAATTATTAAAGCACATGTGTGTAATTACGAATTTCTAAAACGATATCCTTTGTGAGAAATGTGAGTTTAAAGTGCAAATATTTTTTTTTGTCGCCTGTTGTGCCTTGATATTTGCTGGGCAAATCAGTATTTTTGATGTACAGGTTAATATTTCCCATTATTTTATAGATACAGTTGATACACTAAGCTAACATAAGCTGGAAATGTGTTGACAAAGTACAAATTTAGTTGCTATAGAATCATCCTCACGGTGCGTGTATTATCCGTAGCTTGTGTTACAATATAATAGTTTGCTTGAAAAATATTTATTAGGCGCATTATATTTAGTGGACAAATAAACAGTTTTGAAGACGAAACTTAATTTAACACAAATATTACAATATAAATTATCATAAATAATATGCTGGAATAAATAATTATAAAATTATTAACTTGTTGGTTGTGTCTTGAGTAAGATTAACCCCATGAAGTCTGATCATTTAGGTAACCTTGAATATTGTAATATCCGTTTTTAGGCATAGTCGTTTTTACAAGGTTTTTATATTCCAGAGGTATTTTGTTGTAGAATTGCGTAAGTCGCTGGGTAACGTTAAATTTGGTCAAATGAAAAATCTTTGAAGCGATTTTCCTCCTAAAGGAAAAAAAATGTGTTATGATATGAAGGTATCCCTTTTTAACAGACTTCAAAAAAGGAGGGAAGGTGGTTTTTTTTTTTTTTGTGTGTGTTACCTCAAAACTGGTGATGACTATTCATATTCATATTCGTATTCATAATTTATTGATAATAAGATATTACATGTCAACAGTATACAATAAACGAAAATAAATTAAATTAGCAGCGATAATGATTATGACATGTTATCATGTCAGGATGGTACAATAATACAATAGTAATATAGTCACTAATCAAAGTCAATAGTAAAAGTAAATTAATGTCAAAAATAATAATAATGTAAAAATGGCTTAATAATAAGAATAATACCACTACAGGTAAAAATTAATAAAATTACATGTCAGATAAAAATAAAGGTCCCAATTTTATTACAATCATAAGTTAATTAATTCAGTGGTTAACTTATTCATCAATAAATTCTGACTGCGACGACTACTATATAAGTACCGATTTCCGAACGGAAATCGGTCCAGTACTTTGGTTTCTGTACTAAAAATACTGGAATTATGATATCATCCAGATAAACGTAATTGCTCTTTTTGCTTTACTGTGGTGGACTTATGAGCGGTGTTTATAGTCATTGTAATAAGATTAATTCTGTCTATAAGTACCGTACATTCGTTTATGTCGCGTAATATGTGTGGACTTACCTGTCACACAGACAGATTTCGTAGCCTTGTTTTCGCGTAGGTATTTTGACGACATTTGCATTCCGGGGAGGAAGAAATAGGGCTTGTTTTTTTTTAAGACTTGGTGAATTATTTAGTGGTGTTTACGTTGTTTTTCATGAAACGAGATGCAATTTGGCATTTTTTTCACTCATGTGACGTATATTTCGTTGTATCGTTTTCGTATGCATACTTATGTATAGACGACATCCGACGGGGGAGGAAGAAAAAGGGCTTGAAGTCGGTTTTCTTAGGTTTTTAACTTGGTGAAATATCCTCAATCGTGGGTACAGGGACGCCAAATTTGTAGTGATAAATATAAGTAAGAACATTCACTGACAAAACACGTATAATTTATTTAGTATAATTTGTATACAAAATATTCAATGACAACCGTGTATTGGACAAGGTGTCCAGGACCGAAAATTAAACCAGAAAAAAAAAATAACCAACTGAACTTGTCTATGTTGCAAAAGAACACTCTAAAACATCATAAGTCAATGGGAACTATATGGAAAAAATAAAAGTAAAATCGATATTTTTACTTTAAACTATTTCTTGAGATCTAAAAATGAAATATGGTTCTTGCGTCTTAAAATAGGTATTCAAAATACCTTACAACTGTGAGTTTGAAACTTAGAAATTATCCTTGATTTTGAAGAAACGAACGAAAAAACACACAATTTTAAACATTAAACATAAACATATATACAGGCACATACATCGCTTCTGACCCCACACGGATACTCTGTGACGAGCGAACCAGAAACAGCGACAATACACACACATACACATCCGAAACCGGTTTTTTTTATCCCCAGCCGGGCATCGAACCCGGGATCTCTCGAATGGCAGGCAGAGCCACAACCGCAGCGCCACAGAGGTCGTCAAAATATTATAAATATTCTGCAGTAGCAACTGACACAACAAACATGTTATGCCGTTATGAACTTAATTTTAATATGGACGATCCGAATGGCCGAGTCGGCAGAGACCCTGCCAACGAAGCTAAGGGTCCCGTAATATTTGTTTGATGAGTACGGATGTATGTAGCCTAGTCATGGTTGTTTATCTATCTAAGTATATTATTTACCTATATAAGTATGTGTGTCGTTGTCTAGTGCCCAAGATACAGGGAATCCTAGTTTGGGGCTAGATCAATGTGTGTAAATAGTGTCTAAGGTATTATTATTCTATGGTTGGAATATGATTCGTGTGCTAATTGAAAGTGTGCTGTTGCTAATTTTATCTATACACGAGCCTTTCAGTTCATTATTACTTGGATTAAGCGCTCACAAAAAACTCGTGTACGTAACAAGTGTAAGTACTTTAGAGCATGGTGGCATGCCTAACGAATCCTCCTTCAAAAACCTACCGTTCTAGAATCAAAATTAGAAGTATCTAAAATCACGAAAGCAATGCAATCCTAACTTCATTTTCTCACTTCCCCCCTCCCTCCCCCAGGGTAACGAGTTAGAAAACCAGACGTATAAATTATCCATACACACAGAAAAGCCGGGGGTAAGAAAATCTTATCAACACAGCGAAAATCCATAAAACACCTACGTTTCATTAAAACATCTTGTACAAACAAGAATACTCCGATCTCTTTACCCGCTATTGTCTTTGGGGGCCTAAAATGCCGCTAATCTTAGAGTCTTTTGTGCCTTTTGGTTTTACGTGAACAGCTAGCTCATCTTCATTTCTTAAGGGTTTCAGGATTAAAAAAAGTAAAGTAAATGTATGTAAAGTAACATATAGAAATACATGTTTAGATATTATATACAATATATGTCTAGATGATTAATGGCGGATCCCAAACTAGGCTGGGCTAGTCCTATGGGATCCTATATGATACAATAAGAGTTATACAAATAATACGGTTTATTTTATGGATATATACCTGAAGGCAGGGCTTAAAGTTAAAAGCATTATGATCGATAATTAATTAATCAAATCACATAAAATTAATATGACGTTATGTATTTTTCAGGTGTTGTGATTTTCATTTATTGCACAAAAGATCTTCGTAGTAGAATTAACATTAAAAAAATCTAGAAATTCAGGCTTTAGAAATTTTAAATAACAACAAAGACATATAGGCGGAGGCAGTTGCTCATGTCCGAAGGATATGCTAGGATCCACCATTTTTCCTAAGTAGTGCTAAAACAAAAAAAACTTTAAAACAACGAGAATGAAGAGTAGATCATCGAGATTTGAGTTTTTGCGTATTTACAAATCTGTACATTAGATGTGCAAGGCTTATATCATCGACAACTGCAACCTCCTATCCACGCCCATCTCTAGCCTGAGCGTTGTTCAGTCAGAGCAATCGGCGATCTGATTAATAGGTCTCCCTGTGAAATGTTTAATCTTTGCCGTGATTCGGTCCCTTACGGTGGCAGCACTGTGTAATGCATGAACTATCGATGTTGTTTGTGTGAACTACTGCGCTTAATCACACGTGAGTGTGTGTGTTGTTAGCAATTTAGATCTTTATGGCTTGGAAGCTCCGTGGTCTAATGGGTTTCACGCTTGCTTCTCACACAGGTTCGATTACTGACCATGTACCAATGAGATAATTAAATTATCTTTAGTACATGATAAGGACTTTCTGACGGTGATGGAATTTCTGACGGTGACGGTGGGGAATGGAGACTGGTACTTATTAGATTAAAGGTCTGTGTCTCCCTACCTAATAACAAAACTTAGCGTCACGCCTTTTGCCCTTGTGGGGGTGGTAGAGGCACAATTTCGGCCACAATAAGCCAGTTTTTCAATGCTCCATTTTGCGTGACAGGCCTTCTCAAAAGACAAAGTCGCACCTGCAACCTAGCGTCTTTTTACCAAGTCTGGTAAAAAGACGCAGCGAAAAAAGAAGGACATGTTTAACCTATATGTGTATGTATGTATGCCTGTTCCTGGATTCCGTCGTAACTACTCAAAGGCTGAAGCGATTTCAATAAATGATACGTCATTAGATTTGACTTAATAGCGCGAGTGTCACTGGGTACATTAAGTAATACAATAAAAATGGCTTATTTTGTGCGCTTAAATTCGGCACATTTGAGCGCACAGAAATCGCCATCTTGATTATTTTTTTCAAAAATCTTTTTCAGGATCCTCGAGTGTGACATCAAAATAAAGGCCACCATCTTGCGCAAGTTATTAATAATATATACTTTCGTTGTAAAAAAAGCATTTAAAGATTTTACGTAATTTTTCGTAAAAAGTACGAAATAAATAACATAATTAAAAATACAAAAAATCCTGACTGCTAATCCCGCACTAAAAAGCACATAACAAGCAGCTTAAGACTTAGCGTAATAAAAATATTTTAGTACCGTTTTCAATTAGATTTAATTAAAATGCAGGTGGCAGCAATTAAATTTAATGGAGTGGGTTCCGCTTGCAATTAATTTAAATTAAATTTAACACTGCACTTTATTTTTTTTTTCGAAGCTCAATAATTTCGTTAAGTCTTATCTGCTTGTTTTGTGCTTTTTAGTAGGCCACAGTCGTATTTTTAATAACGTTATTTATTTGTACGAAAGCAGTGATGTAATAGAACCAGCTTCGATTACATTAATTCATCATCTTTACTACAGCAACGGAATATTAAATATCCAGCGCAAATTCAAAAACAACAATTAATATATCTTAGCGCCAAATTGATAAGTAAGCGGTAAAAGGGTACTAAGATTTTTGTATGGAGCATACCTTTTAAAAAAAAAAACTTGATATTTGCGGCCAGAGATGAAACCGATGTCCATCGATATAGTAAATTATTAAAGCACATGTGTGTAATTACGAATTTCTAAAACGATATCCTTTGTGAGAAATGTGAGTTTAAAGTGCAAATATTTTTTTTTGTCGCCCGTTGTGCCTTGATATTTGCTGGGCAAATCAGTATTTTTGATGTACAGGTTAATATTTCCCATTATTTTATAGATACAGTTGATACACTAAGCTAACATAAGCTGGAAATGTGTTGACAAAGTACAAATTTAGTTGCTATAGAATCATCCTCACGGTGCGTCTATAATCCGTAGCTTGTGTTACAATATAATAGTTTGCTTGAAAAATATTTATTAGGCGCATTATATTTAGTGGACAAATAAACAGTTTTGAAGACAAAACTTAATTTAACACAAATATTACAATATAAATTATCATAAATAATATGCTGGAATAAATAATTATAAAATTATTAACTTGTTGGTTGTGTGTTGAGTAGGATTAACCCCATGAAGTCTTATCATTTAGGTAACCTTGAATATTGTAATATCCGTTTTTAGGCATAGTCGTTTTTACAAGTTTTTTAAATTCCAGAGGTATTTTGTTGTAGAATTGCGTAAGTCGCTGGGTAAAGTTAAATTTGGTCAAATGAAAAATCTTTGAAGCGATTTTCCTCCTAAAGGAAAAAAAATGTGTTATGATATGAAGGTATCCCTTTTTAACAGACTTCAAAAAAGGAGGGAAGGTGGGTAGTTTTTTTTTTTTGTGTGTGTTACCTCAAATCTGGTGATGACTATTCATATTCATATTCGTATTCATAATTTATTGATAATAAGATATTACATGTCAACAGTATACAATAAACGAAAATAAATTAAATTAGCAGCGATAATGATTATGACATGTTATCATGTCAGGACGGTACAATAATACAATAGTAATATAGTCACTAATCAAAGTCAATAGTAAAAGTAAATTAATGTCAAAAATAATAATAATGTAAAAATGGCTTAATAATAAGAATAATACCACTCCAGGTAAAAATTAATAAAATTACATGTCAGATAAAAATAAAGGTCCCAATTTTATTACAATCATAAGTTAATTAATTCAGTGGTTAACTTATTCATCAATAAATTCTGACTGCGATGACTACTATATAAGAACCGATTTCCGAACGGAAATCGGTCCAGTACTTTGGTTTCTGTACTAAAAATACTGGAATTATGATATCATCCAGATAAACGTAATTGCTCTTTTTGCTTTACTGTGGTGGACTTATGAGCGGTGTTTATAGTCATTGTAATAAGATTAATTCTGTCTATAAGTACCGTACATTCGTTTATGTCGCGTAATATGTGTGGACTTACCTGTCACACAGACAGATTTCGTAGCCTTGTTTTCGCGTAGGTATTTTGACGACATTTGCATTCCGGGGAGGAAGAAATAGGGCTTGTTTTTTTTTTAAGACTTGGTGAATTATTTAGTGGTGTTTACGTTGTTTTTCATGAAACGAGATGCAATTTGGCATTTTTTTCACTCATGTGACGTATATTTCGTTGCATCGTTTTCGTATGTATACTTATGTATAGACGACATCCGACGGGGGAGGAAGAAAAAGGGCTTGAAGTCGGTTTTCTTAGGTTTTTAACTTGGTGAAATATCCTCAATCGTGGGTACAGGGACGCCAAATTTGTAGTGATAAATATAAGTAAGAACATTCACTGACAAAACACGTATAATTTATTTAGTATAATTTGTATACAAAATATTCAATGACAACCGTGTATTGGACAAGGTTTCCAGGACCGAAAATTAAACCAGAAAAAAAAAATAACCAACTGAACTTGTCTATGTTGCAAAAGAACACTCTAAAACATCATAAGTCAATGGGAACTATATGGAAAAAATAAAAGTAAAATCGATATTTTTACTTTAAACTATTTCTTGAGATCTAAAAATGAAATATGGTTCTTGCGTCTTAAAATAGGTATTCAAAATACCTTACAACTGTGAGTTTGAAATTTAGAAATAATCCTTGATTTTGAAGAAACGAACGAAAAAACCCACAATTTTAAACATTAAACATAAACATATATACAGGCACATGCATCGCTTCTGACCCCACACGGATACTCTGTGACGAGCGAACCAGAAACAGCGACAATACACACACATACACATCCGAAACCGGTTTTTTTTATCCCCAGCCGGGCATCGAACCCGGGATCTCTCGAATGGCAGGCAGAGCCACAACCGCAGCGCCACAGAGGTCGTCAAAATATTATAAATATTCTGCAGTACCAACTGACACAACAAACATGTTATGCCGTTATGAACTTAATTTTAATATGGACGATCCGAATGGCCGAGTCGGCAGAGACCCTGCCAACGAAGCTAAGGGTCCCGTAATATTTGTTTGATGAGTACGGATGTATGTAGCCTAGTCATGGTTGTTTATCTATCTAAGTATATTATTTACCTATATAAGTATGTGTGTCGTTGTCTAGTGCCCAAGATACAGGGAATCCTAGTTTGGGGCTAGATCAATGTGTGTAAATAGTGTCTAAGGTATTATTATTCTATGGTTGGAATATGATTCGTGTGCTAATTGAAAGTGTGCTGTTGCTAATTTTATCTATACACGAGCCTTTCAGTTCATTATTACTTGGATTAAGCGCTCACAAAAAACTCGTGTACGTAACAAGTGTAAGTACCTTAGAGCATGGTGGCATGCCTAACGAATCCTCCTTCAAAAACCTACCGTTCTAGAATCAAAATTAGAAGTATCTAAAATCACGAAAGCAATGCAATCCTAACTTCATTTTCTCACTTCCCCCCTCCCTCCCCCAGGGTAACGAGATAGAAAACCAGACGTATAAATTATCCATACACACAGAAAAGCCGGGGGTAAGAAAATCTTATCAACACAGCGAAAATCCATAAAACACCTACGTTTCATTAAAACATCTTGTACAAACAAGAATACTCCGATCTCTTTACCCGCTATTGTCTTTGGGGGCCTAAAATGCCGCTAATCTTAGAGTCTTTTGTGCCTTTTGGTTTTACGTGAACAGCTAGCTCATCTTCATTTCTTAAGGGTTTCAGGATTAAAAAAAGTAAAGTAAATGTATGTAAAGTAACATATAGAAATACATGTTTAGATATTATATACAATATATGTCTAGATGATTAATGGCGGATCCCAAACTAGGCTGGGCTAGTCCTATGGGATCCTATATGATACAATAAGAGTTATACAAATAATACGGTTTATTTTATGGATATATACCTGAAGGCAGGGCTTAAAGTTAAAAGCATTATGATCGATAATTAATTAATCAAATCACATAAAATTAATATGACGTTATGTATTTTTCAGGTGTTGTGATTTTCATTTATTGCACAAAAGATCTTCGTAGTAGAATTAACATTAAAAAAATCTAGAAATTCAGGCTTTAGAAATTTTAAATAACAACAAAGACATATAGGCGGAGGCAGTTGCTCATGTCCGAAGGATATGCTAGGATCCACCATTTTTCCTAAGTAGTGCTAACGAGCAACAGACATAAATTATAAGAAAAAAATAAAAATATATATATATATAGGTAAGCAAAATCTCGGAAAAAGCCAGCGCCATTTTATGCGCCCCGCAGCGGAGGGTGAATGTAACTCATGTTTTCTTTGTCTAAAACCCTTCGCCAATATTTGGCCTAATTATACAGTTGATTTCACACTTATTCAGACGGGAGAGAAGCTGTTTGTCTTTCTTACGCTACTTGCCTTGTTCGTTACAAGATTGTGGAGTTTCTTTAGGTACCGCTACGCATGTAAGATGTGCTGTTTAAAAAATATTAAATGTATTTATCTACAATACTGCCCACCCATCAGAAAAACGGAGTAATGACCATTTCGGGTCAAATGGAGTTTAATGCAGATTCTTGATCAGCGATTTTCGCGGTATTTTTCTGCTTTACCCGTTTATTCTTAGGATGCAAACAATGATGACCGAAAACGACCTAAACGCAGTAAGAACTGGAACATTTGGTGTAATACCAGCGTACCGAATCGCATGGCAATAGCAATAGCGAGGGCCCGAAATGTCGTTTTTATGGTTCCGTACCCGAAGGGTTCCAAACGGGACCCTATTACTAAGACTCCACTGTCCGTCCGTCCGTCCGTCCGTCTGTCACCAGGCTGTATCTCAAGAACCTAGCTAGCTAGAGAGTTGATATTTTCACAGATTATGTATTTATGTTGCCGCTATAACAACAAATACTAAAAAACAGGATAAAAGAAATATTTAAGGGGGCTCCCATACAGCAATTCTTTCAATACCACATACAAACTTATGGATGCACCTGGTTACGTACATGGAGTGTGAAAGTAACCGCACCAATAACTTTGTAAACAATATTTTGCTGTGTAAAATCCAAACTATTCACTCCACACCATCGCTTCCATTGAACGGTGGTACTGAACCCTTCGTGCGCGATTTAGACTCGCACTTGACCGGTTTTTTTGTAGCCGGTGCGGCGCGTTTCTGCGCTGTTGACAAGTCAAAACCTACATTTTGCGCCCTCGCTTTTGCTATTGCCATGCGATTCTGTACGCGACTCGCAGCCCAGTCGCAGGCGTTGGATATGCAGTAGTTGCTTAGGTGTTGATTAGAAAACAGACTAAAAAAACAACAACCGATGCGTTCCGCGTCGGCCTTCGCTGACTCGATTGTTAGGGTGCTGGGAGGAGTAGCGTTGGTTAATATTTGTGACAGAGTGTAGTCATATTTTAATAGGTTGTTAAGGACATCATTCTGAACAACGTTTACTATGACACCGATTTGATCAGAGTAACTTTATTTTTTATTCCTCTATCTGTTTTCGTTTTTCGGGCACTTTGATGATTTATAGTTCGTATGGATAAGAGAAAATCAAATCTTCTTGTTCAAAAATCTGCAACTGCATTTAAGTCTTCCTCGACATTCTAACAATAATCGTATAAAACTACCTAAAACCTAAACCGCAGTTCAAGCTTGAATATTACAGCTGAACGCCATACAATTTTCATGTTACTGCATTTTACACATAATTTACTACGAAGTAAAGCGTCGAGAAATTGATTTATTTGATTTATTAGGCAATAAATTATTGCATAAAATAAGTAAGTATCCCAAAAAATTCGCATTCACGCTGACAAAAAAATGCAACGACAAAATTGAAAATATTCCAATTAAAATAAAAATAAAATGTTTTTTTTTGTCAAATTTTAAACGCGTTTTTCTCAGAAGTGCTTTTTGGTCATTACTGCGTTTTACTGGCGGGTGGGCAGAATAGCAGGTCACACATAGAGTACCCGCAGACCGCAGACCTTCTATCGGCAGATAGCTTAGTCGGGCTTTTGATCAGTATGGAGATGTATGGCAAGTGCGCACACTATAGTGTTTGTTAGTTTACCCACATAGTATACGATAAGTTGTGCTATGAGAAATAAATATCAAATCAAATCAAATCAAATCAAATTCGTTTATTTGCGAAAAATATGGTCATGAAGATGTTACAAATGGTAATAAGTGCAGCATATTTCGCCACGCAGTGGCAAGCAAATATTATTTCTAAACAATAAACACACCTATCGAATGAATTAGTATAGTTACATAGAAATGTCATGAAAATATATAATATAAGATACTGACTGATTAATACAATTTGTTAGTATGTCACTCCCTGTCATCTTATATCTGTTTAAAATCGAGCCGTACAGTCTAGAAATTCCTTAATATTATAGAAGCATTTACTTATTAGCCATTTTCTGAGCTTATATTTAAATATTTCAAATGGCATATCCTGTAGTTCTTTTGGTATCGAGTTAAAAATTTTGATCGCCATCCAGTAGCAGTTTCGCTGCAGCAGTACTGTATGCGATTTTGGGAATGTCAGCCTATTGGGAAACCTGCTGTTGAAATAACATGATGTTGACTTTTTAATAAATATGTCCATATTTTGCCTAACAAATACACAGATTTCAAAGATATAAATTCCGGTTAGGGTAAGGAGATTAAGTTTCTTAAACAGTGGTCTACAGGACTCTACAGGACTCATTCCACATATTGCTCGTACACATTTCTTCTGTATAAGAAATAGATTGTCGATTTCCACTGCATTTCCCCACACAACTATACCGTAGCGTAAGGCAGAGACGACATACCCATGGTAAGCTAACATTGCCGTTTCGTGTCCCGCCACCTTTACCAGTCTATAAAGGACAAACACAAATTTATTGATTTTTTTAATTATATTTGTTAAATGCGCTTTCCATGACAATTGTGAGTCAAGTGTTATACCTAAAAATTTCATCTCTTTGGATTCATTTATTTCTGAATTATTATATTGGACGGTCACGTTTATGTCAGGCTTAATTCTATTATAAAACGTCATGTATGTCGTTTTGTCAATATTTACACGGAGATTATTTATTTGCATCCAGTTGACTATTTTTTTTATTGTATTATTTACGTAATTTTCAAAATTTATTGTATTATTGTATTTAATTATTATAGAGATGTCGTCAGCATATAGGGTACATTGGTGTTCTGTTACGTCTGGGAGGTCATTGATATAAAGGAGGAACAGAAGTGGTCCCAAGATGCTTCCTTGCGGCACGCCGAATCTATTTTCTCTCAGTTTTGATTGTGATGTTTCCATTGTGAATTCTTTGTTTAATTTGTTGATTTCCACTAGTTGTGTGCGTCCCTTTAAGTATGACTCAATCCAGTTATATGCTGGCCCGCGGATACCATATTTCTCACACTTTGCTAACAATATATCGTGGTGAACGTAATCAAACGCTTTCGTCATATCAATAATAAATAATATAATAAATTTTGTCTTTGTCTTTTTTTGTCTTTTTGTCTTATAGTGTTTAGGTATCGTCCGAATTACGCTGACAGCCCAATCAGACCAAACTATCGGCCGATCAAGAAGTCTGTGGTATGCGGGGACGCTTTATAGTACTGGGACCGACAAGTGTGTGAGTCAACATATAATATAAATTAAATAATACTTATAAAGTATAATGCACTTTAATGAATACAAATAAAAATAAAAAACAGTAAAGTGCGAGTCGAACTCGCGCACGAAGGGTTCCGTACCACGGTACAATGGTAGGGATGGTGTGGAGTGAATAGTTTGGATTTTACACAGAAAATGTTGTTTAAAAAGTTATTGGTGCGGCTACTTTTACACTTCATGTATGTAACCAGGTACATTCATAAGTTTGTATGTGGTGTTGAAAGAATTGTTGTATGGGGGCCCCCTAAATAATATTTTATTCTGTTTTTTAGTATTTGTTGTTATAGCGGCAATAGAAATACCACATCTGTGAAAATTTCAATTGTCTAACTATCACGGTTCATGAGATACAGCCTGGTGACAGACGGACGGACGGCCCGTTTGGCACCCTTCGGGTACGGAACCCTAGAAACAAACAATAGTTAACAGATACATTAATTATACAACACTTTGATTATTTATTATCCACGATCATTTAGAAAACTATTTATAATTCTACCTTGTGTGGTTGTGACCACGTTGTGACAGAAAGTTGTAGTCATATTTTAGGGGGTTCCCAGGGACATCGTTCTGAACAACTTTCACTGTGAAACCGATTTGATGTGAGCAACTTTATTTTTCCCTTGTTAATAAATTCTAATTCAAAATTCCAAATTGTTTATTTTCCGTTATCATTAACATATATTTAGAAAACGGCATTTTTGCCTCTTCTCTACATTGGACCCCGGTGGGATAATCAGGGCGACGAAATTCCCACAGATTGATTTTTAGTTCTTTTTATACAGGTTTTGTTTAACTAGTACAAATATTATATTGATAAATTATTAATAATATGCAGGTATAAATAATTACAAAATTATCAAGGGAGTTCTGTGTTGAGCTAAATTAACGCCGCGCTCTTGTAATTTATGTAATGTTGAATATTATAATATCCCTTTTTAGATACAGTGGTTTTTATATGGTTTTTAAAGGTTAGTATTTTATCGCACATCAAACATACTGATTTACACAGCAAAAAAGGATCAGCAAAAACACTTTTTATGTTTTAAATATTTTATGTGTACTCAAGTTTATGTTTTAAGTATTTTTTGTTGCTCTCACATGTTCAATCTAACACGAAGGATAAAGGGGGCTTCGCTTCGCTCACCCCCTTTACCCTTCACCTAAGCTACCGCAGCATTTTTCCCTGATATTTGCTGTGCGAATCAGTATTTTTGATGTGCAGTTTAATATTTCCCGTTTTTAAATCGATCATATGTCAATTTCAAAATCTACAGAGGTATCCTGTTGTAGTACAAAATGTCCCTTGAAAGAATTACTAAGTTTCGCGAGTCTAAATCGGGGCGCAACTAGTCTGTGATTGTTCTGTAACTTTACGGCTATCTACATTTTGGGCCGGCTGGTCAACTGATTTGTGTAGAGAAGTGAAAAATCTATTATCTCTGATCAAATCAGTTTCTTAGTGAAAGTTGCTAAGAATTATGTCCCTAACAACCCCCAAAAATATGACTACACCTCTCTGTTAAACCCTGTATAAAATTTACACAAGGTCATACCGAAACATTGTGAATTAAATGGTATTATATAATCTAAATATTTAATTTCGGTTCGGTGCGCGTGAAATAGCCACGATCAGCGAATGCGGCTATTCGATGTAATTTAAACTAAATAAACAACTTCACAGCTTGTGCTATACGGGGTGGTATGGGCACACAAAGCCCCCGGTGAACACGCATAGCATATTGTCGAATGGCCATCACGAAAGTGCCATTCCTATAAAAGGAGACACATCCCAATTTCTGAACGTTATAAAGACATGCTTTTCCTTCAATGTGTATGTAAAAAATCTTTGCACGTAACTAGTTTCGTAGCAAGAAAAAATATTCTTCACACGTTACTGGTTACGTAGCGTTGGCTTCTTAGGCGGCTGAAGGGGTATGAAAACTTTGTATGTCAATGGTTTACGAAAAAAATATGTATTTACATAAAACTTACTATTTCTCGGCGTCTAAAAAGAATATTGGTATTGTTCTAGCGTCAAGAAAAGTGTATTCAAAATATCTTAACTTAAATTAAGAAACAATCAGTGGTTTTTGAAAAATAAATAGAAACACTCACTGTTCTGTGGCAGTAACTGGCTATAACAGCCATGAGCTGGTATGAACTTTATTTCATGTTTTTATCCAAAATTCCAACCACCACGAATCGAGTTGCGAGTTCCTATACAACCAGTAATTTATCCATCAATTGTGCCATGTGATTTGCCAGCGTCACAGCTACGGAAGATGTGAAGGTTTTCACTATGTTTTCCATCATCACTTGCTTGTACTTGCAAGGGGATATTAATTCGATAACCTTCATGTGAAAGCTAAAGTTAAGAAAACCCATTTAATCTTTCCCGTCTCGTTGCAATCTTGTAGACCGACAGGATCGACTTGTTAGGGCTTGTTTGCATTGAGGGGTCTTCCCCCTAAATCGGCCCCTAACCACAAGAGATTGTCTGAGGTTTTAGGGCTTCTGGTCTGTAAATAAGGTTAGCGATCAATCGTTGAAGTTAAGCCAGGATATACGGCGTGTGACTGAAAAGTACAGAAGTCTAATTTATATACAATATATTACATATATTATATAGGTAATAAGCATAATAATATGGACGTAAAATTTTGTTTATCTACACACGTATCATAAACCCTCTTTACTGCGTTCAAAAACCGCACGTTACGATCAGCATTATGTTAAACTACTTGGTAAAAACTCGTTTCGTATCTGGAAAACTACACATAATGGTCATTATGTGTTGTTTTTCTACATATAATGACATTCAAATTTCGAACGCCGACGCCCACCCGCGTGCCGTCCCTAGTTTGTCTGTCAAGTTGGTACTGAAATTCAAATTTCGAACGCCGACGCCCGTCTGCGTGAAGTTGGTACTAAAGAACAAACTAAACAATTGCAGAGCCACAATGCCGGTCAAACATGCGGTTCCTGAACACATCAAAGAGAGCTTATGATATGTGTGTAAATAAACTAGTGTATGTATAACTGTACATAATTAGGCATCAAAACTCTCGAGTGATATTATTATGAAACTCGCCTTCGGCTCGTTTCATAAACCCGCTCTCGAGTTTTAATGCCCTCCATTATGCAGCAGTCACATAAACTACTATTACAAAGTTATTGTATTCATACTTTATGTAGGTAACCAGGTGTATTTCTATGTTTGTATGCGGTATTGAAAAAAAATGCAGTCGGGTTATGTGTTTGTTTTTTGTAAAGTTCCAAGTCCCTTTTGGTGGTTTCTAGTTTCGGAGATAATAGCTGTGATGTGAAATAGCGCGAAAGGATTTTTTCCCTCCACTGTTCGGAAATGTGGCAAAAGAGGTAATGAGTATAAGTAAGTAATGAGTATAAGTAATAAGTAAAGTATAAGTAATGAGGCCGCAAAACAATGACTAGTTAACGAGGGTCAACAAAAACATTTCTAGGATGTTCAACAGGCCAGAATAGGTATTTGTGTCTCAAGGGAGCAAAATGATGTATTTACGGCGAGGGCGGTACATTGAATCCAGAGTGAAGCGAAGGATTCCACGTTAGAATCCTGAGTGTAATGAAGGATTCAAGCGTTAACAACGCCCATGATGAAAATAATTTTGCTCCTGAGTGACACATACAACTTTTCACACCGACTATGAGGAAAATTTAAATAAAATGCTCTAAAAATAACGAAATTACTAAAAATTAGTAAGCTGATTTATCCGGGATCAGAAATGGCGGCAGAAGTTGTGTGTGCTATCATAGTCCGAAAATGCATTTTCTTTTCACTTTTTTGGAACATTTTTTGAATTATACTTTCACCACTTACACAGTAATCGAACAACGAAAACATATTTTTTTCATAATGGCGGATTGTGAAAGATAAGGGAAAGGTAACAGATAAAATATTCCTGTGCTACTTTTACCAATGTGTAATTTTTTATTTTTTTTTAAATATTACGAAAAATTTATAAATTTTTATACAACGTTATTAAAGTAAAAACTTGAAACCTGTGCGTTTTTAATCGATTACGGTGTGAAAAAACATTGTTGGCTTGTTTGTTATGGTTCTGCCACATGTCAACAGATGGCGCTTCATGCCGTGTTGTGCGTCAAGGCGTGGCGTCGGTAAAAGCGAGCCTGACATCAGCTGTCAATTGCGGTAGATGGCGGATCAAAGAGTTTCATACATCTGTGGGCAGACTCTGCCAGGCATCGCGAAGAGGCGGAGTTCCAAACCTAATTTACCTAAAAAAATATTTTCTTGTAATTCATTTTATTTCCTCGCAAATGTAGTGAAAATTAATCAAAGTCAAAGTCAAAGTCAAAGTACTTTATTACTGTAGATATTTAAATATACTTAGCAAACGTCAATTTTGCCTCTTCTCTTCATTGGACCACTGTGGGAGAAGCAGGGCGTAGAATTTCCCACAGATTGATTTGTAGATCTCTTTTAAAAATAGGTTGTGCTTAACATTACAAATATGAAAAATTTAATTTATGATTTATTATGATTAATAAGCAGGAATAAATAATTACAAAATTATTAACAGCAAGGCCTGTGTTGAGCTAGATTAACCCCATACAGTCCTGTCATTTATCATATATATTTCTTTTATTCACTGGTGACCTATAGGGCATTTAACGTGTTAAAGTTCTCTTTAAATCATGCTTCTTATTATTTTTTAATAAGAACCATGTTCCAAAATCAAAATAATGACGCTGGTATGGAATAATGACAACTCCCATATATCGGCAGAACTGGGAAACTATGCCTGTTCGCAACTATTCACGCCTCGGTACATACTTGTGGGGTGACCAGAAAAAAAAATACAGTTTACGATTGTGAATGAAAGGTGTTATATGCGGTCCGAGTAACAATGGCACTGTCAAAGATGCTGTATATTCTATTCTGTATATATAGTATATTCTATTATACTATATTCTGCATACAGTGAGTGTACATGATTCTTAACTAAAGAATGTGTTAAGCAGGACACCTGTCAAAACTAGTGATACCTGTCAAAAGTATACTCCTGTCAAAAGTAGTGATACCTTGTAGTGTTATGCTACTTACATGCCATTTTCCAGTCTGCTTTGATGGTCTGCATTTATCTCACAGCTGGATATTTCGTATCACCTTTATTTTCATAGGACCCTGTAACGTTTTAAACCATAACAACACAATAACAAATCATTTTCACTTCGTATTTTCACACTATCAGCACTTTTAAATCGATGTCGAAGGGGTTTACCTTTGGTGACCTTGTATTTGGCTTTCTCCGAAACTCTGCAATCTCGGGCTTCGTGCGCGCTGGTGGCGCTACCTTTTTATATATCGATAATGTCCCAATTTTCATTGTCATCTTGTTGTTTTCTCTATTACGAGCCTGAAATCAAAATCTGACATATTTTGATATCGTTGTTTATCTGGTTGTCATGGCAATGTCCATTCAAACTCATTAGCGGTCCGATATGTTTACTTCAATACTTTTACAAAAATACTTTTTCCCTCTTGGCCATTCACAAAAATTGCTTTTAATTTAAATAATTTTTAGAACTCTCCAAAAAGGGTACTAGAGCGGAACATTGCTGGAATAAAAAAAGTCTCGCTTCAGCTCTTGAAGAGGAAGCATCACCTAAAGGCCTTATCCCGGGGCCGCACTGCCCCGGGATCCTGCCACCTATACCCTGACGTGCTGCCGTCTCCAACCATCTATACCCTGACGCCTTCAAGCCACCTCCTACACCACCTCCGGATCTCCAACTACTCGCAACTACTCCAGGCTCCGGGCACCACCACCGCGTGCTCCCTGTTCTGCCCTCCTACTCTCCGTGTCCTTCGCTCCCCTTTTTATATCTTTTGTACCTGTATCTTTTAAAACCTGTGTCACCTCATTTATCCTCATCCTCATATTATTATTTTTTAAATAATCATTGTAAATCAACATAATAAACTGTCATTTCTAAATTTTATTCTGGTTGTTGTTTCTTGTTAGGTTCTGGTTAGGTTCTTGTCGCTATACGACAACCTGTCAAAAGTAGACACCTGTCAAAATCATGACACTTACGAATAAATACATAGAGATAATGTATTTGAAGTTTTGAAAGGGTTTTACGACCACTTCCATGTAGAGATAGTATCCGGGACGTACATCTTAGCGTGCCATCCGGAACACTGAACGTCCGTATAATGTACTTAAGATAAATTAATTATCTCATTCATGGTCAGGAATCGAGCCTGCATCTCCGGTGTGAGAAGCAAGCGTGAAACCCATTTGGCCACGGAGCTCTTCAAACTTTTAATTTCTAACGACAGAACTAGTGAGGAAAAAGTCGCATTAGTTCAGTCAACTGAATTATTAAAAAAAAAAACACATAAGTTCACTTAAAGTATTATATTTAACTTGAGACCAGAAATGTAAACAAACAACTGTCATTTTCTAGAACAAAACCGTTGACTTTGACATTCATATTATATTTTTTGTACTGGAAAATGACAGTCATTGTTTACATTTCTGGCCTCAAATTAAAAATTATACTTCAAATGAACTGTCCAACTAAACAAGTGGGAATAAACGATTTATGGAATTGAACCGAAGAATGGAGTCTTTAAATCTAACGAGGTTATTTGTGCCAGGTTTGGCTCAGGTCCTGGGTTCGTTCTTGCGATTCAAAGATACGGCTGGCTGGAGTATGGCCACCCTGTTGTCCCAAACTGCAATGCAGTGGCGGACAGTCCAGGGGCGGAGTATACGAACAATTAGACTGCCTTTGTCCGATATTCAATAGTCGCGCCGAGTACGGCCCTGTAATGGCCACTGGTGTTTTCAATTTTAGGTGAGGTTATTGTGGATACGATTTACCTTTCTCATTCTAACTTATGTTAATGGAACAGAATTCTTGTTTGTGTGCAATAAAGAAATTCTGAATTTTTTATTTAATTTACAAAGGCCTTCCACATGTCTCTGGTCTGTGCTACTTCTATCCACCCCAGAAAAAACTTGTCGAAGTCACGCCATCTCCAATTAGGTCTGCCCCTACGGCGGTATCTGATGATGATGAAGATAATAGTAAAGGAAGCTTTATTCAATTCCATTCAATCACACTTATTATAACTGGATTAATAAAGTTGACAAACTGACTTTCACTAATATTAACAACCTCTGTGGCGCAGCGGTTGTGGCTCTGCCTAGCATGCGAGAGGTCCCGGGTTCGATCCCCGGCTGGGGGTAAAGAAAAAAAAAACAATCCCCAGGTCTGGGATGTTTATATGTTTGTGACGTCGCTGTTTCTGGTTCCCACGACACAGGGTATCCTAGTGTGGGGCCAGAAGCAATGTATGTGCTCGTATGTAAATGTTTATATTATGTTGTGTTTAATTCCGCTACAACGCCACTCCCTTTGTTACATAAGTGAGTAGTGTAAAGTGTGCGGCTTTTTGTGAACTACATAAAAAAAAATACCTTGGACACTATTGACACACATCGATCTAGCTCCAAACTAGGATTCCCTGTATCTTGGATACTAGATAGCGATACACATACTTAAATAGATAAATATTATACTTATATAAAGGGAAATATTAAACTGGACATCAAAAATACTGATTTGCACAGCAAATATCAGGGCAAAATCCTGTAGTAGCTTAGGTAAAGGGTAAAGGGGGTGAGCGAGGCGAAGCCCCTTTTATCCTTCGTATTCGGTTCACAACAAAAAATACTTAAAACATAAACTTAAGTACTCATTAAATATTTAAATTATAAAAAAGAGTTTTTATTGGTCCTTTTTTCTGTGCCAATCAGTATTTTTGATGTGCGATGAAATACTAGCCATAGATAAACAACCGAATAGTCCAGATATCGGCAGGGAGTATCCACAACCGGCCAACAGCCACGCAGGACCTAGATCGCCAGTAGAGCGCGCACAAATCTAGCCTCCGTAATTTCTGAAGCCACTGCATACACAGACGATGTACCGTGACAGTACTCCCCTACCTGAGCGTTGAACTATGCACAAGTTTACGTACGTTTTGTACCACATGGTTTGGCAGAGGAACAACTCCTGGACGGAGAACGACAGGATTCGCCTGCCTTTAATCGCAAGTTTACTTACACTTCGTACAGTTTTGTACCACATGGTTTGGCAGAGGAACAACTCCAGGACGGAGAACGACAGGATTCGCCTGCCTTTGATCGCAAGTTTACTTACACTTCGTACAGTTTTGTACCACATGGTTTGGCAGAGGAACAACTCCAGGACGGAGAACGACGGGATTCGGCTGCCTTTGATCGCAAGTTTACTTACACTTCGTACAGTTTTGTACCACATGGTTTGGCAGAGGAACAACTCCAGGACGGAGAACGACAGGATTCGCCTGCCTTTGATCGCAAGTTTACTTACACTTCGTACAGTTTTGTACCACATGGTTTGGCAGAGGAACAACTCCAGGACGGAGAACGACAGGATTCGCCTGCCTTTGATTGCAAGTTTACTTACACTTCGTACAGTTTTGTACCACATGGTTTGGCAGAGGAACAACTCCAGGACGGAGAACGACAGGATTCGCCTGCCTTTGATCGCAAGTTTACTTACACTTCGTACACTTTTGTACCACATGGTTTGGCAGAGGAACAACTCCAGGACGGAGAACGACAGGATTCGCCTGCCTTTGATCGCAAGTTTACTTACACTTCGTACAGTTTGGTAAAGACACAGAGTTGTGTTCAAATCAAAGATAACGAGTCAATGTTGAAAGTTAGGCTTTTTCTATAAATTTTAAATGCGAATAAGAATTGTTAATTTGAACATGTTGCTATGCTAGATGTAACAATTAGTGAAAAGTTTATATTAGAAGCAGATACTATAGTATCTCGTTCAGTGGAAAAACGAATCTAAAATGGCGTCTTGTACTTTTTTAACATCTAAAAATACATTAATATTACAATTAACAGTGCCTGCCAAACTGTGCAAACAGTTCGTTGGCAGATTACTCTCTCTAATTAGGTAAGTATCACAATTGAGCTAAAAGAGACCTTATATATTTTCACTGATAATAATTGTATACATTATATAGGCACTTACATAAGTAGATAGGTAATCTTATTTGAAGGCAGATACAGTGGATTTAAAGTGATGTAGTTGTAAATTTTTGGAAATAAGCAAAATACACAATATAAAGGTGGGTCCAGACATGTTCTTTTGCCCGTAACATATCTCCGTATCGTTTCAGCGTCGCGATCCAAGAACGCTAGTTTGGACGTCCGGATCGGCTGCGATCCAAGAACGCTAGTTTGGTTTGGACACCCGCTCGGTACGGCACGGACACAAGAACATGTCTGGACCCACCTTAAGATAATGCAGTGACAGCTGATAGGATCAGCAATAAAAAGCAGGTGTGGTTTTAGTACTTTATCATCACTAGCGGCTCTGTGAGCTGTAGACCTCACGAGTGACACTTTTTTTTAATAACAAAAACAAACTTATGAATACACCTGGTTACGAACATGGAGTATGAAAGTAGCCGCACCAATAACTTTGTAAACTACATTTTGCGGTCACCCCACCTATAGACTTTTCACTAAAATTACTGCCTGTTACTCTCGCGATCTCTACAAATCCAACGACACTTCATTTGTTAATATCGGTCAAGCTCTTATGACTGTTGCGCTTTATTTTTATTTTAAAACACCCACACACTGAAAAATTTCCAAAAACTGAATTGAAAAAAAAAACTAGTAAATTATCGAACCTGCTCACAAAAATTCACGAGAATCACTTGAGCAATACGGCCTATAGAGAATAACATCCGGACACACATCCGATAGCATTATATATGACATATGATAGCATTTTGGCCCAATCCTGAAAGGAGACGCTTCGCTCGCACGGTCAATAATGACAGTTTGGTTGGAAGCCCGAGACAGTGTGAGACCATCCAGACTGATTACTTTTTTGCGAGCATAAACATAACATAAACATTTACATACAGGCACATACAATGCTTCTGGCCCTACACTAGGATCCCCCTGTGTCGTGGCAACCAGAAACAGCGATGTCACACATATAAACATCCAAGACCTGGGATTATTTTTTCTTCTTTACCCCCGGGGATCGATCCCGGGACCTCTAGCATGGTAGACAGACCCACAACCGCTGCGCCACAGAGGTTACATACCTGTAAGCAGTACGGCTTTGTATGATTAAAGACAGCGCTAATGTGGAAGTGGGAAAGCATGATAATGAACGCCATTTTAGATTTGTTTCTCCATTGAACAGGGTAATAATACAAGATATTTCCTCTAACTAACGCTACAAGTAAGCAACTTAATCAATCCATCCCGAGAACACACTAAATCCAAAACCGTCTCAGTCCATCAACCCGCGAGATCCATTCCACAACTGATTACTGAAAGGGGGACGTACCCCCCCCTTTTGGAACTCATATAAATCTACATATTAAACCGAGTTTATTCTGTAGAATTGATTGCTTGTGTGTGTCGTGTGTACGCGGCCTATCTGCGGATGTCTACACGTTGCGATTTATTTTAACACATTTTGTTTATAAATGATATAATGCCATACAACCCGGGCTGCGCTGGGAAATGCCTGAGTAAAGATGTTTGGCGGATCTGTATAGAGCTGATTTTACCTTATAGGACACATATTGAATAAATAAATAAATGTAAAATAAAAAGCCTTCTTCCCGCTCCAGGAAAGCGATATATAAATTAAACAAAAATCTTTTTCCGACTTCTGAGCTAAAATAGCACCTTTGCCGCTTTATTTTGGGTTCCCAGGCGGAAAAAATATTTTTCTGACTTATTCGAAAAGGCTTTTTATGAACCTCGCTACGGACCCACGCCTTCGGCTCGTGCCGTAAACTTCTCGGTTCGTAAATAATAAGCCTTTGCTAACTCGTGGGAAATGTACTATTACAACTTTATGGAGATTTTGCTCTTCAAAATTACTTTGTAGCTCCAGAACTTGCTCCAGGTCTTCTGTATATATTTGTATCTCTATTTTTTCCGTTTTTTTTTCTGTAAAAGATATTTTTTTCCCAAGAAAAACATAGTTTTCAACATATTCCAGTGGTATATATTGTATTAGTTATTCACTTATATTGTTGGTCATTTCTTTTGTTTTCCATAACTTCATCTCTAGGCATATCTGTTTACTGACTGTGTGTAACGAAGTTAATTTCTTTATCATTTTCTGACATGATCGCTATGTTATCAGCAAATCTCAAATTAGAAAGTTTCTTATTATCAATTTGTAAGCCTTTGTTTTTCCACCCTAGTTTAGACATTATGCGCCTTACCACAAAAAAACTATTCAAAACTTGTCTAAAAACATAAATACATGGGAGTTGATATTTGTTTTGAGGTTAAACGCTGTTTAATATTTTTTGTGGTAACACAGTAGATATTGGTGATATCAGGTCTCCTCGATGAACGCATTTTTCTATTTTAATGGGAGGGCCTTTTGTTTTCGATTTTACCCTGCTTACACCATTGGAGTAGATAATTTTAATGTAAGATGTAAGTATAATTTTAACGTTGAAGAAGATTATTTATTTATTTATATTCAATAAAAATTAATCTTGAATCTTGAATCTATCGGTAGTGCATATTTTGTTCATTTTAGGTGTTCCAGATAGACGAATGAGTAATGCTGTCAAATCCTTTTTGTAGTCTACGTATGCTATGCAGTGTGGTCTTTTGAATTTTGAGTATTTCTCTATTATTTGTTTGAGGATCTGTATATCGTAGCTTTATCGTAAAATTTGATTATTTCATGAAATAGCCAAAAGGCCAATAATTTCATAATATAGCCAATTATTTCATGAAATTATCAGAAAGGATTGAATTTCACGAAAACATGTCTTTTGAAGCAGTTGTATTCAGACCTACGTGATATTTTGTGTTATACATGTTGACCTAACACGAAGTCTATTCGGGGGATTCACTGCGCTCGCCCCTTTAGTCTTCACTTGCTGTACCTACCCCTAGCGCAGTGTTTTCCACTAAAATATTTCTTCGTTCAATTAAAGTTCTAATTCAAACACGGTTGACATTCATGATATAGACAATTCTACGATATTGTTACGATACGTATATGGTCCATTGTAAAGAATCCTCTACGATAGCCTTCCTGTCCCACGGGTTGATGTTCTTCGATGTCTTTATTGATTCTGTTGAGGATACAGGCAGTGAACAATTTAAATATGTTGGTCATAAGACTTTGGCCTGTTGTTGTCAGCTGGGTTGCCTTTTTTGTACAATAGAATAATATTTGACTTATTCCTTTGTGTGGGGATCTTTTGTTCTCATGTAAAATAGATAGAATATTGGAGATGCAGTCTGGGCCTGAACATTTATTTCTCTTCAGGTTTTTCAATACTTTGATGAGCTCTATTTGATCGAAAAGTTTAATTTTGTAGTTATCTGTATAAATGTTGTTTCCATCTTCTATAATGTTCTCTTTTCTGTATATATTTTTTTGAATTTTATAATATATTTAATCTTAGGTAAGGTAAATTAATTTAATACTATGTATGAAACTAAACTAAAACTATACTTAACTAAATTGAAAATTTCACTGAGAACGCTGCCGGGCGGGGGTGCCCAAGATGCTGGCACCATCACCTCACTGTATCGCAATGCTGATGCATTGAGCGAGGTAGGTGCTACCTCTGCGGTCGCCTGACGCTTCGACGAGTCACTTAGAAATGTTTTTGAGGACTCGTCGAGCAGTGTCAGGGCCCCAAGGCCCGAGGGACTCACAGCCAAATGGCATAAACAAATAGTCGTCGCCAAGTGCGGCGTATTTGCGGCGTTTGAGACCCTCTGCTGCTGCCGCCGCAGCGTCGGTAACCAGCTGAGGTCACTGGTAGTTGACATGGTGCCAGCGTATCAAAGCAGGTCGCGTCCGGTACCAGGGACCTCCCGCACTGCCAGGGAAAGAGCGTCATTCTATCCGGCCTCTTGCCATCGTCACGTGCCAGCCCATTGGGTTCAAGTATTGCTGGCACGCCACAGCTGGCAAGGGCCTGACGGATGACGTCATTAAGATTCGCAAGACGGGACCACTGACCGGCGCTGCATTGGCAGGAGAGGCCGAGTTGGTCTTGTTGGTCCACCCTAGCACCGCAGCGGCAGCGAAAGATTTCGTTTGTCTTTACACCGAGTCGCAGGCAGACGGCCAGGGTAAGGGTGGTACGGTCGAGCAGGATGCCAATGTGCTTTGACGGGATTGCGTGTAGCCAGTTTCCTGAATTCTTCTCCCTGGTAGCTAGGAACACTAGCCGTGTTTAGCAGTTCTTCGCAGGGTTTAATGCAGAGCGGCTCGTCCTATAGTCGTTGAGAGTTTAAGTTTATTGGAAAATATTGACTCGGACAGGCTTGCGACCAGGCATTCCTAGCCTTGGCCTGACAAGTGACCTCCACATTACCGAGTGAGTGATGTTATGATTTTACCATAGAAATCACGTGTGCTATGGGCCGAAGACAGGAAGGCCGGGAACGCCACATCTGAGATTTTCCGGATCCCCAAGCCACAGTGTCTGATTGGAAGGGCGGATTGGGTCCAGCTTCGTTCATCGAGATTAATGGTTAATATTTTGGTTTGGTTAATGAACTTTTGATCAAATCTTCTGAAAGGTTGAGAAAGGGAGGATATTTCCAAAGAGGAGAGCATCGAAAGAGGCAGGTAAATTTGGGTACGAAAAGGCGGAACCATATGATAGACAGGGTCATTTGGGGATTTAGGTCGGTCAGTTTGATTGAATTTTGATTGAAATTAGAGATTCGTTCATCCACGAAACTGGGGATCCCATTCTCTAGAACGGGGGCCCCTAGGAGGCGAAGGTAATGATGATGAACGTATTACACAAGATTTATTACAAGATTAAGAACACCTAACATCAGAATTAGGAAAAATAGGCCTAGACTTCTATTTCTCGAAGTACGAATTGTTCATATCCGATCATATTACCCTCTCGGAAAAGGCTGAATTGAATTTAGAGATGATCTCAGTCTTTTCCGAGAGTGTATGTAATAGGTGATCTTCTTCGATGAAATTTCCAAATTTTTCTATTTCTGATAAACCACTTCAGGAATATTTTATTGATCGATGATAACTTCATTAATAATTCATATTTTTTATTTTTTCCGTGTCGCTTTTCAAGAGTATATAAAAATAAGTTTTTTTTGTACATGCAACATGTGGCACAGGAGGTGCTGTAAGGTTAAATTGGAAAGTTAAGTTAGTTACATATTGCCACGAACCAGAATCTTTTATCTGTGAGAGGTGTTCATGAATAAAGTAACCATTCACCTTTATTTTAAATTACCTACTGTATAATGATCGATAGAATACAATAATATGATAAACAAGCTAAATAAGTTCACGCAAATCAGATAGATACTATAATAAACCCAAGGTGTATTTAACAGCTCCAAATAAACCCTGCCCATATGGGGTGCTAAGAGAACTCGCGTACATTTTCTGGCACTCCGCGTTTTATGTGGGGCATTTATTCTTAGCGCGGCATCAAACTCGGGCGCGGGTGACACCGATACCGGGGGGGGTTCCTACCACTCCCTAAATATACCAACGTGATAAGGTTATGTTGTGTTTGTTTGTTTGAATTACGTTTCCTCTGGTCACGTGTGAGTCGTCGTAATTTTAGCTTATAGAATTGTGTCCTAGTGTGGGGACAAAATAGTGATACAGGGTGTTGGTTATTTACATTTATATATTTTTTTCATCGAAAAATTCCTAAAAATTATGAAAAGGTGACCTTACTTCTATTGCTTGCTACTGGGCTCAGAATTTTGGGCACTCGGCGCGCGGTGCGCGCACACTTCGTGGTTATTTCAGGATTAAATACGGCAAATTTGTGATTCTAATCTAATTTATTTAATCGCACATCAAAAATACTGATTTTCATAGCAAAAACACTTTTTATGTTTAAAGTATTTTTCTTGTTCTTACATGTACAACCTAATACGAAGTTTAACCGGGGCTTCGCTTCGCTCCTCTTTAGGTACCCTTCACCTAAGCTACCGCAGTATGTTGCCCTGATATTTGTTGTAAAAATCTGTATATTTGCTGTGCAAACCAGTATTATTGATGTGCATTTTAATATTTCCCATTCAAAAAACAGATTTCTTCCAGCGAACCAAAATGGATATAAAAGGTAAATAGTTGAGCGGGGGCAGACATGCGCGTACAATAAAACTCTACAATACTACAAACTTCACACACTGATAACTCTAATCGCTAAGAAATGCACAATATATGTATTACCATTTATCATCAAATATTTATTTGACGTCCCGAATGGCCGAGTCCGCAGTGACCCTGCTTTCGAAGCCAAGGGTCCCGGGTTCGAGTCCCGGTGGGGGCAATATTTGTTTGATGAGAACGGATGTTTGTACCCTAGTCATGGTTGTTTATCTATCTAAGTACAATATTTATCTACATAAGTATGTGTATCGTTGTCTAGTACCCAAGATACAGGGAATCCTAGTTTGGGGCTAGATCAATGTGTGTATATAGTGTCCAAGGTATTATTTACAAGACTTTCATAGCTTAGGCTTATTTTAGGGTATCGACAGAAATAAAAACTCCCCGTAAATCTAACAAAAACCCAAAAGTTTGCACAAAAATCATTCCAAAAGCCGAGGAAAGCCAGGTGCGTCCCTAGGCGTACCGTAAATAATGTTTTATCATTATATTGATGTTGCTTATTACATGTGTTATTTCTGGGGCGATATTAGAATAGGGAGCTAATGGCGAACGTGGTCTTGTGACGAATATGCATATAATTGTGAGTGTTGTGGCAAACAGGGGTATGTTCTGTTTTTTTTTTTAATTTTATGTAGCCATTTTAATGTTTCTGGCTATCGATGTTCTGGCTAAATAAGGGCACCATTGTGCCTGTGTCACCCCGTATGGGACAATGCGTGACGCTACCTCTGGTGTGTTGTACTCAGGAATTAATATAGTATATGAATATAATTGTCTGGTGTCGATAAAAGCTTTCACTTTATTTTTTATGTGTTTTGTTATTTTATCAATTCTATTTCTACAGTCGAGCGAAGAAGGTATTTAAAATACCGCAAACAAACATGGCAGTCTGTCGATTCCGCAGTCATAATTAAATGAATTAAAAAGGAGCATGAAAATGGATCTTACGTTAGTATTGTCAAGTGGCACTAGTACCTTTCGTTGCTTACATTACTGTAAATACCTCGTTCTTAATTATGGGGCTAAGCACAATCACTGACCATTTGATTTATTTAACTTTAAATTTAATGTAATAAACGATTCATCAGCTGCCGTCAAATATTCACCGGAGGAGAATTCCCGTCGTTGTCGTAAGAGAGTAATATATAATAGTCAATAAAAATAATAAAAATTGCCAGAAACTCTATCAAATAAACCGAAAGAATACATTTATACAAAAATTAAAACAAATCGTACACAATAAATGCTATTACACGGTTCATGAGTACTTAAATGTCAATTTTAAATAGACTATAAATTCATTTTCATGACCGATATTTACTTTCCATTGAATTTTAGTAAATATTATACTTACTTATAAATTAACAAACTCTGTTTCCCTCTCTTCTATTGCAATGCCTTTTTTACAAGGTCCATAAATAACTCATGCATCCTTATAACATCCTATGCAACATCAATTCTATGGAATGCAATAAATATATTGAGTATTGAGTGGAATTAATTCAATTTTTTTTCTTTTCAAATTAATTCAATTTCTTTAAAATTAAAATCTCTTTTAACGACAGCCTGTGTGAAATAAGTTGGCGAGCAGCTTTCAAAATGTCAATTTGAAAGTTTTTTCGAAAAACTTGTCAACTCACGTCTAATCAAATGTTCCTACAACAAATTAATTGACGAACAATTTGGCTTTAGAAATGCGCATTCTACTGTACAGCAGCTAGCAAGGGTAGCCGAAACTGTAGCCAACAACCAAAATCTGGGAGATTCGTCCGGTATGTTCCTCTTGGATTTGGAAAAGGCTTTCGACACCGTCTGGCATCATGGCCTCCTGCACAAGCTTATTGTGAATGAAGTCCCTTTACAACTTGTAAAAATGATCGGCTCGTATCTTTCCAATCGAAGCTTCAAAGTGACAATAGGCAGTGACTCATCATCACCCCGTCCCATTCCTGCTGGAGTCCCACAGGGATCCATCTTAGGGCCGTACTTATTCCTTATCTTCCTGAATGATATTCCCAAGCAAACTCGCACTAGCCTGGCATGCTTCGCGGATGACACCGCTTGTTTCACCTCATCAAATGACGTCGATCTGATAATTGACAGATTGCAACTTTCGTTGGACAAACTGTCGGAGTTCTTTGCAAAGTGGAAGCTTAAGTTAAACTCCACCAAAACCGAAGCAATCCTTTTCACTCGTTCTAGATTTTCACCTACTAGAAACCTACTGATAGATGGATACCCGATCCCGTGGAGCAACACTGTCAAGTACCTAGGATTGGTTCTGGACCAAAAATTAAATTGGAATGCTCAGGTGGCTAACCTACGGCTTAAAGGAACAAAAGCATATAGTGCACTTTATCCCCTCATGAATAGAAACTCATTATTAAGCAGTCATACAAAGATGGCTATATATTCTACTTTAATAAGACCATGTATTACTTACGGTTGCCCCGTCTGGGGTAATACTTCAAAAACAAATCATGACAAGCTTCAAGTACTACAGAACAAAGCTCTTAAACTCTCCTATAATACCCCTTTTCAAACTAATCTGTTCAAACTACACAAAATCATAAACTTACCTACACTTTTAGAATATATTATAAAGTTAACCAAAAAATTTTACTGTCTTACTAACCCAAATCACACAAACAAATTAATCTCTGCAATAGGTCATACTCGCCCGCTTGATCATCGGTATCGATATGTTACCAAGCTACCACATCACTATGCATTGTCCACTGACTAGTCTAGTCGTCGTCATGCGCTCGAATACCAGTTATGACGCTCGCTCTGGCTGACTCGCCGTACATTTGTCGCAGCGTTATTGATAATTACCCGCGACTTTTATAATAAAAGTCTGCGTGAATGATTTAACACTTCCTTAGCAAGTATTACTAAGGACATAGTTCAAAAATGTGTACTGATACAAAGTCCGCATAAATTATCTTAATACTCGGGTAGGATGTAAGAAATTACTAATTAAATTCGGCTGTTATTTTACATAATCTTCCATTTTAAAAGTTTTAATAGGTGATACTTACCTGAAAAATTGTAATTATATCTGATTGTTATACCTAGGAATTGTAATTACACTGGGTACTCCACTACTGTCAAATGTTATTGTGATAATAAAGACCTTTGAAAATAAAAAAATAAAAAAATAATTTGAAAGTTACGGTTCGATTTCAGAGAGTCCATAGACGACCTCTGTGGTGGTCGAGGCTGTCTATCCCAAGCGAGAGGTCCCGCGATCGAATCCCAGCTGGGGAGAGAAAAAAGAAAACAAAACCAGGTATTGGTTGTTTATTTGTGACGTCGCTGTTTCTGGTTTCCACGATACAGGGCATCCTAGTGTGGGGCCAGAAGCAATGTATGTGCTCGTATGTAAATGTTTATATTATGTTGTGTTTAATTCTCAGGTCATAAGTTCTGTCACACAATAAAAACTTTTGAATTTAGAACGCTGGCCACAAAAAAGTTTATTGAATTCGAATTTCGAATTTTTCATGAAAATAAAAATGTGTACTTTTTAGAATTTTCCACATTTTTAAAAATGGAGTGGACACTTAAAGAAGACCGTGTCGCAGTTATAGCGTTGCATCGTTGCGGTTACGCGCCAATTCAGATTTTCGACTTACTGAAAAATTTAAATATAACCAAAAGATTCGTTTATCGTAACATAAAACGATACAATGAAGACTCTAGTGTAGATGACAGGTCAAGAAGTGGTCGCCCTCGCTCTGTTAGGACTCCAGCAGTGATAAAAGCTGTGAAGGCGCGAATTCAAAGAAATCCCATACGTAAGCAGAAACTGTTGGCCCTTCAGATGGGGTTAAGCAGGACCACGGTGAAAAGGGTATTAAATGAAGACTTAGGGCTTAGGGCATATCGAAGAAAAACAGGACATCGTTTGGACGCTCGTTTAATGGACCTGAGACTGAAGAGATGCCACGCTTTGTTGAAGCGGTACACGGGAAAAAAGCATCGGGAAATTCTTTTTTCGGATGAAAAAATTTTCACCGTGGAAGAGAGCTACAACAAACAAAATGATAATGTGTACGCACACAGCAGTGAAGAAGCGAGCAACCGTATTCCGCGTATCCAACGAGGTCATTTTCCATCCTCGCTCATGGTTTGGTTGGGAGTCTCTTATTGGAGCTTAACTGAGGTACATTTTTGTGAGAAAGGCGTAAAAACGAATGCAGTTGTGTATCAAAATACAGTCCTCAAGAACCTTGTGGAACCTGCTTCTCATACCATGTTTAATAACAGGCACTGGGTATTCCAACAAGATTCTGCGCCAGCTCATAGAGCGAAAAGCACACAAGACTGGCTGGCGGCGCGTGAAATCGACTTCATCCGGCACGAAGACTGGCCCTCCTCCAGTCAAGATTTGAGTCCGTTAGATTACAAGATATGGCAACACTTGGAGTAAAAGGCCTGCTCAAAGCCTCATCCTGATTTGGAGTCACTCAAGGCATCCTTGATTAAGGCAGCCGCCGATATTGACATGGACCTCGTTCGTGCTGCGATAGACGACTGGCCGCGCAGAATAAAGGCCTATTCAAAATCGCGGGGGTCATTTTGAATAAACTTTATTACCATAAGAATCTATGTTTTATTAAGTCCATTTTGCTATATAAATGTTTACATAAATAATAAACATGTCTAAATTATTTCATATTGCACATGTGACAGAACTTATGACCTGACTATGTATATGTCACCGGAAGATAGTCAAAACCGTTAGTTGCTAAACTAACGCGGTAGTTGATCAAGTCGGTAGAAAATACTACGATATAAGCTGTTTAGCTAATTGCTGAGGACTGCAGATTCCAATTGGCAGAGAGATGCCTCTCATCAACTATGAGACGGCACTAGTCAACACCGGGAGCGCGTCATCACGCTGATGCATCTAGCTCAATTATACGAAACTATTCTACGAGTTCTTCGAGGCTTGTCGTCGCCGTGTGCTGCGACGACGTCGTACAGCGCCACGACCAGTGGTGTGTTGTGGGACTGCACTACGAAAATTTTTTTAAGTAACTCATTAATTATTTATTTAAATTTTATTGGTCATATATTGTACATGGAGGTAATAATGTATCATCTAATTTAATTTTACAATTTGTATATTAAAAAAAAGTAATTTAGTTTGTATGAGCATGTCTACAGCTTTGTGTCCCCACTGCCCCGATTCATCGAGGCTATATGTGGTTCCCCGTGGTTTGAGTGTGCATATTAGCCGCATTCATGGAAGTAGTCAGACGCGCTTCGCGCGGTTGCTAGTTCAGGATGCCCCGAGTGCGTTCCCTGGGGTGGTGGCGTCCACACCTTCTTTGGACCAGTTATCAATTCTGAGGAGGAATGTTAGGGTGCTTAAACACATTCCGAAGGGTGCTAGGTGCATCGCTGCGTCTAAATTGTCACAGGTTATTGAACGCTGCATACAGTCTAATGACCTTTTGGATTGGTATAGTTTGTTGACCTTTTCTTACACTGCGCTCAGGGTTCCCTCATCGGAGGACCGTAGCCGTTCACTCACCGCGAAAGTGAAGGAAAATGTTGCAAATGAAGCTCCGAGTGACTCACTTGCATCAGTTTGCGCCACGATGGGGGTTCCCTTGGGTCAGAGGTCGTTTTATAGATTAGTAGAATCGAAGGTGCACGATGGTGATCTGAGTGGAGCGGTTCGGGTGTTATTGTCGGACTGTTCCATCGCACCTGATAATGACGAGACCCTGAAATCCTTAAGAGAAAAGCATCCTTGTCCTCACCGACCTTTGGACTTTCCTCCTGAACCTGATCTTTCTTCGGTGTGTCTATCTGTGGAGGTGGGTGACGTTGCGCAGACAATTGCCTCTTTTAAGAACGGCTCGTCTGGTGGGTTGGATGGTTTGCGCCCTGAGCACCTTAAGGAATTAACGTCTGTAGGGGCTGGTGATGGTGGGGTTGCACTGTTGAGTTCTCTATGTAACTTGACAAACTACATGTTGAAGGGCGTGATTAATAGGGAGGTGTGCCCTTATATCTATGGAGCCTCTCTTTGTGCTTTGGAGAAGAAGGATGGGGGCATTCGGCCAATTGCTGTGGGCAGCGTGATTCGGCGTTTGGTGTCAAAGATGTGCTGTCGTGCGGTGAGAGGTGATCAAGCATCGCAGTTGCAGCCTGAGCAGTTAGGAGTCGGAGTAGCTCTGGGGTGTGAGGCTGCCATTCATGCTACTCGTTCATATGTGATGAGCAGGGTTGCCTCACATGAAATCGTTGTTAAGGTGGACGTTAAGAACGCCTTTAATACTGTTGAGCGGGACGTCGTCTTAAGTAGGGTGAAGTCTTGTTGTCCAAATTTGTACCCATACCTGCACCAGTGTTACAGTGCCACTAGTAACTTGTTTTTCGGTGGGAGCCTGGTGCAGTCAAAGGTAGGGGTTCAGCAGGGTGATCCCTTGGGTCCTTTTCTCTTCAGTATGGCAATCCAAGAAGTTGTGGCTTCTTTGCGTTCACCTTTAAACGTGTGGTATTTAGATGATGGCACAATCGGTGGCAGTCCAGAGGTGGTTCTGGAGGATCTTAGAAGACTGATACTGGGGTTCGGCAAATTAGGGCTTAAGTTGAATACCCAGAAGTGTGAAGTATTTTCTTGTTCAGGACAATTACCTCAAGAGGTGAGCGACGAAATCCAATCAGTCGTTCCCGGAATCATTCTTAGGAATAAGGTGGATTTCACACTTCTGGGTGCTCCTATTTTCCCGGAGGGCATTCCCGGAGTATTGCAATCAAAAATTGATATCCTTAAGGCGTCGAAACCACATTTAAAGCAGCTTTCCGCCCATGTTGCCTTGACGATTTTAAAAAGTTGTCTTTCTTCACCAAGGCTAACTTATTCCATACGGACTGCCCCGATTTGGTTGCACAGGGAGATAACTTCTAGATACGATGCAGTTTTGAAGGATTTGTTGGAGTGCATCATCAACGTAGAGATGTCCTCGTCTCAGTGGGTGCAAGCCACGCTGCCCATCAGGTACGGGGGTTTAGGTGTTCGACGCTTGCAGGACACCGAGCTCCCTGGCTTTCTGGCTTCTTCGCATGGTGTTGTGGACCTCGTTACTCACATCTTGGGTATACATGGTGACGGGTTCCGCATTCCTTTTGCGGGGGAGGCGGAGAGCTTATGGCGTGCCCGGTGTCCTAGAAGCGACCTGCCGGAAAGGCTATGTAGTCAGCGCTCCTGGGATGAGGTCCTGTGCGAAGTCATTCGTGATGATCTCCTCGCTCATAGTTCGGGGCCGGAATTGGCGCGCCTGCGTGCCGTTTGTCAGTCCGACTCGGGGTTGTGGCTGCACGCAATGCCTTCTCCCCAGCTGGGAACTTTCCTGGACGACGACACTTTGCGCGTGGCAGTCGCTTTGCGTTTGGGCTGCACTATCTGCCAGCCGCATCGATGCGTTTGTGGGGCATGGGTCAATGAGTTGGGTCGCCATGGCCTACATTGTACCAGGAGCGCTGGCAGGTTTTCGCGGCACCACGCAATAAACGACATCGTTCGTAGGGCTTTGGTATCGGCCAACGTTCCTAGTGTGTTGGAGCCGCCAGGTTTGTGCCGGTCGGATGGGAAGCGTCCGGACGGCTTGACCCTGGTACCTTGGGAGAGAGGACGTTCCCTGCTATGGGATGCGACCTGCGTCTGCACCTTTGCAGCCTCCCATGTCGGGTCAACGGCGGCCCGCGCTGGTGCAGCCGCCGAGTCTGCCGCAAGACAGAAGTGCCTTAAGTATGCCGCACTCACGGGAAGCTACATCTTTGTGCCTCTTGCGCTCGAGACGACTGGGGTTTGGGGGACACAAGGGAAAATATTTATCAAGGATCTGGGGCGCCGTCTAAGGGATAGAGGATTTGACAACCGCTCTGGGGCATTTCTGATGCAAAGGATCTCCCTGGCGGTGCAGCGGGGAAATGCAGCAAGCGTCATGGGAACCTTAGCCTCGGCAATGTCCCGGGGTGGTTTATTCGCGTAGTTGTTTCTTTTAGTGTTTCTATTTTATTTTTAATTCATATATTTTGGTTACTTTCATTGTTAATAAAAAATAAAAACTTTGTACTGTTGATCAACTATCGACATATAGTAAACCAGACCAGTTTAGAATTTACGTTTTTATTTTATTTTACATGCCAACCTAATACGAAGACTATTCGGGGGCTCCGCTGCTCTCGCCTCCTCTAGTCTTCACCTAACCCGCAGTGTTTGTTTTGGTATTTCATTTGCAATTCAAGTTTAAACCAGTTTACTATTTAATGGTTTTAACCGTTGTTTTAGTTTAGTTGATCAACTAACGCGTCATATAGTAAGCAGTACGCTACAGCTTACTATCTATCGATTGTTGTCCAAATTACGAGAAAAAAAACGTTTATTATATATTAAAGTTATATATTTATGTTTTATACAGAATACATCTACAGAGGTTGAGTATCTTCAGACACTAGAAACTTCTCATACATTTGAACGAAAACAGGCAGAATCTGGCTGTAGGTTCTTCATGAGTTTCAGCAAGTTTAGTTAGGTTAGAAGCAGATGTATTCGTATGAACATACAAATATCAATTCATAACCCGATAACATCTACATACGTTCTCCCATACACAGAACGTATATAGCTTGTATAGGCAGAGTAATTTCAACCCTTACGCAGGGGAGTAGGTACGTTTGCACCCCTAAGGAAGACGCCGATTTATCAGAGTATTTCACACGTCGTATATCATTAGACTTTGAAACAGCTCCTTGTGAGACAATTTCGATATTTCTCCTTATGTTGTTCATCGTGAAAATTGGGCGCTTCCGGAAGTGACGTCTTTGAACTTATATACTAGGTATATGTATAGCTTTATTATAGCATTCGAAAAAGAAACAGGTTTATAATTCGTCATAATCGTCGAAAACTTATCATTTAGTAATAATACTAACTGATCCGATGAACTTCGTACTACCTAAAATGTTATAGTAAAATACATACATACCCTAAAAAGGGCGTACCCAGGATTTCAGCTAGGGGGGGGCAGCTCATACCTGTTTCGAGAAGTTGGTCGGTCAGGTATATTGAAACAAAAAAATCTGTCGCGTTGGCGAGAAAATTATTAATATCGTAGGTCGTTGGTTGTTAAATAAATGTCGTTACTAATTTACATGAAGGTGTGAAAGAGATCCGCTAATAACGCCATCTATCCTTTGCGTAGTAACTGTTTGCACCGCACAGCTGTGGAGCAAAAAGCCTGCTACCAACAAAGAGGTTATATGTTTTACCTAATTAATCGATGACAAAGGAGTTTGAATGCTCTATGGCTACCAACTCCATCTAGCGATAGGAAGCTGAGACTTCTCCACTTCCACACAAAACATTTTTAGATTTTTTGGCTGTTTCTCTGCGTTTTTCCTTTTTTTTACTTTTTACCTAAACCTCCTCTGGGCTGAGGAGAATAAAACCAAATAGGAATTATACAAAGCGATCCGGCCATTTCAGAGATTTAGTTAGCCTACAGCGATTCATTTTTATAGGTACTTATAGATAGATTATTTTTTATTTTGTCGTTACTACCATATGACAGGATTGTTTTTCTGTGACAATTCCAATCTCTCTGCTTCGTTCGATGTCTTAATGTGATCAAGAAAAGTCAAATATTTTATTTTGTTTAACTAACTATCACTTTTTGTTCTAATTTGTTTATATTTAAGTACTTAATATATTACGTTTTTATTTATTTTTACGACAAAAGCTCCGTTACAGTATTTCTATACAATGCAAAGCGATCCACAACAACTAATAGTGTGAAACCTGGCAAAAAGTCACCGTATTCACAATTCCTGCACACGCTTCCATTCCATCGATGCGTTATCTCAAGCAGCACTCAACTGTATTAGTAAGACATTCAAGATTTATAGTCCCACGAATGTCATCTCTCCACAATCCCAAATATGGCATATCTTGACGTAATTTTTGCATACTGTAGGGGAGATGTCTGTACTATTTTATTCTGATGCTCCACCATCTTAGCTTGAGCTATCTAGCTAGCCGTTTTGTGTTTGCAATCGGTTGATCAGGTGTTAGATCTACGGGTCTGGCTGATCTGGTTGGGCTTACACCGTGTTTGGTATGATGTTATAAATCATAATATTGGAATATTTTCCGAAGATATTGCGTTCTCCGCATATATTTGTTTGAGTTATGAAGTCTTGGTGTATTGGGATCTCATTGAATGTTACTCTGACAAATGATGTGGTGCGAAGGGCGATATTGGATTTGCAATATTAAAACGCTGGGCTGAGTGAAAAATGTGACGTGGTTGTACTTTTTGTGGGTAATTTTATTATTTGTTTGGTGGTATGTGAAAAGCGCTTCATTCTGCTTTGCCTGCAGCTACGACATTAGCAGCTTGGGTATCTGATATCTGTACTCAATAGCGCGTGAATGGCCTACAATACTCCGCTGCTTTGGAAATGCCTGTATTAATAGTAGACTCATAAGAAGCTCGGGTGTGAGAGAGAGAGAGAAAAGATGGTGATGGCTTGGGTTATATCGTAAAAAAGTTAGATCGTGGTTTCTCTTACTCCCTTCACAATTCAACAACCCTGAACAAATCAGCAACTTTTCTCCCTCCAATCCATCTGTCAGTACAAGTTGCAACATAAAAGGTAATGAGCTAAACTATACCTGAATAGATAACTATCTCAGAGTGTAAACTAATGTTGGCGAACTATCAGGCCTTTGAACGAACCTGACCAGGAATTCTGGCCCTGGGCGAAATGGTGCAGAGTTATGAAGGAGTTAGACGGGTTATGGGAATATTTGAGAAAGTTGTTTACTGTGATATCTAGCACAATGACAAGATAACGATAAGTGAGTTCTGCTACTTACACCTTGTACTCTCATATTTTTGCCAAATTTCCACTGGTGATTTCCACAGAGCTGCGAAAGGACCATATAAAAACGACCATTATTTTATTGTATTATCTGCTCTAGGAGCCTTTCATTCGACTATTATGTCAATGGATGAGGCTAAGGTCTCCACAGGGGCCCGATTCCGGTAAACAATAACAGCGTCATGACAATTACATGACGATTACGGTCAACTTTAGATATACATATAATATTTGGCGTTTGGACAATATTTTTTGAGGCAATTATGGTAAAAATTAAGCTAATTCGTAAGCATAACAATTTAGTTAATCAACAAAGGGAATAGGATTACAATATCGTCAGATATTGGATATCTAAAGTTGACCGCAATCGTCATGTAATTGTCATTGAGCTGTCATTGTGTACCAGAATTGGCCCCCTGTCCTGGCACTGCCGGTTCAATAGGAAAATATCGAAAAAAATCTTTCCATACAATATTGGCACATAAGAGCTCGCTTGTCCACATGAGCGACTAGGATAATAGGAACCATGAATAAATTTTATTCGCACTTTAATTTTCTCGTATATATTGTCGATTAGACCACGATCATATTAAAACGTTAACCGTTAAGACATTAAACAGCGTTTAACCTCAAAACAAACGTCAAATCTTTTTTTAAAGTTGTTGTACTGTTCAACAAGTGTTGAACAGTAGTTTATTTTTGTGTGGTAAGGCCCTTTAATTCTATAATCGCATTGCCAAAACTCGCAGGTTCAATCTGATCTTTGACAGTTTTTATTTAAATTAGTTAGGATTTCAGAATTACAGAAAAAAATAAAACAATTTAGAAGTGTTTTAGTAATTAAATTCTATCGAGAAAATTTTATCCAATCGCGTTTCCCTTTAGTGAAAATCATAATCAAATACTCAATAAACGTTAACCCAAAAATCAAATTTGTAGATGACTTCATGGTGGAGTAAATGGATTCGAAAAAAAACCCATTTTGTTTTCGTATCACCTTAACTTGATCGCTAGGACACATCATCGCTATTATTGAAAGGCTTGTCTTTAAACGATTACCAAAACATTCGAAAATTTACTACCAATAAATTCGAAATGACTGCCAAAATGGATGGATGTCCACCAAATTGTGTTTGGATAAATTATCACCGAACTTCTTTTTATGTTTTGTGTACTTCAGTTTATGTTTTAAGTATTTTTTGTTGTTCTTACATGTTAAACCTAACACGAAGGATAAAGGGGGCTTCGCTTCGCACACCCTGTACCCTTCACCTTTGCTACCGCAGTATTTTGCCCTGATATTTTTTGCAACTTTTGGTGGACATTTAGCCATTTTGGGTAGGTTTTTTTTTGGTGGTAATTATATTTGTTGCCTTATTGAAATGACACCTAACATAGATTCTTCAGTCTATTGAGTGCTCTAAGAGCGTTTGATCCCAGTATTATGTTAAGTGGGGTGTGGCTAACTTCTTTGTTGAGCCGCGACGATGTGCTTCGGACATCGGTGCGATACTTCGCATAGCGGGGCTGGTGCTCGCGTTGTGGACTTGAGATTCGACTGTTAAGGGGATTGTCCCCGTTACCCCAAGCGGAATGACCCGCAGTGTGAGTGGGACGGAATCAGGGAAAAATTACAAAAAGTCGGTTTTAAATTGATACAAAATTAACTAAAATAGCTATGATAATTTATAAAATAGGTGATTTAGGTATTGTCAAAGCCCATCAAAATAAATATTTTTGAATTATTTGCGCTATTTCAATTTGTCAGAAAATGAAAAAAAGTGTAAATTTAGACCTCATTTCAATAATTATTTATATCAAGCGAAAGTCCTCCAATCGTGTTTCTGTTATAACAAAATCTAGAAAAAGGTCCCAAAATTATTATATTAATATATTTAACTTGGAACTTCTTTTGAAAAGCAGATAAATAACTTCAAAAAGTGTCAATTTTGTCGATATATAACCTTAATTACATATACATAAACATTCATTCATTGCTTCTGACCCCACACGAGGATACCGTGTCTCGTGGGAACCAGAAATAGTGACATCACACACACATCCAAGACCTGTTTTTTTTTTATTTATCCCTAACCGGCGATCGGACCTGGGACCTCTCGCATGGCAGAGCCACAACCGTAGAGCCACAGAGGTCGTCATTGAGGTTATGGCTGACTTATGCGACCCCACTCCCACCCGGAAAAATATTGTGTTGATGTTGTTTTTGACATAACTTAGCAAACAGGCTGTAAGAGTGCTTGCCGCCAACATATCATTCGATAGTATATCTAGAGAGCACAACCTAAAATCCATATTTGAATGTATATTTTTCGCCGTTTGGGAACGGGGTGATATAAATAAGCGATGACCTTTAATCACTTTTAAAAATTAAGTTAAAATATCTATTTGATACTACTGCGTTGATTTTGTTGCGATTTAAGTTATTGTATGAAGTAGCAGGAGCTTTAGCTTTATACATCTTGAATTATGTTAGAAAAAATTGTCAAATGTTAAAAGCTCATATTTTTCTGTTGCAACATATTAACTACACCGTGGTGTTCCAAAGGACAAGTTAAAATTACAAGTTGTATTAGTAGCAAGTTAATATTCGAAGTTTATTCTCACTATACATATTTATTTTGAGTCACTAACAACGACCACTATGCAACTCCTTATGCTGCAGCGAACATTAAAAACAGAGCCACCCACGTGTTAATCTCCTCCTCTTTTGCTTAGAAAATGAAGGGAGTTAGCATAGCTCTGTCCCTACCGCTACTGTTCTGCCCTCTTTTTTTTTACATACCTACTCTGTGTTCCACTGCTGGGCAAAGGCATCCCTTGATCGTACCCACAAATTCCTCTCGGCCGACCCAATCTGACTGGAACCTATCCAGGTTATCCCTCCATCTCCTTCTGGGCCTTCCCCTACGCCGGTGTCCGTCTGTAGGCACCTAATTAGCGACTATCTTCGCCCATCTGTCTGCATTCGACTCACGTCTCTGGCCCAGTTGCATTTGAGTTTCATTTGAAAAAACCGTTCCGAGTCCAACATAATCGGCACAGCACAAGTACCCCCACTTACCCTGTTATCAAATAGCTGGTGGAGCGATTACCCCCTGGCTAAGTTCCACGACAAAGGTACAGGTGGGACGGGACCCGCAAAGGAATAGTTCGGATATGTGACCTCTGGGCCCGTGAGGTAGTTTAGTTGGTTAGTTAACTACCTAAACCTTTCTTCCCTCCACAGTTGCGGCGATGCACTAGCCCCTTATTACGCGAAATGGAGTGTTGAGTAACTGGCTAGCGTCGGAGAAAACAATAAACAAGATCGATAATACAAAGAAGATCAATGGTAATTATTGACCCCAATGCAGAGACTGCAGGTCAAATAAACTGCCTCTTCAGGGTCATACTGGCGCTGTCAGTTCCCGAGTGAGAGACAGAGGCATGGCTTTGAGTGTCCCTCAAATTTTGAGTAGTCGTTTGAGCATCCGGGTGTAAGTTCCATGCAAAGGAATAGTTCGGATGACCTCCGGGCATATTAGTTTAGTCGGCTGGGTGTTTGAAAAATATCAGAGAAGCCTTATATTTTAAATATTGAGGTGATATGAAAATATATATTTGCAAGGAATACGAATGTAAACGAAAGTGACAGCGTTAATTACTTCCACATAGGAAAGAAAAGAGAGCTCAAACAATGCGCTCGACTCAAACTAAAATAACGTAGTGCCTAACCACATAGAAATAGTTTAAAAATAAATTACGCCATTTTGTCAAACACATTATCAAGGAGAGATTGCAAATACATAATACCCACATTTTGAATGCAATTCCGCATTAGTTAGGATTTCAGAATTACAGCAAAAAATTAAACAATTTAGACGTATTTTCGTAATTAAATTATATCGAGAAAATTTCATCCAATCGCGTTTTCCTTCAGTGAGAATAAAATCTGTAAGAATGGAGTAAAAGGATTCGAAAAAAAAATATTTTTTTTCATGGCACTTTAAGTACGGTCCAAACAAAACATGGTTAAGTGATTTTGGTTTAAGCTGAAAACTCTTCTCCAACTCGCATCGCTGACATGTGTTACTCACACAAACGCATTTTTCAGCTTATACCAAAAGCACTATAATATAGTGAGTATCTGTGTTTACAGGTACCAGTATACTGTCGGTTTTTCCAGTACTTCCACCAAAACAAGATGCGATGGAGATTTTCAAGGAACACTTTGCAATTTTTAAGGAACAAAAGAGACGTTTTGGGTAGTGGCAGTCACAGAGAAACAAAAGTGGAAGCGTCACAATGCTCTCCTTAAATGTTCTTCGCGTTACAACTGCATAGATTGCAATCTGATAGAAACATCCATAAACATTTATTACATACAGGTACATACATTGCAGGCTAGCCCCACACTAGTATACCCTGTGTCGTGGGAACCAGAAACAGCAAGTTCAAGTTCAAGTTCAAGTTCAAGTTCCAAGTATTTTTTCAAAATTGCACAAAAATTTAGACTTAATGAACGTCATAACTGCATAGATTGCAATCTGATAGAAACATCCATAAACATATATTACATACAGGCACATACATTGCAGGCTAGCCCCACACTAGTATACCCTGTGTCGTGGGAACCAGAAACAGCAAGTTCAAGTTCAAGTTCAAGTTCAAGTTCAAGTTCAAAGTATTTTTTCAAATTTGCTCAAAAATTTAGACTTAATGAACGTCATAACGTCATTGCAATCTAGGCTAGGCTAGGTGTTCTAGGCTGGCGCAATCCTTTTTGTGATAAAACGGAATCAACTCTAGGTACAAAATCCTATAAGACGAGTAAAAAACAATTCAAGCTTAACTTAAGATATTGTATCGCTAATCTGTAATAACTAGTCTACAATTTATGCATATTACGTTGCACTGCATGAAAACAGCTGCCCTAATCATGCATTGGTCATGCTATATCGATGGTGAGCAGTACGTACTAATAATGCTAAATTGAAGGTTAGACTATAGTGTTTTTGATCCAGCAATATTGTTGTTTTTCGTATACTTTGTGTTTGGATTTGTTCTGGTTTATAGTTATTTATGTTGTGATGCCCATGTCTAATCGAATATTTTATGATTAGCTATACTATTTATTGTAGATATAGGATTTTCTTCTTTGATACTTAACCAAATTGCGTAATTATTCTTCCTTTTAACACCTTGATCGTCATTTATTCTGAAAGTTACAGTTTATAGCTTTCGGGTGTGTCACCTTTAGTTAACCAAAAGGTAAATTTTATTGAAAAGCTGTTGTAAGGATCTCTTATCATTAGATTGAATATCTACTTCCAAACGGCGTAAAACATCCAAATGTCAGTTCTCTGTGGGCAGCACGAATAATTAATTACGCATCGAAAAAGTATTCGAATTGTAGTATCGGTGACTGTTCTGTACAATGTCTCATGGTTTATTTCAACTGGATTCGAACACTTTTTCGATCTGTAAAATATTCGTGCTCCCGGCTCTGGTGTCCATTCCACTAATCAAAACCCCTTTCGCTATTTTATATTTGGTAATACTGCGATTTTTAATTTGGGGCCAGGAATGTAAACAAAAAACTGTCATTTTCCAGTATAAAAGGTATAATATGAATGTTAAAGTCAACGGTTTTGTTCAAAAAGGCAGTTGTTTGTTTACGATTCTGGCTTCAAATTAAAAATCGCGGTATACATTATAAGATAAGAGTACTACACTGAAACAGACATATATGTAACTTTTTATTATTATTTTGCCTCCATGGTGTCCTACTGCGGGGCAAAAACAACTCCCGGGTTTGAGCCCACAAATAACTTATAATAGAATAAACATGTACAAAGGCGAGCTTATCTCTTAAGGTGCTACGAAAAAAAAATGGGATTTTTTCGAAACCATTTACTCCACAATGAAGTCATCTACAGATTTGATTTTTAGGTTAACGTTTATTGAGTATTTGATTAAGATTCTCACTAAAGAAAAACGCGATTGGATAAAATTATCTTGATATAATTTAATTGCGAAAACACCTCTAAATTGTTTTATTTTTTCCTGTAATTCTGAAATCCTACCTAATTTCATTGTGGAACTGCGTTCAAAATGTAGATATTATGTATACGCAAAATCTCCTTAAAACACTTTTTAACAAAATAGCGTAGTTTATTTTAAAACAATTATTCTGTGGTTTAGCGCTACGTTTTTTCATTTTTTTCTGATTCCGTCCCACTCACGGTGCGGGTCTTTCCGCCTGGAGTATCGAGGACCTTTGCACGGACGAGGTATCGCCTTAAAAAGGTTTCTTCCAGTAAACCAGGGATAAGCAGAAGCTTTGATATCCGGTAACGGGCCCCAAACTATCCATGCTAATGTATCCTTTCAAACTAAATCATGTCAAGAGCTCAGTGGACTAGTGGTTTCTTGGCCCGCTCCTCACACAGGAAGTGCTGGTTCGAATCCCAGATGTAATCCCAGACCATGTACCATTGAAATATGTATTTTATCTTAATTACACCATATGGACATTCTAACGGTGATGGAAAACAACCTTCAATCTCCATAGCTGCGGCGATGGGCTAGCCCCCTGTGATGCACATTTAGGTCCACTTACACGACGTACGCCAAATCAGTTTAGCGTGCAAAATTGATTGAACTTTGACATATTGTATACATGTTGACAGATGCTAAATCCATCTCAGACGCAAAACCTCTTTAGCAAATGTCGTGCAAGTAGACCTCAGCCTGTTACCTTCAGCACCTGTAATCGTGTATTCCTGAACGGGCCCCTCGCCCGCCGGGTGTGAGGTGTGAGGTCGAAGGGCCCCGTGTCGATGCCTCGTTCGGGACGGAAAAAGGACGAGTTGCTGTAGGGTTGTCGCTGATAGGATAACAAAATAGATAATATTTGGCATCATGATTTGTGTATCGTATTTTTGTTGACCGCATGTGGGGTCAATAAAATAATAAATAATAAAGAAATAATAATATAGACAGTCTTACTCAAATCGAACTAGGCAAATATTAAGCTCAATAAGGCTTGTGTTATAGGTACTAGACGACAATATATTTAATAGAGATAAATACTTATATAAATACATAGGAAGCATCCAAGACTAAGAAACAAATGTTCATACTCATCACACAAATATATATCCTTACCGGGATTCGAACCCAGGACCGTCAGCTTCGTAGGTAGGGTCACTACCCGCTAGGCTAAATCGGTCGTCACTCAATTCGTCACGTCAATTCTATATTAAATCCCAAGTGTGTGATGAAATCCACGTGGTACTGAAAGAGGTCAATATTATTGGTTTATTTGCATGTATGAAGTGCTTTATGTAGGGAGGAATTGGCTTAGAGAAGAAGAGGGAAGAGTATGGACAGCCAAACTTCAAAAAAAAAACGCACAAGCCGGAAACCGATAAGGCAAAGGCACAGTCCATGTTTAAGAAATAAAAACAGTAAAAACTTTGTTGATTTATCTAGAATACCATCAGAACAAAAAAACTGGAAAAACCTATGAAACGATATCCAATCAAATCGACAACCCTGACTCCGAAACCAATACGCACTTGTTGCATCAAACATTCGATATCCCTCAATGGGCTGAGCGAGCGAGACAGATATACGCATATACATTAGAGTAAAAGAGACGGAGATGGCGTGAGGGGATCGCTTCGGCTCGTATGTTTCAATGGTTTCGACAAATTTATAGGTAGAGGTTTGCACAGGTAGAGTTTAAACGTAAGGTTAAGTGCAAGGTTTGAGCGGTGCTCACTTGAGTGGAGTTAATTAAGTGTTTGACGGGTTGAGTCTACAAAGTTCGGGATAGTTTGTGTTAGAGTTCATTTACGCGGAGATGTGAAAAGATTTTCATAATATGCATTTAATAACATTATCGCACGTTGATTCAGAAGCATCCGTCGTGTATATTTTTACTACCCTAAATTTGTTTTTTGTTTATTTAGGTCGCCAACAGAGTATACATTCATACTTAAACTAACATATGACGCTATTGTTACTAGTTAAATGCTACTCTAATTACAGGCAAAAACAGCATGCAATATAATAAAAAAAAAAAAACTTACAAAATAAAAAGTTTTTGGATTGCAACTAAATTATTAAGTGTTTAAACAAAATGATGCTCTTAAAAGTTAATCTATACTAATATTATATAAGTTATGAAAATAAGACTATGAAATTGCATTCAAAATTGCCCCTACTACTCATAATCAAAGAGTATTAATAAGAATGTACCAATCAGTGCAAAACAAAATATATAGCAGTCATTGCTTTCACAAATTAGACTTTAAAATTTCACTGTCAGTCACTTACTTTAGAGGCCCGAATGGCCGAGTCGGAAGTGACGCTGCCTACGAAACCAAGGGTCCCGGGTTCGAGTCCCGGTGGGGGCAAATATTTGTTTGACGAGAACGGATGTTTTTACCCTAGTCATGGTTGTTTATCTATCTAAGTATTAATATTTATCTATATAAGTATCTGTATCGTTGTCCAGTACCCAAGATACAGGGAATCCTAGTTTGGGGCTAGATCAATGTGTGTAAATGGTGTCCAAGGTATTATTATTATTATTATTATTATTATTACTATGTTATTATTAAAACAAATCAAGCAGAGACATGAAATCATTGATACAATCACACAGTACTGCTACTGGAATCTCCAACGCGCTGCACGAAAAAAGAAAGAAACCTCTAAAAAGAGGTGACCAAAAACCCATCGATAGCTCGGAACTTGTCCGGGAGTGCTTTTGCTTTTTTCGTCCGGGAATTTTCCCGCGCGACTTTCCCTCGGGGCTGCTATTGAACACCAGATTGAACAGATTTGCATGAATTTGCAAATTGGTTCTATAGAGGATCATTTTCGCGTTTCACATTGATTCAGCAGATTTTTTCGCAGCAACAGGTATTTAAAGCCACTGGGAATTTGCGTTGAGTCTGTGTTCATTTGGAATATTCCGATGATTGGTTTGCGCTGCAGGTGGGTTTTTAAAATTTTATTTCACTTTTCAGGAAAATTGTGCGATTTGATGTTCAAGATAATTTATTGCACAAAATAAATAATTACAAATAGAAATGGAAAAAAATACAAAGGCGAGATTACCTCAAACAAGAGATTCCTTCAAGAAAACTAGTACATTCAGTTCGCGTTTATTTCTTTAGTCAACAAACGCAATAAATAAAAGTGTGCTAAACTAATTCATTATCTGCAAGTACTTATTATTGATAATAATAATAATAATACCTTGGACACTATTTACACACATTGATCTAGCCTCAAACTAGGATTCCCTAAATCTTGGGTACTAGACAACGATACACATATTTATATAGATAAATATTATACATAGATAGATAAACAACCATGACTAGGGTACAAACATCTGTTCTCATCAAACAAGTATTTGCCCCCACCGGGACTCGAACCCGGGACCCTTGGCTTCGTAGTCAGGGTCACTGCCAATTCGGCCATGATATGCGCGTACCTTATTTAGCCCTAATAATTGTATACCTATCTCAAAACACTTCAATATATGCTTAATACATTGCCCAATAAGAACAACGGAAAAACAAGAAAACTTACCCAAAGAGACATATATCAGAGAACCATAAAGATTTATCAACAACTTCCAAGTGTGCATTACCAGCGGACACAAAAACTTCAGGGTTTCCACAATAACTGCACAGTAAAGGGAAAGTAGCCGAATTATTGCTAATGGACTTCTGGACAGTGTCCAAAAGGCATTACGTACAGTCCTGCTTCTCGATAGGGGATGTCCTGGGGGTTATTGTTTGACTGTCACCCTAATAAATTTTCCGTGATGTAATAAGGTTGGCTGTGTTCGGTGGAATTTACGGTTATTTTGTGCTTTTTCTTGTCTCAGTGGTACCCAAGTTAATGATATCTTTTAGATCCACCTTTGCGCTGACGTCGGTTTTCCAGAACATGGAAGCGGCTATGCTCCTACTATCACTTGCAATGATTTTGGTGTATTGTAAGCTGCGTTTTAAATGTTCTTTTTTGTGCTCGTCGGCTACGGCTAGTTCGGATTTGCCATTTTTTTATTACTAGCCGTTGACCGTGGTGATGACACCAGGAAGGTGAAGGCGGACATGAGTCCCACGCGAATACAGACGTTTCGTCTTATTTAACTTATAATTTCTTGTTCCCATTTTTATCTCCTCTGGGTTATTCCAAATATACACAGTCTGTCGTCTCGTTTTAAGAAACTACCTTCTAAATATAACCCCCCCCCCCCCCCCCCGGTCACCCCTTGTGGGGGCAAATTTGGATAAAACCTTTAGTGAACTGAAAATCTTCCAAATTTCTTGAAAAATCTCTTGTTAGTGCCACCCTCCGCTAGATAAGGAAACCCTATACAGAGTTCCATAAATTACTATAACTATTACTAATTACTACCGGTTCTGGTTGTGCACTGTCTGTCAATCAGTCAAATAGTGTTTTATTAAGTAAACTCCGAAGTCATATTTTAAAGTTGATTTGTACCCCTTTCCTGACTTCCGTAGTCAATTAAAACATGTATTTTATTTTACATAAGCCATCTACGAAATTGTAGACAGGGAAAATTGAAATATGTAAACATATCGTTCCATCGCGGCCACAGTCACAGAACAAAAATCTCGCGATGCAATAGAACACTCGAAAAGGAAAACAGGCACTAAGCCACTTTCTACTGGAGATCAAAGGATGCTTAATTGGAAAACAGGAGGGAGACAAAGCCATGCAGTTAGTTGCATGCATATGCATTCGTATTGCAGTTGCATCGGTGCCGATTGAATATGGATGACGATACGGGTAAAAATCTGCCGGGCGGCCGTAACTTTAGAGGGTCGTATGTGGGAAATTGAAAGAAACATATTTTTATTGTGACAGTGTACAGCTGATTAAAGGTTTTATCTTTGTTTCAATAGGTACCTAACTAACTAACGCACAACTGTGCCTCTGCCACCCCGTATGGGAAAAATAGTGGCTTTTTGTTATTTGCTTAAACTTGAGATAGCTTTATACAGGTTGAGTCTTTATAGAGGGGTTTGTCGTGTACAAATTATCTGGACGATTTTTTTTATATATTTCTTTGAAAATAAAATATGATCCCCATCAACCTACATTGACATGTGCACTTTATTAAGACTTACATTATTTAGTTACTATATCGTTTATCATCAGCTACACCAACTGAGTTAATTTTTTGTTTCAAAAGCTTCTAATCCGCAGTTACAATTTGGCTCAAACTCTTGTGATAGTATTGGCCCGATGTCGAGTTAAGTTGTGATCAAACTTTGAACAGAAACTTAACAATAATCTCTCATATTTCACGTACGACTGTTAGCAACTACGGCGACGGAAACACAAAACAGTCATACGTGAACAAGCCGAAGCTACGGAGCCCTTTGATCTGTGCAGTGATTACTAATGACAATGACTCCGTATCATCGGCTTGTTGTCATTGAGGCGTGAGCTCGCGTCGAGAGTAAAATATGAAAATTTGTACTTACGCAGTTTTATGATTGGTGTTTTCACACTCCAATACATTGGTAGGGTTTTTCTTTGTACTTTTCTTTTGTCTAGGTTTATTGTTTTGAGATGCAAATGCAAGAATATGCCGCAATTTCCAGCATTGATAGATTAATATCGTATTGTTCAAGTGCTTCTGACAGTATCCGGTATCTTTCCCTTAACTATAAATATTCTTATAACTTACCTTTTGCCTACCTTTTTCACGTTCTAAGATAAATTGACAGGCAATAGAGACCTCATTTACATAAATATGACATTCCGAATGCCGAAACGACGAGAAGATCTAGATATTTGCGAATATTCTCAATGCCATTCCTTACCAGTCAAGTACTTTCAGAGTTAAGTCGATATTTTTTAGAGTTCAGGGACTACACATTTATTAATTTGATACTCATTCAGCCGCGAAAGCAAACAGCATCCCTTGTAATCCAACATTGTAATCAATTGTGAACCAAAGAGCATAGATACCTAATATAATAATTAAAATTCAAACCATCCGTGAAAAAGTCTCGTCTACCAAACCCGGGAACAAACGATCAGCCATATTAACCGTGAAATGAACGGTTAAATAAAAAAAAACGCTTCAAACAACACTGTCCCTTTAAGGAGTATTAAAAAACCGCCACGAGCGACCGAAATTAAATAATGAAAAAATATAGCCTTCTCTTCCCTTGTTCAGATGAAATTTGATTAAAAAATCACGATTATTACGAACCCCCTCGCGGGATTCCCTATACTTCGCCCGTCGATTCTCCCCCCAGCCCCCTTCCTGACTCTCGCCCAATATGAAACCCCCTTTTCAATAATTTTTCATCGTTCTGATGCGCGGGCCTTTGAGGCTGGCTCTTCTTAGATTAACAAAGTTTTAAATTAAAACCGCATCGGCGTTTCTGTTTCGGGCAGTTTTTTTGTAAGTCGATCGTTCGACGGTGCCTTCGCTCATGCGAATGATTGGTTGATGCGCTTTGTCTTTCTGTTTCTGTGATCATACAACATACAATATACAACCTCTTCGTCAGCAAAAATTGTCCGACGAAACAATTTCATTGCCATTCGGTTGTGGAATGCACTCCCCTGCACCATCAGGGACAGTCCTAATCTGAATATCTTTAAAAGTCGTGTGAAGAAACATTACCTCTCCCTTTAGAGTTATAGGTAGTATGCATGTAAGTATGTATTAGTATAGTGTATAAAATAGTATTTGTAGTATATAATAAGTATTTAGTATATTATTATAGTTATTATTTAATTTATTTTATTTATTATTCTATATATTGTACACATAGGTCTACCCCTGCTCAACCATCAATTTCCCTTGTTTGCCTGGTTTGCTGGAAGAGATCTCTTATTAGAGATAAGCTCGCCTTTGTACACTTTTTTATGTAACTCTTGTTTTTTGTATGATTTGTGTGCAATAAAGAAATTATGAATTATGAAACAAAATAAAGTAAGCGTTACGCATTTTTCTATAAGGGTGACAGCGGCCCATTTAAGCCTACGCTTAGCCAGTATTCAATATTTCATATGGTGTAAGAGGAGATCACTGCAATACTCCCCCCCCCCCCCCCCCCCCCCACCTACTGGAAATCATCACACCACACTAGAGGAGGTGTGGCTCCCTCATTTAAATGAAATTCTTAGTAATAAATAGTACATAAATGAGATACCTATTATTTCATATGTACAATACTATACGTCAAAAAATGGTATCTATTACAACATAATGTTTAATCGAAACCACATTTCTTTTTTAGTAATGAAAGTACATTTACAGTCCACATTTGATATCGGTTTTTAGAGCAGACCTTTGCATTAGAATCTGATTGTTGACATGGTTTTCTTAGGCTTTATATCATAGACGTGTAATAATTCGTAAGCTTCCGATCGAGGTCAAGTTTAACTATAAATGCACTGCATATATATATAATCACTTCTTAAATAAATTAAAATCTCTTCACAACCGTTGCCTCATCCTTTCATCTAAATACAAAAGAGTCATGGAATATTTTTATTAGGTACTCTCTGAAATCTTATTTTGTTTATCATAATGACAAATCAGTTTATCGCCCAATTATGTAAAGTTTACTGCAAGTCGTAAAATGTATGGACCGAACAAAACAATGAGGAAATCAAGATAACTTCAAAACCAGAAATCTTTATTGCCATTTGTTTAGAGGTTCTACGTGGATGAACGGCCATTTTCATCTTAACGACACTAATACAATACCCACCTCAATAAACAAGAACCTTATTGTCCAATCTTGGTCAGTCAAAAGTCATATACCACCACAGACCAGCACTTGTCTGCGTATACCACACTGTTGTTCAGTTAACTTATCTTGATCAGCTTACATAACTGTCAAATGGTTGAACGGACACTCCAAGTTAACTATCAAAGGATGGTGATGAAGATGATAAATTAAATTGAATTTTCCGAAAAAGTCTGCAAGCAAGGAAGATTATATAAAAGCTCGGTCGGAGTCGCAAACAGCGTTTTATAAAACTAAATTTACGCAAAATATGAGTATTTTAGCAGCTGTTTCTTTTTACTAGTTTGTTGATCATGAGTATCAGCTTGCACTCGCTAACGTATAAACGTAATTTGACTATTAATGCTCGATAGAAAAGTCTCCCAAAGTTATCACAAAATCTGTTTTTTACAATAAAAAAATGCACTTGGTATTTATTTACACGTCATATCAATATTAATGTTGCCCCTTACACATCGGCTAAGAGCAGTTTTTAACATTTGAATTCCTAATCTCCTTAACCCTTTCGCTTACCATACACCGCCTAAATATGCAACTATACTGGGTAGAGCTGTCATGGCGGCCAGCGAAAATACTCGCTAAAATCTATTTTTTCTAATGAATTTATCTCTCGACCAATCAAGTGTGAGATATCGACCGGAAGCTAGTTGCACTGGCTATTCCCGGCAGTGTTGCCAGTTGAAAAAACTACATTGAGATTTACACGTGCCGATTTTTCTGAAACCGGACGGGAGCTAGGGCTCACTGGGTGGAAGGTGTCTTTACGCGAGTCAATGGTAATTTTTGTTAGCTGTCACCACCTGACTACCGTAAAGACACCCTTACGGTAGTCAGGTGGTGAAATTCTAAGTTTTGCTGTCTGGGTGCCCAGCCTTAATCCTTCAACACCTGGACCTGGCTTCGCGATTTTGAAACTCAAGCCATGGTAATAAAACTCAAAATCTATTACGTTAGGCGTAAATTAATGTTTCCAGGTACCGAGAGGTTAATGCCATATCAATTCATGCACTGTGATTTCAGGTATCTACTTTTTACATTTTAAAACGAGACTGCCCTGCACAGGAAATTCATCAATTGGGTCCCGTCGTATCACGTCAGAACCCTAAAAAGCGAAAAAGATCGATAACAGAAGGTGAAAAATACAAAGAGAAGTTGTATTCACACTTGGACTTTTCTGATCAAATCGTATCTTACACGTGAAAGAAAATAACACAAGGATACATTATTCTTACACCACCAAACCAACTTACACCCCTTTGATGCACAAAGCCCACTAAGATGCTTTCCGGGAAGCTTTCCCGATAGTAAATGCGTAAAGGAGACACTATACAGAACATTAAGGTAAAGGAGACACTATACAGAACATTAAGGATGATATCACATAATATGGTGCCGTCTTTCTAGGTGTAATGTTGATAACGAAATACATAGCTGACGTTCGTGCGTACGTATATCATACCCAGGGACATCTATCCATAATATCGATTGTATACACAAATCATTGTATAGCGCCTTTTTCCAAATGGGGTGGTAGTGGCACAGTTGCATCTATGTTTAGCCAAGCGTTAAATACTTCATAATCCATAGGTTTGACGGCACATGGAGGCATGAAGGTTTCATAATGAGTTTTTCCATCATCCTTTTATAGAATGCCCGTTTAATGTACTTTCAAATTTATCACTTATCTCAAGTGTTTCCAATGTATACTATTTCCAGGGTTCCGTACCCAAAGGGTGATAAATGGGACCCTATAACTAAGCCTCCGCTGTCTGCCAGTCTGTCTGACCGTCTGTCTGTCATCAGCGGCTGTCTGGCAGGCTCTATCTGATGTACCGAAATAGGTAGAGAGTTGAAATGTTCACAGAATGTGCATTTCTGTTGCCACTACAGCAAAAAATAATGAACTATACGAGATTTTATAAATGATAGGGGCCTCCTATCATACAAATGAACACCAGCCGCGATAGAACAAACCATATCATGATTCAAATATGATCGTAGATTTCGCGGCTTATCACATGGTAGTGGTGGCGCGATTGGTTTGACATCGGTTCGATATCTATAATGTTCTGGGTTCGAATCCACGTTCAAACATAGTATTATTCTCTTTTGTGTTTTGTTTTCTTAGTGTTTAAGTTTTATTGTACGATGGATCCGCGTTTGAGCGATTTATTATTCTGAACATGCTCAGTAATTATCTGTATCAGCAGTTTTTTGGCTAGTATAAAGGATCCTTTACTCAGTTCGTGACAAATGGAACGGGTGGCGAATCAGAAGTGTTGCAATATCCGTTTCCGTAACAGCGACTCGCAGACAGACAGACAGCCAGGAAGAATATAGTAGGTTTGACGGTAGGTATTATATATTGTGAGTAGGTAATAGAGATGTCGCAGGCATTTTGTATGATTCCGCCGTTTGCATACGGCGTCGCCAGTTTATAAACGCTCGCTGTTATGTCATATGCCGAAGGCAAATTGACACTCCTTTATGTTTTTAGTATGTTTTGTTGTTCTTTCATGTTCAACCTAACACGAAGGATAAAGGGGGCTTCGCTTCGCTCACCCCCTTTACCCTTCACCTAAGCTACCGCAGTGTTTTGCCCTGATAATTTGCTATTTTAATTTCAATTTGTCAATTTGTCTTCAGCATATTACATAACAGCGAGCGTTTATAAACTGGCGACGCCGTATGTAAACGGCGGAATCATACAATTTGCCTGCCACAGAGACATTGCAAAAAAAAGGATAGAATAACTTCTATAAACAAGGTAATACAGTTAGCAAGTAAGGAAAAGCATTTGAACGTCACAATATTTTCTATAAGGAAGGTTTACCTAATGAAGGTAAATCTTGTGCATAATACAGTCTCTATTTAACTACGTTGAATTTCACTTGACCCTTGTTTTAACCTTCCTACCTGTCCGAACAACGTGAGTAAAAATCTAGTTTTTGTAAGGATAGTCCATTGAATTGATAACAAAATGCAAGCAAGCACGAAACTTCATAATGAGGCTACTCCACGCCAACTAATAGCAGCAGAAAACTCAAAATAAATAAGTGTCAAGTGATCAACAACAAGAGATGATCAACTTTTTCTGACTTAATGAAAACATTACGACTTTTGTCTACCCGAGCAAAGAATCTCAACCAAACTGCCAAACTTTTCACTTCCGAAAAATTATTTTGCGCCCAACATTATATTGACAATGCATCCCGCAAGAGTCTTTATGAACCTCTTTTATTGCTTTTTATAGCCGTTGTCATATTTCTTTTTATTCCTCGAAGGGTAGAAAGTGGGGAGGAAAAATTTAAATGTGCCGATTTATATTATAATCGATTCGTTGATGGCATTAAGGAGTTTGCGAGAAGAGTTTTGGCGGCACTTTTTTAAGTTTCGTGGGAATTTTGGGCGCGAAACGGGCGCAAAAGGAAAACTTTTTGGTTATTTCACCTTTTTAGTGAAGTTAAGGTATTGATGAATAAGGTACGTTGTTTTGAATTAGTTATTGACTTCAAGCCGGAAGATAAAAAGTGAGCCCTTCTCTCGGGGAAAATCTGACATTTCAATGATAATTTCAAGGAATTCTCAACAAATATTTGAAATTCGTTCTTCAGCCTCGCAAAATGGTAATGCGCATGAAATTTTCCTACTTTTAATAAATACTTGATAGAATATGGCTCTTATTTCTGAATACAACTCTTTCACACGCCTTGACATTAATTAATAAGTATTAATAAGTATTCTGCGGGGCTTATAACTCGCTTACTATCTTCCGGACTCCGAGCTTCTTTTGGTTCCATATGTAGGGTTCCGTACCCGAAGGGTGCCAAACGGAATCCTATTAATAAGCCTCCGCTGTCCGTCCGTCCCTCTGTCCGTCTGTCCGTCCGTCACCAGGCTCTACCGGATCAACCGAAATAGCTAGAGAGCTGAAATTTTCACAGAGGGTGTATTTCTGTTGCTGCTATAATAACAAATAATGAAACAATTCAGTTTTTATGAATTAAAAGAACTTGTGCCCACACAAGACATTATTGGTATGGAAATATTCTAAGCCATTTTGTTTTATTTGTTTATCGGTGAAAACTGGACTCTCCCGATCTTATCGGAAAATATCTTTATTTGCAGGTATAAAGTTTTGTGCTTAGTTATTTGTCATTATACGATAAAATTATTGCTCATTCAAATTATAATCAATATAGGTATATTTATATAATATAATCATATTTGATTTTATTTCTGTAAAGAGTGTTTTGTGTATATACTATCGACAAAAGTGAATCCTGACCCACAATGGAACCTTGTAACAGTCGCGATTCTACAATTGTAGAATCGCGACTGTTTGACTCAGTGCACGGTGTTAATTTTACAAGGTTCCATTGTGGGTCAGGATTCACTTTTGTCGATAGTACTATGATTTGATGATATGATTAAGGCTGCACACCCCGACAGCAAAACTTAGGAATTTCGCCATCAGCTTACTTTTAGGAGAATAGAAATTAAAATGTTAAAAACCGCTCTTAGCCGATGTGTAAAGGGCAACATTACTTAAGACGCTGATTAAATAAATATGGGGTGCTGTTTTCATGTGTTTCTCAGGAAATACTGGGCAAATCGTAATTAATTTCTGGTATATGTAATTTGACTATATAATCTAGAGATTCTTAATTGGAAAACATGTTTGGATAAAATTTTCTCGATAGAAAATAAATACAAAGTCAACCCTTTTTTTATGGTTTTATCCTATTACACCGCAGTAGTAAGTGAATATGACTGTGGGATAATTGCAATGTATGAACAATTGTTATTTCTAACGATTTTCAATTTGAAAGTTAATTCCCTGAAATAGTTTATTTTTTATGATTTTTTTTTACGTTTTGGCGCTTACGTTGTTTCAGATTTGTCGCGAGTGCATTATTGGCATCCCGCTTTTTCTTATTCGCGAGTAATTATTGCATCTCACTTCCACTCGACAGCGCATTTTTATTCCATCATCGCCTTAATATTGATATGACGCGTAAATACTTAGCAAGTGCTTATTGTTATTTTAAAAACCGGTCAAGTGCGAGTCTAAATCGCGCACGAAGGGTTCCGTACCACCGTTCAATGGAAGCGATGGCGTGGAGTGAATAGTTTGGATTTTACACAGCAAAATATTGTTTACAAAGTTATTGGTGCGGTTACTTTCACACTCCATGTAACCAGGTGCATCCATAAGTTTGTATGTGGTATTGTTGTATGGGAGCCCCCTTAAATATTTAGTTTATCCTGTTTTTTAGTATTTGTTGTTATAGCGGCAACAAAAATACATAATCTGTGAAAATTTCAACTCTCTAGCTAGCTAGGTTCTTGAGATACAGCCTGGTGACAGACGGACGGACGGACGGACAGCCGAGTCTTAGTAATAGGTTCCCGTTTGGAACCCTTCGGGTACGGAACCCTAAAAACCGCTCTTAGCCGATGTGTAAAGGGCAACATTACTTAATATTGATATGACGCGTAAATACTTAGCAAGTGCTTAATGTTATTTTAAAAAACAGATTTTGTGATAACTTTGGGAGACTCTTCTATCGAGCATTAATAATCAAATTACGTTTATACTTCAGCGAGTGCAATCTGATACTCATGATCAACCAGCTAGTATAAAGAAACAACTCCTTTAATACTCCTATGTTGCGTAAATTGAGTTTTATAAAACGCTCAGCGTACCCACAAAAGTTTGCGACTCCGACCGAGGTTTTATATAATTTTCCTTGCTTGTAGACTTTTTCAATGTGGTCTTACCTAGTATTTAATATTTTATTATTAAAAATTAAAAAGGTATTCTCGTAAAAAAGACTGTTGTTTTACGTTTTTCAACATTGTTACGGAACCCTTCGTGTGCTGGTCCGACGTCCTACTCGCACTTGACTGGTCTTATTAAATAGAGTCATACGGTGTTCCTATAAAAATCTTACACATAGTTTAACCTCAAAACAAACTTCAAATCCTATACATTTTTGTCTATAAAAAAGTGTTGAACAGCAGTTTATTTTTTTGTAGTAAGACCCTAATAATATTGTTTTAAATAGGTCTGTTGCATCACAGCTCGACTGTAACACAATTAAATAGTAGATTGTTAACCGAGGGCTATCACTAGAGTAAAACACTCTACTTTTCATTACGAATACGAGGAAAGTAAACACAAGCCAGTTAAAAGACCGCGATAGACGGCCATTTTGAATTTGCGTATTTGGTGGTTTTATCTGTGTCCTAAAAAATATTTTAATTTATTTCGCAAATCACATCTCGCCTTGAAAGTGACTAATAAATACATAAAGTACATTATATTAATTATAAACATCAAAAAGAATTCAAATGTCAACAAAACTAATAAATGAAGAATTAATCGTTTTATGGCTGTATAGGTTACTACCATTGCGTTGTTCAATATAAACTACGATTCATATATATTTATTTTTAATACTTTTCTGCTTTAGAGCAGGCATGTACCACTTTCAGCACGGTGCCTGGATGAACAATGACCCCCTTTCAGAGTATGAGTAATGAAAAAAAACTTTCTAAAACATTTACAGTTCCACTAACGAGGCAAGTCGCCGTCTTTTCCTCTTGAAAATTTCAAGTATATATTTGAAACCAAAATTCTACAATACCGTTCAATATTAAAGTTCCAAAATGCAAAATCGTTATAAATTGCACTAAGGGGAATCAACAGCAAGGATTTTACTGCGGGAAATGCCTCCAACGGCTCGCATTGAAATATACCCCACGAATGAATATAAATGTTCTCAAATATGGCAATAGAGCAGGATATCAAGTAAAATATGTTAACAATAAAAACAGCCAGCTGAAATATACGACACACTTACCGGGATAAGAAAGGGGTACAAATATTCAATATTGTTGCTGGATACAGTTTCGATTCGCAGTGGAATATCTATTGATTTTTATATTGCCACTTGGCAAATCGACACATTTTGGAAAAAAACAGATACTTTTAGTTGAATTTTGAACTCGAGGCATCACATCTTCACAATAACTGAAAGTTCTCATTGAATAACCAATGAAAACAGTACGATCTCATCAGGATCAAAACCTCTTTCTTTATCAAAACGAGCTGGCTTATCACCCCTCACCAAACCAGGCCCTTAAGCATTACATATCAAGTGCAGTGGAGAACTTATCGCCCCCCACTTTGCCCCCCTCTCCCCCCGTAGGACCTGTCAAACATGCGAGTCGAGTGGATCGCGAGGCTTCGCTTTGTACTTGTCAAAAATGTTGCAAACAATGGATGCGGGAGTGTACGGATAAATGAAGTGTACTGATATATATCTCGCGGTTTCCTAGTGATGGGGTGAGACGATGGAAAACGGAAGGATTGTAAGAACAGCCAGTCGTAAAATAGACAATAAGAATTTACACGTTCCAAAGTTTTCTTCATTCACCAAGGTTTAAAGGTTACAGATAAACAATTATTAAAATGGTTATATCGTTCTGAATCTATATCCGCTATAACAGCTATCTGTTCAAACCATTTTGGTCACCGGACTATTTGTAGATGGTTGTAGGATAGTTGTTCAATCATAAGTTCGGGCATTTTCTTCTTTAACTAACTAACTTTAAAGCGACCAGAATGATATGCCTTACACTCGTACATGTGACCAAACAGAAATACTGTTTTTCAGTCAGTTGATTAATACTCCATATTACCAGACAGGTCAACATATCTCTCCAAAACATGTCAATAAAACGATCCTACGAAGAAACAGTTCCGCCCTGCTATCAATTTAACCAAATAACGAATCAAACTCCGAATATACACTACCATATTTCCACAAACATTTTATTCCTCGAAAGCAAAACAACAAAACAAATAATTAGTTCAACGCTCTCAGGAGCCCCCAGTTTTTCGATATCGCCCGCCACCCCCCACCCCATCACTACGTACGTCCCTGGCAATATGTGTAGGCAGACAATATAATATCAGTGACGTATCACACGCTGACACTCAGACATTTGCGCGAAGTATGCAAAGAAGTTCTTTGTGTGAGGCGCAAAGAGTCTTGGTACTTCAGCTTCCATGGCCGTCGCTTGGGGCGATCAAGTTTAAGACAGTTCATTTTGAGGCGCGTCTAGTGCTGGCTTTTGGCTTCGGGGCAAATATTGATTAGTTGATATGAGATTCCCGATTTGAGGAACTTTGTGTGTTACAGGCGTTTTGATTTTCAAAAGTAGAATTCTTTTTGGTGTTTGCAAAACAATTTGGGGTACTGAGATTTAAATTTATTATTTGGCTAGTAACAGTAAGCATACAGATTGCATTTAATGGCAGCAAGTTTATGACTTTAAGTGATACCTTTTTTCAGCACAATTCTGTAAATAATGTTTAAGAGAAAAACTTGGATTTTTTATTTTGAGGGTTCGGATTTTGTCATTATTGGATCAATCGTGTGTTTGTCATGGGTGTATAATAGTACTATAAAACGATCGAAATCTGAACCGATAATGTTGAAATTTGGTACACACAATATGTATTTATGTTTCCCAAACAAGAACGGATGACGTAAGAAAATACATTTTAAATTTGGGGGGCACATTTTGCTGGCAAAACATAAATTTAAAAATAAAAGTTTTCCAATCCGAATATTATGATATGTCTAATGAAAGGGCTTAGAAGAATCCCAAATATTTATTTTTCATAAACTGACATGCTTGGTTAAAAAAATATTTTACAAAATAGGCAAAAAAGACCATTCCCACATCCCTCAACCTTTCTCCGAAACGAATGATCCACAATAAAATAAAAAATGTAATATAGATCTTTACCTAAACATTACGGGAAAAATAAAGGACAATTTATGGTGTAAATAGTGAGAGCAAAAGACACACTTATAAATGCACCTGGTTACATACATGGAGCATGAAGGTAGCGGCACCAATAACTTTGTAAACAAAGTTTTGCTTTCTTATACACAGGAAAATTAAAGATACCTAAACCCCAATCAAAAATCTTGAAAAATAATGTGCGGTGGTATGGAATACTTCGATTTATTATTTTTTATTATATAACTTTCATGTGTATTACAGATGGCTGTAAATTAGTGGACCAAGTTGAGTTTTATGCGCGTAACGCCACCATACAGAACAGCGGGTACTAAAGCCACTCTCCCATTACGATACGCATAGGCAACGTGAGTCTCGGAAGACTCGTCGCCACGAAGTATCTCACATACATTTGAAAGCCGGGAGTGTATTGCGCGAGCCTCAATTCAAATATATATAAGATACTTTGTGGCCACTAGTCTCTTAGGGCCGCGTAGAAATCTCGTCGCATATGCGTATGATAATGAGAGAAGAGCCCTAACAAGCTATATTATAGGTATTTAGTATATTATTATAGAAAGGAAGTAAGTAAGTAAGTAATGTTTATTTGCACGAATATAGGTGTACATCAGGTGTATAATAATGTAATTTAAAATATGGTTCGCTATACTCTGCCATGCAGCATGCAAATATTAGTTACACGCAAAAAACACAAATTTACATAGATTTACATCAGATGTCAATATTTACTAAACGCGCTAAGGTATTTTTGTTAAATTTATGTCCACAAAATATTATAATGTTACTTAAAACTAGTTATAATGTACATATTATGTCATATTGACGTGTCTTCAATGTAGTCCTGTATTTTATAGTAACATTTTTCGACTAAGAACTGTTTAAGTCTCGCTTTATATATGTGAATATGGTCAATATTCCTAATCGATTTGGGCAATCTATTATACACTTTTGGCGCCATACCATAAATGCCTTTCGAGAATAGAGCTGTGGAGCTAGGAGGAGCACTTAATTTGATGTCTCGTTTACTATACATTGTCTTAAACAAATTCCACTTTACTTTTACAAATACAGCAGTTTCGTAAATGTAGAGAGATGGCAATGTTAACATTCCTAATGATCTGAAGTGGGGCATACAGCTATCCATTGGTTTTAACTTACAGATTGCCCTTATACATCGTTTTTGGGCTATAAACGCCTTATCTTTGTCCGTTGAGTTTCCCCAAAATATAATGCCATACCTTAGTGTTGAGGCGACAAAAGCATGATAGACAGTCAACAGAGCAGATTGACCGGTAACTTTGCTAAGCATATATAAAGCATAAGAGAGCTGACTTAATTTTTTGCACAAATGTTCTATTTGCGGTTTCCACGTCAAATGTGAGTCGATGTTTAGTCCTAAGAATTTTGTTACTTTTATTTCGTCAATTTTTTTGTTTTTATATTGAATGTCAAGTTTATTAGATTGTATGTGGTTATAATTATTTGTGAATGTCATATAATTTGTTTTCTCAATATTAATTAACAGATTATTACATTCCAGCCAGTCGACTATATTTTTAAGCGAGTCATTAATTTCTAATTCGTATGTATTTGGATCTCGGCACTCCGCAACCATGGTACTATCATCTGCGAATAGAACCATTGAATGTGTAACTGATTTAGGGAGATCATTAATGTAAACGAGGAATAGTAATGGTCCTAAAACGCTACCTTGTGGTACACCATATTGAACAGTTCTCGGATGTGATAGATGATGAATTTCCGTTTTAGTTCTATCGCAAATTCTAGAAATCTGTGTAAGCTGTTGTCTATTGGTTAGATAGCTTTTAATAAGTTCAGCCACATTCCCTCGGACACCATACACCTCAAGTTTTTTTATCAGCGTTGTATGGTCGACGAAGTCAAATGCCTTCGTCATATCCATGTACAAAGCTGAAACAGGAATCCTTTTATCCAAGCAAGTCACTACCTGACTTAAGAAATCGTAAATGGCTAAGTCAATTGTTTTACTTTTTCTGAATCCCTTTTGCTCTTCTGCAAATATTTTTTTTTTCTCAAAATATTGATAAATGCTATTATAGATTACTTTTTCAAAGACTTTCGATAATATGGGGATTAGTGCAACAGGTCTATAGAAACTCATATTTTCACGGTCCTGTTTCTTGAAGAGCGGTCTAATTATTGAGGTTTTTAATTTCTCTGGATATACGCCTTGCTCTATCGATAGGTTAATTATACAGCTCAATATAGGCGCTATTAAATCTGCCACATATTTTATAACTTTAGTGCATATGTTGTCATATCCAGTACTGTTTGTATTTTTAAGATTTTTAATTATTTGATATACCTCGAGTGGAGAAGTTGGCTTTAAAAATAATGAGTTAGGATTAAATGGTATTTTCATTGGGGTATTTGTAACGTTCTGTTGACTTCGCTTTGATATCTGATCAATGTAATATTCATTAAATGATTCTGCAATTTCACGTGGATGAGTAATAAGTTCATTGTTATGTCTAATTTGTTTAATGTAATCCTTCGGCTTAGTCTTATTGTTGTTGTAGTTGTTTATTATTTTCCACGTAGTTTTCGATTTGTTATTTGATGTTTTAATTAAGTATTCATTCTGGGATTTCTGTGTCAATTTAATAATTTTTTTGAGTCTTTTTGAATAATTTATAAAGGTTTGTTTGTTTTGTTGGTTTGGGGCTCTCCTTGATTGCCATAACAACTCTCTTTTCCTTTTTGTACAAAGTTTGATACCTTTTGATATCCATTGTGGTCGTCTATTTCTTGAGATCTTTACTTTGATGATGGGAAAACATAGGTCATATAAAAGTTTAAAAGTACTATGGAACTCACTGAAAGCTGCATCAGCGTCTTTATTATTGTATACCTCGCTGAAATGGATGTAATTTATTTTATTTATTGATGTATGTAAGTACTCGTTTATTTCGTTGTAGTGTTGTACGCATAGGTCTATCCCTGCTCATTTTAATCTAGTTCTTCCCATCTTAATCTAGTTTGATGGAAGTGATACCTTATTTGAAATAAGCTCCCCTTTGTACACTATTTGCATGTAACTCTTGTTTTTTATATGATTTCTTATTCATATTCCTTCATATTCTTTATTGCACAGAAATCTTAACAGTAAGGTAACAAAAGTAGTATGTAACTGCTACATAATAAAGGGCAGCAATTATGTATAGTTACATACACTAGTTTATCTACACACATATTATAAGCTCTCTTTGATGTGTTCAGGAACCGCATGTTTGACCGGCATTGTGGCATTGATCATTGCTCTGCAGTTGTTTAGCTTGTTCTGTAGTACCAACTTCACAGATAAACTACGGCGGTCGGCGTTCGAAATTTGAATGTCATAATTTGACAAATTTTTGTACATTCATAATGTACAAATTTTCAGATAACAAATGAGTTTTTACCAAATAGTTGTACATTATGCTGTACTTAACGTGCGGTTTTTAGACGCAGTAAAGAGGGTTTATGATACGTGTGTAAATAAAACATTTTATGAGCAAAGGCGAGCTTGATTTGTGTCCAAAAAAGAAATTATAACTTAACAAAAAGATAATAAGCCAGATCAAAGCACCAAGACTGTCCAGTCACCCTGCATATCGACAGTAGCTTCAACAATAATAGTTCAGTATCCCATTTGAATATTAGAACATCCATCTAGAGAAGATTCCGACTGCGCGCTCGGCGGGGCACACCCCTCACTACCCCTCCCTACCCCTCCCCTTGAGGGGGAGACAATTGGCACTGGAAGCGAGTGGGTTGCAGCATGAGTTTGGTTTTAAGATTTTCGCTACAGTTTCTAGGTTATACCTGGCTCGTAGGATGGAGTAAATAGATGATGATGATGATCTATTTATTTAATAATTCTATATATAAATGTATGTGTTTATATATGTATTTTACTATGTATATATATATAATATTGTATATATCTATCTCCATTTATTTGTTTATCTATTTATTTATTTATTTACTTATTTATATATACCTAATCTAAATCTTATAGCTAGTAAAGTTTAATTTAGTATAATTTAAAAAAATATGTTAGGTTTTATAATAAAGTTCCTAGATTAAATGTAACTGTAACGAATCTGTTATTAATTTAAGAAGTTTTCTTTTCTTTTTCTTTTAGTCTAAAATTGTTGCAAACTATTTTTAACGTATTATATGGAAGAGCGGGGTATCCTGGCACAGGTACTTTATACTTAAAAGGATGCCCCATCAACTACTGTAATTAATATGTAAGCTTTGCGAAATAAATTATTTGATTTTTGATTTTTTTTTTTGATGAGGTGCATACCGGGTGATCGGTTCTCTGCTGTGACTATTTCACCCAAACCAAAAACATGTTTGTGCCTAATTATGAAGGGAACATGAAAAGCCGATTGGAGACAGCGAGATGCTTGGTGAATTTATTGGCTGCAGAGAGATTTTTTAACAATCGTATTTTAATAGTTTGGATTAGTGAAAGAATATTTGTTGAGTGGTAGAATTTTTAACCAGTTTAACATGTGCTCCTTTTCCAAGACATACATATATCTGCTTTCGAAGTTTCTTTGACGTAGAAATGGAAAGTAACGTATTCCCCAACGATTTACATTACGTTTTTCCTTCAATGTTCGCGAAACCTCGAAATTTAGAAAATCGCCCCTTTCCACTTTACCTGCAACACCAACCACACTCGCATCAGATTCTTATTAGGAATTAACAATGAACGAGACGAGACATAAGTGTTTATTGTAGTTCTGGATTCTGCAATGACGTGTTTTTACTATAACACCTGTCATAGCTTCTTGCTGCATACTTCACGCCAATTTTTTAACGACCCGGATGGCCGAGTCGGCAGTTACCCTGCCTACGAAGCCATGGGTCCCGGGTTCAATTCCCGGTGGGGGCAAATATTTGTTTGATATGACGGATGTTTGTACCCTAGTCATGGTTGTTTATCTATCTAAGTATAATATTTATCTATATAATTATTTGTATCGTTGTCTAGTACCCAAGATACAGGGAATCCTAGTTTGGGGCTAGATCAATGTGTGTAAATAGTGTCCAAGGTAATTACTTAATTAACTTAAACTTCTGGCTTATTCCTAAACAATCTATCTATTGTTCAAACAGATTTGTAACTCGGGGGATAGTTGCTCACGCCCGCAGGAAATACTTGGATCCACTGCCTTGCTCGGCCCCCTGGGTGGTGGTAACGAGCAAAAAATGATTCTGAAATTTACAGGCTCTCGAAAGAGGTTCCGAGTATAGTGGCAAAATTAGCCCAAGTCGCTAGACCGCAATTAATTAGGAAAAAGCTTGATTCCTGAAAAAATTTACCATGTGGCAAAAATTATAAAATAAATGTAGGTAGTCCATTAATGTTCGCACCGAGGGGCATAGGTGTTTACCCGGAAACGAGTAAGGTTAAATCACACTCCACCAGGCTGGCTTGGCGCTTAACGTGTCATCCGAAACACTGAACGTCAGCTAATGTCGCTGGGATACATTCATTATCTCAGTCGACCTCTGTGGCGCTGCGTTTGTGGCTCTGCCTACCATGCGAGAGGTCCCGGATTCGATCCCCGGCTGGGGTTTAAAAAAAAAACACAGGCCTTGGATGTTTATATGTATGTGACATCGCTTTTTCTGGTTCCCACGACACAGGGTATCCTAGTGTGGGGCCAGAAGCAATGTATGTGCCTATGTTCATTGGTACATGGTCAGAATTCGAACCTGCATCTCCTGAATGACAAGTTTACCAATTGTTATTGTGTGACTTATTCTGGATTTGGAATAGAGGTCATTTTCCCGATATTGGTTTCGTATTCTATTATCATGGCACGAGGTTTCAAATCGCGATGCCTCAAAATAGGGTTGGGTTAGTTTGAGGTTAAATAGGGTTGGGTTAGTTTGAGGTTAAATAGGGTTGGGTTAGTTTGAGGTTAAATAGGGTTGGGTTAGTTTGAGGTTAAATAGGGTTGGGTTAGTTTGAGGTTAAATAGGGTTGGGTTAGTTTGAGGTTAAATAGGGTTGGGTTAGTTTAAGGTTAAATAGGGTTGGGTTAGTTTGAGGTTGAATAGGGTTGGGTTAGTTTGAGGTTAAATAGGGTTGGGTTAGTTTGAGGTTAAATAGGGTTGGGTTAGTTTGAGGTTAAATAGGGTTGGGTTAGTTTGAGGTTAAATAGGGTTGGGTTAGTTTGAGGTTAAAAAACTGCAATTAATGCTATTCTAAAATTGGTGTAATGGATAGGTATAGTCGATGCTATAGGGTTGTTTCAGATTTCAGATTTCAGATTTGTTTATTTGCGTTTGAATAAGGTATTACATAAGTTCTTAAATTAATATAACATGTAATTTTATATAGAATGCAAATATTTTACTGTAGGTATATTATAACATAACTTTTTAATTCTTAGTGAGAAAAGAATTCCCTCAGTGTATAAAAATTATGCTGCAGTAGCCATGTGAACAGTTTTTGTTTGAAGAGATTTTGTGGGAGATGTTTTAATTTTGTTGTTTAAATTTGTTAGTAACATATTTGTAAACCGCTTTCATTAAGAAACAATGTCTTAACATTTGACCATCCCCTTATGTTACAACCTGTGTATTTATTCGATGGAATGCCCAATCAATTAATTGAGAATGCTTGGGATTTCACGTGTGGATTAGGTTTTAAGATTTTGATATACGCCTATCTGAACAAAATCTTATATTATGTTAGAACAAGGACATCTGAGAGACGCTCAGTAATAAATAAGGGCAATAATCACAAAACACACACACACAGGCTGTTCCAAACATTCGCCTCACACTGAAATCCGCTCGCAATTCAACAATAAATTAACGCATGTCAAGAAATAATTAACAAACACTTCCGATTATGGTTAAGTTAAGTTCGTAAGATAACGCCTTAAGCCACCGCTGGTAAGGAGAGAGCATATTAAAGGCGTACCGTTGTATAATACCGTTTCATCGTTTGGAACGTCGAGACCGTTTCTCGAATTCAGCAAGAGCAGTCTCGTTTTATATCCAGTTATAGCACAGCATTTGATAGATATGAGTACCGTCGCCAACCGTTGATTGACCTTGGGTACCCAGGGTACCCAAAATGCGGTTATAGGTTTTTAATTCTATTACCATGGCATAAAGTCCAAAATATCGACCCGTTTTAATGTCACAGTCAATCATGCTGTTAATGAAACTTTCAACAAAAATTTCACCGCTTTGCCGACAGTGTGGCAACCAACGGGAGACGGAATAAAAGGCTTGTCACTGCATGCTCAGTTAACTCCTGTCTGATTAGAATGCAATCCTAGCTTATTTACTATGTTGGTACATGTAATTAATGACCTAAATAAGACATAGTACGTGATGAGATATTTCCACATATCTGTGGCGGCCGAACTGCTACTGCTGCAGTAAGTGAGCTCCACCACAGTTGCGTCAACAATCCAGCCACGGACGAAATGGTTTTGAAGACTAGTTTTCGTATCGAGTTAGACGTCTCGTCTCGTCACCTAAAAATTTTACTCCTACATCCCTTATAGTTCGTTTAGAGCAAATTTGGATGAGTTGCACAACTCAAATTCGGCTCAAAGTCGACTTTGTAATATACTTAAGCGTGAAGTATGCCTCCTGTCACCCACGTGTGTGGTTCGTTCGCTGAGTTACGGTGCGAGTTTGATTCAAATATTTAGGATAATGTTTTTTCATGTATTAACTTTAAAAGGTCTTTAGAATCATTCGGAAGTAAAGCCAAGGCTATCGTTTAGTAGTTGAATTATTCATCCATTAATTATTGTAACCTATAATCAGAAACTGAAGTTCACACAGTCAATTCGACTTTTAATATAACGGTGTAAATTTGTCACATTCATTATACAGCACGGCCTTGATAATCCGTACCCCAGCTCATCCGAACGCCTCTATAATCCGAACGACCCCCCTTACCTAAATTAAGGGATAAAGCATTTTCTATGTCACTAAATACTACTCGTCAAAGCACTATATTGGAATTCTTTAAAAAAGTGTGATTAATAGCATTGTATCTAACATACATCTAACGTACATACTTCAATAAACATAAAATATGTTTGTTTTATTTCGAAAAATCCCTTTCAAAATTTTAACATACTATAATCCGAACGCTTCGTGCATCCGAACAGGGTATAAATTTTCGGTGTTCGGATCATCGAGGCCCTGCTGTACTTACATACATATATACATATGCAAAGTTCAAAGTTCAAAGTGTTATTAATCAAAAATAATATTAATTACAGGTTTACTTATATCTACTTCTGCACTAGTCAGAGACCGTCTCGCAGTAAGTGAAGATCAAAGGAATAATCTACAAACTAATTGCAGTCTAAAAACAGTTTTTTAAAATATACCTGTTTGCAGAATGGACAAATACAAAATGGAAAAAAATATTTATACCTAGTTAGCCTATGGTTAAATTATCATCGAATTGAGTTGTTTGTGTTGTGTGTGGAGGGGTGTGGAGGGGGGGATATTTTTTTTCACACCTTTCATTCGGAAAAGTAAGTTTTGCTCCACGACGAGAGGGAGCAAAATGCTACTTTTCTGTTCAAGCTACTTTTTAATTTATTCATTGGCATACAGCATTTACGCAATGTGCCAATTGAACAAAGATTAAATGTAATTATGAAATTACATCACAATCGACAACGATGACGTAGTCAACTTTAACAACGTTATATCAAAATTTATGAATTTTTCGTAATATTTAAAAAATGTCACAATAAATTATATGTTTTACTGAAATCAAAACTATCGATGACTGTTATTGTGATATAATGAATATTGATATCCGAAACCATTGTAATATTCGATTCGATTATTTTTACACAATAGTAAAAGTACACAGGAATATTTTATCTGTGGTGACCTTTACCTAATCCTTCACAATCCGTCATTATAAAAACAATGTTTACGTTGTTCGATTACTGTTAAAGTGGTAAAAGTATAATTCAAAGTATAGTTATTTAATTTTTTTGAAGCAATTTAAATTTTCCTCATAGTCGGTGTGAAAAGTTGTATGTGTCACTCAGGAGCAAAATTATTTTCGTCATGGGCGTTAACGCTTGAATCCTTCGTTACGCTCAGGATTCTTACTTAGAATCCCTCCCTTCACTGTGGATTCAATGTACCGTCCTCGCCGTAAATTTTGCTCCCTTGTGACACAAATAACTATTTGCTCCCCGGTCGGGATGCCAATGAGGTCTGTGATATGAAAAGACCTCATTAAAACGTTTGCAGCACGGAACCACAAACCAAAACGACATCGGTGTGTATGTTTTTTAAATTTGTTGACTTTCAAAAAGCGCTTAATCTATTTTGATAAAATTTATACCAATAAAAACAAGAATCATCAAAATCGGTTGTTAACTGACGGAAAAAACGCGTAACAAGCATACAAAAAAAACATACGAATTGAGAATCTCCTCCTTTTTGAAGTTGGTTTAAAATACAACAAATACCAATTTTTAGGGTTCCGTACCCGAAGGGTGCCAAACGGGACCCTATTACTAAGCCTCCGCTGTCCGTCCGTCATGCGTTTGTCACCAGGCTGTATCTCATGAACCGTGATAGTTAGACAGTTGAAATTTTCACAGATGATATAATTATGTTGCCGCTCAAACAACAAACACTAAAAAGCAGAATAAAAAAAATGTTTAATATATGGGACTCCCATGCAAGAATTCTTTCAATACCACATACAAACTTATGAATGCACCTGGTTACATACATGGAGTGAGAAAGCAGCCGCACCAATAACTTTGTAACCAACATTTTGATATCTAAAATCCAAACTATTCACTCCAGACCATCCTACGATACGAGTTCGGCTCGCACTTGACCGGTTTTAATAAAAATCAACAGTTATTAATACGCCTCACAATTTTTAGGGCATTGTTACTCTATATAGGGTACATTCGGCCTCTATGGAGGCGTCCGCAACTATATAGCGATGTGTCAAATTTATATGGAAGCAAAACAGTCGGCCGCTGGCTGTCTGCAATATTGAGAACATGCCTTAAAACTTAACGCGACGCATTACACCAAAACAGCCCTTTGTAAATGTCACATGACGCAAAATAATGAGCATTAAAGCAGTTATTGCTTTATACTAACTCGTTGACCATGAGTGTATCGCAAAATATTTATCACATTATATTTTACGATTGGTGGATCATGTCAGGAATACTGAGATACGCTCCAGAACCAAAATAAAGGACGTAGCGGAATAGGCAGCGGCATTGAAGTGGGACTAGACCAGACCGATGGGCCAAACTAACAACTCTCTGGATCCCAAACGCGACGCGGGGACCAGGAAGCGCTGGAGTGACGAATTGAGGTACCACAAAAACAACTGGTGGGAGGTAGCCCAGGGGCGTGAAGAGTGGAGGAGGGGAAATGAGGCCTTTACCCAGCAGTGGGATGATGTAGGCTAATAATAATAATAATATTTTTACAATTTCGGACCTGATTTTAATTGATGTACTTGCTGTTGATTTAATCGCTATTCAAAATACTAACATAGTCGCTATGTTAGTCCTCAAAGCATCGGCTATCAGCCTCTTTCAAAACCAGAATTCCTGTTCCTCTAAAAGTAAGAGGGGAATTTCCAAGTCCGCTACCGGGGCGCCACAGCCGAGCGCACATTCGTCAACCGATCGCCTTGTAATAGTGCGAAAGCCGATACCAGCCGTCAAAGCCATCGCGCCGAAGGCAGGCACTTTACACAACTGAGCTCTTATCTCGAACACCACTTACACTAGTTTTAATTAGAACTCACATTTTGTACAAGTCGAAAATTAATCAAATTAAGGAGGTAATTCGGGACGTCTTGAATGTTGACGGCTCGGATGGTGTTGTGTTCGAGGGAACTAATATTGAACTTGTGTAAGTCGAAAATAATAATAATTATATAATAATAATACCGTGGACACTATTTACACACATTGATCTAGCCCCAAACTAGGATTCCCAATATTCCCTGTATATTGGGTACTAGACAACGATACACATACTTATAGATAAATATTATACTTAGATAGAAAAACAACCATGTCTAGGGTACTAACATCCGTTCTCATCAAACAAATATTTGCCCCCACCGGGACTCGAACCCGGGACCCTTGGCTTCGTAGGCAGGGTCATTGGCATAGGAAATACCTATACTCGTGGTAGCATATTTAATGTTACATTATTAAGTGTTGATTGTTATAGCGGCTCCTTTAATATTCGGTAAGGTATACGTAGGGAATATGGGGACTTGCTCCCTGAAGCACTCCCCGCGCGTCTAAAAGTTTTACTACAGAAAAATACACAGTTAAACCTCAAAACAAACGTCAAAGCAAATCCCAAAAAAATATCTTTATCTACACACGTATCATAAAACCTCTTTACTGCATCCAAAAACCACACGTTACGACCAGCGTAATGATAAACTTCTTGGTAAAAACTCATTTCTTATCTGAATATTGACCATTATGACCATAATGTACCAAAATTTGTCAAATTATGACATTCAATTTTCGAGCGCCCGCCTGCGTGCCGCCCCTAGTTTGTCTGTGAAGTTGGTACTACAGAACAAGCTAAACAACTGCAGAGCAATTATCAATGCCACAATGCCGGTCGAACAGACGGTTCCTGAACACATCAAAGAGAGCTTATGATATGTGTGTAGATAAACTAGTGTATGTAACTGTACATAATTACATATGGACTAAACGGTCTGAAATAAATGAATATTGAATAATTAGGCATTAAAACTCTCGAGTGATATTTCTCGCCTTCGGCTCGTTTCATATACCCTTTCTCGAGTATTAATGCCCGCCATTATGTAGCAGTCACATAAAGTACTATTAAACAAGTGGCTAACATGAGATGTTTTTTGTAGTAAGACCCTAACGGCCTCACCACAAAAAAAAAACTACTGTTCATCACTTGTTAAAAAAAACGGTCAAGTGCGAGTCGAACTCGCGCACGAAGGATTCCGTACCACCGTACAATGGTAGGGATAGTGTGGACTGAATAGTTTGGATTTTACATAGCAAAATGTGGTTTACAAAGTTATTGGTGCGGCTTCTTTTACTCTCAATGTACGTAACCAGGTGCATTCATAAGTTTGTATGTGGTATAGAAAGAATTGTTGTATTGAAGCCCCCTTAAATATGTTTTTTTTTCTGTTTTTTAATTTTTGTTATTATAGCAGCAATACATCATCTGTGAAAATTTCAACTGTCTAACTATCACGGTTCATGAAATACAGCCTGGTGACAGACGGACTGACAGCGGAGGCTTACTAATAGGGTTCTGTTTGGCACCCTTCGGGTACGGAACCCTGGGAATGTATTGGATTTGACGTTATTAAATGCTTCTCTATACAAAAATATAAAGTAGAAGCGAAAAAATACGCGTTTGACGCGAGTCCGCGCATAGCTTGCTGATCCAGAAAATACTTAGAATCTACTTCAAGAAACGCTATTTATTGACTGACATACTACCCAAAGCCTGCATCACCGGTGGAGCTGGAGTCATGACACTTTGTACAGGGGTAACTTATAGGGTAGCACCAAGAGGGAATTTGGCGAAATCGGTCCCCCAAGGTGGGGGGGAATGGGGAGTTAAAGTTTGTATGTAAATAAAAAATGACTTGAAGTTGATATTTTGCAGGTTGTTAGTCGATAGGTGCGAGACGTTGGTTAACAAGAGTTTTCAAATTTTCTCCTAGTGGTTAGTTAGTAGTAGTAGTTAGTAAGCTTTGTGTGTTTTTTTTTTCAATAGTTTCTAGATACGAGTGTAATTTTCGAAATTGCCCAGAGGAGAAAAAAGAGGAGGCTGAGTATTAATTTCGATAGGCCCGTATCAAGATGAGGCACAAACAAGAAATCAAAAGTTAAAGAAAAAGAATCGTCTGCATGCGTATGAGTTGGCCATTTTCGTACAACTCGACGAGGGAATCGGTTAGTAGCTTATATCGCCGTATTTTAAAAAGGCTTATGTTCAAACGATCACCAAAGACGCACCTATTGTACTACCAATAAATTCGAAACGTCCGCCAGAATAGTAAACGATCACCAAACTGTGTTTGGATAAATGATCACCAAACTTCTTTTTATGTTTTGTGTACAGTTTATGTTTTAAGTATTTTTGGTTGTTCTTACATGTTTAATGCTCCTTCACCTAAGCTACCGCAGTATTATCCCCTTATATTTTCTGCAACTTTTGTTGATCATTTACCAATTTTTGGTAGGAGTAAAAATATGAAATAATATAAAAAAATATTTTGGTGATCAATATTTGTTGTTGTCATTTAAAAACTTATTTTCTTTTGATTTTCTTTATTTTTCATTACAGTCATATGAAAATAGATGGTGGTGTTTTCTAAAAAGACACTTTTATCACTTAATTAAATATTAATGAGTTGAGCTTGCATACACGTATCCATCTTGTTTCTTATTATAATATGACGAAGCACGCGTGTATATGGTATTTGTATATACTTATGTTCATAGCTAACTCACTTACCATCTTCATGCAAGTTATAATATTGTATTAGTTAGTGTCTAAACACACTACGCCGAAGATACGCGACCGAAGTCCGGCATGATCACGCCTGCAATGCTATTTGAGTTACTGACGACACATAATGCCGAAATTACGTTGCGTTATAGCGTACAGCAAACTTCGATCGGGGGTAAGTTCAGCGGCAACTTATTCTGTGGAGCACACATTATACGCGACCGAAGTTCGCTTCGATTGCCGAGACCTCTACTGCCTTTACTGAGCGTCTCGCGCACACAAAGTTGCGCAACTGAAATTCTGCCGCGTAAGTTCGGCGCTTATGGTGAGTCATATCAGCCGAATACGTCGGAACGTAAAATCAGCCAAGGAATCACGCCGTACTTCGGTCGCGTATCTTCGGCATGGTGTGTTTAGACACTTAAACACAACCTATTTTTAAAAGAAGTCTAAAAATAATTTGTAGGAGTTTCTCCACCCTTCTACTTCCACGGTAGGAAGAGGCAAAACATGGCGTTTACTACGTATTATGGTAATTAAATATCTAAAGTACCTACTAAAGAACTTTTGACTTTATCACCAACTATTCACCAACTATTCACATACTTTTGAGAAAGAGGAGGTGAGGGATTTAAATATAAACATAAACATTTACGAACATGCACATACATTGCTTATGGCCCCACACTAGGATACCATGAGTCGTGGGAACCAGAAACAGCGATGACACACACATAAACATAAAAAGACCTGTTTTTTTTTAATTCAAACCAAGCCAGGGACTGAACCTGGGACCTCTCGCATCGTAGAGAAGACAACCGCAGCGCCACAGAGCTTGTCATACAATTAATAATAATAATAGTCATAATAATATTACCTTGGACACTATTTACCCACAGCCCCAAACTAGGATTCCCTGTATCTTGGGTAGTACCCGATACAGGGAATCCTAGGGAGGGAACAACGATACACATACATATATACATAAATATTATACTTAGATAGATAAACAACCATGACTAGGGTACAAACATCAGTTCTCATCAAACGAATATTTGCCCCCACCGGGACTCGAACCCGGGACCCTTGGCTTCGTAGGCAGTTTCACTGCCGACTCGGCCATTCGGGTCGTCAATTGACAGCATCGTGGTGAATCGTCTGTTGACTAGTGGTTTCACACCCGCTTCTCACGCTGGACATCCAGGTTCGAAACCCGGTGCTGACCATGTACCAATGAGATAAGTATTTTTCTTAAGTACATCATCCGGACGTTCCAACGGTGGTGAAAATTAGAAAACACCGTGAGGAAATCTTCAAATCTCCATAGTTGCGGCGATGGGCTAGCCTTTTGTCACCAAAAAAGGAGTATTGGATAACTAAACTTGGGCACAATTGTTCCTCTGTCATCCCGTATGGGAAAATGCGGGACACAATGTATGAGTCGTAGGCATATCATAAAATTTATCATTTCATGAAATGTTCAGCCATTTCATCATCTAGCCGACCATTTCATGAAATGGTCAGAAAAGGATGAATTTGATGAAATATGTCCTTATTAAAGCATTTTTATTCCGTACTAAAGTCCGGCCGCTGAGAGAATGCATTCCTGACAGGTCGAGATCGACCGGACGATGTAACTTTGAAGTAGCGTTTTCTATTTAAAAAAATGTGTTGTTTATTTGCTTTAATAACAACACTCTTTTTGGTAGGGGTTGTCAACACTGGTGAAAAGCCGCCATTTTGTTGTAGTTGTTCCAAAAATTTGTCTGTCGTCTATTGTCGTCTCGTGCGCATAGTCTACGTTCTTCAGTGCTTCTTGGCGTAATGGCGGACCCTTGTTACCTCTTGAACTAGTACAAGAGCGGTCTCTTAGGCACTTGGAGTGAGCAAAGGACTATAATGAAAATTAATAAAGAAAACTTCGGCCGAGAAAAACCCAGAGCAAAACCTGTGAAAGATATCGATACCTTTGAACCTGATACGATAAGGTATCATATATGTAGTTACTATTCGAGAAAGAGTACCTGAACTTTTGGGATCTTTGAAAGCAGCTGGTTTGTTTGAGGGAGGTAAGACGGCCCTAACCAAAGTTTCAAAACAAATTGGGTTTGAATATAAAAAAAAACGGATGAGAGAAAATCTAAATAGACTATGTTTTTAAAGAGAAGTGAGGAAAATCGATGACTGGAAAAATGTGGTCTTCATCGACGAGACATGGTCTTAGACAGAGGGCACAGCAGTAGCGACGTCGAAAGTACCGATTGGTAAAGGGGCCCGGCTCATAAAATGCCACGCCGTTACTTCAAAGTACGGTTTCGTGGAAAACGGCTTACTGGTATTTGAGTCAAAAACCACCACTGATCACAATGCCTTACCATTATTACTGCAGACAGTACCGACCCAAGCCAACAAAAAAGAAGTTTTGGTGGCTTGGCTTCAAGATAAGGGCATTGACGCAAACATGCTGATGCTCAAAATAGAGTTATGGAAATTATTTAAAGAAAATAAGCCTTCAAATGTACGATACGAAATAGATGAACTGGCTTTGGAATATATTTATCATGTTCCGAGAATCCACTGCCAGTATAATGCGATTGAAATTATCTGGGCTCAAATTAAAGGGTATGCAGCTCGCCACAATACTGCACCACCATTCGACACAAAAAAGATGATGAGCCTTCTGAAAGAAGCCTGTGAAATAATCACAAGAGATGACTGGTTGAAGGTCGTCGAAAAAACTAAAAACCTTATTTTAGAAGATTTCGACAGAGACGTAATAATTGATGCGCAGATTGACAATGAAATGATAATTTAAGTTGGGGAAGAAGACAGCGATGACAGCTCGTCATACGAATTGGTAACAAAATAAAACACGTTATGAATAGATTTTGGGTTTAATTTAGTTATGTTATTTTAAAAATAAAAACCTAAATAAACCTAATTAGGTTTTTATTTTTAAAATTGCTTAACTTTACTAACTTAATTAGGTTTAATTAAGTAGGTAAGTAATGTTAAGCGATCGTTAATAATCTCCCATATCTAGTCATCCCAAACTGACAGGTGACAGGATCGCTTTCTCTCAGCGGCTAGACTTTACCTAATATTTTTCGTGATAGGCAAGCAGAACTAACACCAAGACTATTCGGGGCTTCGCTACGCTCGTCTCCTTTAGTCTTCACTTAAGTAGCCGCAGTGTTTTGCCCTAAAATATTTCTTCGTTCAATGAAAGTTCATATTCAACCATGGTTGGCCATGTTGGCCGTGGTTGCTTTCATGATATGGTCAACTCTACGATAGGACAATATCCTATTATTTATTTGTTCTAGTTAAAGAATCTATTCGTTTCTCGATAATAATAATAATCAAATTGGTAATTCAAAGATACTATATCAAAATCAAGATTTATGTGCAGTTTCTACAGCAGCTGGTGCTGTTTTTCCACTTGAAATAGAAGAAATAAACAATACTCGAAATATTTGCTATTCTTGCACTAGATGACATTGTTTCTGTCCAATTTCGATCCAGAAATAATAGGTATTACATAAATAACACTATTTGGGTTAAAATAATCCTAAATACGGTGGCGATAATATTGTACGCACCTTAGAACCCGTTATTGTGATTGCGATCAGGAGGGTTACCATAATCTTTTTCCGATTCAAATCAGGTTTAAAACAAGAATGGAGTCAGTTGCCATGGTGATGACCATGGCAACTGACTCCATTCCAATTCGCCATAATGGGCTTTATTTACCTAGTGCCAAGACTTGTTTTAGGACGGTCACGGTAATTTTGCGGATCAAATTAGGTTCCTAATCAGAATCGGCCTAAGACGTCGTGGTAACCCCCCAGGCTTCATTTCTCGGCTGGGGAGGAGCTCCACAGGGTTCCATCATCAGACCCTGGATATCACAAAGACCAAGGTACAAGATTAAACAAACGAGGCCAAACTTGATTAGATTGCGGAGTTTTATTTCAGAGATTCCAGAGCCACCTTCCAGCTCCGTTATCAGTTCAGCTCCATGCCATAAATATATCGCAATATTGCAACTGTTCCTCTGCTACATCATTTGGGAAAAATCATGACGATTTATTTGTGAAGATTTACATAACTTTCCCAACTGTAGTATTGCCCCTAAGACTGAGTTAAGAGCGCTCCGACGACGAAATGACACAAATAATTCATTGAACACAAACATAAATCAAACGCGAATCCAAATGCACCCTGTACTGTTCACAAGATTAGTTTCTTGCTGTATTCTGATCTATAAGTCAAGACAATAAGGACTTTTTGGCAGTCAGCTCCAAGACGCATAAAATGTGACATTGCAACAATATTAGTAGAGCCCTGTTGGATAAATATGGAATGATTTTTGTTGTCAGATAAGTAGAATAGTTGTAATAGTTTTAAAGTTACACACAACTACTAGCTAAAGGTGGCCACAAAAGTGCCTCCGGTACCCCCTAAAGGAAATTGTGCGAATTACCGCAGCGCCACAGAGGTCGTAATACGACCTCTGTGGCGCTGCGGTAGTATGCGAGAGGTCCCGGGTTCGATGCCCGTCTGGGGATAAAGAAACGAAAAACCCCAGGTCTTGCATATGTGTATGATGTTGCTATTTCTGATTCCCGCGATGCAGGGTATCTTAGTGTGTTCAGAAGCAATAAATTTGCCTGTATATAAATGTTTATTATATTTATTTACTTTGTGTCGTTTAAAACACATCGTGCGGCTGTGGTCGGTAATAAAATTTAAAAACTATAACGGGTTTTTGGGTACTTCAATACCCAAGTGTGCTCGAGGAGTTAATGCGTCTTAAAATCTTTATCTACACACGTATCATAAACCCTCTTTTCTGCGTACAAAAACCGCACGTTACGATCAGCATAATGTTAAACTACTTGGTAAAAACTCATTTATTATCTGAAAAATTACACATTATATTATATTGTGTAATTTTTAGGGTTCCGTACCCAACGGGTAAGAACGGAACCCTATTACTAAGACTTCGCTGTCCGTCCGTCCGTCTGTCACCAGGCTGTATCTCAAGAACCTAGCTAGCTAGAGAGTTGAAATTTTCACAGATTATGTATTTATGTTGCTGCTATAACAACAAATACTAAAAAACAGGATAAAATAAATATTTAAGGGGGCTCCCATACAACAATACCACATACAAACTTACGGATGCACCTGGTTACGTACATGGAGTGTGAAAGTAACCGCACCAATAACTTTGTAAACAATATTTTGCTGTGTAAAATCCAAACTATTCACTCCACACCATCGCTTCCATTGAACGGTGGTACGGAACTCTTCGTGGGTGATTTAGACTCGCACTTGACTGGTTTTTCTACATGTTATGACATTTAAATTTCGAACGCCGACGCCCGCCTGCGTGCCACTCCTAGTTTGTCTCTGAACTTGTTAATGACATTCAAATTTCGAACGCCGACGCCCGCCTGCGTGAAGTTGGTACTACAGAACAAGCTAAATAACTGCAGAGCCACAATGCCGGTCAAACATGCGGTTCCTGAACACATCAAAGAGAGCTTATGATATATGTGTAGATAAACTAGTGTATGTAACTGTACATAATTAGGCATTAAAACTCTCGAGTGATATTATTATGAAACTCGCCTTCGGCTCGTTTCATAAACTCACTCTCGAGTACTAATGTCCTCGATTATGTAGCAGTAACATAAACTACTATTAAAACAACAATCCTCTTCCATACTACCAGAGAATAGGCACGGTCCGACTATAGTGTGTAAAATATGCAGAAAATATCCCACTCTCTTCCGATAGTGTGGCGACAGATGTCACCAGCTCTGTAGCGCCACCTACGTAAAGGCAATACTTTATCGGGTTGCTTGGAATGGCGAAAGAATTTGTGATCCTAATATACAAAAGGAATAGCTGAGTTGTGACTCCAATATTGTGGTGTAGCAAAACAGAATTAAACGATTATTTGGGCGAAACAGAGCCTCTGCCAACTCATATGGGGAAAATCATGTCATACAGGCATGTACATACAGGCACTTACATTACTTCTGGCCTCACACTAGGATACCTTGTGTCGTGGTAACCAGAAACAGCGACAACATAAACATCCAAGAGCTGGGTTTTATTTTCTTTATCCCCGACCGGGGATCGAACCCGGTACTTCTCACAGAGCTCGTCATCATTATGTTCTTGTAATTTTTAAAGGGGAAGAAAACTGTCAATTAGTTCTAAGTATATATTTACACGTTTGTGATGTCCCTGTTTATGGTTCCCACGATACAGGTTATCCTAGTGTGGGGCAGGCCCGTATGTATATACGGGCCTGCCCCACACTAGGTGCGTATACACGCACATACATTGCTTCCTGAAGCAATGTATGTGCGTGTATACGCACATACATTGCTTCAGGAAGCAATGTATGTGCGTGTATATAAATATTTATGTTATATTTATGTTTAGCCACTTATTCAATACTCCATTTTCCGTGATATTATAATAATAACTTTCACCATAAAAAACTGTTACACTTTATAAAATCTTAGAAGATATGAAAGATAACCTAAAACTTCATAATATCCTCTTTTTATACAAGGGATAATACCAAAACAATCGTAAAATCGAAGTTGTTCTTTCAGTTGAAATAATATTTGACGACCTATGTGGCGCAGTGGTTGTGGTTCTGCCTACCATGCGGGAGCACCCGGGTTCGATCCCCGGCTGGGGATAGAGAAAAAAAATCCCCATTTGTTGGAAGTTTATATGTGTATGAGGTCGCTGTTTCTGGTTCCCACGACACAGGGTATCCTAGTGTGGGTCCAGATCGAAGCAATGTATGTGCCTGTATGTAAATGTTTATGTTTATGTTCAAAGATAATATTCATTTGAATAGAAGAGAGAATATTTTTCTCTGTAGTATGGTCAGAAAGAGTTGAATTTCACGGAAACATGTCTTTTTAATAGCATTTGTATTCAGTACTACGTGGTGTTTTTTGTGTTATACATGTCGAACTAACACAAAGACCATTTGGGGGCTTCTTTATTCTTTAGTCTTCACCTAAGCTACCGCAGTGTTTTGCCCTAAAATATTTCTTCGTTCAACGACAGTTCTAATTCAACCATGGTTGGCTATTACATGATATAGTCAATTCCAAGATATGGTTACGACGTATTGTAATGACGTTTTCTAAGTATATGTAAATATCTACAGTAATAAAGTACTTTGACTATGACTTTGACTTTGATTTAAGCAATATCCCCTCACTAACACGCTAAGCACCGTCAAGAACCAAGTTATCGTTTTCATAATATAGATACTAATTATTTCACTAGAATACCGATTTGATCAAGGAATCTTCAAAACTCAAAACTCAAATCATTTATTGCAAGTAGGCAAAATAATGCACTTTTACAAGTCAAACACTTACTTAAGCAGAAAGTAAGGAAGTGTTTGGTGTATGGTATCTTGTTGTGGGGGAAAGCAGCGGATATTCAAACTATTTTTATTTTACAGAAAAAAGCTATTCGAGCAATTTATAATTTAAAACGCACAGACTCCACCTTAAGACAGCTTTTTAAAGAAATTGACATACTAACTGTAGCTCGTCAATTTATTTTCGAAAATATAATGTATGTACGCAAGAACCTTACATAATTCCCAAACTTAGCGATAGCTGTAATGTTAACCTAAGAAATAATCACAGACTACTTGCGCCCCGGTTTAGCCTCGCGAAGGTTAGCAATTCTTTCAAGGGTCAATGCATTCTCTACTACAACAAGATACCTCTGGAGATCTTGAAAATGCCATATGAGCAATTTAAAATCCATGTTAAAGCGACTTTGTCGAAAAAGGGATATTACAATGTTCAAGATTACTTAAATGATGGGTCTGTATGGGGTTAATCTGGCTCAACACAGACCTTGCTGTTAGTAATTTTGTAATTATTTATTCCTGCTTATTATTTATTTTATTTATTTTTATTTATTTATTTATCATAAATATCTACCATTACAGGCTTAGACCTAATGCGGTAAATACTAATACTACACGACTACTTATAATCTACCTAAGTACCTATATTACCTTATCCTATCTTCCATATAACAAATAACAAATAGTGCTGTTAATTATGATAATGACTAAATATTATATTTTGTATTAGTTAAGCATAAGCAATTTTTAAAAAGAGATTTAAAAATCAATCTGTGGGAGTTTCTACGCCCTGCTTCTCCCACAGTGGTCCAATGTAGAGAAGTGGCAAAAATTGACGATTGCTGAGTATATGTAAATATCTACAGTAATAAAGACATTTGGAATTTGGAATTTGACTTGTAAAAGGAAGTACTTAGTACGTGGAAAAAATAAAAAATAAATCAAATATGATCAACTAAACTAATGAGTACATAAATGATTATAGTTTGAGTTTGAAAAAGGAAATATCCCCTTCAAGTGGTGATTTATGGCTGAATCTCGCACAGGAAAAAGAAAATCCACTAACTCGATAGAAGATAGCACCAAAAAACTCTATGGGGATGTAATTTTTTAAATTTTCGTTTTCAGGGTTCCGTACCCGAAGGGTTCCAAACGGGACCCTATTACTAAGACTTCGCTGTCCGTCCGTCCGTCCGTCCGTCCGTCTGTCACCAGGCTGTATCTCAAGAACCTAGCTAGCTAGAGAGTTGAAATTTTCACAGATTATGTATTTCTGTTGCCGCTATAACAACAAACACTAAAAAACAGGATAAAATAAATATTTATGGGGGCTCCCATACAACAATACCACATACAAACTTATGGATGCACCTGGTTACGTACATGGAGTGTGAAAGTAACCGCACCAATAACTTTGTAAACAATATTTTGCTGTGTAAAATCCAAACTATTCACTCCACACCATCGCTTCCATTGAACGGTGATACGGAACCCTTCGTGCGCGATTTAGACTCGCACTTGACCGTTTTTTTTATTACTCAGTGTAGGATATAAAAATTATCTAACCAGTGACAATATTATAACATCGTATCCATAAGTGCCAATAAGATGTCTCAAATAAAAATCTAAAAATATAAATAAATAAGAACAAAGTCAAGCTGTAATGAACATAACTTATGAGAAACCAGACTGGACCAGTCCCCCCAAGAAGCACCCGTTCACGAGTGACGTGTGCACCAGCCATCAACCCCCTCACCATATTTGAGGGAGGGAGCAACCCGCTTATCAGAGCCGCCGCAAGAAAAGTCATTTTAGTGAGCATGACCATAAACTCTGGTTTCTTGGTAACAGACTTGTATTGTACGTTAGCATCTTCATTTAGCACTCCTCTATACGTTTTGGGCTGACCGGCTAAGAAATCAAAGCGCTGAAAAAAATATGCTCCGCTCAAATCGGTTTCATTAGGATAATTTTTTCAAATGTCACGAATCATAGGATCCGTATCATGCACACCCTGAATATTTACAGTAGACCGAGCTGCCATTCTTCGCAAAGCCTCACGTAATGCTTGAGTGGCGTGCTCCATTTCAGCGTCATCCTTCCCTAGAAGCCAGGGCCTGATTGATTTATTAGAAACACACGTCCAGGGCGGCAACTCTACTAAAGAGGAGGCAAACGCAACGTTGATTATATTATTATTGCGCCGTACGTGTTGATGAATACGGTATTTTACAAGGTAGTCCAATAAATCTAGAAACGAGTCTCAAGCTGAACCTATTTCAACAAAAACGTTTGAAAATATCATAATTGTATATGGGAAAAATTAAACGGCACATCAAAAATACTGATTTGCATAGCAAATATCATGGCAAAATATTGCGGTAGCTTAAGTGAAGGGTAAAGGGGGTGAGCGAAGCGAAGCCCCCTTTATCCTTCGTGTTAGGTTGAACATGCAAGAACAACAAAACATACTTAAAACAAATTTGAGTACACATAAAATATTTAAAATATAAAAAGTATTTTGCTGATCCTTTTTTGCTGTGCAAATCAGTATTTTTGATATGCCATTAAATACTAGCCATTGTATATTTCCAGCAGTTTGTATTGAAACGACAGCGTTTGAATGTCGTACTTGTATTTCGTAGAACTCTTGAACAAAATACCGTTTTGGCAGTTCCTAAAAAGTATCTAATTTGACTAGCAGTCAAATACCGTATTTGCTTAGATCGCTTAACTTACCTCGTCCGTGCAAAGGTCCCCGTTACTCCAGGCGGAAAGATCCGCAGTGTGAGAGTGACGGAATCGAGAAAAAATATCATAAAGTAGCGCTAAAGCACAGAAAAATATTTAAAAATAAACTACACTAAGTTTTTTTAAAGTTTTTTTAGGAGATTTTGCGAATACATAATATCTACATTTTGATCATAGTTCCACAATGAAATTAGTTAGGATTTATGAATTACAGGAAAAAATAAAATAATTTAGAGATGTTTTCGTAATTAAACTCTATCGAGAAAATTTCATCCAATCGCGATTCCCTTTAGTGAGAATTTAATGAAATACTCAATAAACGTTAACGCAAAAATAAAATCTATAGATGACTTCATGGTGGAGAAATGGATTCGAAAAAAACCCCATTATTTTTCGTATCACCTTAACGCATGCAGCTATGCAGGTTTATCTAAGAACCCTAAGGACAAATTCACGATACCTCATCACGTACTTTAATTTTGTCAAAATTGGTAGTAATATACACAAAATAACCTAACTTATGTACAAATATTAAATTAAATAAAAAATATCTCTCAGATCGCCGCCGTCGAGAGGCAGAGTGCCCAACATGCTGGCACCATTGCCTCGCCGTATAGCCAGGCTTATGCGCTGGGCGAGGAAGGCTCTTGGACCACCCGACGCTTCAACGAGTCTTTTCGCAATCTCTTTAAAGACTCGCCGTGCGTCAGGTCCCCACGGCCCGAGGGTCTCCACGCCAAACGGCACAAATATGTAGTCCTCCCCGAGGGCGGCATACTTGCGCCGCTTGAGACCCTCCGCAGAGTTCGCCGCTGCGCCGGCCCTTGAAGAAGTCGCTGATAAATGGGATGGCGCTAGTGTGTCAACACATATCGCATCCCACACCAGCGACCTCCCATGCTGCCATGGAATGAGCGTCATTCCGTCGGGCCTCTTACCGTCGTCGCGGGCTATGCCTGGGGGTTCGAGAACAGATGGCAAGCCCGCGCTGGAAAGGGCCCGACGGATGACGTCATTCAGAGCAGCATGTCTAGAGAGACGGCCAGCGCTGTAGTTGCAGGACAGGCCGTGGTGTCCACGTTGGCACACCCTGGCACCCCAGCGGCAACGATGTATCTCATTAGTTTTTACCCCCAGTCGTAGATGGTCCTTTCAAGCAACGTGCCGAGCTGTCTGAAGGGGATGGCATGTAGCCAGTGCCCTGACTCTCGCTCCTTGGTTGCGAGCAGACGAGCACGCTCTGCAGGATTAGTTGCGGCGTTAAGAAGGCTCTCACGCCTTTGGAGGCAGAGCGGCTCATCCCACAACCTTTGGGATTTTGGGTTTAGTAGGGAATTTTGACCCGGGCAGGCTTGCGTCCAAGCGCTCCTGGCATCGGCTAGGCACGTGACCTCAACATCACCAAGTGAAGGGTTAATTATTATATTATACTTACGTACGATGTAAACCGTTACAGGCAAATAATATTTTCGTATTGTGAGACTTTAAATATATTTTTTTATTATATAAAAACTAGGTTAATTTCGCCAATGTCACGTGTTTTATAGATTTCACTGTATTTGGACAGGTTCTCTTTCGGGAACCTAGAAATTTTGGTGTTAATTTGTTGCTCCTTAGCTCTACCCGGGAGGACGTGAAGGGCTGTGGCTTCCAAGTATCTCCTTCGGACGTGAGCAACTGCCTCCCTACTTTAAACTATAAAGACCATTCGCGCGAATTGAGGAAACAGACTTACATGTCACATCAACGCCATCTAACGAGAGGGTTTGGATATATTTTTTTAAATCAGCTGTCAAAAAGCCTTTGTAAGTAATACGTAAGGAGAAATAAAACCTAAACTATAACTGTGGCTCATACCGTCCCGTATGGGATATGGTGTGACGCCATTTTGTGGTCAATTAGTAGAATGGCCGCCGAGCCGTCCTACCGTACGCTTTGTACGCAGTCACGCCATTTCCCCACTGCACCTCTCTAATTGCCGGCGATAATTCATGCCTAATAATAATCTTGCATTAGGCAATATCGGACCGCGGACGGATTCAGGTGTGGGATCGGCTGATGGATTTGTCGCGTGTGTGGCCTGATATTTTGAATTGATTTCATTTCATTAACAAACTTGCAGATCTCTTACAAAGTAACTGCTTACTCTATGCTGATGACCTGAAAATCTTTAAAATCATTAATATAATACAATTGATGACTGCGCATCCCTACAGCGTGACCTCGGTACGGTAATAAAGCTAAATGCTTCCTAATTACATTCTCTAAAAAAGTAAATAATATTTCATATACTTACAAGCTAGATAACAATTTTCTGCAACCTAAGGATACTATGACAGACCTTGAAGTAATCTTCGACAGTAATAAACTAAACGGTTTCATTCTCCTCATCACTAAGCGATTTAGAAAACCAGAAAGCCTAATCGCTTTATATTTAAGTCTCGTAAGAAGTCAGGCTGAGTATGGCTCCTTAATCTGGTCTCCTCAATAAGCAGAACACGAGGAGAGAGTAGAGCGCATACACCAGGTCATTCTTAGGGCTGCAGCAAGACGACACGGTCTCAAGCGCAAACATACTAGCTATGAGGCTAGACATGAACATTTTGGAATAGAAACACTTGCAAGCAGGCGTAAGATTTGTGAGGTAACATATCTTCACAAAATTCTTCACGGCGAAATCGACACTTCACTACTGTAATCATTAAATATAAACATTCGATGTCTATAACACGCGCACCAAGACAATATATTAAGCATTCCGGTCTGTAGGATAAACACAGAGTTTAATGGGCATATCCACAGAATGTGTCACACCGTAAACCAAATAAGCCAAAATAAGCAAATAAGTCCACGATGAAATTGACATATTCAACTCGAGACCAGGCTTATTAAAATACCATTTGAGGCGGCTTTTATAAGTTTTTTTTTCTCCTGACAAAATTACTGAATTGTGCGAAAAAGTTAGCGCTGCTAGAAATACTGGTATTGGCCGGAAAACTGACCAAAAATCTTAATAACAGCTTCTTGAAAACCTTCTTTAAGGCAACTCTTTAAACGTTTTGTTGGAGCTTTTCGCCATTTGACTCAACGCCAGTCCTTAGTTAACGGCCTGGGCTTTTGACTAAGTGCCTAATTTATGAAAATAGAGGCGAAATTTACATACAACTGACAAATAGCCATTTACAAGTGATGACGACGATGAGACTGAAGACGAGCAAACCTAAAAAGTTTCAAATAGGAGAAGAGTTTCAATACTAGGAGAAAATTTCCTAAGTGACTCCCAACTTCTTGTAGTGAAGATGTGAAATAATATTGATGAAAGAAGCATCATGGGTGTCGATTCTACTTTGCAACATGAAAAACTTCTCTTTTTTCACTCTTTCCCCACTATCGTAGAAGTCGAGAATGGGAATCAAGTGTTTGGAGTTACATCAGTAGAAGATACAGTATCTAGCGCTTTGCTGTTATTCTTCTATATTATGTACCTAATATTAGGTACCCAAGCATTCAAACTTCAAACTTCATTTTTTTTTTATTCAAAATATATTCTTACGAACACTTTTGAACGTATAATTCAAGAAAAACTACTAACGCTTCGGAAAGTGTTATGGCAGCGGAGAAGAAGCGGCGTAAGAAACTCGAATACTGCAACAATGGCCTACTTTTATTTTCTGTTTATTTTTTTTAAATAGGTCTTGTGTTACAATCATGTGCGTTGTGCTTGTGCTGCGCTGGAAAATCAAAACTCCATTCCTCTTTGTTATTAATGTAATCATCTAACCTCTATTATGCTTTATAACATAATATATTTTTAACAATTTCTTCTCTGACAAATTTATTTATTGATCCATGAATCACTTTAACCTGCCTTCCTACAGAACAACTAATATCCACATATCATAATATCCCCGCACTTCCGCCGTAACCAAACACAAAGAGACGGCTAATGTCTCAATCCCTTTGACAAGCAACGATCCAGTGTCTGCCAGTAATTAATCATAGCACACACATCCTGTGTGACATGATCAATAAGCCATCACTATCGATCCCTTGTTTGTTGTTGTGATACAAACGACATTATATTACGGACTATAATAAACACAGCGTCACGCCTTTTCCCAAACGGGGTGGCAGAGGCACAATGGGCCAAGTAAAAAAAAAGGTACCAAACTGAGAAAACAATTTTGAGATAATTGTGTTATTCCAATCAATAGTTATTTGTGCAACAAGAGAGCAAAGTTTTTGCTGCGAGTGCTTGTTTGAGTCCCGAGTGAGCGAAGAATTTTATATTTGAATCATGAGCGTAGCGAGTGATTCTACGTTAGAATCCTGAGTGAGGGAGGGACTCAAAGGCACGTGATGCAAATAAATTTGGTCTCGTGTAACACACACAATTTTTCCTCTCAGCAATGAGAACATTTCAAATAAGAGAATGAAAAAATACAATATTGAAAAATCTAATATTATATATTGGTAATTTTTAATGATAAACTTCGACTAATTTACAATACGGACTATTTCTCTATTGTATTTTTTATCGATTAGAATGGCTAGAAGAACGGGATCCTCAGATATCGATTTTGAAGCAAATCAGACGAGTAACTAAAAAATTCCAAATGGCGGCAAATTTCTCAAAATCTGACTTCAGAATCATGGTCGGACTCGAACCGGATCCTCAAATATCGACTTTGAAGCAGATCGGACCAGTAACTAAAAAGTTCAAAATGGCGCAAACTTTTGAAAAATTTGACTTCAGAATCATGATAGGACTCCAACCGGATCCCCGGACATTGATTTTAAAGAAAATCGGACCAGTAACTAAAAAGTTCAAAATGGCGGTCTTATATCATCATCGTCATCATGATCATCATTTATATAATTTTGAGCCACTGCTAGGCACATACTAGACAACCTCTGTCCAATTTATTTTAATGTAACAATTCGCCGACGTCGACTATTCCATTCTGCCACCGATCGACGCCATCGATTTGGTGGAATAGCGCCCTAAGCTCGATTATAAGGAATTTAGTAGCACAGATACTACAATCGAGTTTAAAATCGATAGCAGTATCTGTGCATTGGCGAAATCGCAAACAGACAAAAAAACATCGAATTATTACTCGATGTCCGTTGGCTGTTAGCGATTAAGCTTATGTCCGCGTCATTCAAAATTAAAAAGCTACTTTGTCTGAGCAAAATGCAACTTTGCTTACTGTTTACTCGCAGCAAAAGTTCGAGCTGCTGAGGTGAAATAGCACATTTCCCACGAGTTCGCAAAGGCTTATATCTACGAACCGAAAAGTTTACGGCACGTGCTGAGGCGAGGTAGTAGCGAGGTTCGTAAAAATCCTTTTCGAACGAGATAGGAATAGTTTTTTTTTACCTGAGAACCAAAAATCAAGCGGCGAAGGTGCTATTTTTAGCTCAGAAGTCGGAATGGATTTATGAATCGGACAGGATTACTGAAATTTCCGTAAAATAATGTTCATTATGGCGTAGTTTGTCCAAATTCCCTTCGCGATTAAGTTAGCTGTTCTGTAAAACTGTCAAGTATTAACAGTCAGTCGACAACCTGTCAGTCGATAACGCAGATGTCAGTAGGAACGTAAACAAATATTGATATGATAGTTTTTAGAGTTCCGTACCCAAAGGGGAAAACGGGACACTATTACAAAGACTCCGCTGTCTGTCTGTCTGTCTGTCACCAGGCTGTATCTCATGAACCGTGATAGTTAGACAGTTGACATTTTCACAGATGATGTATTTCTGTTGCCGCTATAAGAACAAATACTAAAATACAGAATAAAATAAATATTTAATGGGGCTCCCATACAACAATTCTTTTAATACCATATACAAACTTATGAATGCACCTGGTTACGTACAAGAAGTGTGAAAGTAACCGCACCAATAACTTTGTAATCAACCTTTTAATATGTAACATCTAACCTATTCACTCTTCACCATCCCTACCATTGTAAGGTGGTACGGAACCCTTCAGGCGCGATTCGGACTCGCACTTGGCTGGTTCTTTAGTGTTATAATTGGAAACAATCAGCCTTAATTACAATCGATCCAAAACTGTGAGAAAGTGACGTCACGAGGGTATTATTTAAAATTGTAAAAAAATTAAAAACATCTATTGATTTTCAAACTACAGTAATGTTAAGAAATCTAGAGAAGCTGGTACGCCTGATGAGAGATTTTGAGTGGCGCCTGAATGCCGCCTCCTGGCTGGCTAGTGGCGCCTGGGTACTAGAGATACTAATACATGGCTAGTAATTAATCGCACATCAAAAATACTGATTTTCACAGCAAAAAAGGATCAGCAAAACTACTTCTTATGTTTTAAGAATTTTTGTTGTTCTTACATGGTCAACCTAATACGAAGGATAAAGGGGGCTTCGCTTCGCTTACCCCTTTTACCCTTCACCTAAGCTACCGCAGGAAATATCAGGGCAAAATACCTGATATTTGCTGTGAAAATCAGTATATTTGCTGTGCAAATCAGTATTATTGATGTGCAGTTTAATATTTCCCTTAATACATGGGCGAGAGGAGAGAGGGTGACTTCGCTCCTCGCGATTATAAAGTGTAATCAAATTGAAAAGATTCATTAGAGACATTGTAGGAACTTGACACTTTAAAAAAAACATGACACCTGTCAAAAATATCTACACCTGAAGATCAAGAACACTTCGGCATCGAACAATTTCGAACAATATTTCGCATATAATAATTAATGCCCCACAGAGGGGCACGAGCCTTTTGAGTAAGATTGAGCCATACTCCACCGCGCCGGCTCAGTGCGGGTTGATGTAGGTATGTCAGGTTAGTGGCCAATCCGACTGACACATGTTTTCAAGCTGCCCTATTAGGGCTTCTGACACAGCTTTACGACGACATCCACCGAGTAGCGATAGTAGCCGGGACGTACAGCTTAACGTGTCATGTGAAACATAAAAGAAACGGAAACCCATCCAGTACCCGTCTCGGCCAGATGTTGCTACGTGCACGATCGTTTCCGATGTGCCACTACCGCTAGGCCATGGACCATAACGAGACGTATTCTCCACTATTGTACTCACTTCTGTCAGATGTTGATCCAAATGTTGTCCCTAGACATATCTAGGTTATCCCCAGTGACCATTTATGTTCTACGACAATCTCAGCATTTCATGTCTCAAACTCCAGCTTAATATCCGCACGTCAAACCATAGACAATAATTTGCCATACATTACACTAACAATTAGAATAGCACAATGGCCGGGAAATAACGCGTGGTACGAACGCTCGAGGTGTAGACAGTACATGACAGATCGTGAACGATATATCAATCAGTCTGAGGATGTTAGTTTTGGCGGTAATTTATTGGTTTGGACAATATCATAATTAGTTGCTTAGATCGCGGAATGCTGTCTAGGGGTGACGCGCTCGCTCGTCGGTGGAACTAGCCCCCTGTCACGGTAAAAGAAGAAGAAAAAGAAAAGAAACATAATAAGTACCACTCCATGTAGGTCAAATGTAAATCTACGGCAGATCGATAACAACTTCTTCAGTTGGTCATGATGGGAGTATTTGAAAGGAAACAGAGCGTCGCAAGAATAAGGACATTCGTGGCTCGCCAATATTCAGAAATGGACCAGACCATCCGGCTTCCGCCTGCCGAAAGACCGAAATATTTAGGGTGATTTGCCAGAGGCAATTATAAGGAGAGCGACATCTTCGGGAGTAAAGTAAAAGGCTTGAGATGCGCGCAAATACCAGACTATACTAGACTACTTTATTATAGGGAATCCTAGCTTATATACTAGGTTGGTACATGTTATTAATGACGTGCATAAGACATAGTGCGTGATGAATATAAATAAAATACCTTATCTGTGACGGTCGTCAACTTATCTTAACATTACGTGAAAATATGACTAACATAGTCGACCGGCACTCGTGACATTTAATTATTAGCTGACCATATTTTGGGGAATGATAGCAACCATAATTATGAACAACTTTGCCCAACAAACATATGGTCGCAAACCAAAAAAAAAGGGTCTCCCATAGTAACTTATAATGGAAAATATTAAACTGCAAATCAAAAATACTGATTTGCACAGCAAATATCAGGGCAAAATGCTGCGGTAGCTTAGGTGAAGGGTTGAGCGAAGCAAACCCCCCTTTATTCTTCGTGTTAGGTTGAACATGCAAGAAGAGTACACATAAAATATTTTAAAACATAAAAAGTGTTTTTGCTAATCCTTTTTGCTGTGCAAATCAGTATTTTTGATGTGCGATGAAATACTAGCCACTTATAATCAGCTGATCGGGTCAATGCACTGAGGTATTACTGTATATATGGACCTCACTGCCAACCACCAGTTCCCAGCAAATAAGCATTTCTATGAAGAATACAACTAACATGAGTAGAGCTGTCAAGATTTTCTATGAAAAATTTCCATCTCAATCTAAAACTGGAACTATAAGTGTGCTAAGCACACATTATTACCGAACCCGTTGCAAATTAGAAGTAACAAGCACTGCTAATCCAAGAGACAGACTATCGCGCATCCTACACGAATACGTCATCCGATTATCCCATATTTGTTGGCATGGCACCGCGCAAATTTATTGCCGGTATAAATCACAATTTCAATATTAGACGCGGTACAATCGCACTGTCTGTTTGGTGTGAAACTCGTGTTAGGCTTAGTACGGACAAGAAATAGGCAATTGGAACATTTACTTCTATGTTTACTTATATTTAATCATTTCCTGTTCTAGCTGTGGCTATGTGCTAGCCCCCTGTTATGTAATATCAAAGGAGTACCTTGTTTGTCGAGTACGTTTCTTTTTAGGGGTTCGCACCTTAAAAAGAAAAAAATATCCCATTGTTACATGTTACTTACTCTACCTACCTATGTACCCATTGTTATCATGCATTAGCATTACTCATTAGTCTTACTAGTACATATTTACTTTCTCATATCCTAATTAGTTCAACCTTTGATTCATCGTGTTTTTGTAACTCTCCACTGTTTATGTTCTCATTAGATAAATTGTTTACTTTCCCATCTCATTATGAATTAGTTAGTATTTAAGGCAGAACGATTGTACTATTAAATATTCTATTTCCAAACTACGATCAGTAAGGAGTAACTCTGTCCAATCGTAAAACTAATTGTAAAGTAAAATAAATATATTATCTTTTTAAAAAGTCAGTTTAAATCGCTACCACGTAACACCCTCCTTGATCACTATGTATCAAATTGAAATTAATAGTGATTACTTGAGTTTGTGGTCTCTTGAAGTTGTCAAAAAATTAAACCTATAGGCAAACGCAATCAAAATATACCGAAATATATATCACAATTTTGCTTATATTACTACTTATGTATGCAGTTAAATATTAAAATTATGGTGAAAGGACAAAGCTGATGCTGTACAAGCGTTAGCGTCTGTAGCAGCGTGATGGATTAACTATTAAAATAAACACAACATACACACACATGTGCTGAACCCTTGATGCTCGAGTCCGATTCGCGCTTGACCGTTAATAATTTTCCCGGCTGGGGTTCAAATACGGAAGTTCCGGATTGTGATATAGGGCAAATATCCCAAATTGGGATTGAGTGCAGCCAAGTTACAACTCTTAGGCCGTCTTGCAGCAGCATTTTGACAGCCGCTAAACTGAGTTTCGGCTCAACTTAAGTACAACATGTTCAAGTTACGAAGACAAGCTCGGCAAGTTTGTTGCCTTTCAGCCAGGTTCCCACTCACTATGGCCGCATTGTATTCATATCGTAGAATTGACTATATCATGAGAAAGCCAACCATGGTTGAATTAGAACTTTCGTTGAACGAAGACATATTTCAGGGCAAAACACTGTGGTAGCGCAGCAAAGCCCCGAATAGTCTTCGTGTTAGTTCGACATGTATAACACAAAAACACCACGTATTACTAAATACAAATGCTTTAAAAAATATATGTTTTCGTGAAATTCAACCCTTTTTGACTATTTCATGGAATAATTTATTAAATTGGTTGGCAATTTCATGAAATTATCAATCCATTGTTGGCTATTTCATGAAAAGATCAAATTCTACGATATAGATAAGACATTCATATTGTGTTTAAACTCCATTTAGCGGGTGTCAAAAGTCTGCTGCAAGTCGGCCTTACAAATGTTTCACAAAATCGCTAATTGCCAAATTAGATCAGGATATAATGAATACTGACCTACATACAATACATCTCATCGCCTTTGCAATTTTAGGTAGAGTTAGTACAGTCACTATTTCGTCCAATCACCTTTTCTGGAGTTGTTCATATTGGGTAGTATTTAAACGAGTGACTGTAAATTAAAGTTTTAAGTGACAAAAATAATATTTTTAGTTATTGTATTACTAAGTGAGCGACTGACTGCGAGTGAGGAGAAATCAACAGAACAGAAACTTACAAACATTAATTTGAGTTACTTAAAATAAAAAATGAGAAGCTTTTCTTTGCAAACGCTCCGCTCTTGTCCGGGGTTGCTTCTTCTAAGTCACAACCTAACCTATAACCCAATTGAAATTTAGCCACAATAACCTACTCTAGCCAATTTTATTATTTTTTTGAATACGCTACGCTCCGGGGTTGCTTCTTCTAAGTTCTAACCTAACCCATAATCCAATTTAAATTTAGCTACAATTACCTACTCGAGCCAATATTGGCTTTCTGTGTTCCATTATTGAAGTTGCCCTCTCTGTAGTTCTAGTCGCTCACTTAGTAATTTGGTCGCACGGTTAGAATTTAAATATCTGAAATGCCAACTTTTTGAAAGCTCGTTCTGAATTTTAATATTATCAGAAAAAATGCTCAATTTAGTGTTTTTTTTCGCTCATTTCAAGTATTTCCGCTGTTCATGGCCATTCGCTCAGTGATCATTCGCTTAATTCGTTTTTTATTCGATCGTTTTATAATTCCCCGTTCATATTCCGTACCGCCCTAAGGACTGCTTCGTACTAAACGCACAGAATACTTCATAGTACTACGTACTAGAGGGGTAACTGGTGACAGTGTAGGTGCTGGTACGTGTAAGGCTAATCCCGTGGATCGCCAGAGTTAGTGAGGGATTTGTTACAATTAACGTTGTACTTGTAATGATTCTGCACAATGTACCCGAAACTGTTAAGGGATTAAATATGGCCAGAAATGCATATTTAGCTTCAATTCTAGGCTAAACTAGACAACATAAGAATGTAGGATAAATATATGTTATAAAAGGTCTATTAGAGATAAGAAAGGACTTTTAAAATTACCGGATATCTGTTATATTTAATACTTAAAAATATTTTTCGCAATGCATTATTATTCAACTAAATGAACAAGCGCTCGGAGACGAAATCAGTTTCCTATATGAAACTTACACGCAAAAATAGGTAAAAAAAGGGAAAATTTTTGGTTGTTTTATTTAATTTTTAATGTTATTATTACAGGAGTTTAGTAATATTTTCTATAATTTTCTCGGTCTCGGAGCTCGGGCTGTACCGCGGGGCTCTGCGCGGGAGCATGCGTCGGTCTGCTTCGACGCGATGCGACGGGTATTTGTTTTCTTTGTCTAATTCTCAATGCCATTAACCTTTGTTCAGCCCTTAAGGATGGGCGGCCCCACAGCGGAACTTGGATTCAGCTTCAGCTTACTTTTAAGGCGATAGATTTATATCTTCTGTCAATTCAATAACTCGGGAAAATTCTGTGAATTCAATAACACATTTTGTAAAATAGGTAGGTAACTACATCTACATGGAGATGCAGGTTCGATTCCTGACCATGTACCTACTAATGAGATAATTTATTTATCTTTATTATACGGACGTTCTAACGGTGATGGAAAATATCGTGAGGAAACCTTAATTACTCCATAGCTGCGGCGATAGGCTAGCCCCCTGTCACGCAAAATGGAGTATTGAATAACTGGCTCAAAGTGGGCACAATTGTGTCTCTGCCACCTCGTATGGAAAAAGGCGTGACGCTATGTGTGTGAAATATTTCAGCTAAATCAAAGTCGGGAAGTGAGTCAATTTTGATCCGAAAGATTTGACCCAACGACTAACAGAGCAAATAACGATTAAATAAATAACAAGTTTTTGCATAAATTCAAATAATAATAATAATATACAACAATAATACCTTGGACACTATTTACACACATTGATCTAGCCCCAAATAAGGATTCCCTGTATCTTGGTTACTAGACAACGATACACATACTTATGACTAGGGTATAAACATCCGTTCTCATCAAACAAATATTTGTCCACACCGGGACTCGAACCCGGGACCCTTGGCTTCGTAGGCAGCCACTCGGCCATTCGGTTCGTCAATGCGGTGCGAAATAAATAAAAACTTATCGATATAATATTTGATAATTTCGGGAGACTTTTCTATCGAGCAAAGGTAATAAAGTTAAGTCGCCTTAAGGTGGCGCATTTGGCTTAGAATATCATCTCTACATAAATTAAAATACAGTGCGAAATTATAATCTTGTGATAATATTTGATTATTTCGGAAGATTTTTGAATAGCAAGTAGAGCGAAAATAATCAAATAAAGTCAACTGAAGGTGGCCAACCAAAACAGCCCTTTGAAAATATAAAGTTAAGCTATATAAAGAGTATTATTGCTATTGGTTTCTTTACTAGCTTATTAATCACGAGTGGTAGCTTGCGTTCACTAACGTATAAACGCAATTTGTTATTTAGCTTTTTTTAGTTTAATATTAGTAACTTCCCATTGTTATATATTTTTTTCACTTCGATAACGAGGAAATAAAAGAGTGACAATGTAAAAAATACATACATTTTTGTTTAGATCCAGGTGGAAATATTTGTTCAATAACTCCTTTTGCTTTTTTACATTAGTGTGTTAGGCGTCAGCATTATTTCCTCTTCACTTGACGAAATATTCATTGACTTTTGTAAAACAACGAGTTTTGCAAAGAAAACCACTAAATAAAATTCAAAAGCAAGACACATCTCTTTCCCGTCACTGTACTTTTTTATTTTTTTACTGCATGTAATTTTTGGCTTAGGTCGTACGTGATACTGGCGAGTCATACCTTGTTTTTTTAATAATATAATAATATTTTTGCTAATAATAATATGCGTTTTATTAGTTCATAGTTTTTTTTTTACTATTCAAATAGAAAGCAAATAAATTAAAGTAAATGTATTAAAATAACATGTTTAAGTTGCAGTCACCTCGTCTGTCTGGTTGAAAGGCTCAAGTGTCTTACTGTCTTGTCTTGACGACAACATTTTATGCACTAGTGCATAAAATGCGATTTTATGCAGCCTACATCCAGCTTAAAGGAGGACTTTTCGAGCATGAGAAGTAAAAAAATATTTTTGGGAATTTAGGAAGTGTCACTAGTTATCAAGCTGAACTGTTTGGGCCCCTGACACAGCTTTACGACTAATACCACCGAGTAGCGATAGAAGCCGGGACCTACAGCTTAACGAGACATCCGAAACACGGAAGCACGGAACAGTTGGGCCCAATGGTTCGACACTCCTCCATCAACCTGCACTGAGCCAGCGTGGAGGAGTATGGCTGTATCTTACTCATATCCGGGTAAAGGCCCATGCCACTCAATGAGGACATTAATGTGAGCTACATTAATATTATTATTATAATCGGAAGTGTCTCCTTATGCGCTTCAAAGATGGGCCTTTGACCGAATTTGACGTTACCCAGCGCCTTAAGTTAAGTTGCTCTGTTTGTCGATGACGACCTCTGTGGCGTAGCGGTTGTAGCTGTGCCTACCATGCGAGAGGTCCCGAGTTCGATCCCCGGCTAGGGGCAAAAAAAAAAACCCAGTTCTTGGATGCTTATATGTTGTGTGGCGTCGATGTTTCAGGATCCCACAACACAGGGTATCCTAGTGTGGGCCCAGAAGTAATGTATGTGCCTGTATGTAAATGTTTATGTTTATGTCCTCTATACATCGGCTAAGAGACTTCTTTGAATTTGTATTCCTGTTCCTTTATAAATCAGCTGAAGGTGAAATTCTAAGTTACGCTGTCAGGGTACTTGCTTCGTTTTAGGTAACCCAGGGTTATCGAAATTACACAACATTCGGAGTCACTTATAAGTCAAATTTATATAAAATTATGTTTAAAGGCGAACTTTAAAAATGCTCGTCTCTATGAGAATCGTATATTTCCATCATTTGTCGAAATAAAACCAATATTTGACTTCAAAATAATAGATTCACAAACAAGTAGTAGATCAACATTTAAAAGTATCTATTTTGACTAATCAGTCATTTACCGCATTGAAAAGTGCTGTCAGTCAATTCCCAAATAGCATATTAGCAAACTTGACCAAAAGCCTGCACATTGTGTTGAAATTAACATTGGATTAGCAATTCCCAATTCGATTGCCGCATTCGAGGCGACAGACTATTCGATACAAATGACGGAATAGGCAATGTGACAGGATATTAATCAACCGTAGTAGATAGGGATTGGTGAGTATTAAAGCTAAATTCCCTTCGCCATTACGTCGGTAGCAATACACCCAGTAACGCAGCTTTTGAAACATGTTTTACCCAAAAGCTAGGGAGAATAGTACATTGTTGCCCAGGTATAGAAAGTAAGCAATAGATGGACGAGTTAGTTCGCGGGACGAGCCGCAGGTGAGGCCCGCGAAGATGCGAGTCCATCTATTGCACTTTCTACCGAGGCATTTACTATGTGCTTTTCACGCCTAATGTAAGGAAATAAAACAGGTTGAGTATACAGTATAATACACAGTTTAATTAAAAGTAATATTGATATTCGCATTAGGGCAGTTGTGGAATGACAAGGAAATCCCGCCTTTTCAAGCTTTTTTAATCACTAATTTGGTGTATGAATTTAGAACACACCAATATATTCGACCTGCATCTCAATGCTGTACAACCTCCTTGCACAAAAAATACTCGCAAATTCCTAGTGCAAAGAATACTAAACATATACAAACTCCTTGTAAAAACGCACGCACAAATGTAATGTTGCTCTCATAATTTTGTTATTTTCTGAACGAGTTACTAATGTCAAAAATAATCGACCAATAGCAGAGTAGAAAGTAAACACTACATTTTACTTTGCAAATCTACATTGTTTGACTGTTTTTGAATTGTACTACTAAGAACTACTTTCTACTCTCATTTCAATCCATCTTTGGCCATATTTCCGAGCAGTGGTGTGAAAAATATCTTATCTAACTTATACTATTGCGTACGATGCCGATTCTCATAGGTATCATTTGTATCTAATTAACGTAATTCGTATTATGACCAGGTGGCAGCTACCTTACAGATCTGCTGTCTTTTGGTTCGAAAGTGGGAAATTGTAATGTGGATCTGCCAACCGAATATTGCATTTGCCCTTTTTTTGGTCACGGTAAACAGTTGTGTACTGCAGCCAATTTATCGGCAAGGGACAAGTAATATGTAATGCATTTTAACTTATTTTTGAAAACGGGGAATGGTAATGTGATCCTGGCAGCCATACCTGGTTCCGTAGAGAAATAAGGAACCCTTATAGTTTCGTGAAGTCTGTCTGTCCGTCCGTCCGTCTGTCCGTCCGTCGGTCCGTCCGTCCGTCCATACGTATGTCACAGCAACTTTATGCAGAAACTATTAGGACTACACAGTTGAAACTTGGTATGTAGATGTATTCTGTAAACAGCTTTACGATTTTTATACAAAAATTGAAAAATAATGAAATTAATTGAAAATAATGAAACAAAAAAAAATATTTTTTTCATCTAACCTATACATTTATAAGTAAGAGAATGAAAAATCTCCAAAAAATATATTGTGTGTATCTCAATACGAAAATTGGTTTGAATAAAATAAAATAAGCAGTTTTTTTTAATATGAAACATTTATTAAAAACTGCATAGATAACTTTGTCATTCATATAAACACTATGAAAAACAAGGTTACAACACAAACATCCAGTCACATAATTACTTGCTGCAACGGAACCCTTCATGGGTGGGTCCGACACGCACTTGCCCACTTTTTTTTAATGAATGTTGTCATCAAGTATATTCTCGCCGCGAGAACTTTGCGGTTAAGCCGTAACGTAAAAAAACAAGTTTTTTTAAATCCATTTACTCCACTGTAAAGTCATCTACTGATTTGATTGTTGAGTTAACGTTTATTGAGTATTTGATTAAGATTATTTCTGAAGGAAAACGCGATTAGATGAAATTTTCTCGGTAGAATTTAATTACGAAAATACCTCTAAATTGTTTTATTTCTTCCTGTAATTCTGCAATCCTAACTAATTTTATTGCGGAATTGCATTCAAGTTGTGGATATTATATATGCGTAAAGTCTACCTGAAAATATTTTGGACAAAATTGCGTAGTTTACTTTTAAAACAATTTTTGAGTCAAGGGCATTGTTCTCCGAAGCAAGAAGAAGCAAGCATCTAAGATAAAACATTACCCCCCTTCTGGTGCAGTTGGGTAAAAAGGGGTTGCATACAGGTATGAAATAAACTAAATTATAAAGAAAGTTGAAGTTTGACAAACTTAATTTTAAGCAGCTGTAGGTAAGTACAGTAACTAAACGATAAGAAATTTATTAAGCAAAAGATTCATGAAAATAAGTACAGAGAATATAAATAAGATATTCATTCTAGTTCAAGACGTGTGGGACTGCCGCTCCATCCAAACTTAATAGATGAAATAGTAAACAAAATTGGCTATAAGACCCAGTTTCTTGCCAATATTCATGATTCTTCCTCAACGGGAAGCACCATGTAGGTTTTGATATCGTTGATAAATGGAATGGACATGCATATTAACGATATTTTGATTACGGTGACGTAGAAGTTTATTTTTTTCACAGTTCTGAGGTAATGCAGACCTGAATATTGTCAATTGTCAATTGTAAGACGGGCTGGTTTCCGCAACTCGACGACGAAAGCGCCTATTTTGCGTGTGGGTGGGAATGCGATATCGTTCGAGCCAACCCAACTCCTCCAGGAACGCCAGCAGGCCCTTTACGTTACCGGCTATCCCTGGAAGGTCCCTCGATTGACCGAGGTGTTTAGCCCTGTAGTCCGCTACTCCTGTGCACTCTATGAGGACGTGAGCAGCCGTTTCTTCTGCCTCCAAGCAGGCTCTGCAAAGGGGGTTGTCGGTAACACCTAGGACATATAGATGTTTATTAAAGAAACCATGGCCAGTAAGTGCTGCAGTCACCAGTCGCAAGCGCGGCCTACTCAGTCGAAGCAAGGTCTTAGCAAGCCTAGCGCTAGGGGACGGCAAGGCCAGCTTAGCCTGTCTGCACTCCTCATGGTTTGTCCAAAGAGTGGCATGATCATTCCTGGTCGACTCTCTCAGAAATATGCCTACCATCTTGAAGGGAAGAGGGATGATAGGTTCGGGACCATATGCTGCCAAGCTAGATCCTTTACGCGCCAACTCATCCGCTGCATCGTTACCTCTTGATCCGCTGTGTCCTTTTATCCATTGAAGGATTACGCGGTTATGTTGACATACCTCCATTAGTCGTTTGTGACACTCGTAGATTAGCCCTGAGTTAATAGTGTTGCTATTTAGGGCTTGTAAGACGGCGATGCTATCCGAGAGTATTCGAATGGAGGAATCTCTTACCTTTCTCGATGCTATGGCATTAGCGGCCGAGATGATGCCCATGCATTCAGCTTGAAAGACAGTATTATGGGCACCCAGTGGAATGGCTATCTTGATGTTTAGGTCCTCCGAGAAGGTGCCTGAACCAGTGCCTGCTTAAGCAGACCTGAATAATAATGAGTACTTTCTGAGCAGGTTTTTTTTTTCAAAATGAAATATTTGGCGCTCTAGAAAACCTGATTCGATTTTTTCTTTCGTCTCATGCAATGCATTAAATCATCATTGATCGTGGTTGATATAAGTATAAAGAGGATACTTACAAAAATATGGTAATATGGTTTAGGAATATACGAGTTCTAGAATAAACGAGTTTCGAGTATCATACTTTATAGGTACCTTTTATCTCGTTAACGTGACACTTTAGGTTACCATATTACCAGTATTTTTTAGGGTTACGTACCCGAAGGGTGCCAAACGGGGCCCTATTACTAATATATATATAGCCCTATTACCTCCGCTGTCCGTCTGTCTGTCCGTCCGTCCGTCACCGGGCTCTATCGGATCAACCGAAATAGGTAGAGAGCTGAAATTTTCACAGAATGTACATTTCTGTTGCCGCAATCTAATCGTATCGTATCGGTTTCGCAATCTTAGTTTTATTATTTAGGATTTAGTTTATTTTTCATTGCCGCTATAACAACAAATAATTACCTAAACATACCGATTTTTAAGAATTTAAAGAAGAACACATACAATAAATTATTGGTATGGCAATTAGCCATTTTATTTTATTGTGAAAATTGGACTCGCGATGTTATCGGAAAAGATCATTAATTGAAGGTATTGAGTGTTTTGCTCAGTTATGTATCAATGTACGATTATTAATTGCTCATTCGAATAAAAATAAATTATATTAAGTTTTTTATCATATTTGTTTTTATTTCTGTAAATTAGTTACTCAATTTCTATCACTTCCGGTTTCAATGAGTAAAGAGTTTCGTTAACCTGAGTACATGGTTTAATACTTACAAACTACATACTCAAAACTATTTTTCAATGTTTCGATGTCCGGTCTTGAATGATAAAAATAAAAAAGATATACGCATACAAAAGATTGTCGTTTTACTTTTTTCCCTGTGTGTGTATGTATGGAACCCTTCGTGTGCGATCGAACGTCCTACTCGCACTTGACCGGTTTTATTTTGTTTATTTAAGGAACTTCTACCTAATAGTAGTTTATGTGACTGCTGCATAATGCCTAATTATGTACAGTTACATACACTAGTTTATCTACACACATATCATAAGCTCTCTTTGATGTGTTCAGGAACCGCATGTTTGACCGGCATTGTGGCTGTGCAATTGTTTAGCTTGTTCTTTAGTACCAACTTCACGCAGACGGGCGTCGGCGTTCGAAATTTGAATGTCAGTACCAACTTCACAGACAAACTAGGGACGGCACGCGGGTGGACGTCGGCGTTCGAAATTTGAATGTCATTATATGTAGAAAAACTACACATAATGACTATTATGTGTAGTTTTCCAGATACGAAACGAGTTTTTACCAAGTAGTTTAACATAATGCTGATCGTAACGTGCGGTTTTTGAACGCAGTAAAGAGGGTTTATGATACGTGTGTAGATAAAGATAAATAAGCATTGCGGTGTCTACAGCGCCTATTGTATTTTGAAACAGACGGGCGGACAACGAACTATATGCTTATAACCGCGTAGGCTCATTAATTTGTATATACTATTTATGTATACATTACATTTTTATATATAGCATTATTTTTAGTATTACGTATACATTGGTAAGTAGTTTATTATTTTTATTAACATTGTTATTGTTGGGCACATAGTTCAACCTTTAGTTTCTTTTTAGGTTTGCTGGAAGAAATCTCTTGTTAGAGATGAGCTCGCCATTGTACATGTTCTTTCCTTTATATTTATTTTGTTTTCACTGTTCTGTGCAAGTAAAAGTATTACAAATCAAATTTGAACCCGTTTGGCACGCTTTGGGTACGGAACTCTAGAAAAGAGTTCCTTACTGAAATCCAACATGGTGGACATGAATGATTACAAAATAAGCCGGTATACAGTATCCTTTTGGGGCGACACTGGCGTTACTGTTTCATGAGTACGACGAAAAAAAACGCTTCATTATAAACTAACGGTTTTGACAATCTTACGGTGACACATACAATAATAACAAACGTCTTATTCAGTCACCGTCCACAGCATAATCAACGCAGTTAATGTAACGTTCGGTACTGGCCATGCCATGTTTCTTTGGTTCTGAGCTAACTTTGACCTCTCTTTCTAGCGTAGGGTAAGGTTGGGTGACAAAGAGAGAGAGAGAGAGAGTGGTGGTAGCTTGCTCGAAGCCAAACAAATTGGCGCGAAATGTACAGACATTGAAAAACAGATAATTTTTACAAATTTCGGTGGATTTAAATAAAGTAATAGAGCGGCAGACGATGTTCAGTTGCCGCTTAAATGTTAAACTGGCGCCGTGATTGAGAGAGACAGTGACAGTATGAGAAATATTTTTACATTTTTGTACGTCGAATACTTAGTCTAATTAATTGAGTACTTAAAAAGACTAAAAAAGCTCCAATAGCCTCCTCATTAGATACAGATAACAAATAGATAACCGTCACCCCGTTGATATAAAATAATAATTAACTCGTTTGAAAATAAAATAAAAAACAACCCTTTTTGCGTGTTGGTTTTATACAGAAAACTTTTAGAGTCTCTGATCGAATTTCCATTGAGTTGAAAATAATTTTGAAATTGACAAAAATAAGGAAGAAAGGTTTTAATATCATTATAAGTATAACAGATAGTGAGATTGCTCGCAACTTTATAAAACATAAATCCCATATTTTTGTGCCAACCAGTTTGGTCCATAATTTTAACAAAATCTGCATTATTGATGCTTGTTTAAGTAGCCCTTGTCAGCTGATTGCAAAACTAAATGTTACAACTACCTATCGCAAAGTTTCATACAATATGTACGTGTGAAATAAACGCACTAGTGGCAGTGTCAGACAAATAGGATTGTCACTATCACAGCCCGTCTGCAACGCGCTGAACCCTTACCAATTATGAACATAGAAAACACTGCTACCGTATTGAGTTTTTGAAAATAGTTCACGTTCACGTTCGGTTAGTAGTAATCTATTTTTCATATTTTCCAATGAGAAATATTAAATTGCACATCAAAAATACTGATTTGCGCAGCATTTGCATTTGCAGCACTTCATAGGATATGTTTGTATTATTTTTGCACAATAATGAATTGCGAAATCAATTGACCTTATTCAAATTGGTGACTATGGTCATAAGATAATATACTCTTTATACAAAATTGTCAGCAGCAATCAATAATTGTACCAAAATCTGAGAGTAGATTTCATATTGTGACTAGATTCTACTTTTTCTTAAAGAATTCCTGTTGATTTGATCATTTCAGATTATAGCACCCGCTCGGGTGCACTGTACCTGGCCTCACAATCAGGTACCCCAGTCATTCGTATATGAAATATGGGCGCTCAAACCAACCAAGACATATAGGCCACTCACAAACATATGCCAAATCTATGCGCTAGACACTCTGCATATCGACTGAGCGCACCCTTTTGCAGTGACATCGATATACGCGATATTTGACGTTCAGACAGACTCAGGCGTTTGGAACCTTGCACCGTCTGAGCCAAGGTAGGTTTTGCAACAGTAGTTTGTATGGCAGTAAGTAAATTTGCCTCAGTGTCATGTTGCAGTGCCGTGAAATATAGTTTCGCCTTCATTGATTCGGTGATAAATTGATATGTTTGTAGGATATTGGTGATATTTGGAATTGGGGACGATAGAAGGAATGCATGCACATCGCCTGAAATCCAACTTTTGGTGAAACTAAAACAAATATTGAATGTACTACTCTTCTCTTCTACAAAAACTTTGTCCCTAGGTATGCACCTACTTAATTTGTTTTGTTTTGTATCGTGGGCACAACTGTGCCTCTGCCAGTCCCTATGGGGAAAGGTGTGACACTATGTTGTGGTTTTGATTTTTGATTTTTATAGTCACAGACAATCTTCTACTTGAGAACAACAAACTTTAACATGTTGCAATAAATGTATCATTTATGAAAACGTTCTCTTCTAATAGCATATTATGTCAATATATAATAATATTTATGTCAATATTACAAAATGCTTTTGTTAAAAAAAATATAGAGCGTGCCTAATTATTACAAACAGACTTGATCCGATATGTCTTTTCCCCCATGCATCATCCGTTTCGGGGGTCAGGTTGATATTGAATAGCAAGTGTAGCTTGTTGATCCCACGTCATTTATAAGCCTACTATCCAATACCAATTCACAATACCTCAATTCGGAGCAGACTCACTTTTCAACGAACTGAAACAGGGGTGTTTTTAGCACGCTCTGAGTGCACGTATGGTTTGCGTGATTCCTACGTGTGGCGATTGCATATGACAATCTCGGAGTGCGTTCCAAATCGGAATTTGTAATTGCGCCTCCCCTGCGGTCTGAATTGATTTGTGGAAACCCGTGTCCGGTCCTTACGTGTGTCTGGGGATGGATTGTGTGCTAGGTAAGGGTGTTCCGAGTTGTGACATAGTTAGTAGTTTTTTTTTTGGTCGTTTGTTTCAGAGAAAATTGCAAAAATAATACCGGCAGTACCATCAGTCATATCAATTAAATATTTCCCTCTGTTAAATCGGAAGTGATCCAGAACAAGAATGCACAAAGTAAACCAACACAATGTTGCACATTTTCTTAAACGGAGTGAAAGAAGCATATATCAGACGACCCGAATGGCCGGGTCGGCAGTGACCCTGCCTACGAAGCCAAGGGTCTCGGGTTCGAGTCCCAGTGGGGGAAATATTTGTTTGACGAGAACGGATGTTTGTACCCTTGTTTATCTATCTAAGTATAATATTTATCTAAATAAGTATGTGTATCGTTGTCTAGTACCCAAGATACAGGGAATCCTAGTTTGATGCTAGATCAATATGTGTCAATCGTGTCTTATTATTATTATATTATTATAAGGTATTATTATTATTATATTATTTTTAATTATAAGAATAAAATAGAACCAGAATAACATTACAACTAGAATTCAGTTATAGAGAATATTGACGAGTGACAATATGGACGTTGCGGTTCGAGGCTCTGCCTCCCAAGCATCCAGGGTTCAAATCCCGGCTGAAGGAAAGAAAAAGTCGTGGATGTTTATATATGTGTAACTTCACAGCAACGATACAGGGTATCCTAGTGTGGGGCTGGAATCAATGCATGTGTCTGTATATAAATGTATATCTTCACGATAAACTAAAACCCCCAGCCAGCACAAACCCTTACCGGCCAGATTGTCCAGATTTAGCACAAACATTTCAGGTCTCGTCTCCACTCCACATATATCTCGGGGCCAGAAGGCTCCGTAACAAATCGTGCCCGGGCCGGGCCGTGTCCGCTGCACGAAGATTCACGTACATAGACCATTGCGGTCGAGCGCAGCGCACGGCGTGATGCATCTTTAGTACTAGTATACAGTGCAAAGATGGGTTGCGAAAACTAAAATAAACGACATGCTTTTTCCCATACCGGGTGGCAGAGGCACAGGTGGGGTCTGATTCTCTTATAAAACACGAATAGCTATAGTGTAATCGATTGCTCCCAAGGTCGCAAATTGCTTGTGGGAATGACACCCGTTTGCACTAAACATAAGAATCGCCTCTAATTTTTTAACTTGTTTAGGCTGCTCCTAGCAAAAAAAATGATTGCACTAACCCTAAGCCATTCCTAAGTCCAATCTGTCAGTGCAATGCTGGGCTGTTCTTAGGCTTAGGTGGATCTTAACTAGGACAAGCCTAACTTACGTTTAGTTCAAATGGGCTTGACTGTCAAATACGACATTCTGGAAGCCTTCGATAAACTGTTGCTATATGTTTCTTCTAAGGGTCTTGGGCATTTTGTATAGGTATTGGTTAGCATTGTTGAAAAACAGAATACACAACTGTTGTTACAGAAAGTGTTTACTTCAACTTATTAATTAGTTAGGTATTTATTATAAATTACAAAGGAGTATTTATTACATATATCCCAATTCGGTCTAGAGCGCGGCGTGATGCTACTTCAGTGCCGGTTGGTGCGAATATTGTTTTAGTTTGTATACTTACAAATTAAATAATATACAAAACAAGAAAATGATGTGCCGCAAAACTGTAGTCAAAATTATTAGCTATCCTGCAAAAGCTAGTCATTATTTTTCAATTTCATGTGCAGTGGGACTACGAGTACATGGTGGTATGCCGTGGTCCCACCAGTGGGAAAAAGTAGTGGACCACGGGCCCGGACCGAATTAAATAACAAACAAATACCTTGTTGAATAGTAAAACTTATTCTGACCAGACCCACCGCCCGGCGCGGCGCGGCGCAGCAATGGCTAGCCCCTTATCACGCAAAAATGGTGTTGGTATTGGAAACTTAATGAGGCCACAACTGTGCCTATGCCAGTCAGTATGGGAAAACGTGCGACGCTATCTTGTTGTTTTTGTTTCAACTCAACATTCACTATGAAATGTTCGAACAAACCAACCTACGGTCGATGTAAATCATTATTATGCTACTTATTGCAAAAGTAACTGAACTGCCCACTGAGTAAGCAAACTTTTCTCTCATTCACAAACTAGTAGAGTATAAGTGTTATGTATGGTCACCGCAGGTAGCGTTGAGGACATGGCGACCACGGCTCGAGGGCCGATATGTTAGTCGGCTAGGCTAGCTCCCTTCACGAGGGCTGGCTAGATGGCCTGGAGCTACGAATCTAGATTGAAACCCCGCATTTTAGTATCTAGCTTGTTATTAAATCGCGTTCCAGATAACTTGTCAATTAACCGTTATGTTGGTTGTGATGCGCAACTGTCCGAAAAATGGGGAAAAGCTATTGCTTACGGCTCCCAGACCCAGATCACAATTCCCCGCTTTCAAGAAATAAGATACTTAGCAGGTTTGTATAGGTAGCTATAAACTCGTCACAATACGATATGTAAATTAAATACAATTAATTAACTATGGTTTTTGGAAACGTATATGAACATTTATAGTATAAGTTACTTACCTATGTGATATTTTATCTCTAACTTTTCTGTAGCACATTTTTCAAACGCTAGATTCCAACTTAACATCGAAGGGACAAGTTATCTGAAAAGTACAAAGATACCAAGGCACGGCGATGCGCGGCTGTCAATGGGGTTTCTATGCCTCTGCCAGCAGAGTAAGTACAAAACGAAAACATATGTTTTATTTTAAACTTTACATGGCTTAAGTTTGTAACAAGTTTGTCAGTAATCCTTAACAAATTGCGTTTTTTGTAATTATTTGCATAATGGTGCACGCGTCAACCAAGGTCTTGCAGTGTGGGTCGTTTTTTAACCCTTGATGGCCTGGGATTACTAATCTAGATTAATCCAGATTGTAGGCAAATCGTATAGCACTTGGAATACTGGATAAGGTTTTTAAAAACATCATTTGACCTCATAATCTGGACAGATGGTTCAAGCAGCATCTGTTTGAGAACGGCTCGTAGCCAAACAATCCGAAAATCCGTGTGCCTATTGGAAACTGTTATAAAGGCCTGAAAAATCAAAGTTCTGAATTTGTGAGAAAGGACGATCACCACATTAGGTACCATGAGCCCGCCAAGTTGAGCAAAGTACCATCTATTTCTCAAAGCCGTTCAGGACATTTACGTCCACCTTACAGTCTCTTTTTCATTTGGAACTACGAGTACTAATTACTCTAACTGAAGGCTAAAACAACTATTCTTACTCTAAATGTCCATTCGTACCTCAGCCCCAAAACCTGCCGTGTGGCTACACGAAATTTAGATGTCGCGAATATAACGCTTTCGCCTATCTAATGGCTGCGCTGCGCAATAGTTGTTTGTTAGTTCCACCGCTCTGTTTAAAGTGGACGTTAAATGTAAGGTATTATGGCACACATGATAATTCCAAGTACAATCTTGCACGTTACGGGAAATTGCTTTTTGGACATGGATGTACTGCCGGCGTTGCTAGGCCCGTGATGATTTCGGATCTTGCAGATAACTGCTCTGTAGGCTAATCGGGCTTTTATATTTAGTATAACCATCATATGATACCCGTTCATTCCCATAACACTGGACATCCCGACCGCAGAACCCAAGAAGTCAGAGGGGTTCACAAATGTTGCAGCAGTTCGAGCCCTATACGTGGCTATAGTGAAAAGCCATTTAGAGTGTAATCTGGAGTCCAAATGAGACTAAATATAGGCTTATGGTGGAGTGAATCCAAAATAAATTTGTGAGACATCTCTATTTAAAATGGCAACAAATATAATGATCACCAAAATATTTTTTTCCTACCCAAAATTGATAAATGAACACCAAAAGTTGCAAAAAATATCAGGGCAAAATACTGCGGTAGCTTAGGTGAAGGATGAGCGAAGCGAAGCCCCCTTTATCCTTCGTGTTAGGTTGAACATGTAAGAACAACAAAAAATACTTAAAACATAAACTTAAGTACACAAAACATAAAAAGAAGTTTGGTGAACATACTTATATCCAAACACAATTTGGTGGACATTTATCCATTCTGGCAGTCATTTCGAATTTATTGGTAGTAAAATAGGTGCGTTTTTGGTAATCGTTTAAACATAAGCCATTTAAAATTGTATGGGGTATATCCTTTCCATCCCCTGATGTACCCCACGATGTTCGTATTAGGCATTGGTTGTCCAGTTGGAGGTGAGAAGAGAGTCTGTTTTAGCCACTTACATTGTTATGGTGTTGCGTGTTATGCTGTACAACCCAGGGGTATTGCAAACGGTTGGTCTGTGCGTACCGACCGGCTACGTTGGACGGCGCCGCCGAGCCGCGCGTGGTCTGCGGAGTGTGTTCTCGCGCAGAGCGCGAGAACCATTTCGGTTGCGGGGTCGAGGACTTATGGTTGCCTCATGCCCGCGGCGTCAACTCGGGGGTAACGTCCCCCCCCGGTCTTGGGTGGCCCCTACTGGTCAGGGGCCTCGCGTGGCCTTCGTTGTGCTGTGCTTTCGCCATCTATTGGCATACACTGGCGACAACGGTGCGGGAGCTTCTTCTTCTTCACTGTGCCGTGCTTTCGCCCTGGCGCCGCCGAGTGCCGCTGCTGGCTGGTCGGCGCTTGCGCACGTGCCTGTTGGAGAACGCGCCCTTCACGCGCGCCCTACGCTCTGTTAATCGGGTGGCAGAGACTACAGACTTGATTGCCTGTTCTCTGAATGAATTTACCAAAGCCTCTCTTTATTTTATGTTATTGTACCTAAATATCTGTAGTTTTAGTGTCAGTGTTATATTCCTGTAATTTACACAATTGTGTCGTGTTATATTGTTGTGTATAAATTTTCTACCTTGCTCTCGTATTAGGGACACCTGTAATGATTGCATTGTAAATAAATAAATAAAAAAGTCTTAGAATTTAGTTCTTTAGTTAGATTCAATTGTAAAAAAATGCTCTCACCGATGCATATTGGACTAAAAAATATAGTTTAAAAAACACGCTTTTAAAGCACTTCGAACTAAAAAGTTAAAACTAATTTTTAATATAACCTTAAAACAATAATGAATAAAAAATATTATTATTATTGTGAAACAAAAAGCGTCGGGCGCTCGATGTACGAAATATATGAAACAAACCGGCCGACGCTTTTTTTTCACAGTAATAATAGTATTTTTTATTCATTATTGTTTTAAGGATAGGTATATTAAAATTATTTTTAACTTTTTAGTTCGAAAGCGTGTTTTTTAGTTTTTTTAAACTATATTTATTTTAATTTTTTTAGTTCGAGTTTAGTTCGATTCACTTGCTCTCACACAGAGGTTGTGTGAGAAATTAATTAATCCTGGCGATCCTAATCAGGATAGTGAGATAAATTTATGAAATTATAACATTGTCGCTGATTCTTGATAAGCGTACAAAGTTTGAATTGAATCTGTCCGTTTAAAGTGGGTCAAAATCGAGTCCAAAGGAGTCGGTTACATACAAACAAACATACAAACATACAGGTGAAGCTAATAAAAGCGTGATAAAAAGCAGCATAACTACATAGTTTTATAATGATTAAATAAATAACAAGTTAATATTTTTGTATCGATTAAATAAGTAACAATCAAATCCGGTGCAACTTTGTAAGTATTTTCTAAAATGTGATAAACAGATTTGGTGATAACTTTGGGAGAGTGTTCTATCGAGCAAAAATATGCGAGTTAATTCACGTTCACGAATCCTGGCTGGCCTTAAGGTCAACAAGCTAGTATAAAGAAACAATTGTTTTTCTATTACTATTTTGCTTAACTTAAGATTTACAGAAGGCTTTTTTGGGTCAGTAGTCAGTACAACACTGTACATTGCGTGACTTTGGACTAGCCCATCACCGCAGCTGTGTATCTTCTGGTGTTAACTGTTAGATTCAGTAGGTGCTCATTGACCGAGCGAGCGAAGCGTCCAGTTTCGAGATTGGCCGAAAAAGCATTTATCCTTCTGTCTGTCTGTTCTCGCCTACTAAAGTTATTGGTGCGGTACTTTCATACTCTACGTACGTAACAAGTTGCATTCAAAAGTGTGTATGTGGTATTGAAAGAAAATGTAGTTATTTATAACAATTCCAGTTGTTCCTCCGATATCATCCGATAAACTTCAAGGGGTCGGGGTGTGATTGGGGAGGGGGGGGGGCGTATTCGTTGCAGCGGATTTAATTTATTGATTTTATTTAGGGAACATTATTTTATTTTTATTTATATTTTCTTAGGGAAGCTTACAGCTGTAATTTATACATGACATTGGAAATGGCATACTAAAAGCTAATTACAAGCATCCACATATGGTCGTCTAAATAATAACAGCACAAATAATTATACCTAACCAGACTACGCAGTTCTCTCCGCCTTTACATGAAAAAGCCATAGACACCAGATTTGACCTCCTAGGACCAAGGAAACGCAAGTAAAAGTACCCCTTTGCTCAAAAGTCTGCATAGTAATTAGAAAATTCACGAACCTGAAATTTAATTAAATTTGACGACCTCTGTGGCGCAGCGGTTAAGGCTGTGCCTACCATGCGCGAGGTCCCGGGTTCGATCCCCGGCTGGGGTATAAAAAAAAACCCCCAGATCTTGGATGTCTATATGTGTGTGATGTCGCTGTTTCTGGTTCTAGCGACACAGGGTATCCTAGTATGGGGCCAGAAGCAATGTATGTGCCTGTGTGTAAATGTTAATGTTAATGTTAATTTAAAAACGGGCTTTCTTTGTTAAATTATTGCGCAAAATAAACTTGTATCGCATTATAATGAAGCCTTTTTCCGTCAGTCGTGACAATACGTTAATGTATGTCGAAGGGCTCGCGAGATCTACTGTTCTCACATCTGTGGTTCTCACAGAACCACTAGTTTTGTTTGTGTCCAAAACCAACCACCAGGTAAAATGCAATATTAGCCATATTGACCAATCTAGGTATTGTAGGTGAGTTCAATAAATTTTCAATTTTTAAAACGAAATTGCCAATAGAAACAACAATCAGCCAAAGAAGTCAGTCGAAAGAAACAAATTAACAAATTTAATTTCTGCATATTCCTTAAGCAATAACCCTTAAACGGTGGCGCGGTAAAAACGACCGCGACAATAAGATTGACAGGAATCTGAACGACCAATAAAAGATAGGGACTGATCCCATAAAAATGTAAGTAGGAAATATGCCTTGAGAATTTTTCCGGTGTAATGGCCGTTCGCAAAACCCCAAATGTCATATCAATGAATTCATGGCGGCCATTTTTTGTGCGCTTTATCGCCTTTCTTTATTACGGTTGGACATTTCGGCATCTATGCCCGGGGCAGGGCGCATTCGCTTGACGGTCTTTTGGAAAAAGTTGACTAGTGAAACTTGGCTGGTGTTTACTCACGTACGTCAATTGTTCACATCACCAATACTTCCGAAATATTGAACTAGAACACAATTTTTTTAATATTTTTCAACATAGACATTTAAGGCCAGTTTTTCACACAGCTTATTATATATGATACTGAACTTATTTAGCAAAAACCTTTACTTATAACGACCAATTTTAATGCTTTGCAATTTTTACAAATGGTAAGTATTAAACTGCACATCAAAAATACTGATTCGCACAGCAAATATCCCTTATATTTGCTGCAGTAGCTTAGGTGAAGGGCAAAGAGAAACCCCCTTTATCCTTCGTGTTAGGTTCACCATGTTAGAACAATAAATACTTAAAACATAATCCTAAGTACTCATTAAATATTCAAAACATAAAAAGTGTTTTGTTGATCCTTTTTTGCTGTGCAAATCAGTATTTTTGATGTGCGATTAAATACTAGCCTTTACAAATTAGGAAATCTTCATATCACATCTGTCGCGGAAAAATCTGTATTGGAAAACTGGATGACAATACATATCTGTTCTCTGCCACCCCATATGAGGCATGATGCTTAATATTGATAAAATGATCATTTTTGCTGTTTTGTCCCACGACAAAGGGCATCCTAGTGTGGGGCCAGAAGAAATGTTGTATGTGCCTCTATATAAATGTCTATGTTTGGAGATTTTGTGGTCACTTGCACCCGTCTCCCGCAAGACCCTCGGTATTTTTACTACACCCATCTCAGGGTTGGGTGGTATCGGACAAGTCGCATTTCCTGAATAATTTGTTTATGGGCCTTATATTGGAACGGCCATTTCACGTGTCATACGCTTTTTGGCTTTTATTGACTTCTCCGTTTTATATCTGCAGAAAATCTTTTTCGGTTTAATCAATTCCGTTTATGGGAGCGGAGATAGGGAAATTGGCTTGGCGTTTCGTGATTGAGGTTTCTTATATTTACTATGGTATTTTTATTTATAATATAATAAGTATATTTGGTATGATCTATAATAGAGGTCTCCTGGCACGGACACCAGTCCCTCATACAGAAAATGATATATAGGTTAGCTGTATACTAGTTAAGATAATATTTGTTATGTAAATTTACTGAGTAAGAGAGAGAAATAAATAAACTTATTATTTATAATATTATATGATATATTTATAAATATAAATGAAACCGAGGGTAGCTGGTACGGGTCGAGATTTTGAACCTTATCCCATGGTTATAAAATTTAAAACCTATCAGAAAAGTGGTGTTGGTTGAGTTGGTATTTAAGAGGTTAAACTCTTAAATGGTTTGTATTTGTTTTATTTTCCCAGGGCCGGAGGAGGAAAAATTGGGAAAAACGCAAAGTAACAGCCGAAAAATCTAATATATTTTGTATGGTAAGTTCACCCTTTTCCAATAGATGGCGTTAGTATCGGATACAGATTATCGAAACACTTTACTTTGGTAGTGGATTTGACGTTTGACAGCTGAGCGATTCAAAGAGTTGCTAGGCAAAGAGTTTCGTTAATCGAAGGTGAGATGCGTGTTGTGTTAACAACGGATACGAAAAACGCATTATTAATTAAATTAATTAGTTATCTTAGGGAAATATTAAACTGCACATCAATAATACTGATTTGCACAGCAAATAGACTGATTTTCACAGTAAATATCATGGCAAAATACTGCGGTAGCTTAGGTGAAGGGTAGTGGGGGTGAGCGAAGCGAAAAGTTTCTGTTAGGAAGTGTTTACAAAAAAAAAAAACACCATCCTCGTGGAGTGTCCACCTGCCGACGTTTGTCACATTCGCCCCGTCGTCATCCTCTTAGTTTACTTTGAATCAGTTCCTGCATATGAGGACTCGAATCGTCTGACCAGTCCTCAACCAGTAGAGCTTATCAGTTTTTTCAGCGCTAATCACTACTACAGCAGACTACCAAATATGTATCCTACACACAGATATCGAGAGATAGGCCCTTGGCGCTAAGCTTGTATCGGAACCAGTGTCGCCGAAAACTTAGAACACGCATACATTTACACTACTCGTACATCAATCCCTCCGCTTTTATTGGTCAGTGCAATGTCGTGCATCTATCGTCCGAACACACCCACACTACCGCAGGTATATTAGCTAGTCGAGCTAGTGTTGGGACAATGCAAGGACAGCGTGTATCATCGATCGATTATAATTTATAGACACTGGTATATACAGTCGTATACAATGTCGGGTTCTATAAATAAAATAGTAAATTGTTTGTAAATACGACATATTTATACGACATACGACATACGAGACCCGTTTGCCTCTCTTCTTTTTTTCAACAGAATCCTTACAGCTAGAAAGAGAGGCAAAGAGGTTTCTGAAGGTAGAATAACTGTGAATTTTTCGGACCTGACTGAAAGCATCGGAATTTCCGATCAATACTTATAACACCCCATTATCCTTCGTCGGGCGAGGTTTTAAACAAACTTAAAATCTAAACTGCCTGTTTGGCAATCATTGGAATAACTAACAATAAAGTTACGTATTATGAGTAATAATATAACTATATTATTACATTAACTATATAAGTAATTGCGGAATGATAAAATCTATCGATTCAAAAACATAATTCTCCTATCAGAATCCCCATCACTATATGTCGTCTCTGTTTGCGTGTGACAGTTCGCCTCCGTATCACGATGCATCTTTGCTTTCGTACTTAGATAAGTGTGAAATATTCATTGCGTGTTAGCTTGGCAATAAGTAGTGAAATTAAGATACAAAACAAGCAATGTAACAACAAACTTAGCTAGAACAACATGACAATTCGTGACGAATTTTCCGCGAATGATTTATTTTCGTAATAATGTTTATTTCTTGTGTTTTAAGAAGAAATAATAGTTAGAATGAGACTTACACGTGATATGTGACACCGGCGTTCTTGGAGTTCACAATCTCGCTTCTATTTTTGCACGTGAGTATTGCACAGGTCGGCATTTTAGAAAAACAACGGAGATGAATTCATCACTGCGGTCGCCCGGTGACTACCGAGAATTTTTAATATCGAACCTGTCGGAGCTACATTTGTTCGCACATGCCACGCCCCTCAACCTATCTCTCGATATCTGTGATCCTACACGATGTACTCATACCTATTTGGACAACAAAAGAAACGTCAGCTTTTATCAAAGAGCTAAGTTGCATACTCAGACGCATTTCAAATATCAATTTCTCAGCATCTTTTCATCTTTCGTCTATTACGCTATTATGACACTACAACAACCATGGGGAGGGACGCATCAAATACTTGAACGATAATAAGACAAAACTGATGCCTACAAAGGACACATTAAAAAGTGAAGGGCGTTCTCAATAGGTTAGTGTGGTAGGACAAAGTGGCTGGAATAAAGTTGGTGGCTCTGCTAGTTTTTTGTTTAGGGATTTGTTTGCGAATGTGTAGTATTTTTATTTTTATTGTTTTTATGTTGTCATTATAAATGTTTTCATTTCAATTGTTGTTCCAATAGTTTGTCAAACCCACTAATTGGCTCTCGCAAGGCATGTTACTTTTAATTATATTTTTTCATGAAACTCAAGGTCTACTTTATAAGCTTATTTCTTGTGTCATTGTAATTATATGTGACCGTTTGTTTTCTTATAAATAAAAATAAAATGAGGTAATCTACTTTCACTACGCTGTATCGCCATGTTGAATACAAATGTATTCCATAACCAATCAGTAGCGTCATCATGTAATCCTGAAATCCAGGACTTTCTATCGCTTTTGAAAAATTAAAAAATCACAACACGATAATTTTCACACAAGCTGTATATTATCGCAACTTTGCTTTTGCGATGTTCTTTCTGATTGGTCAATTTTTCAAATGCTATTCGATAAGGCTACAGTTTTTGAATTCCTGGAAAACTATTATAATATAACCTATCCATATATCTAACTTCTGGATATAATGTATCGATATTAATGAATGAATACATTTGAAAGGATACAAAAAAAAAACCACATATTTCTGTCTAAGGGCCAATAGCGACTTTGACAATCTACTGTTACACACAGCCCCTTTCATTTTGGTTAGAACACAACGCACTCGAAACCCAATGTTCTAGAGACATCCATTAGGTATTATTGAAAATTTTAATATCAGAAATTGCCTCGGAATACGAATGTCCCGCGAAATTTTATTCTTTTCTCGAATTTCTTTTGTTTTTTGTCCGCCATGATGGGACTGTTCCATTTAGATCTATGTGTCAGTCTTTTCGAGTTTGAAAAATTGTAAGAAAAGGATTGGTTTTCTGATATGGCATTTTTGGAAATTAATAGTGGCAACAAATGAGTCATATACTATCAAAGGCGGCAGTGTCCACTGGAACACATTTTAAGGTAAGCTAAAAAAACGATTAGTATTACATTTTATCACTAAGCTATTTTTGAAAAATTATTACATCTTTAGCTAAAAGCTTTACAAAACACCTAAGACCTGTAAATTCATACAATCTTGGTAATTAAACTCGTTAATCGCAAAAACCTGACGGACACTGCCGGTTTTGATAGAGTCATTTAGACACTGCCGTATATGATTGGAACATGCCTGGACACTGCCGTGTTTGATGTAAATGTCGGCCATGTTTCTTGGCTGTCATAGTCGCAATTATGATTTTGATACTTACGAGTACTTAGGGTGAAGTCGGTAAAAAATAAATTAATGTCATAATCAATCAGTAAAAAATATATGATTATTACATTATGATTATTTTATGATTGATTACATATTGCTATGGAGTCACATTGAAATTACAGGTCTCATACAAAAGTGCCCATTCTCTTTTATGAACAAAATAGCAGAAGTTTAATAACTTTATTTTTACAAACAAAAACTCGCATTAATGATAAGTTCAACGTTTTATTAAAAAATGATCGTGGGATTAAAAGATCGCAACTATCGGATATTAAGAATTGCTTTAAATAAAACAATTTTCTTCTGTTCGTCGCTCGCAGAAGGCTTCAGACGAATCATTTTCTTCTTCTTCTTCCGTGGGAGCTTGAAGAATATTTTTGTAAAAACCTAATCCCTCTTGGTTTTCCCAATCTTCACCAAAATGGCAACAAAGGAGCTTTTTAACGTCCACTAATTTTGCTGGTTTTAGTTTTACCGATTTCATTTCGATCGCGTCGGGGTTTATATCGCAGACATTTTTGTTTTTTCGGGTAACTTTTTTAAAAACTCCCTCACGGTTGTTAAAGTTTACCTCACCATTTATTACGACATTTCCTGGCTTAACAGACCGTTTAATGAAAAATCTCTTGCATTTCTTAAACTGAAAGTGCCATGATCCAACATCTTTCATTGTAGTAGCCATACTTTTCTTGAAGTTGAACACCTCACAGTCAGTGCCCAAACGCACAATAGTGCTACGTGCTCCAATTATATCCAGGTAGTTTTCTGGAGTTATAATGCACTCTAATTTTCTGCTCTCCTTTTCTGCATGAGCAAATACTCTGTCCGGAGGTATAAAGGAATGGCCAACGACAGGAAAAACTATTTGTATTTCTTGCACATTATTTGGAGCCGAAGTGACTAGCCATTTTGAGCACATTGTCAGCATGATCGAGTTTTTGTTTTGTCCTGGACATCCATCGGCTATCAGCCTTATAGTTGATATACCAGTAAAGTCAGTGTTTCTTAGTCGATGGTATATTATGGACGCAATTTCATTGGCACCTTTAGCATATTCGTCTTCAGTCCAGCAATAGGCAAAAACATTTTCAGGGGTTAAAGGAGACTTTGATGAACCTTCTACAACCGTGCAATTATACAGGTATACCTGCCGAGAATAGTATGTTATTTGATCGGGAGTTTTTGGCAGTGGGAGATTTTTTTGACAATCAAAAGATAGAGTTTTTAAGTCTGCTTGTTCTTCTTTTACTAAGGCAAAGAATGCTTTAGCTTTTAACTTGTGGACTCTCCATTCTACACGTAGTCGTTGTTTTGCTGTTTCATCACGCTCTCTTTTTATTTGTTCAATGAGCCGAAGACAAAAAGAACACACATCCGTCCTGGGGCTGCCAAAGCCGAGGTTGTAATTGGTATTAAATATTCTTCGGAAATATCCTTTCTTTACTTTCAGATCTTCTTCCAACCCGACCTGCTTGTTGTACATTTTCCATATTTTATTGATAGAAAGCTCAGCAGGCAAATAACGCCTCTCAGAGTGTCCTCGACAGTAATGCGGCTCATCCACGTAAAACATATTGATAAATAGCATCACTGCCTTTTTCTTCTCGGCAAATTTTATAGTTTTGCGGTCTCCTCCTCTCTTTTCTTTAACCACTTGTCCTCCAGATTCCATAAATGACTTTGCAATATATTGCACGCGATGTTTTGTAATGTGTAAGATGCCCAGAAATGCTGTTTGGCATACGCGGATTTTCTTCTTTTGCATCATACTGTAAACATTGAATTCCGTTTGGAATCTCTTTGACTTATGATTTCCTTTGCGTGGTCTTTTTCGTGTTGGTTTTTTTGGAACACAGCAGTTGAGTAAGAATGCATCTTGAGTTTCTTTACTCGGATATTTGTAAAAATTGTTATGGAATGTCACCAAATCTTGCATAGTCAACGAATTGCATTTATAGGGTCCCGGGGACTTATGTTGACACGTAGGTTTTATGGGCAGTTGTACAGATGAGTACCTAAAAAATAAGAAGAAACAATGATGCAGTGACCTAATTCTTCTAAAGTATGTACCTACAAAAAATCGTGTGATCTGTCTATCTTACGTTTGTCCACTTAAGTTCGTAGAGAGTATTTGACACAAAACAACAACTTGTTACAAGTTTTGAATGTACAAAAATATTTCAAGTATCAAACATGCTCAGTCAAGGTAACTTACCGCTTCCTTTTTGCGATGTTTCTTTTCCAGTTTTCTGGTTTAGCTACGCGTTTCCGCGTCTTTCCTGAAGTGCAAAGGGACGCTCGACACTCCATATCTTGAGTTTTACTATCAATCTGGGTTAATTAACAGCAATTAACTAATTTAAACCACGAAAAACAACGGACAATTCACTAATGCTGCGCGTCGGTCCGCCATACTAGATGCAGTGCTCTGATTGGCTGACGTGGACACTGCCATATTTGTTTCGGAATACTACGGACTCTGCCGGGTTTGACACAAACTAGTTTATGAAAATGGAGTTTTGGCTGTGACAAAGCCGTTTTTGGCACGAACAGATTTTTCCGATGCATGCAACGTCCATAGACAAATAAAATGCCATTCATAGTTTAATTTCATAGATGAGTGGACACTGCCGCCTTTGATAGTATATGACTCAAATATATTGTTTACCAATATAAGTTTTGAGTCCTAAATATGTTAAATTTTCACCAAATTTAGGCCCCTTGAAGTTGTAAAGAACCTTATTGGTTGCTATAGGTCACTTTCTGTCCGAATACAATATTTTTTTTTGGTTACAATTTTATAAGGCTTGTGTTTAAACGATTACCAAAAACGCACCTATTCTACTACCAATAAATTCAAAATGACTGCCAGAATGGATAAATGTCCACCAAACTGTGTTTGGATAAATTATCACCAAACTTCTTTTTAGGTTTTGTGTATTTAAGTTTATGTTTTAAGTATTTTTTGTCGTTCTTACATGTTCAACCTAAAACGAAAGATAAAGGGGGCTTCTCTTCGCTCACCCCCTTTACCCTTCACGTAAGCTACCGCAGTATTTTGCCCTGATATTTTTTGCAACTTTCGGTGTTCATTTATCCATTTTGGGTAGGAAAAAATATTTTGGTCATCAATGTATTTGTTGCCATTTTAAAATAGGTACTACTTGTAGCCGAAGCGAACCAGAGCGGAGCGAGGTGACTCATCAAATAAAGTTTAGTTTATAGATATGATATTATTTTCTTTTAAATTAATATAACATAGCGTCACGCCTTTTTCTATGATGAAAGTTTCGTGGTTTGAAGTGAATCGAAGGTTTACTAACGATGTTTTCCATCACCATTAGATTATATAAAGATTGTCTGAGGAAAGGAAAATCGGTCGTAACTTGAATGAACTTGATCTATAAGAAGTATACATTTTGAATTAATAAAATTAGGAAATACATAGGACGTTCTTGCGTTGTAGCGGTCCGGTTTTTTAACTAGAAGCAAAGCACAGTACCCCACGGGCAATCCAGACGATTAATTGTTAATACGAACTCTGAAAAGCCCGTGTGGCAGAACCCGGCCCAGCGTTGTACCCCACGGGGTTTTCAGAAGACGCAGCCAGGACCTACAGCTTGATGTGACATCCGAAACACTGAACTTCCGATAATTTACTTTAAATTAATGGATTATCTCATTGGTGCATGGTCAGGTTTTGAACCTGCATCTCCTGTGTTAGAAGCAAGCGAGAACCCCATTAGACCACGGAGCGCCACAAATAAATGTAACATAAAATAAATAATTCAAAATAGACGTGTAACTGCGTCGCAATCATCCCATATCCTCCAGACCCATCGATATAAATACTAAGGATAGGCCTTCCCGTACTCAATTTCTTACCATTTTGAGGCTAAGAAAAATAGCGCCCCTGTCGGAATTCGTCGGAACCAAGACAGAACGAAAAATTGTAACGGCGTCACGGTCGGTCACGTTCCGAATTGTGGTGTATAGACACAATATTAGGAAAGTTGATCTACGGATAACTCTCAAATACCCGGTGACTTTTAATCGGTGATTAGGAGTAGAAATAAAATATATCTAGCTAAAATTTTACTTCAGGGGCGAGGTCTCACGCAATTACCTCATGTTTAATATATAAAAAGTTGAAACATAATTAAATAGGCATATAAATTTTTGTCTTTGCCGTTAAATTATGAAAGAGGATGTAAGCTCACAGATACACAATAGTAGCGTGACTTGGAATTTAAGATCTTGATTTTGATTTATAAGTAATAAAATACCTAATCATAGAAAAAGTTATGAAAATTGGTACCTGATATCACTGATTAAGTCATCGTGTATAAAATAGAGTATCTAACAATACATTACACGCATAACATAGCGTCACGCCTTTTCCCATACGGGCTGGCAGAGGCACAACTGTGCCGGTCTGTGCCCACTTAGCTAGTGATTTAATACTCCATCTTGCGTGTCAGGGGGCAAGCCCATCGCCGCAGCTAATGTAATGAAGCCGGAGTAATGAAGATTTCCTCACGATGTTTTCCATCACCGTTAGGACATCCGGTTAGATTATTTATCCTTATATTATTCTGTTGCGTCGCTACAAAGTTACGTCAGTCGAATTGTTGATTTTCGTTTGAGGATTTTTTCGAGAACAATATTTTATAGATAATCAATTTAAAGCCAATAGTAATTGAAAATATAATACTTACTTGTGATACGACACTCCCTGTTTTTGTGTTTTGCGATTTGGGTATGATTTACACCTTTTTACGTCGCAGGTCACCATTTTTGTTTTTGCTGCCGATATGTCAATCGGCTGTCACCGTCCAAGCGCGACTGATTGCAAACAGTCCAATTTTCCCGATTTTGTACTGTTTTTGTAGCGACACTTTCAAGCGCTCCGTGCCCTGTCCCTACTATTCAAGTCTGTGTCCAGACCACACAAAAACACAATACGAAACACAAAATAAAAAGGTGTATCTGTATTAATGTTAACAGGTTATCAGTGATAACGTACGTCCTGTCACGGTCACCAGATGTATGGGAATGTGAAAATACTTAATGATGAAAATATCGTACCGCTGCGATCCACATGTATTTCTTGACAAGTTGTTTGATAGATAATCTAAAGCAAAGAAAATAATACTATAAAGCCTATTTGCGGTTCTGATTCAGGATTGACTCTTTGTTCATGATATGTTGACGTTTGACCATCAAATCTACGGGTACTTAAATTAATGCCTTTTCCGGATATAAGCATTCAACATTTTTCATTGGTTTCATAAAGTTGAATATTTGGTGAAAATATATTTCCCTCTAACCAGTAAAAAGTAATCTTTGTTCTCTATTCTCTAATTCTGACATCTGGAAATTTCTATTAAAACTCGAATAATTTATTGCAAGTAGGCAAAAATAATGCATTTTTACAAGTCAAAACAAGGAGAAAATTAAAAAATAAATCAAATATGATCAACTAATTCAAACATAAACATAAACATTTATATACAGGCACAGACATTGCTTCTGGCCCCACACTAGGATACCCTGTATCGTGGTAACCAGAAACAGCGATATCACACACATATAAACATCCAAGACCTAGTGATTTTTGTTCTGTATCCCCAGCCGGGTATCAAACCTGGTACCTCTCGCATGGTAGGCAGAGCCACAACCGCAGCGCCACAGAGGTCGTCAAACGTCAAACTAATAAATAAGTAACTGATTAGTTTGAGTTTGAAAAAGGAAATTTCCCTTTCAAGTGGTGATTCATGGCTGAATCTCTTACAGGTAAAGGAATCACCATTAACTCTTGATAACACTAGCGCTACGGAAATACGCGTCAGTTAATATAGCACCAAGAATGCTACAATGCACAATATAAAAATAATCTAATCTCATGACAATATTAATCTAATAAAATAAATAAATAAAAACAAAGACAAGCTGTAATGAAGATAACTTATGAGAAACCAGACTCTAGCAGTCCCCCCGAGCAGCACCCGTTCTCGAGTACAAGATGTAGTGAATAATCCTTTCCTATCGGCAAAACTCGGAACAACGATAACACCCGAATGGTGCCGATGTGTCTATGAATTACTGTATTATTAAATTACGTGTAGGCACAGGTGTAGGTATCAAATAAATCGCATACTTTATTTATCAATGTCAAATGTCAAATTGCCCGTTTGACGGGTACTGAGTGCGAGTGAGGTAGTAAGACAAAAACGAACATTTCCGAGAAAATACGAAAGGAAAGGATTATTCACTACATCTGTACGACTTGTGCACCAGCCCTCACTATCGAAATCTATAGCTGTCAATATTTTTTGGAAGGATATTGTTTACTTAAATAATATGTTTGAAATTGAAGCGAGGCCTACTTTTGTCACAGAACCACTAGTTATGTAGTTCTGATATCAGTCGCAATACCATTTAAACTCCAAATCAATCCACATTGCTAGAACAGACAGCTCGTGTTAAATTATTGTGTGCTGATTGGCCGATTTTCAAGGTTCCGTACGCGAAGGTTGTGAAAAGCGGCCCTGTCGCAGCCTCCGCTGTCCGTCGGTCTGTCTTTCCGTCACCGGGCTGTATCTCATGGACAGTATACGGTAAAGACTTCATTTTACACAATGTGTATTTCGGTTGCCGCTACAACAACTTTCATTAATTGAAATTACACGAGATTTCATAAATTGAAGGGGGTATTGGGACTTCCTTGAGGAGCCAGGGGGCTATCGATGTAAGAGACCAGTTTTAATAACAGGGGTGCACATGAACAAATTATTCGACGAATTTTCGATGTCGGTGGCGCAATTGCTTTGACATCGTAGTAATACCAAGTTCGGACATAGTTTTTTTTATTTATTTTGCATATTTTTATTTTTTTCTTATTTTTTCTCGTAAGATCGTACGGAACCCTTCGTGTGTGAGTCCGTACTTGACCGATTTTTCAATTTGACTGGTGTTGCCAATGGGGTTGGCCGGTGAAAGCTAATTCCAGATGGCGCTAGCACGTCTTGTACCTCTTCCTTCAAAAGTAGGGATGCTATTATTTTTTTCGAATCGAATCGTTCGAGATTGAATTTATCTGGCGCAAGGATCGAAAGAATATGTTTGTATTAAAAAAGATGGGATTACTTCAGGGAAATGCAATTCTAGTTCACACGCCCATGGGTTAAGCTCGTTTAAGCTTCAAAAAATACAAAAAGTTCGAGAATAGGACATCCAAAACCGATCTTTGATTTAATCGATTCGAATGTAATCCCTATAATACAATGTCAGTGTCAACTGTCAGTCAATGTTGGTCTGGTCAATGTCTGTTCTGTTGTAGATTCGACTTAATCAATCAACTAGGTACATGGAATATGATAACTGAGTAACTCACCCGAGTATTTTCCCTGCTTTACGTAGTCTGATTCCACGAAATGATTCCGACATAACCTTGTTCCATTGCTTATCACAATTTTTTTACGACGTATCGCCTTCAGCCACTGTTTTGACAACTTTAGGTCTTTGGGAAAACTATGAATTCCAACTTCTGAGCAACTAATTACACTACAACGCGGCATTATTGCTTTTTTTGATAAAAATGCTAAAATGTTCATACAAAATCTGTTTGTTATGAGTACAAGTGATGCTAGCGCCAATTTGACAGTTGCCAACCCCATTGCGATTGATGTCAGATATACATAATAATAATGCTATGGTTACTCTAATAATGATAGTAATAAAGCCTTGTTTATTCCTTTATCTAAACTTTATAAACCCTCTTTACTGCGTCCAAAAACCGCACGTTACGACCAGCATAATGATATACTACTTGGTAAAAACTCCTTTCTTATCTGAATATTGATACATTATGATCATAATGTATACATATTTCGACTTACTATGACATTAAAATTTCGAACGCCACCGCCCGCTCCCGTGCCGCCCCTAGTTTGTCTGTGAAGTTGGTACTACTGAACAAGATAAACAAGTGCAGAGCAATGATCAATGCCATCATGCCGGTCGAACATGCGGTTCCTGAACACATCAAAGAGTTTATGATATGTGTGTAAATGATAAACTAGTGTATTTAACTGTACATAATTAGGATTTAAAACTCTTGAATGTTATTAATAAGCCGAAGGCGAGTTTCATAAACCCACTCTCGAGTTTTAATGCCCTCCATTATGTCTCAGTCACCTAAACTACTATAATTATTAATTTCAAAATCATTTCTACATTTTTCGATTTTAACCTAAGATATTTGATATGATGATTGATTTGGTAGTTATTTAATTTTATAAATATGGATTAATTATTGGTGAATTATAAATCAATTGATATCATGCATAATACACTGACGAGCAATGAAAATGTTCCAGTGACATCCAAATTACTCCTAAACGGGAAAGGATAGCCTAATGACGCCGTCTGCAATATTGAAATACATTTAACAGCGCATCAGAATATTACCAATTAAAAAAGTAAAAATTGTAAAAATAATATTGGTTCTATGTCTTAGGAGATATTAAGGTGTTTGTCGGCATTTTGTGGGTGGAACTTTTTCATTGCTCGTCAGTGTATTAAGGACCTCACTATTAAGTGAAGGCCTCCTTCATTTGTCTCCAGTTTATCTACTTATTGTGTGTTCAGTCCAGTTATTTCCTGCTGTTTTCAATATGTCCTCGAGCCATCTCTCCACTGGTCCACCTCTGTTTCTCTTACCTGGTGGGCCTTTCCATACGGTTATCTTTTTTGTCCATCTTTCTTCGTCCATCCGTGCAGCATGGCTGGCCCATTTCCACTTTAATGTTTTGCAATGGTGTAGAACATCTATAACTTTAGTCCTACTTCTTATTTCTGCATTTGTCCTTCTATTTCTTAGTTTTATATTCAGTATGCTTTGTTCAATGGCTCTTTGGGTCGTTTGTATCCTATTCTTAGTGTATTTATTGAATATCCATGTGTGTGATGCACACGAGAGAGACGGCAGTATACATGAGTCTTTCTCTTTATTCTCACCAGAATATTGTATTTAAGGACTTCCTTATAGCTTCAGAATTTGTTCCATGGCCATGCTTACACGTCTATCTATCTCATCTTGATGTCCTGATTGTTTTAATGCCTAGATTTACTACTCTGTCAAAAAAGTAACGGGAAAAGATCAATAATATCCAAAATGTTAGTAATTCGTCAAAATTTATTTTATCACCCACAAAGTATGTTAATAATCCAATCATCAAAACATTTTTAAAGGCTTTTTCCGGCATTGAATTCAGTTTCTCCTTTATGTCTTCTAACGAATGAATACGGGTGCCACGAAGTGGTAATTCGAGTTTAGGACAAAGAAAGAAGTCGGCTGGAGCCATATCTGGTGAATAAGGTGGTTGCTCGATGGTATTTGTTGAGTTTTTGGTCAAAAATTCGTTCACAATGAGGATTTTCAGTCACTATTTTCTTCTCTTTTGCGATGTTAACTTCAGTTGCAGACGATGATGGTCTACCAGAGCGAGGCAAATATTCCATTACATCTCGACTGCTTTTGAACGCTTTGTAAAACTCATAAGCACGTGTTTTTGACAAATTTGATTTACCGTAAGCCTTCTGTAACATTTTCAAAGACTCCGAACACGAAATTCCATTGGCGATGCAAAATTAAAGACAAACTCTATGTTCGATGTTTTTGTCCATTACGAAGTTCGCCATACACACAAGATATGATATAACTAAAAACTGCACTGTATTTTTTCTAAATAACAGATGCAACTCAAAATCCGCGCCAAAATGGAAAATAGTTGGAACAAGCGAACAACAACAAAAAAAATATTATTGGAACCATAGACAAATCATCCATTCCCGATACATTTTTGACTGAATTATATACTCTTCAAAGTATTCATGTGGAGCGTTATCAACATATATGGGAATTCTTTCGCTGTTGGTCATAATTTTGGTTTTTGTTGTATTTAGTTGCAAAGTACTTCTTCATTATGCTCTTAAAAAATCACTTACCTTCAATACCCACTTGTCGCTTGACGGAAATAAAATTACAACGCCTCTAACACACGACCACATTATCGATGCAAAACAAAAACCTTACCCTCCTTTAGGTGCAGTCGGCTTAAAAGCATAGAGCTTCCTTAAATACGAGAATCTCCCGTCTACCAACCTGCCCATTACAAACTTATCTTGCAACATCCAAGAATGCTAAAACTCACCGGATTAATCACCCCTAAGGCATCAAATATAATCACCCCTAAGGCATCAAATATATTGGTTAGATATTTCTTTAAAAAAAAAACCGCTCGCGAAGCGCAGCCTATGTTTAAGGGCCGTCAGGGGTTGTCAATCACGCGGTCCGCACTCCGCCCGCGGGCCGCGATTTGACAGGCTCTACAATTTATTTATTATTTTACGTGTGTATCGTTTTGTTTGCTTTGTTGTTGGGCTGTCAATGTCTTTTTATTTGGCTGCGCGTCAAAAAATGACGGGGTTGGTGGAAGGTGTTTGGGTTTGGTTTATCGATGGTGGGGATAGTTTTTTTAAATTATTAAGACACAAAATGACGTAAGAATGAATAGGTGATGTCATGTAGTTGAACAGTAGGACCAATGCTGGTGGCGACACACCAAACTAGCTACTCTATTTTCATTTAATTATTTAACCCCAGTGTACCTAGCGGCGTCCAGGGCCGCCATTTTGCCGTTATAGGTTTTGAATTTTATTACCATGGCATGAGGCTTAAAATCACGATACCTCACAACCAGGTCCAGGTCTCCAGCGGGTAATTAATGACATATTAAAATTTATATAGTTACATGCTTGTACACCACTTAAACCACTGAAGGTTGTGTGTGGTGTAATCTACTCATTAAACACTATTTATGGCTATCTATCTAAATTAGAGTAGACAACATATATTTTCAATGAAAGTTCAAAAAAGAGTGTGAAGTTATAATTTTGAGAGAAAGTATGTTTTCAGTTTGAAATTTGAATCTATGGCTCGTCGCACAAGAATTACATTTAGTTTAGTGCCTTAGTAAGTTGGTTTTGACACTTGAAGAACCGCAATTATTACCTTAATGTTGGCAAAACCTAAAAAGAAACAAAAGTAATAATTTTGTAGATACATAATGTCACGCTTTTTCCCTTATGGGATGGCAGGTTCACAAATTTGCATATAAATAAGTAAATAAATGATAATAATAGTAGAAGATAATAATGTATACCCAATAAAAAAAAAACATAACTATAAAATATTTTGATCAGCACAAGAAAATTAGGAAGAACCTAAACAAAACGTTTTTATATTATTTCTAATTAAAGGTTCCCAACACCTGTCCAATGTGAAGTCCGAACAACAAGTTTGATTTTAAACATTGATATTTCAAAAGGCAGGTTTATAACGATTGGTTTTAATAACAATAACAATTAAAACATGGATTATGAGATCATCAATCAAAGGTAGGCAATTAGAAACATCGAGTTTTAACAATTAATAGGCTCTGTTAGCTGTAGTGTAGACCTTCACAAGCGACACAGGAAACGTTTTTTTTAAATCTTTTTCAAACCCCCCCCCCCCCCCCCCCCTCCCGACTCCTTGAAGTTTACGGATGGACAAGTAAATCATCATAAAAACCAATAAAACCAAATAACCCAACTGCAATTTCCTTCAATGCCATAAACAAACTTATGAATAGTTACGTACATAGAGTATGAAAGTAGCCGCACCAATCACTTTGTAAGCTACCATTTTGATGTAGAAATCCAACCTATTATTGTTTCCCCAAAATTATATAGCCAAATTTCACTCTTACGGTCTCTACAAATCGAACGACTCCTCATTTGTAAACATCTGTCAATCTGTTTCGGCTGTAGTGTTTTTTTTTCATTCGCAACCCCAAATATCCGCCATTAAAAAAAAAACTAAATCGACAATAAAATTTTAAATATGTTATTATCTAACCTGCTCAATAATTTCACGAGAATCGGTTGAGAAATGCATATTGTAGAAGGAGAACAGCCGGACAGAAATCCAGACTTACGAAAGCATTTTTGCCCGAGCTGAAACGAAGACGCTTCGTCCTTCGTGCGCTCGGTGAATAAATTGGTATTTGGATCTAAATAGACCGACCATAGGGTCGTTCTTATGGAATTATGAACATCCATATTATCACGCGGTATTTTCATTCAGGACCCAGAAACACAAGGTTTGCACCCGGTAAAACCTAAACATAAATATAACATTTATAAACAGGCACATGCTTTGCTTCTATGCACATATGATCTTCCAAGACTTTTTCTTCCTCCCCAGTCCCGGGATTTAACCCGGGACTTCTCGCTTGGCAGAGCCTAGAACCGCAATGCCACAGAGGTCGTCAAACCAACCGACTGTGCCTCTGCCACCCCTTATGGTTAAATGCGTGACGCACATGCGTCACGCATTTAACCAGAAAATAAATTGCAATTTACTGGCTCAAGTACATACTTGAGCCAGTAAATTGCAATTTATTTTCTGCAAGATTATCTCATCGTTCGATAAAAACAGCACAGGTGCTAGAGAATCGATACAGCATGAATTCAATTCACTCGGATAAGACACGCCACTAAAAAGTGTACCGAAAACATAAAAATCCCAAGTTCACGCTTCTCCAAACGTCAAAAACCACAAATCGGATCAAAAACCGAGTGTCGTTGCTCGGAATCGATTTCTGAATCGAGATCCTTTTTTGCCGAAGCCGCCAAGTGTTTTAAAAAAAAATCGAACACTTGCTCACGATTCGATGGCGGAACGACATCGATTGATATGGGTTTATCTCTGCGGGTTATCCTTATTATAATCCAAGTTTTTTGTTATTATAAAACGCATTGAAGAGTTACCAGTACTAAACGCGGCGATGTGTGAATGACAGGGGATATTTACCTCACGGCTAGAATAATATGGATAACATCTTGCGGAGAATTCCAGCCAGTTTTTCAGAGTTAGTGGCTTCAGTTTCATTATCGATGAACAGTGTTCGAATATGCGAAAAAATGTAAGATGAAAAACTACGTTTTCTCTGGTAATAAGATGAGGAATTTTTTTACTCACTTATCAGTGATTGTTTTATACTTACACCAACATCCAAACTTTGACACAAGTATGATGGACATGACACCGAGAAAATTTACTGTGGCGTTAAAACTAGTTTGCATCAAATTTTAACTCATCTTGACTTTAATACTGAGCGAAATAAGTTTTTGTTTTTTAACATACGCCTTAGCTGACGTACCTCAAATCTGTTAAAACCATTTTTCCCAAGCAAGAGTTCAATATTTTCAAACATGGTCGATCAGAATATCCGCAATAAGTAAAGTAGTTACTGTCAAGCACTGGAAAGCAGATTACTGTGGTTGTGTTAGTACTCTTTTTCACAAATTATAAGTCATTGCTCATATGCTTACTGAAATTTAAGAATCTATCTATGTAACTATGCGTTAATTTTGTGTCTTGCTTATTTGTAAGTCGTAGTTAAATTTGTATATATCGTAGTAGAACCTCGTTTTGAGTTGTATTTGTATTTTTTTTATGTTAAAAGTATATATTTTCTAATACTAAATAACTTTAGCTCAGATTTCTTTTATTTTCTTTTGTCACGGGGTCGTTCTGGAGCTGAGTTCTGAACGAAACGGTCGTTCTTCTTGAAAGTCTGCAAGAAAATTTATATCTGAGGTTTGGGCTAATAGTCTTTGCTATTGTTTGTGTGTAAAATTTACTAATCTAAATACTGTTTTCCCCATTCTACGGGGTCGAAGCCCTTGTTTGCCAATTACCAAGCCTGTGGTGGCAAATTTCCAAACCTTAGGGCTGAATGCCCAGCTCTCGGCTAACCTACGAAATACGAGGCCCTTGGACCAAGTCACCGAAGTCGAGACGGAGACCTGCCCCTCATTGCACGACTGAAAGCTGAAATTCATTATCGACGCCGCAGAAGACCCAATCCACTCGGCGAGTCACTTCTGGGTGTAATACGTTCAATCAGCAATACCGACTACTCACGACCCTGATCTATCCTTCTCCAAATAAAATTATCCGGTGATTTATCTGACTCTTTATTTAGATCCTTAGTCAGATACCACTGGTACATCTAAACGGGGTATTTAGGGAGGATTTTTTATGATAGAGCTCACTACGATGATTCTAAATTTGTATGTAAATTATTTTTGACAAAAAATCGACTTATTGTTGTTATCGTAAGCACTGCAGTATTAGTGTGATTTAAGAAAGAAGATACCAGAGGTCGCTGTTGTCGAAAACGAAGGATATCACATCATCATCATCATCATCAGGAGTTCTTAAGAATGAGGAAGATTATTTTTATTCGTGCCACAGCAACACCCATACTAAGATATCGTTTGCAGAGTATTGAGGGAGGCTCTCGACGCGGTGGGCACATGATACGGGCTTACTGCTGCCAACAATGTCTTCCAGTTACTGAGTCCGGTAAGACTTGTATAACAACAGCTGCTTCTTGTTCAACTATACTCGACTATTTGATGTATCGAATTCTCATCTCACTGAAGTATGCTTATCCAGGGTTAGCTTACTATACGTGGGCACTTAAGGTCATCGCTGACTTGTTCAACCCCGCATGCCCTCGGCAAAAAAAATATTCAAATATGGATTTTAGGTTGTGCTCTGTAGATATAATATCGAGTGGTACATTTTGCGGCAAGCTCGCTTGTGAGCTGTTAGCTAAGGTTGTCAACAATGTAAAGTATACGTTAAGAGCACAACTTTTTGCCGGTTGGGAGTGTGGTCGTATAAGTCAGCGATAATCTCAACGTTGGCACTGTCACCCCATATTGAAAATTGCATGGTTCTTTAAAACAGAAATTTGAGATATATGGATATAATTCTGAACCACTTTCACGTGTGTGTGTGTGTTTGTGTGTTTGTGTGTGTATCTGTGCGTGCGTGCGTGCGTGTGTGTGTCTACGTGTGTGATTGTGTCTTGTTTGTGTGTGTCTGTGTATATATATATGTGTGTGCGTGTTTGCGTGGTCATTATATGTGTGGGTGTGTGCGCACGCGTTCGTGCGTGTGTGTGTGTATTGGGTGTGTGCGTGTGTGTAATTGCGTGTGCGTATTTGAGAGTGTGTGTTTGCGTCTTTGCGTGAGAGGGTGTGTGTGTGCGTGTGTGCGCGTGTATGTGTGTGGGTGTATGTGGTGTATGTTTATGTCTTCGATGCGGTTTTTGCATTAAACGGCTATAATTTAAGAGCCGGTGCTTAGATATGTTTTACAGTTGTAGAGCTCCAGGGGGCGCTGCATCAGCCAGAATGGTCGACGCTTAGGACTTCTCTTCGGATGTTGAATTATTTAATGTTTATCATATACGAATATTACGTTTTAATATGCGACGTGGGTATGTTTTTATTTTTATTTTTAGCTTATCACTACTCCAACACTAATCAGATTTCATTACAATTGGAGTAGCGAAGTCAGCCGCTTGGACGTAAACTTAAAAATATGTCAAAAATAAATCGAATTGGTACAAAATGACAGTTAAAAACTTCATAAGTATATAGGCATCATGCGTTTTCCTTTATGGGGTGGCATTCTGCACAATTATAAGAAACTATTAAATCATTTATCTACACACGTATCCTAAACCCTCTTTACTGCGTACAAAAACCGCACGTTACGATCAGCATTATATTAAACTACTTGGTAAAAACTCATTTCTTATCTGAAAAATTACACATTATGACCATAATGTGTAATTTTTCTTCATATTATGACATTCAAATTTCGAACGCCGACGCCCGCCTGCGTGAAGTTGGTACTACAGAACAAGCTAAACAACTGCAGAGCCACATGCCGGTCAAACATGCGGTTCCTGAACACATCAAAGAGAGCTTATGATATGTGTGTAGATAAACTAGTGTATGTAACTGTACATAATTAGGCATTAAAACTCTCGAATGATATTATTATGAAACACGCCATCGGCTCGTTTCATAAACCCACTCACGAGTATTATGTAGCAGTTACATAATCTACTATTAGATACACAATATTTACCAGCTTTGTTTCAGGTCTTCTTTCTTTGCATTGCATTGATAACAGTATCAAGGCCCTAATAATAACTCAGATATTCACAGATCGAATGCTGGATCTCTCGCATTTTATTTGCCCTTGCGATAATCCTAAGGGGATGTCAGTGCGCACGTCAGCCGTCATCGCAACGAAGGCCCTTTTGCTCTTGATACGCTATTTTATTAAGATGATACACCTTCAACTTACTTTACCCTCGAGAAACAAGGGATTTAAGTCTTCATGAGTATTACTTTATGGTTTGGATTGCAATTGGAAATAATGTTGCAGAAGGGATATATAAGTTCGATCTTTTCAAATGTATTTCAGTTTGGCATGGAGAGAACCGGCCAATTATACTAAGGTGATGGTTTCATATTACAAGTTTTAGGTTTTGATTTTTAATCACTTGGTGCTGGCGTGTTTTGTAATTAAAAGTTTTTTATTTTAATCTGATGACGTAATAGTAGTTTTTGTGACGGATACATAATGGAGGGCATTAAAACTCGATAGTGGGTTTATAAAAATAGCCAAAGGCGAACTTTGAAGGTCATAATATGTCGAAATATTGATACATTGTGGTCATAATGTGTCAATATTCAGATAAGAAATGAGTTTTTACCAAGTAGTATATCATTATGCTGGTCGAAACGTGCAGTTTTTGAACGCAGTAAAGGGATTATGATACGTGGGTAGATAAATTTCATAATTATACTGATACACGCCATTTCTTTAAGATTGTAAAACAAATGATATTGAAGACACATATATATATTTGTGTAGATTTATGTAATGTTTACATCCTTCTGAAATGTTATAGGAATGGCGTGATATTGTATCATTATGACATTTACATCGGTTGGAATTTATGATTTTATAAACGTCACAGCAACCCACTGCAGTACATTTGCGATTCTGCCAACTCCTATGGTAAACGCTTGGCGCTATGTTATTACGTTATATGTTTTTGGAAAATATTAAACTGCACATCAATAATACTGATTTGCACAGCAAATATACTGATTTTCACAGAAATTATCAGGGAAAAATACTGCGGTAGCTTATGTGAAGGGTGAAGGGGGTGAGCAAAGCGAAGCCCCCTTTATCCTTCGTGTTAGGTTGAACATGTAAGAACAACAAAAATACTTAAAAAATAAAAAGTGTTTTTGCTGATCCTTTTTGGCTGCGAAAATCAGTATTTTTGATGTGCGATTAAATACTAGCCTATGTTTTTGAATTTGGCAAGACATCGATAATATAAAGGCATCGTAGCTGATTTATATTCTCAAAACATCGGCATTGAATGCCATCGATGCCGTGTGGTCGTCTCATAAAAGGTCAGTCGATGCTTCAGTGATAGTGAATTAATTTAAGTTTTGTCATCCAATTATGGACCAATAGCAACGGATAAGTTATGAGAAAAAAACAGTAGTACGCTTCCGATTGTTTATCGTATTGAAACATCCAATCGAACTGTTGAGAAGAAAAGTTTTGATTCGGCAAAATCTGAGTGAAATGCACATTTAATGTACATACCAAGAGATATTCATAGAAATGTTAAGTCCATTTACTGTACATACCAAGAGATGTTCGTAGAAATGTAAAGCACATTTACTGTACATACCAAGAGATATTCGTAGAAATGTTAAGTCCATTTACTGTACATACCAAGAGATGTTCGTAGAAATGTTAAGCCCATTTACTGTACATACTAAAAGATGTTCGTAGAAATGTAAAGCACATTTACTGTACATACCAAGAGATGTTCGTATAAATGTAAAGTTCATTTACTGTACATACCAAAAGAGGTTCGTAGAAATGTAAAGCACATTTACTGTACATACCAAGTGATGTTCGTAGAAATGTAAAGCACATTTACTGTACATACCAAGTGATGTTCATAGAAATTTAAAGCATATTTACTGTACATACCAAGAGATGTTCGTAGAAATGTTAAGCCCATTTACTGTACATACCAAAAGATGTTCGTAGAAATGTAAAGCACATTTACTGTACATACCAAGAGATGTTCGTATAAATGTAATGTTCGTTTACTGTACATACCAAAAGAGGTTCGTAGAAATGTAAAGCACATTTACTGTACATATCAAGTGATGTTCGTAGAAATGTAAAGCACATTTACTGTACATAACAAGTGATGTTCATAGAAATGTAAAGCACATTTACTGTACATACCAAGATATGTTCGTAGAAATGTTAAGCCTATTTACTGTACATACCAAGAGATGTTCGTAGAAATGTAAAACACATTTACTGTACATACCAAGTGATGTTCGTAGAAATGTAAAGCACATTTACTGTACATACCAAGAGATGTTCGTAGAAATGTTAAGCCCATTTACTGTACATACCAAAAGATGTTCGTAGAAATGTAAAGCACATTTACTGTGCATACCAAGAGATGTTCGTATAAATGTAAAGTTCATTTACTGTACATACCAAAAGAGGTTCGTAGAAATGTAAAGCACATTTACTGTACATACCAAGAGATGTTCGTAGAAATGTAAAGCCTGTTATCGTCTCATCTCATTCATGGAATGAAAAAAGTCGCAGGCAATTTTTTTTCTTTAATTCATGAATTTCACTGATTGTGTGTAGTGTCATGTTGTCATTTTGTGTCATTGATGAGCTTCATAAAACTTTTCACCATCAAGTTACTCTCACACCTATAGATCCACTTTAAGCTATCCCTTAGTACTTTAGATAACAACTATTTTTGACAAAGAAATACACAATCATTGGGTCACGCCTTTTTTCGTACTGAATGGCCGAGGCACAGTTGAACCCACGTGTAGACAGATATTCAATACTCAATTTAGCATGACATGGGGTTCGCCCATCGCCGCAATTATGAAGATGTGAATATTTCCTCGCGAGTTTTCCATCACGCTCTGAAAAGTTTATTTCATTGATTATAGTATTTTCTGATTCACGTTATGTGCGCGAGTGTACCTGCGCGCGCGCCGGGACGCGGCCGCGGTAGGCAAATGAGTTGTGCTGCCACACCGGCTGCCGATACACGCGGGCGGCCTTATATTCATATTTGTCCTCCGTATTATTGTTTATTACTTCGATTGCTAGGGTTGCCATTTATTCAATACTGCATTTTTACAGGGGGTTAGCCCATCGCTGCAGCTGAACGTGGGAACGATGGTGCCTCTGCCAACCCGTTTGGGTAAAGGCGTTACTATAATATTAATGCTAGGGCTGCTGATGTTAGGGGTTGGAATAAAATAGAGGTATTCAAACTAATTAAGGATAATTATATGATTAATTAGGAATAAGTATAGTGTAAATATGGCCCGATACCGACGGAAATGGCCGCAGATAGGTCAATTGGGGAGGCATACGTCCAAGAGCGAACATGCTGAAAAAGAAGAAGAAGGACATAAACTTTAACATTTATACCCAGGCACATACATTGCTGACCCCACCCTAGGATACAATGTGTCGTGGGAACCAGAAACAGCGACATCCGAGACCTGATTTCTTTAATCTCCAAGCCGGGGATAGAATCCGGGACCTCTCGCAAGAGTAAATTGTACCTTCATGATAATTTATGCCGATTAATGTTTCTGATAATTTTCTTTGAATGTGTACCAATATTTGAACGCCTTGCAGCAGATCTACCATTTGCAAACAACCGAAAACTTATGTATATTAAAAACTGTAAATATAATTTTTATCTTTGAGATGATTATGATAAGGCATGAAAAGAATTAGTTCTGCATTAATGTCCGGCCCAGTCCCATTTTAGACTTAATTGCCCAAAACATCAGTTGGCAGCCCTGGCTTCTGTTTGACATAGCAATGTTTATTGTTGCATATTTTTTGCTCCGCAGATTTGGTCCCTCGAGTATGATATTCAAATTAGACCGGCCCATTGTCCGGGGACCCATGTAAATATTCTTCGGCGATACGAAGTAATACCATCTTAGGGCTCATTCAAAATGTTAGGGCGATTATTTCAGTAGCCCAACTAGGCGTAGGTTAAGTACTAAACTAAAACTACTCGCATAATTTGTCTGATTTTTTTAATAATGATAATTAATAATAAAAAAAAAACTTGATTTGATGTACTTGATTATTATTTGTTAGTCTTATTGTTTGATGATTGAATTTTAATGTTATTAATTATTTATAAGTATGATATTTGACATATTGTAATTGTAATTAAATAAAAAATTTCATGCAAAACTGTTGGTAAAACATGTTGACACATAAATGTTCATGTAACACCATTTTTACCGTGTTTTAAGCAAATAAATATATTCTTATTCTTATTCTCGCGCATACAGGCACATACATTGCTTCTGGCCCCACACTAGGATAGTCTGTGTACTGGGAACCAGAAACAGCGACGGCATACACATATAAACATACGAGAACTGCGGTTTTTTATTTCTTATAATACATTATTATAATTGGCAATGTTATCCTGGTGAAATATAACTCTTCTCATACATTCTTCTGGCAGCCAATACTAGTTCATAATTGTTTACACCCAGCAACTGTGATGTGCATGAGTCCTTACATCTCTTTGAATATTTATCCTATTAGGAAATGTATCTTTATAAGATAGCTCCATTTGCTTATGAGGTTTTACTTCTTTTCTTTATTCTATTAAGTGCGTTACGTTTTATGCGTGTATTATCTATTCAATTTCAGTTACAAAGATATAAAAAAGTGGTTTTACTTGGAGTTATAATGTTTTGTGGTAAGAAGTAATAAAGTATTTAATGCAAATAATTTTCAATTTATATAATTTTATTACATACAAACTGAGTGGCAGAGGCTCAATTGTGCTCACGTTTTTTCTTATAATCTACTTCTATTTTATTTGCTTTACATAGACCAACCTAAGGAATAAACCAGCAAGCCGTAAAGTTGTGTACAGATACCAACTACCAATAATGATTTGCTTTCCATCAGGGCATATTTACCCATTGCTGGGTATAAACCTCGATCATAGACATTATCCTCTTTATTTACTTTGGTATAAATACATACTAAATGCTACTTAAGGCTACTTTGCAACGATGTTTAAGAAAAGTAGGTAAGCAGTCTGGTGATAAATACAACGGTCCTGAACCCAAAACGGGCTGACCCGCTCAAACTTTAGACATTCCTCGAAAAGAAGCGCATAAAAACTCGTTTGTCGAAAATAAAAACTCAGTTAAAAGGACGAAAAATATTTCGGATATTTAACAAATGTTAACCGCTAACGATGTCCCTTAATATTTAAAAAATAAAAAATACCCTTTGTACTGGGAAAGTGTTTGCAACTTTTTTTCCGTTGCGGTTCGTTTGTGCCCGGGAAGAGGGAAAATGCCCTCGGAAACTTTTTTTTTGCGGTAAGACGAGATTGCTTTGTGAGTGAGGTGTGTTTGTTTGTTTGATACTTTTTAACGACGTATTTACTAGTGAGTGACGAACCCCAAGCGTTAACAGAATATCTATTGATAAGACATTTCTACTCACTCACATGGTCAAGCACTCTACTGTATGAAAAAGATGACATTGATGAGTTAGTGAGGGGATATTGCTTAAAAACATCGATATGTTACCGGCAATTTGTATAATGCAGGTATTCTATATAATACCTAGGCAATATATATAATACCTGGGGTGTTCAGGCAATGTACAAAGTATTATTAATATTAATTTTCCATTACATATTTTACTCCCAGGTAGTTTCACAGAACCGTATTGGTTGCTGTAGGTCATTCTCTGTCCGAATGTTAAATTTAGGTTGTGTTAGGTCACAACATTAATGCTACTTGGAGCCGAATCGAAGCGGAGTGGAGCGAGGCGAGCCCGAGTAGTCGTATAAAATAGGGTGCCAAATTTTGGTCAACATTTAGTAAATTTGGGATGTTAATGTATTTTTTGGATATCACTTTTTACTCAATTTAGTAAACATCTATATAATCATGTTTAGACAGTATTTAGGTGGTGGTCGAAACGTTACACAAGTTTTTTACTCTCGTGAATTAAAACTGACAACAGAGGCGCGGTGGACGGATGAGATCCATGTTCTAGTTGGTAGAGAATGGATTCAAAAAGCGGAGGAGAGGAGTAGATAGTTATATAATCTCCCATCGCCAGCATTTTGATAGACAAATTCCCTCCGAACCAATTGTACCATTAGACAGTATCTTTGGTACTAGTGGCACTTGTTTTTCCCACTTGTGCTATTTATGGCACAATTGGGATATGTTGTCCCATTTGTACCATTTACATATAAGATAGTATTTATTTATTATCGTCAAAATTATGAAGAAAAAAAGTAAAACATAATGAACCTATAACCGAAATAAAATAAAAAATCCGCAAAGTGCATCGTCAATTAAAATAACCTGATAACTTAAAACTACACACACACAAAAACTGAACACAATACTAAACAAATAAATCGCCCAGAACATGCCCGACCCAAAGGTACCGACCACACTGGCAGCATTATCGCGCTGCACGGCGAGTGAGATGCTTTACATATAATACATCATTCTACTGAATGACACATTTACAAGATCGTTACCCATAGTCATGCAAGCCACCACAACATGTATTTTCTCAGATGGGTTGGTAGTAGCACAACTTCCCCGTCGGACCACTTCTACCATTAGCCAGTACCATTCTTGTACAACTTTGATATGGTATCTAATTTGTACCTTTAGATAAGACCCACTAACAAAATTAACTTCCATACATTGATTGTCTCATTATCTATATTTTATCGGCTAGTATTTAATCGCGCATCAACAATACTGATTTGCACAGCAAAAAAGGATCAACAAAAACACTTTTTATGTTTCAAATATTTTATGTGTACATAAGTTAATGTTTTAAGTATTTTATCTACACACATATCATAAACCCTCTTTACGTCCAGCGTAATGATAAACTTGTTGGTAAAAACTCATTTTTTATCTGAATATACATTATAACCATAATATACAAAAAATTGTCAAATTATGACATTCAAATTTCGAACGCCGTCGCCCACCTGCGTGCCGCCCCTAGTTTGTCTGTGAAGTTGGTACTACCGAACAAGCTAAACAACTGCAGAGCAATGATCAATGCCATAATCCCGGTCGAACATGCTGTTCCTGAACACATTAAATACAGCTTATGATATGTGTGTAGATAAACTAGTGTATGTAACTGTACATAATTAGGCATTAAAACTCTCGAGTGATATTATAAGTCGCTTTCGGCTCGTTTCATAAACCCACTCTCGAGTATTAATGCCTTCCATTATAAAGCAGTCACATAAACTACTATTTGTTGTTCTTACATGTTCAATCTAACACGAAGGATAAAGGAGGCTTCGCTTCGTTCACCCCCTTTACCCTTCACCTAAGCTACCGCAGCATTTTGCCCTGGTATATGCTGTGCAAATCAGTATTTTTGATGTGCAGTTTAATATTTCCCTATTTTATCTGGGACGTCACGTTATGTAATACTTGTAGAATATATAGGATCTATATTTTCGTGTGTGCAGCGGCCTAGCTGTAATTATGTTGGGTTATTATATATGGCTTCTTGAGTTTTGAATTACCTACAGAACTTACAACAAAAATAGGCAACAAATATGATGATCACCAAAATATTTTTTTCCTACCCAAAATGGATAAATGAACACCAAAAGTTGCAAAAAATATCCGGGCAAAATACTGCGGCAGCTTATAAAGGGGATGAGCGAAGCGAAGCCCCCTTTATCCTTCGTGTTAGGTTGAACATGTAAGAACAACAAAAAATACTTCTTAAGTACACAAAACACAAAATGAAGTTTGGTGATCATTTATCCAAACACAATTTGGTGGACATGTCACCGGAAAATAATACGACCCGCAAGTTTATAAATTTCCTAGGAAATTTATAAACTTCCTTCTAGATTATATTAGGCTAGGTTAGGTTAGGTTAGGTTATGTTATGTTAGGTTAGGTTAGATTAGATTAGTATATTTATAAACTTGCGGAAAAAATATTAGAAAATTTATAAACTTGCGGATCGTATTATTTTCCGGTGACAGACATTTATCCATTTTGGCAGTCATTTCGAATTTATTGGTAGTAAAATGTTGTTGTGCATGCTGATAACTAGGTAAGGTTATGTTTTACGTATTTTTTGTTGTTATTATCGAAACCTTCAACTACTTTAACAAACACTTGACTCCACCCCAAGTCAAATACGAAATACAATGCACAAACACCCGTGATTCCCTTAAGAGACGTTCCGTTACTGGTATCTATTAAAGTGCAGTTTGGTGACAAGTGGAGTGCGAGTGAGTACAACTAAGCACCACAGGTGGGTTTAGGATTTGCAATTACTTTAAAGTTTGCGGGAACCGGATAGATTTACTAAAATTGGGTATCAATTTAATTGGAATCGGTGCAGCCGTTTTTGGTGTAACAATAGCATTTTCCACAGTGATATGTGGGTAGGTACTGAGAGAGAGAATTGTGAAGAGTTACATTTAATGGAATCTATCTAAATATGAATCGCTGAATGTCTTGGTAAGCGCGAAACTCGCAAATGGCTGTACCGATTTGGATGAACTTTTTAAAACTATACGCTGAAGTCTTACGGTAAGTTTTGAAAAACGGAAAGGGAACAGTGGAAAAAATTAATAATCCCTCTTTTTATAGATGGCGTTGGTAGAGGACCCTTATAGCATTTTACATTACGACGACTTTCGGTTCAGCTAGCGATAAATAAAAATCGTATCCATAACTTATTCGGTAAAAAAGCAGCCGAAAAAAAAAAGATAATTGATTTTGAATTATCTTTTATTGATGTTTCGTATTATTCAAACGATACACGAAAAATAAATAAAAATCATTAATTGCCATCCCTAGGATGGGCCGAAATTCGATATACATTCGGTTTGACCGAATTTCGGCAGCTTGAACAGAACTTCGGCATTCGGCCGAAATTCGATTTAAATAATAAATAAATCTTTATTTATTTCAGGATGTAAAATCCCATATCGATAGATACCTTAAAACTAGACATAGATATAAAATATAACAATAGTAACTCTAGCCTAGCTAGGGATTTTGGTCTTCGGTCTCGCTTCCCTATAGCGTCGGTAGACAATGCCCTCCGGCCAGTAATCTTTGGCCAGGAACATTGTCTTGAGATCGGCCGGCACCCGAAGTTTGAAGGACAGAAAGTCCTTGGGTCTATCTGACTCCAAAAGATCAATCTGCACCGTCGAAACCTCTGTCGCCTGCTTGGGACTGCGCGGTGGATTCTTCTTCAGCCTTTCCAGGATGTGACGCTCGATGTCCTGGCAGGTCATGTTCACGTCGAGCCGGGAAAGGTAGATTAGGGCCGTGGGAGCGGCAGCTTTGAGGCTGCACTCATCGGCGGGGGCGGTGCCACGCTGATTGCGGCTGCGTCTGGAGCGGCGCTTCCTGGTTTGAACCAGGATGAAACCTTCCCCATCAACTGTCGCGTTCGGCGGGCCACGAGCGGGCCTGGCCGGCTGCGCGCGCGGCGCAGCCTGCAGCTTCTGTTGTTCGGCGGCGGGCGGTGCGGGGCGCGGGCGGCGGCGGCGGGCACGGCGGGACACAGCGGCGGGACATTTGAATGCCGCACATTCGGTACAAAAATGCAAAATACTCACTTGAATTTTGACTGAAATCAATAGAATAGAAATCATACTTATCATTATAATCGTATAATAAAATTCGAAGAACTTCAGCCGATTTTTTTATTTTAACCGAATGTTCGGCCGAAGTTCGTATTCGGTTAAAACCACATTCGCTTCTCTATTTATTGCACAATAACTCTTGCCTCTGATCCCCAAAATAGGATACCCTATGTTGTGAGTGATACACGGTCTTTCCCATGCGAGTTGGCAGAGAATCGTTGTGCCCACGTTTATCCAGTTATCTAGTTATTAATAGTTATTATTAATAGAAATATGAAGGTCCACTCAAGGATTTGCTTCGTCTTTGGAACAACCGTATAATGGCACTTAAGAGGAATTACTATCTCATTGGTAGGTGGCCAGTTCCGGCGGCATTTCGTAGTATTATCATACATTATTTAAACTTAAACTAAATATCTTAAATCAAAGGCAGTCGTTATGTAATTTTTCTGATCGGTTTATTTTCATCACTAATATTAGTTTATTACAGTAGTTACTTTATATTCCCCGATACTAAGATATGCTTTCAGATTGAGTAACTCTTATTAAAGCGGCGCCATGTTTAAAATCCTCTGAGAACTGGTTAAAGTAAGTTTGGAGAATTATTAAGTGTAATGACGGTATAGAGAAGAAACAGTAGTTATTTTTTTTGTGGATACATGGTAGATGAAAAGGCAAGCAAACAATGCCTATCCAAAGTTCGATGTACCATTGGAAGAAATAGCAACATCTATATATACCATACCAAATGGGACCCTACTACTAAACCTTCACCATCCGTCCATCCGTCTGTCTGTCCGTATGTCCATTTATTTATTTATTATATAAAAACAATGCTAGCTCACAGTATACACCAAAATGCTGGCATTGGTAATAAGAGGGTACATTCACAACTGTTACATATATAAAGATAGGAAGACATAACAAACTTACTAATAGAATATGTAAAAATATCATGGACATTGCGATGGAAGCCATTCAAAAGTGCTAGAGCCCGAGACGTGGGCGCGTCGGCTACATAACAAGAGCTCGTACAGCAGCCATGAATAGCTCTCTATACTGGCGGCCAGCTCGCGAGGATTTATCACGGACATAGAAGCAGATGTTGGATAGGACCGAGGGATCATCCACTATGTTTCGCAACAGCAGGCAGTAGGGCAGCCCCAGCGCTGCCTTACTGCTGCCTGAGCATCAACGTGTCCAGTCCAACCATCCCAAAGACAAATTGACGACCCGAATGGCCGAGTCGGCAGAGACCCTGCCGACGAAGCCAAGGGTCTCGGGTTTGAGTCCCGGTGGGGGCAAATATTTGTTTGATGAGAACGGATGTTTGTACCCTAGTCATGGTTGTCGTGTGTCCAGTTGGCGAAAACATAAAAGTGATTTAATTTAAGTTTCACTATGTGGACACGCGTATCCAGATGAAGACATAATAAGTGATACTTACTAATTTTGAGTTTCACCAACTGGACACATGTGTGTCCAGTATCTTGTGTCGAGTTGGTGAAAAACCCGTTTATCGTGTTATCTAAGTACAATATTTATCTATATAAGTATGTGTATCGTTGTCTAGTAACCAAGATACAGGGAATCCAAGTTTGGGGCTACATCAATGTGTGTAAATAGTATCCAAGGCATTATTTTTTTATTTATTTATTCAAATAGATATGGGTATATAGAGAGATAATAGCCATACTGCTTCTTGTAGAGATACCTAGCAAACCGACGCTGTACCCTTTCTACCATTTTTTTGCACAGGGTCCCAGACTGTGGCCTTTGCCCATAAGCGGGCTGTATTTGTGGCACTGCCTGCTTGCCTATCATGCGAGAGGTCCCAGGTTCGATCTCCGGCTGGCGACAAAGTAAAAAAAACCCAGGTCATGGATATTTGTATGTGTGTGACGTTGCTGTTTCTGGTTCCCAAGACACAGAGTATCCTAGTGTAGGTCCAGAAGAAAATGTATGTGCCTGTATTTATATGTTTATATTGTATTGGACAGGCTCTTTTTCAACGGAATGAACTTATTACTTGGCTACAGTTTTTTTATTATATACCTATCCAATATCTTATCTAAGAGGATTTCTTTTTATACTAGAGAACAATCTTACACAAATCGAACTATGCTCATCAAGGCTTGTTTTTTTTTTGGGTACTAGACTACGATATGATATGTGATAGAGTCAAATATTTATGTAAATACATAGAAAACATGCAAGACTAATAAACAAATATTCACGCTCATCACCCAAATATTTGCCCTTAGCGGGATTCGAACCCAGGACCGTCAGCTTCGTTGGCAGGGTCACTACCCGCTAGGTTATTTTTGAAACTGTTGTACTATTCAACCAATGGACTCGAAGTAAAATTTGTGATTTAGTTTCAAAATAGTTCCCTTCACCATCTGCCATCTTATCATACCCAGCTAATCTGTGCCTTCGCTACGCCACATGCCACATGCAGCCAGAACAATCTAATGAGCATTTAATAACAGCTGTGCTTTTTTCGCTCTCCGATAGATGGTCCTGATAGCCCATAACTCCATTCTATACGATTCATATGGGGCGCTTCGGGCCATCTCTTACTTTGGATTGTATGCAGAGTAACGAAAGCTTAACGTAAAGCTTTTGGCCAAACGAAGACCTCTGTGGTGCTGCGGTCGGCGCTGCGTTTCACAAGCGAAAGGTTCCAGGATCGAATCCCGGTGGAAGAATAATAAAAACCAAAGGTCGCTGTTTTTGGTACCCACGACCCAAGGTGTCCTAGTGTGGGGCCAGAAGCAATGTATGTGCCGGTATCTAAATATTATATTATCAGTATATTGGGCACCTTGCCGCGCGACAGCGATCTTGGGGAAAATTTTAATTTAGTACCTATAGGTTTTAGGTTTAGTTACAATATTAAGCTTATCATGTATAATTATATCATATAATTTTTACCCATTATTGTTTATATTCATGTCAATGATACATTTTCGTTTATATTAATAATCATGGAAGATTCCGAAATATTATCACAAAATTGAGTTTACATGTTCAAAAATATGTTTGTTATGCTTTGTGCGGAATTTTCCAGATACCTCGCGCCCGCCCACTTGATGACGTCATCAGCCCTTCGCGTGGGTCTACCTACCCTCCAAGCCGTAACTGTACACTTGGCCACCATTCTGTGAATAAAAATAGAAAAGATTAGGCTGCGATCTTCTTAATTAAAGTAAGATGCCAATTGGAGAAATAACAATCCAACATCTCTTAACACCCAGTTAAACACCTATGTTCCAGCAGCTCTGAATACAACTTATTGTTAACTCAACATTTCGTTTGGCAACAAATATGATGATCACCAAAATATTTTTTTCCTCTCCAAAATGGGCAAATGTTCACCAAAAAATGCAGAAAATATCGGGGCAAAATATTGCGGTAGCTTAGGTGAAGGGTAAAGGGGGTGAGCGAAACGAAGCCCCTTTTATCCTTCCTGTTGGGTTGAACATGTAAGAACAACAAAAAACACTTAAAACATAAACATTTATCCAAACACAATTTGGTGCTCGTTTACTAATTCTGGCGGTCGTGCCGAATTTATAGGTAGTAAAATAGGTGCGTTTTTGGTGATCGTTTAAACATAAGCCATTTAGTTTTGGCTTGCACTTAAATTCTCTCGCTTCTTATACTCTGCCTAAAGAGAAGACCTTTCAATCATTATCCGTTTACTCCGTATAATTATTTAGTTATGCCCCTGCGAAGACAAATTCAGCCTGATGAGGCCCCAGGCGTCGCTGCCTTTACCCGCTTTTTACACAATTTTTTAAGAAAAAAAGTTTGTTTTTAATTGTCTGAATAAGATTTATTAATTTGAGTTCGAAAAGCGTGCAATGCGGTGTTTAGAGTCTTTGATGTTGATGTGTTTACGGTGCGCGCCAGTTTTGTATGATTGACGTATTTTTTGTGGGTAACGAACGCATTCGAAACATGACATGATATGATATATATTCGAAGAATCTATAATAAGGTCAGAAATCAATGCAGTAGCTCAATTCTATATCTCTGACAGGTATTGCGACTTGGAATTTGATTGATTCCAAAAAAATACAAAATTACAAATGTCTTTATTACTGTAGATATTTAAATATACTTAGCAATCGTCATTTTTGCCACTTCTCTACATTGGTCCACTGTGGGAGAAGATTGAAATTTATTGACTGTCAAACATACGATTTAGTTCATCCAAAACCTTCAAAAAGCATTCGCTATCGCAATCTAAATGACTACCAACCTTCAAAATGTCAATTCCCCTTATACAAAAACATATCTGTAACAAAACCGATAAAGTTTGTTCTACAAAATTACGTCTAACGTTGTTCACCATTACGAGAGCATAGTTTTAGGCGTTTTTCTTTTCCTTCTTCAGTATTTTCTCACACGGGGTAGCTGAAGTTGTGACCACGTTTAGCCAGTAATTCAATACTCCATTTTACGTGACGGTGGCTAGCCCATCGCCGCAGCAGGGGCTCGTGTCTCTTATGAAAAAAGAGTAGAAATATTCTATCGATTGCTCCCAAGGGGGCAAACAAAATAGACGCCACCGATAAGCCAAAGATATAATTCATAATTCTTTTTGCACACCCACATATTAAATTTAAAAGGTTACATTAGGAGAAATCATATGTACAAAGGCGAGCTCATCTCTAAAAAGAGATTTCTTCCAGCAAACCAAGGCATGAAAGGGAAATGTATCATGAAAGGGTAGGCAGTGTACAATATCTAATATCTAATCTATACTAAAATACATATATAATATAAAATACGGAAAATAAAATACTTAATACTTAATAATACAAGATATATGATGTCACTGTACGTAAATATCAAAACAATTCAATTCAAACGGCAACTATCACCATCGCCTGCGCTACCCCCTCATCGGAGCGTGAAAGCTGTAATTTTTATCGTCTCCGCTCGTATCCCAAACTTCAGGGATTAATGATCCGGCGCGTCTAGTCATACGGTTCCGACGAATACCGTAAAAACGTTATGCGCAATCCCGTTTCGGTATGTGGGTACGGGTTGGAGGTGTGGATGCGGCAGTTCACTCAAATGTTGCATGTTTTTAAAAGCATTCTACTAACAGAAATTTTGGTAGTAGGCTTTCAATATAGATTGTGCAACGATTGCGTCGTCTTTCCAGGTCTAAACCCGTACGTCAGAGTGCCGGGAACCGTCGATTTTTCACAGGTTTTGAACTTTATTATTCTGCCTTTTTGCGAGGCGGTACGAAACTAGGGATATGACCACACCACCCGATGACCACAATTAGATTATTCAGTTTTTATGGATAATTTGAGATCCTCAACAATGTGCTACCAAACAACAATCATAATCATAACGCTTCTTGCAGTAGAGAGTGGTGCGAAAGAGATAGTTTAGATAGTTTACGTGACGTCGCATCGTCGGTATGGTCGCTGGGTCGGCATAGCACACAGGTGATTTGCTATTTGATACATATATTGAGAGGGGTTAAAGTAGAGCTCATTTCCAGCAAATTTACATTAGCGAACCTGTACGAAAATTAAGGGTTTCTAGTAAATTAGGTTTTAAACTTTATTTTTATTTTTACAACATTTTTCCATAAAGTTATTAATTACGAAAAAACTAACCTATTTTAGACAACAATAAGGCTGTAGTTTATTAGTTTATACATCAATAATCCATACAAGAGAGTTCGCTGCATTTTTTTTTACAAAATTGCTCGTATAAAGTGGAAAATAAGTTTAAGTTTTCACATCACGTGGGTTGATGGGCTCACTGCATCAAAATTAAGAGCGATGTTTTAACTGTATGCTATTCCAAGGATTCATCGATGTATTAGCTAACAAACGCCAGTCAAAAAGTCACCCAAAGTAATTCAGTTTTTCCGCCAATTTTTTTAATATAAAACAAGTTTAAAGTTGCTTGAAACCCCTTAATTTTCGCATAACTGTATGGGTACATTTGTATCGAATGACAAATCACTCTGTATAATGTTACCCCTTCCGCACCGCTCCAAAGCTGTTGGTTTTGAGAAACCTACACTGAAGTGCCGTATGAAGATCTGCAGCTGAGACAACCGACCTGCGGTTTTACAGCATGGCACAAACAACAAACGCATCAACCATTTTGAGAAAATAAGAACATTGAAATCGTTGAATCTTTGATAGGTGATGGAGGTACAAGTACCACATCCGAGCCCTTCCCCCCTACATAACATCCAGACCTTTAATTACACTCATCTTGATACGCCTGCTATATCGAGCGGCACAATGGGTTTTTCGTGGCACCGCGGCAAAGCTGCAACTATGTACGCGCATTATCGGATTTGTAACGCAGTTATTATGTCAACTAAAACTGTTGAGGATTGCTAGGTGTGTGTTGGTATACCAACCATTTACTGGTTTTTTTGTGGGCGTTGGTTGGGAGTGGATAGGGGTTTTGCGGTACAGCCCATCACGCGGGTCTTTGGATGGAAGCCATATTTGGTGGAAAGGAAGGAAGGATATAAAGGAAACCTTTATATCTCCATATCTGCGAGGATGTGCTGGAATCTTGACCCTTTACTACATACTAACCCATATATGGGTTTCATAGGTTTAAACTTTATGACAAAGCAGTAAGTAAGGTTGAAAATCGCGACCAACTTCGGATTAAGCCATGCGTTAAGGGGTTAATACGCTTTCACCCGTTTGCAGTAAACTTAAGAATCGCCTAACTTCTTTCCTAACTTAGTCTTCTTTAGGCTGCTCCTAGCAAAAATAATTGAGTGCACTAACCCTAAGCCATTCCTAATTCCAATCTGTCAGTGCATTTTTTTTATAGCTAGGCTGTTCTTAGGCTTACATGAATCTTAACTAGGACAAGCCTTACTTACGTTTAGTGAAAAATAACTAGCTAACCGCGGAAATGATTGCGCCGCTGCCACTCCGAATGGAAGAAATATATATATATCCTATCTTATTTCTTGGTTATACTATAGGGGAAATTTTAAACTGCACATCAAAACTACTGATTTGCACAGCAAATATCATGGCAAAATAGGTGAAGGGTAAGATGCCAAATGGAGAAATAACAATCCAACATCTCTTAACACCCAGTTAAAAACCTATGTGCCAGCAGCTCTGAATACACCTTACTGTTAATCCAGCCTATGTTATAAATAACTCAACATTTCGTTTGGCAACAAATATGATGATCACCAAAATATTTTTTTCCTACCCAAAATGGGCAAATGTTCACCAAAAGTTGCAGAAAATATCAATACAAAATATTGCGGTAGCTTAGGTGAAGGGTAAAGGGGGTGAGCGAAACGAAGCCCCCTTTATCCTTCGTGTTAGGTTAAACATGCAAGAACAACAAAAAATACTTAAAACATAAACTTGAGTACACATAAAATATTTAAAACATAAAAAGTGTTTTTGCTGATCTTTTTTTGCTATGCAATACTAGCCATACTAAAGCTGCTTGATCAAGTCCATCAAGAAATGTGATGAGCTGGCATAATCATATCTGCATACATGTGTCTTGAGCATGTAGGTACAAGGCGCCTATTCTCGCACTGCACCACTCGACAAAATGGCGGATATCGAGTGATTCCCATACAAAATCACTCGATGTATGGTGTCGGTAACCGTATATCAAATGCGTGAGAGTCACCCCCAGGTCGTGCCAAGTTAAACTGTCTCTGAATTCCGCGTGGAGGGGGTAACGTGTCTCTCTAAAGCTATGCGAGAAAGAGAGGTTACCCTCTGCACGCAGCATTTAGACAGATAAACTTGGCGCTACCTGCGTTGTTTTCTGATTTCAAGACTCCTGGAGTCTTGAAATCAGAAAACAACGCTTAATTATTCAAAAGATCAAAATCTGATGTAGCGTTTCTACCTCTATACAAGAGGTTATATCGTTAAGATTATGCATTATTTTTGCCAGTTTACAACATTACAAAATAAGAAAAAACACTACAACCATTTAAATATGAATACAAAAGTCATCAACAAAAGTACCCAGAAAAGTCACACTGTCAATTGAATCGATGAGGCGGAACGCTCGCTATCTCTTTCCAATCATCGCGCTTCACGCGACGCCGGCTGCGTTAGAAAGAGACGGATATGTAAATACACATGCCGCGGCCACGCCCACTGTATCGATCAGATAATGAAAACTCGTGGAACTCGTTTGCGCGAGCGCCGGTCCCGATTCTGATCTCGTCATGACTTCACGTTGAATCCGTGATTGTAAGTGTACGTGTGCTTTGAAATAATCTTTATGGGCTTTCGTGGGAGCTCTAAATCTTTTTAAATGTTTATGGATGCATGAGTCATAATTACATGTGTACGGATATTTTTGTACCTTTTGATTCGTTGAAACGATCTAGTTTGCTGGTCGGACTTTTATGGTTGATGATGTTAATTTGACTGTCGTCGGTGTTTTTGATACTGTTTTATCGTTTTCATTCATCAAACTATTAAAAATGCGATAGCGGTAACATAGCATAGCGTCACTTTTTCCCATACCGGGGTCAGAGGCACAATTGTGCCCACATTGTGATAGTGGTAATATTCATAATAAACCGAAAACGAGGAAATACTTATTATGATGTATGCACTAAATATCATATATTCTCAACATTATTCGTACAAGAAGACACTATTTATCTTTTAATGAGCTGCTTACAAAGAATGCTATTAACCAATCCTTCTTCTCCAAACTTAATTTTCTTTAGAGAAAACAGTTAATTTTTCTTCAAAGTTTCCGCTACCTGCTCATAGATGGCGTTACCTGTCGCTCAGGTTATATTTTCTGCGCACACGCATCCAACATTGACGCCATCTCTCGGTCAAACGAGGGATCTAAGCGGCCAAATAACGAAGACCCTTGGCTTTAAGCAGGGACCTAAAACGGAGACAGTTCTCTCAGTTATGGTCGTCGTAATTTGATTATAATAGCGGCACTCTCTTAATGAATCGGTATCTTCGAAGATTGCTCCCAGATGGCTGCTTTGAGATAAAACTTAAAGTGCGGTTTACAAATATGGAATAGGTATAAGATTATCATTATGATAATAAATACCTTGGACACTATTTACACAGATTGAGCTAGCCCTAAACTAGGATTCCCTGTATCTTGAGTACTAGATAACGATACACATACTTATATAGATAAATATTATGCTTAGATAGATAAACAACCATGAATAACAAACATCCGTTCTCATCAAACTAGTATTTGCCATTTGCCCCCACCGGGACTGGAACCCGGGACCCTTGGCTTCGTAGGCAGGGTCACTGCTGACTCGGCCATTCGGGTCGTCAACCATATGATGAGGGCGATTCATCTAATTTTGAAGTTCGCAAGAACAAGATCACCACGAACCAATCTGGTAGATGGTGAGTTAGCAATATTGACCATTCGGGCAGAATATCCCATAGATCAGTAAAATCCATACTTAGGTAGTTCATGATAATCAATAAATAATATGACTCTAGAGGTCTTTGGTCTCTGCCTTCCCTTCTTCCGGGAAATAGGCTTGAGCAAATGCATGTATGTGTGTATGTCTACAATGATAAAGTTATTTTATAGAAAATGATAAGCTCAAAGTTAGATGACAGATCCTAATTCATCATTAGCAACATCATCATCAATACTGGAAACAACCTGATCAATTCAAGCGATTCCCATCAAATTATCCTTCATAATGCGGCCAATTTATTTATCTAATTTTTCCCTCGTTATGACCATCGTTGGTATATAATTCTACCAGCAAATGCGCATCTCGACTTCTCGAGAGCTTGAATCGAGTTATGAGAACATCACGAATCGATTTGGTCCCGATTATTATTAGGTGCGTTTAAAAACGTATTTGTGGACACGTATGGAGGGTATAAAATGTCTGACTGTAGAAGGGCTGGCTGGTTCTCTAGTGCGTTTAATAGTGGTGTCAATCATCTGATCTTCGAATGATATAATGCGATGGCAAGATAGTGATGTAATTTAGCTTGTAGTTAGGTTCTATCAGAGAAGAATTCGCGGAAATACTTTTTGCTCTTTTGTAAGCATATGATGAATGTTAATAAGTAACCTAATAGATACAACTAGAAAATATTGATACTTGAACAACTTAGTTATATAGGCCACCAGGTACAGGAGTTATCGGTACCTCAGTAAAGTAGCAAACAGCGATGTCCCAAATATTCAATCAGAAGACTTGATTGACAATAATCACAGTAATGTCAGCTATGTCCGACTTTGCTCCTGTTTGGCGGCGCATGCGTAGTTGAAGGCAGATAGTTTCATTAATATAAGGTTAGGTCCAAAAAAAGTAGGGTGATCTTTCAGATACACTTGACATTGTCTAAATTATCCTCAAATGCGGTGAATATGCCATATATATGTCGCAGTTGGTTAGTTAAATCAGATACTTAACTAACTCTCTAGACCTTTAATTAAATACCGACGTTTAACCAAGTCACTAGCATTTTGACTTAAATAAAGCATCGTCGAAATCGTTTAACAAACTGGATTACCGAAAGCCGGCGTATTGGAAAACAAGACGGCATCACGACAACAGCTAATTTGCACAGCTTATATCAGGGCAAAACATTGCGGTAGCTTAGGTGAAGGGTAAAGGGGGTGAGCGAAGCGAAGCCACCTTTATCCTTCGTGTTGGGTTGAACATGTAAGAACAACAAAAAATACCTAAAACATAAACTTAAGTACACATTTATATTGTATATGTCTTGTTGCCTAGGAACATTTAGACAATTCGTTAAACGTTTCGTTCACTCAATTGTCTGACGGAATTTTAGTGACTTAGTTAAACGTCGGTATTTAATTAACGGTCGAGTGAGTTTGGTAAGTTTCTGATTTAACCAACTAACTGCGACATATATTCTTCCACAGAAGAAAATTCGATTTAAAAACTATGACAGATTGTCAGCCTCCAACAACACCAGCGCAATCTGTAATATGGGATTAGATGCCATTGAATAATTTCGTCAATCATCATCAATTCGAAATGAACCCATAAAAACAAGGCCAACTTAAAAGTCGAATCGGACGGAAACAAAAACGTACGTTTTTTGCTACTTAATCCACATCAATCGAAGAGAGAAATTGTGGGCGTTCCAATTCCCACATTAGCTAGGATTCGAATGGTTGGAATAAAAAAGCCACTAAATCAAAATGAAGCATGGTGTTTTGACGCTGTGGAACGTTACATGCTGAGACTTCTTGACTTGACACAGGTTACAAATACTTGGGTTTAAGTACGTGTTGTGAGAATGATTTATAGAATTCGGTTAAGTTCCAAAGTGTATGGTCTAGTGTGATATCAAAAGGCAACAAATATAATCATCACCAAAGTATTTTTTCCTACCCAAAATGGGTAAATGCTACCCAAAATGGGTAAATGCTACTCAAAATGATCACTAAAAGTTGCAGAAAATATCAGGGCAAAATACTGCGGTAGCTTAGGTGAAGGGTAAAGGGGGTGAGCGAAGCGAAGCCCCCTTTATCATTCGTGTTAGGTTAAACATGTAACAACAAAATAAAACTTAATACATTAACTTAAGTACACAAAACATAAAAAGAAGTTTGGCGATCATTTATCCAAACACATTTTGGTGGTTGTTTACTATTTCTGGCGGTCGTTTCGCATTTATTGTTAGTAAAAGTGCGTTTTTGGTGATCGCTTAAACAAAAGCCTACTTGAATTTATATATAAAACAACAACGTCTTAAAATTACTCCAAACATGAACTCCAAAAAGTGTTCTTCAAAATTTTTATAATGTTAAAAAATACTAGAGATAACTCATCTATTTTGAAAAATCCACATTAAACCTTCACTGCGTGAAGTCAGCAAATTTTACTTTCAATTAAAATAATTCCATAAGATTACTCCCAACAACCATCTGTCCCCCAGACGGTCCACCGGTAAGTAATTCCAAATGGTCATCGTTAATCATAAGTCGAACGATGATGCAGCGAAGGCATCGAGCAGGAGAAAAAAACATTCGAGGTGCCACCGGCCTGTCATCTGGATCAATAAGGGATTAATTCCTGCTTCAATCAACTGAAGCTTCTGAGTGGTTTGACTGCTACTGGATGTTATTTGCTGTACGGGTGGTATAAATCAAGATAAGAAAATTATTTGATTCCCGCAGTAGTAAGTAGCAGAGTACTCTGCCAAGGTTAAGAGTCCAGTGGTTCCGATTTTCAAAAGCTAGAGTAAAATATCCATTTATCGTCATCATTATCGTCGGTAATTATGAACCCTGGCCGGGAGACATAAAGGGGTTTTAGCTTGTATGGAGCAGTATCATTCTGAAGGTACTAGTCAGATAGAAAATGTAAGAAAAGCCCCAAGACCCTGATATTTACGCTGACGTATTACAACAAGTTGAAGAAGAATCATTCCGAAACAGAACAGCGGACATAATTTCCGGGATGCTATGACTGATCTAATAAAATTAAGACTACTCAAACATCATCGTCCACTAGACGAGACAAATAATCCAGTCCAGCAATTTGCCACCGTTTTAAGTCCACAAAAGCCAATAACAGAAGACATTACAAAAAGTAGCATTGATCATCTCCTTCCGTCAGCGTGGGTTGATACGGCTACGGATTAAATTAACAAGATTAGATTGGTCGTAATGGGTGTGAGACAAGTAACGCGTCGATGTAAATAATTAGTGAGTCACATGCATGATAATACCAATTCTCTATCGAGGAAGGAGCTAAATGGGGCGGAGGTCATAGACCGTAATGGCTCTACTAGTCGGGCTCGTCTGTCGTAAAACTGAGTCAGCGTTGGTGATGCAAGAGCATCTGTGAGAAAATCGAGTTTAATCTTCTACAAAAATGGTATAGAAATATTGTACATCAAAGGCCAAAGTATTTCTTTTTTGTATGATACTTTCAAATCTTTTGACGTTCATAGCTCTGACAAGTCAAAAGCGTTTGAGTACAGAACTAGTGATTAAAAAAAATGAAAAGAATAAGCATTCTTCCAATTTGACCATAGATTTGGTGTCAATTAAGCAATATTTAAATGAATGAAGAGAGAACCATCAGGAAGCCAGTCCTATCCACACCTCTTACCGATAACCTATCCTAATTGCTCGCTCTGTCCCACAAATAAGAGTCACAATGAACAGATTGAATTGTTGAACACCACCGTTCAAGAATTATGGAAATGAACGTCAATAATCTTAAGATAGCACCACGTATGTCGGATCAATTTGGCGTCTCATTGTATGTTAAGTCTGTGGCTGTTGATGTAACAAAAGGTTGTGCTGGAAAGGAAATTGGACTGAGAGCGTATCCTTTCTGTCACCACTCCCATTCTTAATTGTCCAACGATAATTTATTCGGCTCTCGGTGCTCCTTGATGGATTCCGGTTCGGACATGAGGGGTTTTATTTTGTAATCGAATTGGGTTTTGTGAATGATAATGTAAGGTTAATTTCGATTCTTCACTCTTGATTGTGGAGCTTGAAATACAATATGTTTTTTGCCATCTTGACTACAATCATTATTCTGATTGTCCTGTTTCAAGAAGTCCCGTTAAGCCGTATCTAAAATAACAGATGAATTTGACATAAAACTTATCTGTTCATCCTAAAATAGGCCCTTAATCTCAAAAATAGTGCAACAACAGTGTAATTAGACGTTTTTGAGTCTTAAATTTATGGAATGAAAATATGATTTCCTTGTCACATCCGTTATATTGCCTTTAAACACAAATAAGCGATTTAAAACCAAATTCAAGAATTAAATAAAAACCTTCCACCAATACCTTTCATGTTTTGTTACAAAACTAAAAGATAATAAAATCTTTACGCCATACAATAAGGGCTTTATTCGCATGGAAATAATAAATCAATCCTGGGCTAAGGTTCTTAGAGGCATCACGTTCATTGTGAAAAGGAAATATGTCGCCGCCTCTAATCCCTTATGTGTATTGTTATTAGCCTGTGACATGTAGAGCATGAGAACTTAAGCGATAGTTAAATTATGAGTATGTTTGAAATTACCAGTGAATTTTAGGGTTTATAATATAATTTTCTAACTGGCTAAATTCTAAAGAGTTAAAAAATTGGAAGCTGCAGAGTTGATTTTTTTTTAAATTCGAGGGAGTCGTTAAGGAGGTTAATTTGATATTTATGTTTGCGTTGTTTCTTATACGTTGGTACGGAACCTTTAGTGTACGAGTGCAACTCTCACTTGGTTGGTTTTTAAAAATCCTTACTGCACGAAAACCCACACAGCAATATTTCAATTTTTATTTTCAATCAAAAAGTTGCTCTGGATTTTTTCTATACTCTACGCTCTCGATGATAATACCACAGTGTATGTTACCATGTCGTGGTATAATTCGTCATCATCATCTGAATATGACGCTAACACTCAAGTCATTGACAATTTTACCATATTAAATACCTACAGATAAATGCGTAAAAACAGATTACTTGCATAGTATCTGGACCAAAACAATCGAGTCCGTTTTTGCAATTGTTAAAAAAAATAAAACAATTTCTACATATAACAATCAAGAATCTAGAGAATCTAGAGCTAAAGCCCGAAATTTGGTAAACCTACCTACTTAAATAAGATAGTACGAAAAAGACATAAGTAAATGTTATAAAACATCAATCAATATTTACCTAACCAACCTAAATAAACAAATAAATATTTTATCACACATGTTGGAGATAGAGGACTCAAGACAAGTAGGATAATTACAAAAACAAATAATCCGAAATTGCTTTCAATACCACATACAAACTTCTGGTTAAAACTACACACACGCAAAATCGGAACACAATAAAAAACTAAATACTTAACAAATAAACCGCCCCAGGACATGCCCGACCCAAAGGTACCATCAATCCGCACTAACTGAGCCAGCGTGATGGACTTCAGCTCCATATTACTCGTATCCGGGTAAAGGCCTGTGTCCCTCGGTGGAGACATTATATTATATATGTTTTATTTTTTTTATTACTGTAGATATTAACATATACTTAGCAATCGTCATTTTTTGCCACTTCTCTACATTGGACCACTGTGGGAGAAGAAGGGCGTAGAAACTCCCACAGATTGATTTTTAGATTTCTTTTAAAAATTGCTTGTGCTTAACTAATACAAATATATATATCATTATCATAATTAATAAGCAGGAATAAATAATTACAAAAATATTAACAGCAAAGTCTGTGTTGAGCCAGATTAACCCGATAGAGTCCCGTCATTTAAGTAATCTTGAACATTGTAATATCCCTTTTTCGACAAAGTCGCTTTAACATGGTTTTTAAATTGCTCAAATGTTCTATGTAGACCCTTTGCCGACCACAAAGCCTACATCATTTAAATTAGCCCACAACAAAAGAACTAACTACACGAACACAGGTGACCCTAAATCGAGAATAGGTGTCAAAACTGCCCTCGTAAAGAATATTTGCATTTAAAGATGCGAATGTATTTGTATGATATTGTATTGTTAAGGGCACAATGGTACTGTGAATCAAACCGTATAGTTGAGAGTTAAAAATATCGCTGGCTCGACACACGTGATATATCGGTGTGTAATGTTCAGAGGAGACTCAGGGCATATCAACCTGATTGTTTACCTGAGGTTATTTCAAGAGATTTCCAAGGAATTCTTGTTTGCTAGAAGTTATGAAAAGCTGCTGCATCAAATCAGTGACAGCACTAACGACATGATTCCAATTGATGCTACGGTGATGATAAAAACATAAAGGCGCTTCTTTAGCACGTTTTAATTTTATTTAGTATTGATTTTCAACAAAAAATACGAATTCAAAGTAACGTGAAACGGAACGTGTTTTATAACACCCATCAGTGGAATTGATGTCCCGAATATTATAAGTGTGACACTTTGATGTAAGAGACAGAGCTGTGGCACAGCAGTTGTGCCTACCTTGCGAGAGGTCCCGGGTTCGATCGCCAGCTGGGGGTAAAAAAAAACCCCCGGGTCTTGGATGCTTATAGGTGTGTGACGTCGCTGTTTCTGGTTCCCACAACACAGGGTATCCTAGTGTGGGGCCAGAAGCAAATTTTGTGCCTGTATGTAAATATTTATTTATTATTTACTTTCCAAGCGAAATAAAGAGAGGAGATTGACTCATAGCTCTGTCCCTTACATAGTTGTCACAACTGAATTCTGGACGTCACTTCCGCTGTAGGTATGTTTTCGCTCTAAACTGACACCTGTGAGTTTTAATCCTCGATTTTTATAAATAAATCATAGTATTTTATTTTTTTATAATGCTCGTGGTCTATTGGACATGATATACGTAAAAATAAATGGCAAAAAGAAATAATTTCATGAGTTCTATTAAATTAATTGAGGCTGATATGATAATTTAGGTATTTTAACGAAAACATTTTATTAGTAAGCCTAGGCCAGAAATTGCCTTCAAGGTTTTATTTTTATAGCCGTCAACAAATGAAAAAGTTCCAAGAGAGACTGGCCCTTCCCCGGAACTCATGACCGCCTTCAAGAAAAGAAAAGTCACATATCTGGGACATGTTCTCCGTCAGGATCGAAGTCAACTGCTGCAAGTGTTCATGATGGGAAAAGTTGAAGGGAAACGGAGCGTTGGAAGAAGAAGGACATCGTGGCTCTCGAATATAAGTAAATAAACAAAACAAACATAAACATTTACATACAGGCACATACATTGCTTCTGGCCCCACTGTCTCGTGGGAACCAGAAATAGCTACGTCACACACATATAAACATCCAAGACCTGGGGTTATTACCCCCAGCCGGGGTTCGAACCCGTGACCTCTCGCATGGTAGGCAGAGCCACAACCGCTGAAAAAGTCGAAGACCTATCCCGCCTTGCGAAGGACTGAGAGGGATATTCAGAGCTGACTGCCAACCTCCAGTAGTGGAGAAACTCTGAAAGAAGAAGAAGAACCTGTCAACTAATCCATTTATTATTCTACCTTTAACGATTCACTAAACTGGTTCATATGTAAACCAAAATAAGGGAAATTACGTACCAGAAGTATGAAAATTGGTTTTGACACCAGTTGCAGTTTGGTAATTCGTAGGGATAGGAATAGTTCAATACGTACTTTGTATGGGAACTCCCTTTATTTTATAAAATCTAGTGAGGTTCATTATTTTTTGGTGTAACGGCAATAGAAATACATATTCTGTGAAAATTTCAACTCTATACCCACTACGTTTCATGAGATATAGTCCGCTGACGGACGGACGGACAGACAGACATCGGAGGCTTAGTAATAGGGTTGGCCGTTTGGCACCCATCGGGTACGGAACCCTAAAAACGAATTGCATCTGATTCTAAAATACTGATAGCGCAAAAATGCCGCTCAAAGGGGCTGTCGCTCAGTTAGTATGTTAGTCACTTAAAATTTAAGTGACATCATAATGGCCTATTTCACAAGTTATTTTATGATTTAAATAAATCCTATCTGCTAGATAATTCGTGTCTTCATCTACAAATTTACGGTTTATCTGACAGATAAGCTTTATCCATAACATAACATAAATTGTGAAACAGTGCCAGCGTCTTGGGCACCCTCCCGCCCGGCAGCGAACTCAGGGAAATTTTTAATTTAGTTAAGTGTAGTTATAGTTTAGTTTTAGTTTATAATATATAATTGTTATTAATTAAAAACCTTAATTAATAAAAAAAACATATAAAATATTTTATATAGACATATAATTTGTCACAAAAAAATCAAAATAACTAAAATAGTTACGCATTTAGTTTTTTTTTGTATATGTTAGAATAACTTATGTTTTATTGTAATAAAAAATAAAACAATTAAAAAATTGTGAAACTTATTTCATATTCGTTTCTTCCAGCCCAAAGTTACCAAGCCCCTGGCCCGTCGCATGCGCTTGCGCATCGCGTAGGCGAACACCGCGAGACACAGCGGCTGTGATTAGTCGCACGATGTCGCCTCGGTCGCGCGACTGAAGTTGTCTGTATAGAGGTGGTAAGAACACTGAAGAACACGTCAGATTCGACGAATGCATCATGCATTATTTAAATTCAACGGCGATGGTCTAGCCCCCTGTCACGCAAAATTGAGTATTGTGTCTAAAGGTGGGCGCAGTTGAGCCTCTGCTACACCTTACGGGAATCGGCGTGACGATTTGTGTGAACATGTTTGTTTTGTTTGTATCATACCAGCTCACAAAATTATGCTAAGTAAAGGGATCCCAATAATTTCACCTTCCATTTTGTTGTTTTTATTTAAATTTTTAAATATTATAATTTTTAAAAAATATTTTTTTAACAACGATATATAAATTTTTAAATTAATAACTTACCGTAATCTTATTATCCTCGCTCAGTGTTCAACAGTCTCTGCTGCTCGCGGAGTCAATTCATAAAGAACCATAAATTAAATTATAATACAAACATACGCACTCATTACTATCAGTTATACCAAAGCTGTCACACAAAGTGATTCAATTTTATATGAATTAAGGACCACTCCAACTTTGTATCCGATGCTTTTGTCATTCCGACTGTGAGCTCCAAGAAATAATAGATGCTAGAAGAAGAAGAGACAATTCTTTTATTGATATTTGCTGAGATGACTTTTTGTTGAGCCATAATGTGGTTTCATCCTCCATTGTACCTCTCAAAGGAAAATGACATGAGTCTTGATTTATGGGATAAAATTTATAAAGGCCGAATTAGAATTTTAATCCTTGGCAACACTAAGAAAGCTTTGTGTGACGAAATTAATTAATATTCATTATTGTGTGACCCTATTAATTATGCTGGCTGATTCTCTTTTGAATGGAATGAAATTTAAAAAACAAATGTACGCCTACGCGTTCGATATTCAAATTCGAAAAAAGTGCGTTCGAAACCAGTGATTATGCACAGCGTAGAACGTATCGATAATGTCGTTGACACGAACGTGGCGTGCGTTCTGACGGATGTTAAATTTATTTAACAATTATCAGCTCGCGACCAAACTTATTCTAAACAATTTTAAAACGTTTTAACTACCAAAAATCATACACCGCAATGTCAACCTTACATTGTAATATTCTCTAAAGAAAACCCTCAAACAAGCTATGAAGGTGGTACAGACTTTATGAGTTCAATATGGTGTTGATGGTCAGAGTCAGGCGTCGCGATCAGCTCCAGGAGTCAATCAACTGGTTTAGTGACGATGATCACGCAGTTAATATTAATGAATTCGGCTCATTGTGTATGGTATAAGTGTTGTTTTAATTGTTTGTATGAACAGAGATATTGCCGAAGTCGTAAGCACGTATGGGGGAGTGATGTTGACATTTTTCTACTATTGACAAATTGCTCGTTACTTTTTAATTTCTTTTTCTGTAATGGAAATGCAAATACACGACCTCTGTGGCGCTGTGGTTGAGGCTCTGCTGTTTGTGATGTTTATATGTCTGTGATATCGCTGTTTCTGGTTCCCACGACTCAGGGTATCCTAGTGTGGGGCCAGAAGCAATGTATGTGCCTGTATACGAATTTTTGTGGTTTATATCAATTAACATTATCTGAATTAGAAACAGGTCTTTTAACCGTACAATAACCGATTGTAACTATACAATAATTGAATTCTACTGATGTCTTATCAATTCCTAGTATGCAAGGGCAATATTTGAAATTTCGGTTCTAACAATTTCTTAATTAAGATAAAAATTATTGTTATTTTTGTTAGTTCCCACCAGCGACGACGATCCAAAACGATAAATCCATTTTAATAACCGAATTGTGAAAATAGCCAACTTCAAACGAACTTGATTAAAATTTAACCCTTTTTAATTATAAGTCAATCTTCCGATCAACGTCTGTTGCCTTGATCCGTCGTCAACTTGTTATTTGACGTTTTGACAGGCTCAGATAACGATGGGTTTGCCAATGGCAAGAGCGAGAGAGGCACATGCGAGAACACTGATGATAGAAAAGGACCGATGGAGATAATTGATGCGGATTATGAAAGTTAGCAAGCAGCAGGTGCGTTCTGAAACATCAAGTCTTAGAGATGGAAACATTGCCATCAGATGATGGGAATTGTGCTTTTATGTATTTGCTATTATAATGTTATCGATAATTTCAAAATAATATCTTTATATATATATGAATTCAGTTTGGTAAACAATCAGTGGAAAATATCCCAGAGATGTTATCAAAAGAAAATAAAAGAAGACGCAAAACAAGCAATAATTCAGAGATATGAATACAAATGTTATTGTATAGCTACTCGAATATTCGCAATAAACGAGATTGAATTTTTTGACAACAATCAGATTAGGATATTCCCTGTTTTCCCTTTTCTATTTGTCATTTGGCCCTTGTTTTCCGCGCTTCGACGTTATTTATATTTTTATATGCGAATCTTCGGATACAATCAAAAGTTTTTTCGGGAGGCATCTCAATCAAACTTTTTTAAATGTTGTCCCATTTCGGCCCCGGTTCCCCTAGGCTTGGGTTGTCATATTCTGCGAATATCATTCACCGGTTTTATATCATCGCCTTGTTATTTTGCTATATGATATTTTTATAGCAGTTTTGTGATACAAATATTATTGTCTAGGAAGAGTTGTGGCGTGATCCTCTTTGGTGGGTAATTGTTGTGTTTTCCAAATCCAAAGTTGGCCGGTCAGGTAGACAACAATGTATGTTAATTTTTTGATGATTCTCACTCGAGAAATTACATTTACTTCCAGATTCAGGATGATACTATCGGAGATGGCATGCCTTCCTTCCTTAGAGGTTTAGTTAGAGCAAACATACCACAGATGCCTATCATATTGAAATTATCACGCTAGCATTTATTTTCTAGACTCCTTCCAGAGAACAGTCAAAATTATCAACGGAACGTCTGTTCTCAGAACAAAATATTTTTTTACTCAAATCTGCCCCAGCCACTTATCGGACGGGTTATACTCTGTACCTAGGTAATTTAATCTTTACTCACAACTTTTCATGCTTCGAATATTATAACAAGTCACTAAATTATTCTTTCTACGGAGTATCAAGTTGGTTTTCATTAAAAACTTAAAGCGAGTCTCTTCTATGCTGGAGGTTCGTCTGAGCAAAGTTAGATTGGGTAGCATCGAACGATGGCTTCTACTTGAAAGATATGTCGTAAAAATACGAACGAAAGATTACGTTTGGTGTACACAGGGAGCTTGTCCCTATTTACACCAAAAAGGAATGTGCCAAAACACCTTTAGGACCTTTTTATTGGATCGATTTGGTGAAAGATTTAAACTTTAACTGCAAATTGGGCAAAATATTGAGGGAGAAAAAAACTTGAAGAAATATTTAGTTTTATTGAAGTTTATTAAAAAAAATGTGTTTAACTAACCATTAGTATAAAACAATGAACTGAACCAGTCACTTAATTTTTCAAGGATTGATATTGATATAAAAAAATCAATTGGAAACGGAATTATAAGGTTTCGAAATGTAGTTTATAGTTGTTAATGTGACTGCTACATAATGCCTAGTTATGTACAGTTACATACACTACTTTATCTACAAACATATCATAAGCTCTCTTTGATGTTTTCAGGCACTGCATGTTCGACCGGCATTGTGGCATTGATCATTGCTCTGCAGTTGTTTAGCTTGTTCAGTAGTACCAACTTCTCTATGGTCATAATGTATCAATATTCAGATAAGAAATGAGTTTTTACCAAGAAGTTTATCATAATGCTGGTCGTAACATGCGGTTTTTGGACGCAGTAAAGAGGGTTCATGATACGTGAGTAGATAAACATATTAATTAGGTACTGCTCTCGTGGTATCACCGGCCCCACAGTCTCTGTCGCAGTACAATGTAATTTAGCGTCGAACCTCGTGTAATGAGATTTTTACTAGATATATTGCGAGCACTAGACATAGTTACTCCGGGAACGAAGATATTTTATGCGCATTCCCCGCTTTTACTGTTCATGCTAGATTTGGTATGTAGTCTACATTACTCATGCTAGGGATACTTGGGACTTCCTACAAAAGGCATAATATGTTCATATCATTCATATAGTACGACGACCCGAATGGCCGAGTCGGCAGTGACGCTGCCTACGAAACCAAGGGTCCCGGGTTCGAGTCCCGGTGGGGGCAAATGTTTGTTTGATGAGAACGGACGTCTGTACCCTAGTCATGGTTGTTTATCTATCTAAGTATAATATTTCTCTATAAAAGTATATATATCGTTGTCTAGTACCCAAGATACAGGGAATCCTAGTTTGGGGCTAGATCAATATGTGTAAAAGGTGTCAAATATTAAAAAAAAAAAAAAAAAAAATGTAAGGCGAAATAAATGCCTTAAAAAGTAAAGGCGGATGACGAAATAAAATTAAGTTTTAGGATTATTGAAAAACAGTGAGATAGCCGTTATTTTGCAGGTTTGCTTTACTCACTTCAGCACTCATAAGTTACATAGGTACAACTAATTTGAGTTAGGCACCTTCACGGCACATACTTATATTATCCAGATTAATTTTAAGTTTAATTTATTTTTGGAACAATGAATTGGTGTATACACGGGCCTGTAAGATACTGGGTTCCGAATACATCCAATTTATGTTTTCTGTTACTTGTCGACAATATTCTCGATCTTGTTGATGTGGCAACACTGACATTTAAGGAAATACAGGCAGCAAACGCAGAAAAAGTACAATAAAAAAAACATGACACCAATACAGTACACAACTTGTATCGCTTCCAAGCAATAATCATCAATTTGTATTCCCTTTTTAAAAGAATGTCCGGCTTGGATTTATAATTATAGCCAGCATAACGTATGTCTTCTTTGGATCGAAGTTTGGGTGTCCATATTTTTTATTGTCATTGTACGGGTCGGCACCCCGCTGTTGTAGCCACCGATATTTATAAAGAAGGTCGAAGGAATTGCCGATTTTCACTTTTTTTCCGTGAACAGGTGAAGGTGGATTGGTAGTAGACCATTTTTTGACGTTTTGCTACCTACAAACACGTATTGTTCGCAAGTAGTGCAGGATTTATAACTACTATATCCAGGCAGGAAGATGTCATTCGCACTCTTATTTGAGGGACAACAAAAATGTATGAAATATTTCTTCGTAACTACGAGATTCGCAAAATTGTTCAATTTTTAAATAAAGAAAATCAACACTAACCGTCGTCATTACGCGTATCAAAATTACAGATTCAAAATTGGAATTCGAATCGGTTTGACGCGGGCCAATTATGACGGAGTGTAAAGAGACGCGTTCATTTGGAAAAAATATATATGTGATGGAATAAAAAAAATGTACAGATCGAATCAAAGATTGACGTCGAATATTATTGGTGGCCCGGTAGCGATGTGAGTTCGATCGGAAAGATCGGATCTGACAAAATACATTCCGATGAAATAACAGGAATGACAAGAGTTTCTGAATGCCAATGAAGTGTGTCAGAAAAAAAAGTGGGCTAAGTAGCGAGTACAGTAGCTAAATATGGACTGTGTTAACTGTCAACTAGTTAAAGAAATAATTAACATATCATTTTACTATCAACTGTATTGTATTAAGATTGTTCTAAGAGACCATTAAACCAAGTAAAGGTACCGTATGGCGGTTTTTAATTATAATATTGGCATTAGATTAGAAAATTTTACATCGTACATTGTAGGATAATAAATAAAATGATAAAAAACAAGTTTTTTGATGCTATCTTCTCTGACGGGCGTATTTCCGAAGCACTGGTGGAGTTACTGGAGTTTCCTTTTCCTATGCGAGACTCAACCATGAATCAACACTTGAAGAGGAAATTTCCTTTTCAAACTCAAACCATAATAATTCATCAATTAGTTTAGTTGATCATGTATTTTTTCTCCATGTGAAAAAGTGCATTATTTTTGCCTACTCACAATAAATGATTTGAGGTTTGAGTTTTGTGAAATAATGCGACAACGTAATTTTATTTTTTTCGCTTAACATCGGACTAAAAGTCTGACTTTTGTTTGGTTCCACTGTGGCCCAAATAATACATTATTTGATACCAAAATGTGTAATTACATGCTATTTCTTATTTTTTTTATATTTTGTCAAAAACCTAAAAAAACGGATCTACACAACTTAGGAGACTACTCTTTTCTGCTCTTGATAGCTTATCGGTTACAAATTATCGTGGTGTGCCTCCACACCGACCACAAAGTACATTCACCTGTAGACTGTCACATTTAGAAATCATTATACAATTTAATTTGAAAACGGAAATAATTGTTCCTAATTGATATGAACTATCAGTCCATTGTCAGCATATTTAATGTCACCCTGTATAGAATTCTACACAGGTTTTGGCTTAATTAATCCAATAACCCGTAAATAAAGTTACTGGTAATCTTATTTATACGTATCTATAAAACAGCTTACTGAATATTCAATAAAGTATATCTGATTTTGAGTTTCCTACACTCGCGCTATAAATGGTCAATTTATTGATTTTCGATTGATGTTACGCAGAGAGATTTGATTACGCAAGATTTGCGTAAAAATATTTTCTAAATTCTATAAGAGATAAACAAACACAAGCCTTTTTCCATTTGCGTTGGTAGAGACACAGTTTTGCACATGTTTAGTTAATTATTCAACAGACGGTATGTAAGTACCTACGTAGGCATGTGCAAACCTTTTGCGCGCGACTAGTACGAAATTCCTATTAAGCCTGGTCACCGAAACTTAAAATACTGAACTTATAGAATTTCACCTTCATCTTATTTTAAAAGGAACAGGATTCAAACTTAAAAAGACTTCATCGATCTTAGAGAACCTTATGTTGCTCTTGACGACCCGAATGGCCGAGTCGGCAGTGTCCCTGCCTACGAAGCCAAGGGTCCCGGGTTCGAGTCCCGATGGGAACAAATATTTGTTTGATGAGAACGGATTTTTGTACCCTAGTCATGGTTGTTTATCTATCTAAGTATAATATTTATCTATATAAGTATCGTTGTCTAGTACCCAAGATACAGGGAATCCTAGTTTGGGGCTAGATCAATGTGTGTAAATAGTAACCAAGGTATTATTATTATTTTTTATTATCCGGTATAATTTTTTACATCGATTAAATACATATCATTACATAAATTCAAATCTGGTGCGAAATTGTAAAAAAATATATAGTGAAGAACAGATTTTGTGATAGCTTCGGGAGTTTTGTTTACTGAGAAAAATAATTGAATTATGTTTCTACGTTCACGAACCCCTGCTGCCACTCACGATCAACCAGCTAGCAAAAAGAAAAAAAACTGCTTTATACTCCTATTTTGCGGAAATTGAAATTTACAAAAAACTGTTTTGGCCTACTGCGTCGTCTTCTGCAATTATAACATAGTGATACAAGATATCTGGTTCTATATTATTTATCCATACGTCACTGAACCATGCATTCGTCGTTCCACTATAAAAGTTGGAGCCGATTCTTCGAACAGCGAATTAAATAAGCAATTTAACCTCATGTTTACGTACTATGGTTACCGGTTCTTATTAGTGTCCACACGTAGTTACGAGCTCGTTCAGAATACAGTTTGTTAAATGAAATGATCGAGGCAGGTGATAATGGGCCTTGAAATAATAATTTGCCATATTTGTGTGCGTTTTATGTACTTTATCTCGAAATAATGTTCTGCTTATTAAAGTTATCTTGTTCAGTCGATCTATGGGTGTGTATGAGTCACACGGTTATTGTTATTATAGAATTTAGCCTGAGACTTGATATCATTGCACTAAACGATATTTTGACTTCTTATTGTCCTAGTATATCTGTCGCAGTTGCTTGGTTAAATTAGCCAGTTAACTAACTCTCTAGACCGTTAATTAAATACCGACATTTAACCAAGTCACTAGCATTTTGATTTAAATAAAGCATCGTCGAAAACTTTTAACAATCTGTCTTACCGAAAGCCGGCGTGTTGGAAAACAAGATGGCGTCACAACAGCTGATTTGCACAGCTTGTATCAGGGCAAAACAATGCGGTAGCTTAGGTGAAGGGTAAAGGGGTGAGTGAAGCGAATCCCCTTTATCCTTCGTGTTAGGTTGAACATGTAAGAACAATTTTTTTTATTAAGTACACATAAAAAAAATGTATTGTATATGTCTTGTTGCCTAGGAATGTTTAGACAACTCTTTAAACGTTTCGTTTACTTACTTCTCTGACGGAATTTTAGTGACTTGGTTAAACGTCGATATTTAAATAACGGTCTAGAGAGTAAGTTAAGTGTCTGATTTAACCAACTAAGCGTGACATATCTACTTACCGTTTAAACAGTTACAAGTTAAATATATTTTACCAGTAATATCAACTCAATGGTATTTTATATGGTCAGTATCATCGTCACCATGTTTCCGCCTACTGCTTGTTATAAGACTTCTCCTTTTTGTGCCAACTCTTCCGATTCACACGCGAATATATTGTATTTCTCTGGTGACATAGTTCATTGAACCCAAAACACAGATTCAACCCGAGATGGGTAACGCATACAGAAGAAAACGCAATAAACCTGGTACATAGACAATATCCAACCAGTACAACACGTCTTCACAATGAAGCTGTCCAGTTACACAAGAACAAAATGAAACGTCAAACAGACTCAGAATAAATAGGAATGGAAACGCCTTCCGACTGAAATCCTACACAAATTATCTGACATCTGTTGCGCTTGCGGGGGACGAGGTAACGTACCTACGAATAGCTATGAATAAAATAAAAAAATCACCCTTGGCACAAAACATGAAACCTTTAACTTGCTTCCTTGCTAAGCAGGTACCCTTCGAAGCACTTTACCGAATATGATTGAAACATGGCTAAGAACCAACTGCAGTGGCAGTGAAGTCGAAAATCAATAAAAAAACGAATTCAAATCCGTCCACCTTTTTGAGCGTTAGGATGCCACAGACAGATACACGCATACACAGAAGAAACAAATGTATGTTGCAACTAAAGCACACCTTAAGACTAATACAAGAACAAAACGATTTCCAAGTAATGATGATGATGTCCTGACCGTTTTCGGTCTCGGCGACTATTTCGGTTATTGAGAGCTTCGCTCGTGTGCCCTGATATAGCTCATGTAGCCTTCTCTTGGCTTTAGACGTTCGCTGTCACAAGAGACAGGTCAGTATTCCTCGAACGTAGACGTGTCTGGCCCTTAGGTTGCCTGGCCTTGATTTCGTTGCGCTTAGCATCTAGGTCTGCTCTACGATGCTCTCATACTGGAACACCTTCTGCTGAACAGTCAGTCTCCATTCCGGTCCTTTGTCTGCCTGCTCTTCCCGTCTGGTTGGATTGATTTCGTTTTTTTTCATGTGTCGTTTGATGACATCCTTGAATCTTAGGAACTGGCCGTCTTTTTTCCATTTCCCATCCTCCAACTCAGAATATAGAATGCGCTTCGCCAATCTGTTTTCCGGCATCCATCGTAGGTGTCCGCACCTCAGCAGCTGCCTTCTCATCAGGTATGCCTCTATCCCAACAACATTGAAGCGATTGAGCACCTCCGTATTCCTGACTCTGTCAGACCACTTGATATTCAATATCTCGTAGACATTTCAGGTGAAATTTCTCCAGTGAACGGATGTGCTTGCGGTACAGACACCCGGTTTCGGAAGCATATAACAGATTCCGGAGAATGACAGCGAGGTATATAGCTATTTTTTGTGTGAAGCTTGACGTTGTGTGAGCGGAACACGTTTTTGCTCGCAGTTTCCCAAATGCCGTGGAAGCTGCACCGATTCGACAGCTAATATCTGGTTCCAGATCGCATGTAGAGGAAATCGTGCTACCCGGGTAATGAAATCTGGACACTTCCTTAAGGTTGTTGTCGGCCACAATGGTGTTCCATGCTCCTCCGCCTTCTCGCGAGCCCGAGGCCATGACTTCTGACTTGCTTACGCTTATTTTCAGGCCATAACGCTGACAGGCATCATTAAGTTTGCTGGCGAGCAGTTGCAGGCCGTCTGCTGTTGCTGACACGAAGCACAGGTCATCGGCGAACATTATTTATGTGACCATGTCTAGCGAGACTTTGGTCCAGGCTTTCAGTCTTGCCAGGTTAAAGAGCTGTCCGTTCGTATCCAACTAATATTATAAATGTGAAAGTAGCGATGTTTAGATGTATGGATGTTTGGATGTTTCTGTGTTTGTGCCTCAATTACGCTAAAACGGCTGAATGAAACGGATTTGAATGAAATTTAGGAAAGAGATAGTTTATGAGCTATATTAACATAAAGGATTATTTTATCAGACTTCACCAGAAGGAGGGTAACGTTATAACGGTAAATAATAATCCCCAGGAACACGCAGATGAAGTTGCGGGAATCAGCTAGTGTGCATATATATCGTCACGCATTTTTATATGGGTTAGCACAATTTATCCAGTTTTTCAATAGTCTATTTTGCGTGACAGGAGACCATCCCATTGCCGCAACTATGGGTATCGCACATCTGTATGAAGGTTTCCTGATTTTATAAGACTCATCAGCATAAAACAAAATAATGCTGATCTCTTATTTTTGTAGTTCATCTGAGGGTTCCGAAAAAATAATGTACTAGCTGATGCCCGCAATTTCTCCTAGGAATTTTTCTTCTTCTCCTCCAAAAGCTCCTAGGAATTATCATTTACCGAGATCACGTTACCCTCCTTCTGGTGCAGTCGGATAAAAAGTATTAGATATGTTAAACTAGCTCAAAAACCTAAACATTTATAATATAAGTTGGATGTACGCAAGAACCTTACAACATTTTCCAAATTTAGCTTTAGCCTTAATGTTAACCTAAGAAATAATCACAGACTATTTGCGCCCCGGTTGAGACTCGCGAAAGTTAGCAATTCTTTCAAGGTTCAGTGCGTTCTCTACTAGAACAAGATACCTCTGAAGATTTTGCCATAATGCCATTTGAGCAATTAAAAATCCATGTAAAAGCGTCTTTGTCTAAAAAGGGATATTGCAATGTTGAAAATTACTTACATTACGTATAGGGTTAATTTAACTCAACAAAGAATTCGCTGTTAATATTTTTGTTATTATTTATAACAATGAATATTGTACTATTAGTACTAGTTAAATACAATGCGTGTTACCACAAAAAATATTAAACAGCGTTTAACCTCAAAACAAACGTCAAATCCCATACACTTTTGATTTTAAACAAGTGTTCATCAGTAGTTTATTTTTTTGTGGTAAGGCTAAATCATTTTTTAAATGAGATCTAATAATAAATCTGTGGGAGTTTCTACGCAATCTCCCACAGTGATACAATGTAGAGAAGGGCCAAAAAATACATTTTCTAAGTATATGTAAATATCTATAGTAATTAAAAAAATATGGTTTGATTTGATTTGTTAGCGCGAGGATTGCGTCTCCATGTCAAAATCTTAAACAAAACATGATTCTACGTATAACGAATTTGAATATCCCAGCGGACATCATCGTACGTGATACAGACATCGAGATGCTGATATCATGCTCAGCATCAAGGAGCAGCACTGAGGTTATTCACTTCTTGGAAGCCTGACCTTTCTTCGGAAGGACAGTGATCACTTATCAGGCGAGGCCCTAGCCGCTAGGGTACGCTTGATTGAGAAACAAACGGATTGGTTATGAAAATACCATGTTATTCAACATCATCCAAAAATCAAAATCAAATGTCTTTATTTACTGATATTGAATACTTGGCAAACGTAATTTTTTGCCCTTTTCTCTACAATGGACCACTGTGAAAGAAGAAAGGCATAGAAACTCCAACAGTTTTTTTTTTAACTGCAGCAACTTCTGTGCCAATGCCAACCGCATGGGAAAGGGCGTGACGCTAAGTATGTAGAGTTCTTAAGTTGCATGGGTAAAGTTCAGGGATTTGACAGACTTATTTCGGATTATCAAAAAAACACGGCATGCTTTAAAAGTACTGCTTCAGAAATCATTTCATTATACGGGGTGACATTTAATTAGCCGACCATATTTTGGGGAATGATAGTACCCAACAATATGAACAACTTTCTTCAAGAAACACATGGTCGCAAACGAAAAAAATGTTGTGTTTCCCATAGTAACTTGTCAATCAGCTGATCGGGTCAATGTACTGAGGGACGATTTTTTTTCATTTGCGGCCTTCGGGAAAGTTGTTCATAATGATGGGTACTATTATTCCCCATAATATGGTCAGCTAATTAAATGTCACCTGTAAAAACACTTCTCCATATCAAATTGTAGGGAATTTACAGCAAAAGGTAATAACGATCATGGTAATAAATCAACAAAAGACAAATGGACAAGCGAACAGACCAAAGAACAGTCGTGACCACACTCGAGATCACAACAAGAACATGTCACCTAAAGCATTAATATGTTACTTTCTATATATCTGAGGCCGTATGAAGTATGAACACATAGAAGCGTAGGCGACCGACTGTTCTAAGAATCAGCGCAGCTTTGCAACATAAAGCTTCCCATGAGTAATAAGTTGACAGTATCAATGCTAAAGAAGTTACTGGATCCTTCGCCTTTGTTATAAATTATCATTTGTATAAATGTATGGAGAAATTGTAGAAGGATGGGAGGTATCGGCTTTAATTTAGATAAAATCCTAAGTTAACCAATAACCTAATACTAAAAGCAATTATAATTTCAATTGTGTCTTCTTACGACAAGAGAAAAGTAACTATTAAAATAAAATAAATCACATTTATATGGATTCGCTTACTTACTTTAATTCGTGATCATCAGGATTGACATAACGTTTTCTTACCACAGAGCCTCAATGCTCCCAAAAAAGAAGTTAACGACCAAAGAGGTCGTATAATCTATTAACACCCGAACGGAGGCCCACGAGAAATGGCCGTGTATAGATTTTTAATTTATTTCTCTTTAACGAGAGGTAAAAAGCGGCAGGTATTGGTTACACGCGGAGGGTCCGTAATAAATAAATATCCACATACTTTGACAAATGACCAAACACTACCTTTGTGGTGGCGGTTCTTCTGACGACAAACTGCCTTACCCATGGGGTTTGTTTTCGAATATCGAGTACCTCTATTCTGTTTTTAGGTACACTCATAATAATTTATTTATTTCAGACATCCATATTTTTATACGGTATCTTTGTCATTGGTTAGACTTTTTTTCAAAAACATTTTTTTCAAAACTTCGTGTCTGACTTTGAAGAACTTTGGCGATATACGGAAATTGAAGAAGGTTTATGAAATTCATGTCAAACGTTCTTTATTGAGGAGAAATTCAAAGAAACTAATAACTGTAATGTGTCAGTGTTAAGCATCACATTTTGACACAATGACAAAACATCTTGGACCTCAATCGAGTAACACGTTTTCAAACCGACAATAAACCTAGATCGAGATCCATAGTACCGCTCGACAATTTATAAACTCATATCAGATTTGTTTTAAGACTTTGTAAAACACTCGTGGAATTCATATTAGCCGATTAATAAATTCTGGGAAGTTGGAATAAGACATAAATTTTAATAAAATATCCCATAACGATAATCTTTTGTTGTTGATCTAAAGTGGTTGGACGAGACAGAGCTGGTTCGTGTGCACGGTATTGTCTTAATGTCATTATAGATTTAAGATTGCCCTCTTTACGTGCTGAGTTAGGGAAATACTAGTTTATGGTGCTTTCAAGTTAAGCCAGCGTCGCAATGGGAGTTTTGACTCGGTCATTATAAAAACTGAGAGTAGTATTCTTGTATATCGAATCGAATACCACACAAGAGATAACATAATTGCATAGACTCTACTACTAATGTTGGCTTATGTACTAAAGTTAATTTATAAGTAATGTGGTATCTAGGTAAGGTTTTCCTTTCGTGAATTTTGGGAATATTTGCCAAAAAAAGATAATTAGATACGTAATATATGTAGAAGGAATTAATCTAGGGCCTTAATTTCATAAAATTCTACTTCAAAGGTCCACGTAAGTATGTATGTATGTATACTTATGTAAGCAAACAGGCCAGTTGACAATAACAAAGAAGAAAGCAAAGACGGGTCAAAAAGTTCTCACAGTCCCTCTACTCCTAATTAGCGAACTCATCCGCAACAATAATCAAAATAATGACAAACACAGCCACCGCGCACATTTCGATTACTAAACCATACTAATTAAGGCCTCGGATAGAGTAGAAAACGCTCACAAGGAAAATTGCCCGAGACCAAAATCACAATAATAGTCCGTCTGAACGCATCCTCAGCCACCGGTGTTACCCGCCATCCAATCCTATCTTGGCGTCATCGCCGTCACTTTCACTCTCGCTTATTCCACTATTCACCTCTCTCTCCTCGTTTTAGTTTTAAATTTCTACATCTCTAGCTGGATCACCGCATCTGCCTTTGGTGCCTTCACTCATTTAGCCTTTAAAGTCGAGTGTTTAAGATTTAGTATAGCCTGTATTCGCTTGAGTATATCAGTAAAAGGTGATAGGTTCTGCGGGTCGAACTACAAGGCATCATTCGGATGATTCCTTCGAGGCTCGTCATCAAAGGGGCCGACAGCATCGATGCTTGATTTGACGCCAACTCGATTTGCTTGAGTATCAGCGTAATTATGTTGTTCTGTGGTCAGTTTTATTTATTCGTATTACAAGTCTCAGTTCGTTGCCTCCGGAGTGAAATGGCCATGTTTGTTTATAGAAGCAGGTAATTTTTATTGCTCTTTTAGATGCGGCTTTTTGAGTTTGAGGAACGGATTTTTGGGAGGTCAATAGAACTAATAGGTTTAATGACATCGGAAGAGTAATTACGTTTATTGATTTTAATTTTGATGAAGCCGTCCCTTAAATAGGCCCTTGTGACGTCTAATGGATCTAGGAAAACTATCGGGATATTAAAAATTATGATTTAAATGGAATCCAACCGACCGAAATTTGGTTAGGTTAAATATTATTGTAGTGAAGAATGAATCGACAAGCAAACAAAATATTATATTGACCTCTGTTAAAATCCGATTATTACTTTCAGCTACCTATTTATTGTCCTAAAAAATAAAGAAAGTATCAAAGAAGTAAATCAAATAATGAAAACAACTAAACAGTAGCCGCGGGTCAGTACAATAGCTTGTGGTCAATGACATTAATAGATGGCGCTAGTGCGGCGGTTCAATTTACAAATTAGAGAGAGCACGAAGAGAGCACACCGCAGCGAAGCACCACCGACCGGGATGGTAATACCTGGGGACAAAAAAACGTAGAATACTACTCAGATATTGATTGAAAAATTACTGATGTCTGAGATGAACTTCTTCTTATTTGTGTGAGACTAAGAGTCGGATACGCAACTGTAAGCTCTGACACAAAAACATTACACTGACACAAAAAGGTCCGGAACTCAAGTTTGATCGAAACTCAAATTAAAGCTAGGAATTGGAGTGACACTTTATTTGACAGCAGTTTGCGTATCGGTCAATAGTAATTTAAGGAATTGACGAATAAGTTGCCTTTACATAACTGCTTTTGCGCATTCGGACAATGCATACTTACAAGTCACTATGGACGTATGGTATGTAAAAAGTTGTCTTTTTGATTGATAATGTCAACCACGATATCAAAAAACAAAAGTGGCTTGATCGAATCGAAAATCCATTTGTATTCTTTCGGTATAGAATCTCAGTTTTTCAATCAAATGTAAAGAATGAGCATCACAGGATCATCATTGCAATTTGCGAAATGATTCGGAAGCAATCGCCGATGATTGTTGACCACCCAACATTGATAATTTCCATGATGATTTCACGTTTCTCAATTCGGTAGCCTATTGCAACTTGAATTGTTTACTGCTTTGTTTTATTTTGAGGTTTGGCACGAACTCATTATTTCGGGGTCATATGGCTGACTTCACAAAGCGCCGCTTAAATATAATATACTGGCGCCTTCTGTCATTTCCAATCTCTCGCTTTGGAAATGACAATCGTCATATTGAAAGACTTTGACCGTGTTACTACAAAAAATGTTACGCATAGTTTAACCTCAAAATAAACTTCAAATCTTATACATTTTTGTCTTTAAACAGTTGTTGAACAGGAGTTAATTATTTTGTGGTAAGACGGAAAGTAGTGATTTAGTAAATCATGCAGTGTTTTATATTATCTAAACATCATATTATCGAGCTAATTTATTACTACTAGTGCTGATCCGGCACCTATCAAAACCAGCATTGATTCAGAGTTTTTATCGACAATTCCTTATGTATGCGCTCCTTCCAAACAAACGGTAGCAAAGATTTCTCGACAAATAATTTTCAATAAGGGTCCTTATAATCCTCTTAAATAAATCCGAGAAAACACAAAAGAGCGGGGTACAATAAAAGATGTTTTTTATACAAACAATACCCAAAGCGTCTTCAAAATGAAGAATGACATCTTTGCCATTGATACGGAATAAAAAGTATGAATCGAAATCATTGGCGTGGGAGTTAGAAACTGATCGAATAGATCGATACAATTGTGACTTTGTTGTTTGGATCCTTTCTAGGGTTCCGTGCCCGAAGGGTGCCAAACGGGACCCTATTACTAAGCCTCCGCTGTCAGTCCGTCCGTCTGTCACCAGGCCAGTTCAAATCTCATTAACCGTGATAGTTAGACGAGAAATTTTCACAGATGTTGTATTTCTGTTGCCGCTATAACAAAAAATACTAAAAAACGAATAAGATAAATATTCAAGAGGGCTCCCATACAACAATTCTTACAATACCACATACAACTATTACTATTAGTATAACTATAACTACCACATACAAACTTATGAATGCATCTGGTTCCGTTCATGAGTGTGAAATTAGCCGCACCAATTACTTTGTAAACAACATTTAGCTATGTAAAATCTAAACTATTCGCTCCATACCATCCCTACCATTTTACGGTGGTACGGAACCCTCCATGCGCGAGTTGGACTCGCACATGACCGTTTTTTTTACAATCAATGGAAAAGATCCCATAATATGAAACACCGGACTTTTGCAGGCCAACCTTACAAAGTCATTGTAACAAACCAGGGGCCCAATTCTGGTACACAATCAGCTCCATGACAATTACATGATGATTACGGTCAACTTTAGATATCCAATATTTCGCGTTCGGAGAATAATTTTTAGGCAATTATGGTAAAAACCGGTCAAGTGCGAGTCTAAATCGCGCACGAAGGGTTCCGTACCACCGTTCAATGGAAGCGATGGTGTGGAGTGAATAGTTTGGATTTTACACAGCAAAATATTGTTTACAAAGTTATTGGTGCGGTTACTTTCACACTCCATGTACGTAACCAGGTGCATCCATAAGTTTGTATGTGGTATTGAAAGAATTGTTGTATGGGAGCCCCCTTAAATATTTCTTTTATCCTGTTTTTTAGTATTTGTTGTTATACCGGCAACAGAAATACATAATCTGTGAAAATTTCAACTCTCTAGCTAGCTAGGTTCTTGAGATACAGCCTGGTGACAGACGGACGGACGGACGGACGGACGGACAGCGAAGTCTTAGTAATAGGGTCCCGTTTGGAACCCTTCGGGTACGGAACCCTAAATATTAAGTTAATGGTAAGCACAATAATTAAGTCAATCAACAAAGGCAATGGGATTTCAAAATCGTCAGATATTGGATATCTAAAGTTGACCCTAATCGTCATGTAATTGTCATGGAGCTGATTGTGTACCAGAATTGGGCCCCTGGGAGCACCTCGGATCGTCGGATTAAGATACTTTAGGTATTAGTTATATATTGTTTGGGTATAACGTACCCCTTTTTCCATTCGGAGTGGTTACGGCACAGATTTAATTAAGAGTCAAAATGCTGCAATAAAGAATTTACGAAGATAAAAGACAAGCAAGTATCAAAGACACACACCATGCCGATGGGTCAAATAGCATTGGCGAAATAAACACACGGAAACTAGTTAAACATATATCACTAAATTACAGCTATTAGCTATCACCACTATCATTCCAAAATCACTCAAAACACCCATTCCAAAACAACACCGAATATATCAAATCGAAAGTTCCCGACCGATTCCAAGTATTATCCAATTCGAGGTGATAATTTATCGATGCGCGCGCGCATACAGAATAAATCAGCCGCGATCGTACTGTAAATCGTTTGTGGCGTAAATAAAACATTTTTAATATGTAGTCATTACCTGTTGGGGTGACAGTGGTGATTTTTATCCATCTTGGGTGGTTTTTGGAAGTCTAGTTTGGCTAGATATCAGATGACACTGTTGCTTAAATGGCGTGAACAGTAATAATAATTATCATAATATTGCCGCCATAACAGGAGATTACTTAATACATCACTTTTGGTAGCCATTTGAAAGGATTAATGGCAAAATCAGAAACTAGAAGAGATAGAAGTATTTTTTCTGTAAGAAAATTTAAAACTGCATCAAGCCATTTAAAATTAAAAAATATTTTTTTTACTTCCCAGGAATCGAACCCCGAATCGAACAGTCACCCTGTTTTGTAATTGCAACATCAGATAGTGTTGTTCTGTTGTCTGGAAATAATTCGGAAGTAATGTCATATTGCAATAGCGTTAAAAGTGATCATTTTCTAAAAAAAACCTTTCTGGTTACTATATATGATGTAGAGATGTATGTAAATAAACAAAAACAATTGCGCATTGTACTCTTATGAATGTTACCGGAATTCTATGCAATCCAGGCATTGTAGGCAATGTATGGAGTACTCCTTTAGGCAATGTATGAAATAATATCTCGCACGATCTTTATTTATTACACACATTGCTTTAGAAGTGTTTACAATGCCTATAGGCATTCTATACATTACCAAAACAAGGACAGGCAATGTATTATTATTATTATAATTATTAAACTTTATTGCACTCAATATTTGTATTACAGGTGTAAATGTAAAAAACTAATATGCAAAGGCAGGCTTATTTCTAAGTGAAATCTCTTACAGCCAACCCATTGAGGATGTGTAGGTAAATAAAGCGGGTTTTTCAATCTTAATAAAAAAATACAATACATATGAATAGTTACAGAAATACATTATATATCATACGCTATAATCATAACAATAAACTACATAAACAATTCCTCTCTATATAAAAATACATATTAAACTTGAGAAAGGTAGTGTTCCTTCTCTCTTGCTCTGCAATGTATGTCAATGTCATAAATCAATGTCATAACACAACGTTGAATTTATTTGAGTTGCAAATAAAAATATTACATGGATTTAGGCACTGTATAGATATACAGGGTGACTGGTAAGTCGACCTACATACGTTGGGAGATGCTAGCACGGATCAAAACCAACCATTGTTACTATAAAACACCCTACCAGAAAATTTACCGTTTTCGAGTTAGGGGCCGTTAAAGATTATCGAGGAAAAATCCCACTTTTCAACATATTTCGCACGAATTTTCCTAATCTAGGTGATTAAGTCTTAGGTGATTAAGACGTCACCTAGAGTATTAGGAAAATTGGTGCGAAATATGTTGAAAAGTGGGATTTTTCCTCGAAAATCTTTAAATGCCCCTAACTCGAAAAAGGTAAATTTTCGGGTAGGGTGTTTCATAGTAACAATAGTTGGTTTTGATCCGTGCTAGCATCTCCCAACGTATGTAGGTCGACTTGCCAGTCACCCTGTATAAATAAAAAATATTTCATACGTTTACTACTTTAATTAATTTTAGACCTTTTATACATTGCTTAGGCATTGTACATATTGGCTGATATCATAAATTACCAGTGACATGGACATTGAATAATTTTATTATAAAAATAATACTTCTAATACTTCCACTGTTTTGCCACATCACATTACTTCCTAGAAATGAATACTTATTAACAACACTATGTTAATAATACAGGATGACTTTTTATTTCAATATCTGCGAGTTAGATTTCCGGCTAGGGAAATGGCTTTTTTTGGTCGAATGAAGTTGTTTAATGTAATCAAAAAAGAAGTCATGGTACCAGCACCAACTTCTATCTCCTAAAGATTCTGACTTTCTGATCCTTTCCAATGGCCCATCCTGTATTGAACGTCTGTCCTGTCACTCTTCGCCCATAAATGTGAATTTACTAGCTTCAGCCGCGCGAAGACGTGTGAAAATAGCCAAGTGCGAGTCGAACACACAGATTTCGTACCAAGATTTAATAATATTTATCTATTTATCTGATAACCACAGTATCGCCGAAAGCGTCGAAAGCAACACGTTACTTCTTACTTTTCTTTTAATTTTATATGTGTATATCCGGTAGACCTATAAGAACTCGTTGAGTAGAAAAATACTTTAATTTTTGGTTGAAATAAAATAGAAAACAATGGAATCAGAAGCCACCAAAGTAATTTTTAACTTCTCATCTCATAGACTAAAAAGTTAAAAATGTTTATTATTACGCACATTTTACTAACAAGTACTGATGTATTGATCAATCAGATCTTTTCTCTGATTTTCCCTCATTGTTAGGCTTTCTACATTTGAACCTTAAATGTGCGAAGTCCGACACGCTCTTGGCAGATATTTTTGTTTTAACACACTAAACACTTTTTAAAAAAAGATAAATATTTATGTCTTTTCAATGTTGTTGAAGCTGTAAATGCCAGGAACTATCAATACGTGGTAGTGGTCGTAAAACCCCTCCAACAACCCGCACTGCGCCAGCGTGGTGGAGAATGGCTTAATCTTACTTGTATCCGGATAAAAGCCTGTGCCCCACGGTGGAGACATTAATGGCTAATAACAATAATATTGTTGCTGTAAGTCACTGTTTCGTCACAGCCTAAATCAAGACAATATTGGTGATTTTTCTGAAAGCCTCATTGTCTCTCCCCTTATCTGTTTCAGACTAAGCGACGTAGCTAGCGGAAAGCAATTCTGTATAAAGCCTCAGGAGTGATTTAAAAAATCTGTTATACGTTCGTCGATTTGCGATAACATTGTGGTTCCGTAGGCTTTCCGTCTTCTTCTTTGCGTGTCTTTGACAACATACCTCAGTAGTCATCCATCTGGTTTTGGAAGCTTTGACCAGTTGCTACTTCGACTGTTCTTTCCTCGGATGTATTATTTAGAGTTTGGTTTCTAGTATTTTCGCCACAAACTCACTTGAGCCATTTCATATTTTTTGGGGTTCATAAGTCTCTGCTTCCTCTAGAGGTATAAAGTACCCCGGGCAGGGAAAAAATTTATCCATATCCCATCACTAAAACAGACATAAAACTACACCAGAAATTCCAGTTTATATTTGCACACTTCTATTCATACGTATGATTATAAATAAAAATTTGAAAACACCCCCGACAGAATGCATAAATGAAACCTTAAATACCATGCGAGAGGTCAAGGGTTCGATCCCAGGCTGGGGATACAGAAAAAAACCCCAGGTCTTGGATGTTTATACCGACACAGGGAATCCTAGTGTGGGGCCAGAATACATGTATGTACCTGTATGTAACCGTTTATGTTTATGTTTATGTTTATGTTAAGTGTAAAAAAATCTGTCTTGTTTCTTTGTTAAGCTCATATATAACTTTCGAAACACTCACCTGATTTTAATAAAACATTCCTAAGAACCATCGCAGGGAAGTCTACTACCAAATACAGAAAACTGCGGTAAAATCTATCCACCCGTTGGAGCCCTAGAGTGCCACAATTAGATACACATACAGACAGACAGACGCTTCAAGCTGTCAAAGAAACTCCACACCACGGTACCCCAACTTTTAGCTATACAGCGGAGTGTCACATCTCAACTGGTTCATTATCAATCATGTTGAGGAACAAAGCCTTGTCTGAGCATCGAACTGAAGTCACTTACATTAATGGAGCACAACCTAACCACTGAGTATGCATAGATTTCTGATTGTCGAAGTTTTTAAAGAAAAATTTTCCGGCTGTAGTACTGTTTTAACATTGTTTGTTTGGGGTTTACTAAGAACCACGTCATCAGCTAATAAAGAAGCTTCGTTCAAGATATTTATCATATTTAATGATATTTCGAGACCTAAAACATAAAAATAAAATCTTGTTAAAGAGGGGCTCTTTTACAAGATTTTAATTTATTTATTTTTAACGTCAAACAGTAGGTACTTGTTTTAAAACAGCCCATCAAAGGACGTGACGTTATAGTTGTTGTCAGTATGGGACAGAGCTATGCTTCCTTTTCTATGAGAAGCAAGGAGAAGGAGATACTGACAAAATCTATTACGTTATTTCCGCTTTAGGTAGGTTTTCAAGCCAAACTCTCAACTGGCAGTTTGAACCCGCGATTCCTGGGATTAAAACAGAGTATTTTAATCTTTTAATATTCTCGTGGTCTATTCGACCAAATCGTGAGTATAAAAATGAAAATAAAATTAATTCATGTTTGCTATTGGACCTATGTACTAAAGATCCAAGTCAACCATTTGTTGGGGAAAGTATTAGGTTGGTAGTAAGCTTGGTCGGACAAAACAAAAGTCACATCATGGATTAGTATGACGGAACTATGAATGACCAGACCACTCCATTCTTCACAATACCTTAATCAATCTATGACCCAAAGAGTAAACATAACTTTACATCCTCTCCATATTTTCCCCACTCAATCCCATTGCGAGATAATTCCCGATTGTCTTGATAATGAAGATGCAGCAATACTCACAATATGGGGAAACTCCATTGTTTTACCTTTTCCCCCCGTTCCTATTGTTTTTGTCTGATTGAGTTTGAAAGAAGCTTTCGGGCGCTTTATGCTGGTTGTTTTTGGAAGCTTATTTGAATCTGAAATATTTTTTAAACAAAAATCAAAGGGTTCAAAGTTTCAGTTGCAAAGAGTGTCATCGAGACCCATTACTAAGGCTCTGCTGACTGACTGGTTTTTGATGATAATCCCGGCTCAGTGACACCTCCGGCCAACCCGGCAGAAACCGGTCGAGATCACCGCCTTGGCCTGCCCCTACGCCGGAAACCTTCATGTGGGACCCAGTCAGTGGCAATCTTCGCCCACTTGTCCGGGTGCATACGACTCACGTGTCCAGTCGAGTTCCACTTTAGCTTGACGGTCCATGCACCCACATCAGCGATGCCAGTTAAGGAGCGCAGTGTTGTCTTTCAAACGCGATCCGTTCTGCGAACATTGAGGATGTTGCGCTCCATTGCTCGCTAGCAAACCTTGAGTTTGAACTTCTGAAGTTCGGTCAGAGACCATGTCTGAGCGCCATAGGTAAGGGTGGGCCATAGGCATAGACATGTGTGTTCTGCCCACACATGTCTATGAGTATACGCTTAAGTGTCAGAGGAAGGTTGCCCTTCATTAGCACTATCATGGACCAGAAGCTCTTCCAGGCGATAGAAATGCGTCTTGCCATTTCTTTATCCTGCCAAGTAAATGTAGCCATCGAAATAATGTATTTCCTGCCCCTATTCCTCAACCCCACGTTTTTCGTTGTTAGTCATGGCTTGTGTTTTTGACTGATTCATCTTCAGTCCAACCTCAAGGCTTGCGTCGCTGAGTTCCTGTAACATATGCTGGAGCTCGGGTGCAGATGGGGCAAACAGGACAATATCGTCGGCGAAGCGAAGGTTCGTGAACCTTCTGCCGACAACGTTAATGCCTTTGTCCGCCCGTGAGATCGCCAGCTTCTTGAACACTTCTTCTAGGAAAGAATCTCGGAGACAACGGGTCTCCCTATTTGACGCCTCTTTCTATGGGAAAATGTTGTCCTGCTGTATGTAATTTTATGTCGGCTGTGTTATTTCAACATAAGGTTCCCAGAATATCAATATAGGTCCAGTCAATAGTTTGGTTGAAAAGTGCGGAAAAGATTGATGCATGGGTGATGCTATCAAACGCCTTAGAGTAGTTGACGAAAGCTAGGTAAAGGAGTAGAGGAGGCTTCAGGGTGTCGAGATGGTCTGTTGTCGAATAGCCGGGGTGGAACCCGGCTTATGTTGTGAAGCAATGCGGTTTATCATAACCTTCATAAGAACTTTATAAATGTGTGATATGAGACTGATAGGCCTATAATTTCCTATGCCGCTTTTATCGCCCTTTTTGTGAAGTAAAATTATATTTGAACGACATAATTGTTTTGGTATTTTTCCCTTTAGAAGTTTTCTCTCTGCTTCCTTGTTGTTGACCATTCTCGTCAGTTAACCTTGTAATGCAGGACTTGCCTTTGAGATTCCCTGTTTGGCAACTCGGACAGAGGTGTTGTTTTCTATTGCAGTTTGCACTAGATTTGTGTTATAAGTCCTTAAATCTCTTCTGTTGCTACGCTTCACTTGTCTATCTATGTGGTTACGAGTATATTATAATCTATGGAGCATTTATCTAGGAATTCTCTTTCGTCTTTATGTTTTTTAGTGGATGGACTTAGTTTAAATTTGCACGGTTTATCTTGTTTGAATTTAATACTTGCAAGCTTTATAACTTTTTTGATATTTTTTTGTATTGTGATTCTATGTGTCGTGTGGTTTTGACGGTTTACCAATCACTATTATTAAAGAAATTATAGAGGTAGTTGCCGATCCTCTGGTCTATCTCATAAATCGATCAATAGCCACAGGTATTTTTCCAGAAAGGCTTAAAATAGCTCATACAAAGGTGATAGTAGACTGGAAGTTCAGAATTATCGCCCCATTGCGTTTTTGCCCTGTCTTTCAAAGATCTTCGAAATTTTTTATTCAAACCGTTTGACAAACTTTTTATTAAAATACAAAATACTGTCCAAAAACCAATTTGGTTTTCAAAAGGGTAAGTCAACTATTGATGCTGTTTTCGATATGATGGATTTTGTGGCGGACTCTCTAAATATAAAGTCAAACATGGTAACTGTTCTACTGGACTTATCAAAGGCTTTTGATTATGTTGATCATCACGTGTTGCTATGCATCCTAAATCGGTACGGTATAAGAGGAAATTGTCTAGACTGGTTAAAGTCTTATCTGACAAACCGCCAACAAAGTGTTAAGCTCCCTATGTTTGACTCCAGGACAAACACACTTTCAAACAAAATATCCCTAAGTACTGAGATGACGCAAGGTATGCCTCAAGGTAGGTTTTTATAAAATTATTTATGATTATGTTTTTTTTTTGTTTTTCCAAGCGGAAAATACTATTATCTAATTTTCTCTAATGTTAATCTAATTTACTTAATCTAATTTAATTCTATTGATAATTATGATTATTAAATTGCCATGCCGCCATTGGTAAAATTACATTAGCACATTATATTATGTTTAATATTTATGCTTCGGAAACGCACCGGTTTTTGTTGCTCGAATCGATCGCGAGTAATCGGCACATCACTAAGCGGAAACGGACCGCAGATGTCACTCGTATCGGAAACGAGAGGAGAAATTGTAGGTTATCTTTTTCTCATCGGGAGAACAACAACATGTCTGCTCGGGCCTCGTGCCCTTGATGGTATTTCGGTGTACCAATCATTGTAATACAGGCGTCGGGCCTGGTCGGAGTGTAAATCTACCACATCGTCGGGAAATAAGTAGATTCGCGTCAGCGGTCAAGTGATCCGTGTCGTGATTGAAAATCGTCGTATCGGACGGCGATTCCACGTGTCGGCAGGCAGCACGCCGGCGGCAGCGTCGGGCAGCGACAGCGAAACGACGGCAAGGTTTCGATTCCTCTCCTATCCCAAACTGTGCCCCTTTCCCGAATTCCCGTCTCGAATCGAGCTTTCGATCTCCTGTCTACGGAGACAAAGGTCAGTAACAATCATTCAATTCACTTTTCTCTCACGTGCTGGCAGAGGCCCACCCACCTTCGGATTCCACGCCGTTCGGTAGGCGTGGAAATTAAACATTTTGGTAGCAGGAGCGCGGTTTTCCTAGTGGGAAATCATCGATTCACGGTTGCCTTTGTCACATTGTAGTTGGGAGAAAAGAATATCTCAGATTGGCTCAAGTCGGCAATGAGTCTGTGGTCGGTATACCACGATTAAAGTTCATTTTCGGTAAGTGAAAGTATAAGTGCCAATTTAGTTAACAGTTGTTATAAATTTGTAGTCGGAAACTACTGTTGTTGCGCATAAAAGATTGAACAGTCATTCTGCGAAGCCTAGATTGTATTACTTGCGGTAGAACGTCGGGTTCTATAGTCCTACAGTGTTATTTCGGTTTACACAGCAGGGTCGGGCTATTTAAGGGGTATTAAGCTGATTTGCTGACCTCAAAGGAAGTGTGGTTCATAAGAAGCCACTTATTATTTTGTATTGTTTTCATAATCAAGTTTTGTGGGTTATTTTTGTATTGTGTTTTATGGTGGCATTCTCTAATTGATTTAGAGTATATATTTATAAGGTGTATGTCCACAGGGCGACCATATTAAATATTGTTTAGGATTTAATTGTTTAGTGGTTGCCTTGGTTTTTACAACTTAGTTTTAATTTCTGTGCCCAACGCTGACGGGAAAGTGCTGGTATCTGGCTGTGCTTAGTTCGGTAGTGAAGTATAGGACCAGAAACAATTAAATCGGTAACCATGGCACCTTCACCCTTGACGGTACTGCGGTATGGCGTCCGTGAGGAGATAAGATGGCTCGCCCATACTCACAAGTATGTAGAGCGACCTGACATGGACGATGTCCTGCTCAAGCGTGTGGAGGACGCAATGACACGCGTCGGGAAGGTGTGTCGGCTGGCCGCGGAGGCTGAAGCCCTCGGGCTTACGGATGAGGCTTCGGTGGCTGCGGTGAAGCAGCTCTGCGCGGATGCTGACCAAGCGATGGAGTGCTTGGGCGACATCGAGCGTCGCGCCGAAAAAATTAAGCGGTCGCGTCGGGATGACCGCGGGGAGGGTAGCGGAGACCCGCCCCCTAAGGGTGTTGTTGGACGGCTGCCACACCTGGAGATTCCGGCCTTCGGTGGGGCAATTGATGAGTGGCCGGAATTCATCAATTTATTCGATAGCCTGCTCCACGGTCAGGACGACCTGGACAACGCCTACAAGTTGGCCCAACTCTTGATGGCACTGCGGGGTGAACCGAAGGAGTTGGTCGGTCACCTAACGGTTACGGCGGGCAATTATGAGATTGCCCGGGTCATATTGTTTGACCGCTACCAACACAAACGGCGGTTGGTTGATGCGCAGCTGGGGAAGCTGTTCAGCATCCCAAGAGTAACCCGGGATGTTGACATCCGGGTGCGGGTGCTCAACCCTGTGCTGGTGGCCACTAAGGCCCTTCAGAACCTTGGTCTGCCGGTAGACCAATGGTCATATATCGTGTTATATATGGTTTTGTCACGGTTGCCTGCAGCTGTTCAAAGTCGGTTTGAACAGCTGCATGGGGGCAGTAGCTCGGAACTGCCCACGCTCGTCCAATTAACGGATTTTTTGGAGGTTGAATGCAGGCGATCCGACACATTGGATTCGGAGGTCAGTGTGCAGCGCCAACCCGCGCGGATGCGGGAGGGGCCGCGCCCCCCACCCCCACGGGGGGGTGGGCGGTCTAAACAATTTGGCGTTTTGAGTGCCGCGCCGTCGGGTGACGGCTGTGTGCACTGCGACAGTGCCGGTCATGAGGTGACCAGTTGCGCCAACTTTAAGGCGCTCGGTGTGGCTGCCCGCAGTAAGGTGCTCTTCCGCCACCGATTGTGTTTCGGTTGTTTGGGGCCTTGGTGAGTGCTGCGGTGGCAGGCACCACGTCGTGTTGTGCCTGAACCGGTCAGGACCTTCGGACGGTCACCAGGGCCGGACTCAGGTTGGTCGGCCACAGGGCCCAACCAGGGCCGGACCCAGTCCCCCTCCGGGCAACGGGAGTCACCAACGGGGTGACTGGGGTACCCGCGGACGGGACCGCCCCCGAGGGGAAGGGGGCAGCGCGGGGGGTAACAGGCGGGATAGCCGGGGTTCGGTCGCCGCTGTCCAGGGTCAGCGAGGACTTCGGGCCGCTGGCTCACCGCGTGTTACGGGCGGGTGTCAGATGGCACCTATGAGTGGCGCGAAGGCTGGGAGCCCACCACCTTCTGCGCCACCCTGCCCGTCGCTCTGGGAGGCGAACAGGGAGGCGAACAGTCGGATGTCGCCCCCATTCCTAGAGCGCCCCGGGTTGGATCCGCTCTCCCCCCTCCATCCACGGTGGCCACCGGGCACACCGTTCACAGTCCGGTATGGTCGGGTACCGGGAGAGCGAGGGGCCTATTATGCGGGTTGGGACCCCCTGATGTACATGCGGTCTGATATGCCACCGGTGGCATATCAGCAGCCGAGTTACCAGGCCGACGGGGGTCCCAGCGGGTTCGGATCCCGCGGAGGTTCCCGCTAGGGACACGCCGCCCACTTACAGGGTGCCGCCACTCCACAGACGGTCATGCTCCCCACCGCCTCGGTGATAGCGTGGAGTTCGGACGGCAAATCTTGTGTGGCACGAGCACTATTGGACTCGGGGGCCCAGGGGTGCTTAGTCTCGTGCAACCTTGTAAGACGGTTGGGCATTTCGGTAAGGGAGTATCCACATTCCATTCGGGGAATTGGGAACACGGAAGTCGGTTCCGTTAAGGGAGTATGTCGGATTACTCTCTCGTCACGGGTGGATTAATCGGTGAATCTGACGGTCACGGCATTAGTCATGCCTAATGTGATGGGCTCACACCCTCACGTACGTTTGTCGCCCTCGGTGCGACAATTGGTCGCTGGGTTGTCACTGGCTGACCCGGAGTTCGATATTCCGGGCCCAGTAGACATTTTATTGGGTGTCGATGCCTTGGGATACCTGTTAGTGCCAGGTGTCCACGTGTTTCAGGCGACTGGTCTGGTTTCGGTCAACACCAGACTGGGCCATGCGGTAATGTGTCCGGTCATGCCGGATGCCCCACGCCTAGTGACTCGTAGTCCCTTATTCGGTTCTGTACTCTCGGAGGTGATACAGAAGTTTTGGGAGGTGGAGGAACCACCTACGGTACGCCGGTTGGACCCGGTTGAAGAAGAGTGTGAACAGTTTTATCGGAACAATACTGGTCGCCGTCGGTCAGGTCGATTTCTCACACGTCTTCCATTCCGGAGTGATCGCCCACCGCTGGGCAGTTCACACCATGCAGCCGAAACGCGGCTTCTGTCGATGGAACGACGCATGAAGCGTGACGGGATTTTCCGGCAGAAGTACGTCGACTTCATGCGGGAATACGAGTTGCTCGGCCACATGTCGGTTTCGGGTATCGACTGGAAGCGTGAAGATCACTGCTTCCTGCCCCATCACGCGGTCTTGAGGACCCCGGAGGGCAAAATACGGGTAGTGTTCGATGGATCGGCATCAACATCTAACGGCATGAACCTGAACCAGTGTTTGCATTCAGGGCCGAAGTTAAATCATGACATCGCGGATGTTATCACACGGTTCCGTCGACACAATGTTGTGTTTGTAGCTGACATCCGGATGATGTTTAGACAGACGGTCATTCACCCTGACGATAGACGGTATCAGCTGATACTGTGGCGAGAGAGCCCAGATCAGCCCATCAGGGTGTACGAGCTGAACACCAACACGTACGGGCTACGGTCTAGTCCTTATTTGGCGATTCGCACTCTGCGGGAGTTAGCGGATCGAGAACGGTTAAATTTCCCTAGAGGAGCAGCGATCCTGGAGCAGGACCTCTACGTGGACGATATCTGTACCGGTGCAGATTCCGTAGAGGAGGCGCTCGCTCGACGGGACGAGCTAGTTGAGCTCTTACGGGGTGGAGGTTACGAGCTCCGGAAATGGATGTCGAACTCTCCAGAGTTACTGACTGGTCTTCCGGATGACTACCAGCAGGATCCCCACATTTTTGAAAATTTGGAAAATCCAAATATGTTGTCGGTATTAGGCGTCCAGTACCAGCCGGTGTCAGACATGTTTTCGTATCGGGTCGAGTTGGACTCCCCGAAGGTCTGGACGAAACGGAACGTCCTTTCAACGGTGGCTAGGACATTTGATCCAAACGGGTGGATCACCCCGGTAACATTTCAGCTCAAGTGTTTTATGCAGCAATTGTGGTCTGCTGAGCTGAAATGGGACGACCCGATCGGCGGGTCATTGAGCTCAGAGTGGGACTCGTTCTTTTCGACCCTCCCTGGCATCAATCGGATTTCACTGCCACGGAGGTTGGTCCCCACCAAACGATACACCGCCACCCTGCATGGGTTTTGCGATGCCTCGGAGAAGGGCTACGGAGCTGCGGTGTATCTGCGTACGGTCGACTCCTCGGGGGAGGTTGATGTGCGGTTGGTCATGGCCAGGAGCAAGGTTGCGCCGTTGCGCACTCGCCTGACCATTCCCAAGTTAGAGCTTTCGGGAGCGGCTCTCCTGACTCGTCTGCTCAACCACACGATGACGGTTCTTCGTGGGTCAATAGCGCTTAGTGCGTGGCGTCGTATTTCGGCGCCTGCCTTGTTATCGGGCCATGGCGGCTACGATGCAGCCCCAGATGGGCGATTTGCCCTCGGATAGGGTTAACGAAATCCGGCCTTTTGCGGGTGTCGGAACGGATTTCGCGGGACCATTCATGGTCAAGTCTTCACAGCTACGGAACGCCAGATTAGTGAAGGCATACCTGTGCGTCTTCGTGTGCTTGGCCACGAAGGCAGTCCACTTGGAGGTGGTCAGTGACCTCACTACAGAGGCATTTATCGCATGTCTAGATCGGTTCGTCTCACGAAGGGGCCTCCCGACATTAATCCGTTCGGACAACGGCACAAATTTTGTCGGAGCCAGGCGATATCTGCAGGAGGTCACTCAATTCCTGAACGGTAATCAGGATGCCATCGGTACGGCTTGCTCCCGACGAGGGATTGAATGGGTTTTCAGTCCGCCGGGATGTCCTCATTGGGGAGGAATATTTGAGACTGCGGTTAAATCGGCTAAGTCGCACCTGACGAGGATCATCGTTGAGACCTCTCTACGCTTTGAAGAGCTTGCGACGCTGTTCTGTAAAATTGAAATGACACTGAACTCGCGTCCGTTGTGCCTGCTCAGTTCGGATCCAAATGATTTGGAAGCGTTGACGCCGGGTCACTTCCTGATAGGTCAGCCCCTTAACGCCCTGCCAGAATACCCATTCGGTGATGTTAAGTTAAGTCGGTTAACTAGGTGGCAGATGTTGCAGCAGATGGCTCAAGATTTTTGGAAACGGTGGTCCCTTGAGTACTTGCACATCTTGCAGCAGCGCCTTAAGTGGACTGACCGGACGAGCCCCCCTCAAGTCGGTGATTTGGTGCTGATTAAGGATGCGAACCTGCCATCATTGAGATGGAGACGAGGACGGATCGTCAATTTGTACACGGGTCGGGATGGCACGCCTCGATCAGCAGAAGTCAAGGTGGGGGACTCGGTCCTCAAGAGAGCGGTCGCAACACTTTCTCGCCTTCCTATTGATTAGGGACAGGTTCGGGCCTGTCCGGGCGGGTGACTGTTTAATATTTATGCTTCGGAAACGCACCGGTTTTTTGTTGCGCGAATCGATCGCGAGTAATCGGCACATCACTAAGCGGAAGCGGACCGCAGATGTCACTCGTATCGGAAACGAGAGGAGAAATTGTAGGTTATCTTTTTCTCATCGGGAGAACAATAACATGTCTGCTCGGGCCTCGTGCCCTTGATGGTATTTCGGTGTACCAATCGTTGTAATACAGGCGTCGGGCCTGGTCGGAGTGTAAATCTACCACATCGTCGGGAAATAAGTAGATTCGCGTCAGCGGTCAAGTGATCCGTGTCGTGATTGAAAATCGTCGTATCGGACGGCGATTCCACGTGTCGGCAGGCAGCACGCCGGCGGCAGCGTCGGGCAGCGACAGCGAAACGATGGCAAGGTTTCGATTCCTCTCCTATCCCAAACTGTGCCCCTTTCCCGAATTCCCGTCTCGAATTGAGCTTTCGATTTCCTGTCTACGGAGACAAAGGTCAGTAACAATCATTCAATTCACTTTTCTCTCACGTGCTGGCAGAGGCCCACCCCCCTTCGGATTTCACGCCGTTCGGTAGGCGTGGAAATTAAACATATTATATTACTTAAGATCTGTAACAAATACTGTAATTTATCGCAATAAAATTAAATGAAATGAAATGTCATCTGTGTCTACTTTGAATATCTTAAACTGGTTGGCGAGTTCTAAATTAAAGCAGTGTGCATTAAGTGTTATTTTATTGCGGCTTAGTTTCTCCATTCGTTTTATAAAAAGATTTTTACGATGAATTCTTGTACGAAGTGGTCTGTAATCGGAGTTGAATTTTAGTTGATTGAGCACTGTAATGATTTAACTATAGATTGATCAGAGGATAGTTCGTTATCTATTTCGTTCTTTGTTCTGCCATTGAAAGAGCGCCAGGTCCAGCGAGGCTGAGGTTTTTTAAGGAAGAAGGTATTACTAATTTTGAGGCTCTGGCGAACTGGATCAAATGAGTGCCACGATCGTTACGGCTTCCCAGCCCGTGGGGTCCAAGTATGTTGTCGCTGTTCAGTTCCTGCCTAGCATAGACCTTGTCGTTGATATCACCAAGGACTATGTTCCAAGTCCCTCGCTGTTCATCGCAAGCCTTTTTTATAAAGTCATAAAATTCCTCTACCTCATCGTCGTTGTCCCTCCGTGATGTCGGAGCGTAGCACTGGATCACTGTTAGGGTTTGCGTCTGCGTCACCCTAAATTTGAAAAGGGCGACCCTGTTCGAGTAGCTGATAAATTCTATGATATTATCCTTCCACTTCTTAGTCACCAGGACCCATACTGGTGACTCCGAAGTGATAGAATATATCGTTTTCTCTTTTGACGGTTTGCTCTCCCACCCTTCTAACTTCTGCGAGGCCTACAATGTCTCATTTTTAGTGCATTATCTAGTTCTGCGAGCCTGATATCTTCCATCCAAGTACGGTAGTATTGTAGGTACTATATTTAATGTATCGGTGTCCATCTTGGAGTTGGCCATAGTCGTCTGATGGGGGGTCGCTGTCTCCCGAAAATTCTTCACACCCCTGCCTCCGCGGCTAGTCCGGCTACTGTCGTCGCCGGCCTCGCCCCTGGAGGTGCTGGGGGCTTGGGGCCGGGGTTCTGTGTGTACACTCATATGGTTGGTTTGGGCCGTGAGCCAACCACGCTGGTCCAGTGCGCATAGGTGGGTTATAGCAATGTGTGTAGTTGTTTACAACAAAATACCAGATGACATAAAGGCGTTCCCGCTCAACACTTTTAAACGTAAATTGTTCCACTGGCTTCTGCAGACTGTTTTTACACTGTTAACGAATTTCTTAACTTCAAACGAAGGTAAAACTGGTCTTGGCTTTTGTTGTTTTTTTTTATGTACTTAATTTAAACAATAACAAGACTCAACTTAATGAGAATAGATCTCAAAAATTTGCATGCTACAATTTAATAGCTGATTAAGGTGTTCTATTTTTATGTTATTTAAGAGCCTTTCTACCCTTATCATTGCAAATAATTTTCTTATTTCTTATTTCTTTATTCGCCAGAGCCTCGTTCGTTAGTCAGCAGGACTACCGCATGCAAGTGAGGTTGGTTTGGGCTCTAGAAGATGTTGTGAAGAGCCCTCTCGTCCCAATATATGATGATCATTCAGATGATTCATATAAGTATACGTATAACCGTTATACCACAGGGTGCTCATTACATACTGATTAGAATTAGTTACCCTTAGTAATCCAGAGACGGTGCTGGAAGTATCGATTGTAATTTAAATCGGTTGTTGCTCTCTTGAAATTAAATCGAGATGGCGCTAGGCATCTCGTCTTAATGGCAATATTGCAATGGTGCTGCACCAAGCGATATAAACCTCGAAATAAAGATACTTTCGTAGTATCTCTGCTAACGCCGATGAGATATTTTCTTTTACTTTATTTGTGGTATATCGGTGTTAGTTTAATATAATAATATGGTGTGGTTATTACAAAGTACTAAAAAATAAATAGAAATCAAATTTATCTGTAAGTATTTTAGTCCACCAAACAAAGGCAGTTTTGCAAAACATCGAAACCACTTGAGTGTGTTTCGTCTCGCTACATGGGTGGTAGCTGATCAAAGGGGCAATAATAACAAGACATGTTTATATAGCAATTATCATCATAATCGCAACATATCACAACGTACGCAAAACAACCGCTGAAACATGTCATATGGCAGAAAGACCAGTGGTTTAACAGAATTCTAATTTAGAATTTAAATTGAGATTTAAGCGTTTAATTAAGTGGACACGGCGGGAAATAGAATATATTTATGGTCACAACATGGCACCTTGTCATAATTTGTGAATGGGAGTCTTGTTTGATTTAATTTTACACTTGGAGTGTGAGTAATTAAAACTTAACTAAGGTCTGCTCTTAGTCATTTCGCACGACAGCCTTAACTCCGGATTTGTTATTTTTCTCCCATGGAAAAAAATTGTCATAATCATAATAAGTCATATCCATATTACATGTGTTACATTCATGTCAGAGTCGTTTTGAAAGTCAGGAACACACATTGAAGCACCGACCTACAGACCGTTTACAGTTATTTTACCTCTGACATGTGTCATGAAAACACAGGAAGTAAGGTATAAAGCTGTGCGTCAAACTCCCTATAATTTTTTCGCTTTGAAAGGATAGGCTAGTATTTAATCGCACATCAAAAATACTGATTTGCACAGCAAAAAAGGATCAGCAAAAACACTTTTTATGTTTCAAATATTTTATGTGTACCTACTCAAGTTTATGTTTTAAGTATTTTTTGTTGATCTTACATGTTCAACCTAACACAAAGGAGGCTTTACTCTTCACCTAAGCTACCGCAGCATTTAGCCCCGATATTTGCTGTGCAAATCAGTATTTTTGATGTGCAGTTTAATATTTCCCGAAAGGATAGGGAGACTTACTCAAGCATGACTCTGTCCCTTATTTCCTGTGTTTTGATAACACATGTCAGAAGTAAAATAACTTTGAACAGAGTATACCAGTTTGTCACCATCGGAAGTTCGATAATGTGAATCAAAATCGTCTTTTTATACTTCCATTAATATCGCGGTTACATAGTCACCCCGAGGCTACTGGACTCCGTCCAAGTGTGGACGTGCGCTGCGAAATAACTGATGAGACATTTAATAACAATTTGTACACGTTACATGAAGTCCCCGGTTTATTGTAATCGTTCTGGGTCAGTGGAAAATCTTTAACAGCTAATTAACTATGATTTCGCAATTTGCTAACGACGAAACAAGAGCGTGTGGAGATTTGTGAGGGTAATAAAATAGTTCGCAGTACAAATGAAGATATATTCTTAGAAGAGGTAAAAATATTATGAGCAACGTAACTCATTTAATATACCTTTATGCATAATAATACAAAATTTTCTTTAAATTGCTTGTTTTTTTTGAGAATAATCGAATATCTGAACCTCGTTTTATTCATGTCCTGTATAAGAAGGAAATGCTTGTAAACATAACAACATAAGAGTTTAAATTTAATATATCCAGAGGGGCAGTAATGTGACCCTTGACTTAAAAAAAGGAGTTGGTGCAAAAGTGTGTCACTGCCACCCAGCACGGGAGAAATATCGGGAAACATTACTGTGGGACAGTATTGACTGAGCATTATTTTTTAAGTTAATAATAGGGAATACTATAACTTACAACGGTAAAATGACATCATATGATGCACGAGGTCGTTAAGAAGTTCTCCATTTAATTGTTGCGACTATTACTGAGGTGGTTTTTTCACTCAAAACATGCGTATTGCCACAGAGAACACTTTTCAATATGAGAAATATTTCGGAAAATATGGTCTAGGTTAGTTTTTACAATCATGCATTCATTTAGATCTTAGGGCTCAGTATTGCAACCGCCAAGCCGCGCAAGTATGTTACTACTTACCTTTTCTCAAACCGTTCCATATCATGCCAAAGATCATTCATGAAACATGAGCAAAGCATTTTAATATTTTCATACAGATAGTATATTATCACTATAAGCCAATTTTAAATGACGATGCAATGGGACATACATCGAATGCAATCGACACAAACGCCCACGTGATTTCGCACCAAGTACTTCAAGTACAGTCACATCCAAAATGATATAAGGAAGTAAAAGATATTAAAACAATAGCAAGCATTAGCTTTCAATTTTTGATGAGTTGACAGAACAGGTAAATAAGTACGTCAAAGTAAAAAATCCAGAGTTCCAGCCGAGACAAAAATAAAAATATAGATTTGGCTGTTACATTATGTAGATACTATACGTCAGATTTTCTAATACCCAATTTACCATAAAACCATCCTACTAAAGGGCCAGGTGCAGCGTAAGTACATGTTTAAATGTTTATATTGTTAATTTGAAATTCCAAAATCACTACCACATTACTGCCACGAGCGTACCACCTCCGCACAGCCCGACATCGGCACAATAAATCATAATTAGACCCGATCTAACCTTTCAGCGACTGCCGATCGCTCGACATAATCCTCCCAAGAACGGAACGCCATTCAAACCGCCCCGGACCTTTGGCTTCGGAAGGCATATTTCATCGATACAAACGAAGAAAAAAATAAAGACGTCTCATTGAAAAGCGCGCGGAAAGGGTGTCGTCATCACTTTTTTGGTGGCGATTGTGTTTTGTTTTTTGACGCATCTGCGCTTGATTGTACACTTTATAGTTTTGTTGAGATGTATTTGAATATTTGAGTAAACTTGCACACAGCCTGCACGTCCCCGAAAGCGTATTTATAATTTGTGTACTTGAATGGCGAGCAAGATTTTGCCTTGTTTTATGTACATTAACGTGTACGTTATAAGCGATTGAAAAAAATTTGGTGTCTGACTAACATCAAATCAACTCTAGATCTTGCTGATTTTCCAACCAGCAAAATTAAATCAAGCCATTTTATGAGAACCCTTTGGCATTATCTTGTCTTTTTTCTAGCGCAAGAATAAAAGAACATGATCATGCTAGCAATACGCGATGCATTATTTATGATCACACCTGCACATCTAACAAAAACAGCCTTACCCACACGTAATAAGTCTTAGTATTGCAATTTGCTTACTAAAGAGCCGTACAAACCAATACATCGCATCCGATTATTTTAAGCCATTACAATATTTTGACACGAATGACTAATTGACGCTGCTCCGACGCCGGATGTTCAAGATTCATGGACACACATGAAAGCGGGAAGGATCCAGTATTCCGAATAAATAATATAATATTTTATAATAATAAATAAACCCTGGTCACAGTAAATCAATTGATGGACGGTCTGTCACAATAATTGCGTTGAAATCAACGTCCTAGTGAACTCGTGTGCGAATGTTTAAGTTAGATATGTCACCGTAATATAGTCAAAACCGTTGGTTGATAAACGAACGCGTTAGATTATCAACTATCGACAGATAGTAAACCAGACTGACAGGGTTTAGAATTTACGTGTCTTTTGTTCTTACATGTCAACCTAACACGAAGACTATTGGGGGGCTTCGCTGCGCTCGCCCCCTCTAGTCTTCACCTAAGCTACCGCAGTGTTTGCCCTGGTATTTCGTTTGCAATTCAAGCTTAATCCAGTTTACTATTTCCGGTTTTAACCGTTAGTTTATCAACTAACGCGTCATATAGTTAGCAGTACGCTAAAGTTTACTAACTGTCGATAGTTGACCAACTAACGAGAAAAAAAAACGTTATTGTATCAACTAACGGTTTTGACAAACTGGCGTTGTCAGATACAAAACAAACAAACAGAGCGTGTTGCCTTTTCCCATAATGGGCGGCAGAAGCACAGTCAACCAGCTAATATATACTGAAATTGACGTGACAGGTAAAGTCGAAGTCAAAGTTCTTTATTACTGTAGATATTTACATATACTTAGCAAACGTCATTTTTTGCCTCTTCTCTACATTGGACCACTGAAGAAGGGCGTAGAAACTCTCACAGATTGTTTTTTAGATCTCTTTTAAAAATTGGTTGTGCTTAAAACTAATACAAAATTTAAAAATATAATTGTTGTCATTATTAAGCAATAATAAATAATTACAAAATTACAAACAACAGGTCTGTGTTGAGCTAGATTAACCCATACAGACCCATCATTTAAGTAATCTTGAACATTGTAATATCCCTTTTTCGATAAAGTCGCTTTAACAAGCTTTTTAAACTGCTCAAATGGCAATTTCATGTTACTATTCCGTCGCCGCAAAGGAGATACGAAGATTTCGCCCGTCACCGTTAGAATAAACTCTCATTCTCAACTCTTCAAAAGAAACCGAGAAACAACTCTTCAGACTATTTACGTTCTCCAAAGCAGCACCTGACATGGATGCAAATTGGAGTACTCCTACGTTTCTCGTGTACAATAAAAAGGCAACAATGCTTAAGCAACCAAACCTTCCAAAACCGATACTTCGGATGCAAAAATCTATTTTCAAATTTATTTCTTGGACGTCAAGAGGTAGACTGCTAGTATGATTCAGCTTAAATATTGTGATTAATAGTTTCGACTGCCAGTAGCAACTTTTTTTATTATTCACAGGCATTTTTTTATCCTATGTCCGGTACAGTGGCCAGCTCCTTTGTATTCGAATCATTTATCAAACTCTTTCATTAGTTTGATCGAATTTATAATATCGGATCGATTGTGGCCAATGAAGAAGGAATTGATGAATGGAACAGATTATTTTTGGCTCCCAACATCGGTCCAGGGATTTTAGAAGGAATATTTTTGACGTAAGTGACCATCGGAAAATAAATTTATTCATTCATAATGTTCACCTGTGATCATCTGTGCATGCATCCGAAAGCATATAAAGTGAAGTGAAGCTGTCAGTTACCGAGCGAAAAACAGTGACAGCATTGAAACCGTTGCGTATCCGTCGAACTATGAGCTGTTTTTCCCGACTGCGCCAAGGAGGGTTATATTTTTCGAGTGTATGTTTGTATGTTTATTTCTTTGGCACGCTCTGTAGCCTAAATGACTTGATGGACTTTAACTTGAGAGGTGTCGTTAGATTCGTCTTAACTGTGAGAGTGACACTGGGTATATTAAAATACTAAAAAATTGCCTAGTTTTTATATGTCTTAAATGCGTTGGATTTGACGTGGATTTGGGTTACTAATTAAGGGGGCTGGATAGTGGCAAGGCGGTTAGGGGGGCGGGTGTCAATGTTGTCAAATGGCTGCCACATTGAAATGGCAGCTCGAGTTTGCTTTCAAATTTGGTGTATGTAACATGCTTTTTAGGGTTCCGAACCCGAAGGACTCTATTACTAAGCCTACGCTGTCCGTCTCTCCAACGTCCGAAAGCCCATATTAGGCAAAACAATATTTTTAGTCACACTTGAATTGTTATTTCTCGCTCGCCCAAAATAATCCATCTATCGAGAAGACCTCGCAGCTAAGACAAATATCGGTCTCCAATAAACTATCAATCAATGTTGTACTTCCTACTTAACTGGGAGATAAAAATGATTAGCCTGGCCCCACAGATCAAGATAATCGCCACAGTATTGAGGCGATAGGCAAAGATCAACTGATCTTGATCAATACTCGCTACTTGTGTGTGGTTAAAGGGTGATTGGGACTTGACTTGACACTCCTCTAAGCGAGATGTTATTAAGTATGAGAGTATATTGCATATAACCAAAACAAATACAGCTAAACGCCATAAGAGGTAGCAGAGGCACAGAGCACACTGACATGGAGATATCCCATTGCCAAGATGCGAAAGATTCCTCATGCGAATGTTTTCCATCACAGTTAAAAATCTTCTGTACTTAAGTTCAATTACTAATCTCATCGGTACAGAGTCAGTATTGCTTTCGGTGGAGATGGTGAATTCAATTATAATGATAATGTAGCTTATTAATGATCTCACCGAGAGGCACGGGCCTTTAACCGGATACGAGTAAGATTGAGCTATACTTCACCACCAGTGCGGGAGGATGGGCGGGTGTCGAGCTAGTGGCCGACCCGACCGTCAGATGTTTTCAAGCTGCCTTATTAGGGCCTCTGACCAGCTTTACGAATACTATACCTCGCACCACGAGTTGTGAGCGGTGGGGGGTCACTTTTCAATACCTGTACATATGCATGTACATTCAGCAATGAATCACCACCTGAAGGAGAAATTTCCTTTTTCAAACTCTAATCAGTTATGTACTAGTTTAGTTGATCATATTTGATTTATTTTTTATTTTTTCCATGTATATGAGACTTAACCTCTGGAATGTCCCTGTACAGCGAATCTCGTGGACCCTAACGCGTCCAAGGTTCTGGCGAAAATAAACTTTCAATCGACTTGCGTTAGGAATTTGATAAGTTTGTTAAGTTATTTTATTAGTTTCCTTACATGTTATTTACCATAATAAAGTTTATGAAATTACCTATCTTGTGATGTATAGTACTCATATGTGATAATAAAGTTGATGAGGCTTTTCTTCGATTGTTTGCAGAATCCATTATTTGACACTGACACCTCTAATTATATTTCGTTCTTACGGGCCAAACACAAAACTTAAACTATTTTTCACATCACCACTATTAATTTCTCCAGCGATACGATGTATTATTTTATTACAAAACACAGTAATTACTTCACAATAAATAAATATTGACAAACATAAAATGTAAGTCTGCGGCCGGTCGCCTGCCCAAAATGGCGACATTGCTTGCTATTTTATTTATTTTGATAAATAGGCTGTCTCAATGTCAGTTCCAATCATATCACACGGTTGCCAACTAAACTACTCATAATCTAAAACTACTTCCGGGAACATTCTGAAACTTGGTGAATATTCATAAAACGTCGAAATTTGCAATACTTTCTATGCGCTTATGCAGCGCACAGGACGCTAGCCGCCCAAAAAAGTTATGCGCTTATGTAGCGCATAGGACGTTTGACGGGTTAAGTAAGTGTTTGACTTGTAAAACTGCATTATTTTGCCTACTTGCAATAAATGATTTGATTTGATTTGATTTATGCGCAGTAATTCCCGCCAACATCGCCCAGCGCTCTTAATTCGTGGCGCGAGGTATACCACTGCGTAGTGATAGTAGCCGGGACCTACAGCTTAACGTGTCATCCGAAACACGGAAGCGTCTGAAATAAATGCCACACAGATACGGACACCCATCCAGTGCCCGACCCAGCCAGATGTTGCAGACCGCGCGATCGTTTCCGATGTGCGCAAACCCGAGGCCACGGACGCTTCGGGGGTAAATCAATTGTTTTAAAATACCCACTGATGAGAGCGCGCTCTTATGGGTTTCCTTTTTATGTTATACTTTCGGATCACCCTGTACTCACTACCGCACCCGATGCTGAAGATCTTAATGTCACGATAGTGTCTCTTTGATAGATAATCTGTGCCATCGAACACCAAAGGCGTTCGCTATCGAACGGAAACTGGTCGATGTCCACCTATAGCGATGTCTTTGGAAAGTTGTAGCTATAGGCTTGGACAAAAGCAAGAACCCTCATTTTTTACTTTGTCTTTTACTAATCATTTTGTGACATTATGTTAATCACATATTTGTTTATACCAAAGCCCTTCCATAACTAAAGCTAAAAACCAAAGCAAAAATCTTTACATTAGGTATCTGAGTTCACCTAAAGTTGAAAAGCTTTAAAGCGAGACTTCGTTCGACTGTACTTAACAACGATACGTCACCATGATTGAGATACAAAAATAAATGACGATCAATACAGTATTACCAACTTTAGACAAGGATCTTAAGCCTCTGCTCTAATAATAATCATGTAGTTTATTTGGGAAGATCATTAATCATTGTTTAATTTTCCATTATAGGTTTCATTGCTTCTGTATCAATCATTATTAATTAATTGAGTAATTGGAAGGTATTGTTGTATTATTTACAGTGCACAAGCTAGCATAATAATTAAGCATTTTTTTTTGACGTGATAACGTCTTATAAATTGGTGAACGCCGGCTGCACGCACGAAAAAGCATGACTCATTGTGACATTCCGCCTGAGCCAAGCCTGCAAGCGAGAGCGCGGAACAAGCGATAGAGAGGCACGATCGGCCTAAGCCTTTTTGACGTTATCCTTATCACGTAAAATTATAGTCCGTAAACCGACTCTAAGGACAACCAATTTTTATTGCCATCTGTAGTTGATATTATAGTTATTTAAAGAGTTCGGTCCATCCAGCCTTTTGCCAACCCTTGAGTAAAAATCTCCTCATAAATACACCTTTTAGGGTTCCGTTCCCAAATGGTACCAAAGACGGACAGCGGAGAGCAGCTTAGAAAAGGGTCCCACCCTTTTCTAAGCTGCTCTCCGCTGTCCGTCCGTCCGTCCGTCTGATTGTCAGGTAGCTTTTTAACATGACCCGTAATAGGTAGAGAGTTATAATTTACACAGAATGAGAATTTCTGTTGCCGCTACATCAAAAATAATGAACTTTAACTAATTTATAAAATTAATGGCAGTCTTAATTTTTTGCCTGATATTTTTTGGATGGAACCCTTCATGTGCGAGTCCGAATCGCACTTGGCCGCTTTAAAGATCTTTCGATAACCTTATCCAATGATATCAATCTCATACAACCATCAGGTCAGTGGTCTTCCACTCATTTTATTTTATTAATTTTAGGAGCTACTTATTTCAGTGAATTCACACATTCAAAAGTCGGATAATGATGTATAGTAAACATAAAAAATTACATAAAGGCTCATACATTGCTTCTGGCCTCACACTAGGATACTCTGTGTCGTGGGAACCAGAAACAGCGACGTCACACACATATAAACATACAAGACGTTCAATCTTAACCAAATGTTGCCAGATGTTACTTCCCATCATCATTATATGAAAAAAAACCTAATTAATATTGACAACGTAATTTGTCACTTAAAAAACTCACCTTAAGGTTCTTTGTCGGTAATCGAACATGATCTTTTGTTTGGATCAATGACTCGAAGCTTTCAATACGAAAGTTTATTGGTTCCAATCAGTATTGTCAGCTTAAAGCTTAATCCATCTGGATATGGTCGCTTTTGTACAAAGTTTGAATAGGGTAAAAGAGTTTGTTGTTGGACGCACAAACTATAATTTAAAAAATTAAAACACCTCGCTCCCCAGAATCATTCTAGTCTAAATTTTGTTTTTTATTAGGGTGATTACTTTCGAACCACTAAATCGATTTAAATAAAATTTATTAAACATCCATCGCAGTGAAGCCTACTACCATTTACAAATATCGGCATTTAAAACAAAGACGGTGCCACGGACTCTATTCCCTTGTCTGTCTATTGTGGCATATGGAGCAAATATGGCGAAAAAGTGAAGCTATAATTTACAAGTAAAAGTTGTTACTACCTTGTTGTTAACTATTGAATTATAAGTAAATAAGCTGAACCGACAGAAGTCATTCTGTCAAAAAATATATAAGGTTGATTGCTGAGCAGGGGTAGACCTATTTGTACAACAATAAGATGAAATAAACAAGTGCTTACATGCATATTAATAAATAAAATAAAATATATAATTACTACAATAATATACTAAAAACTTATAACATAATACTATTTCTGTAATATATATATATATATTTAAATACATAGTCAGGTCATAAGTTCTGTCACATGTGCAATATGAAATAATTTAGACATGTTTATTATTTATGTAAACATTTATATAGCAAAATGAACTTAATAAAACATAGATTCTTATGGTCATAAAGTTTATTTAAAATGACCCCCGCGATTTTGAATACAGGCTTTTATTCTGCGCGGCCAGTCGTCTATCGCAGCACGAACGAGGTCCATGTCAATATCGGCGGCTGCCTTAATCAAGGATGCCTTGAGTGACTCCAAATCAGGATGAGGCTTTGAGCAGGCCTCTTCCTCCAAGTGTTGCCATATCTTGTAATCTAACGGACTCAAATCTGGACTGGAGGAGGGCCAGTCTTCGTGCCGGATGAAGTCGATTTCACGCGCCGCCAGCCAGTCTTGTGTGCTTTTCGCTCTATGAGCTGGCGCAGAATCTTGTTGGAATACCCAGTGCCTGTTATTAAACATGGTATGAGAAACAGGTTCCACAAGGTTCTTGAGGACTGTATTTTGATACACAACTGCATTCGTTTTTACGCCTTTCTCACAAAAATGTACCTCAGTTAAGCCCCAATAAGAGACTCCCAACCAAACCATGAGCGAGGATGGAAAATGACCTCGTTGGACACGCGGAATACGGTTGCTCGCTTCTTCACTGCTATGTGAGTACACCTGACGCCCTCCCTGTCTCGTTATCAGAAGTGGGATGTAATCCAGAAGTCCCACATGGCGAAACCGAAGATAGAAGATGGGAATTACTTCTCGAACAACAAAATCGGAATTTCATGGCGCTGGTGCAAGCTATCAAGAAACCTAATTCGCCGCGTGATTTGAAACTGCCAGATTTCGATCCCAAGAAAACTGACGTCAATGCCCGAGCCTGGATTTCGACGGCGGATATGTGCATCGCCGATCAAGAACAAGAAGGCCCCAAACTCATGGTTGCCCTCAGCCATGCTTGGAAGGGAGATGCGTCTACGTGGCTTTCAACAATCGCATTCCCTGGGATGACCTGGAGTGACTTCAAGGCTCTTTTCATTGCAAGGTATGAGTGCCCCGAAACTATTGCATCATTCCTGATCAATCTTCATGGTAATAAACCAAAAGACGACGAGTGCATAGCTGCATATGCTGCCTCCCTCATGTCATCCCTGATGTCAAGATGGAATAGTCATTATACTGAACAGATTGCGATTGGTATTGTCTTGGCGCACATTTCCCAATTCAATCCACGTGTTCAACGCCTCGCATTCACCCATGATATAAAGACTCGCAATGAACTGCAACAAGAACTGAAGGCTGTGTCGTTTATGAAGAGGAAAATGAACAGTGATCAAGATGGACCAGATAGTAAGCGTGCACGGTTTTCTACGGTCCCTAAACCAGTCTGCTACACCTGTGGAAAACATGGCCACAAGTCTGTTTCGTGCAACCTCCGCGTCAAGCCTACTTCAAGGAAGATCGACGAGCGTCCAAAGTCTAGCAGCAGCGTCGGAACGGGGGACAAGTCGTCGGTTACCTGCTTCCACTGTCAAGCCCGAGGCCACTACGCTAGCAGCTGCCCGAAAAGGATCTCCAAACCCAATGCGAGCAACCCCGGAGCCAGCTCTTCGGAGAAGAGGATCGACGTATGCAACGTGAATGCACACACGGGACATCTTCGCACATCTGGTGAGCAGTTCTTGTTTCATTATGATTCTGGAGCTGAATGCTCACTAGTAAGAGAGTCTGTCGCGTGCAAGCTTCAAGGCAAGCGATTACATAATACAGTGACTATGACTGGCATAGGGCAGACTTCGGTTTACTCTACCATGCAGATTGAGACTGTTGTGGAGATAGATGATATTGCTATTGTGGTTGTTTTTCATGTGTTACCGGATCACTATTTGCGTTATGACCTTATGATAGGTAGAGAGATTTTGATGCAAGGTGTAGAAGTGCATATGACTTTCAACAAACTGAGTTTTGTCAAAACGCGTATTGTAGAGTCCTGTAATATCAAGAAAACTGAGACTATTGACTTACAGACGATCGACACTGACGTTCCATCTGACAGTGAATCTAAGCTGATAGAGATCCTAGAGTCGTTTAGAAATTCTTTTATCGTAGGAACACCCCGAACTCTTGCTGATACAGCACCCATGCAAATTCGGCTAAAAGATCCCCATAAGACTGTCAATCGTAGACCTTATAGGTTGAGTCCTGCGGAGCGCGAAGCTGTTCGGATCAAGATTGTAGAGTTACTGGAGGCTAACATCATCCGACCTAGTTCTTCTCCGTTTTCTAGTCCAATACTCTTGGTACAGAAAAAGGATGGCTCCCAACGATTGTGTGTCGACTATCGCGAATTAAATGATAATACCATCCCGGATAGGTTTCCACTTCCGCTCATATCGGATCAGATAGCAAGACTTCATGGTGGCCACTACTTCACTGTGCTGGATATGGCATTTGGCTTCCACCAGGTCCCTATAGAGCAGGAATCGATAGAGCGTACAGCTTTTGTCTCGCCTGACGGCCAATTTGAGTACTTGACAATGCCCTTCGGGTTAAGAAATGCTCCATCTGTGTTTCAACGAGCAATAGTAAAAGCTCTAGGTGATCTTGTCCATTCATATGTTGTCGTGTACGTTGATTACGTGATGATTGTTAGAGGGACTGTTGTTGAATCATTGGAGAGGCTAAAAGTCGTCCTAGAGACTTTATCTGATAAGAACTTCTCCTTGAACATCAAAAAGTGCTCGTTCTTGAAAGAGAAAGTAGAGTACCTTGGTTATGAGGTTAGTCAAGGACAGATTCGCCCCAATCCCCGCAAAATAGAGGCTCTCACGGCTTTACCACCACCTGAGACGATAACACAACTTCGTCAGTTCATCGGGTTAGCGTCTTATTTTCGCCAGTTCGTGTCGAAGTTCTCGCAAACTATGGCCCCACTATACTCGCTCACTTCTGGCAAAGGCAAACTAACCTGGAAACCTGAGCACGAGAAGATTAGGCAGCATATCATATCTGCCCTTACGAATGAGCCTATGCTGAGTATCTACGACCCAGATCTCGATGTAGAGTTGCATACCGATGTGAGTGCCATCGGCTATGGTGCGATACTACTACAAAAGAAGGAAGGTAAGATGCGAGCGGTTGCTTATTTCAGCAAGCGTACCACTGACGCCGAGTCGAAATACCATTCATATGAATTGGAGACTTTGGCTGTCGTCAACGCAGTGAAACACTTCCGTCACTTCCTTCATGGCCGAAAATTTCTCGTGGTAACGGATTGTAATTATCTAAAAATGACTCGCAAAAAGCTTGATTTAGCCCCGCGTGTGCACAGATGGTGGGCTTTCCTGCAAAGCTTTGACTTCGACATCATTCACCGAGAGGGTAAGCGCATGGCACACGTAGATTTTTTCTCTAGGAATCCTCTACCTGTAGAAGAGAAGGTCATCTCGAAAGTAGAGAAAAGGATCGTGAATTTCGCTGAGCTTTCGGACAATTGGCTTCTAGCTGAGCAACAACGTGACCAGGAGCTTTCACAGACCCTGGCCGACTACAAAAATAAGGAGCTTCCTGAAAACGTTGCGAAAACGTACGAACTGAAGTCCGGTGTCTTGCATCGTAAAATTCAGCGCAATGGAAAGACCCACCCTTTACCCATAGTACCTCGGTCACTTCGGTGGTCAATAATAAACAATGTGCATGAAGGAATCATGCACCTGGGTTGGCAAAAGACTCTAGAGAAAGTATTTGAGAGTTACTGGTTCGAACATATGGCCAAGTATGTGCGACGATTCGTCGAGAATTGTGTAACCTGTAAGGTTTCAAAGTCACACTCTGGTAAGATTCAAGCTGAACTCCACCCTATTCCCAAGGTCGCTATACCCTGGCACACAGTGCACATCGACGCCACCGGTAAGCTTAGTGGGAAAAATAACAAAAAGGAGTACGTGTTTGTACTAATCGACGCGTGCACAAAGTATGTGTTCCTGCACCATACTCTACAAATTGACACGGTGAGTAGCATTAAAGCTTTAAAGGCTTGCGTATCTTTGTTTGGGACCCCAGTAAGAGTGATTGCAGATCAAGGTCGTTGTTTTGCAAGTAGAGATTTCAAAGACTACTGTAATTCTGTCAATATAAAGCTTCATCTCATCGCTACAGGCAGTTCCCAAGCAAATGGCCAAGTAGAGCGTGTTATGAGCACTCTAAAGAACATGCTCACAGCAGTTGAAGTAAGTAAAAGGTCCTGGCAAGATTCTCTACAAGATATCCAGCTTGCTCTAAACCGCACTCAAAGTAGAGTAACTAAGTTCAGTCCACTGGAGTCACTAATTGGTAAGGTAGCTAGACCACTAGATGTCATGTTCGCTGACGACGTAGAGCCTGAGGTTGACATAGAACAGGTGAGAAACCAAGCTATACAGAACATGCAAGCAGGTGCTGAGTATGACAATTTACGAATCGATAGTACTAAAGCTAAGCTGAATCCGTTCTCTGTTGGTGATTTCGTTCTGCTCCAAAATGAAGAGCGCAACCAGACAAAACTTGATCCTAAGTACAAGGGCCCATTTAAAGTCAGTGAAGTCCTAGAAGGTAATCGGTACATTTTGAAATCACTTACCTGTAACCGAACTTACAAGTACGCCCATGACAGACTGAAAAAATGCCAGATAGTGGTACTTTTGATAACAGTGTTATCGATGATGAATCTGATGACCAAAATGAATCTACTTAATTCTAATTGAGAGTGCTTAATTTTAAAATGAACTGAATTGAACAGAACCTAATATGTTTTATGATAATTTTGGTACTTAACTTTTATTAGCTAGAGTATGATGGATGTGAGTGATGCCAATAGCCCACAGCAACTGTAGACGTAGGCGTAAAAGGGTCGGACCATTCGGGACCTGATCTTCCCGTTGCAGTGCGGCCACCTTGATTGACGGTGGCATGCGGTTGCTGATGAGGTGTGGTGATTGGCTTTGAGTTTCTGATGCTGTTACCGGATGCAGGTGACACGACCATGACCGGATAGAGGTCCTTGGTGGGTGGATGACCGGACAGAGGTCACAGTTGGATTGCCGGATAGAGGTCACTGTTGGTGTAACCGGATAGAGGTAACGGTGTAAAGATGAGCTGTGCACATAGAAATGAGATGCAAGGATTAATCTTGTTTTGGTTTGGATCTGTTCAGTTCTAGTTAAAATGATTCTTATTTTATGACTGACTGTAATTTGGTTTCTAAATAATTGATGGATGTAATATTGCTATCGGGTATCGGAGCTAGTTGCCCACACATATCCCTTTGGTCAGGTTGGCCGAGTGACACTTTACTCTCCGGAAACTTATTGTCCTCAGGTACGTCCTCACGCGTGGACGCGTGATATGTCATGATGGCCGTGTCGGAGTGCTGCCAACGCCCTCTGACGTTCGGTAGCAGTACTTAGTGGTATTTGTGTTGGTAGTTGTGATTATTGAGATTTATAAACGTCAGACTCGTATTTTGTGTTTTGACATAGGTAGTCTTGAATATTGTGATTCTTAAACGTCAAACTATTAAAGTATTCTGTGCTATTGATTTGAAACGTCAGGCTTCCGCCTGGGTGAGGTCGGTGCGGAGCTGGCAACACTTGTTTTGACAGATAGGTTGGTAGGCCTGCGAGGTTCGACCAATGAGAGGCCTGGGTTTGGTAAAACGTGTTTTGGGAGTCTACGCGCGAGGAGAGAGAAGCGCGGTCACTTTGGACTGAGGATCACTACGGAACACAACACAAGTGTACCTCTCCGCACTGAACTTGCCGCGTTTCTTGAGACCTAATCCGTCGATATCTTTTCAATCGAGCTGTATTTTAAGAAGATGATTGTAAAAATCAAATAACTAGAAGTGTGAAGAATTGGAAAACGTTTTATTTCGCCGCTGCGCCATGTCTGAAGATCCTGACGCCCTCCCCGTCTCGTTATATATATATTGATAAATACTTATATTACTATACTTATATTATATATATATACTAATTAGTATTTATCAATATATATATGTATATATATATATATATATATATATATATATATATATATATATATATATTGATAAATACCTATAGATATAGATAGACGTAGAAGATTGAATAAATGAACGATTGAAAATATCACTTATTAATCTTTCGCACATTATTTTATACGAGAAGTATTTTTACAGCTCGAGTTGAATGACAGTCACATTGACCCTACATTTTATTTTTTCATTTCACATTTATTTATGTTCGGCTTTCCTATACAATAGTTGGTGCGATATTTCAATGTCAATCTTAAATAAAGTCATTATTTTGATGGAGCGCTTCAGATCGAGCCTTTTGTTGTCCGAGGCTCCAGTTCGTGTCGAAGGACCTGGGCCACAGGGTCTCCGAAATAAGAACCCATACTTTAAAATAACGCTGAGCGGAAGAAACCCGTACCGGCGGCGTTACCCGTCCGGTGACACCATCGCATGCAATTTACTAATTGAGTGGCATAATATGATGAGCACTTACATTCATATGTTTAAGGCTATTTCCCACCAGAGGGGATGGCAGAGACTGAAGACTTGCAAGAAATGAGGAAAATATGAGCTATCAACCGTAAATTTTGAACAAGAAAATTGTGATTTCCGAAGAATTATTCTAAAATCATAAAAGCATTACCGGCTAACGCAACTGTTAAATAATAGATACGTAACTTTTGTATTTAGTCTCTGACGACCCGAATGGCCGAGTCGGCAGTGACCCTGCCTACGAAGCCAAGGGTCCCGGGTTCGAGTCCCGGTGGGGGAAAATATTTGTTTGATGAGAACGGATGTTTGTACCCTGGTCATGGTTGTTTATCTATGTAAGTATAATATTTATCTATGTGTATCGTTTTCTAGTACCCAAGATACAGGGAATCCTAGTTTGGGGCTAGATCGATGTGTGTAAATCGTGTCCAAGGTATTATTATTATTATTATTATTTACTCTATACTGTTATTGAGTATAAGGCCTACCCTAGAGAACTAAACCGTTCAAATCCGAGTTCGATTGTCAAGTTTGATGGACGTCACACCTTATTGAGATGTGTCGGAACTCACCCAAAAGCTCTATAGTGAAAAATGGGCGTTAAATCAGTTAAAATCGAATTCCGACTACAAATGACTCGTCTTTGAGCGATTCCGTAACGCGGTCAGATTTCTGACGTAATATGTTACGTGATTAATCAGAATTACGATTGTATGGGGGGGATAAATGGCTGTATTAATATTATATTTTGTAAACGGTATTCGCTTTTCTGCTAATTCAGTTTGATTTAATTTACAAACGCAGCTGTATTTCATGTATACAAACAGCTAAGTAAATGTAAGTAAATGTGGCCCATTAATGTACCTACCAAGGGCCACGGGCCTTTATCCGGATACGAGTAAGATTGAGCCATACTCCACCACGCTGGCTCAGTGCGGGTTGATGGAGGAGTGTCGGGCTTGTGACCAATCCGAGTGTCAAAAGTTATCAAGCTGCGCCCCATTAGGGCCTCTGACACAGCTTCATGACTATTACCACGGAGTTACGATAGTAGTCGGGACTTACAGCTTCACGTGTCATCCGAAACACGGAAGCGTCCGAAACAAATGCCACATAGAACGGGCACCCATCCAGTGCCCGTCTCGGCCAGATGCTGCTTACCGCACGATCGTTTCCGACGTGCTTCAACAGCTAAGTAACAAACATGTATCCAAGACCAAGGGTTTTATATGTTTAACCGGTCAACACCTGAACCTGGTTATGAGGCATGGAAATATTGGACCCCATGCCATGGTAATAACATTCAGAACCTATATAAAAAACGATAGGCTAACGTGTATATGTCGCAGTTAGTTGGTTAATTCAGACACTTAAATATCACCCTAGACCGTTAATTAAAGACCGACGTTTAACCAAATCGCTAAAGATCCGTCAGACAAGTGAGTGAACGAAACGTTTAACGAGTTGTCTAAACGTTCCTAGGCAACAAGTCATATACAATATAAATACACTTAAGTACACATAAAAACATGTGTTATGTGCGTTTAAGTTTACGTTTTAAGTATTTTTTGTTGTACTTACATGTTAAACCTAACACGAAGGATAAAGGGGGCTTCGCTTCACTTACCCTGATATAAGCTGAGCAAATCAGCAGTGAAAAGATAGACTCGGAAAATAATCAGCTGTTGTCGTGACACCATCTTGTTTTACATTATTTAGCCAATACGCGGGCTTTCGGTAAGAGAGATTATTAAACGTTTTCGACGATGCTTTATTTAAATCAAAATGCAGGAGTGACTTGGTTAAACGTTGGTCTCTAATTAACGGTCTAGGGTGTTAGTTAAGTGTCTGTTTTAACCAACCAACTGCGACATATGTGTTTACAGGTACCGAAAGGCTAAGGTGTTACATTAGGCTATCTTTGAAAACTCTTGGATACTACAGGTTCACCAAGAAACCCGTTATATTATGCATGTTTCATATTCATAGGTTCAGTTTAATATATGTAATTTCTATGCAACAAATGAACTGTATTTGTAACAAGCTGAACTCACTCGTATTCCAAATATGGGATAGAAATCTGATCCTTACGCGATGTTTGGAATTTGAAATACTACTAACGGTTGTACTTAACACTGAATTATGTTTTTTTAGGGCATGGAATAAGTGCTGAGTGTGCAAAGAAACATATGGAAAGGAGTATTTCTTTCGGGGATGAGCAACTACGTCCGAAAGAAATACTTGGTCCCCACAGCCCCACGTATTCTGAACAAATTTCACTATAAAACCGATTTGATCAAAGCAACTTTAATCTTCACTTTTTCATACATTTTGGTCCGGGCGAACAGCTGATTTGTATAGGGATTTGAAAATTGAGTTGCTCTGATCGAATCGGTTTGGTTGTGAAGTTTGCTTAGAGTGATTTCCCCAACAAGCCATTAAATATGATTACGACGACCCGAATGGCCGAGTCGGCAGTGACCCTGCCTATGAACCCAAGGGTCCCGGGTTCGAGTCCCGGTGGGGGCAAATATTTGTTTGATGAGAACGGATTTTTGTACCCTAGTCATGGTTGTTTATCTATCTAAGTATAATATTTATCTATATAAGTATATGTATCGTTGTCTAGTACCCAAGATACAGGGAATCCTAGTTTGTGGCTAGATCAATGTGTGTTAACAGTGTCCAAGGTATTATTATTATTATTTTTGTTAAAGCTGTATAATTCTGTTACATTATACTTCAAGTCAGTCGAGGACTGATCGAAACACCAATAACTTAATCTCGACGTTATCATCGCCTGCGCATCGGGCATCTTGGACATGCTTGTCTTAGTAAATATTAAATATTATTATTATATTTCAATATTAAATGTTCGCTGGTGACATCACCCGCTGCGCTTTATTGTCTGCTGGTCAGTTTCCTTCACATCTCCATGGCTGCGGCGATGGGCTAGCCCACTCTCACGCAAAATGGAGTTTGAATAACTAAGTAATAAACGTGGGCACTTCGCCTCTGCCACCCCGTATGGGAAAAGGCGTGACGCTGTGTTACGACCTCTGTGGCGCTGCGGTTGTGGCTCTGCCTACCATGCGAGAGGTCCCGGGTTCGATCCCCGACATGGGATACAGAAGAAAAAACAGGTCTTGAATGTTTATATGTGAGTGACGTTGCGGTTTCTGGTTCCTACGACACAGGTGTCCTAGTGTGGGGCCAAAAGCAATGTATGTGCCTGTATGTAAATGTTTATGTTTATTATATAAATGTTTATATTTGTGTTTATGTTTATTGTTTATGTATTATCGACGACCCGAATGGCCGAGTCGGCAGTGACGCTGCCTACGAAACCAGGGGTCCCGGGTTCGAGTCCCGGTGGGGGCAATATTTGTTTGATGAGAACGAATGTTTGTACCATAGTCATGGTTGTTTATCTATCTAAGTATAATATGTATCTATATAAGTATGTGCATCGTTGTCTAGTACCCAAGATACAGGGAATCCTAGTTTGGGGCTAGATCAATGTGTGTAAAATGATGTCCAAGGTATTATTATTATTATATTATTGTTATTATTATTGTTGTAATTAGATCAAGACTCACTATAAAAGTAAATAAATAAAGAATATAGCATTAATGCACACACACACTAAGTTAGAGTACATAGTTACATATAGGTAATGAACATAATATGTACTTATCTAGTAGTAGTGCAGTTACTGGATAAACGTGGGAGCAGGGCTTAGCCTCTGCCATGCTGTATGAGAATAGGTTCAATATGTTATCTAGAGGAATTATGTATGGCTATTGAAACCCCTTTCCTTCTGAATTCCCCAAGACTTCTCTACATCAAAGAAAAGTGCACCCAAAGGCTTCTGACCAACCATCAATTTCTCCATCTCGTCTCCACTACACTTGCATCAGTATGAGTGAAAGAGATGCAACCAATATTAGCATTCAGATAGCGAAGGCAATCCGATACCGAGTCAAAGTCAGTGTTTTATGATTTTAGATTATCCTGTAAATGTCAAAGTTGCCGCTCCGGTGAGCTTACGCGGGAGTTCGGAAAGATCTAGAATTAGCACCTGGCAAGTTTTAAGTCGGGTTTAAATGCACATTTTCTCCCCTCCAATGCACATTTTCTCCCCTGCAACTGTCTAGCCTAATTAGAAATTCATTATAATATTACCTGAATGCATAACTCGAACTTTGACTGACCCTTTTAAGACGAAATATTTTTTTCTCGTTTGTTAGAGAAATGACGGTGACTTAATATAATTTTAGGATTTAATAATAATAGGAATTATGACCCCCAGCGAAGGGCACAGGACTTTAGGGGTTCGAGACTTTGTGGCAAAATGAGTCCAACATTATTGGCAATCCATCGTCCACGTAGGCATTAGGCATCTTCCCTATGGGGCGTCTAACATTAAAAAACAAAATTAATATCTTTTGCCAACTCTAATATTCCCAAGTCTACCCACAAAACAACAATACACACAATAGTGTACGACACAACACACTCATTGTTTTTGTATTTATACGTTTTGTACAAGATTATACAAATTAAAACATCAGGAGGCGACAAGACAGTTTAGTTTATGATATTTCGTGGTTTATTCTCAGTATTCCGTGATGGAGTGGTCGCGGCGAGGTCTGAGGATACTGCAGTTTTATATGCGCGTGAGCATGCAAAATTTGATTTAGCTTGCAAGGATTAAACGGTTCTGCTTCTATTTATCTATAGAGATAGATGTAGAGATGTACAGATGTTAGAGGTTTTTTTAAAAATATGAGGGATTTCTTTTTGTATTAGAAGTGGATCGTCGTTGATTTTATCGGCAACGAGACTACACCATTTTTCTTTATGCGGAAACTAGTCTTGAAAACGGTTTCGTTCCTGACTGGATTCGTTGAGTTCAATGTAATATAGCAATAAAGCAATGTAGAGCTTTAAAATAGTCGCGCTCAACAAGACGGTCGTTGTGGACGAAACCGTTTTGTCTTTAGTCTGTAGTCATGAGGTAAAAAATTACCAATTAACAGACACGTAACCACCGCGTTAATACTATTTGCTCTTGTCTAGTTTTTTACTTTGTAAACAACTGGTTTTGTTCGAAATATGCAACAGAATTCTCCTACAACGAGTAATGGCGGGAGGTGTAACTAATACTTGATGACGTCTAATTACCAACTTGATATTGCAGTTACAGTTGGTAGCTTTGAGCAATTATAAGGATTATTAAGTGGAAGGTTTTTTCTTGGAGTCACACGACTGATTATAGCAGCAATTAGGTATATTTACACTTGCATATTGTTTTGTCGGTAGGTGTTGATAGTATCGATTTATTGCATTCTGCAGACCATCCGACTTTGTGGCAGCATGACTTTGGGAGTCTGTCAGACTTTGAGTTGGCGGTTGTGCATCCGAGCCCAACAGTCCTTATTTCAAGACTCGTAAATACCTTTCCATAATACCATAACCAACTCAAAATCCAGTAGGACACGTACCCCGCCGGCAATAAACCACACTTTCAACATCCATTTCAATATCCACGACCGTACATAAAAACATATCATATTACACTGATAAAACCGGCTACTCAAAGCCAGAACCAACCGAACTAACAAATCAAGAAAAATTACCAGAAAACGACCATCTGGCTACCGAGTCGTAATATTGTCGAAACGACCATAAGTTCGTCGGAAATGTTGGATCTGTTGAAAATGTTCGGCCCTTTATGGGTTAGGAAGCGGTGTTTCCAAAAATCGTAAGTTTTTATCTGTCGGCCATCGCGCAGTTAAATGATGTTGTGATGTTATCATTCGGATTCTGAGTCACGCTCTCAAGCTGACCGTGCCGTGGATATTTCAAAGGTAATCTTGAAATGTAACACGTTTTCTTAACGTTTGTTTGTTTGTGGTGGTGGTGAGTGGTAGTCATCAATTTTCGATGATTTGTTAACGTGTGTGTGCTATGCAAATTCTGTCCTGACTTTGTAGTTGTTACCGACTTACCTGAATTAAAGTGTAGAAGGAAATTGAAATATACACATTAAAATAATAATAATCATGTTTTTGCTCATAAAAACTTACAGCACGAAAGTATACATAATATAGTACTTTATGTGACTGATACATAATGGAGGGCATAAAAACTAGGTGAGTTTCATAATAATATCACTCGAGAGTTTTAATGCCTAATTATGTACAGTTACATACACTAGTTTATCTACTAACATATCATAAGCTCTCTTTGATGTGTTTAGGAACCGCATGTTTGACCGGCATTGTGGCATTGAGTTGTTTAGCTTGTTCTGTAGTACCAACATCACAGACAATGTAGGGGCGGCACGCAGGCGGGCGTCGACGTTCGAAATTTGAATATTATAATATGTAGAAAATTTACACATAACTGTCATAATGTTCAATATTCAGATAAGAAATGAGTTTTTACAAAGTAGTTTAACATTATGCTGATCTTAACGTGCGGTTTTTGGACACAGTAAAGAGGGTTTATGATACGTGTGTAGATAAAATATATAAACTATTCACTCAAAAGTAACTCTAACTTAACGTGTAACTTGTATTACGGCTTGGTTAATTTCAGTCGATCCATTTTATATTTTTAAATGAAATGTGATATGAATGTAGACAGAAAATTATTTTGTTTTGCAATGCAGGGTTTCTTCAGTGATATAAGAGTTACTAGATGCGGTTGGCTCAAGACGGTGATGATGATATGATGAAGAGGCCTATGCCAAGCAGTGGGTCGAGGTTGACGAGCATGATGTTGGTGATAATTGATAGAGTGAGTAGAGCTCCGTGGTCTAACGGGTTTCACGCTCGCTTCTCACATTGGAAATGCAGGTTCGAATCCTGACGTATCGTACATTACCGGACGTTCAGTGTTTCGGATGGCACGGTAAACAGTAGGTCCCGGCTACTTTCGCTAGGTGATAGTGGTCGTAAACCCCTCCACCAACCCGCACTGAGCCAGCGTGGTGGAGTATGGATTGATCTTACTCGTATCCGGGTAAAGGCCTGTCCCCCTCGGTGGTTACATTAATGGGCTACGTTTATTTTCTTATACAAGAGAGTGACAAGTGCTATGAGTGCTCCGTTGTTTAGTGGGTTTCACGCTTGCTACTCACTCTGGAGATGCAGGTTTGAATCCGAAGCTGACCATGCACAATTGAGATAAGTAATTACTGACCGAGCGAGCGAAGTGAGCGAAGGGCTCCATTTCGACAAGATAGGAGGCCGATTTTGCTTTCGTCTATCTCTATGTCTCTATGTGTGTCTGTCAGTTCCGGTCTAGGGGCCACAGTTTTCAAGCGATCCTCACAATCCTCCGCCTTGCCACACGTGTTCCTTGAATTAAAAGATTTTTTTGTCGAGAGCTTTCTCGATTTTCCTCTTGAGGGGGGGAGTTATGACGTCATTAATTTTTTGTATGTTTTTTTTTTTCTGAAACCTATCGTGTGGGGTCAATAAAATCAAATTAGCCTTTCTGAGCCGGTTCTAAAATTATACTACACCATTACCTTTCGGCCGCCTGTTTTCTAAAAATCCAAGAAACATTTTCAAAACATACCAAGTTTGGACTCCTCGAAGTAGGAGACGGATTAGTAAAGAGGATCTATATAGACCATGAGAGTGAGTGAAATAGACTATAAATTTTTCGTGAAAAGTCAACAGATTGTATTTTAAATCGCAAAATGTAGTTGACAAAGTTATTGGCTACTTTACTACTTGATTTTGATTGAATGTAAAATACTTACCTATACATTGGTTCACAGTTCCCCCTGTTAGCGAGGTCTGCTGCCCACAGGGCCACTAGTAATATGTCTTGTAATATTCACGTTAAGACAACTATTAGTCTGTCATATTGTTTTGAAACAGCATTCATCTCTCATTAATAACGGCTTGTGTTTAAACGATACCAAAAACGCACCTATTTTACTGTACTGTACTTATGTAACTGTACATAATTAGGCATTAAAACTCTCGAGTGATATTATTATGAAATTCGCCTTGGGCTCGTTTCATAAACCCACTCTCAAGTATTAATGCCCTCCATTATGTAGCAGTCACATAAACTACTATTATTCTTCTTATATGACATGGTATCGTTTATAGTATTATCTCACTCACCCTCTCACTCACTCACTCATACTCATACTACGCAAAGAGGGAGACCCTACATTGTGTAGTTCTTCATAAATATATCATTTAAATTTAATATTTAGTCCCATTTTTGTAGATTAATCTATCTTTTTAGCTTCAGTTCGCAGGAACATCGGGGTACAGACCTGTGAAATTTTTATTAGCAATATATATTTTTAAGGGACGAGCATCGAAGTCTGTAATACATGTATTTACCTAGCTCAGGCTCAGAAGTTCCAGTTATTTATGTGTCACATCTTAGCTAAGCACATAAAATCTTGTGCTTTTCTGATTTTATTGCCCAAATAAATAAAACTAAAAAAATTAAAATACTTACACCCATACAATTTTTGTAAGAGTACTTTAAATGTTTAACTACACTATCGTTTTACTGAATAAGTTAATTAAAGTAATTATATATACAACAAAAACAAAAGTTTCACTAGAAAATTCACATCTAGAACAAAACAATAACGCTCACCCAAAACAATACGAAAAGACACGAAAAATCGCCAAGTTAATGATGAGACAGGAAATAAATTCGGGGCAGCCATTTTGAAAAGGCTGAAAAATACTCGGTAGTTGGGCTTCGGAATAATGCGAAATATGAAAAGAATGGCAGACAATAGGGCAATTGAAGGCGAAATAATGGAAAACAAACAATTAACACACGGCAATGTCTCGAGGCAGCCCAAACGAACTAGGCCGGGAGCCCCGGGCAAAGTTATAATGGCAACATTTGAAAACCAGTGCTTTTATCTTTTGTAGTAGATATTATTGCTTTTCGATTGAACGACAGAACCATAATTCTGTAACAATGTCATATTCTTAGCACACGTTAGAGTTAAAGCTCTTCATTTGGACCTCTGAAGGAGTAGATGGACGAAGAAACTACATTTATCGCCCAGACTGACAAAATACGTTTCTCTCAGCGAAGGCCCAGTAAAAGGCAAGTGTTAGGGAAAATACTAGTAGTAAAGTCTGCTACTCAGATTTCCGAATCAGTTGCCAAACTCTTTTGATTATCTGAAATCAAAGCGTAATCTGGAGTTTTTACCCAAAGCTGTTATTTGTCCCTTTGACAATGTTAGAGTGTAACAGATAAAATAATATGCCTTTATTTTGCACGCATAACGTAGAGTCACAAAATGTGAACCTGATGTAAATACTCACTCTATTTATCTTCTTCGGGCAATCCGCACATAAACATAAACATTTATGTTCTGTTGATGATACTGCGGCCCCGAATAGGGTTGGTCTACCCTCAATACTACTTGATATTAACTTTAAAGTTTATAATAATAGTTAAAAGTAAATAAGAGCCCAAGACAATATATTGAAATAGCAATTTTAGTTCAACAAGTTTACCTTCTAAGTGTACTGTACAATTAACGAGAAATTAAGATAAAAATTACAGCAATGACAATGGCTAGAATTCAAAAAATATACCAAACACAATTAGATAAGCACCCATCAAGCTCCCGAACCATAAGATAATAAACTAAAAAATAAGTAACGTATTGTTTCAGCTTTGTCTTTCTTTCACAAACAAAAAAGGGTTGGTATAAGCCCATCCATTTTTTTTAAACTCCACTGAAATGCGAGCAGGCAGAAGTTTTCCGCTAAGTATGTACAGTCCGTTTACAGATCGAATTCGGATCGGTCTGTACATCCGGTTTCGATTATTCCCGGAAGCATAAGAGTTATTCCCACTGTCCTTCTCTGCACATTTTTACCAGCAAGGTCAAGGTTAAAAATCAATTCAAAATAAATTTTACCTCATTGCATTATAATCTTAGACTTTTATGTCCTTAGTAATAGACATAATAATATCATGTCATGTTTATTACGGCAACAATCAGATAATGATTATAATGAACTGAGTTAAAGCTTTTATTTCTTTTTTTTACTTTAACTTAACTTTTGAAGTTGTAAAAGCACAGCAGGAGAGTAGTAGTTAATCGTATGCTTCCGGCAATAATCGAAGCCTGCCGAACAAAATTTCTTACTGTAAATGGACTGTATCTACATTTTATTTCGTTTGCTTTCTAAATACTCACGGATTGCCTTTGATCGAAGAAAGAAAACTCTTTATAAAAAAACTCCCTGAATTTTGATTTCCTTCTTTGTTTCTTTTCATTTTCGCTTTCAAGTAAAACAATTAAAAGTCAATGTTAGAAGGAAAAACAATTGGTATCGTACAAATCTATGGTTAAGTTGTATTTTTGGTTTTACGGTTAAAAAAAAAACAGGTAAGTAATCTTAGACGATTAGACGGTATTAACTTATTGCCTCAAAGACAGTACGTTAAGTCAGTCTCGGGGGACCAAAAAAAACCGCGAAATATAAATGGGAAGATGACTTATCTAAGGTATGGTTAGTAAAATAAGACGTAGATTTAAGAACATCAACATACATTAGTATTATAAGACATAGGTCCAGGCAGCTTAAGAAAGAGATAAGGATAGGTCGTTTTAGTAGCAATAATCATGCCTATTACTTACATACATAAAATCTATGTAAATGAACTGAATGGGATATTTACTCTATTACTATTATTCCTTATATAACCTATTTTATTTATTTTATCTACACACGTATCATAAACCCTCATTACTGCGTCTAAAAACCGCACGTTAAGACCAGCATAATGAAAAACTATTTGGTAAAAACTCATTTCTTATCTGAAAATTTGTACATTATGACCATAATGTACAAAAATTTGTCAAATTATGACATTCAAATTTCGAACGCCGACGCCCGCCTGCGTGCCGCCCCAAGTTCGTCTGACTGAACAAGCTAAACAACTGCGAAGCAATGACCAATGCCACAATGCCGGTCGAACATGCGGTTCCTGAACACATCAAAGAGAGCTTATGATATGTGTGTAGATAAACTAGTGGATGTAACTGTACATAATTAGGCATTACAACTCTCGAGTGATATTATTATGATCGCTCTCGAGTATTAATGCCCTCCATTATGTAGCAGTCACATAACTAGCATACTATTATAGGTTAGCGTTAAACAAAGTATCAACTTATTGCCTCAAAGACAGCACGTAAAGTAGGTCTCGGGGGACAAAATAATTTAACTTAACGCGTAGATAACATCAACGTGCATTAGTATTTTAGGACATAGGATCAGGCAGCTTGAGAAAGAGATACAAATAGCTCGTTTTTCTAGCAATAATCCTGCCTATTACAAATAAAATCTATCTTGGTGAACTGAATTGGATCATTAATCTATTACTAAGATTCCTAGTATAATAATATGATAATATGGAAAATATAGCCCATTAATGTCCCTAAAGAGGGGCACATTACCCGAATACGAGTAAGATTGAGCCATACTCCACCACGCTGGCTCAGTGCGGGTTGTTGGAGGGGTGTCGGCCTTGTGACCAATCCGACTGTCAAAAGTTATCAAGCTACCCTATTAGAGCCTCTGACACAGCTTTATGACTACTTGCTTTATTACCAGCTTTGCGCCTACTTACACCGAGTAGCGATAGTCGCCGGGTCCTGCAGCTTAACATGTCATCCTGTACACGGAAGCGCCCGAAATTAATGCCACATAGAAACGGACACCCATCCAGTAACCGTCTCGGCCAGATGTTGCTACCCGCACGATCGTTTCCGATGTGCGAGTTCCTTGGCCACGGAGGCTTCGTATTCCTATTTTATTTGTTTTATAAATTAGTGCTAACAAACATGACAAAAATAAATAAAGTAGATCAAAGAAAGAGGTGAGTTCTGTTGAAATAAGAATTAACTACCTTGTATATTGTGTATTGTGTGTGTATTGTGATTTAAAATAATATTTGTCTGCGGACTCTACAGAAATACTGAAAATTCAAAACCAATACAGAATTAGCATTTGAAAAAATCCATTAGGATTACAATGTTTTAAATGGCTGTCTTGTTTTGATAATGTTTGGTTGGTTGAACGCGATTTCTTAGCATCGTAAGTAACGAGCTTTTAAGCAGAGAAATTAAAAAAAATACCTATTTAAATGGGGAGGAAAAGGAAGGTGCATTGTGCGTTTTCTTCGCCTTTGGCGAACAAATTGGCTTCTTTAATGTCTGTGCAAATCGATTTAAAATACATAACAAACAAATAGATGGCCTAATTTAATCTCCCCACCCAGGGGCACAAAAAACTAAAAAATAGTGAAAGTTATTACCTACTCGTATTATAGTAAGTTGTTATATTTATTACAAATTGTTTGTTATATTAGGTCCTTACATATGAAATTGGCGTTTCGCCGTACTGGCTACTTTGATCTCAAATATCTCCTCTATGGTTAGGAATTCCAAATTAAAATTTATACAGCTATTTACTCATGTATTTGTGTTTCTAAAATTATAAGTAATTCATTTGTTTTTTCCTCAATTGTTTTTTTCTTGCGTCACTCAGCTTACAAAATGAAAAACTTGAAATATCGCGTTATTTACGAGCCTGAGTTCTACCGTGGCACCAGTGCTGCAGAAACGGCTCGAAGGATTAATGATGTGTATGGCGACGGTGCCGCAATAGAAAACACAGTGCGTTTTTGGTTCCAACGTTTTCGTTCTGGAAATTTCGACCTGCAGAACAAGCCCCGTGGACGGCCGGAGACCAAAGTTGATAATGAAGAATTGAAGGCTATTGTGGAAGCGGATCCATCGCATACCACGTCCGAGTTAGCTGCAGGCAATTGGGAAGGTGAAAAAGCTTGAAAGGTGGGTACCTCACGAACTGAGTGAAGCAAATCAACAAACGCGCGTTGACTGCTGCGTTGTATTACTCAGCCGGCACAATTATGAAAGGATTTTAAATCGAATCATTACCTGTGATGAAAAGTGAATCCTGTACGATAATCGGAAGCGCTAATCGCAATGGCTGAACCCTGCCGAACTAACCAAACCATGCCCCAAGCGAAATTTGACTCCAAAAAAGTTACTTGTGAGCGTTTGGTGGACTAGTGATGGTGTCGTTCACTACAGCTTTCTTAAATCTGGCCAGACGATTACGGCAGATGTCCATTGTCCGCAACTGCAAATCATGATGGAAAAGCTAGCTGCTAAACAACCGAGGCTGGTCAATCGCTCTAGGCCGCTGCTGCTTCATGATAACGCTAGACCACACACTGCACAACAGACGGCTACCATATTAGAGGAGCTTCAATTGGAATGTCTAAGACATACACCGTACTCTCCGGACCTTGCTCCAACAGATTACCATTTTTTTCGAAATTTGGATAACTTCTTGATAGGGAAAAAATTCAACTCCGATGGGGCAGTCCAAAACGCCTTCAAAGATTTTATTGATTCCCGTCCGAATGTTTTTTTTAGTAAAGGGATCGAAGAACTACCTATGAGATAGCAAAAGTGTATAGATAGCAATGGTACATACTTTGATTAAATAAATATTATATTTAAAAAAAAAAACGACTGTATGTTCCTCCCATGCAAAACGCCAATTTCATATGTAAGGACCTAATAATAACAAATTTGTTAGATCGCGTCTTCCAATCAGCGAAACAAAACATCGCAACGATTGCACCATTCAAACGAGACAATGTTGGATGCTAAACATCGAAAGGGCCGATTGAGAGCCCTTCAGGTCCTCGGAAAGGGCACTGAAAGGGTTGTTAGAGTCAACTTTACAGCGATCTCTCGAAAATTTCAAACTGTCGTCGACGTAGCGATGCCCGATGCAGATGGGGTGCCTCTGGTTACACCATTTTATATTCGCGCACTCTTCATATTTTTATGTAGCCGTAATAGTGTCACATTGCTGGGCACGGCCTCCCTCTTTGGACTGCGCCACCTCCGACCACCCCGGCCGAAGGTCAAGGTCTTCCCGCCATCACCGTTTAGGGCTGCCCCTACACCGGTTGCCGTCTTGTGGCACCCATTTAGTGGCGAATTTCGATCATCTGTATGGGTGCATACAACTGACGTGGCCGGCCTAGTTCCACTTTAGCTTGGCGGCCTTTGCACCCACATCAGCGATGATTATTAAGGAGAATAGTGTTGTATTCCTTACGCGGTCTGTCCTGCGAACACTTAGAATGCTGCGCTCCATTGTTCGCTGGTAAACCTTGAGTTCGGTCTTTTAAAGTTCAGTCAAAGGCCATGTCAGAGCGCCGCAAGCTAGGATAGATACGATACCACATGTCGATGAGTTTGCACCTGAGGGTCAGCGGAAGGTTTCCCTGCATTAGTTTCTTCAAGGACCAAAAGCTCTTCCAGGAGTTAGAAATAGGTCTTGCGATCTTTCAACCTACCTGTTTTCGTAGCAGGCTGTCTGGCCCAAGTTCCTAACTCTTTATTAATCTGTGGACCAAGTAAATATACTCATCGACATAATGTATTGCCTGCCCATGTACCTCGACCCTACGCTTATCGCTGTGAGTCATGACCTGGGCTTACTCTTAATTTGTACATTTATATTAGTATTCCTGATGCCAGGATATGGTAAAACGGTGATGCTGCAGTGCTAGATGGCTTCAAGTTGAATGTTACGTCGTGCCTGCCAAAACAGAAAGAGTTTCGAGAAATCGAAGAAAAACAAAACAAGGTTTAAAGCAGTTTACGACCAGAACCAGGGCAGAAAATGATCAGATTATTAGAATAAAAATTGAGAGTACAAACAATGAGATATAATTAGAAAAGTATCTATATGCCTGTCTAAGAATAAGGTATGGAACCTACGATCTCTAAATTGCATTTCTTCATTTACCTAACAAACCATCAGATGCAGTCCATCTCTCTTTATCTTCAAGAATCGTGTTAAAGAACATTATCTTTCTCTTAGGTTTTTTGATTACGTATTATTTTTGATATATAATATGTATTTTATTTACGGTATTCATGCACATATATATGCATTATATTTAATAGTTTAATAAAAACACTTGTTTATATTATTTACTTGTATTTCTGTACATATGCCTACCTGTTCCTGCAATTGAATTTATCCTTTCCATCTTGGGTTTGCTAGAAGAAATCTCTTATTAGAGATAAGCTTGCCCTTGTAAATATCTTTTGTATAAGCTTGTAATGAAATTTTTAATGGGCAATATACAAAATGTACGAATCCACGTTATTGTCTTAGTTTGAAGGAACAGTTTTAATTTAACAAAATGCCAAGAGTCAGGGCAGTAGGGTACCAACTGACGGGTCGGTTTATGGTGGACAGATATGAAAGCAACGGGCGGCATTCAGATATCAATGATGATAACTAAATAAGGCCAGCAGCAGATCCTCGGTACATATTTTATGGACCTAGGCTGGGTATGTAATTTAATGTAACTTAGGCCAACAGTTTAGAAAGCGAGTCATCATTATTACCTGATTCACTTTGACAACTACATTGTATGTGCTATTCCCAAATCCCAAAAGCTGCAGCAGCAGCGCTAGAGAGAGATCGTATTTGTATTGAACATAACGACCTGCACTGAGCTTTATATTGAGGATCGAATTGTTGACTACTTGAGTATCCATTGCCATAACCTCTATCTTGCTGATACTGATTTTGAATCCATATTTGCGATCCACCGCTATAGTCCCTTCACACAGTTTGACACAAAGCAAAGATTGTCGGTGTACATGATCTCTCTAATCGTATCACAGCACCGTCTTGGTGCGCACTTTCAGTCCGGAAAGGTTGAATAACTGTCCATCTATTACAAAGTGGATATGAATACCAGATATCGATTCGTAAATCGATTCTTTTACGACTGCAGCAACGTAGAGAGCAAATAAAGTTTGTGCCAGTACGCAACCTTGCTTCATTCCACAGGTGACGGAGAAAAACGAAGATTGCTCACCATGAAGCTGACATAACAGCTACGACTCCACCCACAAAACCGCCGTGGCAAGACAGCCAACGTCAGTCTGAACCTGCAGAAACTTCAAAGCCAAGAGCCAAGGGCAGCTTTCACGACTTGCTCAGAACAAAAAGCCGGCTACACTCAACACTGGTCACCAGAACTTGCAAGAGGCCTGGAAGTCTTTGAGCTCTGACCTTGTAAAAGCTGCTACCGATACGCTGAAACTCCGGAAACTTGTTCGCGAAGACTGGTTTGATAAATATAACCAGACTTTGGTAGAGGCTATCGAGAAGCACCGGAAACTGTTGTGAATAGTCGAACAGAGTATTAACCTAAACCTCCAAGAGCAAATAAAAGCAGTTAGAATCCGAGAACTGAGGAAACTCACTCAAGAGACAAAGGACAAACGGTGGAAAGACAAAACGCGCCATATTCAAACTGACTTGCTGACTGTAAACAATTACCCATTATTACGTCATGGCACTCAGAGACTGACATCAAAGGACGAGGTTATCCAACGCTGGGCTGAACACATCAACAACTTACTCAACGTAGATCGTTCAGCAGATCTGGACCAAATCCGTGCTACTCTGAGCCTTGATGTAATTAATATCTGATCTGGAAGAACCGCCAGTCCACCAACAACCAACAATATAATAAGGCAGTCGGCATTGACAACATTCCGGTTGGAATACTTATGTGAGCACTTATACGCTTTATAGAATACTCTGGAGGATATATATCTACAACACATAAATATAAACCTTTACATAAAGGCACATACATTGCTTCTGGCCCCACACTAGGACACCCTATGTCATGGAACCTGAAACAGCGACATCACACACATATAAACATCCAAGACCTGGTGAATATTTTTTTCTTTATTCCCAGCCGGGGACTAAAACCGGGACCTCTCGCATGTTAAGCAAAGCCACAACCGCAGCGCCACAGAGGTCTTCAAACACCTTACATTAAAATAGCAAAACACATTTACAGGAAAGAGATAAAAAGAAATGCCAGAAACAATAGCGTGATTATTTTATTACACACCGCTTAATATATTTAGGTATTACTATTTTCGCCGGTTTAGACTCGCGAAGGTTAGCAATTCTTTCAAATGGTCAATGCATTCACTACTACAACAAGATACCTCTGCAGATCTTGAAATTGCCATTTGAGCAATTTAAAAACCATGTTAAAGCGACTTTGTCGAAAAAGGGATGTTACAATGTTCAAGATTACTTAAATGATGGGACTGTATGGGGTTAATCTGGCTCAACACAGACCTTGCTGTTAATAATTTTGTAATTATTTATTCCTGCTTATTAATTATGATAATGATATATATAAATATATATTTTGTATTAGTTAAGCATAAGCAATTTTTAAAAGAGATCTAAAAATCAATCTGTGGGTGTTTTTACGCCCTTCTTCTCCCACATTGGTCCCATGTAGATAAATCGCAAAAATGACGATTGCTAAGTATATGTTAATATCCACAGTAATAAAGACATTTGGAATTTGGAGTTTGGAATTTGGTAGGTACCTAGAGTGACCCCATCATCGTAGTCCAATCTTGCAATTGGCTTTCGAGTCGCTCCCGATCGTGACTGTACGTTTGTTTTTCACTTGTCATTTTCCAACGGATTTTCTCGAGTACTCTCGAATGCTCAAGTGCTTCGTACTGGATTTGCGTTTGATTTCGCCTTTGAGAGTTTTTGTTTGCCCTATACCTTGATATTTCAAGAGTGCTTTTTGATTGAGATCTGTCCGTCTTATTTTTTTGACTGCGAATTTTCCTGGATACCTATCTTGTCGCTATTCTTTATGGGTCTTCTGTGTAGGTGGGGAAGAGGCACAAATCTAAATGGATACTCATTTAGTTAATAACTCATTTTACTTTTTTTCCTAACAAGGGGCTATCCCATCACAGCCGCTTTGGAGATTTGAAATAAAAGCCTATGAGATCCAAAGAGCCGCCTAAGCAAACATTTCCTCAAACTGTTACACAAGGCACAGCAGAAATAAAAGTGCTTTGACCTCTTTTCATATGGAAACCCTATTTCTTCAAACACTTTACGTAACCATAGAACGTAGTCTTTACAAATCGGCAGTCGTATTAAACGAACGGCACAGGTGACGCCGTAAAAAAGATAATGAAAGAACGCTGTGAAACTTTTTCAAATAATTTAACCCCTTGAACGTTGTTCCGGGCTCTAGTATGAGTGCTATGAAATTTTATAATCGCTATGCTTGAATTTCCCTCCGTTGAACACGCTATTGCGGCGATGGGCTAGCCTCTGTCACCGGAGTATTGAAAAACTTGCAAAAAGTGGGCACGGCTATGGCCCCTGTTGCACCAGGACTGTCTGTAAGAGTAGGCGAGTAGGGTGAGGTCTCCAATAAAAGAATCAAGACTGTATTTCACGCAGGTTATAATGATAATGATGACAATATGAAAAATAGTGATGACAAAAGTATATATGTCACCAGAAAATAATACGTTCCGCAAGTTTATAAATTTCCTATTTTTTTTCCGCAAGTTTATAAATATACTAACCTAACCTAACCTAACCTAACATAACCTAACCTAACCTAACCTAGCCTAATATAATCTAGAAGGAAGTTTATAAATTTCCTAGGAAATTTATAAACTTGCGGATCGTATTATTTTCCGGTGACATATATATCAGAGTGATAGCTAAAGATGACAGCTCTAAAGGCGTTTGGTTTCACTACCCTACCCCGAGTTTTTGTTTCAATAACTATTGCCATAGGTATAATGTTGGGTTGTAATTTGTGTTACTTAGGAGAATGATTTAAATGACCACCAAAATAATAGTTTCCTACCCAAAATGGGTAAATGCTCACCAAAAGTTGCAGAAAATATCAGGGCAAAACACTGCGGTAGCTTAGGTGAAGGGTAAAGGGGGTGAGCGAAGCGAAGCCCCCTTTATCCTTTGTGTTAGGTTGAACATGTAAGAACAACAAAAAATACTTAAAACATAAAATTAAGTACACAAAACATAAAAAGTAGTTTGATGATCATTTATCCAAACACAATTTGGTGATCGTTTACTAATTCTGGCGGTCGTTTCGAAATTATTGGTAGTAATATAGGTGCGTTTTTGGTGATTTTGTGTTGTCGTTAAATTTAACCGCTCGTATGTGTCCATCGATTCTTTAAAATTCATGGATACACCATAATTAGGAGAATACATTCGCAATAAGAAAGGAGAGCTTAGCGAAATTTATGGATTAATTTTCGCATATTGCACATGACAGTACTATGCATACAGGGTGACATTTAATTAGCTGACTATATTTTGGGGAATGATGGCACCGATTATTATGAACAACTTTCCCAAAGACACATATATATGGTCGCAAATTAAAAATATTTTTCGGGTCTCAGTACATTGACCCGATCAGCTCATTACAAGTTACTATGGGAGACCCATATTTTTTTTTCGTTTACGACCATATGTTTCTTGGGGGAAGTTATTCATAATATAGGGTACTATAATTCCCAAAAATATGGTCAGCTAATTAAACGTCACCGTGTATAGGTATAATGCTAACGGCAAAACTGGCAATCGGCCTTAGCGATTCGGATGAACTTTTATAAAACTGTTTGTAAGTCTTAGGCGAGTTTCTTACGGAAAGAATAACGAGGAAAACGCAAAGGGAACAGCCAATAAATCAAAATATCTGCTTGGTTCATCATTGTCTAATGGATACCGTTGGTACACTGAAAAAAATGTTTATTTACCAGTATCTCTCAGAACAAGAAACCAAAAAAATAAACCAGACAAGTGTCGAAAAAAAAAACACCCATGCGATTGCATGGCACCGATTTTCTTATCTTTTTTCGACCTTAAATTTCTATAATTATCTCATTGACAGGCCGTTGGGTTAAGTGAAAAACTACTTCAGTTAAATTTGAGAAGATGTTAGTTGCGTGCATATCTGTTTAATGGAAAATAAATGAATGATATGAATTACGTCAAAAAAACTTAATTCTAAATAGTAATCAAAAGTTTTGTAGATGGTTGATAATTGTAGATTGATAGATATCAAATTAACTAATTGGTAAAAACAACTAAGCACGTTGGCTATTAGTAAGCTTAGAGCATTGTTATTTGTGGGCACAGCGTTTTGTTGCTGCAACAACGCTAGTTTGTCTAAGTTAATTATGTTATCAGTAACAAAAAGTTGTGTTAATGAATACTAAACAAAATATTACAAAACAAGTTTTGGATTCATAACCAAACTACTTTTCAAATTAATTAAAATTTTGTTTACTTACAACAAAAGTCTAACCTAACTAAACTAGTTCGGTTAATCGTTTTTTTCAGTGTAGTTCCATATCAACTAGCTCTGAAAAAAGTATCTCTGATGTCTATCATAGCACTTTAGTTCCCGCCCCGCTTTCCGCCCCCGTCCGTGGCCCCACACTCGCCAACTCAGGGAGGAATTAATTAGAACCGAAGATCATGATTTATGCTTTCATTTTTAAGCCAAATGTCCTCTTCGGAGGGTTAAGTCGGGTGTATAAGATTATGGGGCCCTGATTAAAAGTTTGGCAGTAAAGCCTCGTTAGGTTAGCTGAGTACTAGACTCGCTTGGTTCGATTTGTTGTGGTTGACAGTAGCATGAGTTAACACGGTTGAGTTACTTCATCATTCATCATTACCAGCCTGTTGAGTATAAGGTCATGTATACGCATCCATTATGAGAACAATTTAAATGACCACCAAAATATTTTTTTCCTACCCAAAATGGGTAAATCATCACCAAAAGTTGCAGAAAGTATCAGGGCAAAATACAGCGGTAGCTTAGGTGAAGGGTAAAGGAGGTGAGCGAAGCGAAGCCCCCTTTATCCTTCGTGTTAGGTTGAACATGTAAGAACAACAAAAAATACTTAAAACATAAACTTAAGCACACAAAACATGCAAAGAAGTTTGGTGATCATTTATCGAAACACAATTTGGTGGTCGTTTACTAATTCTGGCGGTCATTCCGAATTTATTGGTAGTAAAGTACATGCGTTTTTGGTGATCGCTTAAACATAAGCCGTCTATTATTACCCTGCTCTACTCGCTGTCATTGGACCAACACAAATACAAGCATGTTTATTTTCGGAAAATATTTTTGCCATTGTTTTTTATGCCAGTTTGGTAACTGCCCACTTTAAAATACACCACATAGTTGGTCGATTCCGAAATCGCCTGATTTTTATTATTGATACCTAGGATACCGTGAGTATATAACGAGAAGTGCATTCCATATTAGCCAAAACCTGAACGTAGGTGTATATACATCTATATACAAGGGATTCGTCAAATTTTAAGGGGTTGTTAGGGAGCATCATTCTGAGCACCTTTCACTATCAGACCGATTTGATCAGAGCAACTTTATTCTCACTTCTCCATTCTCCAGCTAACCAGCCCGGCCTAAAATGTCCGAAATAAAGTGTGTTGACCAAATGGCTCTGATAGTAAAAGTTGTTCAAAATAATATATCTCAAATTCTCACTTCCAAATGTCAGGCAAGTTGGGACCAGTTTAGTGTTGGACAGCAATACATTAGAATTAGTAAATGACACGAAGTTTCTTGGAATAACCATTGATAACAAATTGCAGTGGGGACCCCACATAGAAAAATTGGCTGGTAAATTAAGTTCTGCGGTTTACGCTGTTAGGAACATCAGATAAAACACAGATGTGGCTACATCTAGGCTAGTATATTTTAGTTACTTTCATAGTGTCATGTCCTATGGTATCTTGTTGTGGGGGAAAGCAGCGGATATTCAAACTATTTTTATTTTACAGAAAAGAGCTATTCGAGCAATTTATAATTTAAAACGCACAGACTCCTTAAGATAGTTTTTTAAAGAAATTGACATACTAACTGTAGCTAGTCAATTTATTTTCGAAAATATAATGTATATACGCAAGAACCTTACAAAATTTCCCAAACTTAGCGATAGCTGTAATGTTAACCTAAGAAATAATCACAGACTACTTGCGCCCCGGTTTAGACTCGCGAAGGTTAGCAATTCTTTCAAGGGTCAATGCAATCTCTACTACAACAAGATACCTCTGTAGATCTTGAAATTGCCATTTGAGCAATTTAAAATCCATGTTAAAGCGACTTTGTCGAAAAAGGGATATCACAATGTTCAAGATTACTTAAATGATGGGTCTGTATGGGGTTAATCTGGCTCAACACAGACCTTGCTGTTAGTAATTTTGTAATTATTTATTCCTGCTTATTAATTATGATAATGACTAAATATTATATTTTGTATTAGTTAAGCATAAGCAATTTTTAAAAAGAGATCTAAAAATCAATCTGTGGGAGTTTCTACGCCCTTCTTCTCCCACAGTGGTCCAATGTAGAGAAGTGGTAAAAAATGACGAATGGTAAGTATATTTAAATATCTACAGTAATAAAGACATTTGGATTTTGGAATTTATACCTTGCAACCCTTTTAAAATATGACGACATCTTTCTGTTACAGCCTGTATAATCAATGCACAAAATTTGACGCCGGAATTGCGGGATTATTCGATACAAAAGTACATTCCATAATAGCTAACAACTCAACATTAGGTAAATATGTATCCGATTATCCGAATTCCAGTTATGAAACATAAATAGTGATTCGGCGGCGTCTATTTTGCCAAATACGGCATTTGTGCGCTCTTTCGTATTTCATAAGAGAATAGGGCCCCAGCTCTCCATGTTTCTCCCTAACATTCGCCAAGCGCATTAGTGGTTCTACGCTGGCCAATTCCATCCGCTTCCTTCTAGCTACTACCATACCTAAACTAACTAACTAAACTAGTTAATCTCAAATTATGGTCGCGTGAACTTCAAAATTAGATGACGATTCTTCAGACAATCGATCTATTACTTGGCTTTGACAGCTATTGGCTCTGTTGTGACCATTCCAGACCCTGAAATCTTATCCATGAGTCCTCCTTGTCCACGTCCAGTGCAATGCCCTATGACAACTTTTGCACGGATCTCTTCCAAAAAAAACCACAAGATCTTCGCGCATTTGACAAATAAAGTCTCCAGTAACAACAAATGTGTCGGCTTTGCCTCATACAGACTCAAAAGCTTTTTTTATCTTAAACAAGAACCATCCTTCTCTGTCCGGCACGTGTTATGGCACGTGTGAGAGAGAGATGGAACATCTCGCCAGTAGCCCTTTGATCGCGCCGTCCTGTGGCCATTGCGTCGGATAAGTTATTCGTTGCACTTTTTAGGGTTCCCCTGATACCGATGTGGATCAATCAAAAGCCATTTGATATTTACATTTGAGTATAAAATACCTAATGCAACATTCGTGCAAATATTGTGAAATTATGGTAAAACCATTTTTCTAAGATCATAGTTACTTGTATTCATTAAAAATATATCTACCTATTTATATTGCCTATTGTTTACTGACTTAAATAACGTGCAAATGAAATGAGCAAACTGTCTACTCCCATTTATATAAAATCATGTTGGTAACCTTAGTCTAGACCCCCAGGACAAGTCTGACTTAGTGTGGGGTCTGCTATTAACCACTATTTTTGTTAAAGCTATGCTCAAGTACATTTGTATCGTATGTGCATATTAGTAAACTAAACTGAAAATCTAGTGTACTTTATACTGTAGTAATGTTAACTGTTACTGTTTGTTAGTTTACCCACATAGTATACGATAAGTTGTGCTATGAGAAATAAAGAAATTTTGTCTTTTTGTATTTGTCTTTGCCTAAGGCATAATTATAAAAGTGGGTATTTACCATCCATACTATCATAATAATGGCAGACAAACGGTGATGGAATAAATCGTGAGGAAATCTTCATGATGTCCTAAACTGCGCCGAGAAAGGCTAGTCCTCTATCACGCTTAATAGACTGATTGAATATCTGGGTAAATGAGAGGCGACTGTGCTAATGGAATACAGGCTTGATGTTATGTTTGCTTATACTACGGAACCAAAGCGGCTTTTGCCCCAGCTGACTTTCTCATAATTGAAAACTAAGAAAATATCTGTGTAATTACTATACAGTACGGATTTGTGCATTTCGCCTCGGATTTTATTGAGCCACCAAATGACTGGGCAATTGGTTCAAAATTATGGCTGAATCGATTTCGGCAGTAATTGGCATGCTTGTCGGCTTACGACGCGATTTGGTAATCACGGGAAGTCAAACGAACTTAGGAAGCTGTTTGTGCATAACAAATATTTTTCTTTCTGATAGCCTCCGTAACATGTATCTTCGAGCTGCGGGGACACAAAAGACTCCACAGCCATGTTCAATTCAAAAATAATTCTCTAAATTAAATTTACTTGTGCAACAATGTCCTATCATCTTTATTAGGCACTCATGAACAAAACCTTTTGTATTTTATTGTATATTTGTACTGTTCATGGACCTTATTTAATAAATAATTATTAATGGCCAGGTGAAAAAGGGAGAACCCTCAGTGACAAGTCCCTAGCTCATCGACTGACAGAACTCTGAGATCTCGTTTATCTTAGATGACTGTTTCGACTAATACACCGATTTATTATACATACATTATATCCAGCCTACGACTACACATAATCTTTTTGCTGCTTAAGCATAAGCTGCAACAACACGTAAGCATTAGTTGCAATAAAGATTTTGAGTTTTATTTTGAGAATTTGATGACTGTGTTTTTCAGTCGTCTGCTGAGTTTATATAATTTTGCAGAACAAGTGAGAAGAATCAGCTAACAGAAACTGACATCGAGTAGACATTTACAAGAAATGAGGAAACAGCTTCCAGACATGAACTGTACGTACACTGTAATCACAGTCAGTAATTCAGTTGCCACCTACCGTTTCAATGATTGAAATCAATTTCGAAGCGCCACGCTGGATCGACATTGATTCTTTATTTATTGTCACAGTATCTAGAAGGTACAGTTGCCTGACTCTTTTCAAAAGAAACATTATTCTTCGCTGACTTAGCAGATTAACAGCAACCGCTCGCACCGTAACAGCTTCCTCAATACATAGAATACAATGCCACAGTCACATAAATTGCTTCTGGCCTCACACTAGGATACCCTGGGTCCAAGACCTGGGGTTTTTTTCTGTTTTCCCAGCCGGGGATCGAATAGAACCCGGGACCACTCGCATGGTAGGTAAAGCCACAACCTCAGCGACACAGAGTGCGTCATCGTCGTCTAGTAAGTATATGATAACCTGTGCAACAACGGCTAAAAGTTAAGGGCTTGTGTTTAAATGATCACCAAAAACGCACCTATTTTACCACCAATAAATTCGAAACGTCATCCAGAATAAGTAAACGATCACCAAACTTCTTTTTATGTTTTGTGTACTTAAGTTTATGTTTTAAGTATTTTTTGTTGTTCTTGCATGTTCAACATAACACCTAAGCTACCGCAGTATTTTGCCCTGATATTTATTGCAACTTTTGGTGATCATTTACCGATTTTGAGTAGTTTTTTTTTTGGGGGTCATTTAAATTGTTATCAAAGTTAAGTGCCTGAACTGTCAAAGCGCTTAAAGTTTGGAGATAATAAAGACAGAGTATTAGGCAAAGAGTTTTGTTCATCTAATTTCACTTACAAATTGGACTCACGGAGTAAAAGTAAGTTTAGCAATTTTATGCAAAGAGTTTTGTTATTCAGATAAATGAATGGGTATATAGAGGTCAAACATTGTCAACAGAAAAGTTCTATGCAATTTATTTCTCTGATTCAAAACTCTTTGCTTAAACTTGTTTTACTTACTAACTCTGGGGTTAATTTGTAACCTCAGACGAGCGAAACTATCTGTTTACTTACTCTGTATTTGTTAAAAACACTTAACGCCCTATGCTTTGACAGTTTTCTTGCCCAGATATTCATAGAACCTTAGATGAATTAAACTCTTTGTTGCTGTTGACAATGTTTATCGAGTTACAAACCTCACATGAATGAAACTTTTTGTGTTATAAACATAAAGTGCCCTCCACCAAAAAGTTTTTCGTAATCTTCCTCATTCGACCGAAAAATTTGGAGAAATAACAGTTTTATCACAAACTGCCTAGAGTGTTTTGTGGAGAATAAAGGGTCTGAACAAATCTGGTCAGAATGATCTTGAAATTTTGCTTCATTTTTCTGTTAGATCATAAACACTGATTTTTCTGGGAGACTTTTTTTTTGTTGGACAACTTTTAGGAATGATGACTGTCGCATCACTGTAACTCTCATTACAGTGTTATTGTCGACGATATCATCTGATAGATAATTTTATTTTCTATTAAAAGTGACGCGATTCACTCGATGAATCGTTGGTTCCCATCGATGCTTGGATCGAATCGTTGTGAACTGGATTTGGATTAAGTTTTTGTGTGGTTCAATGATCTTTGATGGCCAGTTGGATTTATTGTGATCGTCATGGGTGTGAAAGGGCTAGGTGCTTCTTATTGGTATAAATACAGAGATGACAGTTTCCCCAAGGCAATTTGCACCACAATTACACATACAGTTAACCCCTTACTCCCTAATTCAAATTCACAGCACAACCAACTATGGAACTTATATTACTTTTTCTCAATTTTCCACCGTCGTCGAGTTACGTTTCTAGAGCCTTTTGTGAATGCTCTATTTCGGACTATGATTAGAATATTAACTTGATTCTAGGTTGTCCCCTATGTCAACGTCAAATGAGAACCAGAATACAGGTCAAAAAGGTTCTGATACTAAATGCCCAACCGTTTTATATATTGACGAGACACATTTAAAGAATATCGTTAAGAATCGAAATACTTAGTTGCTTTACAAAAATTTCGAATGCATACTTCACTTTGTGAAATTCCTTTAAATAAACACTCAAACTCATCACCACAGAAATAATGACTCATTCATTAAACATAGTTTCAACCTGAATCCTTATAACAATCGTGATTTGATGTCCCCTTATTGGCTAATAGAGTCTTACATTATAATTAAGAGAGTTAAAGAGGTAGATTTAAGCATTTCTCCGAGCAAGGAGGCTGCGGCATCCGAAGGACCTCCGTTCGGGATTCCACCGCAGAATTATGTTTAAAAAGTATAATTATAGATTTTCAAATTCTTACTTTGTGCTTCGCCGACTTTCGGTGAGTGAGCTTCATGTTTCGGTCAGATTGATGCTGAAAGGACTTTTATTACGTTAAGGATTCGATTTGTTCGAATACGAGACTTAAGGTGGAATGTACAGGACTGCTGGGCCAATAAAGTGCTGCTTAAATGTCGCACTGTCGCTCTCATGTCCTGAGCGAGAGAGAGTGACAGAATGTGAACCTAACGTTGAATTTTGTTGTTGTTTGTGCCCTTTTGATTTAGATTTTCAGCTGCGGCGATGGACTAACCCTTGTTTCCGCCCACTTCTGGGTAATAGCATCCTCCCCTTTAAGCCAATTTCGACAGTCTTTTGCTAATCGACTAGCCATGTCAATTAAAATGGTGTATAACTGCTTTTTTGAATGTGTGATATCAATAGAAATGACTAGCTTTATTTTCTCTCTGTCTTTATATACCTGTACAAAATGTATAAATAAATTGTCACAATCATTTAAAAAAACACTGAGGATATCCGTGAAGGAAGGAATGCTATTGCTATTCAGGTAACAATTTCGATTGAAGTTGACATCCGTATGGTCAGTTGTCCAGTGTGCATTGATGCCATTTTAATCAATTGGAATAGTATGGACATGTTTGGAATTTCAGTCAGCTACAAAGACGTTCACCTGCCCGTGCTCATACTCCCAGAAAAAACATAGACAAAGAATGAGGACGAAACAGAAATCAGGATTTCAGCCTAGCCTCACTTTTAATAATGTCCGACCGATTTCGGTCATGGCGATCGCTTCATCTATTTTGTAATCGCGTCGCTCGTGGGCACTCAAGTGACTTACTTAGCCAATCTTCTTTGATAGGCACATTAACGGTGTGCTCACCTGCCCGAAATGTGTAGATCCTCGCACATTTCGGGCATGTGAGCACACCGTTAACGTTATTTTATTAAATAAGCCTTATCCACACTGAGATGTCGCCCTACCCACCCCGTGTCGACGCAAGCGCCTGTAACTTCAACAGGCAGGTGATGGCACGACAACAAATGCTCCACCAACATTATCCTTCACTTAACTGTACTTTAGGAAACTTATAAATATAATCCAATAGCTTGTATTGCGATGGTTTAGAGGGGACAAAATGGCTTTTACTATAGGCCCTTTAGATAAATTACTTATTTAACATAATATAACATAACGTCACAGCGTCACGCCTTTTCCCATACGGTGTGGTAGAGGAAAAAGTATGCCCACAATTAGCCGGCTCTCTAATATTATTTTGCATGACAGGAGTTAGTCCTCCGTCGCTCCTATGGAGATTGAAGGTTTTCTAGCGATGTTTCCCATCACTATTAGAACGTCCGTAATATATCTATAATGTACTTAAGACAACTTCTTTTATAATTACTCATCTGTAGGTCAGCACCGGATTCAATACCGCATCTTCCGCAAGAGAAGAAAGGGAAATCATTCTCTTTGGTAGATATACTTAACCATGACTCGAGATATAATGAGCTCATAATTAATATTCAGAATGGCAGTGAATCGGCGCTATCTGTAAGTGCTGTGAATCCATGTAAGCAGACTCAGATCATTTTATCGAGCGATGGTCCGACGATTATGAAGCCGACTGTGAGGATCGGCACTATAGAGAAGCTGAGTGGAATGGGTCGATATGGGCTGAGCATGTAGGTAGGTAAAAATCCAATGTATTGACCGTGCGAGTGAAGCGAGCGAGCGTGTCGGTTTCAGCTTGGGAAAAAAGGTTTTGATACGACCGGATTTGTGTCCAGATTTCCGTCTGTTCTCCTCTACAGGTCGCATTTCTCAACCGATTCTCGTGAAATTGTGAGCAGGTGACCTATTGACGATTCTGTTTTTTTTAATGGTGTAGATATGGGGTTACAAAGTTCTTGGTGTGGCGCGGCTACTTTCATACTCCATGCATAACCAAGTGCATTTACAAGTTAGTATATGGTATTGAAAGAAAATGCATTCAGCTGATTTTTTGTTATTCTTATAATTCCACTTCTTCGTCCGATAAACTTCAAGTTGTCAGGAATTTGAGGTGGTGGAAATTAATGGAAAAAAATATCAAAATTTCCTGTGTCGCTCGCAAGGTATACATCTTACAGAGCCACCAGTAACTATACATTTAGTAAATTTGAGACATGTCTAGAAGCTCGTAGCTCTACATTCGTCAGCCATTCGTCCACCGATAAAGGCCGGCCGCGCACTAATTGAAGTTGACTCGCCTAATTATTGACCGACAAAAAACACCACGAATTTCATACTTCCCGGAAATGGGACACTGCAAGCGTCCTCCAACAGTAATTGATATTATATTGAGAACGATTCCGGAGGCGTCATAACTAAATTAAAACAACGAGTTTGGAAAAGGAACTTAAGGCAGCAAGACAACAGCTGTCAGTTTAGTTCGTTGGTTAGTTAGTTTTGATGCCTTGAGAATTTGCTTCATTGTGTAAACAATGTTTTAGTTATTTATAGTAAAACCGTCGATTGTCACAAAGGTCGTTAATTATGACAGATGTTTAAGTTTTCGACGGCGACGATAAGCATCTTTGATCTAAATACCTTTTGACGCCGAATTTCTATGTTTTTGTTGGATACTTTTACATACTAAATAATTGTGCAGGCGCAAGCTGATCTAGGTCATTTCGTTTCATTGCTAGCATTGCATGTTTGGCATTCAACGGACGATATACATAAGCATACACATTGCTTCTGGGCCCACACTAGGCTACCCTGTGACGTGGGTGTTGAGGCGGCGGGGGGGCAAGACGGGCCCCGACCACCGCGAAGGCACTCCCATGGCAGACGACAATCACAGTTGTACACGCAAATACGTACTTAACCTTTTTATCTAATAAACCATAAAAACGCTTCTAAATAAGTATTTTATTGGACATATGTTAGGCCTGAACATATTTGGCGACCGTGACAAATAAATAATAAAGAAGATTTGCAAAAACCGGCGGGAAATTTATGTCGAGTCATCTGAGCGGAGAACATAGGATTTCGAATACCTAACTGAAGAGGACTGTTGGAGCGAAGATTTGGTGTGCTGCAGTTAACCTGGAGGTCTGGAAGACTGGCCCGAGGGAAGTACATGCCCATTCCCGTATTTTTCTATCCTGTTCCCCTTTTATTTGTGTGAATAACTGAGTCACTTTAAAACCGTTAGATGACCTTGCCACGCTAGCATCGCTTTGGTTTGCTTAGGCTTATCGCTTGGCTATTTTGCAAATAGTTTACGTGCGCTGGAGTTATTTACTGTGCATAGATTATAAAAATAGAAGTAAAAGGTGCGCGGCTGTTCATCAAAGGGCTAAAGTAACCTTTTTTAATCTTATTCTCGTAATGTGGAATAACAACACCGTAGCTTTCCATAAACTTCTATAAATCCCTATTCTCTTGCTATTAAGCGGATTAGGCATCTATGCAGTAACTCCTTAGGACTCGTACCTGCTTATAAACGCATTCTGTAAACAGACTATAAATAACGTGTTGTGTGTGCTTGGTATGCTGTGATTGCAAAGCATCGTCTCATTAGTAAACTAACTAAGCATTAATTTAATTGCTTATAGAACTTTAACTGAAGTTCAAAGTCCAAAATTTCATTACAAAATAATTAGTAAATTACCCTCAATAAATTAATATTGCAACTAGATATCTAAACGGTTTTACTGAACATTCCAGGATCTGCGCTTGCGTTTCGCGCCGCCGTTGTGACCCGCTCGACCTTGAGCTGTGTCCAGCAGCTGTAGCACGTGATCGCTGCGTGATCTCGCGCGAGTCTTCTGTTGCTGGACTGGACGTGTTCGCTCTTCAAGGGTTCGGTTGCACAATTTAACTTTATTTACTTCATTGCTATACCATAATATAACTGTAAATGCTATCGGACAAGGAGGCTGGTACTGGGGGCACCAAAACTGGTTTTCCTGCGTCATCAAATCACACAATGACGTCTGGCGATGTTGGGAAGGACCTCATTAAAAAGCGCAGCGCTATAAAGGGACAAGTCAATATATTTAAGGACTATTTAACTCCTTTCCTGTCTTGTGAACCTGGGATGGCCTTGACTAGTCTTCAAGTTGGGGAACTAACAAGGAGATATACTAAATTCGAAAATTTATTTGCCTCCTTTGATGAACTGCAGACTAGCATAGAATTTCACTGTTCGGACTTAGAAGTGCAGTTGCAAGAACGGAATGCACTTGAAAGTAGATTTTTTTCGCTTTTGTGTCAAGCACAAAATATGTTGGACAAGTCATCAGGGGTTGGCAAGGCTGATCAGGCAGACCAGGACTCACAGCTAGGTGCTAGCAGTGGGATAAAATTACCTACCATAAAACTACCTTCATTCGATGGCAATTATCTAAAATGGTTAGAATTCAAGGACACATTTGACTCAGTCATACATTCAAACAATTCTATTCCACCGATAAACAAATTTCACTATCTGCGGGCCGCTTTAGAAGGCAGTGCTGCAGTAGTTATAAAATCGATTGAGTTTTCTTCCAATAACTACATTGTTGCGTGGGAACTGTTGTGTGACAGGTATAATAATACGAATATTCTGATAAACAACCATCTCAAAGCTTTGTTCAATATCGACCCTATAACAAAGGAGTCATTCAAGGCAATACGATACTTAATTGATCTTGTCTCTAAAAATCTTAGGGCGTTAAACACACTTGGTCAGCCAACAGATCAATGGGACACAATAATAATTTATATGGTCTCAGGAAAATTAGATCCCATCACCAGTAGGAAGTGGGAGGAATTCAAGAGTAATTTATCAGAATTGCCTACAATGGAGGAATTTAAAAGGTTTCTTAGCAGTCGAGCGGACATATTAGAGACTTCATACTGTAGTAATCGAACTGATAAAGGTGACCATAAACCTGTGTACAAAGAAAACAGGATTACCAAGTCTCTTGTCGTAGCAGCCAACAACAAACAAGCAGCGAGTTACTCCTGCGTTGTTTGCGGTGAAAATCACATGCTCCATCAATGTTCCCAATTTAAAACTATGTCTGTAGAAGGCAGACTTAAAGAGGTAGAAAGATTGAAACTTTGCAGCAACTGTCTTCGAAGTGGCCATGCTACAGGCCAATGTCGTTTGAAAGGGCTTTGTAGGATGTGTAAGAAAAAGCATAATAATCTTGTTCACTGGCAGGTCGATAATGATCAGGACATAACAACCCAATCCACATTGCCAGTATCTCTATCAGTTCAAGCTTCGGCGCAAGTTCTCCTTTGTACGGCACAAGTTGAGATCTTCAACGAAAATAACAACACAAGTCACTTAGCACGTGCTTTGTTGGACACAGGAAGTCAGTCATCTTTTCTTACGGCAAACCTGAGAGAGAGGGCTGGTCTAACTAATATTCCTGGTAAACCAATAAACGTCGCTGGTATTGGCAATGTGGTTTGCAAAATTACTGACCGATGTCAGTTTATAATAAATTCACGAATCAATGCGTTCGAAATCAAGGTTACGGGCCTAGTCGTCCCAAAAATTACAGGTACTTTACCAAACGTAGAGGTAAATGTACAAGAGCTAAAATTACCGACCAACGTTGAGTTAGCTGACCCGGCTTTCTATCGTCCCTCCGAAATAGATATACTTCTAGGAGCAGATGTCTTTTGGGATATTGTAGGTGCGAAACAAATAAAGTTAGGTCTCCAGAAACCTACCTTGCAACACTCAATGTTTGGATGGTTGGTGTCCGGTCCAACAAATGGAGATGGTCACCCTAACCCAGAGGTAAACTGCAATTTTAGCCATGAAATTGACGATTCCCTTACAAAGTTTTGGGAGATCGAAGAGTTACAAACTATGAATAAGTCATATTCCATGGAAGAAAAATCATGTGAGTCCCATTTTTCGGAAAATGTCCGTCAATTAGATAATGGCCGATTTTCAGTCAAAATTCCATTCAAAGAGGAGCCAGAAAAGGCACTCGGTGACTCTTATTATATCGCTAAGAAAAGGTTTCTAAATTTAGAAAAGAAATTAAACAAATTTCCCGAACAAAAAGAGGCCTATAGCAACTTTATACATGAATACGCCAATCTAGGTCATCTAAGTGTGATAGAACGGCCAAAATTCGGGTGTTTCTTACCCCCACCACTCTGTAATTAGAGAAAACTCAGAGACAACTAAATTAAGAGTTGTTTTTGACGCGTCTGCGAAAACTTCTTCCGGTAAATCACTTAATGATATACAACTAATTGGCCCCGTAGTTCAAAGCGACCTGCTATCAATTTTATTGCGCTTCAGAGTATATCGGTTTGTCTTAACGGCCGATATAGAAAAGATGTATAGGCAGATAGCTATAGATGAGTCACAGCGGCACCTACAGCTGATAGTGTGGCGGGACGACGAAAGCCAGCCATTAAAAACAATGCAGCTAAATACCGTTACATATGGGACGGCGTCGGCGCCGTTTCTAAGTACTCGATGTCTTGAACAATTGTCACAAAACTGTAAAGACAAAGTTATATCCAATGTAATAAAAAATCATTTTTATGTAGACGATTTGAATACCGGAGCCTCATCGGAGGATGACTTAAAATATATATACAACAATGTTAACAAAGTGTTGCAGTCTGCATGCTTTCCTTTACAAAAAATTAGAACAAATTGTCCTCAAATTTTTGAAGGTGAGAAATTAACTTCCGATTCTATGGAATTATGTAAAGAATCGTCCGTGTTAGGCCTTAATTGGGCCCCAAATCTTGATACGTTACAGTTTTCAACAGACATTGAATGCAACGCTCAAATTTCCAAAAGGACCATAATTTCAATGACATGCAAAGTATTTGACCCGCTAGGCTTACTTTCGGCATGTATAATTAAGGCTAAAATTATCTTACAAAAATTGTGGGCTGCAAATCTGAGCTGGGATGAGCCAGTTCCACAAAAGTTTCACAAATGTTGGTCAACCTTCATAGATAACCTACCTCAGTTATCTAAAATAATAGTGCCAAGATATGTCTTATGCGATTTTCCCGAGTCTGTGGAGTTGCTTTGTTTTGTTGATGCTTCTCAAGTCGCGTATGGCGCGTGTGTTTACCTGCGCTCCACGGACAAAAATAATCACATTCAAGTCAAACTATTGTGCGCTAAGGCCAGGGTTGCACCCTTAAAGCCAATGACGATTCCGAGATTAGAGTTATGTGGGGCTTTGTTGGGAGCTCGTTTATGCACCAAGGTCACAAAATCACTTACGTGTACTATCACACAAAAAACAATGTGGACTGACTCAACAGTCGTTCTTGGTTGGTTAAAATCGCCGCCAAGAAATCTAAATGCCTTTGTGTGTAATCGAGTGAATGAGATAAATGAATTAACGTCAGAATTTAAATGGAATCACATACCTACAGATTTGAATCCCGCCGATCTCGCGTCAAGGGGTGTTGACCCACACCTGCTGCGGTCGTCTCTCCTGTGGTGGGAAGGTCCTTCCTTTCTCATGAAGGAGCACTCTGAATGGCCTAAAAGTACCTACTTACCAACTTTTAACTTACCAGAAATTAAAACACTGCCTGTCACCACGTTGTCACTCCCTGTTAGTTGCAATGATAATTATATAATTAACAACAACTGTCCCATCATAAATATCGATAATCATTCTAATTATCAACGATTAAAAAGGACAGTTGCTTATGTGTTGAGGTTCATTAACAATTGTAAACATAACAATTTAAAATTAAATGGTCCATTATATTCAAATGAACTGGAACAGTCACAAAATGTTCTAATCAAACAAAGTCAATTAGAATCATTTTCAAACGAACTTCAATGTTTGAGCAAAGGTGAGCAACTACATCATAAATCAAAATTGATATCACTAAATGTATTTATCGACTCAAACGGCATACTCCGGGTAGGAGGTCGTTTGCACAACTCAAGTTATAACTTTAACAAAAAGCACCCCATTTTATTAGATTCTAAAAGTAGATTTACCCAATTATTAATGAGATATGAACACTTACGGTTATTTCACGCTGGTCCACAACATTTACTGGCTTCGGTTCGCGAGGAGTTCTGGCCAATAGGAGGTAGAATTCTCGCCCGAACTACTACAAAAAATGTGTTGTATGCACACGTTTACGTGGAAAGACATTACAACCAACAATGGGGAATTTACCTTCAGTAAGAACAAATCCCGACTTCCCATTTCATACCTGCGGAATTGACTTTGGTGGGCCCTTCCTTATATCTAGCCGAAAGGGGCGAGGCAATCGAATTACCAAATGTTATCTGTGTTTGTTTGTCTGTCTTACAACAAAGGCAGTTCATCTGGAACTAGTTAGTGACCTCAGTACTGAAGCTTTCGTCCTGTGCCTTCGTAGATTCTGTTCTAGAAGGGGCAAGCCCTATGAAATCCATTGTGATAATGGGGGAGCCTTTCAGGGGGCAAGCAATGAACTAGGTAGGGTTATTCAGTCCAGCCAACAGTCCATTTATAATTATTCTGCAAATGAGGGTTTTAAATTCATATTCAGCCCCGCATATTCACCTCACTTTGGAGGTATGGCTGGTATAAAATCAGCTAAGCACCACTTGAAGCGTATAGCTGGCAATGCTTCCCTGACGTTTGAGGAGCTAGCGACGTTATTCACACAAATAGAAGCTATCCTTAACTCACGTCCGCTATCTCCTCTCTCGTCAGACCCAAATGATCTCTCCCCTCTGACTCCAGGGCACTTCCTAATCGGGCGGCCGCTCATGTCGGTGCCGTCCCGGCCGGTTACTGCTGCAAGACCCAACAGGTACCTCCTCATCGAACAACTTCGTCAGCAGTTCTGGGAAAGGTGGCGCCTGGAGTACATGGCTGAGCTACAACAGCGAACCAAATGGCGAGTCGGGCAACAACAAGCGCCCGCCGTCGGCGACTTGGTCGTCATAAAAGAAGAAAATCAACCACCATTAAGATGGAGAATGGGAAGAATATCACATCTACACCCCGGACAAGATGGCATCAACAGAGTAGCTGATGTCCACACCATAAGAGGCTCCATAAAGAGAGCAGTAAACAAGCTGTGTCTCTTACCAACTTCTACTACATCTCTTTGAAACCTGAAGCTTTCAAGGCCCCGGAGTATGTTCACTACCGAACCCTAACCGGCTTCAGATCACAGAGAGGGCTGAGGAGGCGGCGGGGGGGCAAGACGGGCCCCGACCACCGCGAAGGAACTCCCATGGCAGACGACAATCACAGTTGTACACGCAAATACGTACTTAACCTTTTTATCTAATAAACCATAAAAACGCTTCTAAATAAGTATTTTATTGGACATATGTTAGGCCTGAACAGTGGGAACCAGAAACAGCGTCATTTAAACATCCAAGAGCGGGTTTTTTTCTCATTTTCCCCAGTTGGGATTCGCACCCGGGTCCCCTAGCTTGGGAGGCAGAGCCTCAAACCGCAACGCTACAAAGATAGCAAGATAGACATTCTCGTGTACAGTCCACGTCAGGTTTGATGGCCAGAGGGGAAAGAGGAATTCGCGGAGAGGGTGACGTCCCGCACTTCCGAGAAGGCCCTGCCATAGTGGCACACATATCGACCCTGTTGATCGATTTCAATCTTGCTAACGTTGAAACTTGCACTTGCACTTGTTGTATTTGAAATCGGCATCACATTGGCTGCCTCTTCGTTTATATGGAAAGGTTAATTCCAATAATCCATTCTAAAGCACGAGAACTAGCTAGTTAAAAGCTAGCTTAAAAGTATTGGAAAGTTGTGACATTGCACGGAAAAAATATTTCGAAGAACAAGTCTTAAATGATAAAGGAATAGAAAAAGAGATGGAAGATTTTGTCTTAAAGGTCGGTGTTACCCGTGGCTAACGAAGATTCGTAAAATGTTTCTTGTATGGGTACATTTGATTTTGATTGTTATAAAAAAAAATGTCGTGTACCTATCGACTGCCTCACTAAAAATTGCCATTAAACTTGTCATGGACAGTCCATTTTGCACTGTGTTCACTTACAGGGTGCATTGTATGAATTCGTAATCCATAAGGTAATATCCACTATTTAAAATCAATACCTCTTTATTCACGTCGTCTCGGACAGATTATACAAATCGGTAATGCACATGGAAACTGAATGGTTCTCGCAGGAAGTAAGGTGCAGTAAGATGACTTGTTAAATACTTCACTAAGGGACAGGATGCACGACCAACAACTAACTCTAAGGGCCTGTTTCTACTCTAAGCTCTATATAATATATAAATCATAAATTTTGTACGTTAAATAGCAATTCATCTGTCAGCCTTATCCGGACATAGTGAATAAGGCTTTATTAAGTATCTCTGAAATCTAGGAATTTCAATTGCAATTCTATTTTCATTGATGAATCGGTTTCATAATAGCTAAAAAAGAGAGCTCGTTTAAAATAATAGTGTTCTGTTACGTCGATATGTCAATTTCGATTGGTTTTAGATGGCAGGTTACTAAATAAAGGCTACCGGCAATAAGTTTGACGGACACTAAGCTATCTATCGCTCAGTAGCTCACAGCGCCGTCCCACCGCCGTATGATTGACCGAGCTAGTGAAGCGAGCGAAGAGTTCAGTTTCGGGATTGGTCAAAAATGCTTTTGTCCGTCTGTCAGTCTGTTCTTGCCGGTCTCATTTCTAACAGATTTTAACAAAAAATTGCACACAAGTTTGTTGATTTAATTAAAAAAGTTTGATTGTGGGGAAAAGGTTTATATTCAGTTAGTTTACACGCCTTTGGGATTGCATCGCCGCTGTGCCAGCTCTGTTTGCCAGTTTGTTGATTTAATTTAAAAAAGTTTGATTGTGGGGAAAAGGTTTATGTTCAGTTAGTTTACACGCCTTTGGGATTGCATCGCCGCTGTGCCAGCTCGTAATGGAAAATGGAATATCATAATGTTTTGTTTTGTTTTTTTAAACCCCGCAGTGATTTTACTCAACCTTACTTACTTGCGGCTAAAGTGTTCTGCTTGTTCATATATCAGAACTTAAATGGTGCTCTTAGGGTTAGTTCTTATTGAAAACTTATTACACATATCGTTTATAATCACCATTGTTAATTACAGAGAATATGTGAAGCGAGCGAAAAGTTTAGTTTCGGGATTGGTCAAAAATGATTTTGTCCGTCTGTCAGTCTGTTCTTGCCGGTCTCATTTCTAACAGATTTTGACAAAAATTGGCACACAAGTTTGTTGATTTAATTAAAAAAGTTTGACTGTGGGGAAAAGGTTTATATTCAGTTAGTTTACACGCCTTTGGGATTGCATCGCCGCTGTGCCAGCTCTGTTTGCCAGTTTGTTGATTTAATTAAAAAAGTTTGATTGTGGGGAAAAGGTTTATATTCAGTTAGTTTACACGCCTTTGGGATTGCATCGCCGCTGTGCCAGCTCGTAATGGAAAATGGTATATCATAATATTTTGTTTTGTTTTTTAAACTCCGCAGTGATTTTACTCAACCTTACTTACTTGCGGCTAAAGTGTTCTGCTTGTTCATATATCAGAACTTAAATGGTGCTCTTAGGGTTAGTTCTTATTGAAAACTTATTACACATATCGTTTATAATCACCATTGTTAATTACAGAGAATGGTTACAAGTTAAGGACTATGGGCTATTTATTATGACATGATGTTGCTGTTTTGTAATGGTATCTGTAATGTATTGGTGTTAGTAATGGGTATCTAGAAAAGTAAAAATTTTGCATCCGAAGTAAGCTTTCTACAGAGGAAAAATACACAAGTCTTTGATGCTTTTATAATTGTGACGTCGAAGTGACCAGTTTATCAACCAAAGGATTCTAATATGGGACTTAAAAGCATTGTACCTTCTTTCCTTCTTTCAGGAAATTCAAAAATTACTTTTTATTCCTCTCTTAAGTACCTACTGCCTACTTATTTCATTATTGCCAAGAAAATTCTGCTTGCCTTCGCAATAACAGGCACTTGAGCCAATAACAAACAAAAATATCGCATTTCTCTATATCAAAAGACCACCTTTAATGCGATAACAAATACTTCTCGGCCATTACAATTAATACACGTCGGGTTAACGAATGTCTCGATGAATCGGTATCGATACAATAATCGAATTACCATAATCGAATACACCTGCCAGTGATGTATTTATGGGGTGGTGTTATCTCGGTAAAGTGTTTGAACAGACATAAATAGTTATTTGACGAGGTGCTTTAGAATTTAGACTGGTTTGAGGGGAACAGGAATTTTGTAAGTTATTTATTGGATTGTTCCTACAAAACACGAGCGCGCGTGGGCGCGTTTCGGTTAGGTGCGTTTATGTCCAAAAAGGAATGGAAAATCATGTTATATAGACAATTTCTTTTGGGGAGAAGGGGACAACGTTCTGAACAACTTTCACTATGAAACCGTTTTGATCGCAGGTACTTAATTTTTGACATCTCCATACATATTGGGCCGAGCGCTCATCAATTGATTAGAATGGAGAAGTGAAACATAAAGTTGCTCTGATCAAATCAGTTTCATAGTAAAAGTTGATAAACATGATGTGCCCTACTACCTAAAAAAAATGTCGCTTCATAATCCAAACATGTATGTATACAATAGCGTCGTTTGGTTTTAAGGCCCGACAGGTGGGGACGCTCCATAGAAATGTTTATTGGAATGTCAAAGTTAACCCGAGATCGGTGCTTATTCGCGTTTCACCTGTCGGACCTAAGTAATTATAAGGTGCGCACAGAAGGCATGCCGATGACTAGGTCCCTATCAGACCGTCTGATAAACCTCATAGAACTGTTTTCTGGAAATATGACTATTAAAACAATATAGAAAATAAAATAAAACAGCTTGAAAAATAAAAGTGGTGCCAACCCTGGCGTCGTACTTTTTTTAAAGCGATTTTTTTTCCTATTACTTGTATTGTTAGACATTTGTGATTGATTTTCCAACAAAAACGCCACGCCACCAGATACACATACTCGTACAGTCTTTCGAAATACGTAAAGTAACACTCACAAAATTCATTCTTTTTTATTTTGACTACCATACGACATAGTCATTGACATTATATTATCCTTTCTCTATTCATATGATACAATTCTGAAATTTCATCTATTTTAAATCACACAATTCCAATACTATTCTATGCATTATTAATTCAAATTAAATTCAAATTCAATTCCAATAATTAATTCAATTCCATGTCGACACAATTTCAATACTAGAAATAAAGACAAGTTGGTTGCTTATGTAAGCCGACTACATAAAATTAGTAATTCTTTTAAAGGCAATTGTATACGCTATTACAATAAGGTCCCTACTGATATTAAAAACTTACCTTTAGACAAGTTTAAAATAATAATAAAACAGAAATTGCATAAAAAAGGTTTCTATAGGATATCTGATTACTTAGAGGACAGATATCCATGGGAATAGATTGTTTGAGTAACAGGCTGTTTCGATATATAATTAGCATTCATTTTGTAATTTGACAATATTTTATTTAAAAAAGGAAACGCAAAAGATGCGACGACTGTGGAGTTTCTTCGGTGAGCTCTTCTCCACAGATTCCGCCATTGTGTTAGTGAACTCACCCAAAAAAATGTAATGACGGATCTAAGTGATGTAACAACATCCTATGGAAATAAATGATTTTTGATTTGACTTGATTTGATTTGATTTGCGGTACAGTCACGGTGCCACATAATGTACCTTACTTTCCATATTTTTGCTGTGTTAATTATAATTATTTTCATTGTTTTATGTAATTTCTTTGATGTTTTTTGTCATAATTAATTTTGTGTGGTTTGTAATATGTTAATAACCAATAATGTTTTTGTGTTTGTACCGAACAATGAATAAATGAATTATCTATCTATCTATCTATCTATCTAAGTAGAAAGATGAAACAAAAGGCTAGTCAACAAACTAAGAATATAAATACTAAGTTAATAGGCTAATCAGTATCCTCAATCCTTTTACTGCCTTATCACTTAATAAATCAAAGAGCATTGGATAATCTACGAGTAGTGTACTATACAAAGCGAAATTATCGCATTAGCCAAAAAGGAAGTCATCATCAAAAATTTAACCGCCACTAGCCGAGATGATAGCAACACCGATCACTTACGAAGATGACTGAATGGCTGCGTGGGCGCAGGGACCCAATTCTTTGAAAGCGAAATGAAAGCTCTTTAATTTAAAATGTAATAAAACCCCTGACACAATTATTCATTGTATCGGAGGTTTTATGAAATTTTAACAAGGAAACAAGTGAACCAAAATGAAACTTTTTATTGTTTTTTAACCTTAAACTTATATTCTTGTTAAGCTGATACCCTTCGAAGAACCATCGCAGTGAAGTCTACTATCAATAGCAAAAAATTACGTCATTACGTAATTTTTTGCTATTGATAGTAGACTTCATTATATATATAAAACTTAAAAACCCTAAAAAGCACTAAAAAGCACAAAACAAGCAGATACGACTTCATGTAATTATTGAGATTCGATAAAATTATTACAGTAAAATGTTAAATTTAATTAAATTTAAATTCAAAAGGAACTCACCCTATCAGATTCATTCAAGATTCATTCTATATTAACTGAACTCTATAAATCTAAACATGAATATGGAGAAAAATAAAAAATAAATCAAATATGATTAACTAAGAACTTGTCGAGGGTGGCTGGAAGTGGCACAAAGCCGGGACGTGTGGACTAAAAGGGGGGAGGCAGGCCAGCAGTGGGACACGCATCTCCGCTAAGTAAAAAAAAAAAACGCCCGTCGAGAAGGCGGCGCCAAGAAACTGTACAGGGATCTAATTTTTTAAAATTTCGACGTATTTTTTACGCCCCAATGTTCAATATAAAAATAATCTGATCTAATGACAATATTATAACATCGTATATATAAGTGCCAATAGGATGTCTAAAAATAACAATTTCACAACAGAAATAAATAAGAATGAACAAAAGCTGTAGTATAGAGAAAGCATACTCCACTCGAGTCTTCAAAAACTTTGTGCAGCCCACAAATTAAAAACATAAAATCCACCACTTTTTATTTTTATTTTATTTTATATCAAGTGACACTCGGTCCATCAAGAAGAATGTCATGACGTATCATTCAATCTAATCAGTTGAAACGTTCTGAGGGAACACAGGAACAGACATACATACTCGTAAATACATATATACATAACGGTCAAACACATAACTCTCCCCTTTTCGCTTCGCTGCAGTCGGGTGAAAACAGCATTAAAATCTGTCCACCTGTTTAACCACTAGGGTGCCAAAGACAGACAGACGCTTCAGCATGATAACACCCCTCTTATTTCTTCGACAGTTAAAAATGTTCCCGAAACGCGAAATCATTTTTACCCAAAGATGAGCGCGTCGTCAGGTCTCTGTCATTGAGTCATTGAGCCGTCATTTTGGTAGCAGATTTGGGCACATAGGTCACATGATAACTTGACTACTCAAACAAGTAGTTGGTTAGAACCGATTATAATTTCGAATATCTTCCCCGCCCTTCTTCTTCCACAGTAGTCCAGTGTCTCTAAAAGGCTCCTCTCTGAGAGGTAGAATTTAATTTGATTCTACGGCTACCGAAAGCCTGCGACTAACAACTTAAATGTTGACTATATTTTTGATTCTTTTTTTCGTATGGCCTAAGGCCTCAGCAAGTTCTTGACTAAGAATGCATGATTGAAAAAACCCAGCTCAGACCATATTTCCCAAAAAAAAAATTTGTTGCGAAGTGTTCTCTATGGCAATACGCGTGCGTGTTTTGAGTGTAAAAACCACTTCAGTTAAAGACGCATCTTGGTGATTATTTAGGCCCCAATACTAAGTGGGGGGGGGGGGGGGGGGGGGGGGGTGGTTTAGGACGAAATGATGAGGTGGGTTTTTGGTTTTTATAACCAAACCTTCAGTGGCCTACCTCCACTGTAGAAGAAATTGAGAACGGCGACTAATAATTATAATATATAATAATAATAATACCATGGACACTATATACACACAATGATCTAGCTCTAAACTAGAATTTCCTGTATCTTGGGTAATAGACAACGATACACATGCTTGTATAGATAAATATTGGGTGCTTACCTATGAAATTGGCGAATTTTTCTTACAGATCCAGGAGTGCATAATTCGAGTAATTCAACAGCTATTTACAGTTTTTTTTTATTGTTTTAAAATTAATTTCAATATTTTACATCTATTTATTAAATTTTCTTTTAACTTTCAGTTTGATAACTAAAATGTTATCTTCAAAATCAGTGCCTCCTAAATGTCATCCATTTTTATGATAATAATCGTAATATTTTTTTACAGCTGACACTTTTAAAAAATTATATAAAATTTTCTGTTACCTAATGTTGTCTCACAAACAAAGTTTATAAGATTAGGATCTGTCATTCCAAAAAAAAAATACAAAAATGATTGTACTGAAAATTGAGTTAACTTCAATTTCTCCATACAAAACTCCAATTTCATATGTAAGGACCTGATATTATACTTAGAAAGATAAACAACCATGACTAGGGTACAAACATCCGTTCTCATCAAATAAATATATGGGACTCGAACCTGGGATCCTTGGCTTCGTAGTCAGGGTCAGTGCCAACACGGCCATTCGGGTCTTTTCTTAAGTAATTATTCTTATTGTAAGAAAACTGTTAATTTATTAATGAAAATATAAATTTGTTTTGGTGGTTTTGGTGGGTTTTTCACACAAAAAACCCACCTTATCAACAAAAAAAATCACATAAGCTTTTTAATGTGAGATATTCATAATTATTCACTTAAATTTTATTCTCAATCAATACTGATGGTCTGAGGTGGGTTTTTACAATCATGCATTCAAATTTGAGCTCTTCAGTCATTCAGCTGCTTGTTAAGTTACAGTGAAGAGGTCTGTGGGGTCTCCATCATATTTTATAATAGGACAGTCTCGAATTATGTGTTCAATGCTCTGAACATCCGCCCGCAATCACAGCCAGATGAGTCTTTCCATCCAAAGCGGTGCATATGTCACCGTGAGATAATCAAAACCATTAGTTGATCAAGACCTAGACAAACCAGACCGACAGGGTTTAGAATTTACGTTTCTTTCGTTCTTACATGTCAACCTAACACCAAGACTATTCGGGGGCTACGCTGCGCTCGCCGCCTCTAGTGTTCATAAATTTTATATAACTAACTATAAATTTTAATTTAATAAACGATTATTAGTTGTATCGGGGGTTTTATTAATTTTTAACAAGGAAATAAGTGAAACAAAATTAAACTTTAAAAGGTTGTACAACCTTTAAAAGTTTAATTTTGCTGGACTTTTTTTCTTGTTAAGCTGATGACTTTTGGATAATAGCAGTGAAGTCTACTACCAATCACTTTATATGCTGGCAGGACTTGTAGAACCGATACCTAAGATATTTAATTCCATCATCATCTTTCATAAACACTCAGAGCTCCGTGGTCTAATGGGTATCACGCTCGCTTCTCACACAGGAGATGTTGGTTCGATTCCTGACCATGTACCAATGAGATAATTAATTTATCTTAAGTGCATTATACGTACGTTCTAACAGTGATGGAAAGCATCGTGAGAAAACCTTCATTACTCCATAGCTGCGGCGATGGGCTAGCCCCCTGTCATGCAAAATGGAGTATTGAATAACTGGCTCAAAGTGGGCATAATTGTGCCTCCGCCACCCCGTATGGGAAAAGGCGTGACGCTATGATATGTTATTTTTCATAAACACTAATTTAAGGAACTACTTTGGGTGCGGCTGTTACACTCAGTGATGTTGACAGTCGCGAAAGAAAATCACGTACCTTGGTCCCTTGGTGTTCTATCAGGCATACAGACAGCTACAGTTACTATTTTTAAATTTTACACATTTTAGATATTTTTCTGAACCTGAATGAGGGATCTTTTGTTTACCTGCTCCTTAATAACTCTTGCTACTTTCTCTTTTATCAAATGTGCCAAAAAGTGCAATTATATTTTACATATAATTTAAAAAACCATGGTGCTGCACAAAACTAGCGAAATGCAGACAACACCAAGCAAAAACGAGCAGACAGTCACGGGATTCGTGCAACACGAATTCCCAATAGGCGGGTAATAATTTTAACATTTGCTGCAACACCTACGTAGGGAAATGTCCGGACTTGTCCACATGTCCATGTTGCAGTTGTACAGCAGGATGGGCATTTAATGAAACGTCCCCCAAGTCCACCAAAGAAGATTACAACAAAAGCACACTTCGTAAGAAAACCTTCATTGCTGAGGTGATTGGACCACTCCCGTCACGCAAAATGGAGTATTGTATAAGGGCTCTTTTACAGTATCATGCGTATTTGTCACGCAGGACGGGGTGTGCCAACTGACAGCACCCTCGTGCGAGGTCAATACCGTAGTAAATCCCGCGTGTGTGATGAAATCAGCGTGACCCTGAAAGAGGCCTTAGCGCTCATCTTCAGTGACGTGCCTATTTGTGATACTGGACGTGGGGCGCGATACTGACGGCACCCGCGTTCGTGATGAAATCCGCACGATACCAAAAGGCAACAAATATAATCACCAAAATAATTGATTCCTACCCAAAATGGTTAAATGTTCACCAAAAGTTGCAGAAAATATCAGGGAAAAATACTGCGGTAGCTTAGGCGAAGGGTAAAGGAGGTGCGCGAAGTGAAGCCCCGTTTATCCTTTGTGTTAGGTTGAACATGTAAGAACAACAAAAAATACTTAAAACATAAACACAAACTATAAAAAGAAGATTGGTGATCATTTATCCAAACACAATTTGGTGGTCGTTTACTAATTCTGGCGGTCGTTTCGAATTTATTGATAGTAAATTTTCGAATTTTTTGGTGATCGTTTAAGGTGATATGAAAAAAAAATTGGGCTTTTTTCGAATCCATTTGATCCACCATGAAGTGATAGATTTGATTTTTGGGTTAACGTTTAGTCAGTATTTGATTAAGATTGTCAATAAAGGAAAACGCTATTGGATAAAAATTTCTCGCTAGAATTTAATTAGAAATTACCTCTAAATTGTTTTATTTTTTCCTGTACTTCTGAAATCCTAACTAATTTCTGCGGAACTGCGTTCAAAATGTAGATATTATGAATTCGTAAAATCTCCTTACAAAACTTTTTTACAAAATAGCGTACTTTATTTTTAAAAAGTTTTTCTGTGGTTTAGTACTACGTTATGACATTTTTTCCTGATTCCGTCCCTCTCAAACTGCGGGTCTTGCCGCCTGGAGTAACGGGGACCTTTGCACGGACGAGGTATTGCCTCAAAAATAAACCATACTGAAATAAGCCTGAATCTCGCGAATGTGATGAAACCCGCACGATACTAAAAGAGGCGTAAAGGGTTAAACGTTGAAGTAACTGTTGCTATGCTAGCCCGTACAGCGTCACGTACATAAAAAGTGTGACGCTTGTAGTGGCATTTCTTGTACTTCGTTGAATCGCTACGAGACATTTTGTAAAACCATCCGACACCAGCACATGCCAGCAACACCCATTCTATCAGAGTGAGGGATTGGCTTGTTTCTCCGCACTAAATCAAAGGGTCGCCGATAAAAAGCTAAATGCTGTTCGATTGTGGACTGCGCACGCGCAAACGAATTTATGCGCGTCAGATAAAGTAAGCGACGTGGCGCCGTGAGTTATGAGGTCGTGGGGAAATGCTGATTGGTTTGTGTTTTCGATCATGTCGCCGAAGAGTTTAGAAATGTACTCATGGCCGATTCTATTAGGTGGAAACAATTTACCAGCCATAACCCTTTCGCTTCTCATCTGGCCGTAAAAGAAAAAATAATGAAACAACAATTAAGGCAAATTTTATGTTTTTTGCCCATAAATGCCCACAATAGAACGGCAACAAATATAATGATCACCAAAATATTTTTTTCTTACCCAAAATGGATAAATGAATATAATCAAAAAATATCAGGGCAAAATACTGCGGTAGCTTAGGTGAAGGGTAAAGTGGGTGAGCGAAGTGAAGCCCCCTTTATCCTTCGTGTTAGTTTGAACATGAAAGAACTACAAAAAATACTTAAAACATAAACTTAAGTACACAAAACAAAAAAAGAAGTTTGGTGATCATTTATCCAAACACAATTTGGTGGACATTTATCCATTCTGGCAGTCATTTCGAATTTATTGGTTGTCAAATAGGTGCGTTTTTGGTAATCGTTTAAACATAAGCTCAATAGAATCTACAGTACTCTAGGTGACGTCTGACATAAAAGTTCCGTGTTAGGGTTTACGCGAGTCTACAGGCTAAGGCCGAATGAGCTTATAAAAAGATGGCGGACCAAAGTGTTAACGGAATGGCTACCCAGAACCACAAGAAGACCAGGCAGACCGACGGCCCGATGGGCGGATAGCGTCATCGCCATAGCTGGTAGGAAGTGGATGCGGGGGCTCAGGATCGGAGTAGGTAGATAGTAAAGAAGAGGCCCATACTCAGCAGTAGGTGAATGTGGACTGATGATTATGATGTTTTTTTTTTCTCTCTTTATTTGGTTCACAATTTAACATTGATTACTTGCAAATACTAACTAACAACTGCGAGTATCTATATTAAACTAGCAAACTATAGTTAAATTGTAATGATGATGACGCTGATGACGAGGCCGAATGCACAGAATATTGCTCAAATTAAGTGCCGCTTTAACGTTACACTGGTGTTGTCATTGCCAAGGTGGGAATGAGCGAGAGAGCGAGAATTGGGTAACTTTCGTGACTGAGTTGACGAGGTGGAAGCTCTGTCGCAAAAACTAAAGGTCTCAGGTTCAAATTCCCGGACAAGGAGAAACATTATTTTTTCTTAGTTCTTCTTTTCAGCGGCAATTCAAACGGCATCAAATTAATTACCGTTGCCAAAGTGTTTTCGGAATGCAAAAACGTGCAACGTGGTATTTGCGAAACGCGGTACAGTCGACCACTGGTAAGGCTATATAAAACCAGTCAAAAATTAATCAAAATAAAACCGGTCAAGTGCGAGAGGATGTCGGATCCGCACACGGAGGGTTCCATACCAATGTTTATAGTAAAACGTAAAACGACAGTCTTTTGTACGAGTATACCTTCACAACTATTAATAATAAAATATTAAATACTAGATAGGACTATATTCAAGGCCGTATATCGAAACATGGAAAAAAGAGTTACTATGTACTCAGGTTAACGAAACTATTGCACATTGATACCGGAAGGGGATAGCAATTGTAATATTATTATCTTATTTACAGAACTTAGTATTAGTAACTTAAATACAGAAATAAAATCAAATATGATAGAAACTTAATATTATTTATTATAATTCGAATGAGTAATTATTAATCGAATCATGACAAATAACCAAACGAAAAACTCAATACCTGCAATTAATAGTACATTACTGCCGCGGTCTGTAATGACTGCGTTGCTGATCGCACTGTTGGTGGCCGAAAGCGCAGCACAGCGCAGCACAGCGCAGCTCAAGACAACACAGCGCGATCAGCTTTGCAGCCTTTGATGGACAAGCTGGAATAAATGCCGAGACCGAAGGTCGAGGCTTTTATAGCGCGGACTTGTATAGCCTATAAGCTTGATAGGCCGAGAGCGTAGCTAAGCTAAGCTCTAGGCCTTCATAGTGTGGCCAGCAGTGCAGTCATTGCGGACTTGTATAGTACTTTACTAAAATAATGCGAGTAATTAAATAAAACCAGCTTATTATAAAAGTGAGAGTGAGTTTTTTTTTGTCACACATAACCAAATTCTGAATAGGTGCCGGCAATTTCCTGTGAAAATCCATTACTGTCGTGTTTTAGCGACCGGCAATTTCCTGTCAAATTCCATGATTATTTCGAAAACGCTAAAAAAAGGTAGCGCTTTTGCGCTACCTTTAAGATTTTATTCAGAATTTGGTTATGTGTGACAAAAAAAAGAGCGGGAGATCTTCTTGCCACTAAAAAAAGGTAAGGCTTGCCTTTTAGTGGCAAGAAGATCTCCCGCTCTTTTTTTTGTCACACATAACTAAATTCTGAATAAAATCTTAAAGGTAGCGCAAAAGCGCTACCTTTTTTTAGCGTTTTCGAAATAATCATGGAATTTGACAGGAAATTGCCGGTCGCTAAAACACGACAGTAATGGATTTTCACAGGAAATTGCCGGCACCTTTTCTGGCTCCTCCAAGTAGCGCGGCAATGTCGACTTTGCTCAAAGAAGGTTTTCAAAATAATGAGCACATTACTAGCTTTATTTGAGTAAAGATCTTTTCCGATAAGATCGGGAGAGTCCAGTTTTCACCGATAAACAAATAATACAAAAGGACAATGGCCATACCAATAATGTCTTGTACGGTTACTTCTTTTTAAGTTCTGAAAACCGGTTTGTTTCAATAATTGTTTTTATAGCGGCAATCGATATACACCCTCTGTGAAAATTTCAGCTCTCTACCTATTTCGATGGATCCGGTAGAGCCCAGTGACAGACGGACAGACAGACGGACAGCGGAGGCTTAGTAAAAGGGTCCCGTTTGGCACCCTTCGAGTACGTAACCCTAGTTAAAATCGGTAACTTTGAAGCTAATTCACAAAGTATAGTGCCCAAAAAAACTTTATTAGCATTTCATGTAATTTCCCTGACGAAAATCGCGCTAGCATAAATATTTATAATATAATAACCGACAACTCAAACTTTGACGGATACTCGGAATCTTGTTTATTTGAGCAGCACTTTATTTGAGCAACAGTCGGCATTTGTGAATGTGGGCCATATGACATTCTAGACATTTCAAGAATTAAATAAATTAATCTCAAAAGAAAAAGGCTGGATACCAGGGCGATGTGACAGAATGACTAACGGACCGTTTGATAACATCTCGATAACGAATAACGATACGGTAAACATGCCGAATTAACCGGTAATGAGCTTTACTGGATGTTTTCTAGGGTTCCGTACCCGAAGGGTGCCAAACGGGACCCTTTTACTAAGCCTCCGCTGTCCGTCCGTCCGTCCGTACGTCTGTCACCAGGCTGTATCTCATGAACCGTGATAGTTAGACAGATGAAATTTTACAAATAATGTATTTCTGGTGCCGCTATGACAGCAAATACTAAAAAATTGCATAAAATTAATATTTAAGGGGGCTTCCATACAACAATTCTTTCAATAACACATAAAAACTTCTTATGAATGCACTTGGTTACGTGCATGGAGTGTGAAAGCACCAATAACTTTGTAAACAAAATTTTGCGATGTAAAATCCAAACTATTCACTACTCCCCATCCCTACCATTGTACGGTGGTACGGGACCCTTCGTGCACGAGTTAGACTCGCACTTGACCGGTTTTTTAGTGTTGTCGAACTTTAAACATAAATAACAAAACAGGACGTGACAGCATGAAAGACAAATACATTGACGACCCGAATGGCCGAGTCGGCAGTGACCCTGCCTACGAAGCCAAGGGTCCCGGGTTCGAGTCCCGGTGGGGGCAAATATTTGTTTGATGGGAACGGATGTTTGTAGTTTGTATTCATGGTTAAACAACCATGTCTAGTACCCAAGATACAGGGAATCCTAGTTTGGGGCTAGATCAATTTGTGTAAATAGTGTCCAAGGTATTATTATTATTATATCATTCATACATATGCCCGCGCATTTTTTTCGGAGGAGTTGTAGGCAGAGACTAACGTCCTCCACTTGCTAGGATCCTGGCATACATCTCAGTCTTTTTGTGAAGCCTCTCTGTATGACTTCATACCTGAAGCAGTTGCAAAGCAAGTTTCATCCCTGACCATTTGTTTGCGATCATATTTCTAGGGGATAGTTGTTCATGAAAATCGGCAAAATTTGGTCAGCTAATTAAAACTACAGGCAGATAAGGGAACCGCCTAGGACAGTGAGAAGCGTGGAAGCGGGAAGAGAGAACTTTTCCCAGCAGGGAAAGAGAAAAGCTTGCAGTAATAATAATCACTATCTCTTATCCTGATTTAATGTATATGTAGAATAGGTTGATCCACACCTACATCAGAAACCAACCCGCAACGGAATCTCCACAAATCCCAACATCAAACCGAGACCATTCCTCTATCGACAGAGATCAGAAACCAACCCGCAACGAAATCTCCACAAATCCCAACATCAAACCGAGACCATTCCTCTATCGACAGAGATCAGAAACCAACCCGCAACGGAATCTCCACAAATCCCAACATCAAACCGAGACCATTCCTCTATCGACAGAGATCAGAAACCAACCCGCAACGGAATCTCCACAAATCCCAACATCAAACCGAGACCATTCCTCTATCGACAGAGATCAGAAACCAACCCGCAACGGAATCTCCACAAATCCCAACATCAAACCGAGACCATTCCTCTATCGACAGAGATCAGAAACCAATCCGCAACGGAATCTCCACAAATCCCAACATCAAACCGAGACCATTCCTCTATCGACAGAGATCAGAAACCAACCCGCAACGGAATCTCCACAAATCCCAACATCAAACCGAGACCATTCCTCTATCGACAGAGATCAGAAACCAACCCGCAACGGAATCTCCACAAATCCCAACATCAAACCGAGACCATTCCTCTATCGACAGAGATCAGAAACCAACCCGCAACGGAATCTCCACAAATCCCAACATCAAACCGAGACCGTTCCTCTATCGACAGAGATCAGAAACCAACCCGCAACGGAATCTCCACAAATCCCAACATCAAACCGAGACCATTCCTCTATCGACAGAGATCAGAAACCAACCCGCAACGGAATCTCCACAAATCCCAACATCAAACCGAGACCGTTCCTCTATCGACAGAGATCAGAAAACACAGAAACCATTGATTAATGTGAGAATCGCATACGAACTGATACACAAATCCGAATTCTAAAACAACATTTGCTATAGTCCGTATTCCCTTGCCTGATTCTGGTGAATCTTTTCATTGAATTGTATTTGGGATTTGTGTTGTATTTTAAAAGGCATTAGGTCCGAATTGGGGTGTATAACTAAAGGAATAAAATGCCACCAAAGCAGAATATGCCAGTTGCATCTGATTTATGTCTGAATATGCCATATTAAAGGTTTTGTTTCGCTCTTTTGAAGTAAAAATCTGTTATTTATGGAGTCCAAAATGTGAGGTCAGATTAAATTATGTCCAATACTATAAAGATTTATGGGCGCAAGATGTTTTATAACGGTCAATATTTTTTAGTCCTTAAGAGTAAGCTCTTAAGTTCCATATTTATTTGAGGATATCGGTGATTTTGGCTGAGGTGTTTCTACACTTGTCTTTCCAATGTCTATTTATACGTGGTTTATTGAAATCTACAATAAATCAGTGTTGATTGGAAATAAATAGCATTTCTCGTTTTGATATTTTTGGTTCAGTTTTTTTTTTGTTTCCAAAAATGTACAATTAAATTTGGATTTCCGGTCCTCAATCTACCCACACAGATTAAATAATTCGTCTCGCACGCCACTGCCATATGATGACTTGTGACCACATTAATGGCCCGAGACTCAACACTGCACTTTGGGGACATTACCCAGCCCATCAGCCCTTGCTATGATTACACTTTCTTCAGTTTTTTAAGGTATTTTAACTGGTCTTGTTTACTTGTTTTATGACGGCTTCTGTGGCATTGCGGCTCCAGGTTCTGCCTCCCAAGCGGGAGGCCCCGGGTTCGAATCCCGGTTGGGGGGGAAGAAAAAAATCCCCAGGTCTTGCATGTTTATATGTGTGGCGTCGCTGTTACTGGTTCCCACGACACAGGGTATCCTAGTGTGGGGCAAAATGATTATTATTATGCTTATGTTTACGTTTCTACATGTATTGTTCATACAGTTGGCTAGCCCCCTGTCACGCAAAATGGAGTATTGAATAACTGAACGTGGACAAACTAAACCTCTGCCAATCCGTATGGGAAAGACGTCACGTCCTCCTATGTGTGTTGTTAAATCATTAAATCAATAAATAAATAAATCATGTTTTTTCAGTAATATTGCTACAATGACGAAAGAGTTTCTTTAGTAATGCCAAATCTAGTCTTCATACAGCGTCGAAATCTGGCACTATCACGATCAGCTTGCCCCCAAGTCAAGTTATATATAAGATATATATAATATATCTTATATATCTTATATAAGAACACGATCGATGACGACAGCACAGTGCAGGTTCAAAAGGGGTAACTGTAACTGTACAATCCCTTACCAGCCCCATGGTGGCAAACTCTATCATAGCCCACTGGGCAATAATTTAAGGCCGTGTACACACGTCGCGGCTATTGTGAGCACGCCTACAGTAGCGGCCCACACGCCGACCGGCTAGATCGGCCCGCCCGGGGTTGACCAGCGAGGTCGAAGGGTGCGGAGACGGCTTTATCATCATTATCATGCAAGTTTTTAGTTTTCATTGGCTTCCCTTTATGGACTTAGGTCAATAATTATACAGAAAATTGCGCGAAATTATAGTATCGAAAATAACAGGCTAAACGGGGGCAAAACTGTGCCTCTGCCACCACGTATGGGAAAAAGTATGACGCTATGTTTTTTTTTTGTATAAAACTATATAGACTCGATGATTGCGGATTAGTGTCTCTAAAATAATGAATTTAAGAAGGCAATAGTGAGCTGAATGAAAGAAACTTTAAAATTAAAATACATTAATTGCATTATCTTCGAACGTTCTCGAAGATTCGAGATTCGAAATTCTCTATTTTTTAAAGTATTCTTATTTGAGACTTGTGACGTCTGTTCTAAAGTATGAAGAGGATCTACTCTAACGCCACGTAATATTAGGCAAAATTTCTGTATTTATTTTTGGAAAGAGGACTGGACATTCTTGAAGGGTAGTATTTAATCGCACATCAAAAATACTGATTTTGCAGCAAAAAAGGATCAACAAAAGCACTGTTTAAGTTTTAAATATTTAATGAGTACCTAAGTTTATTTTTTAATTATTTTTTGTTGTTCTTGCATGTTGAACCTAATACGAAGGATAAAGGGGGCTTCACTCCGCTCACCCCATTTACCCTTCACCTAAGCTACCGCAGTATTTTGCCCTTATATTTGCTGTGCAAATCAGTATTTTTGATGTGCAGTTTAAATTTCTCATTCTTGAATTGCAAATTGAATGAACTGGCGCTTGAATAAAACCATTTCCATACTAACCCAGCAAAACCAAGATCGAAGGACCAAGTTACAGTAACAAATAGTGCAGCATCCATTCAAGCATTGTAGTTGAGTTTTTAAATAATAATAATTGAATCAATTTCTTGTAATACAAATAAATGCAGATATACTGATGAATAGTTTGATACGGCCATTGTTACGTGTTTTATGGACATCGTTTTGATTTATCAGAAGTATTCCTCAGGCCTTTTTAGAATACTGATCGGGTATTTATTTATTACTGTGTATTCATAGTGGATATGTTTCTGTTAGAGAAAGATTGTGTTTGTTTATGTTACCGCCAAAGTTCGAACAAAAAATACTCTATTACCCATTAAATGTTCTGGATATAGTCAGCAATTTCTGATTTTTACCCTTACATGTCAACCTACCACGAAGAAAGAGAGCTTCACTTCGCTTATCCCTTTTCACCTACCCTGACCCACCATTTCGCTTTCCTGATAATAGTTATGAGCAATTTTGAATTTTAAGTCCTTTATTTTAAGTATCGAAAAAAAAAACGAATTTGATACATTGCCTATTACGGTTTAGCCATTGTATAAAATGCCCAGGTAATATGTAAAATAAAAAGAAATCATACATTGACTGGCCATTTTCAGCACCCTATATGTACCTTGCCTAGGAATAGTATGCAATGACAGATTTCATACTTTGCCGATAACATATACAATAACTAGGGTCAGAGGGAGACAGTTGCTCATGTCCGAAGGACATAATTAGATCCCACAGCTCTTCACGTCATCCCTGGGTAGTGCTCATGAGCAACAAATTACTCTCAAGACGTTTATTTCCAGGTTATCGAGACATAACTAATTAATAAAGTTTTGAAACTTGTCCGTTGGGTGTTAAAATCGGAACGAACAGGTCAGATCGGATGCATGGAATGACGGACGGACGGACGGACAACGGATGCTTAATCCTTTTGATTATGGAAGTGGTGGTCTGAAAATTTATTTTTAGCCGAAAGAGACGTTCAAGTAGACTTCGCGGTGCTCGTCCGCCAAAACGATTGACTTCACTAAAAGAGATTGATGCAAGAATTATAGGAAAAATATCATTCCCATACATTAATTACACAGAATAACTGCGTTGTAAGATAATCTGATCAAATTATGACCTTTCAATGAAATACACTCAGATAAAACGAAACTCTTACACAGGCAAAATTAACCTCAAAAGAGGTGACCATCACGCCTATAAGAAGGAACTTAAGAACTAGCGAGGGATGATCGCTTCACATATTAAAATATGTACACTTATTATACCTTTTCCCATTTAGGGTGGCACAGGTACAGCTGTTGTGCCCACGTTTATGCAACACTCAATTTTGCGTGACATAGGGCGGACCTAGCAAAAATGGCCCGCGAATTTAAACGTTACCACGTTACCAATTAAATTATGCTGTCCAAAATATGGACAGAGCCCTGTAAAGGGTTTAACTAGGCCATCGTCACAGCTATGGGAAATGAGGACTTCTTCACGATGTTTTACATCACCGGAACTTCTGTATAATTTCATGATGACGACCCGAATGGCCGAGTCGGCAGTGACCCTGCCTACGAAGCCAAGGGTCCCGGGTTCGAGTCCCGGTGGGGGCAAATATTTGTTTAGTGAGAACAGATGTTTGTACCCTAGTCATGGTTGTTTATCTATCCAAGTATAATATTTATCTATATAAGTATGTGTATCGTTGTCTAGAACCCAAGATACAGGGAATCCTAGTTTGGGGCTAGGTCAATGTGTGTAAATAGTGTCCAAGGTATTATTATTATTATTATGATGAACTAATGCCAAAATGCACAGCCTACTTGTTTAAATAATGTGCCGCCTAAGTTTCGCCACAGACGACAAACTTTTTGATCGGGGAATAATAAAACCACCGAATAAAACACTACTTGAGCGGATGACAATGATGAGCGGAATTTCCTGAAATGAGCGAAAAATATACTGAATTGCGCGGCAAAATTACTGACTTGCGCGACTAAATTACTGAATAGTTTAACTACCGCTTATTGACTAAATAAAGACTGTCTGGGCGAAGTGATGGGTCAGGGTATGTGAAGGTTTTTCCTTCGTGTTAGGTTGAAAAGGCAAGAACAATAAAATCCAACGTTCGTTTTGTATTTCATGTCATTCGTATTAGGATTTTCAAGTTCCTGTTTCTAGATTTCTAGTCGCGCAGTTCAGCAATTTATCAGACGAAGCCAGTATTTCTAGTGCGCTAATTTTCTGTCGCTTTTAAGTTATTCAGACAGTCAAAACTGTATTTTTGCCAAGAAAAAACTGGATTTACAGTCATACTTTTAAATACTGCCCTTTTTGATCTGCCAATAGTTTGGTTAGGTTTGGCTGCCAGCGTCATTCGGCCGATACCGAACCGTTATATGCGCACATCTCCTTCAAGTAAAATACAAGCAAGTAAGCAAGTAACAAAATGTAATCAAGAGTATCCATTACCAACGTCAACGTCAACGTCAACGCATCCTCAATATTGAACGCATAAGAATATTGCTGGTTTGGATCGTAAGTCATTTTTAGGGTTCCGTACTCGAAGGGTGCCAAACGGGACCCTATTACTAAGCCTCCGCTGTCCGTCTGTCTGTCCGTCCGTCACCGGGCTCTACCGGATCAACCGAAATAGGAAGAGAGCTGAAATTTTCACAGAGGGTGTATTTCTATAACAACAAATAATGAAACATACCGGTTTTTAAGAATTAAAAGAAGTACCCATACAATAAATTATTTTTATGGCAATTTTCTTAGCCATTTTGTTTTATTTGTTTATTGATGAAAATTGGACTCTCCCGATGTTATCGGAAAAGATCTTTAATTGCAGGTATTGAGTGTTTTGCTCAGTTATTTGTAAATATACGATTAACTATTGCTGAATCGAATTATAATAAATTATATTGTTTTTATTTATGTTAATAAGTAACTCAATTTTTATCACTTCCGATTTCAATGAGCAAAGAGTTTCGTTAACCTGAGTACAAAGTTTAATACGTACATGCTAGATACACAAAACTATTTTTCAATGTTTCGATATCCGGTCTTGAATTTACCTACCTACCTAGTATTTAATATTTTATTATTAAACATTAAAAAGATTTACTCGTACAAAAGACAGTCGTTTTACGTTTTTCCGTGTATGTGTGTGTACTCTTCGTGTGCGTTTCCGACGTCCTACTAGAACTTGACCGGTTTTATTATAAATATGTAGTCATTTTTCCTTATAGACATTATTCGACTAACTCCTTAATACCTTAACCTCTTGAATACCACCGGCGTTGGCTAACGCCACTTTTCCGTTATAGGTTTTACATTTTATTACCATGGCATAAGGTTCAAAATCGCAACCTGTCCCAACTACCCTCGGTTGTTGAGAGGTTAATACTTACATCGTACGTTACATCGGCTGAAGAAAGTCTTTTGTCTGCGGATTCTCGAAATATCATCTGCCTGTCATTTCCCGAGCGGGAGACGCTAGGCCGAACGGAAACAGAAAAGTATCACCTTTTACTTCTATCTAATATTTTAAGGAAACTGATCACTCTTCATATGAGCGAACGTGAAAAAATAAGCATTCATTCGGCCCATTGAAATCTTGAGTTTAAGTGTCACTTAAACGTGGACTTATCGGTTGTGTCACCGGGCGAAGAGTGTACGATGGCTGCTTTTAATATGAATGATCATGATCTCTGAAGTATTATCACTTAATCCGTTGTTCAACGAATACAGATTAATAGTACCCTCATTTACAAATGAACCCACCAATTAAACGAAAGGACATTGGCACCATGCGCCTGCGCATCCGCATTAGGTGTCCCATTCTAATGGCGTGTTGATTATTAATTAAAAATAATTACGATTACGACCGTTTTCAATGACTCTGGTGTTACATCTATTAACGGTGGTAGGGATGCAAGGACTGTAAAATGTAGATATATCGATATTATTGTTCGTTTATATCGTACATTGCTGACATTGCTCTTTTACGTTGAGTTAGCCGGTTACAAAATGCTTTCCTTCACCCAATGCTCCTGAAAGAAGGTGCTGAAGTAACTTTTTTTTGTGAGGGTAGCCTAGAAATAAACTACAAAATTTTGTGCCTGAGTAAATAATTTAATTTAAAAATACAATTATTCTATTAATGCTATTTAATCTTATTCTAAACTAGGCCTGAACCCCTACTTAAACTGGGTCAATAATTTACAAAAGCTTTCCTCACCTCCTTTCATCACAACAAAACATCATGGAACTTTACACCAAAGTCAACGAGAAAATCGACACAGTCATTGCCAATTTCAACACCCAGATGGCACACTATGAGAGGCAGTTGAAGGAGTCCGCCACCATGTCGATGTCGTGTAGCCCGCAGGACATCAGCACCTTGGCTAGTGACTTCAGTGAGTTCAAGGTATTTACATGGAACTGCCTGGATGCGCTGCGCTCACAGGCAGAGCTACTGCTGGTGGGCCAAGACCGGCTCGAGCAGGCGTCGCGCCGCAAGGTGCTTCTTTTGCACGGTGTGCCAGAGGTTGCAGGCGAAGTAACAGAAAGTGTTGTCAAGGGTGTTCTAACCGACAAGATGAAATTGTCGCCAAAGTGTGTATCGGATATTCATGCTGCCCACAGGCTCGGGTCGAATATCAAGAAATCAGCTCCCCGCCCCCTGCTTGTGAGGTTCACTATGTACATATCCCGGTCCGAAGCATGGAATAGCAAGACATCCTTGAAGGGCACGGGCATCACTATGTCTGAGTTTTTGACAAAGGCCAGACATCAGGTTTTCATGGCGGCCAGGAAGCATTTTGGCATGCGGAACTGCTGGTCCACAGAAGGCAGGATCATCCTGCTGCTATCCGACAAGTCCCGGCAGAAGATTGAAATGATGAAGGAGGTTCTGGTGTTCACCGACAAGTTCCCATCTTCTACCGCTCAATCCGGGGCAGCGAGCAACCCTGCGTCCACATCGACTGCACCTGCTGCTACTGCGCGGGCCCCTGCCACCACTGCCAAGCGTACACGCGGAGGCCGAGGTGGATCGACGACGGGGGCGGCTAAGAAGTAGTTCGCCGAAGTGCCTCCGTCATTTGGTCGGATTATGCCTGCGCGCTATGGGTTATGTGTTTTCAATTTCTTGTGAAGAATGCAGGTTTTTCATTTTTTTTTCTCTTGTTTTCTCCTCCGACCTTCATTTATTTATTAATTTCTTGATAATTGAATCCACCACTGTCATCTGTCATTTTTGACAGCGAGTTTTTTTTTTATCTTTTTACTGTCATGTCTCTGTACAAACATTCCGTATTACGCGTAACGAAACGCAATAGAGAGATTTCGATATTGCTATATTCTTTTGCTGTTTGTTTGTGTTTTTTTTTATTTTTTTTTCTGTATAATTATTGCAAGTTGATTTCTGTTAATCTTGATTTCTTTCCCAGCATGCCCAGTGAAAGACTGAGTTCAGGCTTAGAACGAAAAGTATTTTAAAGTAGATCCTATTATTTTTTTTATTTTTTTTGTAATTTATATGTATACCTATATAGTTTACGAATACCTTAAACTATTTTAATGATAGCTTCTTTTCTAGCTCTGATAGCGACGTTTCTCTTAGTGCGGGAGGTGGGTTGTCGGCGGATGGCTCTTTGTCTGATAATCTGAAACGCGTGTTCTCGACCCTTGGCTTTAATCTCAACATCGTCCATATTAATGCACAGAGCATTCACGCCAGCTACGCTGATCTTCTCGATGCCTTCGTTGATCAGAATATTCACGGAATTCTTGTCTCCGAATCTTTCCTTAAGCCATCCCTCTCTTCTTCCATGTATGCTCTGCCAGGGTTCAGGCTCTATCGTAATGATAGAACGGGTAAGGCTGATGGCGGCGTTGCCATCTACCTTCGTTCTGACATCTCCTGCAAAGTTATCAGCCACTCGCCCAGCCTATACTCTGGTTCTGCAGAACACTTATTTTTAGAGATATGTCTTCGTCACAATAAAGTTCTTCTGGGTGTTTACTACAGTCGTCGTATAGATTACTTTGAATCTTTTGAAACTCTTCTTAATGACCTGTCCCCTCTTTATCCTGTAACTCTTATTCTTGGTGACTTTAACACCTGCCTCCTTAAAAACAATGCTCAATCAGACAAACTGCGATCCATTGTTAACTCCTTGAATTTACACATTCTTCCCCTCGATGCCACTCACTTTCAGCCTCACTGTACCCCCTCTCTTCTTGACTTGATGATAATATCTAACCCCACTAAGGTTGCCGTACATGGTCAACTCAGTGCCCCCTTCTCCTACCATGATTTAATTTACCTATCCTACAACATTAGGCACCCCAAGCGTAAAGCTAAGTTTCTTGAACCTCGTAGTTTCAAGGGTATTGATCTCACTTCCCTTAAATCCGACACCTCTTCCATAGATTGGTCCCTTGTTCTGGGTAGTGAGTCCGTTGATGATAAGGTTCAGAACTTTAACACAATTTTCCTGAGCTTGTTTGACAAACATGCTCCTGTTAAGAAGGTTAAAGTAAAACACCTTCCCGCTCCATGGCTTACTGATACCATCAAGGGTCTGATGGCTAAAAGAAACCGTGCCAAGACTAATTATAAAAAGGATCCGACCGACGAAAATCTCTTAGCATACAAAAGACTTCGTAATCGCTGCTCCCGTCTGTGTCGAGATGCCAAACGCCGTCATATATTTGAATGTATCGAGAGCTACGCCCCTGCACAAGTTTGGAAATTTCTGAAGACCCTTGGCATTGGTAAGTCCCAGGACCTGGATGTTGGTAACATCGACCTTAATGGTCTCAATAATTTTTTTGCTGTCCCCCCCGTCCAGATGGATCCATCTGTCAAGGATGCCACACTCCGTAACTTGCTTTCCAGGACTGTCTCCTGCCACTCTCCTTTCCATCTACGTCATGTTGGAATCGCTGCAGTCAGGAAAGCAGTGCTAGCAATCTCATCAAAAGCCGTGGGCAATGACAAAATCTGCTCTCAAATGCTAACAATTGTTCTTGGGGAATTGCTGCCGGTTATCACTCACATAATTAATGCTTCACTCTCTGACTGTCACTTCCCTAGTCAGTGGAAACGTGCTCTCGTGATCCCTCTGCCTAAAACATCCAACCCTACTTCCTACAAAGAATTTCGTCCTATTTCTATCCTGCCTACCCTTTCCAAAGTCCTTGAATCCATTGTACACACTCAATTATCCGCCTATCTTTCCTCCATGAATCTCCTTAATCCTTTCCAATCGGGCTTTAGGCCGGGTCACAGCACTACCACGGCTCTACTCAAAGTGACAGATGATATCCAACTTGCGATGGACCAGAAGAGGATGTCTATGCTGGCATTGCTTGACTTCAGCAGCGCTTTCAACTGCGTGGATTTTGATATCCTGGTTGCGATCCTTCATTCACTTAATGTCTCCTCTCATGCCGCCCTCTGGTTTGACTCCTATCTCAGAGATCGACAACAACGCATCAAGTCTGAGGAGACATCCACCGATTGGTGCGATCTATTCACTGGGGTTCCTCAGGATGGCATCCTTTCACCCCTTCTTTTCTCGGTTTTTATCAACTCAATCTCTGATGTACTTACTTCTTCATATCATATTTACGCAGATGACCTCCAAATATACCGGCATTTTTCTCCGCGTGATGTGACTCCGGCTGTGGAGGCTCTGAATGCTGACCTCGAGAATATCCGGAAATGGGCCCTCTCGTATGGGCTTCTAGTCAACCCGAGCAAGTCGCAGGCCTTGATCTTGGGAACCAGATGCTCTCTTAACCTGTTACAACAACTTCAAATCGCTCCTCTAATATTTGACGGAACCGTAATCAAATACAGCGATAAAGCTAAAAATCTCGGAGTTGTATTCGATAACATGCTGTCTTGGTCGCCCCATGTCTCCGAGGTCAGCAGACGAGTCTTTGCATCGTTTCACTCTCTTCGGAGATTACAATACTTCCTTCCACGGCACACTAAAGTCACTCTAGCCCAGTCCCTTCTACTTCCTTTAATTGACTATGCCGATGCTTGCTGGGTGAGTGCAAACGAAGAACAACTGAATAAACTCGAACGACTTCAAAACCTCGGGATTCGGTTCGTCTTCGGGCTGCGCAAGTATGACCACGTCTCGCAGTATCGCAAGGAACTGGGTTGGCTCCCGATTCGTCTTCGCCGTGATTTCCACATATTGGCTTTACTCTTTAACATCTTGAGAAATCCCAGATATCCTTCTTACCTTCTTGAACGTTTTGAGTTCCTTTTCTCCAGAGGCAAGGAACGGAGATCTCACACGGTGTCTCTTCTATGTATTCCGCAGCATAACACCGTCGCCTACGAGCACTCGTTCAGGCTGAGGGCCATTCGGCTGTGGAACGCACTTCCCTGCACTATTAGGGATAGTCCCACTCTCTTCTCCTTTAAGAATCGCTTGAAAGAGCACTTACTTTCTCTTTCATCATAGGTATTGTATATATAAGTATGTAATTGTATTTATCTGTTTATTATTATTATTTGTTTATTTTTATTTTATCTACTATGTCTTTTATTATATGTATTTTTATAGTAAGTATTATATTTTATTGGTATTTAGTAATTTTATAATTGCACTAGACTACCCTTTTCAGTTTATATGTATCCTATCCTGATAGGTTTGCTGTAAGAAATCTCTGTTGAGAGATAAGCTCGCCTTTGCCTTTTAATTTCTTGTAAAATGTTTTGTTTTAATGTTTTGTGCAATAAAGAATTGTGAATTGTGAATTGTGAAAGTAACCTGAACAAAAAATATTTTTATCTACACACGTATCATAAACCCTCTTTACTGCGTCCAAAAACCACACGTTACGACCAGCATAATGATAAACTTCTTGGTAAAAACTCATTTCTTATCTGAATATTGATCATTATGACCATAATGTAACAATATTTGTCAAATTATGACATTCAAATTTCGAACGCCGACGCCTGCCTGCGTGACGCCCCTAGTTTGTCTGTAAAGTTGGTACTACTGGACAAGCCAAACAACTGCAGAGCAATGATCAATGCCAAAATTCCGGTCGAAAATGCGGTTCCTGAACACATTAAAGAGAGCTTATGATATGTGTTTAGATAAACTAGTGTATGTAACTGTACATAATTAGGCATTAAAACTCTCGAATGATATTATTATGAAACTCGCTTTCGGCTCGTTTCATGAACCCACTCTTGAGTATTAATGCCCTCCATTATGTAGCTGTCACATAAACTACTATTATGAAAGTATTTTATAAAAAGAGATATTAGAATGTATTTTTGTCTTTTTGTGTTAGCTGAAAACCAACGCCGCTACTCCACAGAAAATACTCTAAACTCACAATTTTTGACACACTTTTCTTCAATTGAAAACTTCTAATTCGGGTTGGCCACTAACCCGTCCCTCCATTGACCCGCACTAAGTCAGTGTGGTGGACATAGCTCGATCTTATGCGAATTCGAGAAAAATCCTATACTTTTAGGACTGATATGCAAGTTTTATCGATAGTTTTCTCAGTTTGTCGAATTTCTTCCCATCCCTATTAGTAATTAAAACATCGAGTGCACACCGAATGTGTGGTTAATCAGCCGAGTCGCCGCTCTCATCGACATCGACATACCGTCACTTATTTGCTTTGTAGTTTACATCTGCGTAAGCGCATGCGTTGATTAGTCCGACTCTATTTCTGGATTATTAGGAGTTTAATGACATACGAGAATTAATGTCGAGGATATGATTAAAAGTATGTCATAGATAGTTGGTAAGGACGATAAATATATATTCCCTACTTATACTTATTGATATCCCAAAAAATCCTTCTAAGGGTAATATATACACCATCCAAAAAAAAGGCCAAGTGCGAGTCGAACTCGCGCATCGAGGGTCCCGCACAATTTTACCTTTTTTCCTTTCTTACAAACTCTAAGAACTTTGTGCCAAATTTCATGATTCTATCTTAACGGGATGTACACTATAGGTTTTAATTGCCTTGCGAGTACCAAGCAAATACATCAAATATTCGGGATGACCGACCGTAACTTCTGATTGCGTTGAACTAGAAGTTTGATTTTTCCACAGCTCTAAGGGACCACAGATTTTTGTAACTGATATCAATTTCAACTTGATCCTCCACGTTTTCCTGAGAAAATAGGAGATATACAGACGAGACGGATGGACAACGAAGTGATCCAATAGGGTTTCCTTTTTTAGGTTCCTTTTTAGGTATTCCGTACCCGAACCCTATTACTAAGCCTCCGCTATTCGTCTGTCCGTCCTTCTGTCCGTCCGTCGGTTACCGGGCTCTATCGGATCAACCGACATAGATAGGGAGCTGAAATTTGCACAGAGGATGAAATTTGCAATAGAAATATTGCCGCCATAAGAACAAATAATAAAACATACAGGTGTTTAATAATTAAAAGTAGTACCCTTTTTTTGTTAGCCTACATGGTATCCCTTTTCTGGGCAAAGGCCTAACCGCTTCGAGCCCACTCATCTCTAGCTAAAGAAGTCTATATCCATACAAGAGATTATTTGTATAGCAATTTCCTTAACTATTTTGTTTTATTTGTTTATCGCTGAACTGAACTAGACTATCCCGATATTATTAGAACAGATCTTTACCTGTGGTATTATGTTTTGTGCTTAGGTATTTGTCATTATAAGATTAATATGAGAAGCTCCTTAGATCAACATTGTTTAAATAATTTTTGGTTTAGCTCTGTAGTAATTATGTAATTTTTTCGTTTGCAATGTTTATAGGAAGCAGTTTGTTAATTTCGCTCTCTCGTTCGGTCGCTCATTGAGTTGAAAAACATATATTTTCAGTTATTTTATATAGAACTCCAAGTCCATTCATATGTCTAATTTAATTAAGTAAAATTTGTATTAGACTGTTTGTTTCCTAAGTAAATAGAAAAAAATATTTATATAATAATCTCTAATTCGAATTATAAAAAAATATATGAAGTTTTATAATACATTTCGTTTTATTTCTGTAAATTTGGTTTCAATGAGCAAAGACTTTGGAGAGGTGAGTAGGTAAATAGTTCAATAGTTACATACTACATACACAAAACCCTTTTTCAATGTTTCGATGAACGATGTAGTCCTATTTTATTATTAAGAATTAAAAAGGTATTATACTCGTACAAAATACTTCTTTTCAAGTTTTTCCGTGTGCAAAGGTACCTACCCTTCGTGTGCGGGTCCGTCGTCCTACTCGCACTTGACCGGTTTTATTTATTTTTAGGGAACAGAAACCTAAAAACTAATTGATGTGGTACTTCCAAAACCATGAAATGAATTAACCGAGCGAGCGAAGCGAACTAAGCCTCCAGTTTTGAGTTTGGCCAAAAATCCCTTTTCCGTCTGTCGCATTTTTAAACATTATGATTTATTATTTTTTTAGTCGAATGTGATTTTTTATTGGGAGGAAAATAGGGAGGAAAAGACGGGAAGTTTGCTGTAACGTTATTTATCGACGGATTTCAATCAAATTTGAGAGGCACACTATAGTTATTTGTGTCACAAGGGAGCAAAATGATGTATTTACGGCGAGGGCGGTTTATTGAATCCAGAGTGAAGGGAAGGATTCTACGATAGAATCCTGAGCGTAGCGAGGGATTCTAAGTTAGAATGCTGAGCGTAACGAAGGATTCAAGCGTTAACGCCATGACGAAAATTATTTTGCTCCTAAGTGTCACATACAACTGTTCACACCGACAATGAGGAAAAATTAAATTAAATGCTCTTAAAAAATTAAATAACTGTACTTTGAATTATACTTTCACCACTTTTACAGTAATCAAACAACGTAAACAAAACTTCTTTTTTATAATGGCGGATTGTGAAGGATTAGGAAAAGGTCACCACACATAAAATATTCCTGTGTACTTTTACCAATATGTAAAAATAATCGAATCGGATATCAATATTCATTATATCACAATAACAATTATCGATAGATTTTATTTCAGTAAAACATATAATTTATTGTGACATTTTTTTAAATATTACGAAAAATTCATAAATTTTCATACAACGTTGTTAAAGTTAAAACTTGAAACATGTTCGTTTTTAATCGACTACGATGAAATTACAATCGATTATTTTATTAAGATCTGTATTCAATTGGCACATTGCGTAAATGCTACATGCCAATGAATAATTTAAAAAAGTAGCTTGAACAGAAAAGTAGAATTTTGCTCCCTCTCGTCGTAGAGCAAAACTTACTTTTCCGAAAGAAAAGTGTGAAAAATATTATTTAAAAATTTAAAAAACCAAAAGGGGGAGTAGACGGGGAAGCACTTCGGGGTATTTCGACCCCCTGTAACTATGTTGTAGATAAAGCTAGACACCTGAATTTCAAAGTTCCGTCATTTTGTTACTGACCCATCATCAATCATCAACATTCTAAAAGTACTTCTAGCTGCCCTTTAAGCTTAACATTTTCAAAAAGGTTTACTGTTCTCACAGAACCACTAGTAAATATTAGTATTTTGTTTTCAATTTCAGCGCTTGAAAAAGAATAATATTTATTCAAATGTGACAAGCAAAACTTGTTGGCAAATGTCAAAAACCAAGGAGCGATTCATCGCTTTGCTATCAAGGTAGGTACCTAATCGAAGCTGGAATCAAGATTATTCAAACCCGTGGTGACGCAGATATTGTCAAAGTGAAGATTGCTGTGCAAGCAGCTAAAAATGGTGAGGCGTTATTGCTAGAAGGCGAAAACACCGATCTTCAAGTCCTGATGACAGCTACATCCAGCCCAGAAACCAACATTCAAACGCTGATACCGGGAAGATAGAATGCAGAGTCCCGGGTCTTCAGTAGATAAAAGCTAATTGTGGGTCTTGGAGCTATGCGCAGCCAAAGCCGGTGGACCTAAATTCATGACCATGTTATTTTAATTTTATCACATTGTTCCTAGTTCTTGTAATATAGATATAGATGTGTCGACATAACTAACTTATGAAAAATTAAGAGACTTTAGTAAGTAAGTCATTGACGAACTTGTTATTTTTTATAAATTAAATGTCGTGCCGAATCGACCCCAAATAAAACTACAAGACAAACGGTGACATTTTTTAATTTCGTAAATCTGTTTGTCTCAACAATTTATTGCTTATTTATGTTCGATACAATTTTCATACGACATTTTGCACCATTGATATTAAAACTACTTGTTTATGATGATTCGAATTAGTATTTCATAGGACTACTTGAATTTGAGAGAAGTGTTATTTCATGGGCAAATAAATGTATAAAATATAAGATAGATAGACTGTTAAATTTGAGGGCCACCACTAAGAGATACATTACTAATAAACTAATGATAATATAATACCTTGGACACTACTTACACACAATGATCTAGCCGCAAACTTGGATTCCGTGTATCTTGGGTACTAGACAACGATACACATACTTATATAGATAAATATCATACTAAGATAGATAAACAACCATGACTAGGGTACAAACATCCGTTACATTACACATACCCATACAACACCGGGACTCGAACACGGGACCCTTGGCTTCGTAGGCAGGGTCACTGCCGACTCGGCCATTCGGGCTGTCAAACTGACAACATACTTAAAGCAATAATCTTTTATACATTTTCAAAATGGTGATTCAATAAATAGATACAGACTTAATCTCCTCGCTTCGCTCGTGATATTCCAATAAAAAAAATACTCGGCAGTTCTTATTCGGACATGGACAAATTCGAAATGTTCAAATTGATCGATTTTAATTGCATCGGAAAGAAGCTTCACTCGAAATATGGAGACATAAAAATTCCAACTGCGGTGTGTCGGCGTTTCTACAAATTTATACAGTGTTTGTCGAAAAAGGGCGCTTTTATACCGAGCGGGGAACCAATCGACATGGTAACCAAAATAATATTTATGGTACCAGTAATCACATTGTCATATGCTTGTACCTATAGAAAGTTTTGTCATATGAGAATACCAGTTATTTGTTGCGGTTCTGTAAACCTTTCAAAATAAAAAATATAACTCCTCCTTAGTGACCCTGTCTACGAAGCCAGGGATCCCGGGTTCGAGTCCCGCTGGGGGCAAATATTTGTTTGATGAGAACGGATGTTTGTACCCTCGTATGGTTGTTCATCTGTAAGTATAATATTTATCTATATAAGTATGTGTATCGTTGCCTAGTACCCAAGCTATAGGGAATCCTTATTTGGGGCTAGATCAAAGTGTGTAAATAGTGTCCAAGGTATTATTATTCCTCTCATACCCACTGCTGAAGAAGCCTCTAACGTAGATAAAATGTTTTTAATCATTCCCTATTTCTAATTTACACGCTAAAATTAGGCTGACTTAGTGCACTATTTTCTTACAACTAAAGCTATTAATCCTAAGAATGTTTAGCGTCACTAACAATTCTGACAAAACGTTCTGACCAGAATAGTCTATTCAGAACAGCATGTTTGCCAAGACGAGTAGAGCGTTGTCTCAGTCACACGATTGCATACAAAATACTAGGACAAAAAAGCGTTATAGGCGTCCACTAAATTTAAAATAAGTAAAGGCGCATTCATAATTCATGAATATAAATGCCAGTTCATTTATTTCCTATTACTCGTTTCGGCGAATAGACTATAGCAATCTGCTCGCTTCGCTCCTAAAGTGTAAATGCGCCTGCCCCGAACATTATTGTTTTGGATGCCGACTATTGATTTAGTTTAGTGTTATTGGCGACTTAACTCATGCCCTCCGCGACGATTGGGTTTTAAAGCAAAAAGTTACATACAAAACGTTGGGTAAGTTTTGTGGGGAAAGGTTGGTGTGGATGTTCCTTAATTTCTTCTTGACATTTCGATGTATAAGAAAATATGCAAAAATTACCTATCTCAAATTTTGTGATCATAATTTTTCGACGATCGCTTTTGTCGATAGGCCGGGCCGAATGAATAAAAAAAAGTATATACAAGGTGACATATAATTAGCTGTCCATATTTTGGGAAATGAGAGTACCTATAATTATGAACAACTTCCCCCATGAAACATATGGACGCAAACTATAAAAAAATGGGTCTCCCATAGTAACTTGTAATCAGCTGATCGGGTCAATGTACTGAGGGACTAAAAATTTTTTTCATTTTCGACCATATGTTTCCTTGGAAAAGTTGTACACATTGATGGATTCTATTATGCTCGAAAATATGGTCAGCTAATTAAATGTCACCTGTATATAGTATATCCTTTTGCCTATAATATTTGTAGGAACATTATTGATATGAGCAAATATCAAAAATTAAGAATTTAGTTACAATGGCGGTGATATTTTTTTCTATTTGATAGAGTAATGATCAAATATCTACAAGTAAAAGGGTGAAGCTACGCCCGACTCAGAGACGTTGGTTTATGTATCGGTTGTTACTTAAAAAATATTTACTTTTCTCTCGCATAACATTGATTCACAAATTGCCGTGTTCAACTTGTGCTGAAATTACCGCAACTTACGGACACGCCCGGCCGGTCTACAAAGCGATTGCAAGTGCGGTAGCAAGCTATAGAAGTAAGGCCACAATTTAAAGATTTTTACGTATTTATCAACGAAAAAAAATATATAATAATAACCAACCGTGTGTAACTTTACACAACAACACCTTGTATGAGATACCAAAACATTATTTTGATTAAATACAATACATAGTTGTAGTACTGCACTATCGAGTCATAAACAAAAATTACACCGAAAAGACAAAGCAGACAAATATCTCTAAATTAAAACCCTCGACACAATAAATCGAAAATTTGGTTCACTTGTTTACCTTTTAAACTTGCAATAAAACACAGTTAAAACTATCACAGTGAAATACCGTAACAAATAAAAAATTATTAAAATCCGTCTTGATTCAATAGGTATTCAAGCGCTAGGCTGCCACAGACAGGCAGACTGATCGAAATATGCTTCAAACTTATAACACCCCATTTTTCGTCTGAGGTTAAGATGTAATTATTTAAAATATGGCTATAGTTTTACTTCTGTACATAGCTATATATTTATAGCTATTTACATTCAAACCTCGTTCGTATCCACACTAAGACCATCTTATTAACCTCAAGGATATCGGCGATAGCCATTTCCTTATCTTTATCGTTATTATCGGTCGTTATATCTGAATTAACGGCGGTTCGAACAGAAATAATATAATCGTTTATTTGTATTTATCTCTTTAGACTTGCGCGAGCGCAGACGACACAGCTCTATAACTCAGAATTCCCTCGGATCCACTATTAAGTTGTAAAGCAGAAGGTATTGCTAATTATCATCCCTGGGACTAATGTAAGGATATAAATAACATTTAATACCTGATTAAGGAGATTTTTTTACAAATGATTAGTGAAGTTTAATAATTTGTTACAATAAGACATCGGGCTTGCCAGTGACTCCTTTGCAGTCGCCATAGCCGTATTGGCTTGAATAATTTACTCGTGGTCGTTCAATTCAATCTAAAACACTAGGGCCCGGATTGCACAACAGATAACTCAAGGCTCATCTCATGTAAAAAAATGCGTGGACGGTCTACTTAGCTGCAAACTGCAAAGCAATGAGAGCAAACGGAGAAAGAATAAACGCACAAAATATACATAGCGCGATTGAGAAATGTTAACATTTGAAAAGAAGTAGTATGTGTAGAAAGCAAGAAGGAAGATAAAAGAGTAGAATGACAAAAGGTTTTCCGACAATTTCCGGGCCAACATCAAGATGTTTTGGAAATGGCACCTAATCAGAAAAGCTCATTGCATATGGCGCTTGTGTCAAAGCCGTCAAATTATTTTTCTTCTTCCTTTAATATAAGGTGGGGTGACCTCATTTGAGGTAATTTGAGGTATGAGAATGATCACGTGATGTGTTTTTGAATTTTACCTCAGATGGAAACTCTTTGCCTGCAACGACGCCGGCGACACCAAGCGGGAGCAATGGCGGACATAGCTGCATAACTTTGGGCATCCTTTACCCGTTGGTAAAGGATGCCCAAAGATAGAAATAAGAATGGTGATGTTGTAAATGAGGTTTTGGATCGATGGAAGGGGTGATTTGAAAGCATTTTTGAACGTGAGGGGACTGGACGTGTCAACAGGCAAAGCCCCAGCCCCAGCCCCAGCAGCTGCAGCTTCGATCCTGCTGTTGATTTCAGAGTCCATTTCACAATTGGATGTTAGTATTGCTCCCCACGTACCGAAACTTATCAACCCGCTTCAGCTCATCCTCGCCAAGTTTAATGGTCAGCGCCTCGTGACCGTCGATGTCCAAAGCCATCACCTTTAGTCACAATTTGCGGCAAAACTTGTCGAAGTCAGTCATGAGTTGTTGCAAGCCGTCCGTGGATTCGGAAAAAAAGCGAAGTAATCAGAGCGTGTGAGACTTTTGTGCGGGCTTTGAGTCTCGCTAGATTGAAAAGGTTCCCATTGATGCAGAAACGGATGCGAACATCCTCTGAAGTAGTCTGTAAGACTTCTCGGACTACGACCGCAAAGTACAACGCGAACAGTGTATGCGCAAGAATGCAGCCTTGTTTTAACCCACAGGTAACGAAGAAAAACTCTGATGGTTCGTCATTGACAGCGATGCAGCACTCCATATCGTCATGGAAAAGTCTGAGGAGATTCAATAATTTCTCTGTGCATCTTAAAGATGGCTTTGTCTGGGTGTCGTCTTCGATAACCAATTGTCCTGGTCTCAGGAGACTAGAGAACTTCCTTCCTCTCCAGACCGAAATTACTCTCGCTCAGTCCCTTATGTTTCCCCACATCGATTATGCTGATGTTTGATGGGTCAGCGCAAAAGAAGAACAACTGAACAAACTCGATTGATTTCAAAATTTCGGGATTCGGTTCATCTTCGGACTGCGCAAGTATGACCACGATTCTCAGCATCACTTTTGTTATAAAAAAGTATAATATATATAAGCCCGTGTTTATACGTTGTATTTAAATTATTGTGTATGTAGTCTATATCAAGCAATTAGGATTATCAGTATGTATTGTTAGTTGGATATATTACTAGCAGTACTTATATAGTTTTATTGTACGCACAGGCCTCCCCTTGCTTAACCATCGCCTTTCCTGCCCATCATGATGTGCTGGAAGAAGTTTCTTGCTAGAGATCGTTAGAGATGAGCTCGCCTTTATACTTTTTTTGATTTTTATAATAAGTTATCTGTAAAAGATAAATGACAGGAGATTGACGAAACAGATCTATCATAGAGCGGGTGTGAATGGAGCCGTAGGATGGGGATGCCCGTGATGGTCCTACAAAGAACAAATTGGCCGTTTATTAGTGATGGGGCAAATTAGAAGTACCCGTAACCGGCGAGCTTGTATGAAGAGACTTATGCATGTTGAGGAAGCGAGGAATGTATGCCAGGATCGTAGCAAGTGGAGGTCTTTATTAGTCTCTGCCTATCCCTCTTCCGGAAAAAGGCCGTGAGCACATGTTTGTATGTGTGTACTAAAGACGATGTCAATGGGCCGAATGAATAATTAAAAGTATCACTCTCAGACCATACAGTAGAAATTAACGCCACAAGCACCCCAATATGTAACCGAACCAACCGTGAATTTTTAAGCGACTTCAAAAAAGGAGGGGGCTCTCAATTCAACTGCATTTTTTAATGTTTTTAATTGCATTTTGTTTGCATTTTTTTGAGCTTTACTTTACTGTTTTCGATAACGATCTGTAATCATGGGGTCGATTTAACAATTTGTTGGCGTCAAAATCTGACAACACTATGCACCATGCCTTCCAAACAAAAGGACAAATATATGTTGCGTTAAGACATGTCAGAAGACTTGGCTTAATATATTTGTCCTTTTGCAATTTTTTTTTGCCAAGTTCAATCACAGCTCTTTCTAGGGTACCTTTAGGTAGGGTAGGTTTTTGAACAGTGACCGCCCAGCTTAATATAAGAGGCAACATATGACGCTCTACATTCCGTAAACCCTTGTTGTCTGAAACTTAGTACTTGATGGTGGTATGGGTGTGCAACCGTTTCTATCTTCTTTAAACTCAGACCAATGGTTTCATCTTCATCTTGTACACAGATGACAGAGCCAAGTGTAAATACCGTAAGAATCCGACAGATGACAATTTCCTTTCTTAAAAATGTCTTCGTGATCGCTGCAACCGTCTCTGTCGTGATGCTAAGCGTCGGCATATCCACGAGAGTATTGAAAGTTACGCATCAGCTCAGGTGTGGAAGTTTCTAAAAACACAGCGGATCTCAGCGGTCTCAACCAGTTCCTTTCTGCCCCGCCTGTTGTGATGAATCCCACGGTTAAACAAGCCACTCTTCGGAGCCTGCGCTGTAAGTCCTTAACCGACACCACACCATTCAACTTGAGCAATGTGGGAATCTATGAGGTCAAGAAGGCGGTACTAGCAGTCAGCTCAAAAGCTGTAACGATAAAATCTGCCTTAAAATGCTTTCCACAATCCTGAATGAACAACAGCCAGTTATTACACACTTAATGAAAAAAACATATCCAATGAAATCTTCCCCACCTTTTGGCAAGAAACATTAGACATCCCTCTACCTTAAACTTCCAGTCCCGTCTATTTATCGTATCGTCCTATTTGAATCCTACCTGTCCTCTCCAAAGTCTTTGAATCATTGTCCATACTCAGCGCTCTTATTACCTTCACTCTAACAATCTGCTGAACATGTACCAGTCAGGATTCATATCAGGTCATAGCACCGTCATGTCTCTGCTGAAAGTCCCAGATGATATCCAGGTAGCCATGGACCGTTAACAACTGGATCCTTGCTGGCTTTACTTGACTTCGGTAGTGCCTTCAACTGCGTAGATTTCGACATCCTCGTTGAGCTTCTCAGATCCCTGAACGTCTCTTCCTTCTCTTCCAGCTGGTTTGACTCTTATTTGGGGCATCGGCAACAGCTTATTAGGTCGGAGGAGACTTCAACTGAATGGTGTGAACTTTTTAAAGGACTCCTGGTCAACCCGAGCAAGTCCCAGGCCATGATTAAAGGCACCAGACCATCTCTTAACTTGTTGCAGTAACAGCCCATTCCACCTGTCACTTTTAATGGTACCACAATCATATATAGCGATAAAGCTAAAAACCTGGGTCTTATCTTCAACAATCAGCTGTCCTGGTCATCGCATGTTTTATATATTTGCTACTTTTCACTATCTCAGGAGACTTCAGTAATTATTACCTCAACAGACCAAAATCACTCTCGCTCAATCTTTCCTTCTACCCCTCATCGATTATGATGGTGTCTGTTCGGTCAGTGCTAACGAAGAACTATTGAACAAACTCGAACGACTTCAAAATCTCAGGATTAGGTGTATCTTCGTTCTGCGCAAATACGACCATGTATCACAATATCGCAAGGAGTTGAAGTGGCTGCAGATCCATCTTCGCCGGGATTTACCCATCCTCAGATTTATCTACAACACTTTACGGAATTCACGTTATCCAACCTACTTGCGAGACAGTTTTCAATTCCTTTCTTTCAGCAGACCTCAGGAGAACTCACGTATCCATGCTCACAACTCCACAGGATAATACCGCGTCCTATGAGCATGGGTTTATGATCTTTCTTTTCTTTATTTTTATTTCTTTATTTCAGGATGTAAAATCCCATATCGATAGATACCTTAAAACTAGACATAGATATAAAATATAACAATAGTAACTCTAGCCTAGCTAGGGATTTTGGTCTTCGGTCTCGCTTCCCTATAGCGTCGGTAGACAATGCCCTCCGGCCAGTTATCTTTGGCCAGGAACATTGTCTTGAGATCGGCCGGCACCCGAAGTTTGAAGGACAGAAAGTCCTTGGGTCTATCTGACTCCAAAAGATCAATCTGCACCGTCGAAACCTCTGTCGCCTGCTTGGGACTGCGCGGCGGATTCTTCTTCAGCCTTTCCAGGATGTGACGCTCGATGTCCTGGCAGGTCATGTTCACGTCGAGCCGGGAAAGGTAGATTAGGGCCGTGGGAGCGGCAGCTTTGAGGCTGCACTCATCGGCGGGGGCGGTGCCACGCTGATTGCGGCTGCGTCTGGAGCGGCGCTTCCTGGTTTGAACCAGGATGAAACCTTCCCCATCAACTGTCGCGTTCGGCGGGCCACGAGCGGGCCTGGCCGGCTGCGCGCGCGGCGCAGCCTGCAGCTTCTGTTGTTCGGCGGCGGGCGGTGCGGGGCGCGGGCGGCGGCGGCGGGCACGGCGGGACACAGCAGCATACGTTTCTTTTTGGGCTTCCAGTGATTTGGATGACAGTTTAGACCCCGGGATATTCGGTTGTGGAATGCACTCCCCTGCACCGGGACAGTCCTACTCTAAATATATTTAAAAGTCGAGTGAAGAAGTTTATTTTTACATTACATAACCTCTCTCAGTATACTTTATTGCACGGTAAAGAATGAGTAAAAACAAATGAACTACTATGCGCAATGGCGAGCTTATCTCTAAAAAGAGATTTCTTCGAGCAAACCTAGACAGGCATGACAGGAAAGTCTATCGCTAGTAAGAGCAGTCTAGTGCACAATGAATTAAATTCTCTCTTTAGAATTATAGGTCGTATACATACAAGTGTTTTTTAGTATATAATATAATAGTAGTATATTATAAGTATTTAGTTTTATATTTTATTTTATTTATTAATTTGTATGTAAGTACACGTTTACTGCTCAGCAAATAACTTTCACATCTTATCCTGGTTTGCTGGAAGAGATCTCTTATTAGAGATATGTTCGTCTTTGTACACTATATTTATGTAACTTTTGTTTTTTATACGATTTGTGTGCAATAAATTATAGACAACATTCACATCCTGACAGGGGAGGAAGAAATAGGACTTGAACTTGAAGTCGGTATTTATTTTAATTTTAATTTGGTGATTATTTCATATCAGCAAACGTCTGACAGTTAGAACAGATTGATTGATCTAAGGAGTGAGCGGTTCATAGGTGTGCAGAGCACCTATTGGTATGACACGCGAATGCACATTTGCGGCGTCTACCTTATGTAATGATCTGTGGTATCAGCTGTCATTATAAGGAAATGCCTCATTTTTTATGTTATATTTATATATAGTATATTATATAATGATGATTTTTCTCTAAATACTAGAAGTAAAAGGGTGTACTTCTCAAGGGAAATGGCAGCCCACGACAATTAACTATTTAAGTTTAAAGCGGCACTTAATTTGAACAGCAGTCTGTCCATTCGGCTGTAGATCTTTGCCATCAGCCAAGGCTCGGCATAAATCGCATAGTGGAGCCTTACGTTTAATTAACAGATACCACAAAATTTACACTTTACTGAGTTCCATTAAGATGCCGGTATATTGGCATTGCGACTGTTGTTCCGAACAAAGAATCGGGACGTTAACGCTCCGTCCAAAGATTTATGTCAAGAAGGGTTCCGTAGGGGTCTCTCTACATAGAGGGACTTACTGGAGAACCCCAAAAAAGGGATTCACACGAATGTGTTGAAACTACCTAAAACTGACTGGAAAATGACATGGTAGATGGAACTCATATAGCCTTAGTCATATGGTAGATGGAATCCCCATAGTCTTACTAACATGAAACTGACTTGGAAATAACATGGTAGATGGAACTCATATAGCCTAACTCATATGGTAGATGGAATCCCCATAGTCTAACTGAAATGGCCTAACATGAAACTGACTTGGAAATAACATGGTAGATGGAACTCATATAGCCTAACTCATATGGTAGATGGAATCCCCATAGTCTAACTGAAATGGCCTAACATGAAACTGACTTGGAAATAACATGGTAGATGGAACTCATATAGCCTAACTCATATGGTAGATGGAATCCCCATAGTCTAACTGAAATGGTCTAACATGAAACTGACTTGGAAATAACATGGTAGATGGAACTCATATAGCCTAACTCAAATGGTAGATGGAATCCCCATAGTCTAACTGAAATGGTCTAACATGAAACTGACTTGGAAATAACATGGTAGATGGAACTCATATAGCCTAACTCATATGGTAGATGGAATCCCCATAGTCTAACTGAAATGGTCTAACATGAAACTGACTTGGAAATAACATGGTAGATGGAACTCATATAGCCTAACTCAAATGGTAGATGGAATCCCCATAGTCTAACTGAAATGGTCTAACATGAAACTGACTTGGAAATAACATGGTAGATGGAACTCATATAGCCTAACTCATATGGTAGATGGAATCCCCATAGTCTAACTGAAATGGTCTAACATGAAACTGATTTGGAAATAACATGGTAGATGGAATCCATATAGCCTGACTAAAATGGTCTAACTTGAAACTGACCGAGAAATAACCATGGTAGATGGAACCTAACTATTATGGTCTAGCACTGGTGAGAAACCGGAACAACGTAATTATCATTGATCAGAATAAATTAAGAATGACCTGACCTGATACCTTCTTTATACAAAATGATTTTAAAACCTCTAGATATAACAAAGGAGTCTACTCTATGATTAAAGTACAAAATACATGTTTACTTGTTTTATAGATTCATCATCTCTTCTATATGTGTGTGATGTCGCTGTTTCTTGTTCACGCGACAAACAACAAACTAATTAACGCGTGTATTTTTTAACATCCATTACGTGTCTCAAAGCTGGGCAAAGGCCTCCCCATTTTGCAGCCTCAAATTCCTATCTTTCAATTATTAACATCACTATCATCATTTTAAACAACTTTCCCAAAGAAACGGTCGCAAATGTTTTTTATTGATCCTCACTACATTGACCATAGGTTCTGGGGAAAAGTTGTTCATAATAATGGATGCAGTCGTTCCCCAAAGATAATAATAATATAATAATAATAATACCTTGGACACTATTTACACACATTGATCTAGCCCCAAACTAGGATTCCCTGTATCTTGGGTACTAGACAACGATACCACATACTTATATAGATTAATATTATACTTAGATAGATAAACAACCATGACTAGGGTACAAACATCCGTTCCCATCAAACAAATATTTGCCCCCACCGGGACTCGAACCCGGGACCCTTGGTTTCGGAGGCAGGGTCACTGCCGACTCGGCCATCCGGGTCGTCATTGGACAGCTGATGGAATATCACCCCCTATTCTCTTAGTACAGCTTCTCTAGCCCCGTTTTGCTATTTGTCGGTTGCCGTCCCTAGTGCATTTGACGTGCATTTCAAAGTTCAGTGGTTCTCACCGTGCTCTGGAAATTATCTGAGCAAAGTTAATTAGTACCAAGAACAAGATACCTTAACTCTACTTTTACTTTCCTTAGATTTCCGAATAAAACCAGCTCTTGCTGGTGCCACCATCATCACGATCAACAACTTAGGTCCGCCGCTGGGTAGAAGGCTCCCACTTTTGTACCAACTTACTTAGCTACCACCTACCTTTATCATCATTTTAACACTTCCGTAATTTAAAAGAAAAAAAGTGGCCAAGTGCGAGTCGGTCGCCCATAAAGGGTTCCGATGTAGCAAGTAATTATGTGACTGGATGTTTGTGCTGTAACTTTGTTTTTCATAGTGTTTGTATGAATGACAAAGTTGTCTTTGCGGTTTTTAATAAATGTTTTCTATCTTAAAAACTCCTTATTTCATTGTGTTAAAACTAATTTTCGTTGAAAGTGTGTATTGAGATACACAGAATATATTTTTTGTATGTTTTTCACTCTCTTACTTTAAAAGTTAGGACACACACACACACACACACACATCTTTCCACTTTGGAAGGGTCTGTCTCTGTAACGATTTACTTTGAGGAAAAATGGTTTCAGTAACCTCAACGTCATTCTTAAAGGCCTATCTATAAACACCCCATAGATATATACCCCATAGACACACATTTAGTATTGATGGACAAAAATAATGGTTTCAGTTCCATGTATGGGGAGCCCCCTTTAATTATTTTAGTTTTTAAATTTTTGTATAAAAATAGTGAAGCGGTTTACAGAATACATCTACATGCCAAGTTTCAACTGTGTAGTCCTAATAGTTTCTGCATAAAGTTGCTGTGACATACGGACGGACGGACGGACGGACAGACAGACTTGACGAAACTATAAGGGTTTCTTGTTTCTCTACGGAACCCTAAAAAGCAACCCTTATAGGATAGTGATCCTATAAATGTTGCTGTCTATCAGTGTGTCCGTCTGTCTGTCCGTTTAACAAGACTCGTTTTCTCAGGAACGCTCGGAGGTATCAAGTTACAGCTAATATCAATTATTTAGGTATGTGTTCTCTTGAAGTTGCAAAAAAAAAAACGATACAATCAAACGATACCGCCCATATGTGTCACAATTTTTTTGAAATTGCTTGATATTCGAAAGGGACCTAAAACCTGTAGGGCACTTCCCGTTGAGTTCAAATCAAGTTTTTTTTTTTACGAAGTGTAATCTTATAGTAGAAGTAAAAAGGAAAATATGTTAACTGTAAATTTCTGTTTGACTGCCTGTCTGTCCGTCTGTCAAGCCCCGTTTTTAATAAAACCAATAGGGGTTGAGGAACCCTTGAAAATGAGATCAATATAATTCACCCACCAAGACCTCGACCAGATCTAAGACCAGAAATAACCGTTGTCCAATCCTCTCCCACAACTTAGAATTCATCCTAAGCCATTCTTTCCCCCATTCCCGTTCATTATCCCAGTCTCCACTTAGTATTCGAGCAAAACACACGTCTCCAAAGGGTTGCCAGACTTATAAATAAAGGGGGCTGATATTTATCGTTGGTGTTTATTGCTCCGAAAATTATACCCTTAATGACTTCCCGAAATTTCGTCGAGCGGGGACAGAAAATCCTATCGGCTATTAACAGTCAGACTGCTGAATTTATGTGTGGCTCCGGCGAAAGTTGGTCTTCCTCACAAAGTCCTTATGGTAATGCGGTAGTATTTCGTTGTTTTGATCTTTAGTTGAAGATGGTTGGTTGCTGGCGAGGTGAGAAGGCGGGTGTTTGGGGTGAGGTAGATTTTAGATATTTTTCTAGGCTCTCTTGATGGCTTTGTTAAGTGTTATCAATGATGATTTTGCCCTCTTGAGAGGGACTATTTATTTTGTATAAATCTATGTCTCAATGTCACAACTTTTACTGGCCGATGTCATGTCATGGGACACGTAAAGGTCATGGTAGACTTATACGAACCCGATCCCGTACACATAAAGTATGTTCGTTCAAATATGGGGTTTAGGTTGTGCTCTGTACCCATACATATGCTGTGGAGTTGTACGATAGCGGCAAGTTCATTACAGCGAAATGATTGCTTTGTTATGTCGGTTAAATGTAAAGTATATCTACCCAAAATACGTATTTGAAAATAAACATAATTTAGATTCACCGGAACGGTGTCCTATAGGTCAGCTTTGACCTTAATTCTGCTGCTCAAATGAGAGGAAGTGACTGCGGACTTTGAGTAACAGTTAACTTGAGTTGTCGGTTGCGCATCTGGGTTGTAAGTCTACCATCATCATTGAGTATTGGAGCTATAACTATTTAAAACGTAAACTTATCACAAGAAAGTAATGTAGAAAGGACACATTATCACTGAAATCCAGCCTACCAAGTAGAAAGTGAAAAACACATAAATCTCAAATAAAATAATGTAATGCTGCCTAAAACCCATAATATAAGGCATAATGCCCTATTCCCTATTTGTCCCATAACTCAGCACCCTCAGTAATTAAGTATGTCCGCAGCATACTTCATTGTAATTCCTGCAACCATTGTTTCTGATCGGCAGAATTCCTAAAAGTAATTATAGAGAACCCTTTCTCCTGATACTCAAAGCGTATCGCAGTTAATGCTCGAAGGATTCGAGTGTGTCACATTTTATTGCCGATTCTAATTGGTGTGGTGCATAGCACAGGGTCAGATGGGAATATTTGGGATCTGTAGTTTTATCGGGTAAACTATTAGTTTTATTGTTATTAGGGAAATACTTTCGTTGATTGTGCAATATCATCTTTGTCACTGCTCATTCTACTTGTTCTTTTCCAGTATCACTCCACTGCTGGGGGTTGAATGTCAGCTCCATATCCCTCTAGGTCTATGGCATGGTGGAACAGGACAATATTAGCTTAATCTACTAAAACCATACAAATTATGGATATGACCATCTTTGTCTTCATATATAAGTAAGTACAAGGCTAGGTACAAAATTGAGCCATCCTCTATCACGCAGGCTCACCACAGTTTATTAAAAGAAACCCACAAAACCCCTCTAATCCTTTATCAGAAATAATCACATACTTACAAAGTTAAGCCGTGTTATCGACCGATCACAAGAGTTTAAAATAGAGACATAAAATTTTATTGTTCTTCGAATCTCGGCGAGATTTTTGAAACACCCAACCCAGAACTTGTTTGAAAAAAAATCTAAAGCAATACAGAGAGATCGGTAGAGAAATCGATGCACGTCCACGGTTCCTAGAAACAGTTATTTCGCTTCTACATTTCGAATATAAAGTGATGGTAATGTGATTTTATCACCCGAAAATTGATTTTAAACATGTTTTAGAGATAAAGCTGTAACGTAATCGAAAGAACATGTTTACAATGTTTATAGGTATTATTGGTAGCCTTTACCAGGGACTCGTGTTTGATAAGATGCCGAATATGTTCCTTGATATCATGAGACTCATGAGTATGAATCTCATGATATCAGGCCAGATAGATCTAGTGTTTGGAGTTAAAGCTCGTTTCGGTCGATAATAGTAGCAACTCGATTCGTGGTGGTAATAACTTTGGACAACACCATATTAAAATATAATTATTTTCTTAAGTAACAGCGGTCTAACAACTCAGGTTAATAACGCCAATGACATATGTTGTAATTCACATGACATTGGCGTTATTAACTTACTGTATCTGGAAGGTTCACTTTCGAAAACCTGGATTTTTTTTTGATTATTTGTAGCATGTCAGCACTACCCAAGAAGGACGAGAAGGGCTGTGGGATGCAAGTATTTTCGTCATTGTCATACATAACAGCTGATACTGCAACATGGCTGCTACGCCAGTCGCTGGGGCACATCAGTGCAAAATAGTGGCATTTTATTTATTTTTCAAGAACCAGTGATTATTTCTTAATTTTAAACTAACAGTTTTAAGATTGAATGCCTATTTTTTGATGAGAAAACCATATAAAATTTTTTTTGTATCCTAAGAAATTGCAATTTTTATGTTAGTTTTTGGTAAAAAAAAACATTTAAAATTATTTCTCGTATAGTTTCCATTGACATATAATGTTTTCAAACTAACAGATTGAAGGAAAGGGATTTCTTCATAACATTTATTCCGGGATTAGGAAAATGTCTTCTTCAACCTACTTTTCCTAACGTGATCCTATGTAGAGAAGAGCCAAAAATACTTCTATTGAGTATATGTAAATATCTACAGTAATAAAGAACTTTTGACTTTGACTTTGACTCCTTTCAGAGGATTGAGGCACTTCAAAGATTCCTTTAATTATGTTATCCCTTATTAGTATGACGTTTAGGCATAACGAGACTTAGTCTACGGATTAGATACACCCTTCTGGAAGGTCTAATTCTGCCCCTTATTCACTAACTGGAATTGACCTGGAATGGAATACTTTCAGAGAAGGCTTCATTCAAAATACAACAGATGATGTTGTAGACGACATTTTTGACGAGACTTTTGGCGCATGATGCATATGTTAAAAAAATTGCGCCACGGCTGTTGGTTTTCTTTGCTGAATAACTTAAGAACCGCCAACAATATGTTCAACTTGGCTGTTTTGAGTCCCAGCTGTACCACACACGGTCGGGTGTCCGTCGTTATTTATCATCATGATAAATAACCTGGAAGCAGAGCTGAAACGCGCCAAATGCCTTTTGTATGTTGACGATCTGAAACTGATACTTCAAATGAAGTCAAATGACGATTGTAGGCAACTTCAGGAAGATCTAGACGCGGTGAATATGTCGCAGTTAGTTGGTTAAATCGGACACTTAACTAACTCTCTAGACCGTTAATTAAATGCCGACGTTTAACCATGTCCATCAACTACAAGAAGTATACTCGTTACTACAAGAACGGATTGTATGACTGAATTTCATTACTGCAAGAACGGATTGAATGATTGGAAAATGAATGAAAGGTTATAGAAAAATTAACATTGTAAAAGAAAAGTAATGAATAGTGAATAAATTTGTCACCTTTTTTTGGCCATGTAACGGTAGCGAAACGGCCAAGCCACATATTTTGACTTAGGTGTAGAGTTTGTGAAGTTAGGGCTTAAAGAGTTGGGACGGTTAGAGATAGAACCTTGGCTCTATATGAGATCTGATAACTTTTTCACAGTGCCAGCCATATGGTCTCGTCTTGGCAACATTTTACATGAAAATGTTTTTTGTGGGTCCTTTTGACTCAAATTTCCCCAATTTTGCGGTTTGGAGTTTGCTATTTCTTTAAAAGGCTTATGTTTAAACGATTACCAAAAACGCACCTATTTTACTACCAATAAATTCGAAATGACTGCCAGAATGGATAAATGTCCACCAAATTGTGTTTGGATAAATTATCACAAAACTTCTACTACTATTTTTTGTTGTTCTTACATATTCAACCTAACATGAAGGATAAAGGGGGCTTCGCTTCGCTCACCCTCTTTACCCCTCACCTAAGCTACCGCAGTATTTTGCCCTGATATTTTTGCAACTTTTTGTGTTCATTTATCCATTTTGGGTAGGAAAAATATATTTTGTTGATCATTATATTTGTTGCCTTTCTTTCAGGTCATATAGCTAAATCGACTCAGTTTATAACCGGGTAGTCCAGGGAAAAGCTGTCGCTTTTCGTCAATGGGGAAGCAAACTGTCAAATAAGCTCCACATAGAAGGCGCTAAAAGTTTGTAGATAATAAACAAAGAGTAAGTAAGCAAAGAGTTTCGTTCATCCAAGCTTACTTACAAATGAATCACTTTGTAAAAGTAAATGAAGCAACTTTATGCAAAGAGTTTCGTTATGGAGCTGCGTGGTCTAATGGGTCTCACGCCTGCTTCTCACACAGATGCAGGTTCAATTCCTGACCATGTACCAATCAGATCATTCATTTATCTTGAGTACATTATACGGACTTTCTAACGGTGATGGAAACCATCGTGAGGAAACCTTTATTACTCCACAGCTGCGGCGATTGGCTAGCCCCTTGTCACGAAAAATTTAGTATTAAATGACTGGCTCAAAGTGGGCATAATTGTGACACTGCCACTGCCACCCCGTATGGGAAAAGGCGTGACGCTATGAATGAAACTTTTTTGGTATTACAAACATCTACCATCTAATTCTCTAACAAACAAAAAATGCGTAATTTTTCTCATTTTTTGACAATTTGAGTTAGACCAAGGTCAGGTTTTATACTCCATTAGTTATAATCTTGTACATCAATTTTGTTTCAAAAATATTCCATGATTTCCAACAATATAAGTCGTATGAAAACTGACGTGATCAGCAAAGATTGACACCTTTTTATACATTGAACTATGCGCTTACATTTTCACCAATTACAACAACCTGCGCAGAATACTGCCATTTTGGTTCAAGTTATACAACATTACATGTACTTTGTTGAGCTAACAGTACAACTGTCAAATGTCAGCGGTCGTTTGAGAAGCCGGCTACACACAAATCACTGGTAACGAGTAATATTCGTATTTTGACTGTTTAAAATATTAAGTTTCTCGGAAAAGCGGCCGCGCGAGCAACGAATCATGTCGATGGCGGCTGGTGGAGAGCGTCGCGAAGAAATGCTTTAATGGAAATAAACATGTATGGCCTTACCACAAAAATTAAACTACTGTTCAACACTTGTTTAAAAACAAAAAAGTATAGGAATCGACGTTTGTTTTGAGGTTAACCGCTGTTTAATATTTTTTGTGGTAACACGGTAAGGACCAAAAGATAGAACCAAAGATAGCACTCATCTCCAGTCAAATTTGACATTACGTAGATATTTTATAGAAAGACATTATAAGAAATTATGATAATACGCAAAAGTACAAGTAGGCATAGAATACAGCATAATTACAGAAATGTGTATAGTATACTATTAAATAATCTCTGTCTATAAAAAATATAAAAACGTATGTAGGTATTTCTGTGTCACGAGATCAAGCTGTCACCAAAGAATTCCTGCTCCATTTGAATGAAAGGCCCTGACATATTTTCGCGTGCCTCTTACTCTCATGGAAACTGCTCTCATAATTGAGATATGTATTTTTACCTTCAGCCAGTACATGACAGTAAAATAACATTATTGACCCAAGATTAGCTGGATTTCCATCTTTCTGTCCTTAGATAGCTACAACCCTCAGCCAGTAACCTAAATAGACAGCAATTTTTTTGAAAAGTGATATCATTTCCCACACACAAAACACAAATAATAATAATCATAAATGTAGCCCATTAGTGACATCACCGAGGGCCACGGGCCTTTACCTGGATACGAGTAAGATAGAGCCATACTCCACCACGCTGGCTCAGTGCGCTTTTTATTTGAGATAGATTTCGTTTACGGGGTGTGTTTTTTTTGTATGGGATTTCATACATCTCCTTTTGAACGATACGGTAATTGGACGTGTGTGAGTGAGTAGGTACTTACATGCAACGCCCTACAGCACCTTATTTGTTTATTCTTGTGGCATATCAAGACAGCAACACACACACATAACTGCAAACGGAGAAGTGAAAAAAAAGTTTCTCGAGGTCAAAGAGCACCTCTATGAAAATATACTACACCCTTTTGATACATGAACTATTAGAATTAGTCACCCAATTATTAAATTCTATAATAGTTTTTCCCATTCCTCTTTGTTCCCGACTGTACTTGTACGCATTGACACGTCCACAAGTACCTAGTTGTTCACTTTCAAGATGCCGAATGATGATAGCTGTTATTTTATAATGCTTGCTCTTACGTATTGCTTTGCTCTGTAAATACATGTCCACTAAATTGTTATTACGAATCATCCTTGCATTGTTTAGGTCTCTTGACCAGACCATGGCAGGATCTCGTTGCGATTATATGAATTACATTATACTCACACCACTAACTTTTTTGATTAAGTTAGGGTCGGTGATGGAAAACAACGTGGGGAAACCTTCATATGCTTATCCATAGATGTGATGATGGGCTAGCCTCCTGTCGCGAAAAATGGAGTTTTCAATAACTGGCTCAACGTGGGCACAAATGTGGCTCTGCCACCGCTTATGAAATAAACGCACGTATTCTCAGGCCCATCAGATAGAAGGCAAGTTAGCAACTAGTAACAAATTTATATTGAAATGTCAAAGCTAATGAGATTAGTGATTACTCGCGATCTATCTATGGGGCCTTAGTTTTAGGCAAGTAACTTTGTCTCGTCGTTGCACATTTTGCTATATTTTGAAGGCTTATGTTTAAACGATTACCAAAAACGCACCTATTTTACTACCAATAAATTCGAAATGACTGCACTGTTTTTTTTTTATTTACCAGTAACCAAAAGTTTTGTTACTAGTAAGCCCTAATTTAAAGACTTGCGAACTATGACTTACTAATAACAAAACCAGGTTCATTTAGTTGTGTTGAGATACTTGAAGCTTAACTATTTTTGTTAAAATTAACTTCATTGTTTTGCTTTTTCTAAGCTAACTGTTTAATGTTAACAAAACTGTTTCGTTATCAGCAAAGTTTTAGTTAGGTTATTGGTAACCATATGTTTGATTACAGGCTACAATGTGTTTGTCCGTATGTAACAAAATTGTTTGGTTATTACCACAATTTCAGTTAGGTAATTGGTAATCAAATCTTTCGTTACAGGCTACAATGGGGTTTGTCAGTAAAACATATCAAGAACTTCTTAATATATCACTATTTTTTAATTTGGAACACTGTAACTAAGTTAAAGTTAAATAAAACCACCAACTAGTCACTTGATCAGTTGATCTGGTATACATTGTTCGACGTTACACAAAATATTTTTGGTTTATATACATTTCTCGGTAACAAAACCATATCGCGATCTAAAATACATACTACGCCATCTATCGAACTAAAAGTAAACTTTCTCCGTTGTAGTGATATGAAGTGTAGATTGACAGATATCAATTTAACTTATTGGTAAAAACAACTTAGCACGTTGGGTATTAATAAGCTTAGAGCATTGTTATTTGTGGGTACACGTTTTGTTGCTACAACAACGCTAGTTTGTCTACGTTAATTATGTTACCAGTAACAAAAAGTTGTGTAAATTCTTATCAAATAAAAAATTACAAAACAAGTTTTGGATTCGTTACTAAACTACTTCCTTAAATTGATTTAAATTTTATTTACTTACAACAAAAGACTAACTTAACTAAACTAGTTGGGTTAATCCTTTTTTTCAGTGTGCCAGAATGGATAAATGTCCACCAAATTGTGTTTGGATAAATGATCACCAAACTTCTTTTTATGTTTTGTGTACGTTTATGTTTTAAGTATTTTTTGTTGTTCTTACATGTTCAATCTAACACGAAGGATAAAGGGGGCTTCGCTTCGCTCACCCCTTTACCCTTCACCTAAGCTACCACAGTATTTTGCCCTGATATGTTTTGCAACTTTTGGTGTTCATTTATCCATTTTGGGTAGGAAAAAAATATTTTGGTGCTCATTATAGTTGTTGCCTATTTTGAACGGCCGCGATAAAACATTTATCGGCATATGAACTCTCAAATTTGAGTTCATCAAACCCTCCACAACGTAATTCACAACTAACTCCTGTTATGTACCAAGATTAAGGCCGTTGCACCACTCAAATCGTTCGAGCCATCGACATCCAAACAATAAAACGCACTCACAACAATTACAACGTTAAATACATCATTTCCTCCACCGTAGCTCGCGTGCCCACCAACCGAAACTGCCTCTTCAGCTCCTACGTTAGAGCTTAGATCAAAACGGACCACGCACGATTTCCAGCGTGTTACCAAACGCTGTACAAACATGGAAGACACTACACGCATTATTTAATACAATTTTTATTAAAGAAACAGAGCCTACAGGAGCGTCTCTATCTTTTCTAATCGTCGCCTGTAATGACTGGAGGTTTCCGCAATTATTTCGAGCTACTGTCTGCCGGTATTTCATTACGGTAATCGTAATTTTTACGTAATGCTGATGAGTATCGTGTAGATTGCTTGGTGGTTGATTGCTAAATGCCTGCGGCTGGCTGGGGCATGGGAATCTGGCTAGTGACGAAAGTGGCGGGCTAATTTCTTTCTGAAGCGATCGGTGGATTCGTTTGCTCAATGAGGCAACGTTGGCGCTGTACAGGGTCTCACAGAAAGGCGAAGTCTTCCAAATTCAAATTCCAAATTCCAAATGTATTTATTAATGTAGTTATTTACATATACTTAGCAATCGTCATTTTTTGCCACTTTTCCACATTGGACCACTGTAGGAGAAGTAGGGCGTAGAAACCACCACAGATTGATTTTTAGATCTCTTTTAAAAATTGCTTGTGGCTAACTAATACAAATTTTATAATATCATTATATCACAATTAATAAGCAGAAATAAATAATTACGATATTATTATGTGTTGAGCCAGATTAACCCCAAACAGTCCCGTCATTTAAGTAATCTTGAACATTGTAATATCCCTTTTTCGACAAAGTCGCTTTAACATGGTTTTAAATTGCTCAAATGGCAATTTATAGATCTCCAGAGGGAGGTATCTTGTTGTAATAGATAGTGCATTGACCCTTGAAAGAATTGCTAACCTTCGCGAGTCTAAACCGGGCCGCAAGTAGTCTGTGAAGGGGTTAGGGTTAGGGTTTGAAGGGTTTAGTTTGAACAAAAAATTAGCAGACCCTTGGCCTAAATGTGGTGGATATAAAATAAATAAATATAGCGTCTCGCCTTTTCCCAAACGGGGTGGCAAAGGCACAATTGTGCCATCTTTGAGCCATTTATTCAATACTCCATTTTGGGTGACAGGGGGCTAGCCCATCGTCGCAATGTGGTGGAGTATTGTGAAAAAATTAAAATAACGGACCCGGTTTCATTAAAATTAAGTTAATTTTAACACTGTTCTATAATAATTTTGTCGAATCTCAATAATTACATTAAATCTTCTCTGCTTTGTGCGTTGTACCGGCTTGTAATTTGCTTTTTAGTAAAAAAAAATACGAAAAATCTGTATATGCTTAGTTTAAAACTAAGGTGTATTCAAAGCTTGTGCTAGACTTGTTATTATTTCCATACTCGCCTTTTAAAGCTATTTGTTTTGATATGCCCCTCAAGTGTCTTGAAAATAATTTTTATCACACACATTGAAACTCATACAATCAAGAAGAATCTAATTACAATCATTTATCAAAATCTGTTGAGCCGGTGAGTAGGGCACTTAGAAACAGACCTGCATACATATATAAATACAGATAAAACATATGACCATCCTCTTTTCCGCTTCCCTGCAGACGTTTGAAAATAAACTTGATCTGATCAAATCAGTGCATTAGATAATGTTGCTCAGAATGATATCCATATTACACTCCTTACAATTTTACTAAACCTTTCCGTTAGACCCTGTAGAGGAGGTCCATGCCCGACAGTAGGTCCGTAATGATGACTCAGTAAGGTGTTGCTGTGAAGCTAGGTACCTACTACTTATATACGCTAGTAAGACTAGTAGTACTTTCTTTGACCTAACTAAAGCGTTCGGCGTTGGTTTGAATTGAGACAGCATTTGATGGTGTGGCCATGCATGAGTTAAGTGTCTCTTTTTTTGCTGAGATTAAATGAGAATGTGACTTGCTAGTTATTTCTACCTGGAATTCCTCCATTAGGCTGTTAATTTTTGTTGAAAACTTCGGACAAACAACAATTATTGGAGTAGCATTGGGTATTTTTAGGCATACGTACCTGAAGTGTCCAAACGCAGCCCTATTGCTGTCACTCAGGTGTCCGTCCGTCCGTTTTACATGTTTTACGATTTTCACTGTATGAACATCTTGTTGACCCAAAGCCATACTAAGGGGGGGCCAATACAGCTAAAAAATAATTTGGTCTTCGCCATCGAGTAGGGTATCGTTGTCTAGAACTCGTTGAGTTGATAAATATTCTATCTTTGTTTAAAAAATATTTTGGAAAACAGAGGAATGAGAAGCCACCAATGTCAGCTTGTTTTTATAAAACTTTGTACTGACCTATGACTTTAACATTGATTAGTAATGTTTATTATTACGTATTCAACAACAAATACCAATTTATTGATAAATCAGATATTTTCTCCGAAATTCCCTCATTCTAAGGCTTATATTCCACATTTGTTACGGAACCCTGAATGCGCGAAGTCCGAGGCGCATTTAGCCGGACTTTTTATTCGTAGCTTTCCAAATTTCTTGAACTACTCTTTGATGAGCGAAATATAAGTTCCTGAGCGGCACTGTGCAGCTGCTTCTGTAAAATTTAATTAATAAAAATAAAAAGAAGCCACACTCGGTACAAATTTCACAAAAAGGCGTTTCTTTCGAAACTGAAACTCTTAAAGGGTGACGGAAAAACTTAAGAGCGCTACGCAATCTATTGTCGCGGATCCATTTTGAAATCTTACGCAAATCTGGCTGGTTATCAAGCCAAGACTGAGCCTGTATTGTTCATGTTATTGTCTTGGATTTGGGCGATGTCTATTTCGAAACGTTTATTATCTACCTCCATTCAAGGCTCCATCTCGGGCATTGTGCGTTGACGGCCAATTTTTGTGACAACGATAGCTTTGTCGGGTTTTTTGGCGATTCTGTTTTATATATTTTCGTCATTACTTCTTTTTTCATTTTCCAAACCAGAGAAGAAGGGCAGGTCAACAGCTTGACACAGGTCCTCGTCTACAGAAAACCCTGTGTACATGCCAATGAAAACCTGTCATACTGAATGAAACTAGTCGATCGAAAGTTTAAAGTTTAAGTTTCCTTTACTTTATTTATTACTCCTGGTATATTTGCTTTCGTGTGGCCGATATCATTTTCATCTTAGTGTTCCATCTCTATATATTATACGTATTTGTATACTAACCAGCCAAAAATACAAGCCCACTAAACCATCGCCGGCTCTTCTGATACAATCATCGGGGTACATAATTATGGCTGCGTATTCACGCACCGCTAGCGACGCCAGCGCCGCCGTCGAAATTTATACTTCGAGGGTAGATAGGCATCTTAACAGCTTTATTGATAGTCGTGGCTTACGGAGTAACCGCTTCTACCGTTTCTTTAATTGCGCAAAAGTCGATGTCGATCGATTGTCGGCGATTGGCGGCTGAAATGTTTCCGTTGGTTGATACCAATTGGTGTAAGTAAAGTAGGCACATCATTCAGGGGGCACTGTATTCGCTTCTACAATAAAATACCACCAGAATCTTGATCTTACCTGAAAAGTGGTTAAAAATGATAAAATAAACAATGTCAAAAATGAGCTGATAAGAAAGTCCTATTATAGTATTAAGGTATACTTAGATGACAAAACTGCATGGCCCTGTGGTCCATACCATCTCAGCGCACAGAAATTCTATCACTCGCCGGCGAATTTCCTTAGACCGAAACCAGTAGTACCTGTTGTGAAGTCACTTTTTTTAAAAGAAGGTATGGGGGAGTTTCTTGCCGTTTCTTCTTAACCCCAAAGCCCGTCTTCCGAAACGGTGTAGTCTCTTTTTTATACAAAAAAAATACTTGTAGTTATAAGTAAGGATAATTTTGACGTTAAATAAGATAATTTATTTATTTATATTCAATAAAAAAAATCTGAATCTGAATCTGCGTCGGTCGGCTTACAATTGGAGCTACAAGTTGAGAGAAAATGTAATATACGTAGGTACAATCATTTTCTTCATCTCAATAATGCCTCTACGGGGGCACAGGTCTTTACCCGGATACGAGTAAGATTTAGCTATACTCCTACAACCTGTGTAGGGCCAGTAGCCAACCCGACTGTCAGAACTTTTCAAGCTGCCCTATTAAAGCTCTGACACAGCTTTGCCACTACCACCGTGAAGCGAGAGTAGCTCCGTCTTTCGGAGTCATCCGAAAGACGGAGTCGCCCGAAACAAATACCAACTGCGAGGATCCTCTTTAAGTTTTTGTTTACTTATATTTTGCAACAAATTCATTTTTTAGGGTACTTACTCGAAGGGTGCCAAACGGGACCCTATTACTAAGCCTCTGCTGTCTGTCTGTCCGTCCGTACGTCCGTCAGCGGGCTCTATCGGATCAACCGAAATAGGTAGAGAGCTGAAATGTTCACAGAATGTGCATTTCTGTTGCCGCAACAGCAATGAAACATACCGATTTTCAAGAATTAAAAGAAGTCCATAAAGATGAAATTAATGGTACGGCCATTTTCTTAGCTATTTTGTTTTATTTGTTCATCGGTGAAAATGGACTCTCCCGATCTTATCAGAAAATATCTTTTATTGCAGGTATTGAGTTTTGTGCTTAGTTGTTTGTCATTATATGATTAATAATTGCCCATTTGAATTATAATAAATAATATTGAGTTTTTTATCATATTTGATTTTATTTCTGTAAATAAGTAAAAACTCAAATTCTATCCTCTTCCGGTGTCAATGAGCAAAGAGTTTCGTTAACCTGAGTACATACTACATACACAAAACTATTTTTCATTGTATCGATGTAGGTACGGCCTTGAATGTAGTCCTAGTATTTAATATTTTAATATCAAAAATTCAATAGGTATATGTACTCGTACAAAAGACTGTCGTTTTACGTTTTTCCGTGTACAATGGTATGATCCCCTTCACGTGCGGGTCCGATGTCCCGCTCGCACTTGACCGGTTTTATTTTACTTACTTACTATATGGGCGTGGGCACCCATCTGGTTCCCATCACGGGCAAATGTTGCTTAACCCGCACGACCGTTTCCGATGTGCTAGTACCGTTAGGCTCCAGGCAATTTGGTCGATTTAATATGTGAAAATAAAACTTGGTCTTGACTTGGGCAACACATATTGTTCAATCAAAGAAACAACAAGCATTCAAAGGCAAGCCTTTCTCTGAAGATTGTGTAATGGAGCTTTTGCCTTATTTTGTTTAGTTTGTTATCCCTGTTCGTGGCAAATTGACGTTTAATGTATGGGGAAACTGTCACTTTTTCATAATTTTCAAAAGTACCGCAAATCCTTGGTCACTTTCAAGAAAAAATTGAAACAGCATCTCCTCTCTTCCGAATAGTGGGTATCTCATAGTATTTATGTATATCTATGTATTTATTGTATTATATTTATTCATTTTATAGTAATTACGTAGGGTGTATTGTGATTTATTTGATAGTATATTGATTTTATTTATTTCTTTTAACTCTTAATTGTACACTAGGACTACCTCTCTATATTTTATTTTTCTCTTTTCTTCACAGGTTAGCTGTAAGAAATTTCTTTTTAAAAATAAGCTCACCTTTGCATACTGTTTCTGTTATAATTTCCACTGTGTTTTCTGTGCAATAAAGGATTATTATTATTATTATTATCGCTTTATATGTATTTGTCACCGTAAGACTATCGACAAATTGTAAACCAGACCGACAGGGTGTACAATTTATGTTTCTTTTGTTCTTACATGCCAACCTAACACGAAGACTATTTGGAGGCACTGTGTTCGCCCCCTCTAGACTTCACCTAAGCTACCGCAGTGTTTGCCCTGGTATTTCCTTTGCAATTCAAGTTTAAACCAGTTAACAATTTAACGGTTTTATTATAAACTAACGCGTCGTAAGTAAGCAGTACGGTACAGTTTACAATTTATCCATAGTTTGTAAACTAACGAGAGAGAGAAACGTTAGATTACAAACTGACGGTTTTGACAATGACATACCTAACGATAGATATTGCAGTACGGGATCAGCCAACAGGTCTTGAGTGGCCCAAATCATAGACATATGAGTATCCAAAAAAAATGTAGAATTGTTCAATGGCTAGGCTATTTTCTATAGATTGTGTATTAATGATAATAATGTGTGTTAATAATTATAAAATTACGTACCTATATTGTCGATTTCCTGACGCAGGACACTGGACGCCTCCTAATGGACCTTAACTTTTAACCTGTCATATTGTCATTACAAGTCATAGCCGGTCAAGTGATAAATCACCATTCTGACTACTGATTCTTTTCAATAGATGGCGCCACGTCAAACAGGCAACCATAATGGCGGGCGGAATTATGTCAAACGTCAAATTAGATATCTCGTTTCCTGCTGTTTGCATTCTCGGTTACAATAGAAAACTTATTAAATGCGAAGGCTTCACGACAAAAGGCTTTATTGAATTCCCTGGTGGTATTGAGAAAAAAATGTGACACGAAATTGGAGACGTTATTAGCGTGTCAGGGAATTGTTCGAGCAATTTTTTTATGTTGTATTATAGGTCGCGTGTCTTATGTTACGTCATTGTATTATAGGTCGCGTGTCTTATGTTACGTCATTGGTTGTAGTCTTGGAGATGATGATTGACAAGCAAACGTTTATGAAAACTTTATATGTCATTGTTCAGGTTTTATTTCGTTGTTTTGTCAAATATGTGTGTCAAGTTAAATTTATATGAGGCTGTCTGCTGCATTTTCATAGAAATAGCAATGAAAAATAACGGAATACAAACCAGTCACTTATGCTTATCTAGTTTGGCTTGGAGAGTACATTTATTAGCAATAGTGTGACGAATGGATTTATGTCCGTTTTTTAAAAACGACTACTAATACCAGTAGCCAAGTAGCAGCTTGTCACCCACATGTCACTCAATTCAGTATTTACGAGTACATTTCCATATCTACTTTATCGCTATTTCAATACGACATAAAATACACCACAAACACATTTGTAGTGTTATATTCAGTCCTTCCGGTTCCGCCTGACGTGGTTTTGGTATTTTAAAACCATTTTAAAAACAATATCTTTGTCAGTTCCGCTCCACTGACCGGAAAGGGCCTGCAGTGAGCGAGACGGCGGTACGTGGCAAGTGCCTATTGCGCTCGCTGTTTCGCTCACACACCTACGCGACACGTGGTCTGTTTGGTACAGTTCATAAAACCTTAGAAGTGATACCTAAAACTTCAGAAAATCCACTTTAGGGGTTCTGTACTACAAAAAGAAGGATCAGTCGAGTGTCCGTACGTCCGTCCGTCCGTCTGTCACAGACACTTTTCTCAGGAACTATAAGAGAAGTGAAAACTTCTAAAAATACTTATCCAAATAACGGCAACATAATTCAAGACTAATATGAATAAAATATTGCCTACAAAAAAGTGGAGGGGGTAAAATGACACAAAGAAAAAAAACACTGTAATAAGTCATATAGGGTATCATTGAAAAGAGCTCTTTAAAAACTATTTAATATTTATTTTATTTTATTTTAGTTTTGATAATTTCAGAAGTTATGATCAAAAAGTGCAAAAATGACCATCCCCCTATTATAAAAAAAATAAACGTACGAGATCATTGACTGCCTACAGCCAAGATTTAATGCTGACGCTGATTCAGCACAATCATCCTTGTGTAGGTACGGTCGCAATTATAAACAAACAGTGATTACAACTTCAACGACGTGCGATGTAAATTGACTCATCGATTCCTGAAAAACATGGGGGCTGCAGCATCAGACGAATCTCCTGCGGATCTTTTCCAGTTATAGGTTAGGTTAGTTTACTAACCGCGAAGCCCCATTTTCCTAGTGTTTTTCTGTTTTCGTGTAAGATTTACCTTTAGATTCGTGTAAGATTTACCTTTAGATTAAGTTAAAGTATGCACAATTAAGATCTGATTTTTGTTTATTAAAATACTACTTGTTATTTTTGCAGTTGATATAAGTTTGTTATGGTATCTAACTTAGATTTTTTCCATTGTTATAAGTACATTCATTTAATTTTGTTCCCTAAAGGGGGGAGTATCTGTGCCGGCACGTACGCCCGCCACAGATATGTGGAAATATCTATTTCCACGTAATTTTAACATAAGTTGACGACCGTCACAGTAAGGTATATTTATATTCATCACGTAGTTTTGTAGTAAGTTGTATATAAGCGTATAGTATTCACTATAATAAATTAGTCTAGTATTTGCGCGCATCTCAAGCCTTTTACTTTACTCCCGAAGATGTCGCTCTCCTTATAATTGCCTCTGGCAAAATAGGGATAAAGAACTTTAGCCAAAGGATACAGGAGAACTTACATACACATACAACTTTATAATTGCACCTGGTTACGTTCATGGAGTACAAAAGTAGCCGCACCAATTACTTTGTAAACAACCTTTTGCTATAGTAATATATTTGATGTTGCCAAGACAATGGGAAAGAATCGAAATTGTTCGAATCGAGTTGTCATCGTCATCATTGCTATCCGCATTTAGGGATAGGTACTATTAATTCATTCTCAATAATTTAAAGTCCTGTAAGATAATTTCCTATTTTTATCTCAAAATATCAAAACCTATCCAATTTTGCTGAATCCAATTCAAAAATGTTTGATGAGTGTATTGATTATTTTAATTAACAGAAATATACCCCGTGCCTCCACGAAAAGGCTTGACTTTATTTTTTGTGCATTCACTTCAGAAATGTTTTAAGGGTGTATCGATTAATTTGATTAATCGATGTTTTTAAGCAATATCCCCGCACTAACACTGACATCCGTCAAACACCATGTTATCCTTTTCATAATGTAGTTTACGAAATTCCGTGATTACCACCTCAGCTTTTTGCTGTTCCAAAAATCAATACCAACATTTGACTGACTTCTGAATGACTATAAAGTAAAGATTCTCACTTTCCACCACTTTTCCACCACATATTCTAGGCTCATTACACACGTCCTGTCAATCGAGTCCCAATTATTGAGCCTTCACCATCGGAGCGTGCATAACAGGCACACAGCAATCATCCGACTCCTCTATTGAATCCGACCGTCGAATCGGAAGGTCTGTGGTCACAGTTCACAGACTCGCCATTGTATCGAATGTTTTTCCGCTTTTTATTGTAAATCGATGACAGGTTATGGAAAGTTGTGTGGTTCTGGTATGGTGACTGGTTTGATTGACGACCGCTTGGATGGATGACAAAGTCGGTTGAGGTGCTATTCGTGGACTACCTCGTTTTTAGGGTTTCGTGTCCAACAGGTGCCCTGCACGACCCTTTTAGTAACGGTCACATGTCCGTACGTCCACCCATCCGTCAGTCACCATCATAGGGTTGGTATTGAATCTTACAAATGAACCGATATATATATACCTCGCGCCACGAATTAAGAGCGCTGGGCGACGTTGGCGGGAATTACTGCGCATATGTACAGGTATTGAAAAGTGACTATTGCGCATTCAAGGCCACCGCTCATAACTTTTGGCGCGAGGTATATAATTTTATGACAACATCGACGACCCGAATGGCCGAGTCGGCAGTGACCCTGCCTACGAAGCCAAGAGTCCAGGGTTCGAGTCCCGGTGGGGGCAAATATTTGTTTCATGAGAACGGATGTTTGTACCCAGTCATGGTTGTTTATGTATCTAAGCATAATATTTATCTATATAAGTATGTGTATTGTTAGGTAACCCAAGATACAGGGAATCCTAGTTTGGGGCTAGATCAATGTGTGATGTAAAAAGTGTTCAAGGTATTATAGAAAAACATATCATTTGAATTAAAACCTGATTTTTTGCAAGTGTAATACATAAACATAAACATTTACATACAGGCACTTACACATTGATTCCGGCCCCACACTAGGATACCCTGTGTCATGGGAACCAGAAACAGCGACGTCACACACATATAAGCTTTTTTTTTCTGCATCCCCAGTCGGGGATCGAACCTCTCGCATGGTAGACAGTGCCACAACCACAGCGCCACAGAAGTCGCACGCTCCTTATTAGCAAAACCTGTATCACATTTCTCACATACACCTAAAGTGTCAGACTAGTGTTCGCTAAATAAAAGGAACTAACTAGTTGACTCAGTTTTGTAAATTGATATCAAGGCTGACTCACAAGCAAATAGGCGATCGTAATTGGCATAGTTATGTATTCAGGCGCCAGACGTGTGAACTGTGAAGATCGAATATACAGAGTGTCTCATATCTCCACGTCAAGCTAGAGCCAGGAGATAGATCTGCTTAAACAGGGTCTGGCAGAGATAAAAATAGAGACTGACCGAAGGTTCGGTTTCACTTTCGGCCAAAAACCGGCCGAATCATCGGCTTGGCAGAATTTAGTACTGTAGTTGATACACATTCAGTACGCCGGCGAGCTGCGATTACCATGTAATTCTTTTTGTTTACCAAGTTAAAACTAATTTGCTTTATACGTAGAAATACATAAATTAGTTGAGATGATAGATTGTTCAAAAAATTCATATGAGGGTAAAGCTGGATATTTATGAAAAGTGTGAGGTAAAGGAAAGAAGTCGGATACGGTTTCAAATCTAAATCCCGTCGGACACTAAAAAAATCTATAATTTTAGAAAAAAGGCACTCGATGAACCATGTGACATAGTTTTTAGGGTTCTGTACCCAAAGGGTAAAACCGGGACCCTATTACTAAGACTCCGCTGTCCGTCTGTCACCAGGCTGTATCTCACGAACCGTGATAGTTAGACAGATGAAATTTTCACAGATGATGCATTTCTTTTGCCGCTATAACAACAAACACTAAAAAACAGAATAAAATAAATATTTAAGGGGGCTCCCATACAATCATTATTTCAATACCACATACAAACTTAAGAATGCACCTGGTTACGTAAATGGAGTGTGAAAGTAGCCGCTCCAATAATTTTGTAAACAAAATTTTGCTATGTAAAATACAAACTATTCACTCCACACCAACTCTGCCATTTTACGTTGGTACGGCGAGTTAGACTCGCACTTGACAGTTTCTTTGTTGTTTTTTTTTATATTTTTGCCAGACCCTGACAAAGTAGGTCTCCTGTAGGTAGGTAGTAGGTATCCTGGTACTCGCTGGCGGTTATAATATCCTTGCGCGATTTTCTCATTATAAGGGTAGGTGTAATTAATACCTTTACCTACCTAGCTACAGACTATGGAACACTACTTGCTATGAATACTGTAGATAAGCTTCCTCAAATTCTAAGATGTTACTTTTAGATACTTCTCCCATAAGGGGTAGCAGAGGCGCAGTTATAAAACAAAACCACCATTAAAAAGGGTTAGCCTATCGCCGAAAAATCTGTCTCACATCACAACACGACATTATGACGGTAATTATTTATAGCAGTACATCTACTCCTAGAGAGGGCAATGGCACTGAGAAAAGCCACTAGTGAGTCACAGTCATCGTCATCCTCATCATGATGGATGGAACCCGTGTTGTTAGACAGATAGACCTAACAGTAACGCCGTCCACACACGGGACCACTGCAAGGCGACTCGAGTTCAATACGCGTATCCTACGTGTCGCTCGGCTCGTGTTCGACAAACTCGATTTGTAGCGGGTGAAGTTTTGGACACAACCATATTAAATAAAATTAAGTGCACAACAGCTCACACTGCAAAATGGCTGTTATGTCAGTCGCTGTGGCAGAAAAGTGCGAAAAATTTATGTTTTTATTTGTTTTTCAAAAACCACTGATTATTTCTTAATTTGAAACAAACAGTTTTAAGATATTTTCTTTGATATCCCAAGAAATACCATGTTTTTAAATAAGTTTTAGGGGAAAAAACATTCCTTTCCTTTCGACGATTGAAGAAAAATCATGTCTTCTCTATCGAATACTTATAAACGATCTAGAAATCAGTACAAAAAATGACTTATACTATGCATATTTGTAAATATTTTCACAGTAATAAATAACTTTGAATATTGAATCAATATTTTTTCGGGATTAAGGACGTGTCTTCTTTAAGGGGAATAGCGCTTCATAGATGGAAGTTTGAAAATACACTTCTCCTTAAATCGTTGCCAAACAAGTTCGTTGTTGTTCGCACACGGTCTGAGGTAAAAAGCGTCGAAACTCGAGTCTTTTCGAGTAGTCCCGTGTGCGGAAGGCCTAAGTCAAAGACGTTTTCGAATTTTACGAGGTTTTTAGAATCTTGAGACAATTATTTTATGTAGCCGGCATACACCACTAAATGCTAATAAAATGCTCAAAACAGGTGTGTGTGTACTTGACACCTTCGGTATAGGACTGGTAGTCACCTATTTTATGTCCAAGATTTGGATAACTGGCATCCCGATAGCGTTACTATGAACTGTTTGATGACTGGCGTAAATTATATTAATTGTTATTTACCTGTTAATTACTAGATGAGGTGGGAATTTTCAAGCAACTAAAACCGGTAATTTTTTTCGATAAACTATACTATGAATGATGTCACACGGTTCAATGCGTTCATGGTATATAAAATTATGGTTATATGACATAAAATCCAAGTCTGGATTGATGTCCAGAGGGGAAGGAGGAAATCGCGGGGGGTGACGACCCGCATACCTCCCGCAAACCCGCAAAGGCCTTGTTTTACATTTTTGTCATAGTGCTGGGCAAGTCCGTATGGACCCTGTTTATCGATATCGATCTTGCTTGCATTGAAACTTTCACTTGTACTTATTTGTTTAAAATGGCATTGATTGTCTCTTCGTCAATATGAAAAGGTAAAATCCAATGGTAAACTGCACATCAATAATACTGATTTGGACAGCAAATATACTGATTTTCACAGCAAATATCAGGGCAAAATACTGCGGTAGCTTAGATGAGGGTAAAGGGGTTGAGCGAAGCGAAGATCGCTTTATCCTTCGGTTTAGGTTGAACATGGAAGAATAACAAAAATACTTAAAACATAAAAAGTGTTTTTGCTGATCCTTTTTTGCTGTGAAAATCAGTATTTTTGATCTGCGATTAAATACTAAGCCTAATCCAATGGTAAAATTTGCGGAATACACGCTTTTTACTTGATAATATATTTGGTTTTATTTAATAAAACACGCAGCAGTCCGCTGATTTGTAAATTAGGTTCTCATATTTTTTAGCACATTAGATTGCCAAACTGTTGAAGATTGCCAACTTAATTTTATGCAAAACAGAATCAACATCCAACGTGAAAGTGTATTACTGCAGCAAATCATGCATGTCTATTAACAACTTCGTTTGAACGTAAAATACCTCCACCAATGGAACACGTTAATATAGTCAAAAAATAACGAGCATTCCTAAATAATAATGACACATTATTACTAGTTGACCCGTTTGCAACAAACAATAAAACAAAAACACAAAAGCTGTATGCAAATATGGTACAAGCCATACAACGCAGAGTTCGCATGGACACAATTGTTTTGTGAATTTGTGATCGGTGTGAACCTACCTGTCGATCGGGCTGTGTTGCACAATATCTAGATTTCTAGATAGTTGCAAAATATTAAGATAGTAAATAATACATCTTCTTGTGCATGCATTCAGGCGGAAAACATGGAAGTCAAGAGGAATACCCACAACAACATGCTGAATGTTACGAAAGTTAGTTCCATCTCTTCAAAACATTTTATTAATTGTTATGAACTAATTGGTAAATAATGGTTTGCTAATTAGCAGGACAGTTGAAAGAACTTATTGACCACAAATCAATTAATTTCTCTTATGGGATTCTGACAAAATCACGTATTAGATCATACATTTATCAAACGCATTCATAACTTATAAATAAACCATACCTCTCTCTATCTTTCTCTACCAAATATGATGAAAGCAGTTATGTATATTTTTAACACAAGTTTAAAGATTACTTTTAACGGCAGCACAACAGCGTTGCGTTGAGATTTGACATTTAACTTAACTGTCAATTCCATGGATGGAGAGGGCATAAAGTGAGTGTAGAGTTTGGAGTAAAGTTTAGAGTAAGTATATTTTCCAAGCAACCCCACAATCCTTTCAAAAGGTCACTACAAAAAGCATCACTCATGCATCTCCAGCGAGAATAATGGCCGTACAAGGTATCAGCATTCTCAAGGTGCTATTACGTCAATAGTCCGTGGTCTGCCAAGTGTGAATCCTTGGCATTGAGCCACACAATAGTAGTTGTCAGGTGACACCCCGCCTTGTTAGAGTAACCATCGGAGCGCGTACTGATTTCGTGATAGTGGTGGCTTCGGTTCGATGTGTGCTGTGATTGGGGCAGGTTGAGGATCTGCTTTAAAGCGAGGTAGATACCGTCGTGCTCTTCGAATTCCTTTTGATGAGAAACGAAAATTACCTACTTAAAACGTGTTCAGCTCAGCCGGTCGATCCAGATGTTATCATTCTTGTTGTTCTGATTGTGATTTATCGTGATATTTTCCAAATGTGGTGGCATTTGCACACACGATAAATCATGAGACAAGAGCAAAATTCTTAGACCAAGACAAAAATAATGACTCACCCAAACTTCCTCAAATAATAAAAAGATATAAAATTATAAAAGCATCGCAATAAATATACATTCGAGTGGTTACTTTACTCTCAATACGAGCGCCAGCCGTCTTTATAGCTTCCTACATCGTTCGCGTCTTAAAAAATCATTGTACACAGGAAGGTAGACCGATATTTCTATGGCAGCCTGTCGCCATTATATCATCACGCCACCGCATAGCGGGTGCGGGGTAGCCACGCGGATCGCCCTCCAAGGAAAGTCTTTAACATATCGAACGTATGCTTGTGTTACATTTTATAGTTGAATGGTGTGTGGTTTTTCGACATTGCTTTTGGGGTGAATAATTAAAAAAAAAAGCTTGTTTTGGTAATGTAGAGTCCAGTCGAGTGAGACCTTGGGCTAAATGAAGAAAGTATAACATTGTTATTCCAGTATGTGAAGGAATATTATTATTATTAATGTATAGCAAACGTTAAAAATTAAGCATTTCCTTCCAATGACAGGTGATTCATTCGGCCCTGAGTGATAAAACTTGACGTAATATTTTCATACTTAGGATAAACATTGGGCAATAAATGTTATTATAAACTAGAACTAAAGTAACCCCTGACTTAATTAATAAAACATTAAGTGTTCTACTTAAGCTTATAACTTTTGAACCACTCAACTGATTTTAATAAAAAATAACTAAGAACCATTGCAGTAAAGTCTACTACCATTTACAAAAAACCGCATTAAAAACTTTCACCCATTTGAGCGCTAGAGTGCCACAGACAGATACACAGACAGATACCCCTCTTTTTCATCGGAATCTAAAGTGTGCGCAACTGTGCCGCTGCTAAACCGTATGGAAAAATCTTCTACTTTAACTAAAGTGATTTACTAGCGCTATGTAGGGCGGAAACCATCTCACCCTTAAGAAACACTATAAATGAATTCCAAAGCTGGTGCTTTGGAATTCATTTATAGTGTTTCCATATCCAACCATATCCAAAAACATATCTACCAAATCATCAGCAACCTTGATGCGATTTTTATTGTCAGCTATAGTTAAAAGACTTAACTAAGGCTAGTATTTATTCGCACATCAAATATACTGATTTGCGCAGCAAAAAAGGATCAGCAAAACACTTTTTATGTTTTAAATATTTTTTTGCGTACTCAAGTTTTTGTTTTAAGTATTTTTCGATGTTCTCGCATGTTCAACCTAACATGAAGCTTCACCTGCAGCATTTTGCCCTGATATTTGATGTGTAAATCAGTATTTTTGATGTGCAGTTTAATATTTCCCCTTAACTAATACATTTATTCACTATTCAAATCGTCACAATTTAACACCAAAACGCTTAAAACTTTAGTGCATCCGCTTCAACTAGCTCACCTAAAACAGCCCTAACACCGACCTAATTATATTCCCATTGTTAACCACGAGCCCATGGTCCCAATCCCAATAAAATGGCAGCTCAGTGACACTGACAAGACAGCGACGGGCCAGTTTCACTAAAAGTTTGGTGGACGCAAAATCCATTTTAGGTAAATGAGTGTACTTGCAGAAATTGAGGTTATTTCGAATCAGTTCACGGAAGCGTTACAGAAGCCACCATCGTCACGAGTCTTGATTCTGCTAGCGGAATCGAGACCCAGTGCACAAGTCATTAAGCTTTACTGACAATGACTAGGGAGTGACATCGTCACCAGCGTCATGATTGATCTAACCAGATTATCAATTAGGTGGCCAGCGCTGTGCATCCTGCGACGAGGTGACATTCGAACCGTCCGTCGCCAGTGCAATGTTTTAGCACCTATTGTGTATAGACTGGAATCTATTTTAAAATGGCTAAAACCCAAACTTCATCATCGACATCTTATTTCCGGCTGCGGCTGATTATGGGTATTCATAAAACTTAAATATTAGTACTTAGAAATCAACTTATGTGGCTGAGATATCAAGCAAATCTGAAATCTAGGAACCCAGTCGCTTTTGGAAAATGTCATGCTCAGCCCACATCATCCCACTGCTGGGCACAGGCCTCTTCTCTATAGCGCCAACCTCTGCGGTCCTGTGCCATCCCCATCCATTGAGATCCTGTCGACTTTAGTATATCGTCGGACCATCGGGCAGGTGGTCTGCCCAGTGGCCTTGTTGCTCCCCTTGGCCACCACTCCGTGACTGCTTTGGTCCGCCGTCCGTCATTCCGTCTAGCCAAGTATCCCGCCCATCTCCACCGCAGTCTCGTTATCCGCTTACCTACATCTTCCACCTTCGTCTTCCGTCGAATTTCGACGTCTGGCACGCGGTCAACGAGAGAGATACCTAACATGGAACGCTCCATTGCTAGTTGGGCCACCTTGATTTTGTGTATAATTTGCTAAGTGAATGTCCATGTTTCGGCTCTTTAGGTGAGGATATTCAAGATACATGGGTTATAAACCTTAGTCTTAAGGCATTGTGGTAGTTTTGACTTAAAGACTTCGTCTAGCTTCCCGAAAGCAGCCCACCCCAAGCCGACGCGTCTGATGATATCCTTCACCTGTGCATCGCGGTCAAAAGATAAACGATGTCCAAGATAGACGTAATCGCTGACCATCTGTACGTTGTCGTTGCCAACAATTATGTTCAGTACATTTAAAGAGCGATTCGTCATAATCTTGGTCATGGACCAGTTTCATCCTGAGACCGACTTTCGATCTGTGTTTTAAAATGTACCAATCAGAAACCTGAAAACTCAAATCATTTATTGCAATAGTCTTATATACATGTAGGAAAAAAAACAATATGATCAACTACACTAATGGGTAACTGATTATGGTTTGAGTTCGAAAAAGGAAATTCCCCTTTCAAGTGTTGATTCATGGCTGAGTCTCGCACAGGAAAAGGAAACTCCATTAAGCGCTACCAGTTCTTCGGAAATATGCCCGTCTGAGAAGATAGCACCAAGAAACCTTATGTGGATTTAATTTTTTCAATTTTATAATTTTTTTATGCCACAATGTACAATATAAAAATAATAAAATAAATAAATAATAATACCTTGGACACCATTTACACACATTGATCTAGCCCCAAACTAGGATTCCCTGTATCTTGGGTACTAGGCAAATAATCTTATCTAATGACAATATTTTAACATCGAATCTTTAAGTGCCAATAAGATGTCTCAAAATAACAATTTAACTAAATAAATAAATAAGAACAAACAAAAGCTGTAATGAACATAAATTATGAGAAACCAGACTGGAGCAGTCCCCCCGAGCAGCACCCGTTCTCGAGTATGACTTGTGCACCAGCCATCATCCCTCTCGCCATATTGAGGGAGAACATCAACCAACCCATAAACAAATTCGCAATAAAAAAACGGCTCGTTTGAAATAATTGCTTATTTTTTCTAAAGCGAATGAAATTCTTATTAGTCAGAATTACATGATTAGGCCACAGAACTGCAAGATCCTACACAGCCACATTCAGAACATCAAACGAAAAATGCATAGAGGTATGTATACTAAACTAATATTATAGATGTGAAAGAATGGATTTTTAGATGTAATATTTGGATGTTTGTTTCAATCACGCTAAAACGGCTCAACGGATTTGAATAAAATTTAGCGCAGAATTAAGTTATGAGCTAGATTAACATATGGGATATTTTTTATCCGACTGCACTAGAAGGAGGGTACCGTTATCTCGGATAATGATATTTCCTAGGAACACGAAGTAGAAGTTGCGTGCATCAGCTAGTATGATATAAGTGTAAACGCAATACGTCATCTTTTTCAGATTTAACAACAATATTTTGTTTTCTGAACTAAAAACAGGTAATAATTAGGGTGAAGTGCTATTGTAACTTTTCCATATACCCTATTTTTTGTTTCTACATAGATGTAGCACCGAAAAAAGGCAAGAAATGTCCAAAACACAGCACATACCTATTTAGATAGTCTGCCACCATATTTTTTCACGGCTCATTAGACCAAGGAGCAACAAACTGTGACCACTATAAGGTGGCAGTTTGATTGATTCCCTCCGATTACCATTTAGTTTGGCACTCGTGCGTGAAGGGTTCCATATCATGGATTTTGGGGCGGGCGCCACATTTTAGTTTTTTATGCTAATCATTTTGGTGGACCAAGGTACAAATAGGTTTAACTATTAATCAGTAAAATACAAACCCCTATACAGCATATAACATTAGAACTACTGAACAGATTTCAACAAAACATATCTAAGAACCATCGCATTGAAGTTTACTACCAATGTTCAGGTAAGCTGACTACTATATCTTAGTTTTAATATGGAACACATCGGGCTGTTCCATCTGTCGCAAATGTGACAATATTTGACGTTTGCGGGTTCCAATTTGAATGAAAAATTATCGTTAGAATTGGCGTTAGTCTGCATCAATTCAAATCAGAACACCTTTGTCTGCTGTCGCGAAAACATCCCTTTTCGTCTGTCGTGTCGCGCAGTAGCTAAAATCACTCTCACATCTGTCGTTTTGATAGTATAAAAGTGTGTTTGGCGGTCAACTATTTACCGAGTCAGCTTAACCAAACCAGCAAGAAGCAGTGGGACTTCACGCTGTCGAGCCTAGATCCAGGTTGCGCTCGTGAAGAGGCTTGCAGAAGCAAAGCTGAGCTGATGTAGCTTTCCAAGCGTGAGTAGCCTGACCCAGGAACGGAGGTAAGTGAAGCTCTCATCTCTCATTGTTGGGCTTAGACGTCTATACGGCCACACATCAAACTTACCTTCACAAACCCTTTTCGTTATCGTCATACAGTCCACTATTATAGCTCACTCCGAGCGTACATTTCGGCTCGAAGGACCAAATGTACGCTCTGTAAAATGCTCTGCTTTGCTTCTGCAAGCCTCTTCACGATCGCAACCTGGATCTAGGCTTGGCAGCGTGAAGTCCCACTGCTTCTTGCTGGTTCGGTTAAGCTGACTCGGTAAATAGTTGACCGCCAAAACACACTTTTATACTATCGAAACGACAGATGTGAGAGTGATTTTATCTACTGCGCGACACGACAGTCGAAAAGGGATGTTTTCGCGACAGCAGACAAAGGTGTTCTGATTTGAATTGACGCAGACTAACGCCAATTCTAACGATAACTTTTCATTCAAATTGGAACCCGCAAACGTCAAATATTGTCACATTTGCGACAGATGGAACAGCCCGATGTGTTCCATATTAAAACTAAGATATAGTAGTCAGCTTACCTGAACAACCAACGACGATCAACCTCATTAAAATCAGTTCAAACGTTCGACCGCTATTTCTTGTTAATATATCTAAAAACCGTCGCAGGGCTATCGACTAGCTTGTACAGAAGACCGCATTAAAATCCGTCCACCCGCTAGGGTGCCACGGACAGACATACAGATACACCGACAGACTCTTTAAACTCATAACAACCCTCTTTCTCTCGTCGGGGGTTAATCAAGAAGGTATCGCGTAGAGCTTTCTAATCAATGAAAACTACTTAGTGCCGATTTTCCGCCACAACTCAGCGGTAGACAAATGTTCCGCCACACCTCAGCGGTAGGTATGAAACCCATAGTTTTTTTAGGCTAGCATTTATTCGCACATCAAAAATACTGATTTGCACAGCAAAAAAGGATCAGCAAAAACATTTTTTATGTTTTAAATATTTTATGTGTACTCAAGTTTATGTTTTAAGTATTTTTTGTTGTTCTTGCATGTTCAACCTAACACGAAGGATAAAAGGGGCTTCGCTTCACTCACCACCTTCACCCTTCATCTAAGCTACCGCAGCATTTTTCCCTGATATTTGCTGTGCAAATCAGTATTTTTGATGTGCAGTTTAAGTTTGAGTCTTTTTATTTCATAAAATTCACCTATATTTTGTCCACTCTATAAGTAGTTTTTGACAGCTCAAAACCTAAAAAATTTTGACATTTGTAATGAACAAAAGAGTGGACAAATTATACAGTTCAAATCTTTAACATTTCTGAAGCGTCATTCATTAAGTATAAATGTTAGCCCAATGGCCAAGCTAAAAAAAATACGTAGGTACTACTTTTTATTTATGTTTTTGAAAATCAGTTTCTTGAAATAGGCTGTTTCAAGAAACTGATTTGAATATTTCTCTTAACAGATGTCTTATTATTTTTTAAATATTTTTAAAATAACACTCGTCCTCACTGGCTCACAGTTTTGGAACGGTTGTACTTGAGGCTGGTTATTCCCGATCATAAAACTAAAAACTATAATATCAATATTTGTTTACGTTCCGACTGACATCTGCGTTATTGACTGACAGGAAAACTGTCGATACTTGACAGTTTTACGGAACAGCCAACTTAACGGCGAAGGGAATTTGACAAACTACGCCGAAGAGGGCAAATGCTGTACATTATGTTTTTTTACGGATATTTCAGTAATCCTAAAATCTTTTTTGATAGGAATAATGGAATTTAGTTAGGAACACAATTATCTCGAAATGGTTTTCTCAGTTTGGTACCTCTATCTTTTTACATGGCTAAATGTTCGTGCTTCCTACCTATGCTGATCTTTTGTTAAGTTACTTAAGAATTGTCTGAAACCTAAAATTGACTTTAAATCTTCATCTAATCGCCAATCGAGGTCAATATAACTTCAAATGGTAATTATAATCTGACCTAATCCATCCAGAGGCCTTTACGCCTTTAACCCACATGGAGGGGCACAGGCACATTAGATATTTGCACCCACGTTGTGTTTAATCGTTCAACACGATTTTTCTCCTGAGCTAGTATCTCATTATAATTTTCCTTTATTCATATTCAAGTTACAATCGCTTTAAATGAGAGCTCTTGGGAAATAATTGCATTCTGTGGCCTTATAATGTAATTCTAACATTTAGGAATATCTACAGTTAAAAAAAATACAGTCAAAACACGATTACTTCACAGGAGCGGTCTTTTATTGCGTCTGTGTTTGTATATACGTTGTTCTGATCAGGGATATCACGAATATTCGCATTCGCCTTCGCATATGCAGAAAATCATAATTTTAGATGTTCGGATTCGCATTCGCATTCAAATAAAATGATGCGAATGTTATGAGAATGCAAATAAATACGATAAATTGACAGATCTGGCTCGAAAATATCTGAGCGTTCCACCGGCCAGCATACCACGTAAACAATTATTCAGTTCAGCCTGCTTTATATAAAAACCCCATAGAAATCGCCTAATGAGAGAAAAGGCGGCAAATCTACTCTTCCTAAAATACAATATGCCGCAACAACTATTGAAGTTTGATTATTAAATACCTGTAAAAAATAACTACGTAACGTATGTATTACCTGTAGGCCCTAATAAAAATAAAGATTTAAACATGTCCACTCGCGCATGAACACCTTATAAGGACTTGGATAATTATTTATATTTGTTTTTATAAAATAATTACAACTACCCACTATTATTTTTTATTACTGGCAATACTGACCATAAATAGAAGATAAACATACTTTCTCTCTGGTATCTCACACTTGATTGTTCGATTGACTGAGTATATGAAAAAAATTAAATAATCGGTAATGTGGCTAGCCGCCATGACAATTCGGCTTTTTATAGCCATATTTTTTATTGGCTAAATAGAGGGTTAAGTTAATCTAAATTTTCTTCATGTGTTACCTAAAATTTCGCATTCGCATTAGCACATTCGCACTCTCAAAATTCGAATGTGAAAAAAATGACATTCGTGACATCCCTGGTTCTGATTAATACATTTTTGAAAATCGTGCGCAATTTCCAGGCGTCAGAATTACAATTACGCTATTACTTAAAATTGACTGAATTTAGGAAAAATGCCTATTTAAATTGTAACCTATTGTCACAGAAAATTCAGGTATCTAGCTTTATCTACAGTATAGTAACAGGGGTCGAAAATACCCCGAAGAACTTCCCTCCACCCCTTTGGGATTATTTTCATTACATCTTGTGTAGAATAAAGTCCATAGTCTGCCTCTTAAATTTGATTGAAATCCGTCGATAAATAACGCTACAGCAAACTCCTCCCCTTAACCCCCCTTTTTCTCCCAATAAAAAATCGCGAACGACTCAAAAATGTAAACAAATCAAGGAACTCGTGCGCCAGTTTTCGTCAATATCGAAGCACCTCGTATCGGAGAACCTACGGACAGACGGACAAATCTCGAAACTGGACGCTTCACTCGCTCGTTCATGCATAAGGCCACTGATTTGTCAAGTTTGTTAAGTAATCGAACAGTTTTCGAAGCATCTATTTGAAAGCTATCGATATTGATGGACGACCCGAATAGCCGAGTCGGCAGTGACCCTGCCTAAGCCAAGGGTCCCGGGTTCGAGTCCCGGTGGAGGCAAATATTTGTTTGATGAGAACGGATGTTTGTACCCTAGTCATGGTTGGTTATCTATCTATATATAATATTTATCTATATAAGTATTTGTATCGTTGTCTAGTACCCAAGATACAGGGAATCCTAGTTTGGGGCTAGATCAATGTGTGTAAATAGTGCCCAAGGTGTTATTATAATTATTATTATTTCACAGATACAGAATACAGGTCTGAAGATAGATTTCGCCACCGCACTGATCTCAAGAATAATAAAAATGGCCGCATAAAATAAATAAAAATCAAAGTCCCATCATAGTCACGTAGACTTAAGACGCAATTTAAAAATAACGGCAAATAACGCAATTACTGATGATCATCAGCTGAATCGTGACAGACAAAAGGCAAGTTCATATACAATTGCTTATTATTACAGGGTTATTAGAAGAGATCCAGAGAGATAGCAATGGCGACACTCGATTTTGAGATAGATAACATGCGCATTGTCAACGTATAGGTCTATGGTAGAGGAGAAATAATTGGTACTACGGCACGCACGAATGAGCCGGCTGGCTCTGTTTACCACAAAAGCTTTTTATAGAGGCCCCAAAATATTAAATCAAATCAAATCATTTATATAAAATAGAGCACTTTTACAAGTCAAACACTTACTTAAGTCTCATATACATGGAAAAAATAAAAAATAAATCAAATATGATCAACTAAACTAATGAGTACATAACTGATTTGAGTTTTAGAAAGGAAATTTCTCCTTCAAGTGGTGATTCATGGCTGAATCTCGCACAGGAAAAAGAAACTAATCGTCCATGGTCGATTGGATTCTCACGCGGGAAATGCAGGTTCTAATCCCGGTGATGACGATGTACCAATGAGATGTAATATATATTAATAACATTATATATGGACGTTCTTTTTTTCTGTATTATGTCATATATTTAGCGATACTATGAAGTATTTGTATTGAAATAATAGAAAACCTCAACCATTAAACCAATATCCAATGGAACATGTGTAACTGTAACATCAGGATGTAAACCATGATAGATACTTCTTTTTTGAACAAAAATATACAGCCGTACATAAGGTTAAACTAATAATGTAGATTACACAAATAGGCCAATTAAAGATTTCACTATGTATATTAGTGAGTTAAAAATAAGGGACAGCACATTAAAATAACGGTGTATGTGTCAGATTCAGTTTCAGTTTTTTTAGTTTTATTGAATATTAATAAATAGATTATCTTATTCAACGTCATAATTATACTTACTTATAACTACAAGTAAATTTTTTATATTAAAAAAGAGACACCATTTACACCATTTCGGAAGGTGGGCCTCGGGATTGAGAAGAAACGGCAAGAAACTCTCCCATACCTTCTTTTTAAAAAATTGACTTCACAACAGGTACTGGTTTCGGTCTAAGGAAATTCGCCGGCGAGTGATAGACTTGATCCATCGCCCCTCGTCGAATTCTGTGCGCTGAGATGGTATGGACCATGCAGTTTTGTCATCTAAGTATTCCTTAATACTTTACTAGGACTTTCTTATCAGCAAATTTTTAACTTTCTTTTTGAACCTCTTTTCAGGAAGGATCAATGATTCCTGTGGTATTTTATTGTAGAAGCGAATACAATGCCCCATGAATGACGTGTCGGTGGGTTATAGCAGTTATGTATGTGGTGTGATGTGAGGGTGTGTGTGTATATGAGTGCTTGGCAATTACACAACTAAAAGTCTTACGCAAATTAAAGCCTCTCATTTTAATGTACTGAACGAACTTACGGAGTTTCGAAATCTAGAACAAAAGGAAATGTGGAAAACAGAAACAGCACGAATGGGGATAATAATGTTTCTTTAATTGGCGTAATTAGTACAATGGATCACGATTGGTGTATTGTTATAAGTTAATACGCGGTAATGGCAGTAATGAGTCTGTCTCTTTTCAGCAAGCCTTGAGCAGAACGAGATGTCACTACTGACTTCTTCATCAAGATGTTGGTAATCAACCTCGGGTGAACGAAACTCTTTGCTTACTTTGAGCCGGTGACAGCTTCGCTAGCCTCGATGGCTTATATGAATGAGATAAGCTTCTGCCACCGGGCAAGATGAGTTTGTTTATTTAAGTTGATTCCGTATCTCAAACATAAATCCCTTTCAAATGGAATTTTAACCGATCAACACACGAGTATTTCGCATGATCTCTCATTTAAAGCGATTGCTATTAATTAGACGAATATTTGATAGGGTTTGTGATAGACGTTTGAGATACAGGTAGCCTTATTACGTACTAGCTGATGCCCGCAACATCATCTGCGTGTTCCCAGGAAGTATCATTTACCGAGATAACGTTACCCTCCTTCTGGTGCAGTCAGGTAAAAAGTATCCTATAAGTTAATCTAGCTCATAAACTATCTCAGTGCTAAATTTCATTCAAATCCCTTTTGCCTTTTTAGAGTGATTGAGGCACACACAAACATCTAAACATCCAAACATCGCTAGTCACATTTATAATATTAGTTGGATGTATGACAATATAGGAATTTCAATCGCAATACAATTCTAATAGATAAATCAAGCAATTATATTTTCCAAAATAAAAACTTAAAAACCGACTTCCAGTTCTTTTTCCCTGGTCGCGATGCGAATGACGTCTATGGTAATAAAAAGTCCTCATCAAAACTTTTGCTGCTCATTACCACAAACAAAAACGTCGTCTGTGTATATTATATTTTTTGTTTTTGTTGATTTTTTCAGAAAGCGCCACATCAATTTTGATAAAATTTATATGGAACTACCTCTGAAGAATGATCTACCGATTAAAATAAGAATCATCAAAATCGATTCAAAATTGACGGAATAATCGCATAACAAACATACGAAAAAGAAACTGTTGAATTGAGAACCTCCTACTTTTTGAAGACGGTTGAAAATCGCGTAAAAGACGGCTCGTCTAAAATACAGACCGTTTACAGTAAGCTCCCCTGCCGCAACACCGTAGGCAATGCTGCCAATTCCCAAGGCTGAGGACATCTTATGGTGAAAGGTCTGTAGACGTGTTGATTTTTGGATGACAGAGATAATAAGGCTACAGTCGAAAAATCCCGAAACTATACAAGCACCTGTAAATATGGCGAAAACCTCTCTTTAACAAAATCACTTGAATAACTCTGTTGACGAATTTCTTAACTTCAAACGTACGTGAAACCGGTCTTGGCTTTTGTAGTTTTTTTATGTTTTAAACAGATAACAATATTTAACTTGATGACTACATCACCTCAAACAGTTGCTACAATGTAACAGCTGACTAAGGCGTTCTCTTTGTATATTGATATAAGAACCTTTTTAACCTTGTCTTTGCAAATAAATTTCTTATTACCTAAACGTGGTTGTCTTTGGCACCTCATTTGGGAAAAGGTCTGAGGCTAGATAGTTATAGTTACAGCTTATCGCGGGCCACTTTTCCGCAACTCGACGTCTTAAATTTGCGCCTATTTTGCGTGACTTGGGTTGGGGGCACTACTCCTGCCAACCCAGCTCCTGCAGGAGACCAGCAGACCCTTAATGTTGCCGACGACTTCCTGGAGCGACCTCGGCGTCCCAAGGTGTGTTGCCCGGTAGATGGCCACGCCGGAACATTCCAACAGGAGGTGGGTGGCTGTCTCCTCGACCTCCATGCAGTGTGTGTAAGTGTTTGTTTAGCAAAGCGTGTTCAGTTATCGCTCCGGTTACCAAGCAAAGCTGTGGCCTCTTGAGCTTCAGAAGCTTTGTCTGAGGCTATTATTCCCACTTTGGATATTGGGAATGTCAAAGTCAAGTTACAAATAAAGAAACGGTAACAACAGAATTACCAACCCTGAAACTCAACCGTTTACAAGCAATCTAGTAAACACATAATGGCCACACTAAAAACGTAGTTCGAGAAACATTAGGTCTGGCCAACGAAGCGTTGCGGGCCGGTATCGTCTTGCACGTCAGTTGAGTTTGGTTCGACTTCCTCAGTTTGTGGTATGAGGATGGACACAAAGCGTGTCTAATCGGGGAACGATGGTATCTTTGACAAAGACTTGTTCATTGGAGTTTGAACAACGTATTCTAAAGAACATGGTTTCGTGTTGAACATAAACAAATTAAATGCATTCTATACAGGGTGTCCCACGGCTATGCCACATGGAGGGAAAGTACCCTCAAGTGTGGACCGGGAATTAAACCCGCCAAAAGGGTTCTAACAATTTCGAAGACAGTCATACAGCTTTTTTTTTTTAAAATATCTGCTGCCAGAGATTAAACCGACGTCCATCTATAGAGCACAATATTGTATCACATGTGTGTAATTATGATTTTCTAAAACGATATCCTTTGCGAGAAATCTGAGTTCAAAGTGCAAAATAATTGTTTTTGTCGCCCTATGAAGTCAGATTTCTCGAAAAGTATATCGTTTTAGAAATTTGTAATTACACACATTTGTTTATAAATAAATACTCTATCGATTGACACCCATTTCATCACCGGCTGCAGAAATGGTGATTTTTCCGCAGTTAATATGCCAAAAATGTACATGCCCTTAGGAAATAAATAACCTTTTAATTTTATGATATACCGATCGAAAAGTTGAATCATAAGAATCTAAGCGACCGCATCTTAATTCAAAGGAATACAATGAAATTTAACATCGAATTTAAAAATTTAACGGTTAATGCCGCGTCCCTAGCAACTGACTGATTCAAAGTAAGACTATTACCTGAAAATGTAAAATTTAATGGTCTTCCTTTAGTTTTAGATAGTATATTTCTTAGATAAAACTGATCTTTAAGCCTTTGCGATCTAAATCGCAAAAATACAGGGTTATATATTTTTCCTCATGCCCGGTTAATACAGGCGATTAAAAAAAATTTGGAAACAGTTGAAATGGCTTTTAAAAACTAATTAAAATCTTCCTTCAATAAAATGCTCTAATTACAATATTTCAGGTACATTCCCAGCATGTGGCATAGCCTTGGGACACCACCTAAACGCCTCTAGGGTCAATGAATTTAACTTTGCTAGTACACACTCACACAAGAACATAGCGTCACCCCTTTTCCCATACGAGGTGGCAGAGGAACAATTGCGTCCACTTCAAGATTGATTGGTATTGAAGCTACATGACCTCACCTAGGGAATTAGGATCTCCTGCCTTAATAAACGTTATATGGCATATCTGCCATAGCCTTAAAACAAAAAAAAAAAACACTTTTTACACACTACGGATGTTACCAAAACCTTCAAAATTGAAAAAAATATGTCAATATCTATCCAAATTTGCTGCATCCAGTTCACAAATGTTTGGAGTAAATCGATTCTTTAGTAAACGGATGATTTTAAGCAATATCCCCTCTCTGATAGGCTCTGACACCCGTCAAACACCATATTATTCATTTCATACTGTAGGCACGTACGAGTATAATTTTGCCACCATATATAACAATTACATATACCAGTTCAAGCATAGATAACACAGGCAACTTTTCTCTCGGGTCAATTTTGACAATCCATACAAAATATCCACGGAAAATTAAAGTTAAACGGAGAGAAGCGTAACTCGCTCTATGGCCATCAGACTCTTGTAAATATTTCGACAACGAGTATAAAGTGAACAGCCTATAAATCCAAGATGCCGGCAGGGGCCACGCTGATCTATTACGTGAAACTATTTCAGTGAACAACATATCTCGGGGAATGAAATTTACTAAACCGAGGACAATATTATTAGAGCTGGCGAACTGGCGACTTTTGTTGCGCGACTGCTGGGCAATATAAGTACCCAAGAGTTTTTTAACGGGAAATTTTAAACTGCACATCAATAATACTGATTTGCACAGCAAATGTCTTTATTTTCACAGCAAATATCAGGGCAAAATACTGCGGTAGCTTAGGTACAATACCTTTATCCTTCGTATTAGGTTGAACATGTAAGAACAACATAAATACTTAAAAACATAAAAAAATTTTGCTGATCCTTTTTTGCTGTAAAAATCTGTATTTTTGATGTGCGATTAAATACAAGCCTTTTTAAACAACCTTTTGACTAATGTAGAATGTCTGATTAACTTAGAGACTAGGAAATCCTTATAGAGGTTCTGATTTTGTTGTTGGTTTATATAAGACAGAACATTTTACAGAAACTTTACAACAGTAATACGGTTTAGGTAACAAACAGCAAAATTGCTAATATAGTCGAGCAAATAAGTATACTTAGTATGTTAAAGTATGTTCGTTTTATGTCTAACCAAACTCATTATTACCACTGAAATACCTGAATATGTCTTACGGCCTTACTAATAAAATAAGTTATTCACGATTTAACTCATATAGTGATTTGTCTTGCTTTGACATTTGACATTTACTTGACATATGAAAAGGACAAAACACTGTTTATGTTAAACCGTGAATCACTTTTTTTATTAATAAGGCCGTTGGAATCTAATAGTTGCCGGTTAGTGTGGCCACAAATCTCCCATCACACAGCATTAAATCGGACTTTCAGGCCATGTTTTATTCCTGTTTCTAAGGATTTGTAGTTATTAAATCATCTTGTTCCTGTATTCTGAAAATCTGATGTTGTCATAAATATACGGTGGCCGCCGTTTGATTGATTGCAGCGCTGTTAAAATAGCCATGATTCAGTTGAAAACTAACTAACTCTTGTTGGAGCATAGATCCATTGCTAATCATTCTCAGACTTCCGTCCCTCTGTAGGGCATTTTGTGATTTTATTTCCTGTTATCGATAATTTTACCTTAGTCTCTTACCTTAGCAAACTTTGAGCGGTAAGCAGTAAAACGTTTACGCCATTGGTAGGTACACACGAAGGTATACACGAAGGGTGCCAAACGGGACTGTTACTAAGCTTCCGTTGTCCGTCTGTCTGTCCCTCCGTCTCAGCGGGCTGTCATCTCATGGATTGTAATTGACCGTGCGAGCGAAGGGCTCCATTTCGATAAGATAGGAGGCCGATTTTGCTTTCGTTTGTCTCTATGTCTGTCAGTTCCGGTCTAGGGGTCACAGTTTTTTTAAGCGATCCTCACAAAACTTGGCACACGTGTTCCTTGAAATAAAAGATTTTTGTCGAGAGCTTTTCTCGATTTTCCTCTTTGGGGGTGTTATGACGTCATTATTTTTTGTATGGGTTTTTTTTTCGAAACCTATCGTGTGGTATATCAAATTAAAGAACTTCATGAGCCGGTTCTAAAAATATACTACACCATTAATTTTCGGCCGCCTGATTTCTAAAAATCCAAGAAATCTTTTCAAAACATTTCCAGTTTGGACTCCTTGAAGTAGGCGACCGATTAGTAAAGAAGATCTATACAGACCATGAGAGTGAGTGAAATAGACTATAACTATCTTCGTGAAAAGTCAATAGATTGTATTGTAAAACACAAAATGTAGTTACTTTACCGCTTGATTTTGATTGAATCTAAAACACTTACCTAAAAAATGTGTTCACAGTCCCCCCTGTTAGCGAGGTCTACTGCCCACAGGGCCACTAGTAGAGTTGAATTTTCACGGAATGTATTTCTGTTGTCGCTATAGCAACAAATAATTAACTACACGAGAATTTTATAAATTAAAGTTGTTCCCATACAAGAGACGTGTTTTAACACCTCCCGCGATAGAAGAAACCTTATCATGATTCTAATTTGATCGTCAATTTCACATCTTATCACATGGTTGTAGTTCAGTTGTCCAATCTTTAATTTCCTGGTTTGAAACGCAGTTCGGATATTATTTTATTTTATTTTTGTTTTATTATTATTTAATGCTTAAATTAAACGATGGTAGGGAACCCCCTTTGTGCTAGACCGATTATTTTAAACTTCAGTAATTAATAATTCAGATAAATAAATAACTGTTCTTTACTGCTCGTCTGAAATCACTATCTACTTTAATTTCTTTACTGCCAGTAACTTATTACTGACAAAGTAAGTTTTAAAGCCGCATCACTAATGTAATGAGCGAAGTGGGCGCCTCTCACCGCATTATCTGTTCGAACTATCACTGGTACACTGCTACTATGTTTTTTAAAACAAAATTGATTCCAGAGGCGTCACAACAAAACTAGTGGTTCTATGAGAGCAGTAGACCTCGCTCTTTTAAAATTTCAAGCTTGAGGGCCTGCTAGAAGTACTTTAGAATTTTGATGATCGATGGTGACTCAGTCAGTGACAAAAAGACGAAACTTTAAACGGCTATCGTTTCCAATCTATTGGTTTGAATTAACTGAATTTTAGGAATTTGCTTATTTAAATTGTGGCCTGTTAGTCACCTAAGATTCAGGTGTCTAGCTTTACCTACGATATAGTTACAGGGGGTCTAAAATACCCCGAAGTGCTTCCCACTCCACTCCCCCCTATTAGTTTTTTTAGTCTTTTATATAATTTTGTCCTTAATGTGCCTCTCAAATTTGATTGAGATCCATCGATAACGCTAAAGCAACCTTACCCCTTTCCTACCCCATTTCCCCCCCATTTTCCCCCTAATCAAAAATCTCGATCAGCTAAAAATTTCAATAAATCAAGAAGCTCGTGTGCCAATTTACGTCAAAATGTCAATCTGTTGAAACTTGTGACCTGTAGGCGAGTACCGACAGACGGATAAAGGCGTTGGCCAATCTCGAAAACGCTTCGCTCGCTCGGTCAACTAAATAAACTAGTGATTCTGTGAAAACAGTAGACCTCGCGAGCCCTTATAACCAGTAGCGGTTCTGTGAGGCCAGTAGACCTCACTTCAATTTCAAACATTGAAATCCATATATAACGCTACAAAATCCCCCTTTTGGATTTTTTTCTGCAAAATCTTGTGTAGAATGAAGTCCTTAGTGTGCCTCTTAAATTTGATTGAAATCCTTAGAAGGATAACGCTACAGCAAACTTCCCCTTTCCCCCTACTTTCTCCCCAATCGAACATTGCGATTGACAAATTTTTTTATTTAGTCAAGGAACCTGTGTGCCAAGTTTCGTCAATATCAAGATTTATTTAATGTTATTTTCTTTTGTTAAAGTAATACTGTAAGCACTGTAACTTTGTTAATTATTTTTAAGCTGACTTAATCATAAGATATATGGCTTATAAAATAAATAAGATTAAAAAAAAAATAAAAAAAAAAAAATAAAAAAAAAACAGACACACGGACAATGAAATTTTTCGCCAATTTCGAAACTGGACGCATCGCTCGCTCGGTCAACTAATTATAAAAAGCAATTTGAAAAGTTAAAAAAATCTATTTATTTATTTAAACTTGATAAAACTGTCGTATAAGTTGATTATTTATTTTGATATCTTTTAATAGCACACAGTTACTTGCTTACTTTTGCCCAATCTCCGCTGGGGATAGAGATGGGCACTATGTTTTTTTTTATGTAGACTGGGTTCTGTCAAACTGCTGGGCAAAGGCCTCCCCTATCTCAGACCACTTCTCCCTATCCTGTGCCGCCCCAGCACTATGAGTAAATACTCAAAATGATAAATACTGAGTAAATACCCATATGGGTAAATACCCCGTATTTACTGAGTATTAACTCGAAACCGGGAGCAAATAAGTTTTAAAACTCCTGATGGTAGGTGCAAATGGGAGTTAAATCATAGTTCAATATGTAACGATCATTTAAAATAAATGCGGAATGGTAAGATGTTTAAAAAAAAACGGTCAAGTGCGAGTCTAAATCGCGCACGAAGGGTTCCGTACCACCGTTCAATGGAAGCGATGGTGTGGAGTGAATAGTTTAGATTTTACACAGCAAAATATTGTTTACAAAGTTATTGGTGCGGTTACATTCAGACTCCATGTACGTAACCAGGTGCATCCATTAGTTTGTATGTGGTATTGAAAGAATTGTTGTATGGGAGCCCCCTTAAATATTTCTTTTCTCCTGTTTTTTAGTATTTGTTGTTATAGCGGCAACATAAATACATAATCTGTGAAAATTTCAACTCTCTAGCTAGCTAGGTTCTTGAGATACAGCCTGGTGACAGACGGACGGACGGACGGACGGACAGCGGAGTCTTAGTAATAGGGTCCCGTTTGGAAACCTTCGGGTACGGAACCCTAAAAAAACGATTAGAAACGAATGCTTGTGAGTATTTAATTCTCTCACTTTTGGATATTTATCGAGTAGTAAAGACTGTTTATGAGTTTTTATCCTCATTTATAAAACAAAATAGAATAAAAACTCTCTCTTTTGGATATGTATCGACTAGCAATTAGTGCTTATGAGTATTTATCCTGCGACGAGTAAATACTCGAGTAGAAACCACCCATCTCTAGCTGGGGAGCAAAGGGCCGAATCTAAATAACGTCCGTCCTATCGATCTAGGTCGGACGCAAATCTTAACCCAAAATCCAAGCCAAATAGAAGGATTTGACGGTCTGTGTTATTTTACTTTGACATTTTAGAGACCATTCCTCGATGTTGTTTCAATCGATTAGGTACTATTAAGGTCGTGCAGAAAGACAGCAGCTGTGTTGTATCAGGGCCTATACTAAACGCATTGGTGCGTCGGTCTGCGCATGCGCTCTCACGCAATAGTATTGTTTTGCGATTATCTGGACGAATATCGCAGGTGGATTCACACGGCCGCACGGCTGTTATTAACGTCTTTAGTGTAAACTTTCTGATAGCAATTCTCGGTTACTCTTGCTAAAGTCTGCTGATTTAACCTATACTACGTATCTACTTCTCAGCCCACATATGCTCCGCGACAAAATCGTAGATGCGACCAGAAAAACTCGCCCCTAACCTGTACAGACATCTTAATAAACTTATACATCCTTATTCATAAAACTTTTCAAACCTATGATAGCTAAAATGTGCTTTGCAACACAAATTTCAAAGTAACAGACAAAGACAAGCGAATTATAACGGCATTATTGTTAAAATAGGTTTATTACACGTATATGAATAAGGCGGATACTTTTTAAATTCCTGCCTTGAGCAGTGTTGTTTTTAATTATTATATAGGTATGTTAGTCTGAATGATTCAGGGCAACTCTACTGAGCCTAATGCAATCAGGACGATATCCTTATCGTCCAACAGCGATGCGTCAACCGTTCTTCTGTTGACGACCCGAATGGCCGAGTCGGCAATGACCCTGTCTACGAAGCCAAGGGTCCCGGGTTCGAGTCCAAGTGGGGGCAAATATTAGTTTGATGGGAACGGATGTTTGTACCCTAGTCATTTATCTACCTAGTCGGTCCTTAAGTTCTGTCACAAGGTTTTTGATAGATAAAACTCAGCAATAAACTTTTTCTTATTCGTATTATACATGATTAAAAAGCTTATTTTATACGAATCAAATTGCAATACAATACATTTTGTACGATTATCGCAATATGACAAAAAACCTTATAACTTGAGACAATCGCGAACCCAAAACACGCCGCAACTGACAAAAATACCACTTACCACAAATTTAATAAAAAAACAGTGTTCCAGATAACCAACAAGGTTTTTTTTATTTATTCTGAAACCTCGATTTTAGACCATGCTTAACAACTAGCATTTGATTTTCTGTTAGCTTTCAGTTCCAACTGCTCCCAAAGAGAACTTTACGTACTTTTTACGTTTTCAGAAAAACGTATAAAAATGATCTTGTGGGCAACAAGTACACTACGCAAAATGTGAATATGAAAATTTGTTTTACCCAGACTTAGTTATTTTATGCTTCAAAATGAAGGTAACGGGTTCAGGGAGGGTTCTGACTAAAATCTCACGTAAGTTTGAAAGGTTTTAAGAGTCATGGAAAAAAGATAAAGTGAATCACGTCCGTATTTTTGGTTGGGTAAAAAAGTGCAAAATCTCTGAAGAAACTAGCATTTGTGTAATATGGCTTTAAGCATTTAAATCCAATAATCGTTCTAATTTATCAGTATTTAATGAGCTATCAAACCATATATAGTATTAAATAAAATAAAACTTGGTATTATTTACTATGCGGCAAAATATTTGTGACAGAACTTATGGACCGACTAGGTATATACACATAAGTATGTGTATCGTTGTCTAGTACCCAAGATACAGGGAATCCTAGTTTGTGGCTAGATCAATGTGTGTAAATAGTGTCCAAGGTTCTACCTTTTATTTTTATACTAGATTAATCCTCGACTCCCTACCTGTTAAAATATAAATCCTTCTTTTATAAATAAATAAAAGTTATACCACAAAAACCAATTTCGTTTTGCCCAACGTTGGATTACGAAACTATTACTAATAGTGACCTCATAATTATTTTCCTTTCGGGCGATTACTTCGAGAGTTGATGTTAGAGAATACAGTAGATGTTTCCAATCGTAAATAATACAAAAAGATATCAAATTCAACACGTATTTTTCTGCTGCCTCAACTTTCCACACCGAATCTTGATTGCAAATCTTGATGTGTTCTAATAAAAGGGAAAACTCGTTTCATTTGTGGGAGAAGGACAATAAAACAATGATTGACATAATGCGAATAAAATCTTTTCTTTATGGATTAGATTGTTACATTGCAGAAGAGTATCTTCGGTTAGTGAAAGCATTTCTGTACCTATATTATTGGCAACAAATATAATGACCACCAAAATATTTTTTTCCTACCCAAAATTGATAAATGACCACCAAAAGTTGCAGAAAATATTAGGGCAAAATACTGCAGTAGCTTAGGTGAAGGGTAAAGGGGGTGAGCGAAGCGAAGCCTCCTTTATCCTTCGTGTTACGGTGAACATGTAAGAACAACAAAAAATACATAAAACATAAACATAAGTACACAAAATGTGAAAAGAAGTTTGGTGATCATCTATCCAAACAAACACAACTTGGTGGACATCCATCCATTTTGGCAGTCATTTTGAATTTATTGGTAGTAAATTTTCGATTTTTTGGTAATCGATTAAACACAAGCCTATGGTAAATAACGAAACAGTTGTAGTCATATTTCAAGAGATGATCTCTTCTCCTTATAATTGAGCTAACCGCTCACTCGGCTCCAACCAAAATACGTAAAAAAAACGGTCAAGTGAGAGTCTTACTCGCGTACGACGGGTTCCGTACCACCGTACAATGGTAGGGATGGTGTGGAGTGAATAATTTGGATTTTACATAGCAAAATGGTGTTTACAAAGTAATTGGTGCGGCTACTTTCACACTCCATGCACATAACAAGGTGGATCTATGTTTGTATGTGGTATTGTAAGTTTTTTTTTGTTTTTTTTATATGTGTTGTTATAGCGGCAACAGAAATACATTATCTGTGAAAATTTCATCTGTCTTATTACCTCGGTTCATGAGATATAGCTTGGTGACAGACGGACAGACAGACAGACAGCGGAGTCTTAGTAATAGGGTCCTGTTTTTACCTTTTGGGTACCGAACCCTTCAAATGCTCTGATCTAATCGGTTAAATCCTGAAGGTTATTTATTCTGAATTATTTCCCTAAAAACCTCATAACATTTGCCTATAGCTTTCTGTTTCTGTTGGGTACCAAAACGGGTGTGACTGTAAATCCAGTTTTTGGTTGACACAAATACAGATTTTACCTGACAAAATAACTGAACTGCGCGACAGCCCGAGCGCGACTAAAAATACTGGTTTTGTCTGACAAAATTACTGAAATGCGCGACTAGAAATCTGAAAAACTGCAACTTGAAAACCTTATTTCGAGTAACAAAAAACAAAACGAGCGTTGGGTTTTGTTTTTCCTGTGTTTGAAAAAAAGTCAAATCACTTGTTCAACCTAACATGAAGGATAAAGGAGGCTACGTATCGCTAAGTCCCTTTAATCTTTACCTACCCTGACCTGCAACTTCACCCAGACAGTCTTTATTTAGCCAATAAGCCAAACGAGTCCCGTTTGGCACCCTTATTGCTAAGCCTTCGCTGTCCGTCCATCCGTCCGTCCGTCCGTCTGTCACAAGGCTGTATCTCATGTACCGTGATAGTTAGACAGATGAAATTTTCACAGATGATGATGTATTTCTGTTGCCGCTATAACAACAAATACTAAAAAACAGAATAAAATAAATATTGAAGGGGGCTCCCATACAACAATTATTTCAATACCACATACAAACTTATGAATCCATCTGGTTACGTACATGGAGTGTGAAAGCAGCCGCACCAATAACTTTGTGAACAACATTTTGCTATGTAAAATCCAAACTATTCACTCCACACCATCCCTACCACTGTACGGTAATACGGAACACTTCGTGCGCGAGTTTGACTCGCACTTGACCGGTTTGTTCCACCTCGTCAATATAGAATGGGGAGTGACGCTAAAGTCACGCAGTAGATATATAACAAAGATTGTTGGCTCAGGAATCGCCAATATCAAGAAGATCAAGCAACATGAATGCACAAGCGCATCGACGCGTGCACATCCGATCATTGTTCTGAGTCATAGCAAACTTTGTAAAGCATTTTCCTCGTGTATTGTGTCGGTTTTCACACATTGCGTTTTCTATGTATAGTTGACGTTATATTAAACTTTGCTTACTGGTATTTAGATTGGCATGATTTATATGAAAGATGGCGCCTTTGTACGAGTTAAGTTTGTATCAGAAGAAGCTGCTGAAAAGAAAGAAAGTACGATATTATAACTATTATGATGATAGAACTGTCCTTACTTCAACCTCAACTTAAAAATATTTATTTCAAATAGATGCAAGACAAACTAATCCCGCTTCGGAATGTGTTACGGCAGCGGAGAAGAAGCGGCGCAAGAAACCCGTACACTGCAACACGGCCTACTTTTATTTTCTAAATCTTTATTTTTTTAAATATATAATAATAATGATAATACCTTGGACACCATTTACACACATTGATCTAGCCCCAAACTAGGATTCCCTGTATCTTGGGTACTAGACAACGATTCACATACTTAAATAAATATGATACTTAGATACTTAGATAAACAACCATGACTAGGGTACAAACATCCGTTCTCATCAAACAAATATTTGCCCCCACCAGGACTCGAACCCGGGACCCTTGGCTTCGTAGGCAGGCCATATGGTTCCATAATTGTGTCAAATATGTCTTTCTATCACCACACACCAAAGAAGGTGACTTATCACTCACATACCAGTGAGTTTCGAGCGCACAACCTTACATAACGATTAGAAAATCTACATCTCGTCTAACATTCATTTCCACGGTTCCGGGCATCAGGGATTTAATGTCATTTTAATATGACAAAAGGTACAAGTCCGTGACGTCGTTACTCGAAGAAAGGGGATCGATTATCGTGAATAGGTGACAATAAGAATTGTAAATATGCTTTAGTTGGCGTCGCTTATTCAGGGTAGCTTATGGTGAAATCTGCTTGTACGATTATGATTTGATGTTTTTGTTGGTAAGTCGATCAAAAGGATGTAACTATTTATAGTACTTGTCAATTATGTGACTCATGAGCTATTACACAATGTCCGGATAAGAACTAATTGACAGTAAAATCGAGATTTTACACACAAAATTTATGATTTATTTGACTCGTAGAGTTTTCCGGACACGTTGGAATAGGCCTCCAGTGTATTATACAAATAGATTTAAAGCTCCGAGTCATTACGAATACACGAATATGAATATACTTTATTGCACAAAAACAGAAGATACAGATACATGCAAATGGAAACTGTGTCATTCTATATTTTCAAACACAAACAGAAGATACAGATACATCCAAATGGAAACTATATCATTCTATGTTTTCAGACACAAACAGAAGATACATATAAATGCAAATGGAAACTAAGTCATTCTATGTTTTCAGACACAAACAGAAGATACAGATACATGCAAATGGAAACTATGTCATTCTATGTTTTCAGACACAAACAAATTAAATAAGGAGATTTTCTCATGTTTATTTTTGCCATTGAAGCTTTTATCGTATCCTTTATAGTTTTCCCAAAAAAGTGAGAAAACCCGTTGATGGGGACACATTTTACTGTTAGCTAACGCTTCAGGTGGAGGAGTATAATAAGGTGGAGGTGTTAAAATCTCACAAGTCTTCCAGTTGTGGGATTCTAACATTACACCCCCAATGGCAAAGGTGTCATATGACACATGTTTCAAAACTTTATTCATTTGTTTGTCATTCCTACACATTGATCACACAGCATTACCGCTTTTATTTGTATTCTTTGCTTTTCGCCGTATTGGTACCCAGAGATATGATAAAAGTCCTGTGTATATTACCAGATTCAAATCCGTGGAATTGGTTTAGATGAGAGTATATATAGGAAATCCAGTAGGTATCGAATTGATGCTAAGGCCTCCCGTGCCAACTTCACGTCAGACGCGTTGTGCGTTTCGGCACTCCATTTGCGGCCGAAACCTTTTAAATATGTACCGATCTTTATTATGTTTTGTTTTATAGGCCGATTTGTACCACACTTTTTGGCATCCGCTAAATAAAATTTAAATGAGGCTTTAATACGACATGACCGTATTACGTGCGGACCTACTCGTAGCTGACATTAATCCGAGGGCTTGACCGTTAGGGACATATAAATTGATTCTGGCCCCACACTAGGATACCCTGTGTCGTGGGAACCAGAAACAGCGACGACAGAGACATGTTAGCATCCAAGACCTGGTGATTTTTTCTTACCTAGCCGGGATCCGAACCTGATAACTTTCGCTAGGGAAGCACAGCCTCGACCAGCAACACCACAGATGCCGCCGGTTCATATTAAAATGGTCATGATTTACTCAAAATATGAGGATATTTATACTCAATCAGTTTCCAAGCACTGATAAGCAATGGAGGAAAATAGCATCATTACCAAGCGTCCTTTCAAAGAAATCTAATCTTACGATATCTAATTATTTGCATATTTAACTTCCGACATGTTTTTCTTCAAGGCGATTTTTTATCATTCATTCATTCTCAAGCCTTTTAAAATTAAATGAAGCTTAGTCTCGTCGTCTTTTGATAAGCAAGTTATATACTCACCGTAACGTCAGCATTGATAAGTCCCCATTGATACATAAATCCATACCCAGAATAAATAAGGCTATAGTATTTAATCGCACATCAAAAATACTGATTTGCACACCTAAAAAGGATCAGCAAAAACACTTTTTATGTTTTAAATATTTTATGTGTACGTTTATGTTTTAAGTATTTTTTGTTGTTCTTGTATGTTCAACATAACACGAAGGATAAAGTAGGCTTCGCTTCGCACACCCCCTTTACCCTTCACCTAAGCTACCGCAGCATTTTGCCCTGATATTTGCTGTGCAAATCAGTATTTTTGATGTGCAGTTTAATATATCCCAATAAAATATATGCTCTCCTTAAAGCCGATAACGATTCATTAATCGAGTTCTCTGCATCAATAAATAAATCTCATCGCTAACATTCCTGGATCGATCTAAGTATATCGATCCGGTAATCGACGCGCGTCGCGCAATATCGCGCGGTCGCATGATTTGTGCGCGCGCAGGTGCCCGACGCAAATAGTGTCGGTTCGGTTTCGGTGGCTCAATTGGCACTTCCTGTGGTACTAAAAGTTGGGTTTGGCGATTTGTTGAGATGTATTCTAATTAGCTCACCGAAATACGTTAATTTGGTGATGATAATTACTAGCAATATATAATGGCTAGTATTTCACCGCACATCAAAAATACTGATTTGCACAACAAAAAAGGATCAACAAAAATACTTTTTATGTTTCAAATATTTTATGTGTACTTAAGTTTATGTTTTAAGTATTTTTTGTTGTTCTTACATGATCAACCTAACACGAAGGATAAGGGGGCTTCGCTTCGCTCACCTTCTTTACCCTTCACCTGAGCTACCGCAGCATTTTGCCCTGATATTTTTATTTATAAATAATATAAAAATAAATATAAAATTTCAAACACCCCGACATAACTGATTCCTTACGGATAATATAATGTGAAAAACCGCATCGAAAATGGCTAAAAAGCTTCTAAAAATCCCTCAAGCTTCCTCCATCCTGGCTGCTGCAGCGCCCCCTGGTGATGTTCAGTCGTAAAATATATCTAAGAACCTGTTCTGAAATTCAAGCCGTTTAATGCAAAAAAATCCTCAAAATCGGTCCAGTAGTTATCCGGGAAAACGGTCGCACAAATATACAGTCACACAAACAGAAACAACCTCTAACCCCAACTCCTAGGTATATGAGTTCCGTTCCGTCCGTCGAGGGTAAATAAAAGCTAATGAAAGAACTCGATATTTCTGACATACATAATGTACATAGTTTCATACTTTAGACATCAGAATTTATCTATCGTATTACGCTGGTGGCACGCCTAAACAAAAAAAATAGAAATTGATTTACAGATTTTACGAGAGAACTGATAGGAAAAGTTCAAATTGAGTGTTGTGATGATATTGTCATTATATGTTGAAACGATCACCAAAAACGCACCTATTTTACTGCCAATAAATTCGAAACGACTGCCACAATTAGTAAACGACCACCAAATTGTGTTGGGATAAACGATCACCACTTCTTCTTTCAATATTTTGTGTACTTAAGTTTATGTTTCAAGTATTTTTTGTTCTTACATGTACAACCTAACACGAAGGATAAATTACCCTTCACCTAAGCTACCTCAGTATTTTACCGTGATGTTTTCTGCAACTTTTGGTGATCATTTACCCATTTTGGGTATGAAAAGAATATTTTGGTGATCATTATATTTGTTGCCTTATTAAATTCAAATGAAAGTAAACAGACACAACCAAAATACAACATCACGCCACTGAAAAAATAAATATTACGACTTATTTCGAGTGATGCCAGGAACGTTTCTATCTAGTAGATATACTTCGTTATATTACAATGTCGCGCCCTAAACTTTGGGCGCCACAAGACATAACTCGGTTCCATCGATAAATCTATGAAAATGAACGTTGCACTAATGTCAGAGGAATGCTTTCATGATCTCTAGAGCACAGGGCCGGATTTGTGATCAAAGATGTCATAATTTCAGACGCGCACGACATAAATAAGAAAGAATCTGTAGCGATGATGACTGTGCTGTTATCTTTTAAAAATGCGGCGTTAATGAGTGATTTATTGGCATGTTTTTGGTGTTATTTTTGGTTTGAATGGCGGTTTTGTAACAGTTGGTTGTAAGAGTAGGAAACGACGAATGACTGAGAAAAATGTAGTTAACACATCGTGAGGAAACCTATATATCAGAGGTGGGGCAGGCAATTCAACCAATCCCTTCGCTCGGCTAAGGACACCCTCAGTATGGACAATAGATTTTGCATAGGTTTTGCACGCTATAACCATGGCGTAAGGTTTTAGGGTCTCCTAAAGAAAGTGAGGTCTATTAGTCGAGACACATTTTATTTCTACAACACTACAAGAACAAATATCGTTGTCCCGACAAAATAGCTTTGACTAGTTTAATTATCGTAACATCTACTATATATTTTGTTGTAGGGACATTTTAAAGTAGTGCCAGCACTTCTATTTCGTAATAATAACAACCCTACTTAGTATAAATAATAACACAATTGTATTGTTTACAGTTTGGTATAGTACATTTTACGATGTGAGTTTAATTTTGGTATATTGGAAGTTTGGTATTGTTTACAAAGCATTTTCTCGTCACATATTTAACAAGACAATATTGTCTTAATTCTTGATGTTTTTTCAGTGTGACTCATAGGATCTGAAGGGCTCAGGATATTTGCTTGGTTGCGCCGATGGGCTTGACTTATGTAACGCATATAGTAGATTGTTAACCGAGGCAGAAATGGGTGCTATCACCCGAGTAAAACACTCTACTTGTCATTACGAATACGAGGAAAGTAAACACAAGCCAGTTAAAATCAAAATTATTTTATTAAAAAACAAAGTCACTTGAAATAAAAATTATTATAAACATCAAAAAGAATTTAAATGTCAACAAAACTAATAAATGAAGAATTAATCGTTTTATGGCTGTATAGGTTACTACCATTGCGTTGTTCAATATTAACTACGATTCATATATTTATTTTTAATACTTTTCTGCTTTAGAGCAGGCATGTACCACTTTCAGCACGGTGCCTGGATGAACAATGACCCCCCCCTTTCAGAGTATGAGTAATGAAAAAGTTATTTTGAACATGGCCAACACTGGCCTCAACTTTAATACTAATAATCTTTAAGGGTAAAGGATGTAATCAAGTTGACAGGATGATGATGGGAAAAGCCATAAATAGCACTTGAAGATATTTTTGTAAATTAATTTACTGAATATCATCTAAAATCCGTCCCCCCGACTCATAACTAACCGCTCAACCGACACCTCAGATCGAAGTGCGAAAGACATTCTAAATTTGAATCCAGTTCGACTCTTGCGCAGCTTCCACGAACCGCGTCAATGCAAGATGAATTAATTGCGATACGACATGCTGTATGCGTGTTGTAATGTTGTTTTACTTGTTGCTTATTATAGTGTTCTTTTATTCCTTGAGTTATGGCGTTAAGAAAGTGTTTTGGATAGATCTAGAAGTACAGAATAGAATAGAAAGCATGTATTTGTTGTATCAGCTCTAACGTAAACTCAGGTTCGAAAATAATTTATATCACTTTAATGGAAACAATAGCGGTCAATTGGGGAGGCATATTTCCAGCAGTGGATACTTACATGCTGAAGAAGAAGAAAGAACAAGAATGAAAACTATGGCTTTTAAATTTTCACCCCAATTTAACTAAATTGTCACCAAAATTTTGCACAGTATTTTATACTAAATTAACAATTACATAGGGTCGCCTCGCTCTGCTCTCCTTCGCTTCGGCTCCAGGTTGTATTATAAAGTTGTTAGCTTATTTTTAAAACTTTAGTATTCGGGCAGAAAGTGTCCTAAAGCAACCAATACGGCTCTGTGAAACGACTTGGGGGCACTCAATTTGGTGAGAGACATTTGGGAGTAAAAACGTATATCGGTAAAAATATGTTTGTTGCCGGGAAATATTAAACTGCACTCCCTTATATTTGCTGCGGTAGCATAGGTGAAGGCTAAAGGTGGTGAGCAAACCGAAGCCCCCTTTATCCTTCGTGTTAGGTTCAACACGTAAGAACAACAACAAATACTTAAAATATAAACTGAAGTACTCATTAAATATTTAAAACATAAAAAGTGTTTTTGTTGATATTTTTTTGCTGTGCAACTCAGTATTTTTTATGTGCGATTATAATAGCCTTAGTTGCCGAGAACAATGCACGCCGGTTGCACAGGACCGAATAGTATGGAGTGTATGTGAGGAGGCCTACTCAACAGTGAGTTTCCTGACCAGCTGTTGTCGATGATGATGACGATGATGATTACTTTAATGAAACCAAACAACCATGGCGGCTCGCCTTGTTTGTTTGGGACCTTTGGGAGACTCACTCGCGCCCACGGTTAGGATGTTATTTACTGTTTTTAGAGGTTATTTGTTTTCAATTGTGCCATTACAGCGTCCTATGCAATTATGCATAGGACACATTAATACAATATAGTCCATTAATGTGCCCATCGAGGGGCACGGGCCTTTACCCGGATACGAGTAAGATTGAGCCATACTCCACCACGATGGCTCAGTGCGGGTCGATGGAGGGCTATCAGGCTTGAGACGAACCCGACATATGCCGAAGATACGCGACCGAAGCTCGGCATGATTCCGCGGCTGGTTTAACGCTCCGACGTTTGGCGATGTTGCCGATGATACATGCATATTAGTAGCTAACCACGATATAAAACAAGCCGAACACTGTATGCAAACGAGCTATGACTTGTTGTGTAAATGGGCACATGATGTTGGTTTAGTAATTAACTCACAAAAAACCAAACTAATGCATATACGTTCATCACATAATAAAACAACAATCACACCCAGCATCATGGCTCACGGACACCACGGCTTCCACCAAAATCATATACAATGTAAATGTGCACACTTAGACTTAGTTAAAACGCATAGGTACCTGGGCCTTATCATAGATGACAGGCTCAGCTGGAGTCCACACATACATCATGGTTGCAATAAACTAAGATCTATAATAAGTCAATTTCACATACTCAGATATAAACTACCGTACAAAACTCTGAGACTATTATACATGGCACTAGCTGACTCTGTCATCGGGTATGGCCTAAGTAGTTATGGCAGAACCTATAAATCTCATGTTGAGGGCATTCAAAAATTACAAACAATCCTACTAAAACTCATAGTAACAAAAAAAAATAAAAAATTTAAAAATGAAATAAATTATACTGGCTTATTCAACCATTGTAACATAATGAATGTCTTCAACAAAACAAAATTTGCCATCCTAAATGAAGAATATAATAACTTAAAATACTTACAGACTAAGAACAGACCAGCTGGTATGAGAAACTTATCTTACTATAAAACATATAGACTACCTAAGTATAATAATGTATACGGTATGCGGACTTGGGAGTACATGCTACCAGATATTAGTAATGACTTACCCAAAAGCCTTATAAATAGTTACATAGAAAATAAGAAATATTTGTTTAAACTAAAACTTTACTACACTAAGAACGATCTCACCACTCCAGATAGACCAGAAGGTCTTTGAGCGTGGGAAAACTTAATTAAATTGTAACTTTATGATTTTGAATAAACAAAAAAAAAAATCGGCTGATATGGATGACACACCATAATTGCCGAACTCACGAGGCAGAAATTCAGTTGCGCAACTTTGTGCGTGTCTCGTTCAGTAGAGGTCTCGGCAATCGAAGCGAACTTCGGTCGCGTATAATGTGTGCTCTACAGAATAAGTTGCCGCTGAACTTACGCCCGATCGAAGTTTGCTGTACGCTATAACGCAACGTAATTTCGGCATTACGTGTCGTCAGTAACTCAAATAGCATTGCAGGCGTGATCATGCCGGACTTCGGTCGCGTATCTTCGGCATAGTGTGTTTAGACACTTAGAATTGGCAACAAATATAATGACCACCAAAATATTTTTATCTTACCCAAAATGGCTAAGTGACCACCAAAAGTTGCAGAAATTATCAGGGCAATTTACTACGGTAGCTTAGGTGAAGGGTAAAGGGGGTGAGCGAAGCGAAGCCCCCTTTATCCTTCGTGCTAGGTTGAACATGTAAGAACAACAAAAAATACTTAAAACATAAACTTAAGTACACAAAACATAAAAAGAAGTTTGGTGATCATTTATCCAAACACAATTTGGTGGACATCCATCCATTTTGGCAGTCATTTCGAATTTATTGGTAGTAAAATAGGTGCGTTTTTGGTAATAGTTTAAACACAACCCCTTAGAATTTATCATGCTGCCCTATAGGGCCTCTAGGCCCTAGGGCCCTATTAGTAGCCGGGACCTACAGCCTCCAGGTCTGAAATAAATGCCACATAGAACGGACACCCATCCAGTGCCCGTCGCGGCCAGATGTTGCTACCCGCACGATCGTTTCCGATGTGCGAATATATACCGTCAGGCCATGGACGCATAAAAAGTATAAAACTAGTAAGTTGACCATGTAAGAAGAAAGTCGTAGTATACTGTTTTAAGAAATGCTGGAAAATAAATGAGAGCAACATTGGCAGACTATTGCGTATTTTTTAAATGTAATACTTGGTTTGCGTAATAGAAAACGCATTAGTCCGCTAATATGTCACTTATTTATTGTGAGCAGTTTCTACAGTATAAGTTGTACCTAATTAAGCCATAGAGATTGCATTAAAGCTTCGATTCGTTTAGGAAAATATTAAAGAAATAGGAAATGATCCAAAGAAACCCAAACAACTTACCAGCGCAAGAGCAATAAATAATAATAAGTACAAGCAGAAATACATTTAAAAAACGTCAACCAACGCCTTCCCGGAGTCTACGTTAAAAAGCAATTTCTCTAATGGAATTTCAATTTCTGCAGGAGACGACAGAGCACAACTATCTTCGAAGTATAAGCATTTTCTTGAGACTAAAAAAGGCTGCTTGTCTGTCTGTGTGTGAGAAATATTGTGAGTAAGCCTTGGAGACCTTACCTAACTGCGACTCAATTAATTGATAACCACTGACACTGCTGAGCTCCGTTAATTGCAGTGATTGTCAAGGGGTCGGAAATCGAGATTAATAACAATATGTTGTTTTCTAAAATTACCATACTTGTGACAGTTATGTGAGGAATCTCAAATCTTGTCTACGACATTACAATCAAACCTACAAAAGAAAAACTTCTCGCGAAGAACATAACAAAACCCAACGTATTTATTCCTTTACCACATCCCAATACTGCCAACATTCAACCCGCTTGTAATTAAAATAAAAACAAACGAGCATCTCTGAAAACATCTGAAGCCCGAGCGAGTCCGGAGCGCGGCGTAAACTCTTTAATATCGAAACGTAGAGAGCTACTGGCAAAAGGAAAACCGAAGAAAAATCTATACAGAGGAGACAGGGGGGCAGGAAGGCTGCGGAAGCGGGAGGGGGTGGCAGAGATCTATCTATAAAAATTGCGAGACACGATGTCCCGTCTGCATATAAAGTAGCTTTGAAATATATTGCTGCAGCATTTGACGGTATGGCGTCTAGTTTTAGTTATGGACGTTAGGGTAATTAGATTTTGAAGCCAGTGTATGAGTCGAAAGGGGGGGTTTTGGGGTATAAATAGATTAAACTAAGAGAGTATACTATGAATCACTGGGTGGAATCGACAGACAAGTTTTTGTGCAGTTTTATTTTTCTACGGCCAATAAACTAATAAAATATAAATCCAGCGGATTACCGGAGACTAGCTTAATAATTCTGTATCTGTTACTAATTTATTTTCATTGTAGAGGAAACTACGATGCAATCAGTCTCATACATCACACCGTCACACAAAAAGGGCGTGCAATTTCACCTTAAAATAGCCTTAACGGAGCAGCATTTACACACAAAACGTGCTACCATTTACCAATCAAACGCTTCAGTACATAACAGTCTACGTCGACTCCCATCGAAAGCGAAAAAACTCGAGGAAAATCTACGTGACGTAACACGTAGCCAATGAACGATCGAACCTTCCTATAAAATAAAACCAGTCTCCAAAGACCTACTACGCCCCTCTCATCGCTTGCAAAGCTCAACCCCAACAAGGCGGCAATACCTCGCATCGTGGGTCTGACTAAAATAGCCGGTTGGTATCGAGTGTGAACGGAGGCTTCTGATTGGTTGATCGGTTCCGCGCGATTGGATAGCACGGCGCATACTCGAACCGATACTCGTATTTACTACGTTCGACATTTGAAAGTACGTACATATGTATGAGTGGCCTTCAACTGTTGGATAGATATTGGTTCTTGGCCGAGAACGTATCGATCAATCGACGGCTATCGATGTAATAAGTAGTTGCGATACGTGGGAAGGTAAATAAAGGGAAATATTAAACTGCACATCAATAATACTGATTTGCAAAGCAAATATACTGATTTTCACAGCTAATACTGCTCAAAATACTGCGGTAGCTTAGGGGGTGAGTGAAGCGAAGCCCCCTTTGTCCTTCATATTAAGTCGAACATGTAACGAACAACAAAAATAATCAAAACATAAAATGTGTTTTTGCTGATCCTTTTTTTCTGTGAAAATCAGTATTTTTGATGTGCGATTAAATACTAGCCGCAAATAAATAGCATAAGAGTAATGGTTATATTAGTACAAGACCCAGATATAGGTTAATTTTAATTCCATAATTGGGTAAAAAACACTATTTTGCCTGAAGACGTAGCATTACATAACATAGCGTCACGCCTTTTCCCATACGGGGTGGCAGAGGCACAATTATTTGTGCCCACTTTGAGCCAGTTATTCAATACTCCGTTTTGCGTGACAGGAGGCTAGCCCATCGCCGCAGCCATGGACTAATGAAGGTTTCCTCATGATGTTTTCCATCACCGTTAGAACGTCCGTATAATGTACTAAAGATAAATTAATTATTTCATTGGTACATGGTCAGGAATCGAACCTGCATCTCCTGTGTGAGAAGCAAGCGTGAAACCAATTAGACCATGGAGCCTGAAAACGTAAGTAACTGTTTTTTACACTATCACTCGTCTTCTTCGCCGTCTTTATATACATTAAATTCCATGATAAATACAGAAACATTCTACCAATATACCATTAAAAGTATATTTGAACAACCCAGAGCATCCGTCTTTCATGAAACCCCTCAACGGTTGATACGGGCACCATTTTCATTAGCGTACAACTATTAATATTAAAAAAAAAAACTCGCGCATATCCCACCAGTTCAGTATTCAGAACTAATATTTAAACGAACTACAGATAACGGGGAATATATGCTTTCCGTATACTTATTTAAAATGGAAAAATATTTTTCCTACGTCGCTCCGACGCCGCCGGAAGGGAAAAAGGTGTAACTGCGTTTTTTCTGTTTTTAGTATTTGTTCTGTACATCTTTTTGCGAACGTGGATTTCATATTCAAAAGCGCTGAAAAGGATGCGATGAAGCGGTCTTGTGTAAGTTTTTCATCACATGTTGTGGTACGGTGGTATAATTACTTTTGTGCTTAGTTATTATTTTAAGTTGCTATTAATTGGTATGCAACAACAACAAGGTTCTGTCACTATTGCTAGTTTTCTTTATTTGCATTTAGTTTTTTAGATAAATGATTTGATGACTTTCAAGATAAATGATTATTGATAATGTCCTCTGTAGAGCGTCACTGCAATCCTGGTCTTGAGTGGAATCCACATTACCCTATAAATCTTGTGCATTTTTTACAACCGGGTATCGTAAATAATTTGCTTAATAATTTGTTTAATACAAACGACGACCGGTTTAGCCAAGAAGATAGTGACCCTGCCTACGAAGCTGAAGGTCTTGGGTTCAAATCCCGGTGAGGGCAAATATTTTTGTGATGAGCATGAATGTTTGTTTCTTATTTTTGGATGTTTTTTAGGTATTTACTTAAGTATTTATCTCTATTAAATATATCGATATCACAAGCCTTATGAGCTTACTATTCGTTCGTATACTTAGTTCGATTTGTTTTTTTTTGTTTTGTATTTATTTATTTAAAAACACTTGACATTACGAGTACAACAGCCTTTTGAGGACAGGATGGCCTGACAGGATGATGATGATGATGTGATGATGATGATGATGTGATGATGATAAATAAACTGTTGAAGAACAAAACAATGCCAAAAAGGGTCTATCATATTTTACGACGTAGCGGTGCAGAACACGACAAGCGAAAGGACCCGGGTTCGAGTCTCGGTCGAGGAGGAAGAAATAAAGTCGGTCAAGTACGGGTCGGACTCGCACATGAAGGGTTCCGTGCCATCGTACAAGGCGGCTTATGGACAAAAATCAAAAAAAAAAACAAAAAAAAGTTTATGTCCGAACTAGGTTTCAAACCTAACACCACTACCCTATAGGAAGCAGACCCCACGCCAAATCAATTGCGCCACCAAAATTATTCAAAGAAGTCGCAAAATGATCGATGATATTTGAATGCTGATAATTTGGTATTCGCAGGGGCAGCGATACTGAAACACATCCCTCTTTAATTTATAAAATCATTGAATCATTATTTATTGCTGTAGTGGCAAGAGAAATACACATTCTCATGTTTTTATTTTTATTTTATACCTATTACAATTCATCGGGGAGCCCGGTGACGGAGAGACAGACAGACAGACGGACAGCGGAGGCTTAGTAATAGGGTCATTGGGCACCCTTCGGGTAAGGAACACTAACAAAGCAGTTGCAATTCACATGTCACGGGGTATCCCAGTATGGGGCCAGAAGCAATGTTCCTATGTACAAATGTATATGTTTATTCAGGAATGCCATAGACAGAAAAGTCAGATACGCCCATCTGGGATCGGGTTCAGTATCGCCGGAGTGCTAGATATTCGCTATTCGCCCGGTCGAGGCATCGCACGTCGCTGTACTCCCACCGACAGGCTGGGGATACAGTGGGTGCAAATTAACAACAATATCTTATATTGAAACGTTTATGGGAAAATGACGATATCAAACTTTACCGAAATTCATTTAATCTTCTTGCAACCGGTATTGTGCTCTTGTGACCATGCACTCCACGTTTGTACGAGCAATTTATTCATTCGTGGTTCAGTTAGTATAAATTCAAAAATTGATACATCCCCAATACAATAAATGAAGCTGTAAGACTTAAATTTTTCTGAATTATTCCCTTGTTACGCAGAAAACTTCCGAACCACTGAACCGATTTTAATGAAAAAAAGCTTAGAACCATTGCACGAAAGTCTACTATCATTTACAGAAAACTGCATAAACATCCAGCCATCAAGTACACACACAGAAGCTTAAAACTTATAGCTTGTCAAATTCATACGTAGCACTCCCATGGTCTGCGGGCGACGGGGACGAAAGATGCAGGGGCTGCGAGGGCGGGAAAGAAGAGCGCGGGCGGTTCATACTATGCGCCCCGCCACCCGCGCTCTTCTTTCCCGCCCTCGCATCTTTCGTTCCCCACCGCCCGCAGACCAAGGGAGTGCTACGTACGAATTTGACAAGCTATAATAAGCCCCTCTTTTCCGTCGGTGGTCAAAAACAGTCACTCGTTCGGTTAGGTAAGAAATGTTTGATGTTCGAAATAGCCGTTCCAGTACTAGCGATGGCAGATTCAAATTTAGAGCGTAGCCCACCCAACGGACTACTGTCCTCTAGGCCGATCGAGGGCGGATTGTTAAAACTGCATTCCACTGAAGAAGAGGCTAACCATTGGCTGCTCAGGCAGGTGACGTAGGCGCTAGCGACCAAACACTAAATAATAATACTGGCGATGAAGAAAATTTGAGAAGTTACTTCAATGCCCCAGTGTACCACCACCCCCACTAGTCTCACTGTATGGCGCTTGCAGGCGGAATATGCTCTATGAACGAGTGTGCCCCACTCGATGTAGGCACTGTTCTGTTGTCGATAAATTGATTATTTCTGTTGTCTGCTCTGTGGTTGTTTTTCTTTGATGGTGCAGTAGTGTTGGGATTAGAGGTATTTCAGGAGTTTACTTCATTCACCCATATTTACTATCATAAATTGATAGAATATTGTTCATTTTTCTATTTACTAAAAGTGATTGCACAAAATACCCTTTATTTGGTATATTATCAGCCCTATTCAACCTCAACCTCAACTCAACCCAGTGAGGGTACCAAAGGGTTCTTAGAGTACCTAAGATTTTCCAGAATATTTACACCCTGTCCATCATGTCTGCCCCAGTTTACTTGGATCAGACTAAAATATTGACATGACTTTGCTTTCTTACATTATCTTACAGAAAACACCACGCTACATCTCACCCTCACCACACACACTCTGCATGTCTGAATTGTAAATTTTTCTTAAGTACTTGTATTATTCTTGTAAGAACCGTCTCAATATCCAAATCATACCACAAACCCCTCGGACAATGTACGGGCCTGCAAGCCTTAAATACAGGTTATTTAATATTTAAGCTATGGCAGCAGACACCACCATTTTTAAGCTTGATGTACCATTTTTTCTACGAATAAAAACTTTTATTATTATTTGATTATTACTAAAGACAGATTTTTATCTGTGAATAGTAGTTTATGTAACTGCTACATAATGGAGGGCATTAATACTCGAGAGTGGGTTAATACTCGCCTTCGGCTCGTTTCATAATTTTTATCTATATAAGTATGTGTATCGTTATCTAGTACCCAAGATACAGGGAATCCTAGTTTGGGGCTAGATCAATGTGTGTAAATAGTGTCCAAAGTATTATTATTATTATTATATTATTATTATGTAAAGTTACATACACTGGTTTATCTACACACATATTATAAGCTCTCTTTGATGTGTTCAGGAACCGCATGTTTGACCGGCATTGTGGCATTGAGTTGTTTAGCTTGTTCTGTAGTACCAACTTCACAGAGAAAGTAGGGGCGGCACGCAGCGCAGGCGGGCGTCGGCTTTCGAAATTTGAATGTCATAATATGTAGAAAATTTACACATTATGGTCGTAATGTTCAATATTCAGATAAGATATGAGTTTTTACAAAGTAGTTTAACATTATGCTGATCGCAACGTGCGGTTTTTGGAAGCAGTAAAGAGGGTTTAAACGTGTGTAGATAAAATATTTTTTTTACAACTATCGACAATTTCCCACCCCTCCGGCCCTGCTTTCGATATACCTATAATATTTTACAGTTATTACTGATGCACAGTTCGGAAATCCCGACTGCAGTCTACTTTTTCAGAAAACTTTCACAGCTCTGTACGAACATTTTACTGAACGTTAAGCATATTTGATTCATAATTTTCTTTAGCAGATTAGCTGTAGGGTTGGAGGTTTGATTAAGATTTCAGGTAGGTAGAGACTCTACAGGGTAATAAGAGAATTACGTAGTATTTAAGGGGTTAATATTTTGCGTTAAAATCGAACTGAACAGAACATTTTTTTGACGTCGACGAGCAGGGACAGATTATTTACCTATCCTATCGAAAGGTGCTAAACGGCACCCTAAAAAGACCCTACTAAGTGCCACTAGCTATAAAGCAGATTAGCACTATTCTCCGATTAACTTTGACAACTCCATACAAATTTATATGGAGTTGTCAAAGTTAATCGGAGAATTGTGCTGATCCGCTTTATAGCTAGTGGGCCTGAGCTTCCGCGGTCCGTTTGTCGATGGACAAACGGACCGCGGAAGCTCAGGCCCACTGTCTGTCCATCTAGCTGTCCGTCCGTCCGTCAGCTGTATCTCATGAACCATGAAATTTCCACAGGATGTGTTTTCCACGAGATGTCGTACATATGTTATATACATCCCCGACGATTCAAATAAAATCAAATGATTCTAATGTGATCGTAGATTTCGCGGCTTATCAGTCCCATAATCTTTAAGTTCTGGGTTTGAATCCACGTTCGGACAAAATATTATGTTCCTTTTATTCATTTTATTTAAAGTGCTATAGTTTTCTTGTAGGTAGCTACAGTGGTACGAAACCCTTCGCGTGCGAGGCAAACCCGCAATTGAAGATTTTGTACACTTATTCAGAGCTACCAAATAAAAACACGACACAATAATTTTAAAATTAAAACTTTTTCAAAAGAAATACCCTACCTCACCTCCGAATACGTTCTACACAAAATCAAAGTCTATGTTCACAAGTTCTAGTAAGTTCCGTGGAGGCAGCTTACTTTATGAAGTTAATAAAAATCGCCATATTTACGGCGCTTGAAGACTTAACTTACGGTTCCGAGGCAGTTTTAAACTGCACTGCAGATTGAATTTACTAAACAGGCTAGTTGTGCATTCGGTGTTGAGAACTAAAAAGGTTTTCAGGCCTTCTGGCTTCGTCGATTTATGACGGCTGGTGTTTAGGGGTTATGGCGTTCATCGATTTTCGGCGGCATACCTGAGCGTTATTTCCTTAGGTGTCTGCGGCGATGCATAGAAGAAAATGTGAAAGATTTATTGATATATATATTGAAGGCTTATGTTAAAATGATCAACAAAAAAATCGAAAATTTACTACCAATAAATGCGAAACGACCGCCAGAATTAGTAAATGACCACCAACTTGTGTTTGGATAAATGATCACCATACTTCTTTTTATGTTTTGTGTACTTAAGTTTATGTTTTAAGTATTTTTTGTTGTTCTTACATGTTCAACCTAACATGAAGGATAAAGGGGGCTTCGCTTCGCTCACCCTCTTTACACTTCACCTAAGCTTCCGCAGTATTTTGCCCTGATATTTTCTGCAACTTTTGGTGATCATTTACCCATTTTGGGTATGAAAAAAATATTTTGGTGGTCTTTACATTTGTTGCCTCTATTGAATATTTACTTCATAAATCGTACTAAATGATTTGATATGGTCAAGGCCTAGGTGATAGGGCGAACTTGATACAGAAAATAAAACTTAGGAAAATGAAAACGCGTTTAAGTATCATGTATTGTTTTTCAGAAAAGTCACCTGGACCAGCCAAATAAAACGGGATTCTCACTGCTGGAAACCGATACGGAAACTATACAACAAATCCAGCACAAAACTTTCCTTCCGCCCACGAGATTTCTCGAGGAGTGCTGCAATAAAGTGCGCTTCTCCGACGTGTTAGTACTAAATAGGGATTTTTAAACATAAACCCTTATGTATGGCGCTGTCTGGTGAGGCTTATCAGAAGCTACTGGTTTGTAGTGGGAATTGGAAATATGGTATTAGTTTTTCCTGGAAGTTTGCTTTGACGGTGATTTGAGATTGGCAAAGTTTGGTGGAAACTCTGCGGGAAAGTTGTGCTGTGAGAGCCTTGAAGGTATTAAGTAAATTGACGTTGTAATGATTTTTTGTCGTCTGATGTGCTTTTTTTATATTTTATCACCGAAAGAAATGCTTTTTTCTCTAACGAACTAAATATTGATGTCGCGATTTTGAGTGTCAGTCAAAATTTGAGTTGGTGTTGGGTACAGTGAAGGATTATCACTAGCATAATGTAAATTTTAGAGAATGCTGCCATTCTTACTTTGATTGACCAAACAATGGCATATCACATTTTATTCCTGATGAACACTACCACAAACATAGGTCACAAGTTTATAAATACGGATATACTTAGAAAACTTATCCAGCTTCCTTCCAAACCTAGCAAGATATGCCAAACAAAGGAAAAGTGAGATCATCGTGAAGGTATCTCCAAAGCGGTTGCATAAAAATGAGCAGGCTACAGATAAAAGTATATAAATATCCATATAACCCTATCCACGAGTTTCAAGTAAAACCACCCTCAAACAGGACACCGCGACATCCATAAAACGTGACAACATCATTAAAACAACACATTATCGGCACGTGCCGGCTTATATTTCTTAACGTCAGCACCACAAAGGATTATACTAAGAAAATCCACTAAATAACCCTTTTGATATCACCACAACGCGCTTCCAGCCTCCAGGACGTCGCGGAATACGTTGCATTTTAACGAGTCTAAAATACTTTATGCATAGACATTACGTGAAGCTTTCGGTACTGGAAAATTTCAACCCAACGTAAAATTCCTCCAGCGCTGCCCAATAGCAAGAGCCAATTTGAATATAGAAGACCGCCACAGAATTTATAACGCCCATACGAACTTAAATGTTCCATTTTCGAATTTTTGCCCGGCGAATAATTCTCTTCTTTTATTCAAAATTCGAACATCTGTGCCGGTGGGTTAGCTCCTCCGATGTGGATTCTCTGATAGAATTTATTTCACTGTTATTGTACTTACGGCAGTTTTGGTGAATGTGGCGATAAAGTATGGCGGTTTAAAAAGGGGGAGAGTGATCCTTTTCAAGCTTCTTTCCTGAGTAACTTGATTTGCGATGGTATTTAAACATAAATATAACCAAACATTTATATACCGACACATACATAGCTTCTGGCCCCACACTAGGATACCCTGAGGCATACTTGAGCGTTATTTCCTTATGTATCTGCGGCGATGTATAAGAAAATGTAAAAGATTTTTGAATATGACTATATTGAATATGATATGGGGGTAAACTTTTCTTCATAAATGTGGCCTAGCGACATGACATACACATAAACCATCCAAGACCTGGGGATTTTTTTTGCCTTTATCCTCAGGGGTCGAACCCCGTCGACGGTCAGACAGACGGACAGACGCACCGCGGAGGTAGTCGAATTTTAAAACAAAGACTGTCTAAGCTATCCAATAAAGCAGCCCTGGCTCTGTAGCCCTGGTCTTCTATCGGTCTTTGACGTAGTAACGTAATATACACTGACGAGCAATGAAAAAGTTCCATCCACAAAATGCCGACAAACACCTTAATATCTCCCAAGACATAGATCCAATATTACGTTTACAATATTTACGTTTTTAATTGGTAATATTCTGATGCGCTGTTAAATACCTTGGACACCTTGGACACCTTTTACACACATTGATCTAGCGCCAAACTAAGATTCCCTGTATCTTGGGTACCAGTCAACGATATATATACTTATATAGAGAAATGTTATACTTAGATAGATAAACAACCATGACTAGGGTACAAACATCCGTTCTCATCAATCAAACATTTGCCCCCACCGGGACTCGAACCCGGGACCCTTGGTTTCGTAGGCAGCGTCACTGCCGACTCGGCCATTCGGGTCATCAGTAATGTACTTCAATATTTGCAGACGGCGTCATTAAGATAGCCTTTCCCGTTTAGGAGTAATTTGGTGCTATGTCACTGGAACTTTTTCATTGCTCGTCAGGGTATAATGGCCATAAGCTGAAGAAAACCCTCCCATCAACTAAAACAAAGATCCCCAAGCGAACCAATCTCCAAAACAGCCATACCGTAAACACCAGAAAGTGCCGCAAGAGCAAAATTAATACACGGGCAATGTTAGAGATTATTGGACTAGATTGCGTCGATATACAACACCTGCTGCAGCTGCCCAACACAAATGCACCCCGTTGCATAGGTGCTGTCGTCGAGGGGGGCACCTCTTCCACTTGCCCCCTGCCCCCCTGCGAGGGGGCAATAGTGGAGGGGGGCGCGAGCAGGGGGGTGTTCCAGTTAGACGTCAAGTATCGCCAAGAAAGAAGCGTCTACGTGCGAAGATTTTTGCGATGTGTGCGTCGAATTCCTTTTGACAATTTGAACGTTCTCTAATTAAATTTCGGGCGTTTTTCGCGCGCAGTTCTAGGTGCGAGGCGGTGTTGCCAGTAATTTGGCGATCTGATGATTTTCGGGGATCTGACTGATGGCTGTGTGACGTCGTGTCGTAACCTTTTAGGGCTGTGCTCACTCTTTATTGTTTTTGGAATTGGAGTCCCGGGTTCTGGCTGTCTTTTGGTAATTGGAGTGGAACTGTAACGATCTTGTGCTCACATGTTTCTATGAAGGAGGCTGCGATTGTGTTTGTGAGCATGCTGATGGACAAAACTAAGAATATGATTAGGAATTGATATGTTTTCAACCATTGCTTTTTATGTTGTATGTAACTATTGGTTAATCGTTGCAAATGTGCCTCTGCCAGCCCAATGGGAAAAGGCGTGACGCTATTTATTTTTTTGTATTTTTTTTGGCTAACCCTTCAATGAGCTCTTATTGACTCGCGAAGACAAACCTATTCTACCTATTTTTACAGTTTTCCTGTAACTTGAACAAATAATCCTAAAGTAAACATATTTATAAAATCACATCAATCTATAATGTATATGATCACGGCAGAAATCATATCTTCCTCAGTATGAATCATTTGAGAGGCCGTTAAACCTAGTCTGAGTTTAGAATTCAGGCGTAATACAACTATTCACAGCAGCATCAGCGGGCGCTGGTAGGGGATCATGAGGTATTTTTCCGAACATACACCCCCCCCCTCCCCTTTCCGGCCACCGCCTGTACCCCCTCTTCCCCCCTCCCTGTGATCTGGGCTACCGATTGTGTAGAGTAGCGAGTGATCAGAGTCCGGATATGGTCTGTGGGTATGGGACTTCGGTGGATATTTTGAAGGCTGTAAAGAGTAAGTATTTTAATTCCAGTATAATGCGCGGCGTATAAGTTGGGCCACAATGGCGGCGTCTGCGCAGGTAAAATCGACTGTTTTAGATACATTTTACCCTGCGCAGAAGCCGCCCGGTACTGTACCACTGATTTGTTTCGCGCTGCGACATCACGGACACAGACTGCCAAAATGATTGCCGAAATCCGGTAGGAGATGGCACCAACAGACGAAGATAGAGAAGCCCAAGAAGACCTAGATGACCTAGAAGACCTAGAAGACCTAGAAGACCTAGTAGACCAAGAAGAAGAGTAAGTAGAATCTCAATATGTGGAATCCTGGTGATGCAAAAACTAACTAATGATGATGATACAAAATCCAACAGTTATTGTATGGTTGCCATAGGTTCTATTTTAAACAGACTTCAAAAAAGGAAGGGGTTCTCATTACGGTTGTATATGTCATATTTTTTTATGTTTGTTACATTTTTTATGGGTGGTCAAAGGTAGCAGAAACCAGAGAAGTATTGACAAAAAAGGTAAAGGCCTCCCGCCTTTGCCCAGCAGTGGGATATAGCACCGGCTAGATAAAAAAAATGTTACCTTGAAACTGGTATTTATGAAGCGATTAGATATTATTTTCAACAGTAAACCTCCGGTTTTGTCCTCACATTGGAAAATAAGAATTGCGCCCAGTTTATTTTTTCTAAATAAAAAAAAAACTGGAATCACGATGTCATCGTAAACAAAATTGCGTATTATCCGCTGACGGTTATTGTATTTCTGACTATGAGAACCATATATTCGTGAATGTCGTGTAAAACGTGGGTCAATCAACTTTTAAACGTTTGCTATAATACAAATTCAAATACAAATAAATAAAATAAACAAATAACATGTACGGGTACTGCACATCTAGCCACGAAGTGACATGTAAAAATTGCACGCAATTAGTGCAATACAATAAAAATTATCTCTATTATTTAAAGCAGGTAGGTAGGTAATAATTAAATGTCAACAAGGTTTTATAGTCAAGGAATAATATTACCATGTTAGGTATAAGCAATTTAAGTTTTTGACTTGATGAATTATTAATTTGTTTATCTACACACGTATCATAAATCCTCAAATTTTATACATATTATGACATTCAAATTTCGAACGCCGACGCCCGCCTGCGTGCCGCCCCTACTTTGTCTGTGAAGTTGGTGCTACAGAACAAGCTTAAACAACTCAATGCCACAATGCCGGTCAAACATGCGGTTCCTGAACACATCAAAGAGAGCTTATGATTTGTGTGTATATAAACTAGTGTATGTAACTTTACATAATTTGGCATTAAAACTCTCGAGTGATATTATTATGAAACTCGCCTTGAATTTTATCAAATTCGCTCATCATTCGCAAGCATATCCTTTAGAAACTACAGCTTACATTCATAGCTCCCTTTCATGCCTACACCTTGGCCGTCATTATTATAATCATGACAAACATAGATAATTATAATCCTAGCAGCTATAAAAAGTGATTTAAAAACTACTGAGCCGATTTCGATGAAGTTTTCACTGCTCCCTAGAAGAAAATGTAAGCCAATAAAGGTCACAATTCGATTCATAGTTTTGGAGAAATACGTGAACAAAGATCCATACAAACATATACACCTATTAAATATTGGAAAACCATAGATGTAGTTTCTAGTTAAAGTCGTATTTGAATAAGATTTTAAACTTAATATTTGTCACAACTGGTGCATGCTGTGGATGCCTGTAATTAAGGTAACAAACAGCTATGTAACTCGTAAGACTAACCATTTACATAATATTATCGTATTCCTTATTGGTGTTCCTTAAATAATAAATAAAAAAAATATGATGCAGTTCCGATAATAATACAAATTTAACATACGCATTGTAACATACGAGTTAAGAACATTCTTCTTTAAAAATACTGACTGATGCACAAGTCGCTTGATAACCCGTGGCTCACGCATAATAGTCAATCAGTGATCAAGGTAGTATTTCGGTTAGGGTAGGTTAGAAATTTAGGTTAGAAATTTTCTATAAAACAAGATTCAATATAATTATTGAATATAAATTAATAAATTATCTTATTCAACGTCAAAATTATAATTACTTATTAGTACAAGTAAATTTTTTGTGTAAAAAAGAGACTACACCGTTTCGGAAGGTGGGACTCGGGGTTAAGAAGAAACGGCAAGAAACTCCCTCATAACTTCTTTTTAAAAAGGTGACTTCACAACAGATACTACTGGTTTCGGTGTAATGAAATTCGCCGGCGAGTGATAGACTTGATCCATCGCCCCTCGTCGAATTTCTGTGCGCTGAGATGGTATGGAGTTTTGTCATCTAAGTATTCCTTAATACTATACTAACATATTTCCCTACATCCAACTCTCTGCGCACCCGGTACTCTGGACATTTCGCTTCTTCGCCTCGCCCGATAGCCGCCGATGTGTGAGTTCGGAACACTGAAAGACGCCCTGTGACGCGGCGCTTTCCTGAAAATGTATGCTCCCCCCACCCCCCACCCCCCAGAAAAATACACACACACCGACGACTGCATAGAAACAGAAAAATCGGGACGTGGTGTGCGGGTTTTGCGTCGGTGTGCGTGGATTGTGAAAGGTTTTTAGGCTGTAGTGGTATTGAATGCGAAAGATTTTGTGTATGTGTGCATGTTGTGTATTTTTCGAGTTTTTTTAGTGTATTGGTGTGGAGTGTTTTATCGACGCCCGGTTTTTGTACATGAATTTTATGTAGTCGATGTGGAGTTGTCGTATTATATGGCGGATGTATGTGTGCATTCTATTTATTATTTGCGGTTTAGGATGTGAGGTGTTTCTTTGGGGTGTTTGAGAGCGAAGTTTTCAAGTTTCATGCCGTTTGATCACAAAAAAAAAAGAAATAAAACGGAATTGTAAACGGCATTCATTGAAGTTAGCTTTTTCAGTCAATAGACTTTATATGGTTGTACGAAGAGCATATAAAAACAAAATATAGTTATACACACTTCACCTAACTGTTACGAAGGAGTATAATGCAACTTATAATTCAATCCATTATATTTTTTAGTATTGTTTGGCTCTTCATTCTAGGCCTCGAAATATTTTGATGATAATTAAAACTACAATCATATAATTTCTTTATTGCACACAAATAACTGAAAAAACGAGAAGTAATAAGAGATATCTTCCAGCGAATCAAGTTCCGATGAGAAAGTTTATTATAAGCTCTTTTATACTCTATGACTAGTGTTTTATACTCTAAGTGTTTCTTGTTCTGACTGTACCCAAGTAAATTAAGAACTTAATGCTAGGTTCAGTCGGAGACCACACTTAACAAGTCATGACCAGCTGATAGTAGACCACACCTGCAAGAGATACCTCTGGAGATTTTAAAAGTTGAGCATTTAAAAAACCCTGTAAAAACTATTTTTTCTTTCTAAAAAAGGTAAATTACAATGATAAAGATGAGGTTCATCGAATTCAACATAGAATTCGCAGTTAATAATTTTGTAATAATTTATTTTTGCATATTATTTTAAAGATATCTAAAAATCAATCTGTGGGAATTTCATCGCCCTCCTTCTCCCACAGTGGTCCAGAGAGAGAAGAAGCAAAAAATGATGTTCACTAAGTACATGGTAATATATCTACAGTAAGAAAGATATTTGCTTTCATTTGATCATCACCCAAAAAACCCAACCTACATCTGCCAAAAAATCAATATCTACTCCGGGATCCCAGCAGACAATGTAGGTCCTCCATCAGTTTATAACAAGCGATAAGTGGGTCGCAAATGAAATGTGCCCACCCCCCCTCCTGAAGGATAGGGGGAGAAAGGGGGCAACACGTCTCGATTCACGGAGCGACCCGTACATACTGATAATTGCGCAGCCTCACAAATTGTGTAACGTGAGAATTGGGAAAAACTGCCGTGGCGGTGTTGGTCTGATGTTAGTAAAAAAAAAAGTAAAAAAGTAAAAAGTATTTATTATCACCATAACATTTAAAATAACTGACAGTTATTAGACACATGATTAAAGTAAGTGGTGTAAGAGTGACCTTTCTGGTATTCGGTGTCCCCTACACTAGGCAACGGCCGTATCACAGGGGACGGTAGGCAGCTTATAATAGAAAGAGGTACCGGTGGTCGACAGGCTTAAAAGTTTACAATATAACTCTAGTAACAAATTTTAAGATAAAGTTGGTAGGTAAGTAATTCAACTTAACTTAACAGTTAGTACCTATATTACATTCATTAATTAATTCATAATTCCTAATTCTTTATTGCACACAATTATTCAAACTCAGACTCAAACTCAAAAGTACTTTATTACTGTAGATATTTACATATTCTTAGCAAACGTCATTTTTTGCCTCTTCTCTACATTGGACCACTGTGGGAGAAGAAGGGCGTAGAAACTCCCACAGATTGATTTTTAGATCTCTTAAAAATAGGTTGTGCTTAACTAATACAATTATGATTTATTTTTATTTAATAAGCTGGAATAAATAATTACAAAATTATTAACAGCAAGGTCTGTGTTGAGCCAGATTAACCCCATACAGTCCTGTCATTTAAGTAATTGTCAATAAGTATTGACCGAGCGAGCGAAGGGCTCCATTTCGACAAGATATGAGGCCGACTTTGCTTTCGTCTGTCTCTATGTCTGTCAGTTCCGGTCTAAGGGCCACAGTTTTCAAGCGATCGTCACAAAACTTGTCACACGTATTCCTTTAGTTAAAATATTTTTTTGTCGAGAGCTTTTCTCGATTTTCCCCTTTTAGGGAGTTATGACGTCATAAATTTTTTGATTGGGTTTTTTTAAACCTATCGTGTGGTTTATCAATTTAAAGGGATTCATGAGCTGGTTCATATACAAAGGCGAGTATATCTCTAAAAAGAGATTTATTTCAGCAAACCAAGGCATTACAGGAATTGGTGTCATAAAAGGGTAGGCAGTGCACAATAAATCTTAAAAACTAAAACAACTGTAATTAGTATGTAAGCTTTGCGAAATAAATTATTATTATTATTATTATTATATGAATAACGAATAAAGACTAGATCAATAAATTGATTTGCCTATACTGATTCACTCTTTCCGATCCACAGAAAATTCTTTGGAGTTCGTTTCAAATTTGCGTTTAGTCTATTCAAATAACGAAATCTGTCAAGTAAGAATCGGACTCAATCACGAAGGGTTCCGTATCAGCGTACCAGAAAAATCGCAAAAGGAACACGTCTCTTAAATGGGGACCAAATTATTTTTAATGCACGTTTTTCATAATTTTTTTGACGACTCCAAGGCCTAAGAATCCTAGGGTCCCGTTTTATTTAGAATTTTAAATGTTCCGAATCCGAAGGGTGCCAAACGGGGCCCTATTACTAAGCCTCCGCTGTCCGTCCGTCTGTCCGTATGTATGTCCGTCAGTGGGCTGTATATCATGAACCGTTATAGGTAGAAAGTGATAATATATGTGAATGTGTTTCTGTTGCCGCTGCAGCAACAATAATAACTTGGACACTATTTACACACATTGATCTAGCCCCAAACTAGAATTCCCTGAATCTTGGGTACTACACAACGATAACTATACTTATATAGATATATATTATACTTAGATAGATCCACCATCACTAAGGTACAAACATCCGTTCTCATCAAACAATTATATGCCCCCACCGGGACTCGAACCCGGGACCCTTGGGTTCGTAGGCAGGGTCAATGCCGACTCGGCCATTCGGGTCGTCAACTCTGTCCCTACAGTTGACAAATGTCAAATGCGACTTCTAAGAATACGTACACTTTGGTATGTAGTAGGTATTCTTATTATTTTCGTGTAGAAGAGTCAAAAAGTTTATTAAAATTCACATTACGTTTTCAAATATTGGCCACCGCATGGCGTTCGTCGATGCTATATTTAATTATTTGTTAAGGCAAATTGTTGGTGTTGAATGTTCATACTTAAGGGGTTGACGGCCACCATTCTGAATAACTTTTACTTTGAAACCGATTATACCTGAGCAACTTCACTTCACAGCGAAAGTTGTCCAGAAACACGTCACAACACTTCATGGTTATTACCTTATAATAGAGTGAGAGCGTCCGTGGCGTACTGCTTACACGCTCGCCTGTCAAGTAGGGATGAAGAACAAGATGCGGGTTCGAACACCAGCGCTGACCATGTACCAATGAGATAAGTCATTGACCTTAAATTTTACGAGATTGATGACGGGAATAGCAGTGGCGTTTGGCTAGCCCCTTGACGACCTCTGTGGCTCTGCGGTTGTGGCTCTGCCTCCTACCAGGCGAGAGGTTCCAGGTTCGATCCCCGGCTGGAGATAGATAAATAAACAAGATCTTGGATTTTTATATGTGTGTGATGTAGCTGTTCCTGGTTCCCACTACCCAGGGTATCCTAATGTGAGGTCAGAAGCAGTGTATGTGCCTGTATTTAAATGTTTATGTCATGCAGAATGGATAAATGTAAAACTGGTTAAACACTAGCTAAACGAGGCCGCAATCGTGCCTCTACCAGCCCTTAAGGAAAGGCGTCCTATGATAGTGTAAAGCACTACCCTTCTATTAATTAGTACCTCCACAGATAGGCAATTTAATGTCGGAAAAAAATGGCAACTTATTTGACAAAATCATCGGACTACTGCGTGTTTTATAGATAAAAAAAAAAGCACGCAGTAGTCTGCAAAGGTTTTTACATCATTTATTTACATTGAATGATATATTGAACATGGTAGTCATATAAATCTAGGAAAAGGTATGAAGTTAAGCATTGTGTACAAAATGGCTTGACAACATCAGAATTGTGTAAAGATAGAAAGATAACACATTTATTCACTGTTAAAATACTAACAAATGTAGCTTTCAAAACAAATTACAATATATACAATATAACATGTGTATATTCCCACAGTGATTAGGCCCTGGCTCAGCATATGCTGTAGATATCAGCAACGCTGGAAATTCTGCCAGAATCCATTATATTTCCAGCAGTTATATTTTATAAACTGAATTTTGTGTATATACTTATAACACCCTCGATATATTAATGAAACCTTAGGACTAATATTATTTAAAAACCGGGTCTAAAACAGTTTCTGAGAAGCCCTCAAGCGTCAACCTTCCTGGCTTCTGCGGCTCTCCCTGGTATTCTACGACCGTAAACATATCTACAAACCTGCTCTGAAATGAGAGTCGTGTAATGCAAAAAACCGCATCGAAATCCGTCCAGTAGTTTTCCAGGAAAATGGTAACGGACATACATACACACACCCAACCGTAAACTCATATTCCTCCTCCGTCCCGTTCCGTCCGTTGTGGGTAAAACGACAGCATGACGTCACATTACCATAGAACCCACGAACAAAATTACTGTCTTGATAGTTTATAAAAAGCATCTATTTTTTCTACCAGTACAATACCGTATTGCCAAGCTGTCCCCGTACCCAAGCGAGCTGGTTTAAGCGCATTCGTAAGGACTGGAGACAAAAAAGATTTCTCAACTAGGCCTCACGTGTAGGTACTGTCTACAAAGGCGACAAGTAGACAACTACTTGCCGCCTGCATCGACGGTGGCCTAGCTTAGCGGAAGCTCACCTTTACCTAAAATTCGATATCCATGCAATATGAAATTTCACCAAAGATTGGCAACTCGAGCTCTTTCTTTCGGCCTCAAGACTGACATAAACATCCTATCAATGTCTCGATGTTTTCTGTAATATAACACGGCTCGTACGTGTCGCCAATATCCTTACTCGAACTTGGTTTGACACACTACCGTGTGTCTTGAAAGTTTTCTGTAGTATGTATCCCAAATGTGCCTAAAAATCTTTGCGTAAAACTGTGGCCATGTTTGCTTGGAACGCTCGCATCCGAGGTACGATGTATCTCATAGTATTTTAAAACTGGGAAGCTACCAACATACATACACACACATACATAGCGTTACGCCTTTTCTCATTATATACACATAGTTAAAAGAAAATAAAAAAACAGTGGTAGTGGCGCACATTACATTTTTAAACGACTAGTATTTAATCGGACATTAAAAATACTGATTTGCACAACAAAAAAGGATCAACAAAAACATTTATTATGTTTTAAATATTTTATGTGTACTTAAATTTAAGTTAATGTTTTAAGTATTTTTGTTGTTCTTACTTTTTCAACCTAACACGAAGAATAAAGGGGACTTTACCCTTCACCTAAGCTACTTTGCAGCATTAAGCATTTTGCCCTGATATTTGCTGTGCAAATCAGTATTTTTGATGTACCGTTCAATATTTTCCTTCTTAAACTAAACTGGCATCCGCGAGGAATGCATTTCTCCTCTCTCACTCCCTCGCTCTCGCCCTCGATGCTGACGCATGACAGTGCTGGTAGGCGAGGCGGTCTAACGTCATCCGAGCGAGGAGCCAAGTTTACTTTGGCGCTTAGTAAGAGTGAACAACGTCGGCCGCCATAGCCTGTGGCGTTCTCGCCTCGCGCGGCAACATATCGCTCGCTCGTGTGAAATAAAACACAAAAGATTCCACTCTTCATTACGGAATTGGATGTTTGATTGTCTGGAAAACGAGAAAAACATTCTAATTTCAAACCGAAGGAGCGAGAAAGAAGGAAACTAAACATATATTTTATATTGCGATTTAAAACGGCTGCGGCTACGCAAAATGCAGTGGAAGCTTCGGTCAAGATATTTATCACATTTAATAATATTTTGAGACCCGAAAACTTTTAATTTTATTTCGTATTGATTTTCAACAAAAAATATACACATATGTAACGTCAATCAGCAATTGTTTTAAAACACCAGAGGAAGTGACGTTATAGTTGTTCTCTGTGAGGGTCAGAGCTATGCCTCAGTCTCCCTTTTCTTATCTGCGATAATGTCCGTTTTCGCGCCAAACTGTCTAATGTCAGTTTGAACCCGCCGTTTTTGGGATTCGATTATTGTACTTTAATGTTTTTATCTACACACGTATCATAAACAGTCTTTACTGCGTCCAAAAACCGCACGTTACGACCATCATAATGCTACTTGGTGAAAACCATCATCATTTCTTATCTGAATATTGATACGACCATATCATTATGACCATAATGTATAAATTTTCGACAAATTATGACATTTAAATTTCGAACGCCGACGCCCGCCTGCGTGCCGCCCCTAGTTTGTCTGTGAAGTTGGTACTACTGAACAAGCTAAACAAGTTCAGAGCAATGATCAATGCCACAGTACCGGTCGAACATGTGTGTAGATAAACTAGTGTATGTACCAGTACATAATTAGGCATTAAGTAAAGCTGATGATTTTGTTGTAACACAGGTGTGAAAATTGTTCTGAAAATTGGGTCATAATATTGAGCCTTAACACAATTATGATATGGTTGGAATGATTCAAATACTATGAAATTTTCAAAACGACGGTAGTAACAAGTTTTTTTTTTATCAAATTGGGTAACCTCTCAAAAACTGAGGGTATTCTTTATTGCACAGAAAGTATTGATAAACAGATAGTTACAATAAAAAAGGCGAGCTTATCTCTAAAGAGAGATTTCTTCCAGCAAACTAGGCAAGACAGGTGTGTGGTTGTCACGGGACGCAATTTTGAAACTTATGCCATGGTAATAAAATTTGAAACCTATGACGGAAAAGTGGCGTTATCTAACGCCGGTGGTATTCAAGAGATTAAATACATCATTTACGTCACAAAAACCACGGAGGTTAGTGCGTGATGCTGGCATTGATGCGTACAAGGTAAAGTATATATACTCGTAGGTAGTACTAGGGGTACGTACATGGACATTTCACAAAGTGTCGAACAACAGTCAGAGACAAGCAAAGTCTAGTCTGCCGGCTAGCTAGTCTATAGGTACATAGACACGCTGATCCTTTCGGAGCAATAAATGTACTACAGAATTTTCCGAATGGCAAATCGTAGTGACAGTGATGCGACGGATCGAAGCATCAGGATTTCAGATTACTCAATATACTTTATTGCACAAAAACAACATTAAATACAAAACAGGAAAAAGGGAAAACTTCAAAGGCAGGTTTTTCTCTAACAAGACATTTCTTCAAGCAAACCTAGGAAGGGCAGGACACAAATATTTTTAGAGCCGCACAGTGCCTGCATGGTTGCGGTTTCATCACGCTTAGTATAAATCGGAACGCACCCTTCTTTTTGGTCTGTGACCCTAACTTTTTTTTGATGAGTTGAAATGAAAAAGATGTTGCCCTGATCAAATTCGTTTCAAATCATCGACAATACGGTATTTAATAAGGTAATCCAATAAATCCAGAAACGTGTCTCAAGCTGAACCTATTTCAGCAAAAAAGTTTGACAGTATCAGAATTATTTATTTCCAGCAGTTGTATTTTATAAACTCAAATTTGTGTTAAAAAGACGTCACGCACGACGTCACATATTTCATAGAACTTGTGAACAAAATTACCGTTTCGACAGTACCTAAAAGGTATCTATTTTGACTAGTAGTCAAATACCGAATTGTTCAGCCCTTCTAGTCACGTGGCATCCGCTAATTTGATCACGAGACTTTTCATACCGCAAACATTTTCCGTAGCCTTATCAATTTAATTTCCATCTCTTAAAAAAACAAATTTCTCATTCAAAAATGTACCTGTCACAACACGAATATTTGACACGAGCTGTCTTTATTGCGACCTTCATGGTTCATGATTTCTTTATTGCACTCAAAACCTATATAAAAAAAAACATATTTACATGAAAAAAGTTTACAAAGGCAAACTATCTTTAATAAGAGATGGGAAAGGTTGATGGCTGAGCAGGAGCAGACAGCAATGTAACGAAATAAACAAGTAATAAATGTAGCCCATTGATGTCCCCATCGAGGGGCACAGGCCTTTACCCGGATACGAGTAAGCCTTACTCCATCACACTGGCTCAGTGCGGGTTGGTGGAGGGGTTTTACGACCACTACCACGTAGCGATAGTAGCCGGGACCTACAGCTTAACGTGTCATCCGAAACACTGGACGTCCGATAATGAACTTAAGATAAATTAATTATCTCATTGGTACATAGTCAGAATTCGATCTTGCATCTCCTGTGGGAGAAGCAAGCGTGTAACCTATTAGACCACAGAGATCTTTACACTAAACTAAACACTAAACAAATAGTTACAATAAATAAAATAAATAATGTAATGAATATGATGATATACTAAATACTTATAATATACTACTACTATGCTTTGCTTGTTTATGGGATTTTCTGATGTCAAATAAACACAAAAAGGCTACTCAGTGTCGAATCGATTGATAAGTTATAGCGATTACAATTTGTCTAGGGGGGCAGAATAACCTACAACTCCTTCAAATATGACTAAATATTTCTGTTACTTTTGTATGTTTGGACGTGCCTACTATTGCTAGTTACATCTGTCATTGTTGTCCCACGAATGGTCTAGAATCTTCTAGACTCTTGACCCGATCAAACATGGCCGAAAAACAAAAGACACCTCCCTCTATTTTTCACAGCCAAAAAAAAAAAAAAAGTCAGAGTTCTATCTCCAGACAAGACAGGCGTCAACAAAACCAGGCGATGTCCTACCGCATGGTTGAATAATAAAGGTTTTTACATTACACACTAATTGCTACTTGTATAAGATTCACTAAATACGTAAAGTAAATCGATAATGTCAAACTTAAATCAACTTAGCACCTAAACTGACTTAGCGAATATCGGGCACATGTGACTTAATTTTTGGAATAAAAAAAAAAGACAAGGTAAAGGAATACTCATATTCACAAAGTATACCTACACACAAGAGCTGCTGTGGTCTATTGGTAACACCACTTGCCTGTCACGCAAAAGATTAGAGTTTGAATGCGAATGCTGAAAACCTGATAACACTGGATAATTCTAGTACAATAAACAGACGTTCTAACGGTGGTGGAAAACATCAGGGACCTTCATATATGGTCACCGTTTAGGCAGTAATAGTATTTAATTACTGCCTAAACACTGGCACAATTTATCATTTATTTAAGGCAACAAATATAATGATCACCAAAATATATTTTGGTGATTCCTACCCAAAATGGGTAAATCATGACCAAAATTTGCACAAAATATCAGGGCAAAATACTGCGGTAGCTTAGGTGAAGGGTAAAGGGGGTGAGCGAAGCGAAGCCCCCTTTATCCTTCGTGTTAGGTTGAACATGAAAAAACAACAAAAAATACTTAAAACATAAACACAAAACATAAAAAGAAGTTTGGTGATCATTTATCTAAACACAATTTGGCGGTCGTTTAGAATTTATTGGTAGTAAAATAGGTGCGTTTTTGGTGATCGTTAAAACGTAAGCCTTTATTTAATCATTGACCGAGTGAGCGAAGCGTCTCCATTCAGGATTGGGCAAAAATACTTTCGTATGTCCGGATGTTATCCTCTACAGGGCGCATTTCTCAATTGATTCTCGTGATTTGTTGTTTTTTGCTTTTCAAAATGGCGGAGATGTCGGTCTTAAAATTAAAAAAACTGCTGCAGTCCAAACAGCTTGACAGATTTTAACAAATGAGGTGTCGTTGGATTTGTGGAGACCGTGAGAGTAACAGGCTATAATATAATAATAATAATAATAAAATTATAGTGAAAAGTCAATAGTTTGGGTTAAGGACCGCAAAATGTAGTTTACAAAGTTATTGGTGCGGCTACTTTCATACTCCATGTACATAGCCAGGTGCATTCCCAAGTTTGTCTGTGTTATTAAAAGAAAGCTTGGCTCACGAGGTCTTCAACTCACAGAGCCACTAGTTTATCATAAACGTAAATGCCCATTGTGCCCCTGGCACTCGATATGGAGAGAGACTGTGTGGCTACGTTGCGATATTACTCCCCTTTTTTGTCAAAATCGCACCAGCTAAATTCCACCCAGTCCATATGTAGAGCGACGCTTCAAAGCCGCGCATGAAAGTAGAGGCCCGCTTTATCTGAGGGGCGGGGCGAGGGGAGGTAGGGGGGGGGGGAGACAAGTGCATCTCAAAGAAATGCAGATTTTACACGTCGCTACTCTTCGGTGTGTCTCGGAGTATCGTGTTGAGTTGCAGCTGTAGCGTTGACAAATTAGGAAGGGAGACAAAGAGCTGGCTGTGGCGGTGTTGGTCCAATATTGGCGGATGGTGGCCAAGTAATGTATGGCTGCTGTCTCGGCCACCCCGTGTGGGGAAGTGAGCGATGCTGTGTTTATGTGTTATATAGATTAACTAACTAATTTAACTAAGCCGGTCAATCCAATAAAAAAATAAAGGTAGACGCAAATACTCTGCTGCCTCACCGTTTTGTTTGTATTGTCAGCCATCTGGGGCCATATTCTGCTATGGAGAACGCATAGCGATATCGCATCGATTGCTCCCAAGAGCACAAAATGAGTATTTGGTTTGTCGGCGTTGCCTATTTTGTTTGAATGTGACTGCCAAATACGGCATTTTGCGCCCTTAAGCAATCGATATGCTATAATACCATATGATGATTGGGGCCCAGTTTTCCATCGACGTTAGAGCGTCCTTATAATAAACTCATCAATATCGAAGGAAATCATCATAGAACTTGCAATGAATTGTCCTGACGTCTTCACTACACATCAAATGTTTGTGCTGACGGTACCGAAATTCAGCACTCATTATTTGCTAGACGAAAGGATTCTACTAAAATATGTCAAACGTAACTAGGCACACGTACTTCTCGCCCCTTGTTGCGTGCTTTACTAATTCCCTCTTAACTTAACTTAAGGTGTTCCTAAAGCGGAACTGTTATCCTGTAGGAAAATGTACTTTTTTACGTAACACGGTGTAATAGAAAGTTATAATTAAAATAACTAACTTAGGCTTGTCAACCGGTCTCGAAATACGTTGTGTTATTTTTGTATTCGTTAATATACATACTATAAAAATGTAGCCCATTTATATCCCCACCGAGGGCACGGGTCTTTACCTGGATACGAGAAAGATTGAGCCATACTCCACCACGCTGGCTCAGTGCGGGTTGATGGAGGGGTGTCGGACAAGAGGCCAGCCCGACTGTCAGATGACTGTACTGTATGGGGTTGATACTGTTTGGGGTTAATCTGGCTCAACATAGACCTTGCTGTTAATAGTTTTGTAATTATTTATTCCTACTTATTAATTATGATATTATAAAATTGGTATTAGTTAAGCACAAGCAATTTTTTAAAGAGATCTAAAAATCTAAAAATCAATCTGTGGGAGTTTCTACGCTCTTCTTCTCCCACAGTGGTCCAATGTAGAGAAGTGGCAAAAAATGACGATTGCTAAGTATATGTAAATATCTACAGTAATAAAGACATTTGGAATTTGGAATTTGGATATTTTCAAGCTGCCCTGTGGGCCTCTGACCAGCTTAACGTATTAGTTAACTACCAATTTTTAAAAGAGACCTATTAATCAATCTGTGGGAGTGTCTTCGCCATTCTACTCCCACAGTGGTCTAATGTAGAGAAGAGGCAAAAAATTACGTTTACTAAATATATGTCAATATCGATGGTAATATAGAAATGTTGTCTTTGACTTTGGTCCACGGGGCGCGAGACTAATATTCTTGTTTTTCTGAGCTAATCCGAACGCTTCAATTTGGCAAATGGTTCGAAATAAAGTCAATTAAAATAATTATAATAAACTAGCTGACCCGCTCTCGCTTCGCTGCGGGTAGCTCAACCCCTACTTTACCTTTACCTATCCCTAACCTAACCTACCCCTACCCCTAACCATCCCCTACCCAACCCCTACCCTACCCTACCCCTATACAACCACTACCCTACCCTTCCTCTACCCTACCCTACCCCTACCCTACCCCTGCCCTACCCTACCCTACCCCTACCCTTACCCCTACCCTACCCCTACCCTACCCCTACCCTACCCCTACCTACCCCTTCCCTACCCCTTCCCTACCCCTACCCTACTCCTACCCTACCCTACCCATACCCTATCCTACCCTACTTTTAAACCTTCCCTGGTCTACAACAAACATTTCAAAACCAAAATCAGCTAAATCGGCCCAGCCGTTCTCGAGTTTTAGCGAGACTAACGAACAGCGATTCATTTTTTATATATATAGATGTAGCCCATTAATGTCCCCACAGTAGGGCACAGGCCTTTACCCGGAACCGGAACAGATACCGGGTTGATCGAGGATTATCAAGTTTAAAAGCTGCCCTATTAGGGCACACAGGTTTCGTTCACAACGGCCAAGTAGTATATAGTAGCCGGGACCTACTTGTCAAGATTTAAAGAAATCTTCCTGATATACTTACAATTACAATGCTTATAGGCCTATATCAGGTTTATGTCTAACCAAAGTAGACAAATTAGGAAAACCGGTAATGAAATTATATCGCTTTATTTGAAAGCGATCCGAATTGTTCAAAAGCAAAACTTCAATCGAATTATGTAATCCGTAAAATCGGTTTCATTAGCAAATTAAAGCTGTTTCGGAACGAAACTTCTGATTATTGGAACATTCAATAACAATAAGTGGATGAAACTTGGACCATTACATGATCGTAATGTAAAACGATTAAAAGGAAAGTTTTTCAGAAAGGGTGTGGTTCCTATCGCGCCATGCGGAAAAGTATAGAGAGCTGATACAACCAGTAGTTGAGGGAGTTTCATTCACAAAGTGATATTTAATTGAAATTTAGTTGATTTTATTGATGAATTTTTTTGGAAAGTATTTCTTTTTCAATTATATCTTCAGATACGGTTCTACGCGCGAGGCGTCGCAATTTTGAACCTTATGCCATGATAATAAAACTCAAAACCTTTATCTGGAAATGGTGGGAGCTGAGTCCTCAAAAAGAACTCAGAGAAAACTACATTTCTCGTAAGTTAAAATTTAGGGCAGTAGGCATTTTTTCAGCCTTGTGATGCCTTATTGGGACCGATGCTGGAGACGACACAACTAATTAAAAAGAGTTTTTGAAAATTGGATCGATGGCTACCGCACAAAAACTGTTGATTAAAGATTGTCAGTTTAGTACCGTAGTCGACCCGAGCGATGAAGCGTACAGCTTGAGAAATAATGCTTTCGTATATATAATTGGGAAATATTACGTTCTGGAATCCCGGATTTCCTTCCGGCTGTTCTCTACTACAGGTCGTATTTCTGAACCGTTTCTCGTGCAATTTCGTGAGTAGGTTTGAAAATTATATGTATTTTATCTGTCAATTCAGTTTTAGGAAAATTAAAAAATAACGGAGATATGGGTTGGAAATGTTAAAAAAACGCTGCAGTCCAAACGCTTTGACAGATTTTAACAAATGATCCGTGGCTGCCGATCCGTCTTCGTCGGGACACACACATCCTCACTCTTCTATTCAACATCTTAACCAACCCACGATACCCTAGCTTTCTCCGTAAGCTTTTTCAATTTCTCCCTTCGGCTCGTCCACGTAGAACTCACACGGCTTCCCTGCTCTCTATACCTCATCACAACACCGTCGCATACAAGCACTGTTTTCGATTGCGGGCAATCACTCTCTGGAACTCGCTTCCCTGCACTATCAGAGATAGTTCATCTCTGCCCGTCTTTAAGAATCGTTTGAAGGAGCATTATCTTTCTCTATCCTAGATTTGAGCTTTGTATATATTAGTTTATTTAGGTGTATTTATATTTTTATATAATATTTATGTACTTGTGTATGTAGGTGTATCTAGCAGTTAGCTCAATAGTTCAGTAATATATGTATGTATCTTATCAGAGCACATAGGTCTATCCTGTATATTAAATTATTCTTATCAACCTTGGGTTTGCTGGAAGAGATCTCTATTTAGAGATAAGCATGCCTTTGTAGATGTCCTTTCTGTTTATTATATCTTATGTTGTTTTATGTGCAGTAAATATATACGAATATATACGAATAAATGAGATGTTGTTAAATTTATTGAGACCGTGAAATTGACAAAGGCTATATTATTTTAGAAAATGGTCAATAGGTTGGATTTAGGTAGTGTAGTTACAAAATGAAGTTTACAAAATTATTGGTGCGTGTTGTTTCATACTCCATGTACCTGTACCAGGTGCAATTATAATTTTGTGGTATTAAAAGAACAAGCAGTCGAAAAAAAAACCTGTATCGTTCGCGAGGTCTACAGCTCACAGAGGCACTAGCTAGTTGGTTGGGTTGGTATCTGAAGAATAGCACTGACTCACAGAGTAAGAAAGAGTTTGTTCCTCTGAGGATTGCCTGGTTAAGTTATTTTATGACAGTTTTTTTTTAACTATTAGAGCCATCTCATCTCCATGCTCAGCATCATCAACCTACTGCTGGGCCCAGGCGTCTTCTATTCAGCCCCATTCATCAAGACCCTGTGCCAACCACATTACATATCACACCAATTTGATACATGTCACACCGCTTCGCAGGAGCTTGTGCAGTATCCACAATTAGATGATCGGTACGTCGTCGGACCGTGAGCCATTAGGGTTTTAATTGAAAATAGCGTAAAAGCTGTAAATTGTTGGAGTGCACCCCCAGACAATGCAGGCGGGACATCGATGTGACGAGTATAGTAGTATAGGTGGTTACAACAGTAAGTATACGTAATACAACGCAATGGGTATAATTATTAGCAGAGACCCATTTGTAAACTCAGACCAAATCAAACCAACAACATATCAACATTTGGGCCGGAGGACTGTTGCATACGTACTGTTGCTGGAGAGCGACATCTTCGGGAGTAAAGTAAAAGGCTTGAGATGCGCGCAAATACGAGACTATACTAGACTACTTTATTATAGGGAATCCTAGCTTATATACTAGGTTGGTACATGTTATTAATGACGTGCATAAGACATAGTGCGTGATGAATATAAATATACCTTATCTGTGACGGTCGTCGACTTATCTTAATATTACGTGAAAATATGACTAACATAGTCGACCGGCACAATCACAAGCACTACATTCTCTACAAGCTACAAGCTCTTAGCACTACATTCTCCTGGGTAGTGCTAAGAGCAACAAAACATTCTTAAGACGTTTGTAACGGAAGTCGCTTTCCTATTTAGAAAAACATCCTTCACTAAGGCTATTGGTCTAATATTTGTGTCGTCGCTGTATCAAATACAGTCGCTTCATGTTGAGTAATAATCTGCCTACCCTCCATACCTCCTCCGGGAAAAAAGCACAAGCATATGCACTTATGAACTTTGTTAAAACGTGACGTAACAAAATATTGAAGTCAAATTGACTGGTTGCACTTTCCTGCTATGGTGACTTTAACGAGCCTTTTTACACAATGTTGTTACTACATGGTTTATATTTGTAATTATCGGGAAAATGTCCTGATTTTGGAGAACCACGTAGGCCTCTCGCACACCGGACTACTTGAAGGGGACTCGAGTTTGTACAATTTCGATGCCAATGATTTTCCGTGCGTATCGAACTCGAGAACTTATTTAAAATATTTAATTTGCCTTTGAAGTATTTATGGGAAAACATAAAGAAATACATTTGTACATAATGAATACAATGTCTAGCTAGATGATAATTTGGGGATTCCAAACTAGGCAGGACCTGTCATATGTGATCCCATTTTGAGAGTTATGAAAACTAGGCTGTTTATTTTATAGGTACCTAGAAGGCAGGGCTAAAAGTAATTAAAGGTAAAAAAATATGATTTTATAAACATCGTAATAATAAATAAAACAAGTATATGTCGCGCCACGAGTTATAAGCGGTGGCCTTGAATGCGCAGTAGTCACTTTTCAATACCTATACATATGCGCAGTAATTCCCGCAAACATCGCCCAGCGCTCTTAATTCGTGGCGCGAGGTATAATTGATTCAAAATTACATTGATTCTTAGACTATTGCAAGAGACACTTGCCTTCATCATAGTTCAGCGATGATGACGACAACGAACGAGTCACCTTCGAGTAATCCCGTGTGCGGTAGGCCTCATCCTAATGTGGTTAAGAGTTGAGAAGTTCGTAAATGAACCTAAAAAGCGAACATTTGTACGTTCTATAGACCATATCATAAACACCAAGTGTGGCGCCGATCGAGTTAATAAATTATGCACATTTAAATTCCCAACTGAACTTTTCTTATCACCATCGAAAATATCGGATGCAGCTGGGACTAACAGAGTTGATACTTGCACGAGAAAATTTTAAATTTTGTATGTTGCATGTTTGTCTTGTTTATTCAGTAAAAGCCCATTGGTAAGATGCTTCGTCTGTGACGCAGGTGAGCTTGATAAAGTACGGTAGTCTATATCTCTTTGGCTACGTCAGCACGCCCAGTTATCTCCATAGAAAAGAGCGCGCGCGGTGTCACACATATTACCACATTCCGTTTCGCATATACACGCGCCAATCGCACACATTGCCGGGTTTTGTGGTGTCGAAGTAGTGCGCAGGAAAGGTTTTCCTATTCACCCGACCCGGCCTGCCGCCTGCGCTAGAGTAGATTAATCGAGAGGTGATGTGATCTTGCATCCTGATATTTTTAGAGCCCTCGCATTCGCACGCTCGCCCGACGCCCTGAGCGGAACTAAACCCTAGCCGTTTGAGCCAGAGTAGGTAGTTATCATTTGAACAGGAGCTTTGTTTACTTACTCATTCATTATAGTATACTGTGGCAATAGGCTAGCCTATGGAATATTGGACGAAAAATGGAGTACCTATTGAATTTCTGGCTAATCATGGGTGAAATCGTGCCTCTGCCACCCCGTTTGAACAAAAAGGCGTGAAGTTATGTTTTGTTTAAGAAATCAAATACCATGTCTATTGCCGTCTCGCACTACCCTTTTGAAAGCCACTTTTTATTTTTTACGTTCCCTGTTTTGTGTCCCACCGGGCTGGGCAAAGTCCTCCCCTTTCTGAGACCACTCATTCCTTTCCTGTAAAGCCCCCCCCGCCCAGTCTGGCAGGAACCCTTCCAGGTCATCCCGCCATCGACGTCTCGGCCTTCCCCTACGCCGGTGTCCGTCGCTTGGCACCCATTCGATGGCAAGTTTCGCCCACCTCTGGGCATGCATGCGGCATGAAAGCCACTTTTACTTGAGTTGTGTTTCAACTGTTGTGGCTGACAAAAGTGTAGTACGCAAGTAGGCCGTATTTTACAAACTTGTAATCAATACACCAGTCATATCAGTAGTCCCGTAAAACTATCAAAATTACACCATCCGACTACAGAGTAACTATTGCATGCGACTAACAATCTACCAAACTAACAAACCCCGGCCGTCGCGATACGGCGCGATTACACCCCTCACCACCTGGCCAAGGTAGGCTACAACTTTTGCTGTACGATTTGATTCCCTCTCACGCTAGACATAAGAACTGTGTTAAGTATATAAGTTGTAGCTTTCTCGGACAGTGTCGAACTATTGACCCTTGCTCAAGCAAGTCACAGTTTATAATAGGGTTTGGTTTTTGACTGTTTTACGTCATCTCGACTGATATTAGAATTGAGGTCAAATCAAATTGCTTTGTTTTTCAGAGATGTTCGAAATTTGAACGTATTAAATGTCACTTTCTATCTTTCGTCCCCTAGTGTTAGTTTGTTTCGATGTTATTTTGAGAAAAAATACATTTATCTACACACGTATCATAAACCCTCTTTACTGCGTCAAAAAACCACACGTTATGACCAGCATCATGATAAACTTCTTGGTAAAAACTCATTTCTTATCTGAATATTGATACATTATGACCATAATGTACCAAAATTTGTCAAATTATGACATTCGCATTTCGAACGCCGACGCCCACCTGCGTGCCGTGCCGCCCCTAGTTTGTCTGTGAAGCTGGTACTACTGAACTAGCTAAACAACTGCAGAGCAATGATCAATGCCAGAATGGCGGTCGAACATGCGGTTCCTGAACACATTAAAGAGAGCTTATGTTATGTGTGTAGATAAACTAGTGTATGTAACTGTAAATAATTAGGCATTAAGTAGCAGTCGCATAAACTACTATTTCACAGATAGGAAATGTGCTATAACAAAACAGTTTTTTTTTATTTATGAAATTCTTAGCGTTTAGACAAAGTATCATGCTTCTAGGTTCACTGTTTTAGGCTAGTCAGAGTTAGCTTATTTTTAAATAGTGGGTACGTCTTAAACTGAATGTAATTATGGAATCCTAGTGATGGAAGCACTAGCTACCTCCTTTCGTGAAACAGTCGTGAGTATGTATTCGAAATTAATATCCCGATCCCCCTTCGAACGAGTGTCTTGCGTCACATCTTATCTCATAAAAATAAATTATAGCCAAGTTAATTGATTCGCTGTCGGCTTGCTGGGGGGCGCACTGGTGCGATACATCAGGAAAGACATGAACAACGCGACAACTGATCGAATATTCTGTATAGGAATGAGGTTAAAACCTAAATCTAAATTAATTATTAAACCTAAGTTTGATTAAAAATGTGGCCCAGGTAGTTGCTGGGCGGGGTGCCCAATATGTTGGCACCGATAGGATACCGCGATGAGCGAGGTAGGTGCCAGCTCTACGGTCTCCAGAGTCTCCTGATGCTTCGACGAGCCTTTTCTGGGAGTCTCAGCCTTCGATGTCTTTAAGAACTCGCACTGGGAGTGATTATGAGTTTTCCGAATTAGACCGTTGTATTTCTTAATAATGTAGCTGTGGTGCTCTGTTCTAGATCATTTTTTGTCTAAGCACAATCAAAATCGAAGATACTTCACACACACACACACACGCGAATAACCTAAACATACACATATAACCTCTAATTACGCTTATATTGGTGACCACCTCAGCAGGTGTTTCAGCCAGCCGTAACGGACAATCAGTCAACCATTACTATCCCCCCAAAAACAACCTTAAAACCAGCTCTCTAAAGTTTAAAATAGTTCGTTAAAAGCTCAAGGATTTCCCAATCAGCGTCGATCGATAAAAAGCTTCTATTAGGAAAGTGTTAAAGGCGCTTTTTCTGTGGCAATTGAATGACAATGAATATCTTTAGCTTTGTTTCCCTATTTGAAAGGTCAATAGCATGAACGGCGAATTTTTGGTTTAGTTTTTTTTTAGTTAATTGGTAGTCGTCTTTAATGGTGAACGAATGAACGAATGATTTTGTTTGATAAGGAAATTACGGAGTCGGGCGAGTCATTCGACCATAGTAATCACGAGTTGATTATAATAACAAGCCTATTGAAGATTATTTGTGGTTAGATGGGAGCCTCGTGTGTTTTTATGCCGTTGTCAATCGCCTACTACTTTTCTTAGCTTAGCCATATCTTGTTTTTGACTACATTGCTTTTTAGATCGATGGTAAGTTCACTATAATTGGACTCCTATATTGTAACCCATATATTGTGTCCCAATAAGATTCCAAGCGGGTTGGGACGCCTCTGAATACTTTGAATATAAACTCTTAATTTTGACGGATTTTTGGTTGGTAACAAACAATATAATGACCACCAAAATATTTTTTCCTACCCAAAATGGGTAAAATATTATCCCAAAAAGTTGCAGAAAATATCAGGGCAAAATACTGCGGTAGCTTAGGTGAAGGGAAAAGGGGGTGAGCGAAGCGAAACCCCCTTTATCCTTCGTGTTAGGTTGAACATGTAAGGACAACAAAAAATACTTAAAACATAAACTTAAATACACGACAACCGAAGGGCCGAGTCGGCAGTGACCCTGCCTACGAAGCCAATGGTCCCGGGTTCGAGTACCGGTGGGGGCAAATATTTGTTTGATGAGAATGGATGTTTGTACCCTAGTCATGGTTGTTTATCTATCTAAGTATAATATTTATCTATATAAGTATGTGTATCGTTGTCTAGTACCCAAGATACAGGGAAACCTATTTTGGGGCTAGATCAATGTGTGTAAATAGTTTCTACGGTATTATTATTATTATTATTATTATAACGAAACATAAAAAGAAGTTTGGTGATAATTTATCCAAACACAATTTGGTGATCGTTTATTAATTCTGGCAGTCGTTTCGAATTTATTGATAGTGTTTTTTTGAATTTTTTGGTAGTCGTTTAAACAAAAACCTTTTTGTTTTATTATAGCGCAGTGCTACCAACCAAGAAACTGTTATCCCGTGCACACACGTCCGCCTCTGATTCTTACGTAAAGCCACCGCTCGCTAGAAAAACGTCTTATTGTAAAAAAATTGTGTTCAATCGACAATTACCATACAAAATTGATATCGATGATCGCAACACAGTATCTTTATCTTTTTTCATAGTAATTTACAGGTTATGCAGCGTAAATGGAGTATGGCGAACATGTACTTAAGTGAGACATTTATTGTTCAATAAAGTAATTCTGAAGTAAGTTGCGAGAAGGCCAGTAGGCAGACCACCCTGACCATTCGTCCATGAAGGGTCCTACGGTATCATCAAGTGGTAGGAGTCTCGCTGGATGCGGAAAGTCGGGATTATGAGGCTGAAGGAGAAGAGGCCAATTATAACAATAACATCATTTACATACAGGCACATACATTGCTTCTGGGCCCACACACCCTGTGCCGTGGGAACCAGAAATAGCGACGTCACAAACATGTTAACATCCAAGACCTGGCATGTTTTCTTCTTACACACCCTACACGGATTCGAACCCGTGACCTCTCGCTTGGGGAGCACAGCTTCGACCTCAACACCACGACGTACATTCAATAAATTAACACCATAGAGGTAAATCAAGAGATCTTTCTGCAGTGTTTAAATATTGCGAATAAATTATATTATTGAGTCAACGACCTAATGACGTCGATACATCTTTCCATATAGGTATCTAGCTGATGCCCGCAACTTACTAGCAAGGCTACTAGTAAAATCAAATACATACAAACATAAACATAAACATTTACATAAACATTTACATACAGGCACATACATTGCTTCTGGCCCCACACTAGGATACCCTGTGTCGTGGTAACCAGAAACAGCGACGTCACACACATATAAACATCCAAGACCTGGGGATTGTTTTTTTTTTTTTTTTTCATTACCCCCAGCCGGGGATCGAACCCGGGACCTCTCGCATGGTAGGCAGAGCCACAACCGCTGCGCCACAGAGGCCGTCAAATATAGATAACTGTATTAATCAAGCAGTTGTTTTTAGTCCGTATACCACACGAGCTGATGCCCGCTCAATATGTGGGGACCCGGACATAGCAGGGAGGTCTGACTCCTGGGCATGGGGATTTTCATTGTTTTCCCCCTTCAAAATAAAAATGCCTGCAACTTCATCTGCTTGTTCCTAGGAATTATCATTTACGAGATAACGATACCCTCCTTCTAGCGGAGTTGGATAAAAAGTATCCTATATGTTAATCTAGCTCATAAACTATCTCTCTGCTAAATTTCATTCAAATCCAATGAGCTGTTTTAGCGTGAGTGAGGCTCAAACACACAAACATCCATTCATACTTTCACATACAAAATATGAGTTGTATTACAACGCCAAGCATATTTGATTGATTTTTTAAAAAAATCCATGTATATGAGGCTTAAGTAAGAGTTTGGCTTGTAAAGTGTATTATTTTTGCCTACTTGCAATAAATGATTTGAGTTTTAAGTTGAGAAGCAGTGTTATATCCCGTTCTTGATTGAAAATTTGACGACCCGAATGGCCGAGTCGGCAGTGTCTGCCTGCCTACGAAGCCTAGGGTCCCGGGTTCGAGTCCCGGTGGGGGCACATATTTGTTTGATGAGAACGGATGTTTGTACCCTAGTCATGGTTGTTTATCTATCTTAGTATACTAATTGTCTATATAAGTATGAGTATCGTTGTCTAGACAGTACCCAAGATACAGGGAATCCTAGTTTGGAGCTAGATCAATGTGTGTAAATAGTATCCAAGGTATTGTCCAAGGTATATTGTTCTCATTACCAGAATCTGAATATTTTTTTTTTGGAGAACCCGGCATTCTATTACTAAGATAATTTGACCTCAACGTAAGTTTCCAGTTAAGGGTGGAATGCCACATTAAAGGATACCCCCCCATCTTCATACAACTGATAGCAACATTGATGAATATCGCGCTAAATCGAACGAGCCATCGACACAGTTCGAAAAACACTGATAATTAACAATTTTCAACAGACCACCACATGTCACTCCAGCAAAAGTATACATGAGAAACTAATTACTAAGCAACGAGCGAGGGAGACGAAAATATTGATATTGATGTGTGAAAAAGAGATGGCCTGACTTTAAGATCGGAAGCAGATTGACACGCACCACTGCCCTACCCGAACGCATTTTTTACTAATTAAAAATGCAGGCTATAGTTTGATAAATGGTATCTTGGTCATTTTATTTGACTGTGTGTGTTGAGGTTAATATGCGCAGGAGTGGACTAATCGAGGAGGGCATGCGAGCTTAGGATGATGGACAGACGGGGTGGGCAGACGATTTTATACGATATTTTGGTAATGGTATTGGATTTTGGAAGTGGTATAAAAGATTATTTGGTGTGTGTATTAGAGGAGCCGCTATTGTAAAATGTATAACGAAGAATTTGACATCATTTTAAAACATATTATTTGAAGGATTGAATTCGAAAGAATAACGCTGAAGTCGATTAGTAAAACCACAGATATTTTTCACGGCTAGTATTTAATTGCACAGCAAAAATGCTGATTATCACAGCTAAAAAGGATCAGAAAAAATACTTTTTATGTTTTAAGTATTTTTGTTGTTCTTACATATTCAACCTAATACGAAGGATAAAGGATTACCCTTCACCTAAACTACCACAGTTGTTTGCCCTGACATTTGCTGTGAAAATCAGTATATTTGCTATGCAAATCAGTATTATTGATGTGCAGTTTAATATTTCCCTTTTTCACAACCAAATGATGACGGCCTCTGTGGCGCAGCGGTTGTGGCTCTGCCTACCATGCGAGAGGTCCCGGGTTCGATCCCCGGCTGGGGGTAATAAAAAAAAAAAACAATCCCCAGGTCTTGGATGTTTATATGTGTGTGACGTCGCTGTTTCTGGTTACCACGACACAGGGTATCCTAGTGTGGGGCCAGAAGCAATGTATGTGCCTGTATGTAAATGTTTGTTTGTTTAAATATCTTGATTTTTCTTTTACTTAGTGGTCAAAAGGTTCTTAAAAATCTTACCTACCTACTTAACTTACTTCCACCTTGTCAATACTGTGTACTTTGCATAAGTAGTTAAATGCATTTATCCGTAAACCATAAATTACCAAAAAGCATCCCAAAATAAACTCTATTTCACAATAATGCAAATTAACCCTTCAAATGGCATCGTAATTCAAATGACAACCATAAAATCGGCCTCGACACAATACCTAAAATATTCTGAAATAACATTTGACAATACGCTCTAAACCTATGCCACTTACGCCCGGCTTGGCTTTAGCGGCGTTTAATGAGCTTTTGAAAAATGATTGTAAAAATAATTCCCGTATCCGAAATTATCATAACCCATTTTGAGGGTATCTCAGTTCCCATACTCGAGATACCATCGCAAATAACCAATATCGGCAAAAGTATTCAATGAAACTCCGATCCTAGCCACCGATATATAAAACACAGTTTTGATTCTACACCCTCACCTTAAAACCTTAAAAAGATCAGTGCGCATTAGTGCCAATTCTTACCACAAACCTACGAGAAAATTCCACCATAAACCTAAGAGCATAAAGTAGAAAATCCCGCAACGAAAACTATGACCTATGAAATGATAAATACCTTTTTTGAATACGGCGTTTTTAACCCTGCCGTATGCAAATTTTTGCATATCACAGCGCCCTTTTGTGAAGGGATGAGTCTGCTTCATCCGTGATGCGTTGAGGGTTAAAAATCAATGAGGCCGATGACAGATGCTGAGAAATTCGGCAGGTCAGGTTACATGAGAACGTCTGTTCTGTTTTGGCAACATTTTTAAATTGGTGTTTGGCCTCCTCGAAGGACTTAAAAAATCCAGTATTTATACATATCCATAAATCAGTCCTATTCTCAATATGTTTAAAAGTCGCGTGAAGAAGCATTACTGCTCTTTAGAGTTATAGTTAGTATTTATTTAAGGCTTGTACTAGGTAAATTATAATGTTGAACACATGGTCAACCCCTGCTCAAAATCGACCTTTCTCTTCGATTTGGTTTGCTGGAAGAGATTCTTTCTTTTATTGCACAAAACAGTGAATACAAAACAAATATAAAGGTAGTAACATGTCAAAAGGCGAGCTTATCTCTAACAAGAGATTTCTTCCAGCAAATTCAGAACGGAGAGGAAAAAAGAAACTAAAGGTAGAACTATATGCACAGCAATAAAAAAGATAATGAAAATAATATACTACTGACCAATATCTACATAATGCTAAAAATAATGCTATATATAAATATGTAACATATACATAAATAATAGCTACAAATAAATACTAATACTTAGCATGGAGATAAGCTTATCAGAGATAAGCTCGACTGTGTGCACTATTTTTATGTAAATCTTGTTGTTATCAGGAAATACGTTACGAAATATATAATACTTACATTAATCCAAGCAAGCAAGTGTTCTGGATATAATAAAATACAATATAGGTACCTAAAATAATAAATATTATATTCAAATCATTGAAGTATACTTTCAATTTGTCAATAGAGATAATAATAAAAATACAGCATAAAATGTAACAATAAATTATAGCATTAAATATCCAATGAACGGATAATCTATCTATATTGCGAAAAATCCAATATAAAAGAGAAAGAGGACAGCCGTAGTTAATCAGTTACCTTCGTCTTTTCTCTCACGGGGTTCAGAGTTCAGAGCCATAACTTCCTTTCCATCCTGTAAATAATAATATAATAAATAGAGATCATACTTCATCACACAAATGGAGAGGCTCAAAAATATTGTATCATCTTCAACATCATCCTTATCAGAGCACCCCATATTAAGTAAAGGCCTCCTCATAGTACCCACTATTGAGTATTGCCTCCTCATAGTACACCTATAAATACTCATATTAAAACTGAGGGTTGGCTATTAAAGTAAGAATTTAAAAAGGAGAACGATAGTAAGGTATTAATTTATTCAGACCGATTGATCGATCGGGGGTTCATAAAAAGAAAGTAATTGAGGAATTGCTCTGTAATTATTAACGGACATTTCTTTCTTATTTTAATGGTGGATGAGTACGGAGAAGGAGTTTAAAACTTAAAACAAAAGTAGGGGTAGTATTGGTACAGTTGTGCGGACTTTAAATAGTGAGCCGGAAAACAAAACCTTAGTTAATAACTGCTTTGCAATAAGTCGCAATTAGATTTGTTAAGTCATAGCTTCCATTGAAGTGGTGTTCAAGCATTTAACTCTGTTTTTTAATATAATAAAAAAAAATGGATTCAAGAAATTGGACCGACTTTAACTTCAATGTTTCAAAACAGGGGCGAGAAGCTTTGGCATTCTCTGCTTGAATATTGCAATGTGCGATAATAAGTTAAGAAATAGTTTTTCAAGCTAATAAAACAGTTCAGTTATTTTTTTATTATGTTTACTGTAGAACCAAATCTGAAGGTTATCAAAAAGCTACAAAATCAATTCCTACTTAATCACATAATTCGTATTTCAGTAAAGCCACTTCTTTATTTTTGAGCTGGCACCCACAAAGTACTGGAAGAGATTCGCAGGTGAGGTCCGTCTCGCTTCATTTAGAACACCACTTCACCAGCCTGTGGCCGACACCGCAATTGTTCAAGTCATGCTTGAAAGACCTTTTAAAAGAACAAAACATCTGTCGCATTGCACGTAACCTCCTTGAGGAAACACTCCTTGTTGAAGAAAAATAACTTCTAGGTCCTTTGTGTTACGACTAAGGGAAATACATTATTGAATGGAAAAAGAAACTCTTTAGTATGTGTGTAATGCGGCTGTAACTGTCTTATTTGAATTTAAATCGATGGAATATCAGTAGGTGTCAGTCAAGTATTGAAGACTCTATCATGGTTTTAAATTTAAATACTGGCCAGCTTGGAATTTAAAAGTTGCAACTTCTTTCTGATGTAGTCGTAGTGACGTCATGTCGTTGTTAGCTGTCGTGTGTCATTTGTTTTTGTTGATAGATTTTATTACGATACACCTGGCACATGTTCAAGTGATGTTTATCCTGACTACATATTATACAATTTCAAAATTCAAATCGAGTTACTTACAATGAAGGTCTCTAGAATATAATCTAGATAGAGTCTAAACATGATAAATAAATATTGTAGGTAACTGAGTTATTATTAAATTTCTAATGCTTTGTAGAGTGTTTTGTATCTATTTAATTCATAGTCATTTAACACTATATTTATTATTAGACGTCCTATAATATAGGATCTTTTTGTTACATTAAAAACATCTGTCCTTACAACCGACTTCTTTGCGCGAAACGGGTTAATAATTTAGATTAATGATTCAGATCCGATTCTGATAAAGTTCATCTGAATCGATCTTCATTCGATCCGATTGTGAACATTAATCAATACGAATCATACGCTCTGCGTACCTATTGAGTTTTTTATACTGAACTTGCGAGTGATATTAGAATATAATTTTATATTTAATGTGAACCTTGACTCAAGCAGCTAATTCAAACTGTTCAATGATTCTTCTTCAAAGTTATATTTATGCTTTGTATAGGTATTTATATTTAAGGTGTAAATGTTTCTTCTGATTATACAGAGGCAGAATATTTAAAATAGGCAAATTGATTTATCTCCTCCATCCACCCAATCAGCTCTCGACGTAACCGGATGAGTTCAAAAATTCGGAACGGAACTCGTCATATTTATATTTCGAATAACATTCAAAAAACGAACGCGAGCACCCATCAATTAGAGTAACTCAATACGGTGTCACATTAAAATGAGGAGCCACACTAATGGATTTCCAAATTTGAATTTCAAATAACGAATTCGAATGGATCGGAAGGACCGAATAGGAAATTCCGAATGGCGATCGTTGAAAGCTTTCGTTCAATTGATGTTTCAGATTTGCTTTGGTTGAGTTCGAGTGCTTTGACACTAGCTGGTTTTGAATATTCGAGATACTCATTTATAATCAGCTCTTTTTGGACACTGTTGGATACTAATTCGCTTATAGCTCGCTTTTATTGTCCGTAATTTTTTGCCATCCCAAGGATGTTCTGATTTCACTATGAAATTCGCGAATCATGCTACTTCGACAGCCACAACAAATCACCGACTACTCAAATCCCCATCTAAAACCATGTCAACTGCACCAGATCATTAACAAGCTGATCCCAAATGCACAAGTTACATGCTACAGTGACAATTCTACAATCATTAGCGAATTGACAAATGACTTCTGTAGCTAAGACGCGTGGCGAATGGGTGAACGCAAACGGATACCTACCTTTTATGGGTCTCGTATGAGGTCTACTGGTAAATGAGTGTTTTACTATCGAGGATTTAGTTGACTGTCTCGCAATCATTTTACAAGAATTATTTCAACAGTCATCAGTTATTATAATTTCACCAAACACGTAAATCGCAAAATGGAGTGACTTATCATAACATAGTGTCACGCCTTTTCCGGGGTGGCAGAGGCACAAATGCGCCCATGTCAACACAGTTATTCGATACTTCATTCTGCGTGACTAGGGACTAGCCCACCGCCGCAGTTAGGAGTAATGCAGGTTTCCTCACGATGTTTTCCAACAGCACCCTTAGAACGTCCGTATAATGTTCTTAAGATACATTAGATAGATAAATGAGATAATCTCATTGGTAATAGTGCAATGAGCACCAGGATTTGAACCCGCACCTCCTGAGTGGAGTGCCTATGGAATAACTGGCTAAATGTGAGTGTAATTGTCATTCTGCCACCATGTTTACATTGTTCTTGTTATGTAATTCGCTTTGGTCCCGTGCTTCAATCTTTTTCATCTCCACACTGTTCTGCCACCTAAACTATTAAATCGAGCTGGTGCTCTTTACGGTGGTCGTGTTCGGCTGCCACTCTGTTGCCGATGATAATCAACTACTAACCTAAAATGAAGATAAAGCATCCTTTAATTCCTGTTATATCCTCTAAATTTTGAAAGAGACAAATTGAAAACAATAACATAACACCTAGCATAGCCATGTTCTGTCCTACTTGTAGGTAGTTGAAAATAAAAGACACGCGTCATTTCTACAAGTATGCAAAATTCAAAAAGGAAAAAGAATACAGTGGAGCATTTGGTTGTTTTTTTACTTACCAGCCAGGAACATCGTTTAAAGGCGAGTGCACACGAGCGTCCTCCCACGTGTTAAACCAACGGACAGACAAACCGATCTCATTACTAACAATGCGCCATATATTACTTCTTTTCCGGTCCGCAATCACATCTGCCATCTCTTTCACTCTTGTCGGAATACTTATGTCCTCTCTCGCTCAGTGATCAGCACACTCGGCCATTTCCGTCGCAACAAGATCATTACCAGGCGATACTGTGATTTGTGTTGCATTCGGTTTTGTTATCAAAAGATTGTACTTTTAATCACGAAGGTAGGTGAGGAAACCTGCTCATTAGAAGTATCTATGCAATGTTAGTTCACTTGCTAATTAATCTAACTAAAATTTATAAGTCTCCCAAGTTTAGATCCTTTTAACATTTACCGGAAAAACATCCATCAGACACTACAAAAGTAAGTTTGTGAATATTAGAACCGATTGTGGCCTAAAATCGAATAATCGAACAAAAGGCTAAAGGATGCGTTCATATGCAAAACAGGACAGAAAATTTTGACATAACCATAAAAGATGGATCACATTTATAAATAGAACATTCTCTTTTCAAACATTTTAAACAATACGAACGCGATCTAAATACATTTGATGTTTGTTCGATATTTGAATGTGGCTAATAATAAGTATTTTTTTAAACCAGGCAAAGGAACACGATAGTTCATCCTATCAAACATTTCCAAACCCTTTTGACAATAGCATCGTCATTAGAAGATTTGAATAACAAAAAAATATTTAACAAGAGGGGAGCTAGGGCGTTCGTTCTTGCATAAGTAATTATAACAATAATTTTTTGATAGATAATAAATAATTTTGACAGTCCATAGTGCTTTTTGGTTTGTGAATTATGTTAAAAACTGTCATTACGATCTTCCAGATGAGCGACCTAAGAAGGTCCAACTAAGTACCTCTCCTTGAATTTGCAACCGTTTTATGAGTCATACACAGTACATATTCTGTAAATTTTTAGGGTTCTGTATTTTTAAGCCTGCGCTGTCCGTTTGTCCGTCCGGCCGTCAGCAGGCAGTATCTCATGAACCGTACTTGGTAGATAGTAGATTTTTTCACAGAATGTATATTTCGGTTGCCGCTACGGTAAAAAACATTAACTACACGAGATTTTGTAAGTTAAAGGAGGTCGCTATACATGAGACTTGTTTTGACACCTCCTGCGATATAACAAACCATATCATGATTCATATATTATTGTAGATTTCGCGGAATATTTCAGTGATTGTGGTGGCGCACTTGGTTTGATATCCGTTGCGCCATCTTTAAGTTCTGGGTTTGAATCCACTTTCGGACATATGTTATTTTTGTTTTTGTTTCATTATTTTAGGGACTAAGTTTAAGCTTGTAAGCAAGTCCGGCCCGCAAATGATCCATATGTTATTATTAAAGTATTCTTCATTCAATATTGTTATTATTAAAGTATTCTTCATTCAATATTGTGTGGGGAACATTGGGTAAAAGCCGAAATGTATAGATGCTATTCTACAAGAAGAAGTTCTTTAAAAGCCTCTCAACTATTGGATGTTGGCGTTCAGCTCTTCATACTACTCCCTATTCTGCAAATTTGATAAAATAGTCACAAAATATTTCTGGAAAATCAGTCAATAAGGAGTCAAAAATTAGCAAATAATGAAAAAAAAAAATTCACTCTATGGTAGACAGTACGTACCTTGGGGTCATTCAAACAATTTTTTTCAAAATTTTATTAAATTTCTGTCATATTTTTTTATTGTTAGAATTGACGTTTTTCAAGAAAAGTTCAATACACGCCACTGCTGATCAGAAGCTTGTGTTCAGCGGGTCCCCACCTCATCATCTATCTACGTGTGTCAATATAACACTAAAAATAAGTGTTTACCGAATCAACGAAATCGAAAGTTGTCGTTTTCTATTAGCAGAGAGTTAGTTTACAGAGAAGTTAAAGTAAAAACAATAAAAAGCAAAAGGTGCACTGGAAGGAAGTAAACATAATACCAGTTTTTATGCGACTTTTACATATCGAGATATATCGAAAGGGTGGCGAAGTATGGATAGGGTTTTTTATCTTTTATTTCAAAAGTCATTAAGTTGACACTATTATGGCCTCTGTTGTTAATAGAGTTTTGCATGGACATTTTAGCAAATGTTATTTCGGTAATTATCATGACTTCATGAAAAAGGAGCTAGGTATGGTAGAATTAGAGGCTCAGAGAATAAAATATATTTGAAATATGTATGATGATGATGAAATCACGATTATCTACAGGTTGTATCAGAAATAAATGGTCATATTTTAGGGTATAGTTAGGGACATCATTCATTATGAAACCGAGTTGTTCAGATAAACCTTTTTATTCACTTTAACATACAAAACATCTGTGTTCAAGGCCGAAATTGTACAATGGACTTAAACAATAAAGTAGCTCAGATCAAATCGGTGTCATAGTAAAAGTTGTTCAGTACGATGTCCCTAACAATCCCTTAAAATGTGAGTTTACCTTTCTTTTAGACCATGTATATTTATTAAATTAGAGAGAACTGTTAAGCTCATTATTAAAAGTAACTTCATGAAACTCTATCTCTATGACCTTCTTTACTATTACCTATGTCGTCTAATTTCTAGAAGAAAGCCAGTTCCCCACTATCGAGCAGTACCCTGAATTCAATCAGGCACCCTTATTTTTTCGCTGTCAACAGCTCAACACGTCACTTCCTTCCACACGTCTCCAGTTCGGAATGCAGATGTTCCCATTCACATTCAAATCGTTCGGTTTTATTTGAATATGGAACACTTTTTTCGTAAATTCTAAAAATATGTAGTTTCTGTTCTGTAATTATTTATAAGTATTCGAACAGCTTAACTTTTGAAAAAAAACATGGTTTTTAAACCAATCAGGCCGTATATTTTGATTTTTAAACCCCACAACATGAATGTATTGAATATTTGGTGGATTAGATACAATGGCGGATCCAGGATTGTCGTTTGGAGGGGCTTGACCTCACTGGGTGTAGGAAAAACATAATAATAAACTTATAAAGTTAAGAATAACTGATCACAATAGATTCTTTAGGTACCTGCCGCTATGGCATGGTAGCATGACGCTTCCTAATACATTTAATTATAATTAAATCACGTTTACTATAGTTTGTCACGTAAGAAGTTAAATACGTTTGGGAGGGGGCTGGAGCCCCCTAGCCTCCGTGAATCCGCTAGTAATTAGATACCTAAGGATTTGCTTTTGTAATAGTAGTTGTCGATTCCAAATTCAAAAGATGATTTGTTGCCAACGACTTCGTTGGGGTTGGCGTGGCAGAGGCACATTAAAAACGAAAACGTTCGCAAACGTACTTATAAAAGAATAATCGATTTTCATTCAAATTAATAAGAAAGCCAACTCGTCACTCTCACATCAAACTTATTTCACTTTTACTATAATTACAAACCCAACGCCCCCATATGACGTGGAGTCATCGCCCCCCGACTCATTGTTTTAGGGTCCTATAATAATCACGACCCCATTATTAATTAATCAAAATTATATTCTTTGGAAGAAATGCCCACAAGTGCCAGCGTTTTTGATGTAAAACAGTTTGAGGGTAGAGTAAGGAAGTTATAGAATTACCTGTATGTAAAATAAAGATACTAATTCCAAAATAGTTATAACTAAACTATCTGGGCCTTACCACGCAAAAAATAAAGAACTGTGGAACAACTACTGTTAAAAAATTAAAATGTGTGGGATTTGAAGTTTGTTTTGAGGTTAACCGCTGTTTAATATTTTTATGGCACGGATTTTGTCCAAATCGTAATTATTTTTGATATTTCCTTGATGAAAAAATGTGTGGGTTATGAGCTGTCAAAAGTAAAGCCATTCGGCGGATAGAGTTATAATATTATTTGAAAATATAACTTAAGGCAACCGCATACAAACTGACGAATTTCATTGTGTCTAAATTGTTCGTTTGTTAGATTTGGCTCCTTCAGAATTATATATCCTCTCATCAGTAAGTAATTTATAACAATTGTTTTCCCATGGTTCAAGGAAGAATCCATCATTAACACAGACAAGAGGTTAGCTGTACACCTGTCCTATCCATCGTTTTTATGCACAACTGTGCCTACTCCACACCGTATGGAAAAGTCGTGACGCTGAGTTTGTTCACTTGGTTTTATTAACTATTTACATTAATTATCTGTGCCATTACAGTTAGTGCCAGATCAACACAAACATACACGATATATTTACATGGTACAATTACAATTCACATACAGTTCAATTACAATTAAATTACAGTTCACTTACAATTCAAATAAATGTAGCCCGTTAATTTCCCCATCGAGGGGCGCAGGCCTTTACCCAGATACGCGTAAGATTAAGCCATACTCCATCACGCTGGCTCAGTGCGGGCGGGTTGATGAAGGAGTTTTACGATCACTATCACATAGCGATAGAAGCCGGGACCTACTGCTTAACGTGTTATCCGAAGCACTGAACGTCCGATCATGTATTTAAGAAAAAAAATAATTACCTCATTGCTACGATACACAATCATGAATTCACAGAACCTGCCACATTCTCGCATGATATCCCTCCATGCATCACCAAACAGATGATGCAGCACCAGCCAACAGAGCGTTGAGACTGTCCCGCGCCCACGCTGGCGGATTCTGCCGGTGCGCTACCGTGCGGTGCGTGCCGCTCGCTAGCTGCTGGTGCCTGCGCGCGCGTCAGTAGTTGTCAGGCTCGTATCGCGCGCAAACCGCACTGACATGAGCTGCGCAGTCAGTCCCTATCGCCTCACAAAAATCGACACACACTCGTTTGCGGGTTTATCTGCGGGTCTATCGTCTTCTGCTCCACTCTACCCATTCCCAACTCTATAACCAGCTCGCTGCAACAATTATAGTCTGATGATGCGGGCGTCCTGTCACGATGCAATCGATGCAGTTGCAGTTAGGCGCCAGTGTGGAAGTGGCTTTACAATCGTGCGTGAGCAGCCTCAGACAAAGGTTTCAAGTGTCTTTGGGGATATGGGTGCGATTTTTGTAGCCATCGACGAACTTTCCAAAAATCCACTTAAACGTACCTACAGTTTAAGTAAGATTATTAAAAATTATGACTATAATTTGCGATAGGTCGCGCATATGCCCATGGGTTCACTGCAGGACCCCGAGGGTACGGATTGAAGACCCTGATGCAATAAAATTTGTCAGTAGGTATGTCTCTTGATGATTTGAATCATTATAGTTGATGATGAACATTGAATATGCTTTAGTTAATATTTATTTATTGAGGTCAATATTCACAGAATCCTTCAAATTAGTCGTATATAATAGATAAGCATAACCCATTACCTAAAAGTATCCTTCCCTAAGCTAAGTAGGTATATCGGCGCCTATATTCATTTATTTATTTATCTACACATGTATCATAAACCCTCTTTACTGCGTCCAAAAACCACACGTTACGACCAGCATAATGATAAACTTCTTGGCAAAAACTCATTTCTTATCCGAATATTGATCATTATGACCATAATGTACCAAAATTTGTCAAATTATGAAATTCAAATTTCGAACGCCAGCGCCCGCCTGCGTGCCGCCCCTAGTTTGTCTGTGAAGTTGGTGCTAAAGAACAAGCTAAACAACTCCAGAGCAATGATCAATGCCACAATGCCGGTCGAACATGCGGTTCATCAAAGAGAGCTTATGATATGTGTGTAGAAAACTAGTGTATGTAACTGTACACGATTAGGCATTATATAGCAGTCACATAAACTACTATTATTTATATATTCAAAAACATAACAATTCGTGACATCATTACGTGTTTGACCCAATTCAATATCATATAAGTATCTTAATGAAGCTATTAATGTCTAACATAACCTTTATTATATACATAGTAAATTAAGTTGAAATTTCTACCAATTTTAATCATATTATTATTAAATAGCATCTGACTAACAAGTACTTACAAAACAATTATCACAAGCATACCAACTATGTAGATTTATTCGTATCTATAAAAATATCACCATCACATTCTAATAATACCTATTCTTATTACATGTCAATACAATAAAATTAAAATCAGTCATTTAGTCAAATAATTGTAAGCTCATAATCCCATAATTCATTATCTCTGTTACACGCCTAAACCCCATAGGATATACAACATACAGAAGCATTACCTTACCTATACTAGGATTTTAACTTCAGGCCAGGAATGTAAACAAACAACTGTCATTTTCTAGAACAAACTAGTTCTTTATTTACATTTCTGGCCTCAAATTAAAAAACCTAGTTATAAATCTGATGAACATTGACGATTTTTCCCCAGCAAGAGATTTCTCCCAACAAATCGGAATGAATATAAAGGAGGTTGGTAGGTAATACAACTTTTTATCATCCGCATTTACAGAACAAAAGTAATATTGTCAATCGAAGAAAGAGCTCAATTCCAGTAATGCAAACCATAACTGATGGCTGTACTCATAAATATCGAGCTGCAATACTTACAAACTTTTCCCTACTCACCAAACATTAGGATTTCAACTCTAAGACTGGGGAGTAGAGACCAAAACAATGGCACGCATAATTTGGTTGGACAGAATTATTCAACCCCTTATGAAACCGCGATGTGCATTTTGATAATAGCGCTCAGAGTGAAAGAGAAAGGAGAGATTGTCTCATTTTTTCCTATTTGGTGCGGTAGAGTACAATAGGAGACACTAGAGAGAGAGACTAGATACTCTTATAGATTTTACCTCACCCCATTCTGCAGTGATGTTACATATTGAATTGAATGGATTGAATACTGGCTGTAGCCAGCCATCACAGCACATTTAACTCGATGATTTTCTGGATTTTCAGACACTACTATCTATGTTAAGTTGTTCAGTTGTTATGTTGAGGTTTTTTTAAGTACCTTCCTAGGTATGTATGGTAACATCAACAAAAATAAAATTATCTGTCTTGTTGTAGACACTACTGCTCGGAATTAAGAGTTTAAGTTTATAATAATGATACCTTGGACACTATTTACTCACATTGATCTAGCCCCAAACTAGGATTCCCTGTATCGTGGGTACTAGACAACGATACACATACTTCTATAGATAAATATTATACTTAGATAGTAAATATTATAGATAAACAACCATGACTAGGGTACAAACATCCGTTCTCATCAAATAAATGTTTGCTCCCATCGGGACTCGAACCCGGGACCCTTGGCTTCGTAGGCAGGGTCACTGCCGACTCGGCCATTCGGGTCGCCGTTTGCTGATAGTACATTGGAATATTAACAATAATAATGACCACGTGTACAGACAATTTTAACAACAATGTGGTCTGGCACCCACTTCGACTACAATCTTGAATATTGAATATGATTATGAATGCATGAATTAGATCAAAGTGACAGACAGCCGCGGCAGGCTCCCGTTCTATTAATATGAATAGTAATTAAGTTTTTTAAAAAAACCGGTCAAGTGCGAGTCTAAATCGCGCACGAAGGGTTCCGTACCACCGTTCAATGGAAGCGATGGTGTGGAGTGAATAGTTTGGATTTTACACAGCAAAATATTGTTTACAAAGTTATTGGTGCGGTTACTTTCACACACCATGTACGTAACCAGGTGCATCCATAAGTTTGTATGTGGTATTGAAAGAATTGTTGTATGGGAGCCCCCTTAAATATTTCTTTTACCCTGTTTTTTAGTATTTGTTGTTATAGCGGCAACAGAAATACATAATCTGTGAAAATTTCAACTCTCTAGCTAGCTAGGTTCTTGAGATACAGCCTGGTGACAGACGGACGGACAGCGAAGTCTTAGTAATAGGGTTCCGTTCTTACCCGTTGGGTACGGAACCCTAAAAACCATCTAAGTGCATCATGGACATAGTAACGTAGAATGTTCCGTATTCGTAAAACGATAATTTGGCGGAAACAGGATTTATTTATACGTATATAACGTGTTTAAAGGGGTCTTTAACATCATATTTTTAGTGTCCCGTACCCGAATGGTGCCAAAACGGGACCCTATTACAAAGATTCCGCTTTCCGTCAATCCGTCCATCCGTCCGTCTGACCGTCTGTCACCGGGCTCTACCGGATCTACCAAAATAGGTAGAGAGCTGAAATTTTCACAGAGGGTGTATTTCTATCGCCGCTATAACAAAAAATATAATAAAACATACGGGTTTAATTATTGAAAGTAGTACCCATCCATACATGAGATTATTTGTATGGCCATTTTCTTAGCCATTTTGTTTTATTTGATGATCGTTTATCTGTGAACACTCTCCCAATATTATCGGAAATGATCTTTCATTGCGGGTATTGAGTTTTGTGCTTAGTTATTTGTCGTTATAAAATCGATAATTGCTCATTTTAATTATAATAAATATCTTTTTTTATTATATTTTATTTTATTTCTGTAAGTAAGTTACACAATATCTTTACATTTCCGGTTTCAATGAGCAAAGAGTTTCGGCTTTGACCTTTTTAATATTTTATTATTAAAAATTAAAAAGGTATACTCGTACAAAATACTGTCATTTTACGTTTTTCCGTCTATAATGGTATATGAGTTACGTTTATCTAAAATATGAAACCCTTCATGTAGGTACAGGTCCGACGTCCTATTCGCACTTGACCGGTTTTATTTTTAAATTTGGTCAGATCAAAGCAGTTTCATAGTGAAACTATATTTTTCTCTTCTCTATTCCTCACCGGATTTGTTTCACCGGAGTAAAAACGCCTTGTGAAATTGAAGATTTTTAGCAATATAATCTATTCCACTCAAATCGCAATAGAAAAGAAATGTGAAAATCAAACAGTCTTCCTCCAACCCTTCAATGAAACTCGCATTTATATTCCTAATTAACTTTTATAGAATTTTTCAAAGCCTTTCTTTCATTCGCAAGAGAAATTGTGAAGAAAAAACCAGGTTATAAATCATTTTTAAATTAATAATTAATAACGGAACAGGCGTGGGCGACGGAACGTTAAAATCAAACGTAAATATTCGACGACGTGAATTTGCATAAGAAGGGATTTTGCCCCTTTTCTGAATTTTTTACTTTTGCTATTTCGCTTTTCGATTTCTCGTGACGAAAGCTTAGTATGGATAGTGGCTGTTCAAAAAGTAAGTAGAATTGCTGGTTTAGTCCGACAGAAAAAACGCGGGTTAGCTCTTATCTCGGATTAACTTTGACAACTCCACATAAATGGCAATGGGCTAATGCCAGAGAGGGGTGGCGACTTTTAAAAAGGTTGCTGTGCACAAACGAAATCGAGTTAAATGTATAGATAACCCAATTGGCAGCAAAATATGCTATGGCAACTCAGTTCGCAACCACAACTATTTTGAGTTATTCGGATATATCAACAATAACTTAAAATAAGCACAGAATATCTGTAATTATAAGTGCTCATATCTCAAAATGTTCTGAACTGAGTCGCTAAAACAACTTTTGTTACCATTTAGGTTATTTATACATTTAATTTAGTTTCGTTTGCGCAGCAATGTTTTTTTTTAAAAGACGCCAAAAATGCCCCAAAGCTTTTATATGGAGTTGTCAAAGTTAATCCGAGAATAGTGCTAGCTCCTGTTCTACAGTTATTTGTAGAGCCTTAAACATTCCATTCCATTCAAATAAGCATAAATCACGTCAGTGCTGACTTGCTTGTTATATTTCGGTCTTGAATATTTGTCTATAAATTCAGGGAGAGAGCAAAAACCCGCGGTCCTCGATGTTTGGTAATGTTTTTCTGGTTCTTCTTTGTATATGGTATCTTAGTGTGGGGCCAAAAGAAAAAAAAGTTACATCCAAAAACATTTTCATCCCAAATAACCTAAGTGTTCACCAAAATTTTACACCCTATTTTATTTTAAAATACTTGAGGTCACTTAGCTCCTCTCCGCTTTGCTTCTGCTTCTGTTTTTATTATAAAGTTGTGACCTAACAGAGCTTACTTTAAGATTCGGATGGAAAATGACCTATATCAACCAACACGGTTCTGTGAAACTACATTGAGGCACAACATTTGGAGAACATTTAACATATTTGGGAGTCAAAAATGATATCGGTGAACAAAATATTTTTTGCTTTTTATTCCTTAGAGTATCCATACTAAGCCATCGTCAACCCTTTCTACTGGAATCGGAAAGACGTATAATATCGGAGGGATCAACTGAGGAACAGATGTTTTTAATGTCTGAATAAAAGACGCCCCCGTCTTTAGTAATGTTTGCGTTTGTTGCATTGTTTCCTTTGTATAAGAGGTTTTTATTGAAGTGTTAAGATATTTGGGTGGCAATCGGGTTGTATGCAGCTTTTTCGTTAAACGGGACCTTATTTTTGAGTCCCCGCTGTCCGTCCGTCTGTCCATCAGAGAGTTGTATCTCATAAACCGTAACGTTTAAAAATTAACCCTTAACCCTTTACTGCATACTAACCCATATATGGTTTCATAGGTTTTGAACTTTATTACCAAGCAATAATGTTGAAAATCGCGATCCATTTCTGATCTGGCCATACATTAAGGGGTTAAATTGATAAAACTTTTTTTAATTTTTGTTCTTTGATCTCATTACAACGCAATAAGGTTTAAATTATAATGCAAACTTTTGGATACACAATGCATGCAGTGGATTAAAGAGTATCCCAGGGTCCCACAGAAGAGACATTTTTTACGTTATTTCTTGTACGATGTCACGGAACCCTTTGTATGTGAGGCCAACATGCTCTTGGTGGATTTTTATTATATTTTCATCGCGAAGTTTTCAAAGTTTGTTATTAGAAGATATATTCCCGAGTAGTGTCGAGCAGATTGTAAATTATTTAGAGCTTTATAAAGTAAACAATAACATTTGCGGCAAATCGAAGACAAGGACACCCAACGGTTTTTCAGTAAAATCTATTCTAAAAGGAAGAAAATAACTTATAAAGGTGGCAAAAAATCGAGATAAAATCTGATCGGTAAAATGACCAGATTCCCTTGATTCAGTTCATTTCATTTGTTTATTTGCTGTTTTAGGGCAATCAATAAAAAACAGGACAACGTAAACAAAACAAAAAATAATACAAAGCATGTATGTGGGGTGAGAGAGTGTTTCCCGTAACTTACTATTTATAGGTAATTCTAGGAGGAGTTATTTGTTGTCATAGTTATCCCACACATTCTGCCTAATTGGAAAACATACCTAATGGTTTTTGATAAAGAAAATTCAGCGTGAAGACGAGCTTATCTCTAAAAAAGACATTTATTCCACCAAACCTAGGTGCAAGGGAAAATATCATATTTTATTCTTCTCAATATCCAAGCAAGCTTCATACTCGTACAAAGAAAACTCTGCATAGAACGGTTTCTACGGAAACCTCCGCTCGTCTAGTCGGAAAAGCGTGGAAAATTACAGCTAGCGCCCTCTCTTATCGGGTAGTAGGAAACTTAGGTTTTTGAGAGACTGTTTCGTTTTTGTATACGACTGTTTTGTAGCGGTTATTGTGATTAGTTTTAAATGCAAAATATATACGTTTGTTGAGATATCCTGTAGGTACGTAATCAGATTTGTAGAGCTGCACCATCAGAAAGAATACAAATTACGAAAAATCGGTACTGGTAGATCTAAATTATGTATATATATATATAACTACTCATTTGTTTACGCGCATATTGATGAAGATTTTTTTACATCACTACTACAAATTGTAAGTACGGGAAACATCTTTCAAATAATATTCTTATTCGCATTTACTTAGTTCTTAATTTAAAAATATTTGTTTTAATTTAATTTCAAAATCTATAAATAAGTTAAATAATAAGGTAAACCCGCCAGTGATTGACACTTCGCAAGCGGCCGATATTAGAGCATCGCGGTACCTACTAACCGAATTTCGGCGCTAAACAAAAACTGACCTACAAACGCGCCCCGCGAGTTCAGCCACCCCTCCCTGCTCTGAGACGCTCACCCTAACATCTTGCCCTTACATTTCGTGTTTATGCGCTTTCGATTACATATTTGCAACAGTTTTGTTTGCGGTAACGTGCAAACTATTAAGGATTTTGGTAGGTTTTGGATATGTAGAGCTGAGGATTATTTTGTAATTTTCATTGATTGGAGTATTTTTCCGATGATTTGAGTTTTTAATATCTAATCCAAAATACAAAATGAATCTTTCTTACTTTCAATGTAATTAAATTCTGTTTGTAATGATAAAAACAATAATCTAAATAGCAAATTGCAGATAAGACACAAAGACGCTTTATTAGTCAAGTACACGGTGGCCAAGAAGCGGACAGTCGATCGTGCCACAAAAAACGCATCCTATTATCGACTTCAACAAAAGGACTTCATGCAACGATACCTAAGTACACATCTCGATTCATCGTCTCGACTCGATCACCGAACCGATCCTATTGGCGCGCCCCACTGTCGCTGTGCGAGAAAGAGATGGCAGATCGTTCGGATGGTGAGTGCGAAAGGAAGGGTATTAGTCATCTTAGCGACCGAGTCGCGTCCCACTGGGCGGGGCAACGCCAAGGAGAGAGCCTCAGATGCGCGTAGTGTTGGTGGGGCTGCCGACGAAGGATCGCACTGCAGTCGCGGCACCGACGTGCGCTAGCCGGCACGCGCGACTTACACCAGTCGATAACTGACAGGATCACCTTACGTAATATTATTGATACATCGATTGTGAACTGTGAACTCTTTATCGTGATTTTTTTAAACCCCGATTGAACTCTAAATAAGTGCATGTGTCATGTTTTCGTTTTGTTTTCGCTCGGACTTGCAGATATTTTGGGCGTTGAACTGTGTAATTATGGTCGTTTTGTAACGTTTTTGTGTTGATTTACTGAAACGTTGTTTGTACTGTTGTTGAGGAACAATTTAATTCAGACTGTATGAGTTCTTGTGAGATATTTTGACTGTGAGACGTGATGTGGACATGCATTGAAACATCAAAGTGACTTTGAAACTGTTCGAGAAATAACCGTGAGTGTTTTAACTTAAATATCTTGTGGAATTTTGGTGATTGTCACATTTTCTAATGAGCCGCGGCTATATGATAAATTGATAACATTTTACTATTTCACATTATATTTTGATAAATTTTCCAATAAGAATTCATCACAATCATATCAAGTGAAATACATACTATACACAAGTTTTATTTCACTGTACTGATTTGATTTACTAGTGATCACTAGAAAATAATACCAGCCATACACCATCTCTATTAGAGCGTAGCAAAGCAATAAATTTAATCAAACTGTCATCAATTAAAATCAGCAGATCACACATCACAAATAAAATATCGGCGTTATTTCACACCGGAATGTAGTCTCGTTAGGAAGAATAGTAGCGGTTAGAAATCGGTTAGTTATCCGATTCATCGATAAATCAGCCGATCAATTACCTACCTCGTGCAGTTAATTAGAGCATTGATTACGTGA